>CM077082.1:196919378-198199890 GCA_039513925.1 Platanthera zijinensis
AAAGATGAGAAAGAAGATAATATAGTGAGTGATACTTGCAAGCACAAATGAAATTTGCAACAGCATAATTAAAATATACATACCCAATCAATTTATAGGCGGAGGCTAGGGGGTATGGGTACCTCACATGAGTACTAATCTAAGTTGCTACCTCTCCGTCTAAATATAGAAGGTCGCCAAAACTCTATCTTGTGTGTGTTCAACCAAAAATTGCAAGCTCACCAGAACATGCACAGTTAGGCAAAGAAATAGCAGAATAAAGACAAACTTCAACACAAAGAGAAGAAAGTCACAACTCTGCACAAGATCAAAGCTCACCTCTTATACTAAAAGAATATTCGCAATATTGTCTAGTACAATATCGCCAAGGGCGTGGAAAAATAAAAGGACTAGAAGAAAATCCTAATCCTAGGAGGCCGCTGCTCTGGAAGAGGTAGATGTTTCCCGACCCAGCCCATATCACGCGCCCGCCTATAGTGCTCGCTCGTCATGACCATCGCCTCATTGCTATGATGTAGCTAGTCATCCATCCTCTCCAACCTACCCGTAGAACCCATGCTTGCACGCATCCCCGCTAGCTCCTTGTGGTGAAGCTATTAGTGATGCTCGGCCATTATTTGTCGCCACTCTAGCTATTTGATCATGTGTAATAGGGACTTGTAGACCGAGCGTCTCCAAAAGCTCTTGCATCTTTGAAATAAATGATGAGGTCACAGATAGCGAGCTGATCGAATTTTTACTCCAGCTCCATGTATGTGTGGGCAGCAGCCTGACGGTATTTGTATGCGAGGAGGAGAAGTGCATTATTGAAAGCTGCTCCTGGGGTTACAGGGCGACCTATCAAGTAAAGGGAAAGTTGAAATGTCAGATTAAGCCGTATCAAATCAGAAGTCAGCCAATCCAGCAACAAGAGAGTTACCAGTCCGAGGAGATTAAGATGGGTAGGGAGAAGGGATATGGCAAGTTTATCCTCGCTGGCCTGACGATGAGCCTCCTTGGCGCTCGATGGCTTGCCTCTAGCTACAACCCCCATTCTATCCCTCTAGTCCTCGACGAGAAGTAGTTCGGGTGCCATCCTTCCATATCGTGCGACGAGCTCATAGGGGAATTCGAAGCAGCCATAGTATTTTCAGGGTGGACATCAAGGCGAGTTTAGAAGTCAGCGGCAAAGGAGGACGTAGAGGCAATGATAGGGAAGTACTCGCTGAAGGCTGCGACGAGCATGTCGCAGGGAGAAATACCTTGCTTTCCCGTGGTTACGAAGTCTTATCCACAGGAAGATCCCCATTTTTGCTTCGGGGACGTATTTTTCTGTGCGCCTCTTAAAGCTTAGATTAATTCGGATATAGTGACTAGGTCGCAGCCCCTGCGGGTCTTTGAGCATGACCAGAGGGTTTGACCATAAAGGGACAATGGGAAAATGTTGGCCAGATTCCACGGTTGATGTCAATGGAGCTGCAAGTATTAAAAAGACGCTAGTAAGTCAGCAAGTCAGAAAATTATGGTAGCTTGAAGCAAGCTGCGGTGAGGTGCTAACCTCATGAATCTACAAGGTCCAACTACATCTATGTCTGGGACCCGATGAGGTTCGGAGTAGGAGGAGAAGTCAGCGAAGGAACGTGAGAAGATTCGGGTGCTAGCTATTCTGGAATGTCGCTCAGCCTGAGATTTTCGATGAGCTATTGGGTTTGGGTTGGGATATTACAATTATTGTCCAGGTTATCAACATCCTCAGTACCATGAGGAGGATTGACCTTCTTGGAGGCTAGTGACTACTTCTTTAGTTTCTTCTTCTTTTTCAATGGAGGGAGGTTGACGACATCATCTCCATCCAACGGCCTCTTCAACTTCTTTGGTTCTAAGAATCCTGACAATGTAGCGATGCTCGCATTGTAGCCTTCCCTAGCAGATTGTGATAATTCATGCATGTTCAAAATACATTCCTCAAGGTTGTGCCACCCCCTATTTATGCGGTTCAGCAGGCATCTATAGGTCACAAGTAGTCTGGGTACTCGCTAGAAGCCTCTCACCGAATAAGCATTGGATGTTTCTTTCCGAGCTCTTATGTCACTCGAAAAGAGCGGGGATTGTGTACAATACATATTCATTAAGGGTGGACTCACTCAGAGCAAGGTCAACAAGAAGTCAAAGTCACATGTCAAGGAAAAGGTAAGAGTCAACATTCAAGTCAGTTGAAGGTCTGGATGGGTATGGCGACCTACCCAACGAGTAGAAAAGCTACTCGCCCGAGTGGGCAAGTTCCCCCAAAAGTTATCTAGCTGCTAGCGGGTGGGGGTAGTCTATAAATAATACCCCCGCCCCCTTTGATTTGTATATAAATAGGACCCCCGGGGTACAAGGATATGGACTTCAGAATCTCACAAAAGATCTCGAACACTCTTTTTTTGGACTTTTAGCTGGCTTTTGGATCCTGCTACTAAGGACTTTAGCCGTGAGATAATGATCATCACCTTGGTCACCATCTAGAGATAGTCGCCAACTAGTGTCCACCTTATACCCTGCTCGACAATCTTTGGTTGTGGAGGAAAAGATTCTTCTAAGCATTTGGGTACATTATGAGACCTCCCTACCATAGCACCTAGGTTCCTTTTAGTTGTCCTGTTTTTTTTTGTTCGAGTCTGTCAAGTCATCGAGTCTGACCGCTAGACTAGTAACATTAGGCTGTATTGTTTAGAATATTTTGGAGTAGAGATTTTTCTGTCTTCAACAATAGCCAAATGCACAATGTTTAAATTCATTATGATACTTTTTGTATATTTAAAACCCACTTTAAGATTGGACAATTCTTAACATTAACATATATATATGGTTGTTGGCATTTAAAATCTTCCTTTTACTCCTTCTCATGGATATTCACAATATTTCTTTTCATTTGAGTAAAATAATTGACAAGTGTACTTGCTTCTTTAGTAATTGCATGACTATTCATAGTCTCACTTTGATAATATATCACTATCAGAATAAATTTATCAAAAGACACTCACTTTTACATGGGCATTAACAAAATAAAGCACATTTTTTCAATCAACATTGAATGTTTTAACTTTAAAAAAAATATTCTTCACAATGTATCATTGATATAAATGATGATTGGTCTTAGTAAACTTTATCAATAGTTATAAATATCGCTTTAACTTGTATATATTATGAATGATTTCTTACCATGTATAAACTTTATGAAAGTTTCAAAAATCCATGCAAAGAATTCATTTGCTTCCTTTGAGAACAAGTCTATAATGTTAATTATAATTTGCCAATAATGATTTACAGCAACCGGAGACATATGCAAAATTATATTTACTCATCTTATACATAGTGCCGAAAATGATTACATCACTAAAGCATTTATAATCAATTTTTTTCTTAGCCAAAGCATTATTTACTTGCATGTTCAAGAAGAACATATGCCAACAAACTTAATGTTCTTTTAAAAGTTCTAAGAGATTTGCAGCATCCTATCATGTATTTTTGATCTTATATTTTTATCTACAAATTATAAGTGTCTCTTAAAGAATATCCACCAAATTTATCGATAAGATACGTATATGCATCGACAAATTTTATTCATTCATAGATTTTAAAACACATACCTTTTTAACAATGAGAACACTATAAGAATGGTGAGATGATGAAGAGATGGTTCAATGAGAGGGGTGGTTGTGTTCCTCAGTAAATTTCCTAATGCTTAAAAATTTGACTTGTTTATCAGCATTAATAATATAAATGCATGACAATGAGCACCATTTACCAATAATTCTGTGTGGACAACCCTCTTCTTTTTCTCTATTACTTTTCACACCACTTATCCCTACAAGGTTCTCCTGTACCCCGGGCAACTCGTAATTTTTGAGTCAACCCATTTGGGCAAGCCCCCACTAGTATAAAAGGGTGAACTGTGCCCAAAAGGCATGCTGACTCGAATCCTCAAGCCTAGTTTCTTCTTATTGCAACCTCGGTCTTGTTACTCCTCGGATACTTGGTTGCTGACTATGACAATCCCTATATTCTAACCACTCTATTTGTTCAATAAGATTGTTCAAATTAAGTGGTATTTGTTAGTGTTATAGTATAGTATGTTATAGTATAATATGCTATAATATAATATGTTATAGTATGGTATAGTATAGAGTACTGTGTTATATACTATACTATAGTATACTAGTATAATATAATACAGTATAGTATACCATAATATAGTATACGAATATATTATACTATACTATACCATATTATTATATAATATAGTATATTATACTATAACATAGTATATTATAGTATATCATAGTATACTATGTTATATACTATAATATAATGTAATATACTATTCTATAGTACCATAGTATGGTATAGTATACTATTCTGTAGTACCGTAGTATATTATAGTATATTATTCTATAGTACTATAGTATAGTAGAATATAGTATACACTACTATATTATAGTATAGTACAACATAGTATAATATACTATAATATAGTATAGTATACCATAGTAGTATAGTATACTATAGTATAGTATATTATAGTTTCTATAGTATACTATACAATATATTATACTATAGTATACTATAAAAAAATATATAGTACAATATAATATAGTATAGTATATTATAATATGTATAGTATAGTATATATAATATGCTATAGTATATAGTACTATAGTATTGTATATTCTACTATATTATAATATACTATACTCCCTAGCTTCCCATAGCGTGAGTTCATGGAGGTGCTTTTTAGCGCCAACAAGTACTATCATCCATTCATCAAAATTAAACATTAGCTCCTGAAAACCTAAGTATTCTCTTTCACCTAGCTTGAGAGCAAGCATATTCGGAAGAATTTTACATTAAGTATGCACTTAAATATATGCATGATACGTGGTTTAGTATCCAAAATGAGGCATAAAAGCAAGATCATACTAAATGTAATACCCTTAACCCTTATTATGAATATTCAATTTTATTATGAGTGGACATGTATGCATGTGCATGTGTGTGTATAATGTTAGATATAGTGTACATTTTGTATGGTAGAGATAGCTTAGGCTCACCTTGTGTGTTGTGGGCACACTCTCTTGTACATGTATATATATATTACCATTGTTTATGTGAATATATTATTCAATCCTTTATTCCCCTCAAGGAATCAGAGTGAAGGAAAACCCTACCCTAGCCTCTCTTCCTCCTTCTCTTATTCAAACATTCAAACACTTGATCTAGTCCTATCTCTGTGAAATACGCTAGATCTCGTCTCCCGTTTGATTGATCAGCATCCCTGCACTCTCGCAACTCCCATATCCGCTATGGGCTCGAGATCCCGTCCCTCGTCGATCATTTGGCAGTGTTGCAACAACTACACGTGTTCCATTCGATCGTTCGGTAGCACCATGGTATATGTATCCCAGCTCCCATTCTATTATTCAACATCACAAATTCTACGCATCTTCTATTCTTCTCCCAATCGGGCATCATTGCAGTTAGGGTTCAATTCTATTCTTCTTTCAATCGAGCTCTCTTTGCTCCTAGTCCCACCGATAGATCTCCTACCACTCTAATCTTTCCTGACCATCTTCTTGATCCTCTTTCGACTGATCCTACTATAACAGCCTTCCCAACACACATATTGAAAGGATGGCCGTCAACATCCTCAAAACCCAAATCAAAAGGGTTCTTCCTCGAATGGTCTACAAATCCTACACCCTAACCCTCTCTCCATCCACATGTGGGCTGTTGGAAGCCACAACCTCCCTGAAAGTCTTTGTTTTCAAGAGTAGCCAAACCCCTAGAGGGGGTGAATAGGTTTTTTCTTTTATGACTATCTTTTTTTCCTTGGTGTGTTGTAACTTAGTTTTAAGTTAGCTTTCAGGAATACACAACAACACACAAGTGTTTATAGTGGTTCCCCAAGGTATAGGTACATCCATTGTCCCTCCCACCTTTCTAATAGTGAGTTAGACAAGGCTAACTTCTCCAATCTTGGCTCCAAGAGCTTACAATACAGATCCCTTAGGATCTCTTAGACTCCTCCAAGTCCTACCTCAGGCCCAAGGCCCTACCACTCAGATCAAATTATGTTCCTACGGCTTAGTGATCCATAGATCACCTACCTAAGACTTTATTAAAAGTCCTACAACTCGATCTAGGAGGATAGCCCTACACTTAGATCCACTAGAGGATCCTACCTCAGAGTATGAATCTACTACAGCTCAGGCACACAGGACCTACCTCAAATCCATAAAAGGATCCTACACTAAGATCTACAGAGGGATCCTACACTCAGATCCATATAAGGATCCTGCACTCAGATCCACAAAAGGATCCTACCTTAGACTTCATAGTTCAAGCTTACAATACAGGTCAGGAATGATCTTACAGAGAGAATAAGTTTGTTGGTGATGAATGACCCCAGAGAAGTTATCTTTGGGTCAGCCTCTTCCTGAACTGAGAAGACTTGGTCTTATGTTCTTCACAGCACCAAGAAAAGATCTTCAAGGTTGGTTCTGCTTGTGTTGAGTGTTGGAACATGCATTCCGCATCTCTTGGTTTGAGAATAACAAATCTCAGTGTGTATTTGATCATGTTTGTTGTGTGTTTATAATGTGCAGGTTTACAACTGTGAGGAATGAAAGAATCACATTCTGGCACCTACCGCCGCATGTTTATCATAACCATCGCACGGTAGCGTAGATTAATTTGACATGGCGCTCGAGAATCTACTGGAAAGCGCCAGTACGATCGCCAATATTAACCTAAGAAATAATTTTGGCAAAGCTCTCTGGAACCTACCTCAAAGCGCTAGTATTACCCCATCGTGCCAGCCCACTCAATGCGACGTCGAGAAGAAATTGTTGAGAGCATCGAGATAGAGTCATTGAGAGCATTGAGTGGGGGTTACCGCTAGGTTATAACTGTATACCATGCCGCGCTAGCTCATAATGGAGGAAAATATTTGTCTTAAATATTTTTACATTTTTGCAGAACTGTTGTCAGAACGAAGCGCGCGAACTTACCACCAGGCACTAGTCTTACCACTGGCGGTAGCCTATTTTATTAAATATGTATATAAGGCACCTCGTGTTCTGCATTCGAGACCAAGACGAAAAGAGACCGAGTTTTATCTTTCCTAGGGTTCAGCCTCCTCTCTGTGGTCCGTGCCACCATCTCCATTGAAGGATAAGAAAACCGTCTCCCTCTTGTTCGCGCTCGAAAAACTATGGCGAGCCAAAGACTACAATGACTACGAGTAGTTGATCGGTGGTAAGCACACAAAGAAAATGAAGGATTTTATTCTCTACGAGCTACCGTCGTGCTATAACTTGTTACCTCCCCACGGTAGCTTCCTACAATTCCTTCTCTATTTAAAATAGACCGAAATTAAGTTTTGCGCGACGATTTTTGACGAAATTTAAAATGGGAGTTCGGCCAAGCCATCTAAAGGGAATGGAGGGGTCATCCCAACTTATTAAGGAGGAAAATTCTTTAAAGGAGATCTAAAGGAATTCATGTGCAAGGATTAAAGGCTACCAACATGATGATCAAGAAGCCTTCATCCTAAATTTCATGTGAAGGATCCTCGTTATGAAAAACTCTCATTTAGCGCACACCTTCACAGATTTGAATAACATCAAAGAGGAATACACTGAAGCCACAAAGTTCGAACCTTTGTAAGCAAATCGTCATCAACATCAAGGGTTCTAGTTAGAGGGGAGTTTTCTCTTATTCCTTGTATTTTACATTAAACTCTTTTTGTCTTGTTGTTTGTGTGAGGGAAATTGACCGTGATGGTCTTCGAAATCAGGGAGGGATTTCGTGGAAAATCGACTATAGGGTTGTCAGAATTCGGGAAGGATTCTGTGAGAAATCATTCTGGGGAAGGGACGTCTAGATCGGGAGATCTAGCAGGGCTCTAAGACCCTTCCTTGCGTGGATGTGTAGAGACAGCTCGAAGACCTTTCTTAGAGGAAAAGAGAGAGAGCCAACCGGTCCTAGGAGCAGGTCAGTATAGAAAACAAAAGAGTTTTTTTCCACCGCCTTCGATCTCCGGCATCACGGGTATCATGATTTTATATTTGTTATAAATAGTTGATGTTATAGTTTTGTGCAATGAAATTCATTTCCTGCTTTATTACTTCTATGTCTTGTTGTGAATGTCAGTTGGTATTCTTCTAAGACGTGTACACGAGAATCGGCATAGGAAAAAGAGTTCATAAATATACCTCTGCACGTTAGCTACCTAACGTCCCGTGGTAGCTTCCAGAACTTGATTTTCTAGATCGAAATATTTTAAATTTCATTAAACGTGAAAAACCTTATTCATCCCCCTCTAAGGTTGGCCACGAGATCCAACAAGTGGTATCAGAGGGAGGTTATTCACCACCGAGAATAATGGCAAACCTCGATCTCAATCGACTTGTGGGGATGGAACTTTGTATAGTGAAAATTTTCTAGCACCACCTTTGTTTACAGGTGTGAATTATAATAGGTGGAAAATATTGATGGAAAAATTTCTTAAATCATTAGCCAAAGAAACATGGAATATTACAATTAAGAAGCCCCCAAGCATTCTAAGTAAAAATGAAATGTTTTTAAATGCTAAATCAATGAATAGTTTATTTTGCGCGCTTGACAAATAAATTTTCAAACTTATTTATACTTTACCTACCGCTTAGGAAATTTGGAATTTTCTTGAATATACTTATGATTTCACTTATATAGGTAAGGACTGCACGACAAGAGGAAAGAAAGAAGAGAACACATCAAGGGGAAGAGAAGGCTAAAATATATCGTTGGAAGAGGAAGATGAAAAGGAACCTTTTGTTCAAATCATGCCTCGTCCAAGAGCGCTGTAAGAAAAATAAAATTTCCTTATTGTTTGTAATTCTATTGCTACATTGCATGTGCTAGATGTGTTTAAACGTAGAATTATAAAATTTAAAAATATTATTTCCGAATTGCGTTTATAAATAAAAATCTAAAAGAAAAACTAATTATAGAACCAAAGCTTATTGTATCCCATTCTTCCTCTAGTTTTGTAGTTGAAAATAATATACCTTGTTTTGATTGTAACAAATTAAAAGATAAATTGAAGATTTTTGAAAAAGAACTAAATTTTTCCAAAGATCAAAATCAAAAATTGATTAATGAAAATATTATTTTGTCTCGTAAACTAGAATCATTAAAATTATTTGTGAAAAAAATTTCAAATGATAAAAAATCGTTTATGTCTTGTTTATCTTTGAAATTTTGAAAGGTATCTACTAGTATTTCAAACTTCATAAGACATACATCTAGTAGAATATTTAATCCGCATTCAACTTCTCCCAATGTTAAAGTAAATGTCAATAAATTTCCTATTAATAATAATTTAAAAATCACTATCATTATAAGCTTCAAAATAATGATTATGGAAATTTGTCACATAAAAATAATACTCAACCAAAGTATGAATGGAGGCCCATCGTTAAAAATGACGCACCTATTCCACTCGAAAGGGCATATTCATCATTATCTCGGCATGATTTATCTCGCTCTATTTGGGTACCCAAAGGAACCACAACACTTGGCTCCTTTTGGATACCCAAATAACTTATCCATTAATATCCACCTATTGCGTGAAGTAGAAACTAATCAAAACAATATTACTTGATAATCTACCTCACAATATGCATAATGTTCTTTCTGTTTGTACTATTTTTTGTACTGTGTTTTTATTTTTATTTTTGTATTTTTTAAGCCAACATTCCACGGACACCTTAGATATATTTCTGCTATATGACTCTATCATATTTAGATTAATTATAAATCAATCTAACTAAATAAGTTGGAATAAAAGTCATATCATTACTAAGTGGCCGGAATTTAACTTTTATCATAACTCTATCATGCTGTCGTAGTATGCCTGCGATCATTCACCCTTTATGTGTGTCTCATAATAAAGGGGGCGTAGGTGTGTGTGCTTTAGAAATGCTTACCTGTAAACCACCTCTTGTCCTTAATCGGGGAGGGTTCCAGTGGGTCCTTGTGTGGCACTAGGGGAAAGAGTGTTAGGTTGAGCGGGTTCTTCTGTGTGCACATAAGATTAACACCCTACCCTATGGCATTTATGCAGCTCCTCATGCCCATCAATCACTTAGTACAGGGCTAGGGTGTAGACATATAGCTTAGGTATTGGATTATTGGGCATACTTATATTCACATATCCACTGCATGAACATTATTTCCCTTATCATGTATGTTATATTCATGCACAATATTCTATCATACTATCTTGCGTTTGCATCATATATCTTTTTGAGCCTTCATGTTTTTAGAAAAACACAATTATTTTTTAAATATATATATATATAATTATAAAATAATTTAAAAGAACAAAAAAAATTAATATATCTCTTTGTGTGTTTATTGTTTTGTATTTTTATTAAAAAAAATCAAAAGCATTATTATATAAACTACCTATAATTCATTGCCATTGTCAAGGATGAATACATTATATCAAATAAAGATTAAATACAATGTCTGATTTAACCGTAAAGTTTCTTAAAACATTATTTTGGTTATATCATGCCTTGAATATTATCTTGTTATGTGCAATGAAATTGAATATAGAAAATATGTGTAGGATTGCTTAGTGTGTCTCTACGTATGAGTAATGTTTTATGATTGATAATGAACCTATTCACTCACCTATTTTGAGGAGGGAAAGGGAGAGAGCCAACCGGTCCTGTGAGCGGGTCATTATAGAAAACAATAGAGTTTTTTTTCACCGCCTTTGATCTCTGGCATCACAGGGATCACGATTTTATATTTTTTATCAACATTTGATGTTCTAGTTTTGTGCAATGAAATTCATTTCCTGCTTTATTACTTCTATGTCTTGTTTTGAATGTCAGTTTGTATTCTTCTAAGAAGTGTACACGATTATCGGCACAGGAAAATGAGTTCCTAGAAATAACTCCATGTGTTAGCTACCTAACGCCTAGCGGCAGATTCCTAAACTCGATTTTCTGGGTCAAAATATTTTAAATTTAATTAAACGTGAAAACTTTATTCACCCACACCTATAAGGTTGGCCACGAGATCCAATACTGAGAAGTAATTACAGAGGTTGCTTCTTCTTACTCAGAAAGAAATCTTCCTGACCTTGTTGTTGAGAGTTGATTTGATCTTTAGAGAAAAATTCCTTCAACAACAAACTCTGTTTGTAATACACAGACTATCTTTTTAGCAAGTTTTTGGAAAGCTTCAACTCATTCCAGAGGAAGAAGATGACTAGTTTCTTCTCTCCAAAAAACTCCTTTTTAATTTCTTGGAACTATACTTATGTATCCTGCCACTCAACGGCTCTTTGTGCAATATGGGCTGGTTGGAAATTGCAACTGCTCCATCACTTTTTCATTTATAGGTATGCAAAATACATACGATGCCTTTTGTCTTCTAGCAAGCAAAACCCATGAAATTTGAATTTATGTTGACGTCAGTATGACTCAGCTCCTGTGGACTTAGCAAGAACCAATTATTCTGCATAGGCGTTGAGTGAAGCCTTATCACTCAGCGCACAAGTACCTAGCTGAATTAAATGACTAGAGGTGTTGAGTGCATGGTGTAATCCTTCATTACTCAACAAATATAGATAATTATTGTCTAACAGCTTAGGCGTCGTGATGCAGGCTTGCACGTTTTGAATTTTGAAATTTGAAATTTGAAATTTGAAATTCGAATTTTGAATTTTAAATTTTGAAATTTTGAAATTTGAAATTTTGAAATTTCAAATTTGAAATTTGAAATTTGAAATTTGAAATTTGAAATTCGAAATTTGAATTTTAAATTTTGAAATTTGAAATTTGAAATTTTGAAATTTATATTTTCTTTAGCCTACCTAAAAATAGAAGGATGGTGCCAATTAGGAAATCGACAATAACCTCCCTCTGATACCAAATTGATGCAGGCTTGCACGTTTCACACCGTTTGGACTTACGGCCTAACGTCACGACACTCTTCGATCCCAACCCTACACTCGCACAATCGCTCTATGCGACACCACGCAATTACATCTATCAATATTTTGCTAGCGTACGGGTAGCCAAGCCGGTTTGGATCCAACAAGGGCTATAAGGCCAATGTTCGATCGAGCTAAAAGGACCAATATTGGGTCCGACCGAGCAATGTTGTACCAAAAGAGATCTACCGAAAAGTTCGATTCGGAATGGGTAGATCTCTCCCAACAAAAGTCAACGAGGTTCGCCAAACCTTTTCGAATATAAAACAAAGATAGGGAAATACTAATCAAGCGAAGAAATCCACGATACTACTTCAAGCTATCTAAAACAACGCCAAAAATAATCCACCACAAGATCTAGTCTAAGAAATGAAATCACACAAAGAGGTAGGTGGAATTTCGTTACCCAATCGGAATGAATGATTCCGATTACTCTCTACTTGGATCGCTCCTCAACGGCTTCGCTGGAGTTGCGCCGGAAGGAGATGAAAATCTTGCCCGCCTTCGTCGCGTCACGCCGGTGCTAGGATTCCACAAGGAGGCAAGCTTGCCTTGCCGAATTCTTCACAAACAAAGGGGGGAAGGGTTCCTTGATGGTGGTCGGTTTTGATGGGAATGATGGGGAGGCCGCGGTTTGTTGTTGTATGAGATGGTGGCTCGGTTGAGGGAGTAGGGGTGGCCGACGTTTTTGAGAGTGGTAGGGGAGGGCTCGGGTGAAGGTGAAAATAGTTGGAGGCTTGGTGGCTAGGAGAGGGGAGAATAGAAGAGGAGGAGGGGAGATTGTGGCCGCGCCAGGAGAGGAGAAAGATTTCGGCCAAGAGAGGAAGAGGGGGAGACTCTCAAATTAGGTATCAATATTTTCTTTCTTCAATTCTATTCATCATGAAAGACTTGCCTATAAATAGGCTACAACATTAGTTCGGCTATTTGCAGCCCATAATAAAATAAAACAACACCATTAAATGAAACACAACATGCATAAATTGCCATAAACTGCAATTAAAGAACATGAAAATAAAATAAGTATCTACATTAGATTGGTTTGCGCCGCGGGCGGATCTTTTGACGTCGCCCACATGTCGTCACGACGCCGCAAATCTTTACTTGAGGCGGGAGATAATTTCCGTAAGCATGTCGTCTCCTCTTCAACGCGTTGAGGGCATCGTCTCCATCACGTCGAGTGAACCTCATCACTCGATGCATCTGGACTTAGTTGATTTACTCTGCATAAAGGCGTTGAGTGAAGCTTCTTCACTCAATGCTTTCTAACTTATTCTGGCTCCTTAATGAGGCATTGAGTGGCCTGTCTTCACTCAGCTCTTTTTGACTTAGAATAGATAATAGATGATTAGGCGTTGAGTGAACTGCCTTCATTCAACACTTTCTGCCTTCTTGTTTAGTAGGCGTTGAGTGAACTGTATTCACTCAACGCTTCTGTATTTAGACAAATTTCTTGTCAATAACACTACAACTTTGACAAGTTTGTATTCTCTCACTACTTTTACTCTTCTTGAATTGAGTGAACTGTCTTCACTCAATGCTTCTAGAATTAGCTAGATTTCTGCATTGCTTCTCTTAGGCTTTGACTTCGTGTGCATCTGTCGACGCTTTTGGCCTCTTGGCGTTGAGTGAACTGCCTTCACTCAATGCTTCTGGACTTAGCAAGATTTCTGCTTTGCCAACCTCTTGTCTTCAGTCCACGTGTCATTGTAACTCAAACTGCCAGTCAAATCAGATTAATAGAGAACAAACTACATACATTGAACATATGGCATGCATCAAATGCATTCATGTGTATACCATTGACTTGTGGGCATTCTTCAAATCTAAGACATTGTGATCAATGGACCCAATAACCTCTCCTTGTTTGAAGAAGTCAGAAGCCTAGTCAACGATATACACTACCTTATTTGTAACGTCCCCGATTTTTCTGCGATTATTTAATTCTCGTTTGGCGTTACGTTGACGCGTTCTCTTGGCTTGTGCCATCTGTGGAGTGTGGTCTTAACTCCTTAGAACTGAGTGGGCTATTTTGTAATCTATTGGCGAGATCTCCCTAGCAAGCCGGGTCGTTTTGGGTGACCCGATGTTGCCTCTCGGGGATGCTTGAGTTTTGACTTAGGGTGGGTATAACTCGAGTTCTATTCGTCGAAAGTTAATTTCAACTTCGTGGTTGCGTTCGTAGCATGGGTATTTAGCTACGGTGCGAATTTCATCGGATTCCGAGGATGTTCGGTTTTCACGTCGTTTTGTATTTTATGAAAAATAATATTATTTATTAAGTATTTTATTACCTAATACTTTAGAAGAGTGATGGGTGCTTGGCGGTTTTGCTATGTCCTTTTTATACATTATTTAATTAATTAGCTACTAAGGTTAATAGGGTTCTATATATAGGATAGTTTAGACTTAAGAGGAAACCGCTCCTGTTCATCTTCCCGAAAACGGAACCAGTCTGCGGCTGTTCGCGAAAAGAAGCGGAGAAACCGCCGAACCTGCTCCCCTTCAGATGCCGATTCCGGGAGCGTTTGTGGACGAAATTCAATTCCGAAAGCGGATTTGGATAGCTCTCGCCTAGACCTTCATTCCTACGGTAAGAAATTAAATTTTCGTGGTGTTTCTAGGGGTCTCGAAATTTCTTGGGTTGTTTGTTTCCGCCATTAAAGCTCTAGATTTCTGGTTTAGGTGTTGTTGCTGCTGGTACCGAGTAGGAGTAAGGGAGGCAAACCAAGGTTCACTGGTAATCGAGGCAAGTGGTATTCTTGCCTTTGCCTAGTAATTTTCTTCTGTTGTATATTTTTTCCCTCTTTTTTCTTGCGGCCGTAGAAAGCTTTGTTTAGATTTTTGCAATGTTAGTAAAGCCCTGTTAACCCTAGGTTAGAAACCCAATTTTTTGCTTGAAATCGGGTATAAAATTCCTACTATAAGCCTTCATGTACGGTTTTTACCTAAAGCAGCCGGGGCACTATGTTTTCCTTTTACCGTTATAAAAAATTGTCTTGTTCTCGGGCTGAGAAATGAAGTAAAGGTTGGGGTTAATTTTCCTGTGCTGAAGCTGTAGCCTAGTAGGGATGAGAGGTTTTAATTTGGCAATTATTACTAAGTCCTAATCCTAACCCTAGATCATAGACTGTTAGAATAATGTTACTACAGTAATTTTTAAATCAGTAGTATGTTGCTGGAATCGTGTTGGAGAAGAGCTAAGGTCAGGCGCTGAGTGTAGAGCACACACTCAACGCCTAGCCTGTTCCGGCTTGGCGTTGAGAGTGGTTCACACACTCAATGCCTAGTCTGTTAGGGCTTGGTGTTGAGTGTGGTACACACACTCAACGCCATAGTCTTAGGTTTGATATTTTGCGGCTAAGTATTGTGGCGTTGAGTGAGTCGACCTTACTCAACGCCATGGCTGTCTAGGCATTTAGTGAGGCGGTCTCACTCAACGCCGCAGCCAATCCGCACGGTTATGTCGGATGGCATTGAGTGA
The DNA here is from genome assembly GCA_039513925.1 of Platanthera zijinensis. Taxonomy (NCBI): domain Eukaryota; kingdom Viridiplantae; phylum Streptophyta; class Magnoliopsida; order Asparagales; family Orchidaceae; genus Platanthera; species Platanthera zijinensis. The sequence continues at coordinate 196,934,879 of CM077082.1, forward strand.
GTGGGCCTCACTCAATGCCATGGCGGTTTAGGCATTGAGTTAGGTGGACTCACTCAACGCCGCAGCCCATCCTTGCAGCTAAGTATTTTGGCGTTGAGTGAGTCGACCTCACTCAACACCAAAACTATTTTCTTTTCACTGAGCCAAGGGATACGGCCTTTAAAATATAACTGGTTTTTTTTTCTAATCATTAAACTTATGAATCTTCATAGTCTAGTTAGATGGTGTTCGCCTGAGCGTCGACAGTTATCCCCTGCTCGACATGGCATAACGATGTGTGTTTTCTCATACTCTGATACTTCTTAAATTCGGAGAAAATGCGGGTTGTGACAGTTGGTATCAGAGGGAGGTTGCTCTACAAGTTAGTCAGGCATCTTTCCTTTTTGATTGCATTAGAAGTTTAGCATCATGTCATTCACACACCGATATGTCATCAGCACGCCTTGGCAAAAGAACGAACACTACACTCATAGCATAACATGAAGTATACGGGGCATATTATGTAGTATGGGATGCATAATATGTGTTCATATATGGATCCACCATAGGGGCAACATGTGAGGGTTATGTAGTATGGGATGCATAACCTCACCACATGGCTGCGACTAGCTCGTTTTTCTTATCGTTGCATGAGAATGTTATGTAGTATGGGATGCATAACATTTTCCTGTGTACGCCGCTCATAACATGCATTAGGGCCTTTTTAGAATGTATAGCACAAACATGCATAGCATAACATTGCATAAGCACAACGTGCCAAGCTAAAGACTGGCAGGATGACATATGTACACACATAAGTTTTCGAGTCAAAAATAATATAAAGTCATGCATTCCCGATCTAGGCACAAGAGTTAGTATGGTGGTGGTTAACCATCCTAGGTTTGGCATAACATCAATTCTTGTAAACATAAACTCCCAGAGCAAGTTTAGCAGCTTTAAGTTCATATTTATGTATGTATTGTCTGTACCTGTAGTTAGTTGTAGCTATTGTACTAGGATCTGACTAATGTTGTTATGATTTTAGGATGGCGAGACGCCCTTCGACTAGATCGACCCCCTATCTTAGGGTGAGTCATCGGGAGCGCAGAATGATACGGTGATCGAGAGCCTGCGATAGAGTAGCGATTCCTTGAGCAGGCAGATTGTGGAGATGCAGGCCAAGATCCAGTCTCTGGTGGGAGTTGTTATAGGACAGACTCAGGGAGTGCAAGGCCCAGCAGGGGGGTTAGCTGTTCCTCCACCTCCTGCACCCCTAAGACCTCTAGTGGTGGTGCCAACAGAGATGGCATTTACTCCGGTATTTCAGCTGATTAGAGAGTGATGATAGCCGCCTATCAGCTTAAGGGTTTTGCTAAGAGTTAGTGGCTTAGAGAAAAGGAGAGCTTGGTAGTTGGTTTCTCTTGGGAAGTATTCAAGGAAATGTTGCTGAGGAAGTTCTTGCCTTTGGTCGAGCGTGACCGTCTTATGAACGAGTTCCTCTACCTGAAGCAAAGACAACTCACGGTCGGTGAGTACGAGATAGAGTTCAGCAAGTCGAGCCGATTTGCTCCTGGGTTGGTGAGTGTTGAGGCTGATCGAGTCAAGCGGTTTCTTGGTGGCTTGAGGAGCGAGGTTCAGCAGTTGACCATGGCATATGGATTGGAGACTTATGCAGGGGTAGTGGAGGCTGCTCTTAAAGTGGAGGCAATTGAGAACGCAAAGAGTAGAGGCCAGCAAATGAGGAAGGACAAGAGGAAGTCTGTTGAGGAGAAGAAACCCCAGGTGCCCGGTGCTGCTTCGGGAAAGAAGAGAAAGGTGGTGTGTAACATCTGTGGCCGGTCAGGCCACCCTATTGAGAGGTGTTTCAAGAATGCAGCAGCTCAGAAGGAGCAAGTTCATGCTATTTAGGGTGCTCCTTGGAGGGATGCTTCCTGTTCTATTTGCAAGCGACCCGGGCATATTGCTGCCCAGTGCTGGTCCAAGCAAAAAGTCTGCTATCAGTGTAGACAGAAGGGTCATATCAAGACAAGGTGTCCTCAGGTCCAGCCTGTTCTTCATGCAGTTCCACTTCAGGCATTACCTACGCCTCAGCGTGTGGACTAGGGCAAAGGAAAGCTGAACGTGATCTCTTCCGAGGAGGCTCAATCTTTGACTCAGGTCATCTCAGGTTAGTTGTTTTTCCAGCCTGAAACTTTTGTTTACTAGAATGGTTATAGTTTTGTTTGGTAGTTCCTTAGTTGTATATACTACTATAGGGAAATTTAAGGTGAAGAACCACTGGGCACATGTTCTGTTCGACTCCGACGCTACCCACTCATTTGTGGCTAGAGCCTTTGTGGAGCGACATCAGTTGACTCTAGATCAAGTTCGTGATACCTTCCGCGTCAAGTTCCCTTCTGGTGAATCTGTTTTATCAGATTTGGGAATTCTAGATTGCCCTGTTTTGTTGGGAGACTTTCTTGCAAAGGAAGACTTGAAGATGATTGATCTGGAGGACTTCGATGTTATTCTGGGCATGGATTGGATGTCTAAGTATGATGCGGTGATTCAGTGCAAAGGGAAGCGCTTGGAATTCATCAAGGACAACGATCAGCCCGGAAGCATGTATGTTGGTCCGTGTCAGGATTCTCCTATCATTTCTACGATATGTGCTCAGAAGCTGTTTCATTCTGATTATTTTGCTTGTTTAGTCTCAGTGGTTGGGACTACTGTTAGTGTACCGCATTTGGAGGAGATTCCTGTTGTTTGTGGTTTCGCTGATGTTTTTCCGGATGACCTTCTTGGTCTTCCTCCTGATAGGGATGTTGAGTTTGTGATTGATTTGGAACCGGGTAAGCGTCCTATTGCTAAGGCGTCGTATCGAATGGCCCCTCGTGAGTTAGAGGAGTTGCGAGTCAAGTTGTATGAGTTGTTGGCAAAAGGATTTATCAGGCAGAGTTCGTCGTCTTGGGGTGCTCTTATTTTGTTTGTAAAGAAGAAAGATGGGTTGATGCGGCTTTGCATCGACTATAGGGAGTTGAACAAAGTCACTATTAAGAACAGGTACCCTCTACCGAGGATCGATGACTTATTTGATCAGTTACGTGGTAGCATGGTGTTCTCCAAGATCGATCTTCATTCTGGCTATCATCAGCTCAGGATCTGTGAGGAAGATATTCCATGGACTGCATTTAGATCAAGGCTTGGACATTTTGAGTTCTTGGTGATGTCGTTTGGTTTGACCAACGCACCATCAGCTTTGGATATGATGAACCGGGTGTTCAAGGATTTCCTAGACAAGTTCGTCGTGGTTTTTATCGATGATGTGTTGGTCTATTCTCGCAGTATTGAGGAGCATGAGCAGTATCTGTGCTTGGTTCTATCGGAGTTGAGAGATCACAAATTATTCGCCAAGCTGAGCAAGTGTGAATTTTGGTTGCCTCAGGTCTCGTTTCTGGGCCACGTGGTGAACAAGGATGGGATCTCAGTCGACCCGGAAAAGAATGCAGCAGTGATGGATTGGAGCAGGTCGGCACGCCCAAGGAGATCAAAAGCTTCCTAGGGTTGGTCGGCTACTACAGGAGTTTTGTGGAGGGTTTCTCTACCCTGGTTGCACCTTTGACCAGGATGACTCAGAAGAACGCAGCCTTTGTTTGGAACGAGAAGTTCAAAGAAGCCTTCCTGGAGTTAAAGAACAGATTGTGCACGGCTCCCGTTCTGACCCGACCTACTGAGGGTGTGGAGTATGATGTGTACGTGGATGCTTCGCATATTGGTCTGGGTTGCGTGTTGATGCTATCTGGAAAAGTGATTGTGTATGGGTCAAGGCAATTGAAGACTTATGAGAGGAATTACCCTACGCATGACCTTGAGTTTGTAGCAGTGATTTATGTGTTGAAGCTGTGGAGGCATCTACTTTATGGGGCTCAGTGCAAGATCTTCACTGATCATAAGAGCCTGAAGTATGTGTTCATGCAGAAGGAGTTGAATCTGCGCAAGCGACGGTGGCTAGAGTATGTGGCCGATTATGACGTGGAGATCCAGTATCATCCAGGCAAGGCAAAGGTGGTGGCCGACGCCTTGAGCTGGATGACGGGGAAGATCTTTAATCTCTCCGCCGATCGTTTAGTGGAAGAGTTCTTATTGATGGATATCTCAGTGGGATGTTGTGACATGCAGAGCAATTTGGCAGTGCCAGAGCCGTCTTGGATTTCTCTTACTAGGTTGCACTAGAAGGATGATCCGGACCTGCTGTACTTATACCTCAGGACTTAGAGAGGGGAGTTGCTGGATTTTTCTATCGATGATGTGGGTACTTTGAAGTACCACGACAGATTTTTCATCCCTGCTATTGGAGACATCAGGGGTATGATATGCAGAGAGGCTTATGGATCCAGTGTTGCCTACCATCCAGGATCTACAAAGATGTATCGTTATTTGTTGCCTGGTGGTATGGGATGAAGAGTGATATTGCCCGATTTGTTGCTGAGTGCCACACTTGCAAGCGTGTGAAGTCCAATCACGAAAGGCCTGGTTGCAAGTTGACTCTGTTAGAGATCCCGACTTGGAAGTGGGAAAGTATTTCTTTGGACTTCATTACGGGCTTACCGAGATCTCCAAGGGGATATGATTCTGTTTGGGTTATATTGGATAGACTGACGAAGTGTGCTCACTTCGTGACGTATAAGATTGATTATCCAATGAAGAAGATAGCAGAGATGTACTTGAATGAGGTCATCAGATTGCATGGTGTGCCTGTTAGCATCATTTCTGATCGAGACTCCCGGTTTACTTCTCGTTTTTGGCAGAGTCTGTAGGAGGGTTTGGGCACAGATCTGAGGTATTCTACTGCTTAACACCCACAGACCAATGGGCAGACAGAGCGGGTGAACCAGATAGTTAAGGATATGATCAGATGCTACATTCTAGACCACGGTGGAGCGTGGGATGAGCGGTTGCGACTTATGGAGTTTGCATACAATAACAGTTATCAAGAGAGCTTGAAAATGGCTCTGTTTGAAGCTTTGTATGGAGGCACTGCAAAACTCCCATGTTTTGGGTTCAGGCAGGTGAGAGACCCTTGTTGGGTCCGGATGCGCTCGAGGAGATGGAAGTCGCAGTTAAGCTTATTCGAGAAAAGCTTCGTATAGCTCAGGAGAGATATGAAAAGAACGCCAATCGGCGTAGGTCGGACTTGGAGTTTTTTTTAGGGGACCTTGTGTTTCTTAAGGTTTCCCCGATGGTTGGTGTTAAGAGGTTCGGTAAGAATCGAAAATTGGACCCGAGGTATGTGGGCCCGTTTAAGATTGTTTAACGGATTGGCGTGTCAGCATATAGGTTGGATTTGCCAGCAAACTTCCCAGGTGTTCATAATGTATTTCATGTAAGCCAATTGCGGAAGTGTGTGCGCTATAGTGGGCAAGTCTTCGATGTTGTGCCCCAGTTGGAGCCTAATCTCTCTTTTGTTGAAGTGTCGGTCTGCATTTTGGATACTCAGGATCGGGTGTTGCGAAGGAAGTCCATCCCGATGGTCAAAGTTCTATGTAAGAATCAGGACTTGGAAAGCACGACTTGGGAGTTAGAGTCTGCTATGAGGAAGGCTCACCCTCAACTATTCCCCTGATTTGCTTGGTACGTTTTCTTTCTAGTAGCTCTTGTTTGCTACTTTCCTTCTATAAGTAGAAGTAGTGTATGTGAAGTTTCGGTACGAAACTTTCTTTTAGGGGAGTGACTGTAACGCCCCCGATTTTTCTGCGATTATTTAATTCTCGTTTGGCATTATGTCGACGCATTCTCTTGGCTTGTGCCATCTGTGGAGTGTGGTCTTAACTCCTTAGAACTGAGTGGCCTATTTTGTAGTCTTTTGGCAAGATCTCCCTAGCAAGCCGGGTCATTTTGGGTGACCCGGTGTGGCCTCTCAGGGGATACTTGAGTTTTGACTTCGGGTGGGTATAACTCGAGTTCAGTTCGTCGAAAGTAAATTTTGACTTTGCCGTTGCGTTCGTAGCATCGGTATTTAGCTACCGTGCAAATTTTGTTAGATTCCGAGGATGTTTGGTTTTCGCGTCGTTTTGTATTTTATGAAAAATAATATTATTAATTAAGTATTTTATTACCTAATACTTTAGAAGAGTGACGGGTGCTTGGCGGTTTTGCTATTTTCTTTTTATACATTATTTAATTAATTAGCTATTAAGGTTAATAGGGTTCTATATATAGGATAGTTTAGACTAGAGGAAACCGCTCCTGTTCATCTTCCCGAAAACAGAACCAGTATGCGGCTGTTCGCGAAAAGAAGCGGAGAAACCGCCGAACCTGCTCCCCTTCGGACGCCAATTCCAGGAGCATTTGTGGACGGAATTCGATTCCGAAAGCGGATTTGGATTGCTCTCGCCTAGACCTTCATTCCTACGATAAGAAATTCAATTTTCGTGGTGTTTCTAGAGGTCTCGAAATTTCTTGGGTTGTCCGTTTCTGCCATTAAAGCCTTAGATTTCTGGTTTAGGTGTTGTTGCTGCTGGTGTCAAGTGAGAGTAAGGGAGGCCGACCAAGCTTCGCTTGAAATTGAGGCAAGTGGTATTCTTGCCCTTGCCTAGTAATTTTCTTCTGTTGTATATTTTTTCTCTCTTTGTTCTTACGGTTGTAGAAAGCTTTGTTTAGATTTTTGCTATGTTAGTAAAGCCCTGTTAGACCTAGGTTACAAACTCAATTCTTTGCTTGAAAACGGGTATAAATTTCCTACTGTAAGCCTTCCTGTATAGTTTTTACCTAAAGCAGCCGGGGCACTGTGTTTTCCTTTTACCGTTATAAATAAATCGTCTTGTTCTCGGGCTGAGAAATGAAGTAAAGGTTGGGGTTAATTTTCCTATGCTGAAGCTGTAGCCTGGTTGGGATGAGAGGTTTTAATTTGGCAATTGTTACTAAGTCCTAATCCTAACACTAGATCATAGCCTGTTAGAATAATGTTATTACAGTAATTTTTAAAACAGTAGTATGTTGTTGGAATCGTGTTGGAGCAGAGCTAAGGTCAGGCGCTGAGTGTGGAGCACACACTCAACGCCTAGCATGTTCGGGCTTGGCATTGAGAGTGGTGCACACACTCAACGCCTAGCCTGTTAGGGCTTGGTGTTGAGTATGGTACACACACTCAACGCCATAGTCTTAGGTTTGATCTTTTGCGGCTAAGTATTGTGGCGTTGAGTGAGTCGACCTCACTCAACGCCATGGCTGTCTAAGCATTGAGTGAGGCGGTCTCACTCAACGCCACAGCCAGTCCACGCGGTTATGTCGGATGGCGTTGAGTGAGTGGGCCTCACTCAACGCCATGGCGGTTTAGGCGTTGAGTGAGGTGGACTCACTCAACGCCGCAGCCCAACCTCGCGGCAAAGTATTTTGGCGTTGAGTGAGTCGACCTCACTCAACGCCAAAACTATTTTGGCATTGAGAGAGGTGGACTCACTCAACGCCACAATTAGTTTTTACGGCTATGTGTTAAGGCATTGAGTGAGTGAACCTCACTCAATGCCATAGCTGTTTTGGCGTTGAGAGAGGTGGACTCACTCAAAGCCACAGTTAGTTTTTGCGGCTATGTGCTAAGGCGTTGAGTGAGTGAACCTCACTCAATGTCGTAGCTGTTTTGGCGTTGAGTGAGGTTAGCTCACTTAACGCAAAAGAGAAGGCGTTGAGTGAGTGAACCTCACTCAATACCGTAGCTTTTTTGGCATTGAGTGAGGTTAGCTCGCTCAACGCCACAGCTAGTGTTGCAGAAGGCGTTGAGTTAGTGAACCTCACTCAACGTCGTAGCTGTTTTGGCGTTGAGTGAGGTTAACTCACTCAACGCCACCGCCTGTTTAGGCATTGAGTGAGTGGAGCTCACTCAACGCCATACCATGTTGAGCCATCTCAACGCTTTTCCCTTACCTTGATTTTCTCTCCCGAGTTAATTCCTTGATTTTGAGGTTCCTTGTCGGCTATATTTTTCCAAGGGATGAATCGTGGGTTGTGGTTAGTAGTGGTGGTTTGAAGCTCTTAATGGGGGTGGTGTTATGCAATTTATCTGTGGCCCCCCTTTTCTTTTATCTTGCTTTAGGTATGGGCTGGGCAAGGGGGTGGAAGGTCCCTAGTGCTTTCACATGTAGACCCTTGAACTTTGTTTCTTGGAAATGGTGGTTGGGGGACTGAGTTTGCCTCCAACCCGGATCCGCGTTGTTTTTACTACTGCCATCTCTAACAAATTAAGATGTTAGACATTTCTTCCTTTGGAATTACAACATTTTGGGCACATGGTAGCCTTATAAACTCTGCAGGATTTTTGGACAGGGTTGTTGCTGTTTCCTCGCACATAGTGCTTTTCCTTTTTGTCTTGCCTTGGACAGTGGTGCTTGTTACGGTTTACTCACTCTTCTTGCTTATCATTTAGATTAACATTTCCGTACAGCTTATTTTTTTTTGCTTGCTGAGGTATTCTTTTCTTCTTTGAATTCCTCAGGTTCTTGTTAGTAGCCGATTAGGCGGCTAGTTGTGTTGTGTTATTGCTGGTGGTCTCTCGTTCTGTGGAGATCAGCTCATTGGTCTTGTGAGGTAGTTTTGTGCTTCTTTCTTACAGACATACACACTTTCCAGTGGGTTCGTGTCAGTTTGTTGGCGCCCACTGGTAGTTTTACCTTGATACTAGATATGCTATCTTTTTGCTGCTACCTTTTTTGGAGTTAGTCTACTTGCTCTTGGGATGATTTATGCTAGGTTCCTAGTTACTTTTAAACCTACAAACACTATTATAAGTACATCTCATGATCAACATGTTTTATAAAACTCAAACACTATTTTCAAAATAACGTAAAAAGATCGTTTTCCCATATATAGTATAAATTAAATGTAGGGTTCTGCATAGTATAAGTTGTCCTCTAAGGACACTTATGCACTCTTTTAGAATGTCAAACTTGAATAAAGTATTTTCCGCTGCGTATAAGTATAGTTTTAAACTGTGGACTAGATGATCCACTTAGCTGAGGGATACGGCCTTTAAAATATAACTGATTTTTTTTTCTAATCATTAAACTTATGAATCTTCATAGTCTAGTTAGATGGTGTTCGCCTGAGCGTCGACAGTTATCCCCTGCTCAACGTGGCATCACGATGCGTGTTTTCTCATACTCTGATACTTCTTAAATTCGGAGAAAATGCGGGTTGTGACATTATTTAGCAGATAAAAATCAAGGGAGAAAAAAGCAACAATTTATACACACACAAAAATATGATTTTAATTAAAGTAAGAAATCATAATTAGATAATGTGCCTAAAACAAAATGATCACTCTCCTATAGCCCTTAAGGAAAATACAAACCATTTCAAGTTTCTGGTTCCTTAATCAAAATCCCCTTACTAGGTTTCTTGACAACCTTCTCCTTGTCTTTATTTTCCTTTTCCTTATGTCTTTCAAAGTAATTGTAGGGCTTAGGGAAGTACTTGTTGGGCTTCATAGCATCTGGTGGCACAACACCGGACTTTTTGTCCCTTCTACATTTTCTTCTCAGTTCCTCATTCCTTTCAAGCTTGGACCATTCTAGGGAGCTATAGAGCTTTCCCCTATTAGTTTTGTGCTCTCTAATTTTATCCCAGGAAGACAAGATGATGGTCCATGATTGAGGAATCCACTTCTCAAAGTCAGGCCTGGTATCCATCTCTTCTCTATATCTTTTATTGTCGAGCCTTACTTCTTCCACTTCTTCAACAACTGACTTGCCTTTGGCCCTGGAAATCTAATCAGCAGTGGGGCTGAATGTAGGAATTACATCTGCATTTGAAGGTTCAGCCCATTGAGCTCCACTTTGTTCAGCATATTGAACACCACTCTGATCACCATATTGAGCACCATACTGATCACCATATAGAACTTCAGGGATTGGATAAGGGTCAATGTTTTCATATGAGAGTTGTTCAAGTCCCCATGAGCAACAAATTATATTTGTAATCCAAACTGCAATTTTAGTATTTGCCTTTATCATTCCTTCCCCCCCCCCATTCTAACTTCTTCAGATATAGTAACAATCAGAGAGTTCTTTACAGTTATGAGTCTTTCATCCAAGAAGTTGATTCCTTTGGTAACATGAATTTTGACCTCAAGTATATGGTCATCTAGAACTTGTGTACATGCATCCATTCTCCTCTTTAGTGTGATCCTGTTTGCATCCATCAATTTCTTCTGGGCATTGTGGACCATCTCCATATTGTTAGATGTGATGTTCTAGTTCTGGAGAATGTAATTTTGGGTTAGTCTGATCTCTTAAAGTTTACTTTAAGTGAATGTAACAGTAGGTGTAGCTCTTATAAAGAATGCAATAGTGTTTGCTTTCAACAAGTTTACCTCAAACCTGATGGACTTTATTTCAGTAGAAAGATCTTATCTCACTTCCTTGATGGAATCATCAATGTAGTGTTCCAGTTGTCATCTCTGATAATCTAATAAACCTTTTAGTTGGGCTAGAAAGGAGGATGATATTTGATCAGCTTTAGCAGATGTGCCTTGGTCACAGACCTCCTCATCCCTATCCCTGGCAGGAATTCAGCCTTATGAATCAACCATCATATATTTTGAAGAATGTACATTAGCTTGCACATCAGCATCAGTAATTTCCTTGTCAGATTCAGAGGAGACAATGTCATACACTGTATCTTGAGTAGGGAGTTCAGAGTAAATCTCCCCCTCAGCCTCAGAATTGTCTTTAGAGACAATCTAAAATCCTACAAAAGTGTCCTGAACCTCTTCTATCACTGTAGTAGTAGCTTGTACATCTTCAACAAGAGTATGGCGAATCTGCCACACAGGCTCAGTTGGAATCTGAACAATTCTACTTTGTATATTTTCTAGGAAGGAGTCAAGCTTGTCCTGAATATAAGACTAAACTTGCTCCCCCTCAACTAGAGCTTCTATTTTCATTATCACCCCCTCAATATTGGCACAAAAATTTTATTCCAGCTGGCCATACAGTATTTCCATGGCTTCAACTTGAATTCCTTCAAACTATGTTCCAGCCAATTAGCTCCTTACTATAGGTTCAGAAGAAATTGATACCTGAGCACACATTATAAAAAATTGTGATATGTATAAAATGGGACACGAGGCACAGGAACACTCAACCTATCTGAGCCCAAGTAAACCAAATGTAAGCAGAAGAGCAAGTATCTTGTACTATCAAAAAATCTTTACAGGGAAGGCATATATGGTGAGACATGATTCGCCGATGTACCTGAAGGAAGTAGAAAAATTACAAGGTGAATAATAAGCCACGTAGTCTCAAGGAGAAGTCGTCGATCCTACCGAGCTGCCTAGGGAGTCTGCTAAAGCCTCCTAGTCACAAGATTACACCCAAGCCGCACGAACAACCCGTTATTCTAATACTAAAAAGAACTCAATCTGCTGAACTACAAGCTATCTAAACGTGAGGCCACCTATCTGCCAGATTCCAGGAACTGCTGTTGTCAAACTGAACAATCCGCTAGAAGCGGACAGCTTATTGAATTGGATAAAGAATTGCAGAAGAGAAGATCACCTAGTTGCAAGCTGCGACATGCTACTAACCACTAGTTTCTAACCGCAGAGTCCGTACTATCCCTAACCGAGATCAGAACCAAGTCCCTGGCTTTATAGTGCCATCTGCACAACCTGCGCAACACAAACTGGGTCAACTCTTCAAATAGAGCAACTAAAAAAACTTGTCAGTAGCAACTACCCGAGCTCACTTACTGTTCATTCAGTTGTTCTATTGACATGACATGGGGTCCTATTTATAGGCACGGAGAGGAGTGTGATCACTACCCAAGCTAATAGGATCACCACCCTATCCTGTAGCGAGCATGAAGTGTATCCACAAAACTGCGGATACACAACCAGACCACCCCGATAAGGCTAGATATCCACTCTGCTATGGTCACATCACCAAGGCAGGATACCAAGATAATTCCCCTTGACGCCAAAGCAAAGCTAGACTAGATCGCCAAAGAGCCAGACATAGCCAATACCGCCACAATCCGCCCACCTGCATACACCACTCCAGTCTACATACCCTGAACCCGCAGCCAATGCACACAAGGCTGACAGGTACCGAACTTGGCAGATAAAGAAAAATTCGAACAACTCAGTGAACTCTGTGGGCTGAGCACAACTGGACTTGGTACATATCAACACCAATTCCACACCACCAAGCCATCCCTGGTAAGGACACACACAAGCAAATACAAAGAGCAGTCCGTACAAAATCGTAGAACTACGCAGATAATCAACATGACCGCCCGGTTATTAACTAGGAACACCCTGCTACTGAACACAAGCTGACCTAGCAAGCCACCAGTACTGTCCGCAAAGGCCACAAAAACAGGTCGCCCAGGCCACCCAGGCCGCCACTTTCACTTTAAAAAATTCAACACTCTCCCTTGAAATGAGAAGTGGAAACAAACCCCAGTAGTCCCCATAACAAAGTAAATGGCCCCTTCGACAGCGACTTCGTGAAGATGTTCATGATGTTGTCCTCGCTCTGCACATGTCCAACCACAAGAGACCCCTCCAACTCCTCCCGAATGAAATGGTGCTCAATCTCAATGTGCTTAGGACGCGCTTGACCAACTGGATTATTAACCAGTTTAAGGGCACTTTCATTATCACCGCATAGCAGAGTGGGACCGCACACTTCTTCATGGATGTCCTCTACTAGCCTCCTGAGCCAAATAGCTTCCCGAGCTGCTAAGGCCAAAGCCTTGTACACCGCTTCCGTAGTAGAGACGAACATAGAATTCTGCTTATTTCTGTACCATGAAATACTCGCTGATCCATAAGTGAAGACGTAACCGGATGTTGACTTCCAGTCATATTAATCTCCCCATAATCAACATCTATATAGCCATGTAGGTTGAAGCATGTGTCTCTCCCATCAAAAGTAGACTTTATGTAATTCAGAATGCTCTTTGTTGCCATCAGATGAGGCTTCCGAGGTTCCTCCAAATACCGAATTACTCGGCCTACAGCATATGTAATGTTTGGCCTTGAAATCGTCAAGTAGATAAGGTTCCTAACTAGAGCACGGAACACTAGAGGATCTTGAAGTATCCTCCCCTCATCTCTTCGAAGCTTGATGCAAACATCAAGAGGAGTGGAGCTACTCTTCCCTTCCCGCATGCCAAATGCTGAACAATCCAATCCGCATAGCCCCTTTGGGAAATAAGTATGCCACTCTCTTTCCTCTCCACTTCGAGTCCAATAAAGTGGTTGAGCTCACCCAAGTCCTTCATCTCAAACCGAATGGCTAGCTCTAGCCTTAGCCTAACCACCTCCTCCTCAAAGTTTCCCGTAACGATCTTTTAATCCACATATAGTAGCACCAAGACATGATGCTCCCCCTCTTCTTGATGAACAGGCTCGAATCTGAATCAGAGGAAAAATAACCGCAGATTTGGAGGTATTCTACGATCTTACCATACCATGACTGTGGATTCTACTTCAAGCCATAATGGGCCTTTTGGAGCTTGTAGATGTATCTTGGATGATCTTTTGACACATATCCTTGTGGGTAAACCATTAAGATGTCTTTATCAATATCCCCGTAAAGAAAAGCATTCTTTATATCAAGCTGCCACAGCTTCTAACTTTGGCAAGCCGCCAAGGCCATCACCACCCGAACTAAAGTCATCTTAGCAATAGGACTAAACTTCTCTTCATAGTCTTCTCCGTACTGCTGAGAAAAACCTCGAGCTACAAAGAGAGCATTGTACCGTTCGATGCTCCCATCTGCCTTCTTCTTCAGCTTATAGACCCACTTGCATGTAACAGGAGTAATGTCATCGACCTTGGGCACAAGGTCCCACATCTCAATTTTCCTGAGGGCAGCCATCTCATCCATAGCATTTTCCTACTTGATAGTTTAACTTTCAAGGCAGCCTAAACACCTAGAGGGGGGGGTGAATAGGTTCTGCTTTTCTTATAAAAACTTCTATGCAGAATTCAATTCAATAGCCAACACAATTGGCACAGCAATCACAGAAAATAAAACATCACAGATTGCACATGTTTTATAGTGGTTCCCCAAGGTCTGGGTACATCCACTTTCCCCCTTCACCTATCTAGCAGTATGCTAGATTCGGCCAAACTTCCACTTATCTCAGATCAACAGATCCTACAACTCAGAACCCAACTGGTTCCTACAACTCAGGCACAACTGCCCTACCTCAGCCTTGCCCCAAGGCCTACAACTCAGAGAATATCCTTCTCCTACACTCAGGCAAACAGCCCTACCACTCAGAGTTCAACACTCCTACACTCAGCCTTTATAACATAGGCTTACAACTCAGATCTGTGTAAACAGATCCTACAGAAATATAGAAAAGATTATTAAACTGTCTTGCCAAAGTTGAGAGAGAAAAGGCCAAGACAATTCTTGATCAGCTGATGCAATCAACTGTATCTGAGCCTTCTTCAAAGCTTCTTGAAAATGTACTTAGCTGAGTTGATTCCAAACAGCTTCTTGAGAATCCACTGGTGGTTTCTTTCTTCTTCTTCTAATTCTGGCTTGACCTCTCTCTATCCAGCACTTTGAAAGATTCTTCTGAATTCTGATTAGAACTCTTCTTAGATCTATCCTTAGATAGTCTTCTTAGATCTCCCGGAGAAGATCTTCTTAAGTGACTAGCACTTTCTTGAAATGAATTGGATTGTGATCCTTCTCTTCCTTTTTGATTCAAAGTTATTCAAAAAGGACTATCTGTTATTGTTGTTGTTCTCCTTCTGAATCAGTTTATTTATAGACATTCTTCATGGTAACCGGCTGATCCGGTTTCTAACTGTTTTCTGACAAGTCTGACAGCTTCAGTTAACCGGTGGTAACCCACAGCTGTCAAGTCTTCAAACAAGTCCTGTGCCTTAGTGTTGAACCACAAGTTGTTGAAACAGTCTGTCAGAAAGTGTCAAGACCATCTGTCTATCTGTGTCGACACAATTGACTTTGGTGTCGACACAGTCTTCAGTAATGTCGACTAAGTTGCCTTTGAGTCGACACAGCTTCTTCTGAAAATAACTTGGTCTTGACTCTTCAGTGTGTCGACACAAGTCCTGTGTGTCGACACAGTTGTTGTAGAATTATAACTTAGTAAGTGTCGACTTAGCCTTCAGGTGTCGACACATTCATTTCTTAAATCTGCTTTAATGTGTCGACTTAATCACAAAGTGTCGACACATTCTGCTGGTGTCGACAAACTTGAGGTTGACTATTTTCTTCTGTGTCGACACATTCCGCTGATGTCGATAATCTTGAGATCGACTATACTCTTCTGTGTCGACACATTCTCCCAATGTTGAGGTTGACGCTTTTCTTCTGTGTCGACACAAATTTCCAGAGTTGTGTCGACTCTTTTCTTCTGTGTCGACACAAATTCCCAGTGATGTGTCGACTTACTTCTTCTGTGTCGACACATTCTCCCAGTGTAGTTGTAGACTAACTACTATGTGTCGACACTGCTTCCTAGTGTTGTGTCGACTATTTTCTTCTATGTGTCGACACTGCTTCCTCTGTGTCGACACTTGGACTTAGAATTTTTCTGCATACTTTATCAATTCTTCACCTGCACATGTCAACTTAAAACAACATCAAATACACCTTGATGTATATCATTGAGCTAGGTTAGGGCTTCTTCAAATCAGGTACACATTTTCCAATGTACCCAACAATCTCCCCCTATTTGGAGAAGTCATAACCCCTATAGCCAATGATATACACCATTTATAAATAGTACTAAATGATGATAATGACATAACAGGAATACTTTAATATAAACAAAACATAAAAAAAAAATCATCACAGAATACACATTATAATATGCCAAACAACATTTTGTTTATAACTGGGTAATGTTTGATTACAATGTTTTACATTTAATGATTACATCACAACATTACAAAACACTATAAAAAGAACTTGAAACAAAATCAGGCTTGATCAGGCTCTTTAATTATAATCCTTTGCCAGATTGAATTGTAGCTGTCACAGGAGCTTCTGAATCTTCAGCTATCTTCTTTCCTTTAAGATCAGCTTTCTTCTGAGCTTCTTCCTTGATCCTTTGCCTTTCAAAATAATGAAAAGGCTTTGGGAAGTATTTGCTTGGCTCCTTAGCATCTGATGGCAATCTTCCCAGCTTAGCTTTCCTTCTGAATTGAACTATTGCTTCTTGTCTTGCCTCATACTTCTGCCATTCTATTTCATTGTACCACTTGCCTCTTTCATGAACTTTATCTTGTACAGCTTTCCATGCAGTGAGTATTATGTTCCTTGAAGTAGGACTCCACTGCTCATAATCTGGCTTAAGTACAGCCTGCTCTCTGAATTTCTTCTTTGCTAATAGAGCATCTTGCTGTTCTTTCAGAGTAGCCTCAGGCTTATCAACCTTTCCAAAGACAATATTAGTAACCTCCTTTGGAGGACTATACATTCCTTGAACTTTCTGATCAATCAAGTCAAAATCTGGAGGGGGGTAAATGACTTGGGCAACCTCAGGTTGATTGCCTTCAAGTAGATTTGATTGTATTCCTGACTCAGCCACCATAGCATCATCACACAATGGGGGATATCCCAAAGTGGCTCGAATGCTATTGGTCACCCATTTGGTGTGCTCTGAGCCTGCATGAATTAGCATCCTCTCCCCCTTTATGGCTTCTCTAGATACATGATCTCTTAGATCTTCCTTTTGAAATCGGATTTGGCCATCCAAATAATTCACACCCTCTTTGAAAAATGGTTTTAACTTTTGAAGCTTTTCAGATATTTCTTTTTGAGAGGTTGTGATGGCAGTCTTAACAGATGCAATGGCAGCTTGAAAATTCTTATCAAATTCTTCCCTTTCTTTGGCTCTATCTGCAGGCAGACCTGGAACAATCTTCTTTACCTCCTCAATGATCTCATTATGAGATTCAGTTAAATTATCATTCATTCTGATCTGATTTTCCAAAACATAACTTTGCTTCAAAGCAATGTCATCCACCTTTGTAGTAATAGCCTCTTGTTGTTTAGCTAGATAAACTACAGCATTGCCACCCTTGTGGAAGCAATCTGTCATTTCCTTTTTATGCATGTTTACCTGAAACTGGATGGACTTTATATCCTGAGCTAAGTCAAACTGAAGTGACTTGCTATTTTCATCAACATACTTTTCCATAGCCAGCCTTTGTTCATCCAATTTTACTTGTAGATCTATCATAAATTTGTTGTAATCAAAGGCTGGAGATACTTGTAGAGGTGTGGTCTGTAAAGCCTGCTTATAATGCTTGCTCCTTCTCTTAAATACAACAAGTTTTCTCTTCTTTGCCATCCTGGCATCTTCAGTTTCTGTTTCAGATGAAGTATCTACATGAATTCTTTCTTGAGGATGATGAATTGTATCTGTTCCAGGAGCCTTTTGCTCAGCTTCAACATCCACTGGCTCACCCTCAACCTGTGGTTCAACTGCAGCTTCCTGATCAATGTCCATTCCTATGGACTTCTCAATATCTGGTCCACCTCCTACTTTATCAGCAGTAGTATCAATATCTGGGAATAACTCCTCCATAGTAAATTCCAGTTGAGCTGTAACTTCTGCAGCAGTTAAATCATGAGACAAGTTTAACTGTGCTTCCTCTTGTACTTGCACTTCAGTAGTTGTAGTATCTGGAGTAGGAGTGGACACTAGCTCCCCCTGAACCTGTGCAGTAATAAGAATATGAGCAATGTCTTTTATAGTAAAATACATTAGCTCCCCCTATACCTGAGCAGGAGTAGATACCTTTGGAGCAGGAGTGGAAACTGGCTCCCCCTGCATTTGTGCAGGTGTTGATACTTCCTGGACTATAGATGAGGCAAGCTGTTCTTCAACCTGTGTCCTCAGTGGGTCTTCTTGTAATTGTTCAGATTCTTGATTTTGTGTAGGGGATTTCACAGGGGTGTCTGGCCTGCTCTCTTCAGGCACATCCTTGGACAGCACCCTATCCCACCTTGAGAATAATCTCATATCCATTCTTCTCATATGATTAATCTTACTCCCTTGCAGTTGCTGCATCACTTCAGGAATCACTCCAGTGAGGTACAGGCTCATGATCCTAGCCATGTTAGGCTTCTTGATTCCTTCTTTGATCTTGTCAAAGATTACTCCTGACCAATCAGTAGGAATAGTAAAAACAATCCTGGTCATCAGGCTGAACATATAGGCAGAAATCCTATCATGTCCACCTGTCTTGCAGAGGATTACTTTCCCAACTACTTCTGACAAGAACTTCCCTTGCTGATTCATACCCTTCCTGTTGAATGCAGCTCCAATCTTCAATCCTGAATCCAGTCCACACCATTGAAGGGCTTCCCTTGTCTTAGATATAGGAACTTCCTCTTCATTCTCAACTACTTGCAATTGGAAGATCTTTCTTAAACTTCTTTGATTAATCTTCACCTTAGTCCCTTGAACAGTGGACTTAATCTTGAGGCCAGTAGAATGGACTGATGCAGAGATAAAGAACTCGTGCACCTCCTTCTTCCAGATTTTAGAAGGTTCTGAGATGAGAAATTCTAACCCTGACTCAGAGAGGAGGGTGATAACTCCTTGAACATCTGGCGGCGCCTCTGCAAAGGCCTGGCGCACCAACTCATACCCTTCATTTATGTTGTCTTCAATCCTTGGCGCCATCGGTTCGTCGAGAAAGCTTGAGAGAAGAGAGAAAGATAGACTGTCGACACAGGGTTTTAGTCTCGAAAACCTTGGAAGCGTGTCGACAGAATGAGTTTTTGACCTATTTATAGCCTCAGTTGAAAGAAGTTCAAAAGGCGCCAAAAACAGTCAAAATGTGTCGACACAGACGGAATGTGTCGACACAAACTTCTATTGTCTCGACATTACTTCAGCCTACTATGTGTCGACACCAATTTGTGGTTATGTCGACACCATAGATAAACAGAAATTCTGTGTCGACTCTAAGGATAAGTGTCGACACATATTCTGTAAGTGTCGACACCATTTTCCTGGTTGAGTCGACATTACATTCCTGGTTAAGTCGACAATATAACTCTCAAGTGTCGACACATATTCTCTGTGTCGACACAATATTTCTGACTTGTCGACATAATTTCTCTGAGTCGACACATTACTACTGAATGTGTCGACACATTCTTACTTAGCCAATTTCTGTAACTTCAATGTGTCCTTTTTTTTTAACACTTGATTATGTTGTTGTTATTACCTTACTTATTTATATACCACTTCAATTGCATTGTTAATGATTTTGTTAATACATTAATCAATGGTTAACATACCTAATTCAATTTTGAATTTATTGAATTTGGTTTCATCTAAAGGCTTAGTAAATACATCTGCTATTTGATAATCTGTTTTTACAAATTCCAATGAGATGTCTCCTCTTTCTACATGTTCTCTAAGAAAATGGTATTTGATTTCTATATGCTTAGTTCTACTATGAGAAACTGGATTATTAGCAATAGAAATAGCACTCTTTGAATCACATAAAAGAGGTGTTCTACTTACCTGAATACCATAATCCTTAAGCTGATGCTGCATCCACAATAGCTGTGCACAGCAGCTTCCAGCAGCAACATACTCTGACTCAGCTGTGGAAATTGCCACACTGGTCTGCTTCTTACTACTCCAAGATATTAGTCTTCCTCCCAGGAATTGACAAGTACCTGTAGTACTCTTTCTATCCTCTCTACATCCTGCAAAATCTGCATCTGAATAGCCTGTTAGTAGAAAATCTCTATTCCTAGGGTACCAAAGACCTAGAGTAGGAGTGCCCTTTAGATATCTCAGAATCCTTTTGACTGCAGTATAATGAGATTCTTTAGGGCAGGCTTGGTACCTAGCACAGACACATGTTGCATACATAATGTCAGGTCTACTAGCAGTGAGATATAGTAGAGACCCAACTATTCCTCTATACAATGATTCATCAACAGGTTTACCTGTCTCATCTTTGCATATAGGCATACTAGTTTCCCATAGGAGTTCTCATGGTGGAGGATGACTCCATACCATACTTCTTAATTAATTCTTTGGTGAACTTAGACTGGGATATGGACAATCCATCATCAGTCTGTCTTACTTGGAGTCCCAAGAAGAACTTAAGTTCTCCCATACTGCTCATCTCAAACTTCCCTTGCATAAGTTTGGCAAACTTTTTACAAAGGTTGTTTTCAGTAGATCCAAAGATTATGTCATCAACATAGATCTGGACTAAGATGATCTTTCCTTTGGATTCCCTAAGGAATAGAGTTTTGTCTATCTTTCCTCTTGAGAATTTATTCTCAATGAGGAAGGTAGACAGGGTTTCATACCAAGCCCTTGGAGCTTGTTTTAACCCATACAAAGCTTTCCTAAGCTTATACACATAATCAGGTTTAAGAGAATCTACAAAACCTGATGGCTGCTCTACATATACTTCTTCTTTAAGATCACCATTCAGAAATGCTGACTTCACATCCATCTGGTATACTTTGAAGTCTTGGTAGGCTGCATAGGCAAGGAACATTCTGATTGCCTCCAGCCTTGCTACTGGAGCAAAGGTTTGATCAAAGTCAATTCCTTCTTCCTGCCTGTATCCTTTTGCAACTAACCTTGCTTTATTCTTCACTATTATCCCACTTTCATCTAGCTTGTTCCTATAGATCCACTTAGTGCCAATTATGTTGTGGCCTCTTGGTTTAGGAACAGCTCCCAGACTTTGCATCTTCTGAATTGATTCAGCTCCTCTTGCATAGCATCAATCCAGTGCTGGTCTTGGATAGCTTCTTCAAACTTCTTAGGTTCCATTTGGGACAAGAAACTTGAATGCAAAACTGTGCTTTGATTTCTGCTTCTAGTTTGCACTCCTTGTCTTGGATCACCAATTATCTGATCAGTTGGATGATCTCTTAGATATCTTATAGCTGGAGGAAGATTCCCTTCAGGTTGAGCATCTCCAGCTTCTTCATTCTGCTGAGCCTCTTGGTTTTCATCAGCTTCCATTATCTCTTGTACTCCCCCTGGACAGCAGCCTTCATTTTCCAATGCTTCATCTTCCTTTGAAGCTTCAGCAATGGAGAGCTTGTCCATCTTCTTGCTTATACCTGTTGAGTCATTTGATCTACAAGACAACTCACAATTGATTAATCTTGTTTCATCAAATACAACATGCACAGATTCTTCAACAACTTGAGTAGTTAAGTTGAAGACTCTATAGGCCTTACTATTTGTGCTGTACCCAACAAATATCCCATCCTGGGATTTGGCAGCAAACTTAGTCAAATATGACTTGCCATTGTTAAGTATATAGCACTTGCAACCAAAGATCCTAAAATAGGATAGATTTGGTTTTCTGCCTTTCACAATCTCATAGGGAGTCTTTCTGTGGCTTTTGGTGATAGAAGCCCTATTGATGACATGACAAGCAGTGTTAACTGCCTCAGCCCAAAAATATTCTGGGAGAGAGGTGTCACTCAATAGAGTTCTACCAGCTTCAATTAATGTTCTATTCTTTCTTTCAGCAATTCCATTTTGCTGAGGTGTTCTAGGTGAGGAGAACTCTTGGAAAATCCCAAAGTCTATACACAAGTTTGTTATGCTTTCAGATTGAAACTCAGTACCATGGTCACTTCTGATTTTGACCACTGTACTATTCAGTTCATTCTGAATTTGCTTTACAAAATTAAGTAATACACTTGGGTTTCAGATTTTTGTCTCAGAAAGAACACCCATGTAAATCTAGAATAGTCATCTACAACCACTAGAGTGTAGACCTTCCTACCTAGACTGTGAACTGGCATAGGACCAAAAAGATCCATATGCAAGAGGTATAAGCACCTCACAGAATCCTTGTTTTCAAGGCTTTGAAATGAGGTTTTTGTCTGCTTGCCCTTTTGACAAGCTGAGCATACCCCTTCCTTTATACACTTAACTTGAGGCCCATTCCTCACTAGTTCTTTACTAAAGAGTTGGCCAATTGTCTTGTAGTTTAGATGAGCCAATCTCTTGTGCCACTTAACACAATGAGAAGCATTGTCATCAGCTACAAGACAAATGGGGGAAGCCTTATTCTCACATTCAAAATTAAGGCAATACACATTTCTCTTCCTATACCCAGTCAATATGATCTCTTGATCACTTGACCTTTTGATATGACATCCATCCTTACCAAATGAAATGTCATATCCTAGATCACTCAGCTGGCTTATGCTTATTAGATTATGTTTCAAACCTTTTACATAGGCCACTTGGGTGATAGTAATTAGGTTAGAAGAAATGTTACCAAACCCTTTGATGACTCCTTTTTCAGATCCACCAAAGATCACTTTATGTCCATCTTTGACAGATGAATACTCCTTCAGCAGCCCCTTTGTTCCAGTCATGTGCCTGGAACAACCACTATCCAAGTACCATATAGGGGCATGGTTACTTGGATTCACCTGCAATACAGAATTACTTACCCTTAGAACCCAAGTAAGTCTTGGGTCCTTGGTTCAGGTTAGCATTAATAAAGTTATCATAACCTCTTCTAACAGGTAGACTCTTATTCTTTATAACACTTGTGTTATACCAGCAGTCCAATGCAAAATGACCCCTCTTGCCACAGCACCAACATTCAAACTTATTGTATCTAGATCTAGATACATCCTTGTCAGAAGAATTTCTGTTCATTGCTGGTGCTGTTGCTAACTTCACCTACTGATTTCTTAAAACCATTTGGTTTATGACCATAGGTAGGCCTGCTTGCCTTAACACCCTTGTTCTTCAGAACATTTGTCTTAATATGACCTTGAATGTCTTCATGATCATATATGTTAGAAGGCACTTTCTCCTTACTAAACTTATGGGGACTGAAAGGTTTAGTGGCTGAATAGGGACTTTGCCTTTCCTCTTGAATCTGCCAGCCCTGGAGTTACCTTTAAATCCTAATCCAGCCTTACCCTTCTGAGTGACAAATTCATCTATCAAGGGTAAGACAGATTTTGGCTTAGAGTAACTAGCCACTAAATCCCTTTCAATTCTAAGTCTGGCCTCCAGACTCTTTACTTGATCATTAGTATAATTAATTGTGCCCATCTGAATAATAGTTATATTCTTCAGCTTGGCAATTTCATTTAATTTTTGATCAAGGACTTTTTCTAACTCAGTTGTTGCTACCCTTAGTTCAGCAATTTCCTGAGCCTGTGTTTTAACCAGGTTCTTGCTTTTCTTAAGGGCCTGCAACAAGTCCCCATACTTGTCTATCAATTGATAGACATCTCCTTCAGATCCAGATGCATCTTCATCACTTGATGCAGATGTAGCTGATTCTTCACTTGTACTACAAACAGATGTACGGGAAGGACAATTTACCTCATTAGGACCAGACTGATTCTGGCATATGTCCTCTTCTGATCTTGTCATCAAACCCATGCATTGATGTTCATTGATGGAGTCTAGCAACTGCATAAACTCCTCTTCCTCAGATGCAGCATATAGTCCAATATATGCTTCAGCTTCAGATCCTGATTCTGAAGTTGACTGGTCTGACAGACTTTTATCTTTCTTTGCTACAAAGGATTTCTCCTTCTTGCCTTTCTGATAAGTCTTCTTCTTTTCTGAAGATTCCTTCCTTTTGTCAGGACAATCAGCCACTACATGTCCAGGCCTATTGCAACAATAGCAGACAATCTTTGAAGTAGTGGCTTTGCTGGGCTTTGATCTGCTTTTCTCTTTCCTTGATGACCTTCTCTTCTGATAATAGTCATCAACTTGCTGTGATGTGGAAGGCCTAGACTTCCATTGCTTCTTTTTCAAGAACCTTTGGAATTGCCTAGTGAATGCAGCAAAGTCTGCATCTGAATCACAGCTAACTGAACCCTTATCTGAATTTTCAGAACTATCTTCTTCAACTTCCTTAGGAGGAGATGGTGATTTCCTCCTATTCTTTCTGGTGGCTTCAGCATTAAATGCCACAGTCTTTTCTCTATGCTCTCCTCTTGAGTTTCTTTCCTCCTCCTTCCTTACCATAAGTTGCATTTCATAGGATAGCAACTTTCCAAACAGGGTTGGAGGAGATATTCTGCCAATTTAGCCACTTCTCTTATGGCACAGATCTTTGTATCCCAATCCTTTGATAAGGATCTTAAGAATTTGTCATTCAGTTCATAGGTACTGAAGACTCTTCCATAGGATATTAGCTCATTCACAATTCTATAGAATTTCTTATAGCACTAGTTATGCTATCAGATTTTCCTTGTCTAAAGCTTTCATACTCCTGATTTAGCATAGACTTTCTGTCCAGCCTTACTTCTTCAGATCCCTCCATGTAGACAATCAATGTGTCCCACATCTCCTTGGAGGTCTTGCAGTGAATCAGATTCTGAAATGTTGAATCATCTATGGCACTGACAATGATGTTCTGTGCCCTTTTATCCATGGTTGCCAAGATGATTTCATCCTTGGTCATTTCTGAATAAGTCTTTGGTATTTGGATATTTGCATCAAGAACAGATATCTTCATTGGAATGAAGGCCCTTCTTGTACTGTGATGTAAATCCTTGGGTCAGATGCTTCCATAAACAATCTGACTCTCTCTTTCCAGATCCCAAAGATTTCCTTCTTGCATATGGGTAATTTCATAGACCCTAGCTCCTTATGATTCTCTCCAGAACCCATCTTCTTGAATCTTGAATCTGCCTTTCAGATCTACCTCAGACTGTTAAGTCCTTTTTGAGGAACCTCCCTCTGATACCACTTGATAGTTTAACTTTCAAGGCAGCCTAAACACCTAGAGGGGGGGGTGAATAGGTTCTGCTTTTCTTATAAAACTTCTAGGCAGAATTCAATTCAATAGCCAACACAATTGGCACAGCAATCACAGAAAATAAAACATCACAGATTGCACAATGTTTTATAGTGGTTCCCCAAGGTCTGGGTACATCCACTTTCCCCCTTCACCTATCTAGCAGTATGCTAGATTCGGCCAAACTTCCACTTATCTCAGATCAACAGATCCTACAACTCAGAACCCAACTGGTTCCTACAACTCAGGCACAACTGCCCTACCTCAGCCTTGCCCCAAGGCCTACAACTCAGAGAATATCCTTCTCCTACACTCAGGCAAACAGCCCTACCACTCAGAGTTCAACACTCCTACACTCAGCCTTTATAACATAGGCTTACAACTCAGATCTGTGTAAACAGATCCTACAGAAATATAGAAAAGATTATTAACTGTCTTGCCAAAGTTGAGAGAGAAAAGGCCAAGACAATTCTTGATCAGCTGATGCAATCAACTGTATCTGAGCCTTCTTCAAAGCTTCTTGAAAATGTACTTAGCTGAGTTGATTCCAAACAGCTTCTTGAGAATCCACTGGTGGTTTCTTTCTTCTTCTTCTAATTCTGGCTTGATCTCTCTCTATCCAGCACTTTGAAAGATTCTTCTGAATTCTGATTAGAACTCTTCTTAGATCTATCCTTAGATAGTCTTCTTAGATCTCCCGGAGAAGATCTTCTTAAGTGACTAGCACTTTCTTGAAATGAATTGGATTGTGATCCTTCTCTTCTTTTTGATTCAAAGTTATTCAAAAAGGACTATCTGTTATTGTTGTTGTTCTCCTTCTGAATCAGTCTATTTATAGACATTCTTCATGGTAACCGGCTGATCCGGTTTCTAACCGTTTTCTGACAAGTCTGACAGCTTCAGTTAACCGTGGTAACCCACAGCTGTCAAGTCTTCAAACAAGTCCTGTGCCTTAGTCTTGAACCACAAGTTGTTGAAACAGTCTGTCAGAAAGTGTCGAGACCATCTGTCTATCTGTGTCGACACAATTGACTTTGGTGTCGACACAGTCTTCAGTGATGTCGACTAAGTTGCCTTTGAGTCGACACAGCTTCTTCTGAAAATAACTTGGTCTTGACTCTTCAGTGTGTCGACACAAGTCCTGTGTGTCGACACAGTTGTTGTAGAATTATAACTTAGTAAGTGTCGACTTAGCCTTCAGGTGTCGACACATTCATTTCTTAAATCTGCTTTAATGTGTCGACTTAATCACAATGTGTCGACACATTCTGCTGGTGTCGACAAACTTGAGGTTGACTATTTTCTTCTGTGTCGACACATTCAGCTGATGTCGACAATCTTGAGATCGACTATACTCTTCTGTGTCGACACATTCTCCCAATGTTGAGGTCGACGCTTTTCTTCTGTGTCGACACAAATTTCCAGAGTTGTGTCGACTCTTTTCTTCTGTGTCGACACAAATTCCCAGTGATGTGTCGACTTACTTCTTCTGTGTCGACACATTTCTCCCAGTGTAGTTGTAGACTAACTGCTATGTGTCGACACTGCTTCCCAGTGTTGTGTCGACTATTTTCTTCTATGTGTCGACACTGCTTCCTCTGTGTCGACACTTGGACTTAGAATTTTTCTGCATACTTTGTCAATTCTTCACCTGCACATGTTAACTTAAAACAACATCAAATACACCTTGATGTATATCATTGAGCTAGGTTAGGCTTCTTCAAATCAGGTACACATTTTCCAATGTACCCAACACTACTCCTTGACTCCAGTAACTTTTTCAAAGCTAGAAGGCTCTCTCTCATCCATAGGACCTGCGAAGAAATAAGAGATCAAGCACACCGCATTTCCTTCGCTATAATGAGCTGTTCGTTTGATGGTCCTCTCCGATCTCTAAAGAGTAACTACCTCTATTACTTCTTCTAAATCATCTCCATTCCCAGGCAAACATAGAGCATCGCTTCCCCTACTTCGTGAACTAGAAGACTCTTTCACGGAGCTAGAAACACCTAGAGCTCCTAGTGACACATGCAACTCCAACAGAAGATCCTTAGTAGCCTCCTCCTACCCGCCATCCGACATGCTCTCCTAAAACTCCACAGAGGAGCCACCTCCATATGACATCAGCTCATCGAAGACCAAGTCTCTTGAAACAATGAAATTCTTCGTCACTGGATCCATACACTTCTACCCCTTTTTCCTCTCATCATAGCCCATAATGACAAGCTTCCTTGCCTTTGTATCCAACTTTGTCCTGAGAGCATCCGCGATGTGTACCTAACAGGTTGATTCAAAAATAAAGGTGCAAAACTCCGAGCTTCTCCTTAAACATCATCTCACGAGGAGAATTCAAGTTGATCGGACTTAGAGGCATCTGATTGATGACATAAGTTGCACATGTCATCCCTTCCCCCCCAGAAGGACCTTAGAATGCCCTTGGCATGAAGCCAACACTTGCAGGTCTCCATTAGATGAAGGATCTTCCGCTCTGCTACTCCATTTTGTTGTGTAGAATGAGCATAAGTGAGCTCCCTTTGAATGTCGTGCTTCCTGTAGAAGTTATAGAACTAAGTTGAAACAAACTCCCCTCTGTTATCTGTTCTCGAATTCTTGACCTGCAGGCCAAACCAGCCCTAAACTAGCTCCTTGAACTCCACAAACAAATGGAATGCGTCTGATATCTCCTTCATAAAGAACACAAAAGTGTACCTCATGTACTCATCAATAAAAACCAACATGTATATGCTGTCTCCAAGACTAGCTGTGACGGTCTGCCCTATTAGATCACCATAGATACACTCCAATGGTGATTTACACCTGGTCTGCTACTTATCAAATGGAAGGCGATGAGCCTTTCAATATTGACACTCTGCACAGACATGACCGTCGCCGAAGGATGATAACCTAGTCAAGCCTTTCACAAGGCTCTTCATTGTCATGGATTTCAGCTTGTCCATCCTAACATATCCCAGCCACTCATGCCAGATAGTTGCACTATCATTGGCCCTCATCAGATCAACATAATAACTTGTTGATAATACAAACAAGTCCCTTACCCTTCTCCCTACAAGAGCAACATATGCTTTAACCGATGACACGTTGCGGAGAAACTTTAGTTTTGTCGGACCAAACATAGCGTGATAGCCTACATCTACTATGTTGGTCACTGGGAAGAGGTTCTTCTTCATGCCCGGTACGTGATAGATACTCCTTAAAGAGAGTGGACCTTTATCACTACCTAAAGAAATGCCACCTTCCTTCTCTACTGCATGAACAGTATCATCAGCAGTTATGATAGCTTCGTTACTTGAGAACGTGTGCAGAGAGGAGAACTTCGACTCGTCCCTGGTAAGGTGATGACCACACCCCGAGTCCACTATCTAGTCATCTTTGTAGTCGATGGTGGATAATGCACGGACACAGTTGCCTATTATGAATGCATTCCCCCATCTGGCTTCCTCAACACTGGAACCAGCATCCTCTTTATCAGCAACATACTCCGGCTGTAGCTTGACCTTACAGTCTTTCTTAAGGGACCTGAATAGTTGCACCTGTAGCACATAAGCCATTCCTTCTTATTTTTCCAATCATACTTAGGAGCAACACTCCTCTCTTGCTGATAACAAGTTGAAGGACCATCACCAGTATCTATCTTCTTCTTCTCCCATCTCTTCTTCTTTCCTAAAAAGAGTGCCTCACTGCCTCCTTCAAAGATAGTGACTCCATCCATCTATCTAGCCAAGTTCTCCTCTGAAGACAAAAGGTTCTCTAGCTCCAACAAGGACTTCTGAGTGGCCCAGCCTTGAATAGAAGTGACAAAATCCATATACTCCTTCCACAAATTGCGAATCATGTACCTCTTCAACTTCGCCTTTGAAAAAGGCTCATTAGGGTCCAACGCTAAAATCTCAACGCACAAGTTCTTCATCTTCAGGAAGAATATCTATATAGGCAGATCTGCTTGAGTTGCCCTTACCAACTCATTCTCCAAGAATTGTAGCCTTGTTACATTCTTCTTATTGAACAACCCATCGAGGTAAGTCCAAATCTCCGCAGCAGAACGACATCCTATGATGTGGTCGAAGAGTTCTAGTGAGATAGCCCACTTAAGAGTAAACTCTGCTCTCACATTTATCTTCCTCCAAACTCTCACCACTTCAGCACCCGCAACAACAGTAACCTCTTGCCTTTCATCTTTACAGATGACCTCCCAAAGGTTCTCGCCCAAAAGATAGCTCTCCATATAAGACATCCACTTCTTAAAGTTAGTTGTTGTAAGAAGCTTGATTCCAAGACCTCTTGCAAAACCACCTTCCATTGTAATAACCCTGGTTTACTTAGACTCTCAGAAGCAATAAAGCAAACTGATGGCTGATCACTGCTCAACCTCTGATCCTTCTGATACCATGTAAAAAATTTGTGATATGTAGAAAATGGGACACCAGGCGCAGGAACACTATACCTATCTGAGCCCAAGTAAACCAAATATAAGCAGAAGACCAAGTATCTTGTACTATCAAAAAAATTGGTGATACGTAGAAAATGGGACACCAGGCGCAGGAACACTCAACCTATCTGAGCCCAAGTAAACCAAATATAAGCAGAAGACCAAGTATCTTGTACTATCAAAAAATCATTACAGGGCAAGGCATACATGGCGATACATGATTAGACGATGTACCTGAAGGAAGTAGAAAAATTACAAGGCAAATAACAAGCTGCACGGTCTCAAGGAAAAGTTGTCGATCCTGTCGAGTTGCCTAGGGAGTCCGCTGAAGCCACCTAGTCGCAAGACCACAACCAAGCCACACAAACAGCCGGTTATTCTGATGCTGAAAAGAACTCAACCCCCTGAACTGCAAGCCGCATGACTACGAGGCCGCCTAGCTTCTAGATTCCACGAACTGCTGTTGGCGAACCTAACAAGCCACCAGAAGCGGACACCTTATTGAACTGGGAAAAGAGTTACAAAAGAGAATACTTCCTAGTCGCAGGCCTTGATCTGCTGCTAACCATTGGTTTCTAACTGCAGAGTCCACACTGACCCTGACCGAGATCAGAACCAAGTCCCTGGCTTTCTAGCGCTATCCGCACAACCTGCACAGCACAAACCGGGTCAACTCTTCAAACCGCGCGACTAGAAAATTCCATCTGCAGCAACTATCCGAGCTCACTTACTATTCATGCAGTTATTCTTGTGACATGACAGGGGGTCCAATTTATAGGCATTGAGAGGAGTGTGATAACCACTCTAGCTGATAGGATCACCACCCTATCCCGCGGCGAACACCAAGTGTATCCGCATAACTGTGGATACACAACTAGATAGTCACGACAAGTCTAGATAGCCAGTCCACCAAGGTCGCATCACCAAGGCCAGATACTAAACTAATCATCCTTGATGCCAAAGCAAAGCCAGACTAGATCGCCAAATAGCCAGACTCACGAATACCACCCCAGTCTGTCCACCTGCAGACAGCACTCCAGTCCACATACCCTGAGTAAATAGCCAAAGCACACAAGACTGACAACCGCTAAATTCAGCGAACAAAGAAGATGTCGCGCAACTCAGCGAACTGAGCACAACTAAACTTTGTACACATCAAGACTAAGTTCACACCACCAAGCCATCCCTGGTGCAAACACATACCAGCAAATACAAAGAGCAGTCCGCACAAAATCTACGAACTGTGCAGATAATCAATCTGACCGCCGGTTACCAACTGAGAACACCCTGCCACTGAATACAAGTAGACTTAGCAAGCTGCCAATCCTATCCACACAGGCCGTGCGAACAGGTTGCCTAGGCCTCAACTTTCACTTCACAAAATTCAATACTCATGTTCCTTATAGTCTCTTTAGTAAACTCAGTGAGCTAGGGATTATGTGTCTCCTCTTCACTTTTCTCAGAAGAGCCGATGTTTGTACTGTCTTAAGTAGCTAGGACTACTTTCATTTTCTTCTTTTCAACAGTGTGTTGATTTAGCAACAGAACTCTATCCCACCTATCAAGCCTCTTTGAGTCCATCCCCCTCATGTGATGGATTTTTGTTCCTAGCCTTATGTTTAGGATCCCTAAAATAGTGTTGTGCAGATATAGAGATAGAATCCTTCCTAGGTTTGTCTCTAGGATGCATTCTACTATTCTTTCAAAAAGTACCTTTCCCTAGTCTGTTTTCTAAGGAAGAATTATTCTTGTCATCAACCCGAACATCTTCTTGGATATCTTATCATGAGATCTTGTCTTGTACCACAGAGCCTTCCCAACAACATCAGCTAGAAATTTTCCTTTCAGGTTCAGCTCTTTTCTCAAAATTGATTCACTTGAGTGCTTTGACAGTCCACACCACTTCAGGACAGATATAACATCAGTTTTGTATAGTTCTTTTTCTTCATCTGATGGCCTGAACTTGTTCAGTTGCAGTGCCTTTCTCAATCTTTTTGGGGTAATCTTGACCTTATTTCTACGGATGGATGACTTGATTTTTGTGGAGGATGAGTTGACCTTGGCATTCGAGTATAACTCAAGCACTTCCCTCTTTCATAGCATATTCGGCTCTGAAAGAACGTGTTCTAGGTCAACGACCTGCAAGAGATTGAGAATTAGCTGAACTTCCTCTGTGAATCCTTGAACCCATTTCTCACTAACTCTGATCCCTCAAACAGAAAATCTGATCCTCTCGACGCCATGTCTTCTATGAATTTTGGTAGTTTTTCTAGCTTTCTTTTTTTCATCGCAGGGGGAAGAAAAGGGCATGGAATAGTGTATTTTGTTCTAAGCACACACCTTTCTATTTATACTTACCTCTAATTTGAGATTATGGAGAGGCGCATACCTATTATGATGATCATGAGGAGATCAATGACTGAGATTAATCCCGTTGATTAGTCATAAATAGAAGTCCCTTGAAATCTGCATTGAGTGGATTCGATGCACTCGACACTCTCGACGCCTGATGTTAACTCAGCGCACTCGACGCTTGGACACTTAGTTCATAATTCCTTTGTTATCCGGCATAGGTAAATACTACCTGCAACTAAAATACATGAAGAGCAACTGAAGCTATTCTAAGTTCATCATACCTAATTCAAATTTGAAGGAGTTAAACTTGGCTTCATTTAATGGCTTAGTGAAGATATCAGCCACCTGCTTGTTTGTAGGGACAAACTCAAGGGTGATGTCCTTACATTTCACATGCTCTTTAATAAAATGATACCTTATCTCTATATGATTAGTCTTGCTATGAGATATAAAATTCCTAGCAATAGAGATGACATAAGTAGAATCCCAAAACATGGGAGTTCTACTTAGCTTGAGGTTGTAGTCCTGGAGCTGATGTTGGATCCATAATAGTTGAGCACAATAACTTCCAACAGATATGTATTCTAGTTCAGCTATTGATATTGCAACACTTGTTTGCTTCTTACTGCTCTAAGATACAAGCCTTCTTCCTAGAAATTGACCAGAGCTAGAGATGTTTTTTCTATCTTTAATGCAGCCTGCAAAGTCTGCATTTGAATACACAGTTAGTTCAAAATCACTATTCCTAGGGTACCATAAGACAAGATCTGGTGTACCCTTAAGATATCTCAAAATTTTTTTAGCTACAGAATAATGAGACTCTTTAGAGCAAGCCTGTTATCTAGCACAAACACATGTAGCATACATGATGTCTTGCCTACTAATATTAAGTAAAAGGAGGGAGCAAATTATGCCTCTGTATAAGTTTTCATCAACTGGTTTCCTAGTCACATCCTTGTCTAATGACACATTTGACCCCATAGGAATTTCATTGTGGATGAACTCTCCATTCCAAACTTTTTAATTAACTCCTTGGTGAACTTAGACGATGAGATGGATAATCTATTCTCAGACTTTCTTACTTGGAGGCCCAATAAGTACTTAAGATCACCCATACTGCTCATCTCAAATTCCCCTTGCATAAGTTTAGCAAACTTTCTACAGAGTCCGTTATCAGTAGTCCCGAAGATTATATCATCTACATAAATTTAGACTAGGATGATCTTACCCTTGACTTCTCTTAGGAATAACGTCTTGTCTATCTTTCCCCTTGAGAATTTATTCTCAATGAGAAAGATAGACAGGGTTTTATATCATGCCCTAGGGGCTTGTTTCAACCCATACAAAGCTTTTATAATCTTAAATACAAAATCAAGAGAGTAAGGATTAACAAAGCCTGAGGGTTTCTCAACATAAACCTCTTCGTTTAGGTCACAATTTAGGAAGGCTGACTTCACATCCATTTGGTAGACCTTGAATCCTTTATGTGCAGTATATGCAAGGAATAGTCTTATAGCTTCCAATCTAGCTACTGGTGCAAAGGTTTGATCAAAACCAATACCTTTATCTTGTTTGTATCCCATGGACTCCATTCTACCTTTATTTTTATTATAACACCATTTTCATCAAGATTATTCATGTAGATCCACTTGGTTCCAATGATGTTATGTCCTTGTGCTATGGGAACTAGCTTTCAGACCTTGCATCTTTTTATCTAGTTCAGATCTTCTTGCATTACCACAATCCAAAATGGACCTATGTTGGCATCTTCAAACCTTTTAGGTTTAACCTGAGATAGAAAGCTGGATTACATAACAATGCTGAGGCTTCTGCCCCTTGTTGTAACCCCTTGGCTAGAATCTCCTATGAATTGATTTTTGGGATGATCCCTCAAAAGCCAAACAGCAAGAGGCATTGTTTCCTCAACTTCATGAAATTTAGTGGCTGGATCTTGCTGGTCTTAGCCGTATCCTCAGAACCTTGACCTTCTTCAAGAATGCACACACCACCATCATCTTCTCATTGGGTAGTTCGAGAAGTGTCCTTGATGGTTAGGTTATCAATCTCCATCTCTACACCTTCAGATCTAGAGGATCTTGGCAGCTCACTGTTATTCATTGATGACTCGTCAAAGACTACATTAATAGACTCTTCTACAACTTGCTTTTTCAACTTATAGACTCTATAGGCTTTGTTATGGTTATTCTACCCCAACAAAAAATCCTTCATAGGATTTGGCAAAAAACTTAGTCAAGTGGGACTTCCTATTATTGAGCACAAAGCACTTACTGCCAAAGATCTTGAGATAGGCAATTTAGTTTTCTGCATTTCATAATCTCATATGGAGTCTTTTTGTGATACTTGTTGATAGAGGCTCTGTTCAAGACATGACAAGCAGTGTTCACTACCTCAACCCAGAAGTAGTTTTTGAGAGAAGTGTCACTGAGTAGTGTCCAACCAGCCTCTATGAGAGTCATGTTTTTCCTCTTAGCTATCCCATTTTGTTGGGGTGTTCTTGGAGAAGAAAACTCCTAACAAATCCCTAGTTCTTCACAAAACTTTGTCATGCCTTCAGAATGAAACTCAGTACCATGGTCACTTCTGATTTTGACCACAGAACTGTCCTTTTCATTATGAACTTGCCTAACAAAGGTCATAAAGATGTGTAGGGTTTCATACTTTTCTTTAGAAAGAACACCTAAACAAACCTGGAGAAGTCATTAACTATCACAAGTGTGTAGACTTTCCTACCTAGACTATGAACTAGCATATGACCAAACAAGTCCATATGCAGGAGGTACAGACACCTCACAGAATCCTTTTCCCCAATGCTCTTAAAGAATGTTTTGGTCTGCTTGCATTTTTGACATGCAGAGAAAATTCCCTCCTTGGTGCATCTTATGGTAGGTCCATTTCTGACTAGCTCTTCACTGAAGAGCTTGTTAATGGTCTTGTAGTTCAAGTGGGCAAGCCTCTTATGCCATTGCACAAAGTAAGAGACTTTCTCATTAGCAATTAAATAAACTAGAGTGTCATAACTTAAACATAAAAGTTAAAAAAATAAATATTTTCACTTCTAGTGCCTGTGAAGATGACCACTTTGTCACTTGACCTTTTAATTAGACACTCATCCTTGTGGAAGACAATGACATAGCCAAGATCACATAGTTGGCTTATGCTTATCATGTTGTGTTGCAACCCTTCCATATAAGCCACTTTTATGATTGAGATTATGTCATTGGTGATCCTTGATACTACGAATCGCAAAGGTGGATGAGGGGGGTTAAAGAGAAAAGAAGGTGGATGTGGTGGAAGGTTAAAATATTCTCCGATTCTAAATTCGATAAAGGCAAGTGTACCTTATCATTTATAGTATAGGATACTAAAGATTAATATAAATGTCGTATTTCCCTGGAGAGTAATGATTACGTATACTTCGAGGAGATCGCTATTATTTTATCAACTGATTTTTAAGATAAATTTACTTAACAAAAAACAGGAACTAAATTACTAAACTAAAAAAAACTTAATTACTTGCAGAAAAAAAAGAGTTAGAGCTAATGATAAAGGGTTAGTACTCAATCTAGAATCACTTTGAAATAAGAAAATCAAAATGAAATAACAAACTAATTCTAAATAAAGTAAAACACCTTGACCGTGGAAGTTCCCAAAGTTTGGATACGCTTCTCTCGAAGTCATGCCCAACTGAGTTTAGGAAGATTTGACCGAACTCTCGTCCGTATTCGAATACCTAAAGCTCGTCTTAAGTGGTGAACCCCGCTATTAGATTTCACTCCTCCGGGAGATTTAACGTCTGCCTCTCTCGAGGGGTGCGTGCAACTCTCTTTACTCTTAGGTGATCAATTCAAACTACGAGCCTCTCAGCTAACTAAGAATGAAAACCTAAATGGATACTATATTGCGACAATATAGTCTCAATAAATAAAAACAAAGAGTAAATCAAAGGTAATTACTTTAAGAAGAAAAAGAAAGCTACAACACCTCCCCTCTCCCCAAAACTTTGTTAGGAATGCTTGGAATGGCCTGGTATTTACAGGAAAAAATTTGTTTGGGTCACGCCCCCTGTCACGCCCAGGGAAGGCATGTCAGGGGGCGTTTAGGTACGGGATTGACCTCGGGTGCTCGATTCTGGCAGGAATGATGATTGCTTCTGTATGTTGGCGGACACACACCCTGGGTCATGCTCGTATAGCCCCGCATGTCAAGCACATCACGTCAAAATCATCGGTCAGAAATCCGTCAGTCGTCGAAAAAGGTGGTGCGCGCCCGGCGACACACCCGTGTAGTGGGCTGTATCAGTACTGTTAACGTGCAGCAATGGAAAAATCTTTAAATACGATAGCAGGCTTTAAGATGAGGGTGATATGCCGAGAGACACGCCCAGGGAGGGCATGTCAGGGGGGTGTGTCAGGTGTTTTTCTCGAGATTTGGGTTCTGGCAGCAAGCTTTCTCAGGATCGGGTTATACGCCCGGTGATAAACCCAGGGAGGGCATGTCAGGGGGGCATGTCAGGTCAATTTGGCCGAAAACTAAGAAAATCTACAAAAAGAAGAGAAAATAATAGTGTCAATAAAATATACAAAAGGAGGTCAATATATAAGCTTACAAGATATGATTTGTGTATTAGAAACCAGAAAATATCCTAATAGTTTAGACTACAAAACATTCTAACAAATTCCACCAAGCTTAAGCTTTGCTTGTCCCAAAGCAAAGATATAAAAAACTAGATAACATAAAAGTGACTAATCAAAAAGTTCTAATTATGCTTACACAAGTACTATGCGAAATTCTAAGTAGGGAGAAAGTGAAACGTAAACCTAAAATAAATACTTAAACATGGTTTACCAATTTATAAACTTTACTAACGAAAATAAATCATCCAATGTTTTAACAAAATTCTTTAAATAAATTTAAGCAAAGCAACAAAATGAAAAAAAAAATGCATTGAGTTGTTACTAGATCCAAGAGAGAAATTATAACTATATCAATCAAATAACAAAAATCTAAATTTAAATCCAAAACTTTACTAATTTTACTTTTCTTCTTTACTTAGCTAAAAAATAAAATTTAAAAACATGAATCAAAAAGGCTTATTAGGATAGAAACGTTTGGTTTAGGATTATGATTAGGAGTGGAATTCAAAGATAAACAAGGAGGCTCAAAAATCACACTATACAAAAATAAAGAGTTTCAAAAATTTCATCATAAATAAATTATTCTATTTTCTTTTTCTTTTCCATTTTCTTTTCTTTTCAAAACCAAAGGCCATAAATAATTTTTCTTTTCATTTTGAAATTGGCCAAATAAAAGTAAACACTTCTTTTGAGCAAAAATTTTAGAGAAGTTCTCCAAATAAACCACAAAACAACCCTATCAAATCATGAAAATTTTTAATGAAACTCCAAAGGTTAGTGTGACTAGATAGGTTGAAAAATTTTAGCTTTGGTGAAAATGAAATAATAAGTGGAGCTATCAATTGGAATCAGAAAAGGCTCAAAAGCGGCTAATTAGGGATAAAGATTTTTAGGTTGGCAATAAGACTCAAACGAAAACAAAAATGGCATAAATCATTTTCATGCCTTTGAATTTATCTAAAGCATTAGCTTTGAAAATTTTCAAAAAGCAAA
The DNA here is from genome assembly GCA_039513925.1 of Platanthera zijinensis. Classification (NCBI taxonomy): domain Eukaryota; kingdom Viridiplantae; phylum Streptophyta; class Magnoliopsida; order Asparagales; family Orchidaceae; genus Platanthera; species Platanthera zijinensis. The sequence goes on from CM077082.1 coordinate 196,972,080, forward strand.
TCCTAGATAATAAATTGTTGGATCCCTAGTTGGATTTGGGCTAGGTTCACTAACTTAGGTTGAGTATGACCCAACATTGTATAGCTAGGGTCATGAGTAGTAGTCCTAGAGTTTAGGCTAAGTCTTGATTAGTGTTACCTACTTGGACAAGCCAGAAGTGGTCTTCAGAGAATTAGTTTTAGCAGCTTTCAGAAGACAGTGATTAGTTCGAAATTATTCGAACTCAGCTCGACGATCGTCGATCTCCGATCGACGAACTCAGAGTTAATTCTTTAAGCTGATCTCGACGTTCTCAGAGCTTAGGTCGACGCTTAGTTTTCTTCTGTCAATTTCTCAGCTCGACGAACTCAGAGTGCATATTTGGAAAGTTATTCCTAGTTAACAGATCGCAGAGCTCAAGTCAACGAACTTGAAATCCCTGGTCGATGATCTTTGATCTCTGGTCGACGAATTTGTTTTGCGTTCGGAGTTTTCTGTGTAGTTCCAGAATGAGTCCTTCCCTCTTCTGTTCCTTTTTAGCAGTATTATTCTGAGCATTTAATGCAAATATTCTTCTGAATATAGCCGTTATTTGGCTGCATTAAATGTTGTATTCTTCAGAATAAATATTTTGCTTATTCTATCAAAACAGTTGGGAAACTCATCAATGTTATTATTCCAGCCGTTTTCTATTCCTTCCAGTAGCCAACATTTATGGAAAGAATTCAAAAATTCAAAGAGAATTTTTTGAGCAGTGGAATAAAAGTAATTCTCTCTTCTTCGAAAAAAAGAGAACAGACAAGAAAGTCAGTTACAGAAAATAGGAAGAGAAATCGAGAAGCACTGAACAGGAAATTCTGAACAAGCACTCGACGCTCTCAATTATTTCTTATTCTCTACCATCACTGTAGATTGAAGAAGAACAAAACATCAAGATCAAGAGTCTTCTTCAACCCTGTTCCAGAAATCCTCAGAGACATTCTATTCAACATCTGTTACTGGATTTCCTGGATCTTGGCAGATCAAGCTGAAGACCTACTCACCCTTTAGCAAAGCTCTGTTGTTTCAGAAACATTTTACCTCTCAGAAGGAGATTTGGCATCATAAGAATCCACACAGTCTTCTTAGTTGTATTTGAGAAAAGAGAATACTTTCATCAAACTTTTCCATCCTATTGTACAGGGTTATAGCTCCCTTCAAAAGTAGGTTTGGTTGATAAGTCTCCCTCCAAAAGACTTGAAGTTGTTTTTTGGGCACCTGATTAAAAGCCTGAAGGGTTTCCTAATCTACCTGAACCAAGATCTTGTGGTGGCAGTCACCTGATCAAAACCTACTAGTGGATTCCTACCAAGGGTGGTAGAAGAGTGGATGTACCCAGGTTTAGGGGAATGACAATAAACTTCTTGTGTCGTCTGGTTGCTCCTTTTCATTTGTTTTGCTATGCTTGTGATTGCTAAATTGTTTAGCTTATTTTTTCTTAATTACATAACTAATATATGGTATCACTATATTTACTCGGATATAATCTAGAAAAAGAACCAAAGTTTTAATACTCTATTCACCCCCGCCCCTCTAGAGTAATCTGACCTAACACCCTCCTTTCAATTGGTATCAGAGGTTATCTTTGTTTGGTTGTACAAGTTAACACTTGAACCAAGATCCAGTTAGATCAGATTTTCCTCTTCTTAACTATTCTCAATCACAATGGCACAAAACAAGGATTATGCAATCACCAGACCTCCAGCATGCAAGCTGAATAAGTTTTCCATCTAGAAGGCAAGAATTAAGTTGTACATGAATTCTATTGATGAGGATATATTTAACTCTATCTTGACAGGACCCCTACTGCAGTAACTTCTTCAACCTATACTTCAAGCACTCATGTTGTTCCACCACCTGAGTGGACAGATGCCTAGAAGAAATCCAAGATTGTAGATGCAAGAGCCATGAACATTTTAGCTCAGACTATGTATGATGATATTTTTTAGAAAGTGGCTGAGTGCACTTCATCCAAAGCCATCTAGGATTCCCTAAACCAGATGGTGGCTGGATCTGCTGATGAGAGAAAGGACAAAAGATCCAATCTCATCTCCTAGTATGAGAACTTCAAGAAGGAAGAAGTTGAGTCAGTTAGTGACATGTATAATAGGCTAAGATCAATCATCAGTAAGCTAAGGACCTTAGACAAGGAAATTACCCTGACTGAAGTGAATGAAAAGATCCTTATGTGCTTCCCCAGCACATGGGATTTAAGGATCTGTCCTATCAAAGAAGCCAAAATCATGACTGAGATATCAACTGATTCTTTCCTTGGAAAGCTCAAATCTTATGAGAAACTGATGAAGACCAGAGAAGCAGCAGCTGAAATAAAGACTCCAACACCTACCAGGAAGGAGCATAACCTTGCTTTCAATGCTATTAAGGACTCGGAAGGGACTCAAGTCAATGAAGAACTAATGAGTCTATTTGCCAAAAGTTTTTTCAAAATGGCAAAGAAGGACTTCAGAAGGAAGTCATCTAGACAAGATGACAAACCAAGGTTTGATAAAACACCTTCTAAAGAAGTTGTATGTTTTTGTTGCAGGAAGCCAGGACACTACATCTCTAAGTGTCCAGAAGCTCAAAAGAAAGATAGGAGAAGAGAAAAAGAGTCAAGAAGAACTCATCACAGCAAACCCTCCTCAAGCAAGCACAAGAGGAAGGAAAAGGGCTTTGTTGCTGAGACCTGAGTGATACAGAAGAAGAGTCATCCTCTTCCAGCTCCAATGATGATGAAGAAGAGAAAAAAACAAAGGAAGTTTGCTTAATGGCAACTGATGCCTGCAGCAGCAAATCAGATACTGAAGATTCAGATAATGAATAATCAATGTCTGTTGAGGATCAGGTAATTGCTTCCTATGATTTTGAATCAGAAGAATTTAAATCTGAATTTAAAAATCTTTACTTAGACTTAATAAGCTCTGGGAAGGAAATCAAACTTCTTAGAGAGAAATTAACTGATCAAGATAAATATATTGCTGAAAATACAAAATTGACACTTGAACTAGATTCAGCTAATGAACAAATAGTGTTTCTAAAAATTGAACTAAGGCCAAGAAACTAGAGGAATCTCTAAATGGCAGGAGCATGAAATTACTAGATATAACAAGTACCTTAAATGTTAGGACAAATAACTATAAACTAGGACTAGGTGCCTCATCTAGTGAACCACCTCTAATCCAAAAGAACAACCTATCAAAACCTGTAAATTTCATTTCTGATAAAGGCAAGAAGAACACTGAACAGGTTAACAAGGTTAATGGAGTACTAAAATAAATGGAATTAAAACATAAATCTAAGAACAAGAAAAATAATAGATATAACAATGTTCAGTGGTTTTTGTCGAACTCAGATCGACGCAACGTGAACAGTTCGTTGACCTCAGAACGACGAACTCTAAACACAAACCATAATAATAAAAATTCTTCGATCTACGATTGACGAGACCAGTATGGTTCGTTGACTAGAGATAGATGATATTGGTGCCCTGAGAATGAGTACTTTACTTCTTCGAGCAGAGATCTTAGATCTCATTCCAATTCATCGAGCTCAGGTCGACGAACTCACCAAAATTCGTCGATACCAGATCATAATTACAGAAACTTAAATTCAAACTGAAACTGTAACATTAAACCTAACCAACATAGGTAGAACATCAACCCATTCACCCAATGGATAATTCCACCTAGAAGATTTCATCCCTTAGGTTATAAGAGCCAACCTGAATGTTCATTTATATCCAGTTTTTCATTTGAGAAGAAACAAGGACCCAAGGTTACCTGGGTCAAGAACTTTTAATTTTTTTATTGCAGGTAAAGACCCATCCTATCACTGAAAATAAGTGGTATCTGGATAGTGAGTTCTCTAAGAACATGACTGGATGCAAGGACATCCTCATCAACTTCAAGGCTAAACTTGGTCCAAGAGTCATCTTTGGAGATTCAAGTTTTGGACAGACTGAAGGTTATGGAGACTTTAAAAGTGGAGATGTCACTTTCAAAAAGGTGGCATATGTTAATGGTCTCAAGCATAACCTCAAATCCATACTTCAGTTATGTGATTCAGGTTATCAGGTTTGCTTTTCTGAATCTCAATGTATTATTTCTGCAAACAATCAAACTGTTTTAACTGGAATTAGACAAGGTAACATATACTTAGTAAACTTTAAATCTGCCAGGTAAGAAATCTGTTTATTTAATCCTGTTAGCAATCAAAATTATTTATGGCATAAAAGATTAGGTCATGTAAATTTGAGAAACATTGTTAGGTTATCTAAAGACAACCTTATTAGAGGATTTCCTTCTTACCCCTATAAGAAGGAAAGTCTATGTAGGGCTTGTTAGTTAGGCAAGCTAACTTAATCTAGTTTTAAATCATTAAACAAAAGCGACTCACCTAGGATATTATACTTACTACATATGGATCTTTTTGGCCCTATAGCTGTACAAAGCCTAGGAGGGAAATCTTATACTTCAGTGATTGTAGATGACTTTTCTAGATTCACTTGGGTATTCTTTCTGAGATCTAAGTAGGATACTTTCAAGGTTCTTACAGATTTTCTCAAGAACATACAGATTGAGTACTCTAATCCAGTTTCATTGATAAGAAGTGATCATGGTACTGAGTTTGAGTCTCTTCTTATGCAAGAGTTCTGTAGGAAAGAAGGTATCAGACATTGCTTCTCAGCTCCTAAAACACCTCAACAAAATGGGGTTGATGAAAGGAAGAATAGAACACTAATTGAATCTGCAGGCAAATTACATTCAGATGCTTATTTGCCCCTATCCTTTTTGGCAGAGGTTGTAAGCACAGCAAATTATGTGTTGAACAGAAGTCTTATACACAAGCTTAAGAATAAGACTCCTTATGAGTTACTGAAAGGGAAGAAACCTAAAGTCATCTATTTTAAAGTGTTTGGTTGTATATGCTATATTCATAATAATGACAAGAAATATATTAGAAAAGTAGATGATGTAGGCTAGGGGAGACTCACCAGAGCGACCGGCTAAAGGTTTATCACCTCGCTCGACTTTCACGACGCTACACTCGCACACGACCGCACCGCACGCTAAATACGCAGGATTATCTCGTTAAGCCAACGCACGGATAGCCAACCCGCAAGGGGAGCGAACAAGGGCGATAAGCCAATATTCTCTCCGGCTAAATGGGCCAATATTGGACCCGGCCGAGCGATGTTGTACCAAAAGCGATCCACCGGAAAACCACGATTCAAAAAGTGGTGGATCCCTCCCAACAAAAAGATGTGAGGTTCGCCAAACCTTGTTCGGAAAATAATCACTATGGAAAACTAATGCAACCCAACCGGGATTAAACACCAAGACTATTCTATGCTTCAAAATCAACGCAAAAATTGTCCGGCCACCGAAAAAATCAAGAGGGAATCACAAGCGGTGGAGAAGTTCGTTACCCCAATCGGAATAGGTGATTCCGATTATTTTCGTAGGAACACTTCCCCACGGTTCCGCCGGAGTTGAGCCGAATGGATGAAGACTATCCGCCTTCGCCGCGTCACGCTGAAGTTCCGTTCCTCGTAGGAGAGGATGCCACTCCCGGCCTCACTCCTAGCAAAGGAGTTGGCCGAATCTTTTAAAAGGGGGCTCGGGTTGTAGGATGGTCGGCCAAACTATTGGGGAAGGGTGGCCGGGTAGAGGGTGGTAGGAGGCCGGCGGCTTGATGAAGAGAGGGGGGAGAGGTGATGGCCGAATGGGGTGGTTGGGAGAAGTGAGGGAGGCGGCTAGGGAGAAGAGAGGGAGTTGGGGAGAGGGGCGGCCGAAATGTGAAGGAAGAGGGAGAGAGTGAGAGTGGCGGCTAGGGGAAGAGGGAGAGAGAGAGCAAGAGGAGAACAAGGTTAGGGTTTAGGGGATTCTTTTTTTCATTCAACTTCATGAAAACAAAATACAACATGCCTATATATAGGCTTAGCATAAGGTTTTTGGCTAAGTGTAGCCCAAATAGAAAATAAACATTTCATGACATAAAAGCATCAAAATGAGTAGTTCTCAAAACAAAATAAATTATGTGGTTGTCTTGCGCCGCGGGCGGAGGTTGTAGCAACGTTCTGTACGATCATCGCGGCGCCGCAAATCCCTTGTTGGAGACGAGGGGGAATCTTCCGTTAGCGTGACATCATCCAAAAGGTGGGGGCCGTCGTCCCCATCAATCCTCCCCCGCGTGAAAGGACTCATCACCGATGAGTGAGCTTGAAGATACCGTCGAAGAAGACCCTCATCCAAAAGAGTAACTTCCGCTTCCGGGAGCCAAGAGTCATCTGAAGCGGGGCGATCACGCCAACGAATCAAGTAGCGGCGCACATCGCCATCAGTAGAGGGGAACACGTCATCCTGGAGAATCCTGTCCGGCAAAAAATCTGTCCTGGCAAACCTGGGGAAAGCATTAGGCAGCAAAGGGGGAAAATCTAATGCATCAACATTAAGCCTACCTCTGTTGGAGACCGGTGGAGAAAGTGTTCCATAGCCCCCCCCCCCCCCAACCCCATGCCCAAGAGACTGTGAAGTGGAATTAAACGGACAAGAAGATAATTCAAGTGGCGGAGCAATATATGGCGTTAAATCCGAAACATTAAACACGGGGGAAATCCCCCAGTCAGGTGGTAATTCCAACAGAAAAGCATTGTCTCCTAGTTTCTTGATAAGACGAAAAGGTCCCGCTCGCCGATCTGCCAACTTTTTTAAGGTGCCTGTAAGCAACCGTTCAGGAATGAGACGCACCATGACCAAATCGCCAACCTTCAAGTGGGACACTCTTTTGTGTGCGTTGGCATTAGCTTGATAAGACGCATATTTTGTGCTAAGTGTCTCATTTATGTGCTTATGCAGATCATGAATGTGAGAGGCAAAATCTTGTGCGAATTGGCTTGATTTATAAGATGGGGTAACGGAATCAAGTCAAGGGGCACCGGGGCCTTATAGCCATGCACAATTTCATTCGGGGATAGACCCGTGGACCTATTTTTGGAATTATTGTATGCCAACTGAGCGTGCGGAAGGATAAGGTCCCATGTACCCTTGTGGTCTCCCACAAGGTAGCGTAGCAGACTACCTAAACTTCTATTTACAACCTCCGTTTGCCCATCCGTCTGCGGATGGTAGGCCGAAGAAAATAGGAGTTTGGTGCCCATTATCCTCCACAAGGTTTTCCAAAAATAGCTCGTGAACTTTACGTCTCTATCAGTGACTATTGATTTTGGGATGCCGCGGTGACCTACGACCTCTTTAAAATAAAGTTGGGCGACATGTGACGCATCATTAGTTTTACTACAAGCGATGAAGTAAGCCATCTTGGAAAAACGGTCAACGACAACTAAGATCGAGTCGTGACGCCTAAACGTGATCGGAAGGCGGAGAATGAAATCCATGCTAACGTCTTCCCAAGGCGTCGAAGGGATCGGGAGGGGGGTGTAAAGCCCGGTGTTCGTTTTGTTTCCCTTGGCCAACTGGCATGCCCGACAACTACCCACGACTTTACTAACCATGGTCTTAAGGCCGGGCCAATAAAATTTGTCCTCAACTAACGCGATAGTCTTATCACGGCCAAAATGACCTCCTAACCCGCCACCATGCAGTTCCCACACAATGAAATGACGTAGGGATGAGCGGGGAATACATAACCTCGAGTGATTAAAAAGATACCCGTCACGAATGTAAAACGCAAAAATGGTCGTGGGTTGATTTTCCTGAGTGGCGAAATATATGTCCTTGAAATCTGGGCAGTGGGCATATTCGTCCTTAATCCTATCAAAGCCCACCACCTTAACTTCTAAGGTGGATAGTAATAAGGTGACGCGACTAAGGGCGTTCGCTACGCGATTGAGGGTGCCCTTTAAATGCTTGATGATGAATGTGTACTCCTGAAGATAGGAGACCCACTTAGCATGTCGCGGGCTCACCTTAGACTGCGAATTGATGAAGTGTAGCGCCTCGTGATCGGAGAGGAGGATGAACTACTTCGGAAGCAAATAGTGCCGCCAATGTTGGAGGCATCGGATGACCGCGTAGAACTCCCGGTCATAGTTAGAATAGTTCAACTTCGGACCGGCAAGCTTCTCGCTGAAGTACCCCACCGGGTGACTTTCTTGACTCAATACCCCCCCAATTCCTACCCCCAAAGCGTCACTAGATAATTCAAAAACCTTGGAGAAATCTGGGAGTCGCAAGAGGGGGGCTTCGGACATGCGTTCCTTGATTAACTGAAAAGCCTTGGCGGCCGACTTCGTCCAAACAAACTCACCTTTTTTCATGCACTCGGTTATGGGCGCCATTATGCTACTAAAATCCTTAATAAACCGCCGGTAGAAAGTGGCGAGTTCGTGAAAACTCCGCACGTCCCGAATGTTGGCCGGCTCGGGCCATTCCTTTATGGCCTCCACCTTCATGGGGTCTACATGGATGCCTTGGGAGATAATGATGTAACCGAGGAATTCGACGGAGGTTACGTGGAAGGTACATTTTTTTATGTTTACGAATAACTTTTCGGATCTTAACGTGGTTAGGATGACTCGTAGATGCGCCTCATGGTCACTCGTGGAGGTGCTAAAAATCAAGATGTCGTCAAAATACACCACAATGAATTTCCCCATGTACGGTTGAAAAACATGGGTCATCATCCTAGAAAATGTGCTGGGCGCGTTTGATAGCCCAAACGGCATCACTAACCACTCATAAAGGCCCTCCTTAGACTTAAAGGCGGTCTTCCACTCATCCCCCTCTCTAATTCGGATCTGGTGATAACCACTACGAAGATCCAACTTGGAGAAGATCGAGGCGCCGCCCAACATATCTAACAAATCGTCGAGGCGGGGGATTGGGAAATGATACTTGACAGAGTTTTTGTTTATGGCCCGACTATCCACACACATCTGCCACGAGCCGTCCTTCTTGGGGGCAAGTAAGGTGGGCACTGCGCATGGACTCATGCTGTGGCGGATAAATCCCTTGCTCAATAAGTCCGAAATCTGGTTTTGTAATTCTGAATGCGCCGACGGATTGAGGCGATAATGGGGAAGGTTGGGTAGGGAGGAACCAGGGACGAAGTCAATGGCGTGTTGGATGTCCCGCATGGGGGGTAACCCAGACGGGAGCTCGTCCGGATACACATCCACAAACTCCTCGAGGAGTGACCTCAATGCCGGGGGTAAGCGCTCACTAATCGCCGCATCGGACTTAACTTGGAGGCAAACTAACGCATAGAGAACTCCGTCCATGAAGGTGGCCCGGGTGAGTTCCTTCCTACCAATAAGACCCAACGCTCTCTTCTCGACTGGGATGACAGTGTCCTTAGACGGGGTCGACGGATCCTTCGGAGGAGAGGGCTTCAAGACAATGACGCGGCCATTGAACTTGAATTCATAAGTATTAGCCCGACCGTAGTGGGTGACGTCATGGTCAAATAACCAAGGGCGGCCAAGTAAGACATGACACGCATCCATGGGGATGACATCACACCAAATCGATTCGGTGTATGCCTTGATGGTGAGGGGAACTAGACAACGCTTCGCTACGGGGAGGGATGATTTGTTCACCCACGCCACCTTATAAGGGTGGGGGTGTGGCTCCGCAACTAGGGACATGCGCTTCACGGCGGCCTCAGAGACGACATTCATGCAACTACCGCTATCTATGATCAACCTACACCACTTTTCACCGCTCTTGAAGTTTAACGAGAAGATATTTGTCCTATTCCATTCATCTAACGGCCTAGGGGTGGCCAAAATACATCTCATCACCATCAAGTGGGAGTCATCATCCATATCACTCGGCACACCATCCGATTCACTACACTCTTCCGCTTCATAAGTGAGGTCGTCAGATCCGCCAGCGGCGTCTAACAGTGTTAGAGGCTTGGGTTTAGTACGACAATCATTAGCATAGTGTCCTTGAACCCCGCAAGCAAAATAGGTGACGTTCGTCCTGCTGACTCTCCCTATCGGCACTCTTTCTCCCGTTGGACTCCTATTGTTTTTAGCCGTCACCACTATGGAGGAAGAATCGGGGGACCGGTACTTCCCTTTATCCTTATAGCTGGGTGCAGGGGGGGTCCTAAGATGGATTTTCCCTTTTGGAAAGGGCGCGATTTCCCTTTCAGCGCGTTGTGCTTCTCGATGTCTAACGCAGCATTGAAGGTCACGTGTAAATCCGTGTGGCCGTACTGCAATAACTTCCCTTGGATGTCGGGGTTGAGGCCCTTACGGAACCTGGAGAGGGTGACCTCGGGCATCTCATTCACATCGCAACGGACCATCATATCCTTAAGTAAGCTCATGTATTCAGAAACCGACCTCGCCCCTTGCTTAAGGGTAGCCAGCTCATCAAACTTCTGTATTCGATGGTACGTGGGGACGTATTGCTCGGTCAACCTAGCCTTCATATCGTCCCAACCGAGGGGCCTAACGCCGTTCTCTACTCGTAAGCGCCTCTCTTTGTTCAGCCAAAAGATCTTGGCTCGCCCTAGTTGTTTCATCCGCGCTACCCGCACCTTGTCCGCATCGTTGAGAGCATACCATTCGAAGTAGCACTCAATCTCCATGACCCAGTCCTGAAAGACTTGGGGGTCTCCCAATCCATCATAGGAAGGCGGCTTAACTCGGACAGCCCGAGTAAGATCAAACTCATAGGGTGCTCGAGGGGCGTGCTCGTTAGGAGGGTGGGGGTAGGGATTATGATTTTCTCCCGCCCGTGGGTGCGGAGGTGGATTACAAGGTGCTTCTTGTGGCGACCCCATGGCATGAATAGCCTCCCGAATAGCCGTCATCTGCTCCGTGAAATCCTGACGGAGCTCCTCAATCTCCGTGAGGGGTCGACCCTCCGGCCGGTCATCGTCTATATTGGAAGATGACGGAGGATATTCCGTACCGAGCCTAGTGCGCATGCACAAGTGAAGAAACAGTTTTAGACAGACCACTGGTGGAATTAATCCCGCAAGACACTTTACCGTAAACAATATTTTTTTTGATTTTCTTACTAAGAAAAATATGGGAATGATTAAAAAAAAATTTCTGATTTTTTTTGCTAAAAATTGAGAAATCTGCACCGCTATTGGCAGACCAAACAGATTTTTTTTTTTGTGATTTTGACAACTAACGCGCTAACAAAAGTGCGGGGAACGTGACACAAAATGGTGGAGGGGGTCAATTAGGAAATTGACGTGAACCTCCCTCTGATACCAAATTGATGTAGGCTAGGGGGGAGACTCACCAGAGCGACCGGCTAAAGGCTTATCACCTCGCTCGACTTTCACGACGCTACACTCGCACACGACCGCACCGCACGCTAAATACGCAGGATTATCTCGTTAAGCCAACGCACGGATAGCCAACCCGCAAGGGGAGCGAACAAGGGCGATAAGCCAATATTCTCTCCGGCTAAATGAGCCAATATTGGACCCGGCCGAGCGATGTTGTACCAAAAGCGATCCACCGGAAAACCACGATTCGAAAAGTGGTGGATCCCTCCCAACAAAAAGATGCGAGGTTCGCCAAACCTTGTTCGGAAAATAATCACTATGGAAAACTAATACAACCCAACCGGGATTAAACACCAAGACTATTCTATGCTTCAAAATCAACGCAAAATTGTCCGGCCACCGGAAAAATCAAGAGGGAATCACAAGCGGTGGAGAAGTTCGTTACCCCAATCGGAATAGGTGATTCCGATTATTTTCGTAGGAACACTTCCCCACGGTTCCGCCGGAGTTGAGCCGAATGGATGAAGACTATCCGCCTTCGCCGCGTCACGCCGAAGTTCCGTTCCTCGTAGGAGAGGATGCCACTCCCGGCCTCACTCCTAGCAAAGGAGTTGGCCGAATCTTCTACAAGGGGGCTCGGGTTGGAGGATGGTCGGCCGAACTATTGGGGAAGGGTGGCCGGGTAGAGGGTGGTAGGAGGCCGGCGGCTTGATGAAGAGAGGGGGAGAGGTGATGGCCGAATGGGGTGGTTGGGATAAGTGAGGGAGGCGGCTAGGGAGAAGAGAGGGAGTTGGGGAGAGGGGCGGCCGAAATGTGAAGGAAGAGGGAGAGAGTGAGAGTGGCGGCTAGGGGAAGAGGGAGAGAGAGCAAGAGGAGAACAAGGTTAGGGTTTGGGGGATTCTTTTTTTCATTCAACTTCATGAAAACAAAATACAACATGCCTATATATAGGCTTAGCATAAGGGTTTTGGCTAAGTGTAGCCCAAATAGAAAATAAACATTTCATGACATAAAAGCATCAAAATGAGTAGTTCTCAAAACAAAATAAATTATGTGGTTGTCTTGCGCCGCGGGCGGAGGTTGTAGCGACGTTCCGTACGATCATCGCGGCGCCGCAAATCCCTTGTTGGAGACGAGGGGGAATCTTCCGTTAGCGTGACATCATCCAAAAGGTGGGGGCCATCGTCCCCATCAGTAGAAGCAAAGGCTGCAATGGGAATTTTTCTGGGATATTGCTAAGTCAGCAAAGCTTATAGGGTGTTCAATAAATAATCTTTAAAATTTGAGAAATATGTGCATGTAACTTTTGATGAAGCTAATATATATTATAAGGAGAAAGAAATTTCTACCAATGATTTATTGCTGGTACCTCACTTGTGTGAGAAAATGGATGAACTAAACCTTACACCAAAGGTGATATCACATCCTCCTCCACAATATGATGAAGAAAGTGAAGAAGAAGCTGTGGAAGCAGTTGAACTTCCTCCAACAGCAGATGCAATTCCACAAGAGGAATTCATTCCAAATGCTATTACTGAACCAACTCCATCATCTGATCTTGTCATACTAAAGGATCACCCTAGATCTCAAGTGATTGGAGACATGTCAGTAGGTGTACAGACAAGGCATCAACTCAACCATGATGTGATGAATGCCTGTTTTTTCTCTCAAGTTCCATAACTGATGCAGAGTAAGATCCCCACTAGATTATTGCAATGCAAGAGGAGCTCCAATCAGTTTGAGAGATGTAGAGTTTGGGACTTGGTTCCAAGGCCTAAAGGCTATCCAGTAATTGGGACCAAGTGAGTTTTCAGGAACAAGCTTGATGCTCAAGGTGTGACTGTAAGGAATAAGGCTAGGCTTGTTGCTCAAGGCTTTAGGCTTGTTGCTCAAGGCTATAGGCAAGAGGAAGGGATTGATTATGTTCAAACTTTTGCACCAGTTGCCAAGCTAGAGGCAATAAGGATTTTCCTTGCTTATACTGTATTCAAGAAATTCAAAGTCTACCAGATGGATGTAAAAAGTGCATTTCTGAATAGAGAATTAAAAGAAGAGGTTTATGTTGAACAACATCCAGGTTTTATCTCTTCATATCATCCCTCATATGTTTTTAGATTGCATAAAGCTCTTTATGGTCTAAAGCAAGCTCTAAGAGCTTTGTATGAAACCTTAGCTAGCTTTCTTTTAGAGCATAAGTTTTCTAGAGGCATGGACGATAGGACTTTGTTTTTCAAGCATCATACTGATAAAATACTTTTGGTACAAATATATGTGGATGACATAATATTTGGCTCTATAGATCCCAAACTACGTACAAGGTTTTCTAACCTTATGCATTCCAAGTATGAGATGAGTAGCATGGGTGAGCTCTCCTACTTCCTTGGCCTCCAAGTAAAGCAGACTCTTGATGGCATTTTCTTATCTCAATCCAAATATGCTAAAGAGCTGATTAAAAGGTTCGGGATGGCTGATGCCTCAGCTAAGAAAAAACCTATGGCTACAAATGTTGTGGTTGATTCTGATGAACAAGGGAAATCTGTTGATCAGAAATTGTATAGGGCCATTGTTGGGTCCCTTCTATATCTCATAGTAAGTAGGCCTGATATAATGTTTGCTATATGTATTTGAGTTAGGTTCCAGGTGACCCCTAAAGAATCTCACCTAATTTTATTTAAAAGGATTTTAAGATTGTTGGTACCCTAGTTTGGATTTGAGTTAAGTCTTCTCAATTAGTTTCTTGACCCAAGATTTATCTATGGTCAAAGGTTAGATTTAGGTTAGATTCCATCAGTTGTGTAGAGTTGTTGTTTATCCAGTTTAAAATCTGGTTAAGTGTTTTTAGTTCGACTATAGTCGAACGCCGCTCGACTATCGTCTATCAGTATATCGACTATCGTCTATCAGTTGATCGACTATCGTCTATCAGCAGATCGACAATCTCTGAGTTAGTTCAACTCTGTTAGCTCGACATTATGTGGTCTCAGTATCATCGATCGTCGAGTATTGCTCGACTTATTTTGCCCAGACAGATTTCTTGTAGTTCGACTATCTGTTCTGATATTTCAACTATCTGCTCTGAGAGGTCGACGATCTCTGTGACTCGTTTGACGATCTTTTGTCTGCATTTAGAGATATTATATTCCTTCTCTTCTGTGAATTATTTCTCATTTATCTGGCTTATTTTATTAAAGATTATTTCATTGATTTTATTCTTATATATCAAGGCAATCTTTGCCTCATTCTTTATGCATAAGTCAAGTTCTATCTGACAAAGTCTTTTGTCTTATTAGTTGAATAATCTTTTTGCTTTATCTGCCATGCTGTCCTTTATAGCCGTAAAACACAGATGTCTTTCTCTGGCCATAAAGAGTTTGTTTATGATGTGACTTTCTCTAATATCTTTTGGACTTGCAGAATGGATAAACAGCTTCTAAGAAAGCTTTATCTCTTTATAAGATGTCCTTCTGCAGGCTATTTGTACTATGTGTTATTTGCAGCCGAGATTACAGATCTCATAAGAAGACAAGATTCAAATCAAGAGAAAGATAGAAGCCATTACAAAGGCTGATATAAAAGAGCTAGTAAGAAAAGTTATACAGACAACAATATATACAAGATATACATACAGATATACAGATATTCATATACACAGATTCATAGATTCAGCAACAAGAACAAGTGTAGAACAACTCTCTTCAGAGTTCTCTTCTTTAATCCTGAGTTCATCCTGCTTACAGGAACATTCATACTCAGAGCCTCAAGAAGAAGAAGAAGAAAGAAAAGCTATTGAAGAAGAACAACCATTCCATATAAAGAGTCTTCTTCAAGCTGCTCCTTCAAGAACATCAAGACAAATAGATCTTCTCTGTCAAGAGCTCTAAAGAGAACCTACACCCTGAAGCAAGGCTTCTTCCTGGATATTCTCTAAGCCAGGGGGAGCTTTGATTCCTTCAGAGCTTTCTATTGCTCAGGGCAATCCACTAGCTTCTAAAATTTTGTTTAACAATAGAGAAGACATTCTAACTCTCTCAACCTCCTGTACAAAGGGTTATTACTCCCTTCAAAAGTGAACCTTGGTGGCAGGGCACCTTAGCAAAAAACTGTGTTGGATTTTTGGCTCCTGATCAAAAGCTCAAAGGGTTTACTTAATCTACCTGAATCAGATCAGTTGGTGGAAGGGCACCTGAACAAAAACTATAGTGGATTCCTACCAGGGTGGTAGATGAGTGGATGTACCTATTGAGAGGGAACCACTATAAATCTTCTTGTGTTTTCTGTGTTGCTTATTTTAATTACAGCACTGTGGCTGTGAGTAGAATTAACTAGGATTGCTAGTTGTTGTGTTAGGACTAAAGCATAAACTTTAATTACAATTAGCTTTCTCTTGTGCACCTCACTTTGTGTAAGGCAGGGTTTCATATATCTATATACTTATTCCGCAAATTAACTCTAAGGGAGTTGAGTAGATTGTCATATTTTTGAATACTCTATTCACCCCCCCTCCCCCTCTAGAGTTGTATCTATCCTCACATTCAATTGGTATCAGAGGGAGGTTGACTGACTGTACAAGCTAACACCTGAGTCACAAGATCTAGATAGATACCAAGTCTATTGATATTCACTTCATGGCCCAGTGCAAGGATTATTCTAGCACCAGACCTCCAGTATGCAACTTAGCTAAGTTCAGCATCTGGAAGGAAAGAATCAAACTGTATATGAATTCTATTGATGAAGATATCTTTTCTTTTATTTTGATAGGACCACCAACACCACCTGCTGTAACTACTGCTACAACTTCAACAAATCTGAGTGCAGTGCCACCTCCTGACTATAATGATGCTTACAAGAAAGCAAAGATAGCTGATGCAAAAGCTATGAACATTCTGGCTCAGACCATGTTTGATGAAACATTCCAAAAAGTGGCTGATTGCACCTCAGCAAAACCATGTGGGACTCACTGAACCACATTGTAGCTGGTTCAGCTGATGAGAGGAAGGACAGAAGGTCCAACCTCACATCCCAATATGAGAATTTCAAGAAGACTGAAGTAGAATCAGTTGATGCTATGTACACCAGGCTCAGCTCCATCATCAATGAGCTGAGAACCCTTGATAAAGAGATCACATTGACAGAAGTCAATTACAAGATATTAGTGTGCTTCCCTAACACATGGGATCTCAGGATCTGGCCCATCAAAGAGTCCAGAAGTACAACTGAGATCTCAACTGAAGCTCTCCTTGGCAAGCTCAAATCATTTGAGCAAGTACTGAAGACCAGGGAAGCTGAAGCTGAAGCCAAGACTCCCACTCCTACCAGGAAAGAGCAAACTCTTGCTCTAAAGGCTGCTGATGCATCTGAAGGAAGCCAATCAAATGAGGAGTTGATGGCACTCTTGGCCAAAAGGTTTCTCAAAATGGGCAGAAAGGACTTCAGAAAGAAGTCTTCAAGATATGAAGACAAGCTAAGGTATGACAGAACACCAGCTAAAGAACTTATATGTTATGGCTGCAGGAAACCTGGACACATTCTACCTGAGTGTCCAGAGGAAAAGAACAAAGAGAAGAGAAAATACAAAGAATATCAGAAAAACCATTCCAAGTCCACCTCCTACAAAAATAAGAAGAAGGAGAAAAGATTTGTGGCTGTAACCTGGAGTTATACTGATGAGGAATCTGCCTCCTCAAGCTCGAGTGAAGATGAGGAAGAGAAGAAGGCAAAATAAATTTGTCAAACGACAATTGATGCCTGTAGCAATCATTCAGCTGCAGAGAGTTCTGATGAAGAAGAAATGCCTACTGAAGATCAGGTATTGTCTTCTTATGATTTTACTTCTGTTGAATTTAGATTTGAATTTAAATCTCTTTGTTTAGACTTTATTAGCTCAGATAAGGAAATTAAGGAGCTTAGAAATAGGATAGCTGAATCAGAATTCCTATCTAGTGAAAATGCTAGGCTAGAAGCTGAACTAACTAGATCTACTGAAGAAATCAAATTTCTCAAAACTGAATTAGCCAAATCTAAAAGATTAGAAGAATCTCTTAATGGTAGAAGTATTAAGCTGCTAGAGATTACTATCATGTCAAACACTAGGACAGGTACCAATAAGCTAGGCTTAGGAGCTTCACCAAGTGAACCCCCCCCCCCCCCCCCCCGTGGTTCTGAAAAACCATCTTTCCACCCCAGTAAACTTTATTTCAGCTGAGGGAATTAAGAATACTGAGCAAGTAAATCAAGTTAACAAAGCTTTAAATAAGGCTAAGATAGAAAAGAGAAAACAGAAATTTAAAGAAATACAAAAATCATCGAACTATGCTCGATGATGGCAGGCCCAATGGTCGACCGATACTCGACGATCTGGGCATCGATCATCGAACGTTTATCGACGATCTTAACATGATTTTCAAAATAATAATCAGAACCTTAGAAACACTAGGTTAATTGACCCATCAACTGCATGGAGTATTCCACCTAGGAGATCATATCCCTTAGGATATAAACCTCAGCCTGCTTATTCTTTCATTTCAAGTTTTAATTATGTGAAGAATAATGGACCAAAGGTTGTCTGGGTCCACAATGTTTAACTATTTATTTTGCAGATGAAGACCTATCCAATTACTAAAGACAAATGGTATTTGGATAGTGGCTGTTCCAAACATATGATAGGAAACAAAAACAATCTGTCAAGCTTCAAGGCCAAGCTTGGACCAAAGGTGATATTTGGGGATTTCAGCTGTGGTCAAACAGAAGGATATGGTACGTTTACCATTGGAGCAGTGACATTCAAAAGGGTTGCATATGTAACTGGGCTGAAGCACAACTTAATCTCAATAAGCCAGCTATGTGATGCAGGTTATCAGGTATCATTCACTAACACTCTTCGCAATATTACTTTAAATAGTAATGTAGTGTTAGTAGGCATTAGACAGGGTAATATTTACTTAGTAGATTTTAATTCAACTCAATCTGAAATCTGCCTGTTTAATGAAGTAACCAATAATAACACCTTATGGCATAAAAGGCTTAGCCATGTTAACCACAAGAATATATCTAGGTTATCTAAATACAACCTTGTTAGAGGTTTACCTTCTTGCCCCTACAAGAAGGAAAGTCTATGCAAGGCTTGTCAATTAGGCAAGCAAACCAAAAATTCTTTCAAATCTGTAAATAAGAGTGATTCACCTAGAATCCTGTATTTATTGCACTTGGACTTGTTTGGCCGAATAAAAGTACAGAGTTTAGGAGGGAAATTTTACACTTTAGTAATTGTAGATGATTTCTCTAGGTTCACTTGGGTGTTATTTTTTAGAACTAGGGCTGATAACTTCAAAGTTCTTACAAACTTTCTGCTATGTGTGCAGACTGAGTATTCTACTCATGTTGCCTTGATCAGAAGTGATCATGGTACTGAGTTTGATTCTCTTCTCATGCAAGAATTCTATGAGAAAGAAGGTATCAAACATAGCTTCTCTGCTCCTAGAACTCCTCAACAAAATGGGGTTGCGGAAAGGAAAAATAGATCCCTAATTGAAGCTGTAGGAACATTGTTGGCAGATGCTAACATGCCTCTCTCTTATTGGGCAGAAGCTGTTAGCAAAGCAAATTATGTTTTGAACAGAAGTCTGATACATAAGCTTAAGGGTAAAACTCCTTATGAATTACTTAAAGGAAAGAAACCTAAAATTAACTATTTAAGAGTCTTTGGTTGTGTAGTATACATTCACAATAACAACAAAGAATACCTTAGAAAGTTTGAAGCAAAAGCTTCAATGGGAATTTTTCTTGGATATTCCCAAGTAAGCAAAGCTTATAGGGTGTTTAAAAAATCATCATTAAAAATAGAAGAGTCTGTGCATGTTTCCTTTGATGAGTCAAAACGTTTTACAAGGAGAAGGAAACTTCTCCTTCCTAAAACTCATTGCAGGTACCAGAGTTATGTAAAGATCTTACCCAAGAGATTCCCCCTCTATCAACTCTTCATATTTCTGATTCAGACAGTGATGAAGACATTATGGAAGCAGTTGCTATACCACCAACAGTTAATCCTATTCCTCAAGAGGAATTAATCCAAACTGTTATTGAAGATCACATCCCACCTACTGATCTTGTCGCACTTAGAGATCATCCTACATCTCAAGTGATTGGTGACATATCAGCTGGTGTGCAAACAAGACATCAATTAAGACAGGATGTGATGCATGATTTTTTCCTTTCATAAATTGAGCCCCTCACCATAAAAGATGCTGAGCTAGATCCCCACTGGATCATTGCTATGCAAGAGGAGCTTAATCAATTTGAAAGATGTAAAGTATGGACTTTGGTTCCAAGACCAAAAGGCCAACTGATCATAGGCACCAAGTGGGTGTTTAGAAACAAGTTGGATGCCCAATGGATTATTATAAGGAACAAAGATCGGCTTGTAGCTCAGGGCTACAGACAGGAGGAAGGTATAGACTATGACCAAACCTTTGCCCCTATTGCAAGGCTAGAGGCAATAAGGATCTTTCTAGCCTATGCAGCCTATATGAAGTTTAAGGTTTTTCAAATGGATGTTAAGAGTGCATTCCTAAATGGTGAGCTAAAGGAAGAGGTGTTTGTTGAAAACCTCCTAGGTTTGTTTCTTCAACTCAACCCTCATTTGTTTATAAGTTGCAAAAAGCTCTTTATGGACTTAAGCAAGCACCCATAGCCTTGTATGAGACTCTAGCAAGTTTCCTTTTAGAGCACAACTTTTTTAGGGGAGTAGTTGATAGAACCCTTTTTGTTAAGGATCACAAGGACACAATCCTTTTGGTTCAAGTCTATGTGGATGATATTATCTTTGGTTCCACTAATCCTAAACTATGCAAAAGGTTCTCAGACCTGATGTACTCTAAGTTTGAGATGAGTAGTATGGGTGAGCTGTCTTACTTTCTTGGTCTCCAAGTGAAGGAAGATGCTGATGGCATCCTCATCTCCCAATCCAAATATGTCAAGGAATTGGTAAAGAAATTTGGGATGGCTGATGCTTCAGCAAAGCATACACCCATGGCTACAAATGTAGTTATAGATTTTGATGATAAGGGTAAGCCAGTTGATCAGAAAAACTATAGGGCCATTGTTGGTTCCCTATTGTATTTAACTGCAAGTAGACCTGACATAATGTTTGCCACAGGCCTATGTGCTAGATTCCAGGTCAACCCCAAGGAATCTCATTTGATAATTCTCTAGAGAATTTTGAGATACCTGAAGGGATGTCAAAATTTAGGACTGTGGTACCCAGCTGAATCAGAATTTTATTTAATTGGATACTCTGATTCTGACTATGCTGGTTGTAGAGTTGACAGGAAAAGTACCTCAGGGACATGTCAGTTCCTGGGAGAGAGATTAGTCTCTTGGTTCTGCAAGAAACAGGCATTTGTCTCAACTTCAACTGTAGAGGCTGAATATATAGCAGTTGTTAGTTGTTTTTCACAAATCCTGTGGATTCAAAACCAGCTTTTGGATTATGGGTACACACACAAGAACACAAAAATCATGTGTGACAGTACTAGTGCTATTTCCATAGCACAAAATCCTGTGCACCACTCTAAGACCAAGCACATTGAGATCAGACGCCATTTTCTAAGAGATTGTATGGAAAAGAACAAAATCAGTCTTGAGTTCATATCCACTGACCTTCATAGAGGTGTTATTTTCACCAAGCCCTTAGATGAACAGAAGCATCTGTTCTTTTTGAATCAACTAGGTATGATAAATGGAATAGACCAAGTGTAATTCTTGCCTATGTTGAAATCTGCTCGAATATCGTCGAATGTTATTCGACTATAGTCGAACAGGTTGAGCCTATCGTTGACCTATGGTTGATGACGGCTCAATTGTTTGTGAATACAGAAATAGTCGATCGATAGCTCGACTACTTTGCTTCAGGAAACGATCGTCGAACAATCGATCGACCATCGTTTCTAGTATCTGTTAAAATAGGTCGATGATTGCTGTTTAAATATAAACCGATGGTCGACCTAGGTTAATAGATCATGATTTTTATAGTCGACCGAGCTCGTCATTTCATATTCCTTATTCCTGCTTGAAAGGTTTGACTTGAGCTCTGCCCCGCGCTTTCTTCTTTCGTTTCTCTCGTCTTCCCCAACAGAATCCATGGCGATTGCTCCAGCTTTGCTGACCGTGATGAAGTCTGATGCCGGCTTTAGCGTCAATTTTGATTCTTTCAGTGCATGTGATGCCGATATTCTCGAGATGCAACAGTTATGCAAAGATCAAGAACTGGAGAATCTTATGTCTACAAGGATTAAGATAAATGTTCCAGAAATCAAAGAATGGGTCTATACATCGTCTTCCAGCGACGAATCGATGACAGGAACTATCAGCGGCGAGGAGGTAGTTTTTACTCCTGCCATCTTAACTGTGATTTTTTGTTTGATCAATGGTCAAGAAGAGTATGATCAAGATACTCAGGAGTATAGCAGGATGCTATTAGAGCTAGGACATGCTGAAGGCATTCCTTCCAAGTTACTAAAGATATGCTTCCTGATGAAGATCAAGTTCTTAGCAGAACTAGTAGGGAAAGTGCTATTGGGAAAGCACTCTGCGCACGATAACATTACCAGGCAGCAGTTTGCCTTAACGTGTGCTATTGCTAACAGGAAAGCAATAAATTGGGCTAGAATAGTTTTTGAATTAATCAGGAGAAAGAGGTAACCCTTGGAAGGGTAATTGGGATATTTCTAAGAGAGAAATATCCTCAGTTGTTGGGAACAGTCTCAACATCAATCAATGCAAGCAAGAAGATGGATCCCACTCTATTCATCAAGTGGAGAAGGAATATCCAGAAGCCTTCACCTGCTAGGGTTGCTCCTGTTCTATCTGAGAACACAAGGACAGTAACAGTCACCCCCCACCTAATTGCAGAAGGCTCTTCCATTTCCCCCATTCTATCTGCATCTGCATTGCAATCCACTTCTATTACAGTACCATCTACATCCACTGCTATTCTCCATGCATCACCACAAGCATCTCCAACTCCTTCACACCTTACTGGGATTTCAAATCTTAGCATTGATCTATTTATTTCTGAGGCACTTCCAACTCCACTTCAGTCACCAATTTCACATCAAGATCATATTGATCTTCATGCATCTGCATCTCCATCACTAGTTCACACTCTATCTCATCAGGAGAACATCATCCCTGATGCTCATCAATCTGTTGTGATTCCCCATCTACATCTTTTAAAATCACACCAGCTCTCATTGCAAGCATCATGGAGCTAATTACTCCTTCAATCAAATCAATGATTGAAGCAGCAATTGCCCCTCTTGTTTCCTCCATTTCATCTCTTACATCCTCCATTGCAGCCCTCTAACATTCTGCTGAGCCCTCTTCTCTTAGGGGCCTGAGTTCAGTACCAACTGAAGTCAAGCAGGGGGAGATGTTCCAGGAAGATGTCTCAGGACTTCCACTAGTCATTCTTTCAGCTGAAGTTCCAGAAGATACACCATCAGATGAAATTCATACAACTGATGATTCAGAAATTATAACATCAGTTACAGTTGCAGTTCCAGATACAGCTGAAGTTATAGCTGAAATTCAAGTCACAACTGTTGCTCTAGAAGCTCAAGATTCAGATCAAGGGACAGCTGAAGTTATAACTGAGGCTGAATTTGCTTTCAGAGTTTGTCTTGAAGAATCATCTACTCCTATTGTTGTCATGTACCTAGAAGGAGTCATTACCTCCTACCTAGATGATTTATGGGAGTTAGGGAATTTTGCAGGTAATACAATTACTCAATTCTTTGACCTGTTGACTGACATGTTAACTTGTGAATACCTTGAAGGGATGTTTCTATACCATTTGGAACACTTTTGGGTCCCTTTGGCTACAGATCAAGCTCAAGATGTTCAAGATCCTGCTCTAGAGCCTGCTGCAGAAAATAAAGAACCTGAGTCTGTTATACCAGATCAGGAATTTGTGCAAGCCTCAGAAGAACTGGTCCCCAAGACAGTTATAGATGAGTCAGTAGAAAGATCAACTGTCTGGGATGATACTCCAAGACCAGATCTGGATTCTCTATCTGCTCAGGATGCCATAGAAGAAGAAAAAGAAAAGGCTGCTTTAAAAGCCAAAGCAAAAGTTGTTCAAGATATCATTGATCCATATGACCAACCTCAGTCATCACATTCTGATGATGAGGAAGATTCAGAGGATTCTGAAGGAACCAAGAAAAGGAAAATTGCTCAAAGGAAAAGGAAAGCTCAAGCTCCTCCTACTCCTAATCCAGAGAATGACATCCATTATTACATATTGAAAGGGATTGACCCCAAGTCTAAGGACTTTCAATAGTGGATAGGTTTGTCTAGAAATTAGCAGAAGAAGAGGAAGAAGAGCAAAAGATATGATACTCTAGCTCCCAAGTGGACTCCCAGAGGTCCTCCTCCTCCTCCTCCTAGTGCAGGAGCTTCAAAGAATGTATCTTCTAATCCCTCAGCTCCTCCAGCCAGATTTACTCCTTCTCAGGCCTATCAGAGAAGAGGAAACCCAGGTTATCAGGGCAGACCCCATTCAGGCCAGCAAAGACAAGTAGTTGGACCCAAAGAGCAGGTGAAGGAGATGTCTTACCAGAAACCAACATTTTCTCCTCCTCCTTCACCTAAAAGAATAGCTTCACCTCCTAAGGAGAGCAAAATTCTTCCCTCTAGAAAGCCAGCTAAGATTAAGAAAGTAGATTCAAAAGAAAAAAGAGTAATTTACTCTGACAATTCAAGCAAGAAATTTGCAGAGGTTTCTCCACCATCATCTCTTGTTATTCAAGAAGACATAGAACCAGCTGCAGGTCTGTTAGACCTTTCTACAAAGTTCAAGACTATAAAGCCTCTAGATCCAGTTGATGAAAATGCTTATGAAAGCCAAGAGCTTAATCCTGAGTTCAGGATGGCAAGATTTCTTGAGTTAGTTGGATCATCCCAAATTAGAAAAGCTAAAGCTGAAGGCAAAGACAAAACAAGCTTAACAACTATGTCAAAGTTCGGAGAAAAGGAACTAGACAGATATTAAGTCAGACTAGAAGTTTTTGATGCCTCAAAATATATGGAGAAGCATCCAGAGGCTGTTTTGCCCAGAGCAGGAGAATCTAAGATTATTGGAGAACAGGACTTGAAGACTTCAAAGAAGGATGCTCTCATCCCAAAAGGAAATTTCCTTCCTATTTCTTTCACTTCTAAACCAGACTCTGATAATGTATAAATTTATTAACAGTCTGTTTTGCTTGATTGTTTGTTTTTATGTTTGATATGAAATACTGCTTATTGATATGATATGATACACATTGATCTTAATAGGTTATTGTTGTTTTTATATCTATTTATAGCATTCTTTTTGTTTTGAGAGACTTTACCCAAATAGGGGGAGATTGTTGGTACCCTAGTTTGGATTTGAGTTAAGTCTTCTCAATTAGTTTCTTGACCCAAGATTTATCTATGGTCAAAAGTTAGATTTAGGTTAGATTCCATCAGTTGTGTAGAGTTGTTGTTTATCTAGTCAAAAATCTGGTTAAGTGGTTTTAGTTCGACTATAGTCGAATGCCGCTCTACTATCATCTATCAGTTGATCGACTATCGTCTATCAGTTGATCGACTATCGTCTATTAGTAGATCGACTATCTCTGAGTTAGTTCAACTCTGTTAGCTCGACGATCTGTGGTCTCAGTATCGTCGATCATCGAGTATTGCTCGACTTCTTTTGCCCAGACCGATTTCTTGTAGTTCGACTATCTGTTCTGATAGTTTGACTATCTGCTCTGAGAGGTCGATGATCTCTGTGACTCGTTCGACGATCTTTTGTCTGCATTTAGAGATATTATATTCCTTCTCTTCTATGAATTATTTCTCATTTATCTGGCTTATTTTATTAAAGATTATTTCATTGATTTTATGCTTACATATCAAGGCAATCTTTGCCTCATTTTTTATGCATAAGTCAAGTTCTATCTGACAAAGTCTTTTGTCTTATTAGTTGAATAATCTTTTTGCTTTATCTGCCATGCTGTCCTTTATAGCTGTTAGACACAGATGTCTTTCTCTGGCCATAAAGAGTTTGTTTTTGATGTGACTTTCTCTAATATCTTTTGGACTTGCAGAATGGATAAGCAGCTTCTAAGAAAGCTTTATCTCTTTATAGGATGTCCTTCTGCAGGCTATTTGTCTATGTGTTATTTGCAGCCCAGATTTCAGATCTAAGTAGAAGACAAGAATCAAATCAAGAGAAAGATAGAAGCCATTACAAAGGCTGATATAAAAGAGCTAGTAAGAGAAGTTATATAGACAACAATATATACAAGATATACATACAGATATACAGATATTCATATACACAGATTCACAGATTCAACAACAAGAACAAGTGTAGAACAACTCTCTTCAGAGTTCTCTTCTTCAATCCTGAGTTCATCCTACTTACAGGAACATTCATACTCAGAGCCTCAAGAAGAAGAAGAAGAAAGAAAAGTTGTTGAAGAAGAACAACCATTCCATATCAAGAGTCTTCTTCAAGCTGCTCCTTCAAGAACCTCAAGACAAACAGATCTTCTTTATCAAGAGTTCTAAAGAAAACCTGTACCCTGAAGCAAGGCTTTTTCCTGGATATTCTCTAAGCTAGGTGGAGCTTTGATTCCTTTAGAGCTTTCTATAGCTCAGTGCAATCCACTTGCTTCTCTAATTTTTTTTAACAATAGAGAAGACATTCTAACTCTCTCAACCTCCTGTACAAAGGGTTATTACTCCCTTCAAAAGTGAACCTTGGTGGCAGGGCACCTTAGTAAAAACCTGTGTTTGATTTTGGGCTCCTGATCAAAAGCTCAAAGGGTTTACTTGATCTACCTTAATCAGATCAATTGGTGGCAGGGCACCTGAACAAAAACCTGAAGTGGATTCCTCCCAAGGTGGTAGAAGAGTGGATGTACCTATTGAGAGGGAACCACTATAAATCTTCTTGTGTTGTCTGTGTTGCTTATTTTAATTATTGCACTGTGGCTGTGAGTAGAATTATCTAGGATTGCTAGTTGCTGTGTTAGGACTAAAGCTTAAACTGTAATTACAGTTAGCTTTCTCTTGTGCACCTCACTTTGTGTTAGGCTCTAGGGTTTCATATATCTATATACTTATTCTGTAAATTAACTCTAAGGGAGTTGAGTAGATTGTCATATTTTTGAATACTCTATTCACCCCCCCCCTCTAGAGTTATATCTATCATCACTTTCAAAGATATATAAAGAGTTTCCCAGATCTAGGACTCTGGTATCCAACTGAATTAGAATTTTAGTTAACTGGATACTCAGATGCTGACTTTGCTGGATGTAGAGTGGACAGGGAAAGCACTTAAGGCACATGCCAATTTCTTTGTGCTATACTTGTCTCCTAATTTCTTAAAAAGCAGACATCAGTGTCTACATCAACTGCAGAAGCTGAATATATAGCAGCTGACAGTTGCTATTCATAGATTCTATGGTTACAAAATCAACTCCTAGATTATGGTTACAACTTAAATAATTCAACTCTATTTTGTGACAGCACCAGTGCTATATTTATACCACAGAATCCAGTGCATCATTCTAGAACCAAGCATATAGATGTTAGACATCATTTCATTAGAGAATGTGTGGACAAGAAGAAAATTAATATTACTATCATTCCCACTGATTTGCAAAGGTCAGACATCTTCAACAAATCCTTGGATGAGAAGAAACATCTATCCTTTATGAATCAGCTAGG
The DNA here is from genome assembly GCA_039513925.1 of Platanthera zijinensis. NCBI lineage: Eukaryota > Viridiplantae > Streptophyta > Magnoliopsida > Asparagales > Orchidaceae > Platanthera > Platanthera zijinensis. Next base: position 196,999,077 of record CM077082.1, read on the forward strand.
CATGATGAATGATGATACCTTAATTTAATTCTGTGTCTGTGGTCGAAGAACTTGCAAAAATTCGTCGACCTGAGATCGATGAACTAAGGGAAGTTCTTGATATATTTCGTCGACCTGAGATCAATGAACTCTCTGTGGAAGTCATTTGTCGTCGACCTGAGATCAACGATCTTGCTTCAAGAAAGTTTTCATTGACCTGAGTACGATGAAAAGTTTTCCCTTCTTCTGACTGAGATCGACGAATTCTTTTGACTATAAAACATTTCGTCAACCTCAGATCGAAGATTTTTTTTTTCGCAGGACAGAGTTTGTCGGTTCATATTCTGAAAAAACTTATAACTAGGTTTTCTTTGACCTCCATCCTGCGCTTTCTATTCCCCGACACATGATAATTTTTCTTTCGTGTTGTAAGACACTAATGACAATTCCAGCATGAGCTCTTACTGGCATGAAGTTCGATATGGGTTTCGACATCGATTTTGATTCATTTCAGCATTCAGACCAGATCTTCAAAGATATTATGCAGTCATTCGAGGAACTCAGTTTGAAGACCCTAATGTCTACCAGAATGAAGATTGCTGGTTCTGAAATAAGAAAGTGGGTTTATACTTCATCTACCCCAGATGATGACACGATTGTTGGATTTATATCGGGTAACGTTGTTTCCTTAACCCTAGATACTCTTTCTGAAATCTTTGGAGTAGTTAAAAGTTAAGAAGATATTGAACTTGAATCTTCTGAATATAAGGAAATGTTGACCTTGATGGGTTACTGTGGAGACACCCCAAATAAATTTTTGAAGAAGCATCTATCTGCTGAATATAAATTTCTTGCAGATGTAATCGGTAAAGTGTTGTTGGGCAAGCATACAACCCATGATCACATTACCAGGCAGCAATTCTTAGTGATGAGTGTTGTGGTAAATAAGAAGGCTGCTAATTGGGCCAAAATTTTGTTCAATCTGATTAAGAAGAAGAACAATAAGAAAGAAGTTTGCTTTGGAAGGATTCTTGGAATCTTCCTTAATGCAAAGGCCGCTGAATCCCTGGTCGCCCCGACCATATTCATCAATGCCACCAAGAGGCTGACCTTCACGTTGTTTAGCAGGTGGGAGAGGACTATCTCAAAGCCGTCCAGGGCTTCCTCCTCTAAAACCTCTGAGAGTACTAGGGCAGTACGAGCCACTCACCACCCTGCAGAAGACAGTTCCATTCCCCCTCTTGACCATACACTTTCATCATCCCTCCAACAAACTTCCTCAGCTCCAGCATCTCTACCTATACCTCCTTCTTCCCCCATCCACCCTACTTCTCCAGTTCATCAACCTACACCTCCTCAGTCCCCTATCATTTCATCCCCAATGCATTAATAACAACAACTTCTAGATCAATCTCAATATCCAGATTCTATAACTCCACCTCATCCCCCCTTCCATCTCATCTTCAAAATGTCACTTTTCTACCCTCTTTCAACTTTCTTTCATCTCCAAGCAATTCTTCAGATGAACCAATGTTAGATTATCATCCCCCATCATCTTCCATAATCAATCCATCTATCTCTACTCAAACCCCTCCAGGATTCTTAGATTCATCTTCTCCCTCCATCTCTCTCATCTTAGCATCCCTCACACCCCTTTCTCAAAAAGCTGATAGCAGAGGCTATTTCACCTCTTGTTGTGTCTATCTCTACCCTTGCTGCTCAGCTTTCTACCTTCTCTGTCCTATGCTCTTCTGTTAGGAGCCTGGCTCTAGTAGCCACTAAAACCAGACAGGGGGAGATACTCTGTGAAGAGGTTGCTCAAGGAGCAGTAGCAGATACAACAGCAGTAGTTGCAGCAGAAGATATAGAACTTGTAGTAGAAGCTGACCTTATTGATACTGAATTTACTGATACAGATCTTATGGAGTTTTTGGATACTGAATATGAGAGCAATTCCTTGGAAATTCTTTATGGAGATTGCCTCATTGCTCCAGATTTAGACCTAGATTCAGTTCTAAGATCCTTTGATCTTTTGTACAGTAATTATCTTCTTTTTGTATCCTTTCATGGGTGTACAGATATTGTTTGCTACTCATCTCCCATAAGTTCAGAGAATTTGCAGCATATACAGAAAAGTTTTGCAGCTCCTGAGCCTAAACTCATCTTAGTTCCAGAGGCTGAGCTTATTCAGGTGGCTGAGGACGAATCTTCTAAGCCCAAGGCCTTTTCTCCTCCTACCTTTGTCTTCTCTACCTCTCCATTGCCTGAAATGGATGAGATTTTTGCTATGGACATGGATCAGGAAACTGTAGAAGTCCCTGCTGAAATCATTCTACCTCTAGCAGTTCCTCCTTCAGCTGTAAAGCTTGTTTCAAATCAAGTCATTGCTGAGATTGATGCTTTGTATGATAATCCTCAAGGATCTTCTGATGATGATCAATCTGATGACTCAATTTTTGATGATAGTAGAAAGAAAATGTCTAAGAAAAGGAAAGCCCCATCCAAGGCTATTCCAAAGCCAAATCCAAGTAATGATACTCCATACTATATTTTGCAAAAGATTACTCCCTACCCTGGTATGCCCCAGTAGATGTGGTTGTCTAAGAATGAGCAAAAGGCTACGAAGAAAATAAGAAGGTACTCTCCTCCTCCTCAAAAGTTCAAGAGAGGTCCTCCTCCTCCCTCTTCAGGTTCCTCAGGTAATTTATCTCAGAAGCCTGCTTTTATAATAAAGGCTTATCAGAGACAACCAAGACAAAACTATCAACCGTCCTCTTCAAGCAATCGACCTTCAGATTATTCAAAGAAAGTTCCTACTATAGAACCAATACAGGATTCTTGTCCAAAAGGCCAGAGTCTCCTCCAATTCCTTTTGTTGATCCAGAACAGGAGACTTCTACTAGGATGGCCAAATTCCATGAGCTTATAGGACATTCTCAGATTAACAAAGCAAAAGCTGAAGGCAAAGATATCTCTCAATTCTCAACTATGTATTCCTACAGAAAAGAAGAATTGCTCAGGTATGCTAGAGCTAATAAATTTTTCAATGTTGATGATTATATGAAGCTGCACCCAGAGGTTGTTATTCCCAGAACCTCTTCTCAAACTATAATTGGAGCATCTGACTTGTTTATGTCAAAGAAAGAAGCTTCCTACCCTAACACAGTAATCAAATTCAGACAACCTTCTGAAGATTAAGACAAAGACAAAGACCAGAAGAAGAAATGAGTTTCCTTTCTTTTATTTTTTTGTTATCTTTTGAACTCTACTCTCTTAGTTTATCATGAAGCACAACTTTGTAAATATCTGTTGAATATCTTTTCTTCTATCAGATATATTTTCTTCTGCTTTATGATTGTGTTGTTTTTGTGTTAGTGACCTCACCCAAATACGGGGAGATTGTTGGATCCCTAGTTGGATTTGGGCTAGGTTCACTAACTTAGGCTTAGTGTGATGCAACATTGTATAGCTAGGGTCATGAGTAGTAGTCCTAGATTTTAGGCTAAGTCTTGATTAGTGCTACCTCCTTGGACAAGCCAGAAGTGGACTTCAGAAAATCAGTTTTAGCAGCTTTCAGAAGACAGTGATCAGTTCGAAATTCTTCGAACTCAGCTCGACTATCGACGATCTCCGATCGACGAACTCAGAGTTTATTCTCTGAGCTGAGCTCGGCGTTCTCAAATCTCAGGTCGATGCTTAGTTTTCTTCGGTCAGTTTCTCAGCTCGACGAACTTAGAGTGCAAATTTGGAAAGTTATTCCCAGTTAATAAATCGTAGAACTCAGGTCAACAAACTTGAATTCCCTGGTCGACGATCTTTGATCTCTGGTCGACGAATTCTATTTTGCGTTCGAAGTTTTCTGTGTAGTTCTAGAATTCGTCCTTCCATCTTCTGTTCCTTTTTAGCAGTATTATTCTGAGCATTTAATGCAAATATTCTTCTGAATATAGCCGTTATTTGGATGCATTAAATATGGTATTCTTTAGAATAAATATTTGCTTATTATATCAAGAACAGTTGGGAAACTCATCAATGTTATTATTCCAGTTGTTTTCTATTCCTTCTAATAGCCAGCATTTATGGAAAGAATTAAAAAAAATTCAAAGAGAATTTTTTTCAGCAGTGGAATAAAAGTAATTCTCTCTTCTTCGAAAAAAAGAAAACAGACAAGAAAGACAGTTACAGAAAACAGGAAGAGAAATCGAGAAGCAGTGAACAGGAAATTCTGAACAAGCGCTCGACGCTCTCAATGCTTTCTCATTCTCTTCCATCACTGTAGATTGAAGAAGAACAAAACTTCAAGATCAAGAGTCTTCTTCAACCTCTGTTCCATAAATCCTTAGAGACATTCTATTCAACATTTGTTACTAGATTTCCTGGATCTTGGCAGATCAAGCTGAAGACCTACTCACCCTTTAGCAAAGATCTGTTGTTTCAGAAACATTCTACCTCTCAGAAGGAGCTTTGACATCACAAGAATCCACACAATCTTCTCAGTTGTATTTTAGAAAAGAGAAGAGTTCCATCAACCTTTTCCATCCCATTGTACAGGGTTATAGCTCCATTGAAAATTAGTTTGGTTGACATGTCTCCCTCCAAAAGACTTGAAGTTGGTTTTTTTTAACCTGATCAAAAGCTTGAAGGGTTTTCTGATCTTCCTGAACCAGATCTTGTGGTTACAGTCACCTCATCAAAACCTGCTAGTGATTCCTACCAAGGGTGGTAGAAGAGTGGATGTACCCAGGTTTAGGGGAACCACTATAAACTTCTTGTGTCATCTGGTAGCTCCTTTTCATTTGTTTTTGTTGTGCTTGTGATTGCTGAATTATTTAGCTTAGTTTTTCTTAATTCCTTAACTAATATATGGTATCACTATATTTACTCTTATATAATCTAGAAAAAAGCGAAAGTTTTAATACTCTATTCACCCCCCCCCCCTCTAGAGTAATCTAACCTAACACCCTCCTTTTATAAATGAAGACTAATGAAATCATCTTGAAAATAAAAATAATAAGCGACTTGGATCGTTCACATCTACTACACTAATCAAAAGTTGACATTACAAAAATTATCCAAAAATGAATAAGGAAAATAGTGCATGAAATATTTTCAAGAAAGTAATGAAATAAAGGACGAAAACAATAATAAAAATGCGAGTTTTAGAAAAACGTTTCACATTAACATGCTACCGTGAATTAGAAACACAGCATGATCGACATTTTACTTGTAAAACTTAATTAAAAGAATGATTAGAAAGATCATAGCTAAGTTGTTATCGGGAATATTGAGAAAAACAAAACAAAAAAGCAAGGGGTACTATTGAAAAACCAAAATTCGTTTAAACTATTAAAGTAAAAACAAATAGTATATAATTTTTTTTGATTTACCAAATTTTTATATATATATATTTTTTGAATTTTTTTTTAAAGTAAACTAACTAAGGAAACACTCCCCCATACTTAAAGTTAAATATTGTCTCCAATATTTAAAGTTAAGTATAAAGAGAGTTGGGAAAAGAGAGAAAAGAAGAGAAAGAAATGCAAAGAAAAGGAAAAGTCGCTTCCCTAGCGCTTGATGCCCAGACGTTGAAAAATGCATCCCCCTGAACATGAGCTAAAGACCGGCTCGAGTCCAAGTTAAGAGGCGAGAAGCGGCACAAACACTCGGGAGCTTATTCCTACACAAACCAAAATAAAAAACAAAAACAATGGAGAAGCAAGTGGTGCCTCCCAAGAGCGCTCTTTTGTTATCATCATTGAGCTCGACGTTATTGGTTAGCTAAATGGAAAATAAAAAGAGAAATGTAATGGAAGCTCGCGTAATATGCGTTGCGGCGCGAGTGCCAAAACAATTTTTATGAAAATAAAAATACTTTTTTGTAATTTTTTATTTTTTAAATAAAACAAAAAGGAAAAAGATTTAGAAAAAGAAAATTTGTTAGTAAAAGAAAATAAACTATTAGAAGGGGAAAAAGAAGAAGAATTAGAAACTAAATTAGAAGGAAAAATAAAAGAAGAAAAGGAAGAGGAATTTTCACAAGGAGGGGGAAGAGAAGAAAAAGAAGAAGGTGGCGGCGGTTGATCACGAGAAATTTTTTGGATAAAAATATCTTGTTGCCCCACTTGAATATCAATCATTTCCGTAGATTTAGAGAAAAATGGGATATTCGAAAAATCAATCTCGCCAGAAGATCGAACACAAGAAAGTTCGTCTTCCTCGGAAAATTGAAAAAAATCGGGATATTAGGGGAAATCTCCTCCTCGGGAGGTTGAAAGCACAATGGAATTTCTGAATAATCGTCTTCTGCGAGTGATTGAAGGCACTGCAGAAAATCCGAAGATACATCATTCGAAAGATAAATAGGAGTAGGAGGGGAAGAAAAAGTTGCGGCCTCACAAGCTAAAGCGTCAAAAATCACTTTGAAATAGCATTGATGACTACATCAAATGCTACAGAATCAAAAATGATTTCATTTTGGCTAAAATCAAAAATAGGAGGCTCGCATACTTGCGTAGAAAAAGCGGAGAAATCTTAAGATGGAATGGGTTGATGATAACCTTAGCCCCAAGAATGATTAGGGTGTTGCCACCCTGAGTAGTTCAAAGTTGGTTTAGGATCAAAATGTCCATTCAAGAAATCTCCGAAAAAATAAAAATTAGAAAAATTCGGAGGAGAAGGGTAGGAAGGCATTTTAAAATCATCGTAACCCCATGAAAAAAATATGCGAATGGATCAATTTTTCCAAATTTATCCGATCCGGAAGGAATAAAATCATGGCTGGTTGAAGGATATCCTACCAAACATTCCTCGCGAGAGTAAACAAACTCTCCACAAGAAAAACAAAGACTATCCATTAAAAAATAAAATCAACCGCGAAAGAGGGGCAAGAGAGAAAAGAAGCAATAAAATTAATAGCTACGAATCGCAGAGGTGGATGAGAGGGGTTAAAGAGAATAGAAGGTGGATGTGGTGGAAGTTGATAATATTCTCTGATTCCATATCCGATAAAGGCAAGTGTACCTTATCATTTATAGTATAGGATACTAAAGATTAATATCAAGGTCGTATTTCCCTTGGGCGTAATGATTACTTTTACTTCAAGGGGATCGCTATTATTTTATAACCTGATTTTTAAGATTAATTTACTTAACTAAAAACAGGAACTAAATTACTAAGCTAAAAAGAAAACTAAATTACTTGCAGAATAAAAAGAGTTAGAGATAATGATAAAGGGTTAGCACTCAATCTAGAATCACTTTGAAATAAGAAAATCAAAATGAAATAACAAACTAATTCTAAATAAAGTAAAACACATTGACAGTCGAGGTTCCCAGAGTTTGGATACACTTCTCTCGAAGTCATTCCCAACTGAGTTTAGGAAGATCCGACCGAACTCTCGCCCATATTCGAATAACTACAGCTCACCTTAAGTGGTGAACCCCGCTATTGGATTTCATTCCAATCCGAGAGATTTATCATCTACCTCTCTTGAGGGGTGCGTGAAACTCTCTTTAATATTGGGTGATCGATTCAAACTACGAGCCTCTCGGCTAACTAAGAATGAAAACCCAAATGGAAACTATATAACGGCAATATAGTCCCACTAAATCAAAACCAAGAGTAAATCAAAGGTAATTACTTTAAGAAGAAAAAGAAAGCTAAAACATCATAACTTGATCAAATCATTATCAGGTCATCGCAATCGAGTACAAATGAGGATTAGTTATTCATGGTAAAAAGGAAAGAGGGGTAAATAATAAAGGTGCATGAAAACTAAAGAGAGAGATATAAAGAAAGAGAATGCTAACTAAAATTTCATTAAAAACATTACAACTAGGAATGGAGATTACAAGTGCGTGAAAATAGAGCTAATCACTACTACAATACTAAAAAAAGAGATTACAAGTAATGAAAGTACATTGCATGAAAATTAGAACTAGAAATGGAGGGAGAGAGAGAGAGCAAAAAACATAAGAAAAAAACACAAAAAACACTGAGAATGGAACTAACAGCACCTCCCCTCTCCCCATAACTTGGTTTGGAATTCTTGGAATGGCTGGAATTTGTAGGGAAAAATCAGTCTGGGTCACGCCCCCTGTCACGCCTTGGGAGGGCGTGTCAGGTGGGTGTGTCAAGTACGGGGTTGACCTAAGGTGCTGGATTCTTACAGGAATGATTATTGCTTCTGTACGTTGGCAGACACTCCCTAGGTCACGCCCGTGTAGGGGGGGCATGTTTGGCACATCACATCAAAATCATCGATCAGAAATCCGTCAATCATCGAAAAAGGTGGTACACGCCCGGCGACACACACGTGTAGGGGGCATATTATTGTTATTGACGTGCAACAATGAAAAATCTTTAAATGCGACAGCAGGCTTCGGGATTAGGGATACACGCCCAAAGACACGCCTAGGGAGGGCGTATCAGGGGGCATGTCAGGTGTTTTTCTCGGGATTTGGGTTCTGGCAACAAGCTACCTCGGGATCGGGTCACACGCCCGGTGACACGACCAGGGCGGGCTTGTTAGGGGGTGTGTCAGGTCATTTTGGCCGAAAACTGAGAAAATCTGCAAAAAGAAGAGAAAACATTAGTGGCAAAAATATATACAAAAGGAGGGAAACATATAAGCTTACAAGAAATGATTCGTGTATTAAAAACCTGAAGATACCCTAATAGTTTAGACTACAAAAGGTACTATAAATAATTCCATAACCCTTGGTGACTCCTTTGTCTGAACCTCAAAAGATCACCTTAGGTCCTTTCTTTACAGGAGTGTAGTCCTTCATGTAACACCTTGTTCTAGTCATGTGTCTAGAACAACCACTGTCCAAGTACTATATTGGAGTATGGGTACTTGGACTATCCTGCAACCATAATTTAGTTTACCTTAGGATCCCAAAAGGGTTAGGGTCCTTGGTTCTTATTAGTCTAAAAACAAACATGTATACCTGCGGCATTTTTGAGCAGAAGACTTTCCCTTACCCTAGGCACATTTAGGTTGTGCCATCAATCTATGGAAAAGTGTCCCACCATGCCACAGTACCAACATTCATGTATGTTGTATCTCCTCTTCTAAACATCCCTTACAGAGTGCAAGCTGTCAACAGCTGACTGTTCAGAAGGGAGAGTAGCAGCTTTTTTCTTGTTTCTTTCAGCAACAATCTGACTGAAGGTAAGTCTGCCAAGAAAAGTACTTGGCTTACCTTAAGTTCCACCAATAGTGGTCTTCTTTGCAGTAGACATACTGTTAATGGCCTCAAAGATAGCCAAGTCAGGCTTACTAACTGACTTCCCTTTGGTCTGAGTTGATGCTGGAGGAAACTGAGAATATGTCACCGTCTTATTCTTGAGTTTGGGGGCTGGTGAACCAAACACAAATGGTCCATGATGGGCCATCTAGATTTCCATATATGGGGACTTAAAAGAACTTAAACCCATGCTCATCCTTCAACTAAGGTTGTGAGCATTTTTGGTCACACAAGTGGATCTTCCATTCAACTAGTGTTTATATATACTTTCTTGGTCATACTTATTGGATGGCAAGACAACCTTCTCAAAAGAGATAGCAGACTAAATTAGAGTTGTGCCCTTACTCCCATTCCTTCTTCCAGTATTCCTCTCAATGTACCCCAGGCCCTTCTTATTAGTTTTGGAGGTGAAGGTATCAATGAGTAGCAATATAGATTTAGGTTTGGAGTATTGAGCCACTAGCATCCTCTCTTTGAGGAGCTTATCTTCCAACCCTTTAATTAAAGAGTTCTTACTGTTTATGTTGGAAACTTGGATAATGGTGATTGTCTTAATTTGGGATATCTCTTTGCTCATCTGGCTTAGTTGTGAGGCTAACTCAGTATGCAGAGAGAGATCTTTTCTTAAAGAGGCAATCTTCTTAGCTTGTCTTTTGACAAGCAACTTGCTCTTCTTCAAAGATTCTAAGATTAACCCATAATTGTCAATCAATTGATTGACATCTTCCTCAGATTCTGAGACATCTTCGTCACAGGATGAAGGATCATCAGGATTGGGACTTGTTTCATATTCAGATTTAGAGAAGCAAAGAGAATGAATTAGTACCTTATGTTAATCAGATTGATCCTAGCTAGATTCACAATTTGTCTTGGCCATAAGTCCATAACAGTCACTAACATCTTCATCAACCTTATTGTCATTATCTGAGTGTGACAGAGGGGCCCTGATTCCTATCCTTATAACTGGGTTGCCCTCATCTTCTTCAGCAATAGCAACAGCAAATAACCTTATATAGGCTTCATCTTCTTCTTCACAGTCTGAAGATTTTGAGTCAGATTGACTCCAGTACTTCTCATTCTTACCAATGAAGGTCTTTTCCTTATTTACCTTGTGATGGTGATGCTTCTTCTCACCTATCACTTTTCTTTTGACTGGGTAATCAGCAATGACATGACAGGCTTGCTACAATAATAACAAACAATTTTATAAGAAATATGTTTGTTGGGTTTAGAATCATTCCTATCTCCTTTGGAGAACTTCTTCCTGGATTTATTATGATCCTTCTTATAATGAGAGGGGGAGGAGGGATTGTTCTTCCACTACCTTCTTTTAGTAATCTTCTGGAATTGCCTTGAGAAGACAATAAACTCTCCATCTAACATGTTTTTTTAAGATGAGCTAGAATCAGAGCTTTCTGAATCAACTTGTCTCCTTGGGGGAGAGATGATCCTCTTCTTACTCTTCTTAGAGCCCTCAGCCTTGAAGACCACTGTCCTTTCCTTGGCATGGGACCTGATGGTTCTCTCCTCCTCCTTCCTGGCAATTAGCTGCATCTCATAAGAAAGTAGCTTTCCAAACAAAGTGTGAGGAGGAGTTTTAGCAAGCTTGGCCACTTCTCTGATATCACAAATCTTTGGGTCCCAATCTCTGGTTAGAGATCTTAGGAACTTATCATTCAGCTCATAATTATGTAATACCCTCAAATAGGTCCTCAGCTCATTGACCACTCTGAAAAACTTTTCATAGCAATCGGTTATGTTGTCCTTGCTTCTTTGTCTGAAGGTCTTATATGCCCTCCATGCATACAATCATGGTGTCCCACATTTCCTTGGTAGTCTTGCACTGGACAAGATTCTGGAATGTGGAATCATCTATGGCAGTGACAATTATGTTTTTGCCCTCTTATCCATAGTTGTCAGGATGACCTCATCCTTGATCATCTCAGTATATTTCTTTGGGGTTTGGACATTGGCATCTAAGACATAAATCTTCATGGGGAGAAGGGTCCTTCCTGAATTGTGATGAAAATCCTTGGGTCTGAGGCTTCCATAAACAACATGACCCTCTTTTTCCATATACCAAAACTTTCCTTTCTACAATTTGGGAGCTTCATAGAACCAAACTCCTTATGGTTCCCTCCTGAACCCATAAGAATAATCTTTAGCTACCCTTGGAGATCTATTCAGACTGTTAAGTCCTTTTTGAACAACCTTCCCCTAATACCACTTAAAAGTCTTTGTTTTCAAGAGTAGCTAAACACCTAGAGGGTGGGGGTGAATAGTTTTTTATGTCTTTTATGACTATCTTTTTTCTTTGGTATGTTGTGACTTAGTTTTAAGTTTGCTTTCAAGAATACACAATAACACACAAGTGTTTGCAGTGGTTCCCCAAGGTATAGGTACATCCATTATCCCTCCCACCTTTATAATAGTGTGTTAGGAAAGACCAACTTATCCAATCTTAGCTTCAAGAGCTTACAACATAGATCCCTCGGGATCTCTCAGACACCTCCAAGTACTACCTTAGGCCCAAGGCCTTACCAATCAGAGCAAATGATGCTCCTGCAGCTGAGTGATCCATAGATCACCTACCTCAGACCAAAGTCATATAACTAAGGCTAGGAGCATAGTCCTACACTCAGATCCACCACAGGATTCTACCTCAAAGAATGAATCTCCTATAGCTTAGGCACACAGGCCATACCTCAGATACATAGAAGGATCTGACACTCAGAAACACAGAAGGATCCTACCTTTGCCATTATAGTCCAGGCTTACAACACAGACCAGAAATGATCTTACAGTGAGAATAAGTTTTTTGGTGATGAATGACTCTAGAGAAGTTATCTCTGAGTCAGCATCTTCCTGAACTAAGAAGACTCAGTCATATCTTCTTCACAGCACCAAGAAAAGATCTTCAAAGTTGGTTTTCCTTGTGCTAAGAAGTAATTGTAGAGGTTGCTTCTTCTTACTCAAAAATAAATCTTTCTGCCCTTTCTATTGAGAGTTGATTTGATCTTTACAGAAAAATTATTTCAATAACAAACTATGTCTGTGATTCACAGAATAACTTTTTCGCAAGCTCTTGGAAAGATTCAACTCAGTCCATAGAAAGAAGATGACTGGCTGCTTTACTCCAAAAAAAACTCCTTTTTAATTTCTCAGAACAATCCTTTTGTATCCCGCCGCTCAATAGCTCTTTGCGCGGTATGGGCTGGCTGGAAATGGCAACTGCTCCATCACTTTTTCTTTTACAACTGTACAAAAGACATACGACGCATTTCGTCTTCTAGCTAGCTAAACCCGCAATATTTTAATTTATGTTGATGTCAGCATGATTCAACTCCTGTGGACTCAGCAGAATCTAGTTATTCTGCATAGGCGTTGAGTGAAGCCTTGCCACTCAACGCACAAGTACCGAGTTGAATTCTGTGACTAGAGATGTTAAGTGCATTGAGTGATCCTTCATTAGTCAACAAATATAGACAATTATAATCTAACAGCTTAGGCGTGAGCCTACATCACTCGGCGCATCTAGACTTAGTTGATTTACTCTGAATGAAGGCGTAGAGTGAAGCTTCTTCACTCAATGCTTTCTGACTTATCCTGGCTCCTTAATGAGGCGTCGAGTGGTCTATCTTCACTCAACGCTTCTGGACTTGGGATAGATATTTTATGATTGGGCGTTGAGTTAACTGAGTTCACTCAATGCTTTCTGCCTTCTTGTTTAGTAGGCGTTGAGTGAACCGCCTTCACTCAACGCTTCTGTCCTTAGACAGATTTCTTGCCAGCAACACTGTAGCTTTGACATCACTGTGTTCTCTCAACGCTTTAACTCTTTTGGCGTTGAGTGAAATGCCTTCACTAAACGCTTTTGGACTTAGCCAGATTTCTGCTTTGCTTCTCTGAGGCTTTGATTTCCTGAGCATCCGTCGATGCTTTTTCCCTCTTGGCGTTGAGTGAATTGCCTTCACTCAATGCTTCTGGACTTAGCCAGATTTCTACTTTGCTAGCCTCCTGTCTTGAGTCCATGTGTCATTGTGACTCAGACTACCTGTCAAATCAGATCAATAGAGAACAACCTACATACATTGAACTTAGGGCATGCATCAAATACATTCTTGTGTATATCATTGACTTGTGGACCGTCTTCAAATCAAGGACATTGTGAACAATGGACGCAACACTCCCTTTGGATGAGGAAACTCAAGTTAAGAGGGAAATATGAGGACTTCCCAGGAGGTCACCCTTCCCAATACTACTCAAGTATGAGCTCGCTTAACTATGAAGTTTCTCCATTTCTCATCGCAAATTGAGCTGTAACTCTATAATTAAGCATGCTCGGGCTAGAGTATTATTGTGGATGGGTGATCTCCTAGGATGTCCCTATGTTACCAACTTAACTTGAGTTTCCTCATTAAAAAGGAGGTTGCCGCCTCCAAAAACCATCCTGTTGATGGAGAGAGGGTTGGGGTGTACGGTCTATGACTATTTGAGGCTGAACTTGTTGTGTCGGTGATTATCCTTTTGAGTTGTGTGTTAGGGAGGCCATTACAAAAAGTGCACTTTTTGTACTGGCCTCCCAAACACATAGCTCAAAAAGACGACCACCGGCACCCCACACGTAGCTCAAAAGGGTTCAGCCTCAACAGGTCTGTAAACCTTACACCCCAACCCCTTTCTGCACTTGTTTTTCAGCCGCGATGGGTTGTTTATTAGATATTTTCTTAACTTTTTTACTTAGCCAAATAAAAACAGAAATCAGGCAAACTTTTTCAAAACCAAATACTCATAACAAACACAGAAAATTATAAGAATATTTAAATGAAAATTTATTTCATAAGTGATGTAAAATATAAACAATAGATTTCAATAAAGCTTGAAACAAGGCAGTGATGAGAAGTCTTCTTTTTTGAATTCACTGGTCCCTCTACCAAGGACCGGCTAGTTTAAGCTTATCTCCCCTGAGATATAATAACTATCCTCTCTCTCTAGATCTCTTCATGACCTTATCGTTGTACACAAGATGGTGATTTCCCCCTAAACCACACAAGGGCCTAGTCACCACTCACACCTAAGTGATTTCTCTCTCGTTTACAAAAATGAATAAAAAGAAAAGAAATCTAAAATGAAAACTCCCTCTATTCTTGAGCGTTGAAGAAGATGATAAATCCTTGCAAAGGTTACCGGAGTTGGAAAGAACGAATGGTTCCTTCTTCGTTCTTGAACTTGCTTGAACACTTAGGAGTTTTTCTGGTTTAACAGAGTTATCAGGCTAGGAATGCATGAGATGAAGACTCCTGGATTTGTAAAACATCAATTTCCCAAAATTCAGCCTATATATAGTTTTTGCACTATCTCCCGATGATATCTAGGTATCACATGTAATATCTCTGTTTGTTGACACTTGTCCCACTCTGCAATAATAATACCAAGAAGCTGGATAACATATATAGTGTAACACCTTCCCTATAGTGACCATATAATATGGGTCCGGCCGGGGACCCATAACATATAGGCGCCATAGCTTTAGTATTATAAAGTGATATAAATGAATAACGCAACTCAAAACTCAGAACAGAAAATAACGGAAATTCACAACCACTAGAAGTTATCCACTAACATAAGAGTACGAAATGGCCTTAAGACCTTATAACATTCAAGTGTCCAAAAAACTTAAACAATAATAAAAAAGGAATGTGCTTTAGCACTCCTAGGCTACCTCGGCATGCAAGCTGGATTACAGTTCACGGAGCAAAGCATTCAACAAATCATAAGAAAATAAAAGAGAGTCCACTTCATGAGGCTTAGGACTTTTTGGTTGGCGAGCTTGCTCCCGCTTGCAATCCTTGCCCTGTAAAAATTTGTTGTAACGTGGGTCAGCAAAGGCTGACCTCAACTGTATAACCAACACATCTCCTCCCGATCGTCCCTAGCGAACCCCGGGCACTCAATCACCCTACAAGTGAGCACTTCGTATTCAAATGTTTATATACATATAGAGTAAAGAAACAGGTTAGGATGTCACATACATCAAACACATTTCTAGGTTGACCAGTTAATAAAAAGGGGCATACATTGCAGTATGTATGCAAACCTGGGGTTCACCCGAGGCACCCTATAGCACATTAATCTAACACATCATCACGCATCATCACATTACATACCCACGAGTACTTCCATTTTACCCTAATGGTATTCAAGCCACCACAAGGAACTCTTGCCTAGGCCCCACCCGCTCGTGGGTCTCAAAAATCGAGCTTTCCTACATGCTCTAACTTCTTACGTCAAGATTTCGTCACACAAACAAACTGATGCTAAGAACCCTTGCTTGACCCCACCAGCTCATGGGCTTTATCGCCCGGGCTTGTTAAAAGCTTATTGTTCTCGTCAGTTTCTCAAAAAGGGACTTGTCTTGCCGGGACACTCTCCACACATAACTTGCACGTCATGGGCTAGCCAGCCGACCACAAAGACAAAACCACGCCTTCATACATCAATCCATAAACATAGTCTTTCCCACCCTAATCCAACACTCATTCTCGCACGAAATAAGTGGGAATGAACATCACAAACGGCATCTTGCTGCAAATGGATTTCTAGCAAAATCCTTAAAGCTCGTTATGCAACATCACCGAGTCGGACTAACGGTCACGACTACTGTAACGACCCCATCCGTTAAATGGCGTATAGTAGAAGGTCCGGCCGGGGTCCCACACTATATGCCACAAACAGACGGTGAGGTCACAGGAAAATACCAAACCAAACACGAATCCTAACTCAGAGCATTCTAGCGGAAGCTTTAAGTTGTAATTTGAACTCTAACTAGGAATGTCCAATTTTTAAACCGCCTTTATATATATAGCCACGGAATGTACAACAAATACATAGAGTTTGGCCTTAAGGCCTTACAGTTCCTCTTTCCACACCGTATGGTTTACAAACCTCGGCGCGCAGGCCGGTCATACATGAGTAAAAGAAAATAAGCAAAACCATTCGCTTAGCCTTCAAGGGATAGCCGCATCAGTAGCAGCAACAACAGTAGGGCTTCAGCCCTTCACTTACCACTTGGCTCTCCAGCACCTGCATAGGGACAATCCACCCAACCGGTGGCAAACAATGCAACGGTCAGCATTCAGCTGACCCAATTATAACAATCCTACCCCTTTCTCGGGGCATTAGCATTCTTTCCCTGCAAAGCATGACATCATCATATAGCAACTATGTGCGCGCAGGCACATTCAAGCCATCACAACTATCGGCCACACGGCCCGACAGTCCGTGCACTCAGGGCACATTCTTGGTGTACCGGAATACCAGGGTCAACACCACCGTCTACACGGTATTTGAGCATTCTAGTCTTTCCGGCGCGCGGGCCTAAGACTCTCATTAGGCGCTCCAACAAAACCTATAACCAGGCTTCCAAGTCGGACGGACCTAACGCAGGTACGGATCAGCCACCCCCCCGTTACTCAAGTCGTCGTGCCACCTCGAATACGGAAGTATCCATGACTATTTATAGGCGCGGGTCGGTTTCACCTTTCCTGTTCGGCAATCTGCCTTTTCATCGAGTTGCAGCCCAACGGCTCAACCGCTCATAAAGTGGCAATGCACGGCCACAAGAGTTGCATCCAACCCTCTTTATTTCCTGGACATCATCCAGTACTTCCTGATGCACCAAGCAACAGGTAGGCATAAGGCAACACAAGCCATAATCACGGAGCCTTCTCCGATATGCAAACAAGCATCACCAATCCAGACCATGTCCAGATGGGCTTCACACAGCATGCCTAGAGCCGTACTCCAATTCCGGCCTCTAACAAGGGGGACTTCACATATCTACCCCAAGGGACACCACAACCCACCGCACACTCGCGGGGAAGGGTTTTCCCTATGCAATACAGAAAAGAAGGACTTCACATGTCCAAGAAGGGAGATCGTTACCCTTGTCGATCTCTTGGGAGCCATCGCCAACTAGACGGTGAGAAAGAACCGCAGCAGCTTTGCCTTCACAATGCCGGCTTCGGATCACGAATCGGACCACGGGAACTCCACCGGTGGCTTGATCTCCTCCTCCTTCTTCCTCCTCTCTCTTTCTCTCTTCCTTAACCAAATGAAGAATGAAGTCTTCATCAGCCTCTACGGATTAAATCCAGCCAGTAATCACCTGAGCCCTTGGATCCAAAGAGAGAAATCTGAACGGCCACGATTTGCCCAAAAACTCATTTTTTGGCTGACATGGCCTGTGACACGCCCGTGTCACAGGCCGTATACCCTTAAGCGGCACACGCGGTATTCGTACCGACTGAGATTTACCAGAACACGGGCATCGACATGCCTGTGTTAAACCTGACACGCCCGTGTCATTCCTGAGACACGCCCGTGTCACCCCTACCTCATCGAGCTGCAAGCAGTACACGGGTAGGCACACGGCATCGGACACGCCCGTGTCCAACCTGACACGCCCGTGTTCAAGGCTTGGTTCAAGGCCATGTAACTTTCTGACTCAAAACGCATTTTATTTGAGTGACACGCCCTGGGACACGCCCGTGTCCCAGGCCGTGTACCCCCGACACGCCCTAGGACACGCCCGGGTCCCAGGCCGTGTAAAATGGCCTGCACCTCAAAACCATTTTTGAGTCTTTTTGGGGTGTTACAATCCTCCCCCCCTTAACAAAATTTCGTCCCGAAATTTGCGGTAAGGAAACAAAACCAACAATACTATAACTTGATAACTCTGTTATAACAAGAGGTACACGGTCTACAACTTAACCAAACAACTCGGGAAATTCAGCTCGCATGGTCTGCTCTCGCTCCCATGTTAGCTCTTCACGGCCACAATTGTCCCATCGGACCTTGACCATCCCGATCACTTTGTTCCGCAACTGTTTCTCGGCTCGATCCTCGATCCGAATGGGTCTAACCCTCGTCGTTAGCCCATAGTCGACTGGTACTCGATCATTCTCCACTACTTGAGCTGGATCCTTCACCGCCTTATGAAGGACTGAGATGTGAAATACATCATGTAATCCACCCAAGTCTGCTGAAAGTGCTAGTCGATAAGCAGCTTCCCCAACCCGCTCCACCACCTCAAACGGACCAAGATACCTCGGACTTAGCTTTTTCAAACGCCGAATCCTGGACACGCCATTGAAGGGTTTGATCTTCAAATATACCCAATCACCCACCACGAACTCCACGTTCCGTTGTCTGGCATTGTAGTACTTTGCTTGACGATCTTGGGCTATCACTAGCCTCTCCCGAATAGAGCGTATGATCGAGGTAGCTTCTCCGACTTCCTTTTTCCCACTCAGCTTAGATTCGCCTGCTTCTGCCCAAGCTAACGGTGTACGGCATTTACGACCATATAAAGCCTCAAATGGTGCCATACCAATACTCGCTTGGTAGCTATTATTATAGGCAAATTCGACAAGAAATATATAATCTTCCCATCTCTTACCAAAGTCTAGGGCGCACATGCGGAGCATGTCCTCCATCGTCCTGTTGGTTCGTTCAGTCTGGCCATCCGTTTGGGGATGAAAGGCCGTACTAAATGCTAACTTTGTACCCAACATTTGATGAACGAGCCGCCAATCATTCGATGTGAACCGCCCATCACGGTCACTAACGATGCTCCGAGGAACACCGTGCAGTCGAACAACCTGCTCCACATAAAGCTTGGCCAAGGTTTCCACTGAATCGTCTCTTCTGTTTGGAAGGAAGTGCGCCACTTTTGTCAACCGGTCCACAATCACCCAGATTGAATCATGACCGCGTTGAGATCTCGGCAATCCGTGCACGAAATCCATCGAAATATCATCGAACTTCCACTCCGGAATAGGTAACGACTTCAGGAAACCGCCAGGCTTCTGGCATTCTGCTTTCACCAACGCACAGGTATTGCATTCAGCCACATAACGTGCGACATCTTTCTTTAGTCCGGGCCACCAGAACATCTTTTTCAGGTCTCTGTACATCTTTGTGCTCCCTGGGTGAACTGTGTACTTTGTAAAGTGAGCTTCGTACATCAGCTCTTCCCTCAATTTACCCACACTCGGGACGCACACTCGACCATTTCTTCGTAACAACCCGTTATCCGAAGAGAATTGGTCATTCGGCCCATCTTTTGCATAGCGCTGGAGACTTTCATCAAGCTCCGTTGCTCGCCGAACTCTGTCCGTAAGGTCATATTGCACCTCCGTCCAGTTCAAGCATGCATCGGTTGACGAACCCTTGTCAACACAAGATATCTCCAACTCTTCCAATTCCTGGATTAACCGCTGATCATGCCTCTGCAACCAGCTTGCCCGTACCGGAGTCTTCCGACTCAAAGCATCAGCGACCACATTTACCCTTCCCGGGAGTATAGTGAATCTCGAAGGTGTAGTCCCCAAGGAACTCCATCCATCTTCGTTGTCGCATATTCAGATCCTTCTGATCCAACAGATACTTTAGGATTTTGTGATCTGTATAGATATCCACTTTAACGCCATATAGATAGTGCCGCCACAACTTGAGCGCAAAGATTACCGCCGCCAACTCCAAATCATGGACGGGGTAATTCCTCTCATGCACTTTCAACTGGCGCGAGCCATAAGCAATCACTTTACCAAACTGCAGAAGAACGCAGCCTAAGCCGCTCCCGGAAGCATCACTATAGATCTCATACCCATCTGTACCACATGGCGATGTCAACACAGGCGCCGTGGTCAAACGACTCTTCAAGTCTTCAAAAGCTCGCGCGCACTCCGGCGTCCAAATGAACTTTTGATCTTTTCTCGTCAGCGTGGTCAGCGGTAAAGCAATCCGTGAGAAGTTTTCCACAAACCGTCTATAGTAGCCCGCAAGTCCAAGGAAGCTCCTGACCTCGGCCACTAAAGACATCACTGGCCAATCCCGAATGGCACTTATCTTTAACGGATCCACCGCGATACCTTCTTCGCTTACCACATGGCCTAAAAAGGCTACTGAAGAGAGCCAGAACTCACACTTTGAGAATTTGGCATAAAGCTTATTCCTCCGCAGGGTATGCAAGACCAACCGCAAATGGTTTGCATGATCCTCTTCCGACTGAGAGTATACTAAGATGTCATCGATAAACATAATAACGAACAAATCCAAGTACTCGCGGAACGTTCGATGCATTAGGTCCATAAATACCGAAGGCGCATTACATAGGCCAAACGGCATTACCGTGAACTCATAATGACCGTAGCGTGTTCCAAACGCCGTCTTGGGAATGTCACCTTCCCTAATCCTCAGCTGATAATATCCCGATTTCAAATCCAATTTGGAATAGACCGTTGATCCTTCCAACTGATCAAAGAGGTCATCAATCTGTGGGATCGGATATTTGTTTTTCTCCGTCAGCTTATTCAATTCGCGGTAGTCAATACATAACCGTAAACTACCGTCTTTCTTTTTCACAAATAGAACAGGCACGCTCCAAGGTGACATACTTGGGCGTATATATCCCTGCTCCAACAACTCTTGCAATTGGACTTTCAACTCAGCCATCTCTTTTGGCGCGACGCGATATGGTGAGCGGGCCACAGGTTTCGCACCTGGCACCAACTCAATAGAGAAGTCAATCTCCCGCTGGGGTGGTAACCCAGGAAGATCTTTAGGAAACACATCGGCAAACTCTGACACAACCAGTACTTCACCGACACTGGCCTTTGGCTCAACATCCTGAATTAGCGTGAAGAATAACTCTGCGCCCTTCCGAACAGCATTGACGACTTGGAGCGCAGACAACAGAGTTCCGCCAACTCCTCGCATACCAGCAAACTTCGTCACAAGTCCGGTATTCTGGCCTAGTGTAATCTCCTTGGAGTTGCAATCAATAAAGGCACGCTGCTCCGAGAGCCAGTCCATACCAAAGATCACATCAAACTCCGATAACGGTAGCACGGCTGCACTCAAACCGAAATCCCGACTTCCTATTTGCACATCCACATCGCAAGCCCTATCCGCAAGCATCACACAGCCATTCGGCAATAGCACCCTTGTACTATCCACTGTCACATGACTCGGTACCCCAATTCGAGATACGAAATCCTCAGACAGAAAAGAATGCGAAGCACCCGTATCAAACAGGGCTCTCGCCAAATTATTCTGAATCAGGACAAAGCCTGCAGCACACACATCATGCACAAGCTACACATAACCACAAACAATAGCACGTAAGCAAGTAAGCTAAATCAACTCGTACCTGTGACGACGTCACTTTGCTTAATCGCTTCCTGTTGGCCAAGCTGATAGATTCGGGGCTGTGCCTGGGACGCAGAGGAATCAACCACCGCTTTGCCCTTCTCAGCATAAGACGTACCCGTCTTCTTTTCCCCTTTGGGCTGAACAACCCGACAGTCACGAGCTATATGCCCCACGCGGCCACAGTTATAGCATGTACGAGAATCCGGCCTTGATGTCGCTCCCGACACAACGGTCATAGTCACTTGCCCAGACGGCATGGACCTCTTGCCCCCTCTCTTCTGGTAGAACGATTTGCTAGGGCGAGGTGCTTGAACCTCTGGCTTTGACACAACCAAGCCCTTATTCCCTTGCACTCGCCGCATGTCCTTCTCCAACGCACACGCAGTATCAACCAATGCCTGAAACCCTTGGTTCACTGAACTCGAAAGCAGGAATCGCAACTCATCCTGCAATCCTTCATAGAACCGATTCGTTTTGCTTTGGTCATCCGCGAAGATTGTTCCCGCATACCGTCCTAACCTGGTAAACTCGTGCAAGTAGATATCCACGCTATCTTCCCCTTGCTTTAACCGTTGGAACTCGTTCTCCAAAGCAATGCGTTGCGCCGCTGGGACATGCTTCACCAGAAATATCCGAGAGAACTCCTCAATCGATACTTGCGTTAATTGCCTGCCCGCCAAATGGTGTACCTCAACCTCGTCCCACCACAACCGCGCCTCTCCTTCAAGCTTGAAGGTGGCCAAGGTGACCTTTAGAGTTTCCTCCGCCCTGATCGCTGTCATTATCCGCTTGACACGCGATAACCAATCCTCTGCCTGCGTTGGGGATCCCATTCCCGTAAACGTAGGCGGACTGAAGCTCATGAATTGCTTCAACTGTCGGTCAGCTGCTCGTGGATCTACAGCCTTAACCGGCTCGGGTCGTACAACAACACGAACTGGCTCGACTGCCGGCTGCTCTTGCCCGGTCGGCTGAATCATGGCAAATAGAGCCTCAGCAACTAAGCGAACAGTTTCCGCAGATGGAGGAGGTATTGGCACCTCAGCTGGTGCCGCACTCTCACCAGAGCGCTGGGGCTCAGACTGCCCAGCACCACTACGCGTCACCTATAGGTGGACAAGACACACATTAGCGAACGTATGCAAGCAAAACAACACAAAAAGGAACGCGCAGATTCCTCAAACAAGATTTTGTACATTCCTTAGTGGGCATTCCAGAGTTCATTAGCGTTACAGCAGGGCGCACAAACACGCGCTCGCCACCCCATAAAAGAATTCGTCCACGAATTCGAGAGAGGAAGACCGAACGAAGCTGATACGAAAATGTAACGACCCCATCCGTTAAATGACGTATAGTAGAAGGTTCGGCCAGGGCCCCACACTATATGCCACAAACAGACGGTGAGGTCACAGGATAATACCAAACTAAACATGAATCCTAACTCAGAGCATTCTAGCGAAAGCTTTAAGTTGTAATTTTAACTTTAACCAGGAATGTCCAATATATAAACCACCTTTATATATATAGCCACGGAATGTACAACAAATACATAGAGTTTGGCCTTAAGTCCTTACAGTTCCTCTTTCCACACCGTATGGTTTACAAACCTCAGCGCGCAGGCCGGCCATACATGAGTAAAAGAAAACAAGCAAAACCATTCGCTTAGCCTTCAAGGGCTAGCCGCAGCAGTAGCAGCAACAGCAGTAGGGCTTCAGCCCTTCACTTACCACTTGGCTCTCCAGCACCTGCATAGGGACAATCCACCCAACCGGTGGCAAACAATGCAACGGTCAGCATTCAGCTGACCCAATTATAACAATCCTACCCCTTTCTCGGGGCATTAGCATTCTTTCCCTGCAAAGCATGGCATCATCATATAGCAACTATGTGCGCGCAGGCACATTCAAGCCATCACAACTATCGGCCACACGGCCCGACAGTCCGTGCACTTAGGGCATATTCTTGGTGTACCGGAATACCAAGGTCAACACCACCGTCTACACGGTATTTGAGCATTCTAGTCTTTCCGGCGCGCTGGCCTAAGACTCTCATTAGGCGCTCCAACAAAACCTATAACCAGGCTTCCAAGTCGGACGGACCTAACGCAGGTACGGATCAGCCACCCCCCGTTGCTCAAGTCGTCGTGCCATCTCGAATACGGAAGTATCCATGGCTATTTATAGGCGCGGGTCGGTTTCACCTTTCCTGTTCGGCAATCTGCCTTTTCATCGAGTTGCAGCCCAATGGCTCAACCGCTCCTAAAGTGGCAACGCACGGCCACAAGAGTTGCATCCAACCCTCTTCATTTCCTGGACATCATCCAGTACTTCCTGCTGCACCAAGCAATAGGTAGGCACAAGGCAACACAAGCCATAATCACGGAGCCTTCTCCGATATGCAAACAAGCATCACCAATCCATACCATGTCCAGATGGGCTTCACACAGCATGACTAGAGCCGCACTCCAATTCCGGCCTCTAACAAGGGGGACTTCACATATCTACCCCAAGGGACACCACAACCCACCGCACACTCGCGGGGAAGGGTTTTCCCTATGCAATGCAGAAAAGAAGGACTTCACATGTCCAAGAAGGGAGATCGTTACCCTTGTCGATCTCTTGGGAGCCATCGCAAACTAGCCGGTGAGAAAGAATCGCAGCAGCTTTGCCTTCACAATGCCGGCTTCGGATCACGAATCGGACCACGGGAACTCCGCCGGTGGCTTGATCTCCTCCTCCTTCTTCTTCCTCCTCTCGCTTTCTCTCTTCCTTAACCAAATGAAGAATGAAGTCTTCATCAGCCTCTACAGATTAAATCCAGCCAGGAATCACCTGAGCCCTTGGATCCAAAGAGAGAAATCTGAACGGCCACGATTTGCCCAAAAACTCATTTTTTGGCTGACACGGCCTGTGACACGCCCGTGTCACAGGCCGTGTACCTTTAAGCGGCACACGCGGTATTCGTACCGACTGAGATTTACCAGAACACGGGCATCGACACGCCCGTGTCAAACCTGACACGCCCGTGTCATTCCTGAGACACGCTCGTGTCACCCCTTCCTCATCGAGCTGCAAGCAGTACACGGGTAGGCACACGGCATCGGACACGCCCGTGTCCAACCTGACACGCCCGTGTTCAAGGCTTGGTTCAATGCCGTGTAACTTTCTGACTCAAAACGCATTTTATTTGAGTGACACGCCCTGGGACACGCCCGTGTCCCAGGTCGTGTACCCCCGACACGCCCTGGGACACGCCCGTGTCCCAGGACGTGTAAAATGACCTGCACCTCAAAACCATTTTTGAGTCTTTTTGGGGTGTTACAACTACAACTTTACCCACCCTGCCTAATCAACTAGAGGAGCAAATTTCTAATGCAACATCATGTCAGGGATGGACAAAATCGACCCGGTGGCTCCTCTTGAACCATAGCAACCTAAACCCCTCTCATTTGAGAGATCCGGTGCCAAAATGCTTGAAAGTAAGCGAGAATAAAACTGATGCCATACATGCGCCTAAATACCAAGAGGAGAAATGTTGTTACCTTACGACTCTGAAAGTGAGAGAAAGATCTACCTTGACTCTAGAGGGGGGGTGAATAGAGTATTTTAAAATAATGTTTACAATTAAGAAATATAAGGCAGTGGAAGATTTAATTTAATTATATGTATAAGGTGCTTGTAGAAAAATAAATTTAAAGCAAGAAATAAGAATCACACAGCACACAGCAATAACAAACATACAATAACTAGAAGACACAAGGATCTATAGTGGTTCCCCAAAAGCTTGGGTACATCCACTCTTCTACCACCCTTGGTAGGAATCCACTACAGGATGAGTTGATCAGGTGTCCTGGGCACCAATGAGCTTTTGATAAGGTGCTCAAAAACCAGATCTAGATTTTTTGATAAGGTGTCTTGCCACCACTGAGTTTTGACAAGGCTCTCAGAACCAGATTCAGAACTTTTGAAGGGAGTTTTGATAACCCTTTTACAGCAGGAAAAGAAAAAGAAAGAGATGATGATGTCTTCTCTGTCTCAAATCACTGAGAGAAGACTAGTGGATTGTTGATGTTGTCAAAGCTCCCCCTGAGATGTAGAATGGTTCAGGAGTGAGAGCTTTGCTAGGGTGATAGGCCTTCAGAAGCTTCAGATCTCCAGTAGAAGATGATTCCAGCAGATGCTGAAATATTTGGTGTCTGGAGTCCTTGATGTTGAAGCCTTTGAACACTTGAAGATTCAGTAGATTTGTAACTCACAGAAGTTGAAATCTTGATCAGAGAAATTGTGTTGTTCAATCTTCTGTAATGTAATCTAATTCTTCTGTATCTCTTTGTATTGTCTGTGTTGATCACTGTATCTTGTGTATCTGTGCTATCCGAATGAAAACTGAAGGAGTATATCAGATATTATCTTAGACGGCCATTTAATCAGGCATAAATGACTTCCATAATAGACAACTGTATCTGGGGAAAGTCCTAAGAAATATTCCATTTAGTCTTTCCTTGAAACTTGCATCAAATTGATTGAAACGGCTAGAAAATCCTTTGCAATCAATGCAGGAATTAATTCTTATTATAATCCATAACTGTCCTTGAATTTGAATTCTGAAGGCGTCGATCTGAGCTCTACGATCGTTGAACTGAGCTCAGAGATTGGATTAATATAGCAGACAGAAAACATCGAACTGAGCTCTACGATCGTCGAACTGAGCTCAGTGACTGGGAAAGTAGCTGAAAGAAGATCGTCGATCTGAGCTCGAAGATCGTCGATCGGAGTTCGACGACTCAACAGAGTTGAGCTCAGAGAGCGTCAAACGGAGTTCGACGTTTCGTCGAACTGAGTTCGACGAAAATTGTCTTTGTCTCAGCTCTAAGTCTTGATCTTTGAATGGTCATGGGGGCAGCTTCAAACCTAAGTTCTAAGCCCTAGACTCAATCTAATTTGAACTTTTAAACTATACATCTAGTTCAAACCAATTTTCATAAAAACATAGTGATCCTTGCCCAAATTAGTAATAGGGTGTTCCAACAATCTCCCCCTATTTGGGTTAGGATTACTATTTACAGGACTTAGTAAGAAATACAAAAGCATATACAGAAAAACAAAAATTTAAAACAACAGAGCAGAACATATGATATGGCAGCATTCAGATAAAATATCAGCAAATGTTTAAAGATGAATGTACTGTCTGCTTACAGAATTCATTTCCTTTCACTGTCTTTCTTAAATACAATCTCTCTGTTGGGATTGAGAGCCTTTTTCTTTGACCTTCTGTCATCATCTGCACCTAAGGAGGTTTGAGATCTTGGCCTGGGAACTACAGCCTCAGGATGCAGTTTCATGTAATCCTCTGATTCAAGGAACTTCCTTGAAGCATATTTATCCAGCTCTGCCTTTCTTTGCTCTGAAAAAGTAGAGATGTTGGAAGTATCTTTACCTTGTTCTCTGGCCTTTTTCAATTGATCTAGAGCAGCATGTTCTTTCATCCTGGCAGTCCAAGATAGAGGATTGTTTTTTGGATCCTCAAAAGGAATTGAAGGTTCATATCTATTTATGGTTTCTGAAGCAGTTGATGTCCTTGTAATAACAGTATCTTTGAGTTTGTAAGGGAAAGGACCTTGAGTTGAGTTCATATGTCTTTGTCCGTCCCTTTGCTGTCTGGAATAAGTTCTATATTCTCTCTGACTTCCTCTGTGTTGACCTCTTCTAGACTGATAACTTTTCTGATATTGTCCTCTAGGATGATATCTCTGGGAAGATTGGGAGGAGCTTTGCTTTGAAGCAGAGGTTTGAAAGGCTGAGCCTCCACCTGATCCTGAGTTTGGAGGAGGAGGAGGAGGAGGCTGATCCTGGGAGAACCCTTTCTTATACTTATCCATTTTCCTTTTATTTTTCATAGCCTTTAACTGATTCTTAGAAAATTGCATCCAGGGCTCTGTAATCTGACAGTCATGCAGAATATAATATGGTATGTCATTTGCATCTTTGGCCTTGGAAGGAGGAACTCTCATCATAGATTTACTTCTATCTTTCCTCTTTTTGGCAATGGTGCCAGCAGAGTCATCAGATTCAGTACTGAACTTGTCACTATCAGAACTCTGTGGTCTGTCATAAAGATCATCTATTCTCTTGATGTATTCCTCTTAGATTTTTGATTTCTCAGGAGCAACAGGAGCAGGAAGTGTTGGCACAGTAGCATGAACTTCAACAGGAGCAGATGAAGTAACAGACACTTGTGGAGCAGATGAAACAGCAGGAGTCTCATAGACTTTTTCTTCCAAAAAACTAGCCACTTCTTCAGCAGCAACAGTATCAGCATCAGCAGACAGCATTTCATTGTCAGTAGATTCAACAGATATAACAGCAGCAGCAGCAGTACAAATAGAAGCAGCAACATCCTCAGCCTTAAGAGAATTGACATATGATATAATCAAGCTGGGATCACATTCTGAAATAGGCACAATGGCCTTAGTGAGGTCTTCAACTCCCTGAGTTGGTAAATATCTTTTGTGAAGAATATCAAAAGCACACAACAGTGACCTGAGGTCCACTGTAAACACTGGTACTAGAGCAGCAGCAGGCACTTCTTCAGCTTTATGAGGAATCTCCCCCTGCCTTAATTCAGTCAGTACTAGATCAAGGCACTCCATTTAAGGAATTGCCTGAGGAGAGGAGATAGATGACAACCTGTTAGATAGCTCCTGTATAGATTTGAGGAGTGGAGCCAAGGAGGTCTCCAGCAGGGATACTAGCTTGGGGGCCAGTATCCCATAAAGCCTATCTGCCAGAGCTGAAAGATCCACTTGCTCAAGGGATACTTGAGTAGAGGTGGAGGAAGAGGTGGTTGGAACTGATAATGGATGGACTGCAAATGATGCTGTGGTGGATGGTGGAATGGATGGTTGAGAGATAGGGATGGTGGAGATGGATGGTATAGGAGTGGAGATGGATGGAGTGAAGGATGGTTGGGAGAGTATATCTTGAAGTAGTTGTTGGTAGGAGGAGGTAGAAGCAAGCTCAAGAGGAGAGGAAGGGGAATCATCCATGAAGGAGTCTTCCATGATGTTGAATGATGGAATGGTGAGAGGTGGATAATAGTGGAGTGGGTGGAATGTTTCTGGAGTGGCTGGAGGAGAAAGAGGTGATGAGATGGTAATGGGGGAAGAGATAGTTTTGGTTGAGGTGATTGTTGTGGTTGATGTGGAGATGGAGGTAGAAACAAGTGGAGGAAAAGGAGGAGAGGAGGTAGGCAGTTCTTCTGGAGCCGGAGAGGAAGTGACTGCAGGAGTCCTTGTGCCTGAAGCTATGGCAGTCCTGGCAGGAGATAGCACTAGTGTTATCACAAAAGATTTTTGACCCTTCTAAGTTGTAGCCATAGTCTAGAAGCTGGTTTTGAATCAACAGAATTTGTGAGCAACAACTGCCTACTGCCATGTATTCAGCTTCAGCAGTTGAAGTAGACACAGATGTCCTTTTCTTACAGAACCAGGAGACAAGTCGGTCACCAAGGAACTGACTGGTTCCACTGGTGTTTTTCCTGTCTACTCTACATCCAGCATAATCATCATCTAAAAATCCAGTTAATTCAAATCCTGAGTCTTTTGGATACCAGAGTCCTTGATTTGGATAACTTTTTACATACCTAAGAATCCTCTTTACTAAAGTTAAGTGTGACTCTCTAGGACTTACTTGGAACCTAGCACATATGCATGTAGCAAACATTATATCAGGTCTACTAGCTGTAAGGTATAATAGAGAGCCAATAATTGCTCTAAATGTTGTCTGATCAACATGTTTTCCATGTTCATCAGCATCAAATACAGCATTAGTAGGCATAGGTGTTTTCATACAAGATGCTTCAGATATACCAAATTTCTTAACCAGTTCCTTTGCATACTTGGTTTGAGAAATTAGTATGTCATCAGCATGTTGTTTGACTTGCAATCCTAGAAAGAAGGAAAGCTCACCCATGCTACTCATTTCAAATTTAGAGTGCATCAGATTGGAAAACCTTTTGCAAAAATTTGAATCAGTAGAACCAAATATAATATCATCTACATATATTTGTACTAGTAGGGTATGGGACTTATGGGTTCTAATAAAAAGAGTTTGGTCTACTCTACCCCTAATAAAATCATTTTCCAGAAGAAAGCATGCTAGGGTCTCATACCATGCTTTGGGAGCTTGTTTGAGTCCATACAGTGCTTTATGCAATTTGAAAACATGATCAGGATAAGTTGAAGAGATAAAACCTGGAGGTTGTCTAACATAGACTTCCTCTTTGATGTCTCCTTTAAGAAAAGCACTCTTCACATCGCTTTAGTAGACCTTGAATCCCTTGTGAGCAGCATAAGCTAGGAATATTCTGATGGCCTCTAACCTTGCAACTGGTGCAAAGGTCTGGTCATAGTCTATTCCTTCTTCTTGAGAGTAGCCTTGAGCAACTAGCCTTACCTTGTTCCTTACAATGACTCCCTGATCATCCAACTTGTTCCTGAACACCCATTTTGTTCCAACAATGGAGTGATCCTTAGGCCTTGCCACTAGTTCCCAAACATTATTCCTCTCAAATTGATGTAGTTCCTCTTGCATAGCAATGATCCAGTGGGGATCTTATTCTGCATCTTGAGTGGATTGAGGATCAACTTGAGGTAGAAAGCAAGTGTGCATCAGGTTCTGGTTGACCTGATTTCTGGTTTGCACACCAGCTGAGTTGTCTCCAATTACTTGTGAGATTGGATGATCTCTTGTTGTTACTAGATCAACAGTGGGTGTTGATTGTTCACCAACCATTGTTGTTGTTTCCTCTTGTGGAACAACAACTGGCTCTTTTAGATGTTGCACATCCTCTTCATCATCACTGCTCTCAACCTTTTGCTGGATAGGTGGAAAAGCTGTATCCTTTTCTTTAACCTGTAATCTGTCCATACTTTCTGAAAGAGAGTGTACCTACAATGGTTCTATGGTAGAAGCAGACTTCTCCTTATAAAACATGTTAGTCTCATCAAAAGAAACATGAACAGATTCTTCTATTTTAAGAGTAGATTTATTATATACCCTATAAGCCTTACTGATCATGGAGTATCCCACAAACACACCTTCATCAGCTTTAGCGTGGAATTTTGCTAAATATTTCTTGTCATTATTGTGTATATAACAAATACAACCAAAGATTCTGAAATAGTCTACTTTAGGTTTCTTCCCTTTGAGCAATTCATAGGGAGTCTTGCCCTTCAGTTTATGTATTAGACTTCTATTCAACACATAGTTGGAGGTGTTCACTACCTCAGCCCAAAAAGATAGAGGTAGGTGAGAATCTGTCAACAATGTAGTAGCAGATTCAATTAGGGTTCTATTTTTCCTTTCAGCTACCCCATTTTGTTGAGGAGTTCTAGGAGCTGAGAAAGTATGCCTGATCCCTTCACTCTGACAGAACTCTTGCATAAGAAGAGAATCAAACTCTGTCCCATGATCACTTCTGATCAGGGCAATGTGAGTATTGAACTCAATCTGTATACATTTGAGAAACTCTGTCAGACACTTTAAGTTATCAGACTTCTTCCTCAGAAAGAATACCCAAGTGAATCTGGAGAAGTCATCTACAATCACCAAAGTATAAGATTTCCCTCCTAAGCTTTGTACTGTAATGGGTCCAAAAAGATCCATGTGTAACAGATACAAAATCCTAGGTGAATCACTCTTATTAAGTGACTTAAAACTATTTTTAGTTTGCTTGCCAAATTGACAAGCCCTGCAGAGTCCTTCCTTCTTGTAGGGGCCAGAAGGTAGTCCTCTAACAAGGTTGTCCTTGGACAACCTAGCAATGGTTCTAAGGTTTAGGTGTCCTAGTCTTTTATATCATAGATCATTTGGTTTGCATACTGAATTAAATAAGCAAATGTTTATATGGGTTGAAAGAAAATCTACAAGATAGATGTTACCTTTCCTTTTACCTGTTAACACAGTTGTGTTATCCTCTGACTTGATCTTGCACAGGGATTTGTTGAAAATCACCTTATATCCTTCATCATATTGTTGACTGATGCTGATCAGGTTGTGCTTCAGTCCTTCCACATATGCCACCTTCTTGAAAGTGACTGAACCTATCTTAACAGCACCACATCCTTTGGTTTGACCAAAATTTGAATCACCAAAAATTACTTTGGGTCCAAGTTTGGTTATGAAGGATGATAGGTTCTCCTTGTTCCCTGTCATGTGCTTTGAGCACCCACTATCCAGATACCATTGTTGGGCCATCTCTAGATAGGTCTTCACCTCATCCTCTTCAGATCCAGTTTCAGCTTCAGAATCAGACTCTTGTTCTGCATCAGAGTTTTGCTGGGAGGCATTGATTGCCATCATGCAGAATTCTTTTTCCTCAGCATCATCCTCATCATCACTTGAGCTGGATGAGGCTTATGATTCTTCTTCAGTGTCACTCCAGCTTTCTGCTACAAATCCCTTCCTTGTATGTTTATTTTTGTTGGATAAGGATCTGTTGTTGTTGTTCTTCTGGATTCCTTGTCTCTTCTTCTCTCATTTATGTCCTTCTTATCCTTGTTTTTATTCTCTGGACAGTAAGGCACAATGTGGCCTAGTTTCTTGCATCCAAAGCAGACGATTCCTTTGTTGTTGAACTTGTCATATCTAAGCTTCTCATGCCCTTTGAATGACTTCTTTCTGAAGTCCTTCCTTGCCATCTTATAGAATATTTTTGCCAATATACTTAGGAGCTCATCATTTCCTATAACTTTGTCTTCAGGCTTATCTTCTGTAGCTTTGAAGGCTATGGTCTTCTCCTTTCTGATGACTGGAGAAGTAGCCTTTTGTTCTTCTTCCTTATTCTTGATGAGCACCTCATAAGATTTGAGTTTGCCCAGAAGAGCCTCTGTGGTAATTTCACTTAGGCTTCTGGCATCTTTAATTGGCCAGATCCTTGAATCCCAAGTGCTGGGGAAGCACATTAGAATCTTGTCATTGAGTTCAGTGAGTGTGATTTCCTTATCCAATGAATGTAACTCACTGACTATCAGACTGAGCCTGGTGTACATGTCTGCAACTGATTCAGCTTCACCTTTCTTGAAGTTCTCATATTGGGATATGAGATGGGATCTCCTGTCCTTTCTTTCATCAGCAGATCCTGATACAATTTTTGAAAGCTTATCCCATATGTCTTTAGCTGAGCAGCATTCAGCAACCTTCTGGAATATCTCATCAGACATAGTCTGAGCAAGAATATTCATGGCCTTTGCATCTGCAGTTTTCCACTTCTTTATTTCAGCATCTGTTCCTGAGGGAGGTAGAACAGCACTTGTGCTTGTGGTCTCTTGAGGTCTTGGACACACTGCCAAAATAGAATTGAAAATGTCCTCATAAATAGAATTCAAGTATAATCTAATCCTTGCCTTCCAAAGTGCAAACTTGGAAAGATTGCACACTGGAGGTCTGGTGCTAGCACAGTCTTTGTATTGTTTGTGTTGATCACTGTATCCTGTGTGATATTGATGTGACTATCCGAATGAGAAACTGAAGGCAGTATAGTGGTTCCCCAAGATATCTTCTACTTAGGACGGCCGTTTATATGCAGATCATGAACATGACTTCCATAAAAGAGGAAAAGAAAAAGAAAGAGATGATGATGTCTTCTCTGTCTCAAATCACTGAGAGAAGACTAGTGGATTGTTGATGTTGTCAAAGCTCCCTCTGGATGTAGAATGGTTCAGGAGTGAGAGCTTTGCTAGGGTGATACGCCTTCAAAGCTTCAGATTCCATTTAGTCTTTCCTTGAAACTTGTATCAGATTGATTGAAATGGCTAGAAAATCCTTTGCAATTAATGCAGTAATTAATTCTGATTATCAATCCCATAACTGTCTGTTGCAATATTGAATTGTATGAAGGGCTTCGAATCTCTCACAGAAATCGATCGATCGTCGAGCTCTACGATCTTTGAACTGAGCTCAGAGATTGGATTAACACAGCAGACAGAAAACGTCGAACTGAGCTCTACGATCGTCGAACTGAGCTCAGCGACTGTGAAAGTAGCTGAAAGAAGATCGTCGATCTGATCTCGAAGATCGTCGACCGGAGTTCGATGACTCAGCAAAGTTGAGCTCAGAGTGCGTCGAACGGAGTTCGACGTTTTGTCGAACTGAGTTTGACGAAAATTGTCTTTGTCTAAGCTCTAAGTCTTGATCTTTGAATGGTCCTGGGGGCAGCTTCAAACCTAAGTTCTAAGCCCTACACTCATTCTAATTTGACCTTTTCAACTATACATCTAGGTCAAACCAATTTTCCTAAAAACATAGTGATCCTTTCCCAAATTAGTAATAGGGTGTTCCAACAGACTCCTCTTCCTCGACATGGAGATCTTGCTTTGCTTGTATGAAAGTGTGCACCTTCAAGTCCTCTCCACGGATCTGGCCTTGGTTTGACGAACGGAGGCTCAGAGCTTCATTGATGGCAGAGAAAGTCCTTCTTCTTCCTCTTCCAAATCCTCTCTCCCAAACCCTAACTCCCACTCAAAATGAGAAGAAATGAGGGAAAACAACCTTTTAGCCCAACTAATCCTCTTGGACGGAGCGTCCTAGGCCATAAGATTTCATCCCAAGAAGGATCAGACGGCCTAAACTCAGGCATTACGAAACTGCTCCTGTATGCTACCGTCGGGCAGTAGCTACCTGCCGCATCGCGATAACTGCCCGAGCTGTCGTTCATAAATAATACAGCAATACCACCGGCAGTTGCAATACTACTGTGCGGTACCTCACTCAACGCTCTTGTTTTAATGCATTCGACTCGACGAATTGGGCTACCGCCGAGCAGTAATTAATTAACGTCGTGCGCTACCACTTGACGCTACCACTCGACGCCTACCACTCGACGCCTACCACTCGACGCCTTCCACTAAACCCAAGAAGGCTACCGTCTGGCGATAGCGACCTACTGCCATGCGGTAATGCCCATAGCCTCAAGTCAAGAAAAGTAGGGTGTTATAACTCCTCCTCCCTTAAAAGAATTTCATCCTCGAAATTTAGCATGTACTCAAACGACAAAGCATACGTAAAGCAAAACAATCCGGGAAGTCTTCTCGCATTATTTGCTCACGCTCCTAGGAGAATTCGTCTTGCCTGCAATTATCCCAACGCACGTTCATGAGCTTAACATCTTTATTCCGCAACTGTCAAACTTATGAATCCTCTATGCTGATCGGGTAGATTTTCATCCTCAAGTTCTCCTCTATCAGCACAGTCATTGACTCAACCACAACACTTGTCTCCACATAGGCTTTCCTTAAAACTAAAACATGGAAGATGTCGTGTAATCCATTCAAATCTGGGGATAATGCTAACTGATAGGCCGCTTCCCCAATGTGTTCTATAACTTTGAACGGTCCCAAAAATCTCGAACTCAACTTATCTAGTCGGCGAATCTGTGAAACACCTTTGAACGACTAAATCTTTAGATACACCCAGTCGCCTACTGCGAATTCCATGTTCCTATGGCGCGCGTTGAAATACTTCGCTTATCAATCCAGAGCAACCTTCATGCACTCCTGAATTGTTCGCACCAGCTAATAAGTGTCGGTCACCACCTCTTTTCCCAAAAGTTTGGTGTCTCCTTCCTCAATCCATGATATCAGTGTTCGACAC
Organism: Platanthera zijinensis; assembly: GCA_039513925.1. Taxonomy (NCBI): domain Eukaryota; kingdom Viridiplantae; phylum Streptophyta; class Magnoliopsida; order Asparagales; family Orchidaceae; genus Platanthera; species Platanthera zijinensis. Next base: position 197,034,172 of record CM077082.1, read on the forward strand.
CACCTTCCATACAAAGCCTTGTATCACGCCATCTTGATACTCGCCTGAAAACTATTATTGTAGGCAAAATCCATCATGAAAAGTTGATCTTCCCACTTCTTCCAAAAATCCAGGGTACACCTTCCCAACATATCCTCCATTGTACGAATCATCCTTTCTGTTTGACCAAAAGTTTGAGGATGGAACACTATATTAAACTTGAGCTTTGTGCCCAAACTCTTTTATACCAGTCTCCAGTCTTTAGACGTGAACCGTCCTTCACGATCACTAATAATAATCTTTGGAATTCCGTGTAACCGCACAATAATGCAAACATACAATTCTACCAGCTTCTCCACACTGTCTTCCTTCTGATTCGATACGAAGTGAGCCACTTTGGTCAATTGATCCATGATCACCCAAATTGCATCGTTACCCTACTGAGACCGAGGTAAGCCATGCATAAAATCCATGGAGATGTCATAAAATTTCCACTCAGGGATAGGAAGGGGATTCAGGAACCCGCCCGGCTTCTAACACTCAGCCTTCACTAAGGCACAAGTTTGGCACCGACTCACATACCAAGCTACATCCCACTTCAATTCAGGCATCCAAAAGGATTTCTTCATATCCAAGTACATCTTTGTACTTCTTGGATGAATGGAGTGCTTCATGAAATGAGCCTCAAGTATCAACTCCTCACAGAGCTTGCAGAACTGCGGTACACATACCCTTCCATCCTTCATTAAGATCCCGCCAACCATCTCCAAGGCACTACCCTAGAATTTTTGAGCTTCCAATACAAATGGCTGGAACTCTGCATCCATACTGGTCGCTTTCCGGATATTATCAGATAAGTCACTTTGCAACTCGATCAAGTTCAACCGAGCCATGCTACACTCTCCTCTTACTACACACTCAATTCCAAGGGACTCCAAATCCCGCACCAACCGCTCATCATGAACTAAAATCTAATTCTCTTATCCAGAATAATTCCTACTCAAGGCATCAGCCAACACATTATCCTTTCCTAGCATATACTGAATCGCCACATCATAGTCCCCAAGGAACTAGACCCTCCAGGGTTGCAGCATGTTCAAGTCTTTTTGATCTAGAAGATACTTCTGGCTTTTGTGGTCCGTGAAGATCACCGCCTTCGCAACATTTGCATAGTGTCGCCACAAATTTAATGCAAAAATTACTGCCGCCAACTCCAAGTCATGGATGAGGTAATTACTCTCATGAGATTTCAATTGTCTAGACACAAAGTCTATCACATTATCATGTTACACTAGCACGCAACCCAAACTACAACTTGATGCGTCACTGATAATCTTAAATCCTTCAGTCCCTTTAGGAAGACTTAGGATTTGAGCCAACATCAACCTTTCCTTCAACGTATCAAATGCTTGATTACACTCCTGAGTCCATACAAACTTCTGGTCCTTACGAGTCAGAGTAGTGAGGGGCAGAGTTATCCATAAAAAATTTTCCCCAAATCTTTTTATAATACCCGGCTAGTCCAAGAAAACTCCTGACTTATGCCACGGTGCTCAGAACTGGCCAATCCCTGATGGCCTCAACTTTCACTGGATCCACCACCACCCCATCACCGCTAATCACATTGCCTAAAAATGCCACCTTCTCTAACTAGAACTCGCACGTTGAGAACTTTGCATAAAGCCGGTTCTCTCTCAAAGTCTGCAAGACTACTCTCAAATGAGCCTCATGCTCCGCCTCCGATTTGTAGTATACCAAAATATCATCGATGAAGACCACTACAAATGAGTCTAAGTACTCTTGAAACACTCGGTTCATCAAATCCATGAATACCGATTGCGCGTTCATCAATTCGAATGGCATCACCGAGAACTCGAAGTGATCGTACCTCGTACCAAAATCTGACTTGGGTATGTCCTCTTCTAGAATCCGCAACTGATAGTACCCTGACTTCAAGTCTAACTTATAGTACACCACTGTCCCCACAAACTGGTCGAACATGTCATCTATCTGTGGAATCGGATACTTATTCTTGACGGTCAGTTTTTTCAGTTCACGGTAATCTATGCACAACTGCATACTACCAACTTTAATCTTTACAAACAACACCGGCACACTCTATGGAGATGAGCTAGGTCTGATATACCCTTGCTCTAATAGTTCCTGCTACTATACTTTGAGCTCGTCTAACTCCTTCGGTGACATCCTAAAAGGAGGACGTGACACTGGTCTCGCTCCTGGCACTAAGCCAATCTAGAAATCTATCTTTCATCGAGGAGGTGCTCCAGGAAGCTCCTCAGGAAACACATCCTTTAATTCTACCACTACCGGCACTTATCCAATGATAGCATAGAAAGGTGAACTTCCAATAATGCTATGAAAGCCTCTCATCCCTGGTTAACTGCCTGCACTAATTGTATGGCCGAAATCAGGGAGCAGGCAACTCCACTAAGGCCCTAAAATTTGACTTCTTCCTTTCCTTCACTCCTCAGGGTTACTACCTTAGATAAACAGTCAATACTGGCCCACTGCTCTGTAAGCCTGTCCATCCCTAAGATCACATCAAACTCGACCAACAGTAAAACCACTGCTACCCATACGAAGGCAACTCAGTCTAAAATCCATCCAAGGCGCCCTTTTGTCTGAATAATCATGAAAGACACATTGGACATGCGCAACCTAATCTCTGTGTTTTGCGAAAAGGGCTCGACTCGAATTCTCCGGATAAAGCTTTCCGCAAGAAAGGAGTGCGATGCTCCCATATCGAACAATACCCTACTAGGGTAACCAGAAAGTAGCACGAAGCCTAATACACAGGCAACCCACATAAAAGGTCTCGAAAGTATAAAGTAGATAAACGAACTTAAACTTTATCATACCTATCACCACATTTGGTTGTTGAATCGCTTCCTACTGCCCAAGGTTATAGGACCTTGGCTGCACTGGTTGGAAACGTGAAGTGCTCGACGCGACCATTTTCTCTTTCTCCGCGATGCTGGGATAGTAACGCACTGATTGTTCCTGTCGTGGCTCTTATTTAGGGTCACCCTCAATATAAAAATGAGCTATGTGGCCTGAGTTGACACACTTGTAGCATGTTGGTGGTCCCTTGAAGCGAGATCACCTTGACATTGTACTTCTCTTCTCCTCTGACCTGAAGGGATGTGGCTTCTCTATCCACTTACTCCCTTCAGACTTCCATTGTGATTGAGAAGGCTTCCCTTCTCCCTGTTTCACTACAAGTCCCTTGCAGCATTGGGTTCACTCCAAATCACTTTCCAACATTGTAACATCCCATTTCCGGCTAGGCCCCTAGGAGTCGGTTGGTCGTGATGGAACCCTAGGAAGCCCCAAAAACCGAAATAAATCGACCAGGATTTCGGGTCACGGGTGGGTCACGCCCGTGACCGACCCGTCACGCCCGTGACCTGGGGCGTGACTCATTCGACGATCGTCGATCTCAGGGAGACGATCGTCGGGTGCAGGAAGTTCAACCCGTCCCTGTCACGCCCGTGTCCCAGGTGTCACGCCCGTGACCAAGGGCGTGACCCCTTCGGCGATCGTCGAGCTCAGCGCGACGATCGCCGAGCGCGGAAATTACCTTGACCCTGTCACGCCCGTGACATAGGGCGTGACCGTGTTCGACGATCGTCGATTTCAGCTCGACGTTCGTCGACCCAAAATTGGCCTCACGGGCATGTCACGCCCGTGACCAACAATGACACGCCCGTGACATAGGGCGCGACACGCTCGACGATCGTCGACTTCAGTTCGACGTCGTCGAACCAGAGTTAGTCACCAAGCATGTCACGCCCGTGACCAGCAAGGTCACGCCCGTGACATAGGGCGCGACACGCTCGACGATCGTCGATTTCAGTTCGACGTCGTCGAACCAGAGTTAGTCACCAAGCATGTCACGCCCGTGAACAGCAAGGTCACGCCCGTGACTTAGGGCGCGACACGCTCGACGATCGTCGATCTCAGTTTGACGATCGTCGAACCCAGAACTGGTTATCCAGGCCTGTCACGCCCGTGACCTATGTGTCACGCCCGTGACCAAGGCCGAAATGTCAGCCAGACTGGAAATTTCGGTAACCGACGTTGTAATCAATTCGGATTATGGGAAGTTACACCATGAGTATTTATGGGCCGTTTCAGTCCCTAATTAGTTAATAACATAAGGAAATGGGGTCCAATAGGAAATCGCCACCTGGCGAACACCTCTTCATCTCCAACGTTTCAGATGACTTTGCCATAACCGAAACGTTATTAACAGGAATATTAATCGCCATGAATGTTTCAACCTTTCCCCTCCCTCATTTCTTCCCTTTAAAAGGGCTCCCTAGACTCAGAGATGGAGTTTCCACCCCTACCCAACAGATTGATGACTTGTACCTTGCTGTAGGAGAAGTTCAGCAACGCCACCACCGCGCCATGACAGTCCAACGTTCGTCTCGCCGTCAAACCATGAATAAGGTCCTCCCCTCCCTCTTCTTCTGCGGATAGATCTTAGGAATCGTTAGGAGAGATATCGGGCTCAAAAGAGCCAGATCGGGTGAGCGTAATGGTGGTTTTCCGAAAATATCATGGTGGCGGGTTCGCCGGAAACCGCCTCTCCGGCGGCCGTGCCGCCGCCAGACGTTAGCCCTCGCCTCAACGGAGGTGGTGGTGGTGGTGGCCGGCCAGGGAGATGGCTGGGTGGCCGGGAAATAGCTTGGAAAGGCTACAGGAAAATTAGGTTTTCAGTCTCTGGTTCGGGCTGTAGAAGAAGATGAACAGTGCCTTTAATTAGATTTTATTTGTAAAATCAATTTCTGAATGAGATTTCTGTCATGTTAAATAATTTGGGAAAAATACTTAAAGGCTCCTACAGGAAACGTGGTCAACATAGAAACTGTAGCCCTTGAAGTCTAGTTTTATTCAAAATTAATTTCATTCAATTTGGATTCCTGGTTATTCCACAGCACCCTTTTTGGTGAGGTCTATCCAGAGGGCTGCCTTGACCTTAGAAAAATTCCCCACTCCAATCCAGTCGTCCAAACGACTTGAAATTTGGGATGTGGTCTAATCTTACATATATCTAGGTGCTATCCAAAAATGAGAAATTTTGGAGAATATTTTTCTATAGTTTTTAGAAAAATTCAATAATCCTAGCCGAATTTAATTAGGTGGTTAAATAATTTCCAAACCCTCCCAAATTTTGGTGAGTGGTCCCTGGGTTCACCATAAGGTTCTGTATAATTTTTCATCTCATCTGGAGATGGTTTGGTTTAGAGTTGATCAATCCTAAGTTTTGCCCTAATAAGTGGTCTTAGGTTAAAAGTGCACTTTTGAAGTTTGAGTGGTGAGATCACCTCAACAGAGGCTGAGATTTTTACCACTGGCTAGTAATGTTCTCTAGCACCCCCCTCATGGAGTTGGAGGTGGATCGGGGTAAGTTTACCCTAAGGACCAAGGCCAAACCCTAAGGATGGGCCTTGGTGGATTGTGAAGGTCATGTGGTCAAATGACCTTGGATTGACCCGAATTTGGGTGAAGAGGACCATAGGGCCAATATAGTGCTCTGGATGAAATTTTAGTATATTTGGAGACCGTTGGGATACCTAAAAATCTAACCCTAGTTTAGGGCGCAAAATTTATAGAGACAGGAAATGACACTAAAACACATTAAAAAGTGTTGAGATTTGGGTAGACTGAGTTATAGAGATGGTACAAGCTCTGGATATTTTTCTATGAATTTTAAGATCTTTAATTCGGATACTTCATTAACGATGTAGTAGCTTGTATGATTTGCTTAGAAAATTTATTATGGACTATATACTTCTTGGAAATTGATGAAATTTAAGCAGAGAACGTTTATTATGATTTTAAATCTCTGTGAATTTTTATGGGATTTTTGGAAGATTAATTCTAAGGCTTTCTTCATTAGGTATGTTTTACCTTAATTATTTGATTAAATCTTTAGAGGTGTTTAGCAAGCTAGTAAAATTATGATTCTCTGCAAAAAGATCTTTTATATATCATACTACTGATTAGTAATTTTTCTATAATTTTCCTTCGAGTAATTTCAGTACTTCCTTCATTACGTCGAATTAACGTGATTATATTGGATAAATTATTTAGAGGCTAAATACTTCCTGTAAAATTCTGGAAATTTGTATTTGAGATTACCTTGCTGTTATTTGATGATCATGATTTTTGAGTAGCCATTTCTTAGGAGGATCATGTAGTTCATGTTTAAAATGACCCATGGCCCGTTCTTTGGAAAAATCAAATAATTATCGGATTAATTAGGAAAATTATAAGTTTCTGGATTTAGACAATTTATGATATGGTAGACCTCCAGTAAATATTATATGAGATTTGGAAGATAATTTGGTGTACCTCCACTTGTGTACCTCATATAGCTTAGGGTGGTCTGCATTTAATAAAACCACGGAATTCTGATAATCGATGATTGGTAGGGCAAATTTAGAATGAGTTCATTATTAGAAGTCAGGATAAGTAGAATGTGGGACTGGTTAGGGTAAGGGAGTACGGGGACGACGAAAGATCGTCCGTCCCGGGAAGAAGAGGAAGTGTCTTAATACTCTAGGGTTAGAACTAAAGCAACTAAAAGGGGATTGGGTAAAGGGTAGACAACCAATAATAATAAGTGCCTTGCGAAAGGGAACTTCGGGCCGTAATGCACCGTCTTGGTTCCTAGTGCCCCTTGAGAGCCCTTCACGGGGTATACCGGGGGCAGTCCTGGGCTAACGTAAACCATAGGAGTAATAAAATTAAAAGAGCAACTAGTATAACTAGGGTTGCACACAATCACTCCCCAGTAGTTAGGAAAGTAGAATTATAGGATTACTTGCCATCAGACAGTAGCTCTGAAGGTAGATGCACGGACAGTACTGTCCGGGGGGCCGCGGGGGCTCGAGGGTTGGAGTACGGAGAAAGGTGGTGGGTCATCGGTACTAGGCGATCGATCACACCGACAGCGGTACGATGACTCGGAGAAAAGTCTGGAGGGTACATCCAGCGGCAGTACGCGGATACTCTAGGTTGTGTTCTTCTAGGGGCGTACGGAAGGGCTAGGCCTGGTAGTGTGGTTACCCGCCTAGGAGTGGGGGGGCCCGACCCACTGTCTCCGTTTGCCACTACGGAGGTTCCTGGGGGTGAAGCTAGCCTCCCGAACAGGGGGAACTAAAGGTCTGTGCGCATAGAGTCGTGTGCGTGGGTTGCACTTGCATGAATCATGGCATAGCATGTTTGCATATAACCGTCACCCCAACGTATAAATCGGTATGGGACTTTTTATACGATGGGAGCCTTGCAGAAGATCCCTTAACTTATAAGTTTGTATGGGCATTCATATAAGTTAAGGTTTCATACTTATTTACTTGTTTGTTTACTTACTGTTCTCTAGCTGCATTCTTATACAAATTGCTACTTAATATTTGCTCTACCTATTACAACATTTATACTGTCTACTGTTATAACTTGCTAGCATAGGTCCGCTGTCACCTGTTTATTTGATTTAATCTCTACCTTCATGTCCTTCCCTTTCTTCCTCTCCGCTCGGTACCTAGGAGCCATGGGGGAAGGGGTAGGGGATGATAGGGCTTAGTCTTTATGACTAACGGTTTTCGAACCACAACATTCTAGGTGTTCCATGTGGAAGGGTCCCGATTGTTGCAGTTTCTGACAGAGTTGACCCCGCGACCGTGTTACCATTGCCACCAGCCGGGACATACACGGGTCAATTGCCCCTTGATGGGTGGGAGCCCACCAGCTCAGCAGCCAGGAGGTCGAAGACGTAGACGCAGACGTGGATCGCGAGGCGACGACTGCAGGCCGAAAAGGAAGAAGCACCCAGAGATGCAGTACCAGCAGAGTACAGAGTCGGTGGAGTTGGGCCAGTCCAGCTTGGGTGCTCTCGGCTCAGTGACAGTTACAGTGACGCTTAGTTTTAGTTTTGCTTCCGCGAGTGACTTGTAGTGAGGATATGATGTACCGGGCTTAAGCCCGTATTTGCAGTACTCTGATATATTGTGGACTCTCCCTTCGTGGAGATTGATTTATATACATGTGGTTACGTGGACTTGCTTTTACTTTATTATGCTACTATTGTGCGATCGAAAAGGGCCGGCAGAATTGGCGTTTTGTAGTGGCGACCTTCCTGTGAGTCGGTGCCACCGCAAAGCGGCAGTTCTGGGCTAAGACCCCGGTGTTTGAAAGAGACAAAAAAAAGGGGGTCTTACAAACATCCTGGCAGCCTCAACCAACTCGTCAAAGCCTGCATTCTTCAGAGCTATTAGGGGTTTTCTCAAGTTATCTCTTAACCTATGGTAGAAGAGATTGTACCTCTCCTAATCGTCATCCATGGTCATTCACGCATAATGACCCTAACAAGTAAATTCCTGAAAGTACTCATCCACAATCTTATCACGCTACACCAAGTGTAGAACCTTCCTCTAAAGGGATAGCCTCGTCGTCAAAGGGATATACTTATTAAAGAATGCATTCCCAAACTCTTCCATGGATGGGATGCATCCAGGAAACTTGTGGTTGCTATGGCTCACCCACCATAACTTAGTATCTCCTTCAGCATGAAGGTTGCGAACTGTGACTGCTTTTCCTCTGGCATCTCTCCACGCTCAGAAATTCCTGAATCCTCGCCAACCATTCCTCAGCGTCAGTCACTGTACCGACTCCCTTGAATATTGTAGGATGGAAACTTAGAAAGCACTTCATTTGTCGGTCTCCCTACCCAATAACCACTCTCTCAGCCAACGACTCTACCTGCCTGGCTCCTCCTCCCGGTATGACTAGTGTCGCATCTAGAGTAACGTGAGTCGTCAATTGTGCAATATGGGTCATAACTTGCGCTGCCACAACAGCTTAGTCCGCTACCATTGCCTTTGAAAGCATGCGACAGAAATCGGTCATGGTTACACCCATGCCCATAGGACCTAGAGCAGTAGCACTACTTGCCGAAGGCTCCTCTTGCGACCTCAAAGTCCCCTCCTCGTCGCTTGCACCCTTAGCAAAAGCAAGGTAAAACAAGAATTAGCTTTTATTCGCCAAATTTAGACACTAGGATACTCACGGTCTCGTGATACTCCTATATGGATAACTTCTTTATGCGATCCGATTATGTCAAATCGACCACTAAACCTTTCCCTAGACACTAACCTCCCTCTGATACCAAATTATAACACATCCCATGTAGTGACCATATAATATGGGTCTGGTCGGGGCCCCACAACTTAAATACGCTATAGCTTTAGCATTATAAAGTTATATAAAAGAATAACACATCTCAAAACTCAGAACAAAAAATAGCAGAAACCCACAACCACTAGAAGTTATCCACTACCATAAGAATACAAAATGGCCTTAAGTACTTACAACATTCAAGTGTCCAAAAACTAAAATAACAATAAACTTGTTAATGTGCCTTAGCACTCCTAGGCTACCTCTACATGCAAGTCGGATTATAGTTCACAGAGCAAAGCATTCAACAAATCATATGTAAATAAAAGAGAGTCCACTTCATGAGTCTTAGGCCTTTTTGGCCGACGAGCTTGCTCCTGCTTGCGATCCTTGCCCTGTAAAAATTTGTTATATTGTGGGTCAGCAAAGGCTGACCTCAACTATGTAACCAACACATCTCCTCGCGGCCATCCCTAGCGGTCCCCGGGGAACTCCATCACCCCGCTTGTCAGCATTTTGTACACAAATGTATATATATATAGAGTAAAGAAACATGTTAGGATGTCACATACATCAAACACGTTTCTAGGTTGAGTATTTAATAAAAAGGGGCCTACAATACAGCAGGTATGCAAACTTGGGTTTCACCCATGGCTCTCTATAGTGCATGAATCTAACACATAATCACATCATATCACACAGGTACTTCTATTTTCCCCTAACGACATTCAAGCTTCCGCATAGAACTCTTACCTAGGCCATATCCGCTCGTGGGTCTTAAAATTCGGGCTTATCTGCAAGCTCTGACTTCTCACATCAGGATTCCGTCACACAAACAAACTAATTATAAGAACCCTTGCTTGACCCCATACACTAATGGGATTCATCACCCGGGCTTGTCAAAAGCTTGGCTTTCTCATTAGTTCCTCAGAAGGGACTTGTCTCACCGGGACACTCTCCACACATGACTTGCACGTGACGGGCTAGCTAGCAGACCATAGAGACAAAGTCACGCCTTCGCACATCAATCCACAAACATAGCCTTTCCCACCATAATCCACAGTTCATTCTTACACGAAATAAGGTGGAACATACATCACAAACAGCATCTTGCCGCAAACGGATTTCTAGCAAAATATTTAAGGCTCCTTATGCAATATCACCGAGTCGGACTAATGGTCGCTACTATGGCTTCACCCACCATACCTAATCCACTAGCGGAGTAGATTTCTAATGCAACTTCATGTTGGGGATGGACACAATCGACCCGGTGGCTCCTCTTGAACTATGGTAACCCGAACTCATCTCATTTGAGAGATTCGGTACCTAAATGCTTGAAAGTAAATGAGAATAAAATAGATTCCATGCACGCATCCTAAAGATCAAGAGTAGAAATATCATTACTTTACGACTCCTCTTCCTAGCCATTGAGATCTTACTTTGCACGGATGAAAGTGTGCACCTTCAAGTCCTCTCCACAGTCTAGCCTTGGTTCGACGAACGGGGGCTCAGAGATTCATTTATGGAGGAGAAAGTCCTTCTTCCTCCTCCAAATCCTCTCTCCCAAACCCTAACTCCCACTCAAAATGAGAAGAAATGAGGGAAAATAACCTTTCATCCATACTTAAGCCTCTTGGAAGGAGCATCTTGGGCCATAGGATTTTATCCCAAGAAGGATCGGGCGGACTAAACTCAGCCATTACTAAACTTCTCATGCATGCTACTACCGGGCGGTAGCTACCTACCGCGATGCAATAACATCCCGAGCTGTCATTCATAATTAATGCAGCACTACCGCCAGCAGTAGTAATACCGCTGCGCGATAGCTCACTCAACGCTTTTGTCTAACCACATTCGGCTCGACGAATTTGGCTACCGCCGAGCGGTAATTAGCTAATGTCGTGCGGTACCACTCGACACTACCACTTGATGGATACCACTCGACGCCTTTTACTCGATGCAAGAAGGCTACTGCCAGGCAATAGCGACCTACTACAGCGCGGTAACACCCAGAGCCTCAAGTCAAAAAAACTGGGGTGTTACATACAGAAGTAAGCCAATCAAGTTATAATAGCTTGATATCACCTGGCAATATCTTGAGTTATGTGCTTCATTATAATTATTGAGAATCATGGCCTACATTATGGCTGACGTTAGTATGTTATCGCAAGGCAATAGTAGTTGTTGCATGCGATAGCTCTGCTTTGTAAAAGTTATTATACGTCGCCCATCCAAAATCATCAGAGTATTGTATTTGTTATATCTGTAAACCACACACACACTATGATCAAATACATTTGGAATTTGCTATTTTCAAACTAAGGAGTGTGGAACGCATGCTCCGACAATCTCGCCCTTTTAATAATAACAAATTCACTTAGAAAGAAATCATCTAGGATCTATAGTAATGTTTTTCAAGATATGAAAAATAACATAAGTATTTGTAAGTGCATAGACTCCCCTAAATGGATGACCTTAAATTCCTTTCAACTCTATGTTAATTCGAACTGTGAACTTTTAATTTAATGTCGTATGAATTTTAAAATTAAAATGAATTCCCCCTTAATGTGAACTCACCCTAAATTCTTATGTTGATTTATTTTGATATTCTCCTCCTTTTGGTATTAGCAAAAGAATGTGGAAGTAGGAGTGTGAAGCGAAAACAGAATAAAAGAAAGTAGGAAGAATTTGGGAAATAAAGATGAAAGGAATATGCTTTACATAACTAGACAAGAGATTGGTGATTTCTGAGAAAAAAGAAAAGCGTACAATGTGAAAAATTTAGAAACCATCGAGTAAACTTACACATTGTGAGATTCATGCAAAAATATCTAAAAGATGTATGGAAGTTGTGATAGAAATGTTGAAATCATTTTCAGTACAATCCTCATGAGAAAAAAATTTATAATAGATAATGAGGTGGATAAAGTTTGCTTTGGTATAAAAGAACAAGTTATGTAATTATAAATCACATGAAATTATGAAGTGTAAACACATAACACTGATTATACATGGACAATTATGTACTTATTTAGAAATCCTTTGCACTTCAGAGAAAAAATGGCCATAAATGTGTGTGCAAGGTACTTTATAATTCTTTCTAAAGTGCTCAACCTCACAATGCTCATTAAGAATTATCAGGAGGGTGAGTACTGCTTGGTGGAGTATCTTGAGCATATAAGTGGAATAATAATTTTTGTTTTTTTTATATAATAATTCTTTTCTTTTTCCCTTTTCAGGACTCCAAATCCACTTGTATAACCCAACATGTCTATATGTTTAAAAAACAAGTCAGTTAAAGAAAAATGTGCAAGAATCAATGATAAATAAGTTGTGTTATGTATGTCAAATTTATAATGTGGAACGAAATCACAGTCATGTAGATTTAAATTTTGCAAACACTTGTATTGATATAAAAAGTGTAAGTGTGAAGTAATTATCATGTATAAAATATTACTCATACTTAGAGGCATGCAAAAACAATTTGAAACATTTACTCTTCATAATTCCTTCAAAAAGAGAAGATATTGGAAGCACGAATGTTCCTACACAATGATATATAAAACTTGTGAAATAAAATCACATTAGACAACTTTTGGAATGCACAAACCAACAAATAAATTTGTGTAAAAATTTTTTAGCATACGGGAAATAAGAGTTGAGAGAGAAATTGAAAAAAATGATACAAAAATTAGCTATCACGAGCGATGGCGATATCGCGCTGCAATATCAGTTTCATTTTATAAAAAGTGAATTTTAGTCTAGATTCTATTCTTCCCCCTTATTTCCTGAAACCCTACCGCGAGAAACAAAGTTGTCGCCGGCGGAACCTCCAAATCCAAGGTATGTTTGTGATTTTTTGTTGAAATTTTTTAGGGTTAGATATTCATGTATCTTTTAGATCCAAAAAATTCATAGCGATGCAAGAAATATTAGAGTTATTTTAGACCTTGAAAAATTATAGATCTGAAAGTAGTTATTCTGATTTTATATTTTTGAAGTTTTTCGGCTATCGCCCGACGTCAGCTACTGTCGATTAGTGGTCGTGAAATTTCGCCCTTTTAACGAAAAAATTGTTTTATATAATTTCAGGAAAGGCTTATAGTTCAAGAGCACACAAGAGTTCTTCCAGCAACCCAGACTCTATATATCAATCGTATTCGGAAATCGAGAAGACCGCTATAGGAATTTTTAAGATTTTGGAATTCGATCTACCACAAGATGCACACATCTTTGATTAACTGGCGCCGACAATTATAATGTCCTTAATCATCCCTGATATGTTTAGCTCGGTGTTTGTGCGAGAATTTTACAATCATTTAGAAGATCCATCTTACATATGTTAAATGGAGTCCGATCTCATATTCAAGAAGGAATAGTATAGACAACACATGAAGATCTATAGAATGAATTTAGACTCATAGATTGTGGTAATGCACATGACATAGTGGAAAATTATTGAAAAGATAGGGATTGGACATCTGGCAACCTGGTTCTTCATAGAATAACCATAAAGACACTCATCAGTTCCACAGCTACTGTAATGGCCTAGGCCCGACCTCTTACAAGGCTTTAAAGAGACTCATTTGGCACTACTATATGGCTGCAGCCCGTAAAACCCCAATGCCTCTCCGTCCTGTTTCTCAGCACGGCGCGTTGCTGGCACAGGGTTTCGAACCCGTAGCCCTTGATAAGCAAACTTAACCAGTTCTCATCACCAACTGAGATCCACTTTTATGTAACGGCCCAAACCCGACCTCTTACAAGGATTTAATGGGACCAATCCGGCACCGTTACAGGTTTGCATCCCGTACAACCCCAATGCCTCCCCAGCCCGTTTCTCGGCACGACGCGTTGTTGGACCAGGGTTTCAAACCCACAACCCTTGATAAGAAACCTTCAAAAGTCCTCATCAGCAACCTTCAATAGTTCTCAATTGGTGATGAGAACTGTTGAAGGGATCTTATAAAGGGTTGCAGGTTCGAAACCCTAGGCCAACAACATGCCGTTCTGAGAAATAGGCTGGGGAGGCGTTGGTTTTGTATGTGTTGCAGCCCTGTAGCGGAGCTAGATGGGTCCCATTAAATCCTTGTAAGAGGTCAGGCCTGGGACGATATATAGTGGCAAAAAAAGAGCAAAAGTAAATAAACAAGAGAAGTCAAAGGCTTACCAACCCAAGACTGAATAGATGTCAAACCACAGTATCTAAATCATAAAAGAGTATGTATTGAAGAGTTCAAAGAAGTTTAAATATAGGAAGTTACACCAAGTGTGCTTTAGAGCTATAATTTATTAACATCTGCAAAAGTAGGCATGTACACATATGTATATATAAGAAAAGACTGATCAGTTTTAAAGCGTGAATCATTAACACTGGTAAAAGAAACACGATACTAAGGCGGTGGCAACTTGTCCAGCACAATCCATCAGACCAAACAACCAAAAAGGTACTGTGGAAGTGGCCATCTATCCAACTCAAACCAACAGTCCAGAAGAAGAAAGAAAACCCACCAGGTGTAATGATTCAAAAATCGACACTGAGGTGGTGGTCCCTTATCCACTGCCAACCAAAGACCACAATTAATCATACAAATATACTAATAAGCTAAAAGAACTCCAGACTAAGCATCAGATTTCCATAATGATGCAACAGGAAGAAAAAAACCTAAAAGAATTTTCTAAGGTATACTCGATGAATTGACATGACCTCACAACGATACTCGATGAATTTTACTTGACGAATAATGTCTGACTCGATGAACTTGATTCAACGGATTCAAGGACACTCGACAAATGGGACTTAGTGAATTGGAGGACACTGGACGCATACACTAAATTCACTCTATGCCAAGACTGGATTCACTCAACACTAAGGCCTCACAAGACTCCTTTCTACTTCACTCGACGAAAAGACTAAATTCACTCAATGCCAATGTAAGACCCCCGCCTCCCAGAACACAAAACAAGGTACGAGAGGGGTCTTATGCCCAGAACAGCCGCCTTGCGGTAACACTAACACTCAGGCAAGCCTGTACCACGAGACGTCTATCCTGCCGGCTACAACTAATATCAACATATAAATGCCAGCCCAACCATAATAATAAAAGAAGTCAACCCACACTAAGCATAAGTCCATAAGTACAGCAAAAGAGAAGCTAAACAAGCTTCTATATTGTCAGAGTACGTAAATAGAATTGCCCCGAAGGGCTACAACAAAATCTCTCTCACTCACATCTATAACCGACGGTAGCAACGGTACCGTCCCCTAAGGCCCTATCGTCCTGGCCTGGCAGTCCAGCTGCATAGCCTGCTACTCCACCTGCGGGGTTTCCTCCTAAAAAGGATGACAAAGGAACCGTTAGTCATAAAGACTAAGTGGCTTCACATCCGCTCCCCTGGCGACTCCTCGGCACCGGGCGGAGAAAGGAATAGGTACAATATATGTAATAGTAGTACAAGCAGGTGAAGTAAGTATACATGTCATAAGTAGCAATATAAGTAGTGCATAAATGAACAGCCTCATAATATACAGTAGTAAGAGAGTATAATGTTATAACAGTAAGTAACTCAACTTATATGGATGCCCATACAAGCATATAAGTTGAGGATCGTTCAGCAGTAAGTAACTCACCGTATAGGAGTGCCCATAGAAACTTATATGATGAGGGTCTTGTGTATGTAATGAAGTGCAATGCTATGTATGCAATGCAATGACACACCCATGATCAAGCACATGCAACCGCTATGTCGACACAGACTTATAGTTCCCACTATTCGAGCAGGTAGCTAACCTCTCAGGCGTCAACCGTCGTTGCCAAACGGTGACAGTAAAGCGGGCATCTACACTACTAGGCTGGTCTCCACACTACCTGGCCTAGGCCTCTGTATGCCTCAATGCTAAGAACACAATAGCGGAGCTCACATGCATACTACAGCTCAGCGGGTTCTCTTGGGTAAATGTGCACCAAGATCCTAGCCCCAAACTGGCCTAAGGTATGACACGGAAGGAGCCCCAGAAATGAGCACGAGGACCAAGCCCAACCGTTCACATGGCACGGAAGGAGCCTCGGGTCGTGAAGACCGAGGACCAAGCCCAACCGCCCAAGGTCTAACTGTCAGCTCCCATCGGTGTGATGATTGGCGAGCCCGTAGACCTGCCACACTATCCTTAACCCGGGATTACGACACCACGTGTCGACTCACACCACTTGCAATTCCACCAAATCGTGGCATGGAAAGAGCCTCAGGACGTGAACACTGAGGACCAAGCCCAACCATACATCAAATACGGAAGGAGCCTCGGGACGTGAACACCGAGGACAAGCCCAACCGTTCACTTAGCATGGAAGGAGCCTCGGGACGTGAACACCGAGGACCAAGCCCAACAGTCAAATTTTAATCATCTCAACCTCATTCCAACTAGTGACGGTCAACAACACATTTGTTACTTCCACCATGCTACCCGTAGGGAGACGACACTCTAAGCATTGGATTACTAAATTTCCTTCTATCCATTCAACATATATCATGGCCATAGTTAAATCATTTATATATCTATCAATTTATAACTACCCATTTATACAAGGCTCTTTCCTTCAATTAAGCTTGTTCACAACTCGATATACGAATTAAGATTTATAACCTCAACTTATCATATCACTATGATGATTATGTCAAAAGAGTTCACCAAAGCCTCGAGTTGGATCGCAACATTAAATTCCACCGAATCGAATTCCAGAATACACAGCCCAGAATTTAGGTGCAGCCTTAATCCGGGCAGCAACTTCGACCAAGGATTCCCGTGGCTACATAAATCTGACGAGTGCATGTAACCACTCGTTGGAAATATAATTTCAAGGGCTACAAATTTTGTGTTTAGTCGAAAGCCCAGATTTGATCACATCACACCAGAAATTCACTCGAAGCCTACTGCGTACAGGATACAGATTTCCTGGGTGGAATTTCCCCCAATCGCAGCAGATTCGAACTGACTTTCCCGTGGCTATAGGTATCGCCTGGACACGTGCAACCACTCGTTGGAAATATAATTTCGAGGGCTACGACTTTCATGTTGAGGTAAAAACACAGATATGACCAGAACACCCCCGAAATTGGTCACGAAGATCGCTGCGTGCAGAAATCAGATTTCTTCACGCATCTTAAGGCGAGATGAACAACATCTGTTCATCTTCCTCCTTGCACTGTGATGAGTCCTCTTTATATACCTATTTTCGGACTCATCTAGGCTTATTTTCTTGTCTTTGCACACCGTTTAGCGTCATTTGCACTTCTTTTGGTTCGCTACGGTTATTCCACGTCTTGTGCACTTTATTAGCCTATTTCTGTGCGTGTGTGTATTTCCCTTTTTGCTTTGCTTAATATTTATGTCTGTGACTGCCATGTCGACATCCCGTCCAGTTTTCCTGCAGGTTTTGGGATCGTGTGGGCGTCCGGGATAGGACATTCACCATTTTTGGCAAAGGAGTCAATGGTCGTGCGTTTTTACCCACGCACGATCATCGACCTCTTTGGCGCACGATCACTGGTCGTGCGCAGTCATGACCTCTTCTGTGAAAGTTCTGTCCCGGCATATCGCACGATCATTAGCCATACCGCGCACGATCACTGCTCGTGCGTTGCCGGTCGTGCGCAGTCATGACATCTTTTTCCACTTTTCTGCCTCCATTTCGCACGATCACTGACCATATCGCGCACGACCACTGGTCGTGCGCCAGTGATCGTGCGCGCTGTTTAATTCTGTTTTCTATAAATAGCGCAGGTCCGCCCTAATTTCGAGGGACGATCCAAATCCGCGATTTTTCCGCCGTTCTTCGTCTCGGACGAGGGTTTCCTCCGTCCCCCTTCATCCTCCACCTTAGGGAAGGTCTCCGGGCAAGCTTTCAACGCCAAATCAACGCCGGAGCATCCTCTCGGCCTCCTCCTTCATCCTCAAGCTTCAAGCGGAGTTTTGACCGAGCTTTCTCCATCAAGCAAGGAAGGGCCGGAGCCGCAATCTACGGATCATTTCAACGAAGAAGACGGGTCCATTGGGAGTGAGTGACACCTCCTCTACCCGGACGCAGTTGAGGACCGAGCTTGGACTCGGATTGACAACCCGGGATTCCAACCGTGAACCCTCAACAAGGCTTCGGATTCGGTCGATTCGCACACCTCTTTCTCTTGTATTTGATAGCTTAGTTTAACTCTATGTATTGATGAAGTATTTTTATTGATTAGCATTTTCACTTATTCATGTCTATGTGAGTTATTGTGATTTTGTTATTATTGCTTGAGGTGCGCCTTGTTATTCCGCCATCCATCCACCCTTGCCGCACTAGCAATTGCTAGTGGCGTGCGTTGTGAAGAGGTGCCCACGACCCTCATTCCGCCATTCTCACCACCTCATCCGCTAGCCTACTCTTCCACCCGCCAAGCGATTCGGTGCATAGCGGCCCGTGTAGTTTCCATCCCGCCTGGCGAAGCAGTGCATAGCGGCCTGCATAGTAGGATTTCCGCCGTTCTCTCCACCTCATCCGCTAGCCTACTCGTCCATCCGCCTAGCGATTCGGTGCATAGCGGCCCGACTAGCCTTCCATCCCGCCTGGCGAAGCATCGCATAGCGGCGTTGCATAGGAGTAGCTTGTAGCTTTTATTTTCTGTTTCCGCAACCATCACAACCCCCATCGTTACCTTCGCCCCGAGGACTTCAATCTCAAGTCCTCCTCGACATTAACTCATCCCTTACTGTGTTCCTCAAGAGACCGACACTCGGGGATTTATTCCCAAACTTTATTACTTGTGCGACCGGTGCGCTTGCCGTTTTCCACGCATCAAGTTTTTGGCGCCGTTGCCGGGGAACACAGTCGTTTGAGTTTTTGAAGAGGTAGATGCGAGATAGTCGCCCTTGTCCATTTGTTCATACCCTGTTTTGTCTTTATTTTAGTTTTTGAAATTGTTTACTTTATTTTTCTTGTCCCTTCCTTGTTTTTCTTTTTTTTTAATATTGCAGATCCTAGTTATTTTATTCTTGTGTGTAGTAATTTCCGGTAAATATTTTTGTTCGCGATGGATTCTGCTGCCGAGTGTCGTATTATTGACGCTTTGCGGAGATGCATCGATGCCATAGCTGTTTCTAATGCCGAGCACTGTTTTCGGTGTATTCTATGTCAAGGTGTGGGCCATATGTTGAAGGATTGCCCTCGCTTGTGCAAGCCTTCTACCTCTGTGGACGCATCCGTAGCAGTCCCCTGTTCGCGGGAGACTACTATGGATAGGCCTACTAGGGTGTTGCCTGGCCCATACACTGACATGGCGCACCTTGCTCGTTCTTTGCCCGTTGAGATTACGGAAGAATCTCTCGCCGCATATAGTTCCTTCATGGGTTCCTCAACCCCTTTTTACGAGCTTCCTCTGAGTGATCATTCTCACTCGGATGTTAGCCCGCAAGGAGTGGATCGGGAACTCATGGACGATCCTGTATGGGACGATGAGAGTGTTCCGATCGTCGACGGGGTGGCATCTGCGGATGATGTTGCGATGGGGCCTGCGCATTCTATGCCTGATTTTGAGAGCAGCCTTGCCCCTCCGCAATTTTTGCCGGAGTTTTCTACTCCTTTTTCTTGTGAGTCGGCTGATGAGGCCGTTATTGTGGATGATTCGGTGCCCGAGGTTGCGCCGAAGTGGGATGAGGATTCTAGTATCTCCGACGGAGAATGTGGATCTTCGGAACACTTCTTCGCACCCCGGTGGGACGAGGAGTATTACCTTTCGGATGAGGAGGTTTGCACCCCCCTATCTGACGAGGCGATCCCCCTTTCCACCGCGGACTTCGAGTTCTCGGATTCTCCCCAATACGACTCATATGACACTGACGATGATCATTATTTGGATCCTGCTGGGAGTGATACCGGGATCACTCCCCCGATTTCTGATTGTTTTTGTCCTTCTTCTCTTTTATTCCTTGATCCCCCTTCCATATCTGAGCCTGTGCGGGTTGATTCTCCGCTGATGTGCTGGGATGACGATGAGCCTTGTGCTCAAGCCGTTGACTCCTACGCGCCTGTGTGGGATGACCCCTTGCTAGGCAAGGATATTTTTTGTGGTGAGATGAGTGAGGACCAGTGCTTCTCCTCATCTTACTTCCTATTTCCTCTACCTGTGCGTCGCAGGTATTATTACTCAGGTAGAGGGGTAACTGCTCTTTCTCCGTATCGGTACTTGCTACCGCAACGGATAATGGAACAGTTACCTGTTCATCTTCTCTTTCATAGGCCCATTAGCTAGAACTTTTCTTTTGCTGAATAAGTCGTGCTGGGATGACAATAACCCCAGTAGTTATCTTAAATTTCTGCATTTTACTTTTTATGTCTAGCTTAGTTTAGTATTTCTTTTTGTATATTTTTCTTTTGTTTTTGCGGAGCTCACCCCTGCAGGTATTCATGGAAACTACGCATTGGCGGGGTTGTGATTCTTCGTATGGCGGGCCTGCTTCTAGTTTTCACGCGTCTTCTGGTATGCTCACTTGCTGAGCATTGGGTAACCTCTTCCCTTAGCTCTTTCTGATTTTAATTTCTATATCATTTGCTGTGTTGTTTAGTTTAAGTCTGGGGGAGAGCATGTTTACCTTTTGCACGCGCACCTTTCCTGCGCATACTAGAAGCTTTTATAGTTATTATTTTGTTTAGTCCATTTCTTGCACACCACTGCACCCACATGAGCGCGAGCTTAGCGGTTTGCGTGTCACGAGTTGAACCTGTATCTTTGTTCGATTTGGAAAATTTCTGTGCTAGTTCAGGATTGCGCGACGGAGTAAAATGTTGGCCTTGCTGTGTTTCTAGTCAACTGCTCTCGTTTTGTATAGAAATTTGTGTAGATTTAATTTTTCTGTATGCTTATAGCTCTATATTTTTCTATGTGCGTAAATATTTCTTATTCTACTCAAAAGTTGGTGAATCCGGTGTGAATCAAACGGTAGCGTAGGAATGTGTGTAGCCGCCACTAGACTCGTATTGCTTGAGTCGGGAGGAAGGATTATCTTTCTCGGTTGCTAAGAACTTGCCCCAAGCTATTCTTGAAGCATTGGTACACGGTTAGTCTAGCGTGAGAGTGATGTAGGCCACCTTTTGGCCCGGTTGAGCTTTGTACCCATTCCTAACATCGCCCTTGCTAGCCCCTTTGTGCCTACCCTTCCTTTTGATTCAGCTCCACTATATTCGCCAAAGCCTCATAGCCGATCCTAGTCGCACACCCAAGTCGAGCTTAGTGTTTTATATTTTCATGTTGGGTTGTGATGTGGTGTTATTATTTGTGAAAATGTGGAAGTGCTTCCAAGTTATATCTGCTGAAATTATGAAAATAAAAAGATGAAAAAGAAAAGAAAATGATTTAAAAAAGAAAAAGAGAAAAGAAAAAGAAAAAGAAAAAGTTTAATTGAAAATCTTTATTTGAGATGATTTGGATTTGGAATAGGCGGTGCACACACCCATGTTGCAAAAGTTAAGTCTGGGGGTGTGGTGCACCCGTGTTTATTTTGTGGGCAGCGGGTACTAGTTTTGTACGTTAGCTCATTTGGGTTAGGTGCATACCCTTCATATTTACCCTTGTTTTCCTCACCGTAACCCAAGCCCCATTATTACCCGAAGTCCTACGGACTTGCGCTTGAGTTGACTAGTGCCGTGGAGAGAGTGCGAACGGGCAAGCTTATGGTTTCCGACATTGGTGGATTCCTTTGGGGGTAATCTTGAGCCCCGGTCTTCGGCAATGCTCACCTTAGTGGCTTGTCTACTTTCTTCCTGCGTAGGACCGGATGATTCACCGTGATTCTACTTTTGAGTAATAATAAATTTTTTATACGCATTGTGAAAAATATAAAATATTTTGTATACTTAAAAATTTCCTTTACTTTATTTTTATGCACGCGAGCATGCGACTTCGCATGGTACTCCGTTTTGCAATTTCTTTGTTAGCTAGTTCATTTTCCCCGTCTGCTTAGGTTTTGTTTGCTCGGGACGCGCAAATGGTTAAGTCTGGGGGTGTGATGAGTCCTCTTTATATACCTATTTTCGGACTCATCTAGGCTTATTTTCTTGTCTTTGCACACCGTTTAGCGTCATTTGCACTTCTTTTGGTTCGCTACGGTTATTCCACGTCTTGTGCACTTTATTAGCCTATTTCTGTGCGTGTGTGTATTTCCCTTTTTGCTTTGCTTAATATTTATGTCTGTGACTGCCATGTCGACATCCCGTCCAGTTTTCCTGCAGGTTTTGGGATCGTGTGGGCGTCCGGGATAGGACATTCACCATTTTTGGCAAAGGAGTCAATGGTCGTGCGTTTTTACCCACGCACGATCATCGACCTCTTTGGCGCACGATCACTGGTCGTGCGCAGTCATGACCTCTTCTGTGAAAGTTCTGTCCCGGCATATCGCACGATCATTAGCCATACCGTGCACGATCACTGCTCGTGCGTTGCCGGTCGTGCGCAGTCATGACATCTTTTTCCACTTTTCTGCCTCCATTTCGCACGATCACTGACCATATCGCGCACGACCACTGGTCGTGCGCCAGTGATCGTGCGCGCTGTTTAATTCTGTTTTCTATAAATAGCGCAGGTCCGCCCTAATTTCGAGGGACGATCCAAATCCGCGATTTTTTCCGCCGTTCTTCGTCTCGGACGAGGGTTTCCTCCGTCCCCCTTCATCCTCCACCTTAGGGAAGGTCTCCGGGCAAGCTTTCAACGCCAAATCAACGCCGGAGCATCCTCTCGGCCTCCTCCTTCATCCTCAAGCTTCAAGCGGAGTTTTGACCGAGCTTTCTCCATCAAGCAAGGAAGGGCCGGAGCCGCAATCTACGGATCATTTCAACGAAGAAGACGGGTCCATTGGGAGTGAGTGACACCTCCTCTACCCCGGACGCAGTTGAGGACCGAGCTTGGACTCGGATTGACAACCCGGGATTCCAACCGTGAACCCTCAACAAGGCTTCGGATTCGGTCGATTCGCACACCTCTTTCTCTTGTATTTGATAGCTTAGTTTAACTCTATGTATTGATGAAGTATTTTTATTGATTAGCATTTTCACTTATTCATGTCTATGTGAGTTATTGTGATTTTGTTATTATTGCTTGAGGTGCGCCTTGTTATTCCGCCATCCATCCACCCTTGCCGCACTAGCAATTGCTAGTGGCGTGCGTTGTGAAGAGGTGCCCACGACCCTCATTCCGCCATTCTCACCACCTCATCCGCTAGCCTACTCTTCCACCCGCCAAGCGATTCGGTGCATAGCGGCCCGTGTAGTTTCCATCCCGCCTGGCGAAGCAGTGCATAGCGGCCTGCATAGTAGGATTTCCGCCGTTCTCTCCACCTCATCCGCTAGCCTACTCGTCCATCCGCCTAGCGATTCGGTGCATAGCGGCCCGACTAGCCTTCCATCCCGCCTGGCGAAGCATCGCATAGCGGCGTTGCATAGGAGTAGCTTGTAGCTTTTATTTTCTGTTTCCGCAACCATCACAACCCCCATCGTTACCTTCGCCCCGAGGACTTCAATCTCAAGTCCTCCTCGACATTAACTCATCCCTTACTGTGTTCCTCAAGAGACCGACACTCGGGGATTTATTCCCAAACTTTATTACTTGTGCGACCGGTGCGCTTGCCATTTTCCACGCATCACACAGATCTCCCAAAAACTCCTCCAGAAATTCGTCCACCCTTATTCACCCTCACAAGCCATATTTCTCCACGAATCATTCTCTCATCTTCACTTTGAAGGATGAAGAGGTTGAAGAAGACTAAAGCCTAGAAAACAAACCTAGGCATGACTTTCCTAGGAAATCATCTCCTCACCATCAAGACTCTATGGAGTCGATATCTCTCTAGAATATACCTACAGATCTAGCACCAAGGGAGAGGGGAGGAAGCTCACCTCATTTCCAGCTGTACCACCATTTCCGGCCATGGATCCAGTCATCCTCCTCTGCGGCATCAGTTGCTGTTGTTCTTCACGACAAGGAAGGAGAGAGAGAAGGCCGCCTCTAGGAGCTCCGATGGCTTCCCTCGGCTCCGTCAGTTTCGCGAGGTCCGTGATGACGCCAGAGGTCGATCGGCAAGGATGGCTAGGGTTCAGCTTTATCATCTCTTATAAACGGATGCATTAGGTTAAATCCCTTTTTCCACGTGTCACACTCTGATTGGACCGCCCAAATTAAGTCTTACTTGAAATGACCAGTCCAAGGAATCATCAAGCAC
Source organism: Platanthera zijinensis (assembly GCA_039513925.1). NCBI lineage: Eukaryota > Viridiplantae > Streptophyta > Magnoliopsida > Asparagales > Orchidaceae > Platanthera > Platanthera zijinensis. The sequence continues at coordinate 197,058,596 of CM077082.1, forward strand.
GAATCCCAAAGTCCGGTTCGGTCTGCCTGTAAAAGTCGGCGAATCTGCCTAGGCGAAGAAAACGCACAAGTCAAATTCGACGGAAATCAACTGCCATTCCCGTCGATCGGTGAGAATCGCCGGGCATTCTCGACGAATTCGTCGGGTATCAACAATGATACCCGACAAATTTCACTTAGCCAACTTATCGGAAATCCTTGCATTGAGTGTGTTGAGTATCAGTCAGTGATACTCGATAATCGGTTGGTATCACCGGGCATTCTCGACGATCAGTGAGAATCGCCGGGCATTCTCGTCGATCGGTGAGAATCGCCGGGCATTCTCGTCGATTTTTACTTAACCTAATTCCCAATCTGCAGTTCTGAATCCGGCGGGTATCGACCATCGATACCCGTCGAATCGGCGAGTATCATTCCCGATACACGTCGATCGGCGAGTATCATTTCCGATACCCGTCGATCGGCGAGTATCAACTTCCATTCTCGTCGATTTTCCCTTGGGCCATTTCCTTTGGATCTGTTGGATATCACTCAACCCTACACTCCAATCAACGCACTTGACACCTTTTGCCAGTACATCCCGAGCCCGAGTCAAGTCTCTTGACTCAAAACTCGTGTGAGGGGCCTAGCGCGAATTGGGACGTTACAAATCCTATAAACAAAATAAAAGATTTTGTCCCCGAAATCAGGCTGAGGCTATGGGGAGTAAAGCATACAAAAATAACATATGCTTTTAGATAAAACTACCTGAAGCAAACAACTCTGGGTAGCGTTTCTGCATCAAGTCCACCGGCTCCCAAGTAAATTCTTCCTTCCAAAGATTAGACCATAGCACTTTTACCAGAGGCACACTTTTGCGGCGCAAGGTTCTTATCTCATTATCAACGATCCGTACCGGCTCCAGTCGCACAGATCTGTCAGACGCCACCTTACCATCAGTTGTGGGGATGTATTGTTCAGGCCGCAACAGTGCCTTCCGAAGGGATGATACATGGAACACAAAGTGGAGATTCTCTAGCTCGGGCGGTAGGTCCAGTCGATAGGCCAAGGGGCCAATCCTTTCCAATATGACATAGGGCCCAACATACCGTGGGCTGAGCTTCTTCACTCCCCGCACCCGTGACACTCCATGCATCGGTCGAATTTTCAAGAACACTTTATCACCCACTTGAAACTCCACCATACGGTGCCTTGCATTATAATACTTCGCCTGCGACTTTGAGCCTCAAGCATGCGATCCCGTATCAATTTGACTACCGCATCAGTATCGTCAATATACTCAATTCCCAATGCCTTCGGGTCTTCGTCTTGCACCCAAGACAAGTGGTTCTACACCTCCTTCCATATAGGGCTTCATGGGGTGTAATGCCAATGCTAGCTTGATGACTATTATTGTAGGAGAATTCCACTAAGGGCAAGAGTCTTTCCCACGGCTCTCCCCTATCTATCACACACAACCTCAACAGATCCTCCAATGTTCGGATGGTCCGCTCAGACTGCCCGTCCGTTTGAGGATGAAATGTGGTGCTGAAGGTAAGGCGCGAGCCCAGATATGCCTGTACCGCCTTCCATTCCTTGGAGGTAAAACGACCATCACGGTTCGAAACTATCGTCTTAGGTACGCCATGATACCGTACAAACTGCTCCACAAAAAGGCGAACTAAGACATCCACGTGAGCATCCTTCTTTATTGGGATAAACCGGGCTACTTTGGTCAAGCGATCAACAATCACCCACACTGAATCTTTTCCTAAGCGGGAGAGAGGTAGCCCATGTATGAAGTCCATGAAAATATCCTCGAACTTCCATTCTGGGATTGGCAACGACTGCAACAAGCCACCGGGACTCCTACACTCCGCCATCACTCTTTCGCAAGATTCACAATGCGTGACAAAGTATCGGACATCCTTCTTCATTCCTGGCCAACACATCGTCTTCCGTAAGCCGGCGTACATCTTGGAAATTCCCGGGTGCATTGAGTATTGATAGCAATGTGCCTCTCTCAAGATATCCTCCCGGATTCTGCCACCTTTGGGAATGTAGAGTAGGCCGCGAAAGTAAACGGGTCCGTCTTTTAGTGTGTACTCGTCGGTAGTCCCATCTTCGATTAACTTTATTGCCAGGGCCAAAGCCGCATCTAATCCTTGCTCCACTCATATCCGGTCCCGGATATCACAAACTATGCTCATGCTATTCAAGTACTCCGTATATTCTTCCGAAGAAGCCTTAAATATTAAGGTAATGTCCATCTCCTCAATCATCCGCGCTAACTCCATGCTCATCAACCGAGACTCTGGGCTCGAGCCGGGTACTTTCCTACTCAACGCATCGGCTACCGAGTTCGCTTTTTCGGGGTGGTAGTTCAAGGTGAACTCATAGTCGCATTGAAATTCTAACCACTGCCGTTGTCTTAAGTACAATTCCTTCTAGGTATGGACGTACTTCAAGTTTTTATGATCCGAGAAGATTTCGTAGTGGACGCCGTAAAGATAATGCCTCCATACCTTCAAGGCGAACACCACTGCTCCTATCTCCAAATCATGCACCGGGTAATTGATTTCATGCTTCTTCAATTATCTTGAAGCATAAGCAATTACGTGTCCATGCTGCATCAACACCGCTCCCAACCCCTGATAAGACGCGTCCATATAAACTTGGAATCCTTCCTTCCCAGACGGAAGGACAAGGATGGGGGCGGAGGTAAGTCTATCCTTCAATTCCTGGAATGCCGCTTCACATTGTGGTGTCCACTCAAATGGCACTCCTTTCTTTGTCAAAGAAGTAAGCGGGAGGGCAATCTTGGAGAATCCTTTTACGAACTTGCGGTAGTATCCGGCAAGTCCAAGAGAACTCATCACATCGGCCGCTGACTTTAAGGGAGACCACTCCTTCACGGCACGCACCTTAGCCGGATCCACAGCTAGTCTAGCCCCACTGATTACATGACCTAGGAAACCACATCCCTAAGCCAGAATTCACACTTGCTAAACTTGGCGAACAGGGCATGCTCTTTTAACTTTTCCAGAACTAAGACCAAATGCCCGGCATGTTCTTCCTCCGTCTTCGAGTAGACTAAGATGTCATCAATGAACCCAATGACAAATACATCTAGATAGGGCTCAAACACTTTATTCATCAAGCTCATAAAAGCTGATGGGGCATTTCTGAGCCCAAACGACATCACTGTGAACTCATATAAGCCGTACCTTAAGCTGAAAGCCGTTTTCTGAATATCACCCTCTTGTATTCTAAGTTGGTAATACCCCGAGCGCAAATCTAGGTTTGAGAACCAATGCGCTCCCACCAGTTGGTCGAACAACTCATCGATCCAAGGTAACAGATAGGTATTCCGTACCGTTAGTCGGTTGAGTTCCCGATAGTCTATATATAAACGCAGGGTTCCATCTTTCTTCTTAACAAATAGAACAGGGGCTCCCCAAGGTGATGAGCTGGGGCGAACAAACCCTGATTCTACCAACTCCTGCAGTTGAACTCTAAACTCCGCGAGTTCTTTTGGGGCCATCCGATAAGGGGTCCTGGAGACAGGCTTAGCTACTAATACAAGCTTAATCTGAAAATCCACTTCTCTATGCAGGGGTATCAAAGGTCTTTCCCCCAATGGTTATCTCCAACTCACACTTCGCGGTTGCCGTCATCTTAGATCCGTCTGGGAGGCATACTCTTCGAGCAATACCAATGAAATATTGTACTCCGTGTATATCCTTGATGAAGTCTTCAGACACGAAAGAATGTGAGGCACCGGTGTCAAATAACGTATAAGTCGGTTTCCGGCCGACCATCACGGTGCCTAAGTGTCAGTTAATAATACTCAAGCTAGACGTCTAGTATATCTTAAGCCACTAGAGGATATTAATGGAAGCAAAATGGCTAATTCAAATCGTACCTACAACCATCTCCTGAGGATTCCGCTCTTGAGTCATATCCAAGGCATACATCTGATCCCGAGCGGGTCTGGGGTTTCTTCCTCGTGGTCCACGTCCTCGACCACGCACATACCCTCGCTCCCAAGGGGCTGCTGGAGGGAAAGCAAAAGGCACATCTCCAAACAGTTGCGGACAGTAGCGTCGAATGTGTCCCGGTTTGTTGCATTCATAGCACACCCGCTCCTGCCTTCTGCCGTATTGCTGAAATTGTTGAGGTGGAGGTAATGCTGGTGGTTGCGGGACCGGGCACTCCTATCTAAAGTTCTGGGGAAATGCCCGCCACCCCTCCGATATCCTCTTCCTCTTCTCTTGTCAAATCTCCTTCTGTTGCTGGGGCCGGCTTCCATCACCCCCTCCGTTGGCCTCTTACCGCTTCCTAAGTGGTTCGTTTCCAATCTCTTCGCCATATCGATAATCTCCGCCAGACTAGAGTCCGCTATAAACAAAAGGGCTTGCCTTAGGGGAACTCGCAAGCCTTTGTAGAATCGTTTGGCGTACCATCTATCATCCAACTCATAGGAGTCAGTAAATCTAGCCAAGTGCTGAAACTCCCGTTGGTACTCTATCACCGATATGGACCCTGCTTTAGTTGCAAAAATCTCTCTTCAAGACCATCCCGAGTGGCCGAGGGGATGAAATGCTCTAAAAAGGCTTCAGAGAATTCGCTCCAACTAATGTCCGTGTACACTCTTCCACAAAAAGTGGAGCCTATGAGGGACTTCCACCACCTTTTGGCATGCAGTTCTAAGAGTGTCACCACAAGGGTCACCGCCATGTTGTTTGGACATCTTATTCCTGCAAAAAATTCTTGTATAATGTCGAGCCACTCTTCCGTACGCACCACCGACTCTTTCCCAATATAAGCTGGGAGGGGAGAGAGCTCGGAAAATGCTTAACCAACTAGATCCCTGGCCCCGTTTTTGTACAGGTGCCTGCTGAGATTGGGAACTAAAGGCATCCAAAATAGTTGTGAGCGTCTGCCCCAGCTCTGATTGTTGGAATTATGTAGGTACGGACGGGGCAGGGGTTCTCCTCACTGGCTCAGCATGTACTGGGATCTATACATAGGGTACAAACCTAAGGTTAGGTTGGCTAATCCCTAAGGTTAGGTTGGCTAATCTAAGGTTAATGATGGACAAACTTAGTGTGAATTACATATGGGCACACCACTGCTTCCGCTAAGTCAGTTTGTCCCCAAACTGACTAATTAAACGGGGGTGGCACAATTGTTAAGTGACTTTCTCCTTGGAGGATCGTAGCAAGCTGATACCATTTGTAATACCCCCCTCCCGGAACACAAAACACGACACGAGAGGGGTCTTATGCCCAGAACAGCCGCCTTGCGGTAACACTAACACTCAGGCCAGCCTGTACCACAAGACGCCTATCCTGCCGGCTACAACCAATATCAACATATAAAAGAAGTCAACCCACACTAAGCATAAGTCCATAAGTACAGCAAAAGAGAAGCTAAACAAGCTTCTACATAATCAGAGTACGTAAATAGAATTGCCCCGAAGGGCTACAATAAAATCTCTCACACTCACATCTGTAACCGACGGTAGCGACGGTACCATCCCCTCAGGCCCTGTCGTCCTGGCCAGGCTGTCCAGCTGCATAGCCAGCTGCTCCACCTGTGGGGTTTCCTCTAAAAAAGGAAGATATAATAACCGTTAGTTATAAAGACTAAGTGGCTTCACATCCGCTCCCCCGGCGACTCCTCGGCACCGGGCAGAGAAAGGAACAGGTACAATATATATAACAGTAGTACAAGCAGGTGAAGTAAATATACAAGTCATAAGTAGCAATATAAGTAGTGCATAAATGAACAGCCTCATAATGTACAGCAGTAAGAGAGTATAATATTATAACAGTAAGTAACTCAACTTATATGGATGCCCATACAAGCATATAAGTTAAGGGTCGTTAGGCAGTAAGTAACTCATCGTATAGGAGTTCCAATACAAACTTATACGATGAGGGTCTTGTGTATGTAATGAAGTGCAATGCAATGTATGCAATGCAATGACACACCCATGATCAAGCACATGCAACCTCTATGTCGACATAGACTTATAGTTCCCACTATTCGAGCAGGTAGCTAACCTTTCAGGCGTTAACCGTCGTGGACAAACGGTGACAGTAGAGCGGGCATATCCATTACTAGGCTGGTCTCCACACTACCTTGCCTAGGCCTCTATACGCCTCAATGCTAAGAACACAACAGCGGATCTCACATGTGTACTACGGCTCAGCGGGTTCTCTTGGGTAAATGTACACCAAGATCCTAGCCCCAAACTGGCCTAAGGTATGACACAGAAGGAGCCCTGGAAATGAGCACGAGGACCAAGCCCAACCGTTCACATGGCACGGAAGGAGCCTCGGGACGTGAACACCGAGGACCAAGCCCAACCGCCCAAGGTCTAACTGTCAACTCCCATCGGTGTGACGATTGGCGAGCCCGTAGACCTGCCACACTATCCTCAACCCGGGATTACGACACCACGTGTCGACTCACACCACATGAAATTCCACCAAATCGTGGCATGGAAGGAGCCTCGGGATGTGAACACCGAGGACCAAGACCAACCGTTCACTTGGCACAGAAGGAGCCTCGGGACATGAACACCGAGGACCATGCCCAACCGTCCAATTTTACTCATCTCAACCTCATTCCAACTAGTGACGGTCAACACCGCACTTGTTACTTCCACCATGCTACCCGTAGGGAGACAACACTCTAAGCATTGGATTACTAAATTCCCTTCTATCCATTCAACATACATCATGGCCATAGTTAAATAATTTATATATCTATCAATTTATAACTACCCATTTATACCAGGCTCTTTCCTTCAATAAAGCTTGTCCACAACTCGATATACGAATTAAGATTTATAACCTAAACTTATCATATCACTATGATGATTATGTCAAAGGAGTTCACCCAAGACTCGAGTTGGATCGCAACGTTAAATTCCACCGAATTGAATTCCACAATACACAGCCCAGAATTTAGTTGCAGCCTTAATCCGGGCAGCAACTTCGACCAAGGATTCCTGTGGCTACAGAAATCCGATGAGTGCGTGTAACCAATCGTTGGAAAGAAGGCAATCTATGGCCTAAAGCAGAGCCCTCGAGCTTGGTTTGACAAGTTTAGCGGCATCGTGGCGGCCGTTGGTTTTGTGCGAAGCTCTGCCGATCACTCTCTCTTTATTCGCAAAACCCCTTCAGGGCTGGTTGTTCTTGCTGTGTACGTCGATGATATTCTTCTCACTGGCGATGACCAGGAAGGGGTAGCCCTGACAAAGTGACATCTTCGTCAATATCTGGTCACGAAAGATATGGGCTCTCCAAAGTACTTTCTAGGGATCGAAATCTCTCGGAAGCCTGACTCATTAGTTCTCTCCCAGCGTAAGTATGCCCTTGACCTTTTAAAAGAGGCAGGATTGACTGGAGCAAAACCTGCAGATGCCCCATGGCAACTGGAGAAGACAAAACCTGGACAGATGATTTGCCTCCTCTTTCAGATAGTTCGCGGTACAGGTGTCTGTTTGGTAAGCTCATATATCTCACAGTGACCAGGCCCGACATTTCCTATACTGTAGGCAAGGTGAGTCAATTCATGCAAGCACCTATGGAGTGCCATCTACAGTCCGCCTTGCGGATCTTCGAGTATGTCAAAGCAGCTCCTGGGAAAGGATTACTTTTTCAGAAGAATGGTCATCTGAGGGTTGAAGCATACTCAGATGCAAGTTATGCTGATGACAAAGGGGATCGCAAGTCAACCTTGGGTTTTTGCACCTTTGTTGGGGGAAATCTTGTGAGATGGAAGAGCAAGAAGCAGTCTGTTGTCTCCAGGTCCAGTGCATAAGCTGAGTATCGCAGTATGGCGTCGACCACTTGTGAGTTAAAATAGCTACGGGCTCTCATGCTAGATTTAGGAGAGGTCTACAACCATCCTCTACCTATGTTCATTGATAACAAGGCTGCCATATACATCTCCAAAAATCCGGTCTTCCATGAAAGAACCAAGCACATTGAGGTCGACTGTCATTTCATTCGTGAAGAGATCTTAAAGGAACAAATTTGCACTCCCGTTGTCACTTCTGATAAAGAGCTGGCTGACATCTTCACCAAGCCAGTTTCTGCCTCGTTTCTTCATATTTGTGACAAGCTGGGCATGATCGATATATATGCTACAACTTGAGGGGGAGTGTTTAAGTTGGTGACCGAGCGGTCTGGCTGTCTGTCTTGGCGGTTTGAAGACCGGGTGGTCTGGCGGTTTCCCTTCAGCAGGTTAGTTGATGTGTCGTTGTTATCTTGTAGCCGAGCGGTCTAGCCGTTTGTCTCAGCCGGCTTGGAGACCGGGCGGTCTAGCGGTCTCCCCTGGCGATCTCTCTTTATCTCTTGTAGTAGCCGTGCGGTTAGCCCTTCTGTCTAACCGCGCGGCTTGTGCGGTTTGTTCTGTATAGTCCGCCTAGTCCTGTAATTTTTTAGTCTCACATTTCTTATTTGTATTCTCTTATCTCTCCTCCATTCTATATAAGGGAAGGCATACCTTTGTAATAGATACCTTTTATGATTATAAAGTTTCAGTTTAAACAGTTTCCGGATTGTTTTAGTTCGATTCTAACATGGTATTAGAGGACTCGATTTTCTCCGCCTGATTCTGTGCGCCCTCTCTGACCGCGCGACCTGTCTGCGCGGCTTGCTTCTTCTAGCGACCTATTCTCGCAACTTGTTTCTTCCGGTCTACGCCCTGTTCGCACGGCTTCTTTCTCTCCTTTTCGTTGTCCTTTGTGTGCGCAGCCTCTTTGTTTCTCCTTATTCTCGCTGTGACCTATGCTTAGTCGTCGCGCCCTCCATTCTAGCTGCTCTTCTTCTCTAGTCGCCCCGGCCTGTTGCCGCGACCTGTTTGCCTTGTTCGCCATTTTTGCCTCCCAGCGGACTTCTCTCTATTCGCGTGGTGTCTCTTTCTTCTGTTCTGTTTTCTTGCCGCTCGACTTCTTTCCCTCTGCTTGTTTCTACGGCTTGGTCGTGGCTTTTTTGGCCGCTGTTGTCTATCATCGTGATCGCTACAAATCTTGTTTTTCTAACCGCTGTGATTTCTCTCTGTTCGCGCGAGTTCTTCCTTGTTTTGGCGGCCTCTCTGGCCTGCTTCCTTAACCGCTCTCTCTCTTAGTTCCCGCGACCTGTCTCTAAGTCGTAGTGGCCTGATCTCCTCTGTGCGGTTCTTCCTTTAGCCGCTCCTGCTTGTTAGTCGCCGCGACTTCCGATTTAGTCGCGCGGCTTGTGCTTCCCTCTTCTTCCCCTTTGCCTTGCTCTGCACCTTGGTCGTGGCCCTTCTTGCCGCTGGTGTGCTGTCACCGTGACCGCTGCAGTTTTTGGTTCCTCCCTTCATGGCTTTCATATACTCCTCAAAGCCATTCGCCTCGGTGGTCAAGTCTTCTTATAGTGCCCACGTTGTTACTCAAGGAAAATGGTTTATCGACACCGGTGCTAGAAATCATATGACCGGCAATCTCCAGTGTTTTTCTCTCCTAGAAACACATGATCGGTCACCCCCGGTTATTCTCACTGACGGCTCTTCATCATCGGTCCATGGGATGGGGATAGTTCATGTCACTCCGTCTCTTCGCTTGGCGGATACTCTCTACGTGCCCAAGTTCCCGTGCAACTTATTATTTGTTACCTCTCTGTGCAAGCAAATACAATTTTCCATCACATTTACTTCTACTTCTTGCTCTTTTCAAGGATCCGGACTCCCAACGGACGATTGCTACTGGGACTGAGAGTGGCGGCCTATACTTCCTAAACAACATTTCCGCTTTCTCCAACTTCTCCTCCACCTCCACAGATCTTCTCCAATGGCATCTCTGCCTTGGTCATGCTCCTCCACGTCTTCTTCGTCAACTTCTGCCCCAACATCCTCCACAAAGTCCTCCGCTCAACTGTGAGGCCTGTCAGCTTGGCAAGCATCACCGCTCCTCCTTTCCTCCAAAACACGTTCGTGGATCTACCCGTCCGTTTGATTTCATCCACTCCGATGTTTGGGGTCCTTCTCCTACTCTTACCGTTGGTCGGGGTAGTTCATATTTTGTCACGTTCATTGATGATTTCTCTCGCTTTACGTGGGTGTATCTGTTAAAAGATCGCTTCGAATTATTCTCTGTATGGATGTCCTTCTATCTCATGATCAAAACACAATTTAATGTTTCTATTAAAGTTTTTCGATCTGATAATGCCAAAGAATATATCAGTCATGACTTTTCTACCTTCTGCATGCAAAATGGGATTATTCATCAAACTAGTTGTGTCTATACTTCACAACAAAATGGTGTGGTAGAACGCAAAAATCATCACCTCCTCGATGTCGCTCGCACCTTGATGACCCAGATGCATGTTCCTTGCTCCTATTGGGGCTATGCTGTTCTCCTTGCCTGCTACCTTATCAATCGCATTCCCTGCACGGTTCTACACGGAAAAGACCCTATTCTCCATTCTGTATCCGGGCAAGGAACCGTTTCCTATCCCTCTCCAAATCTTTGGATGCACTGCCTTTGTGCATGCCCCTTCTGCCACCCGTGATAAGCTCTCCCCTCGCTCCACCAAATATGTCTTTCTGGGGTATTCCACCACTCAGAAAGGCTATTGTTGCTTTGATCTCGTCCTTCGTAAGCAGTTCATCTCTGCTGACATCACCTTTTTTGAGAATACCTCCTACTTCTCGGCTGACTCCTCTCCTCTTCTCCCAGCTTATGATTCTCCTGTTGTTCCCTTCATTCCCTTGTCTCCTACTGCGGTCTCCACCCCTACACCATCTTTGTCCACTCCTCTCACTCCGCCTCTTTATCCCTTTTCTCCGCCACCATCTCTCTCATCTCCGCCTCCGTCGCTCTCTACTCCCGGGCCAGCTCTCTCTGCCACAGATGCTCTGGATGTTGAGGGACCCGCTGACCTGGATCTTCCTATAGCTCTTCGCAAAGGGGTGCGGACGTGTACCCTATACACCCTTGCTGTTGTTTTTTCATATGATCGTCTTACCCCTTCTCGCAGGGCTTTTGCACTGGCTATCTTTACCACTGCCACACCTTTCTCCTACCAGGAGGCCCTTGCTATTCCTCATTGGAAGATGGCCATGGATGAGGAAATGGCGACCCTCACTGAGAAGGGTACCTGGACTCTTGTTCCTCCTCCCTTCGGAACTTATGTTGTTGGTTATCGCTGGGTCTTTGTAGTCAAATTTGGCCCGGACGGCACTGTGGACCGTTATAAGGCTCGCCTTGTTGCTAAGGGATTTACTCAGACCTATAGGGTTGATTACTTTGACACCTTCTCCCCCATGGCTCGTCTCAGGACTATCCGGGTCCTTCTCTCTGTGGCGGTAAATCGGGATTGGCCGATTTCCCAGCTGGATGTCAAGAATGCCTTCCTTTATGGTAATCTTCAGGAGGTCGTCTACATGGAGCAACCTCCTGGGTATGTTTCTCAGGGGGAGACATGAGTATGCCGGCTGAAGAAGGCAATCTATGGCCTCAAGCAGAGCCCTCGAGCTTGATTTGACAAGTTCAGCGGCATCGTGGCGGCCGTTGGTTTTGTGCGAACCTTTGCCGATCACTCTCTCTTTATTCGCAAAACCCCTTCAGGGCTGGTTGTTCTTGCTGTGTACGTCGATGATATTCTTCTCACTGGCGATGACCAGGAAGGGGTAGCCCTGACAAAGCGACATCTTCGTCAATATCTGGTCACGAAAGATATGGGCTCTCCAAAGTACTTTTTGGGGATCGAAATCTCTCGGAAGCCCGACTCATTAGTTCTCTCCCAGCGTAAGTATGTCCTTGACCTTTTAAAAGAGGCAGGATTGACTGGAGCAAAACCGACCAGATGCCCCATGGCAATTGGAGAAGACAAAACCTGGACAGAAGATTTGCCTCCTCTTTTAGATAGTTCGCGGTACAGGCGTCTGGTTGGTAAGCTCATATATCTCACAGTGACCAGGCCCGACATTTCCTATGTTATGGGCAAGATGAGTCAATTCATGCAAGCCCCTAGGGAGTGCCATCTACAGTCCACCTTGCGGATCTTGGAGTATGTCAAAGCAGCTCCTGGGAAAGGATTACTTTTTCAGAAGAATGGTCATCTGAGGGTTGAATCATACTCAGATGCAAGTTATGCTGATGACAAAAGGGATCGCAAGTCAACCTCGGGATTTTGCACCTTTGTTGGGGGAAATCTGGTGAGCTGGAAGAGCAAGAAGTAGTCTGTTGTCTCCAGGTCCAGTGCATAAGCTGAGTATCGCAGTATGGCGTCGACCACTTGTGAGTTAAAATAGCTACGGGCTCTCATGCTAGATTTAAGAGAGGTCTACAACCATCCTCTACCTATGTTCTGTGATAACAAGGCGCGCTGCCATATACATCTCCAAAAATTTGGTCTTCCATGAAAGAACCAAGCACATTGAGGTCGACTGTCATTTCATTCATGAAGAGATCTTAAAGGAACAAATTTGCACTCCCTTTGTCACTTCTGATAAAGAGCTGGCTGACATCTTCACCAAGCCAGTTTCTTCCTCGTTTCTTCATATTTGTGACAAGCTGGGCATGATCGATATATATGCTCCAGCTTGAGGGGGAGTGTTGAAGTTGTTGACCGGGCGGTCTTGCGGTCTGTCTTGGAGGTTTGAAGACCGGGCAGTCTGGCGGTTTCCCTTCAGCAGGTTGGTTGATGTGTCGTTGTTGTCTGGTAGCCGAGCGGTCTAGCCGTTTGTCTCAGCCGGCTTCGAGGCCGGACGGTCTAGCGGTCTCCCCTGGCGATCTCTCTTTCTCTCTTGTAGTAGCTGTGCGGTTAGCCCTTCTGTCTAACCGCGCGGCTTGTGCGGTTTGTTCTGTATAGTCTGCCTAGTCCTGTAATTTTTTAGTCCCACATTTCTTATTTGTATTCTCTCATCTCTCCTCCATTCTATATAAGGGAGGGCATACCTTTGTAATAGATACCTTTTTCTGATAATAAAGTTTCAATTTAAACCGTTTCTGGCTTGTTTTAGTTCGATTCTAACAAGTACCTTTTACTGCATGTCTGTTTTGCTGGAAGGTCCTCCATTGATTAGTTTTTATTGCTTGCAGGTGGTCAGTTTTCCACATTTCAGAACTCTGATTTGAGGAAAACGAAAGGTCGTGCGTTTTCTTGACTTACGGTTAGTTTCTGTCGTGCATTTTCTACAGGTCTTTCTGGAGAAGTGCCCAACTCGTGCGAATTCTTAACGCACGGTTTCATCGAAACCGTGCGCGAAGGAAATGCACGGTTATCCTGTAGCCTTCCTATTTTTCCTGCGATTTGGGCTCATTGTGGTTACCCGTGTGAATTGCTTCACGCACGGGCGCTTCCGCCCATGCACTTGTAAAACACACGGTTCCACTATTTTTGCCTGCATTTCTATGCTCTGTCGTTACCCGTGCGATTTCCTTCACACACGGGCGGAATTTCCCGTGTGCGAGTAAAGCGCACGGGTCAACGCTTCTTCTTTGTAGGCGTATGCTTAAAGTAAATATCGCACGGTTTGCGTACGGTCGTGCGCCGCGAACCGTGTGAGACAATTTTTCTGATGATTTTCTGTTTAAGATGCAGATTTTTCCATTGACGGGGATAGTTCGTCCATCCCGCCTTTTCTGCTCCCTTGAGCAGGAAAACGAAGCTCCAGCCCCCTTTTTCTCTCTCTTCCTTGGAGGGAAGATCCGGCCACCAATTCCACTCCATAGAGCTTGCAAAAGCTTTGCCTTTGACTCCCATTGTCATTGCTACCTTCCAAGCTCCTGTTCAAGATACTCATTGCAGCCCGCCAAGCTTCAATCCGCTTCCACGACCTCAACACAACAAGGACTGGTTTGAAGGAGGAAGTGATAGCTCCTCCCGGATCCTGGACTCCTTTCGAACACCTAGCACAGATAAGGTATGACACCCCTAGTTTCCAGCCAAGAACCTTGGAAAGCTTCTACGTTTTGGTTGTAATCTCTTCTCCATTTCCTGGATTTACTTTCTGCTGAACTCTTGCTAGCGCTATTGTAGTTTCATAACTATTTATTGTTCAAGTTTCCATTGAGTGTTCGTTTGGTAATCTCCTGAGCATTATATTTGTTAGAAAGCTTTAACTTTGCGCTAGAGTAAAGAGAGTTTGGGCCATTCTAGCCTTTGATAGAAGTGTGTGCTGAGAAGAGGTGTTTTCGACCCTTGTTCATTCGCTTCCGCTATTACTCTTCGGGGTGATTCATCCGGGCGATGCGATGAAGGCAACCCGCGCTAGTTTTTTATTGTTTTAGCATAGGATATCCAAATCAAAAACCTCCTTGTTCACTTAACACTTGCACTCATTTCTCTAAATGCTAAAACACATGCTCCATACTTGCGCTCCGTGAGAAATCGATACTCGGGGATGCTACTCCTCATTATTATTACTTGGCCGTGAATGGTAGTCTTACTGCTAGCGCATCAAGTTTTTGGCGCCATTGCCAGGGTGCGCAACTGTTGCGTGTGTTTTTTGCTTTTTAGTGAAAAGTCTGTAGGTGTTCAAGTGCGTTTTAATTTCTTTTTGTTTGTTTTGTGAGTCTATGACAGATCTAAACCCCACTGAAAGGGTTTAAGATTTAGGAGTTGACGCTGAGACTGCAAGAGCTAGAAGAGCTCGGTTGCGCGCTGCTGCAGAAGAGAGAATGGACAATCCTGTCCATGGTAGAAACGGTCAGGAAGATAGAGGGGTTGATGCACACGAGGTGGTCCAACCTAGAGTAAGGACTATTAGGGATTTCACTACCCCTACGACGGAGAGTGTTTATCCTGGGTTTGGGCCAGCCATCGCCAACCACCACTTTGAAACCAAGCTGGCAATCCTAAATATGATTAGGAACAACACCCAATATTCCGGCCTGCCGAGTGAGGATCCTCAGCTTCATCTTGCTGAATTTTCTGATATATGCGGGACCTTCCGTTATGTGGGGATCTCTGATGAAGTTGCGAAATTAAAGTTGTTCCCTTTCTAGTTACGAGATAGGGCCAAGACTTGGCTACATACAACCGCTATAGGAACTGAAAAACCTTAGGAAGCCTTGTCTTCCTTATTTTTGGCTAAATTTCATCCTGTCGATAAGATTGTTAATGCGCGCAGGGAGATAGACATATTCCGACAGTAGGAACAGGAGACCCTTTCTGAGGCATGGGAGAGGTTTGCCGATTTGCAGTACCATTGTCTGCAACACGGCGTGAGTCCTGGAATTTGGTAGAGATATTTTATTTCGCCGTTGAACCCAATCTCCGGGCAATGATCGATGCGGCTGCAGGAATCACGATTATGAATTTGGCCCCCGAGGAAGTGCCGAGGCTTCTAAGAGATACGGCCTCCCACAACACTTATTGAACCGTTAGGAGGAACGCCTCAAGAGGGGCGAGAAATTTGTTCAATGTGAACGTCGTGGTGATATACGTTGAACCTTGCCATCCTTCTTTGGAAGGAAAAATGATGCTGACAAGATCTACCCCGCCGCTAGTGCTCGTGCTGAACATCTCATGCCAAGGTTGTGGAAACCCCAGGCACCACACTTATGAGTGCACTGCGGGGGAACATGCAAGTGATCTGGCAGGTATGAGTTTTGAAGAACATGTTAATTTTATTAATAATCAAAATTGCGCTGCTCCTTATAACAATGCTTACAACCCGAATGCGAGAAATCACCCAAATTTCTCGTGGAATCAAAACGCTCCTGGTCAAAGATGGCAAGGAGGCCAGCATCAATTTGATGCTCAAGCCTCTTGTAGTCAACCGCGACCTCCTTATGAGGGTTACAATCAACACATACAAGGGACGCGCAAAAGCACTTTAGAAGAGATGATGGAGAAGTTAGTTGAGATGGCCTAGTCGAACATGGCCACTCAAATCTCCTCCATGAGGAATTTTGAGACGCAGCTTGGGCAGCTTGCTCAGGTGTTCTCCGAACGCACTCGTGGCGCCCTCCCAAGTGACACAGATAAAAATCCCCATGAATACGGGAATAGTGCTATAGAGGTGGCCGAGTACAGTAGGAATGAATTAGTCATCAAGTGTGAGATAAATGAAAAAGAAACGGTAGCTGTTTGTGATTCGGGTTCTTCGTGCAACATCCTTTCCTTGTAAGACGTTGTGAAACTGGATTTAAATATCGAAAATAGTATCCAGAAATCACTTGTGCTTGCCGATGGATCAGTTGTCAAAACTGATGGGGTAATTACAGATGTGGAAGTGAAACTTAATGGGGCTGTTGTAGTCACCGACTTTCAGGTACTAGGACCGGAGGGAAATAACTCAAGACCCATTTTGGGGTTCCATTCCTGAAAGCCAGTGAGGAAACACTATGCTTTAATGCTTGCGGATTTACCTTAGCTTCTAAGAATGAATTACCATCTCCACAATCACTTCCCGCTCTAGTCCCATGTGAATCTGAAAATCTGCGAAAAGTTAATGCTTTGCTATCTGACAAATTATCTAGTGCTGATAAGGCAGATGTGGTTCTTAGCGAGAAAGATATAACTATGCAAGTGAAGAAGTTACTGAAGCCCACTGAAGTAAAATCAAGTTCGGAGCTACAGAGTGTAGAATGAGGTAAAGTTAAGAAGGAATGCAGAATGAGCACGGCTACTGAGAGCGTGCAGAAATTCGATTTAAAAACTGTTACTGGACCAAGTAAATGTTGTAAAACTTTTAAACAGGTGACATGGGCTGATCGGCCACCTTCTGCGGGTGAGGAAAGGATGCCCTCGGTTGTGGTTGGTGATCTGGATGTTAAAATACCGGGCATGAATTCACCGCCCTGGCATTCTCCTATGGTTGAATTGCGACGAAAGAAGTTGCTCCTGCCCAAGGAGAAGAGTTTTGCTCACCGATGCAGTAAGGAGGAGGGTAGGGGAAAGGGTGATTAATCTTCTTTGGGCCCTAAAGCTTTCCCCTCTTCCTCATTCTGTGTATCGGGTGAGATTCATCATAAATCAGCATTTAGCTGAGAAGTGGAGGATCTCCGGAGCCGTCTCCTTTGTCTGGTTGCTTCTGATGTTTGTGTTGCTATAAATGCTATTTTTAACTTTGGATTATTCTTCCTTTTTGCTTGAGATGCATTGGTTACCTGAACAATACTATATAACTGTTAATACAGGTATTTGGTCTGCCTTAAGGATTGTAAAGAAAAGGTCTTATGGGAGACAACCCGAGTTTGCCGCCTTTAGCCTTGTTCAAGGCTATTGCTTTCCTTGCTTTGCTTATTTTGCTTTTTGCTTGTGCTGCCTATTTTTGTTTGGTTGGATATTGTCTTTTGCAGTTGATTTTTACTTGGGTCGTGGGTTGGTTGATCAAGTTTAAATGCCTAACTTCTGGTATGCTCATCTCTGAGCATTGGGTAACGTCTTCCCTCACCTCTTTTTGATTTCATTTCCAATATCATTTGCTGTATTATTTAGATTAAGTCTGGGGGAGAGCCTGTCGTTGTTACCCGTTGCAATTTCACTTCATATGCATGCAAGTAGTTCCTTTTATTTTAATTATGTAGTTCATTGCATTGCGAAACAATGCACCCCCTTGAGCGCGTACTTAACTTTTTGCGTGCTGCGAGTCAAACTTGCTTCTTTCGTTAGATTTGGGAAAATTACCGTGCTAACATAATATTATGAGATGGAGTAAAATGTTGGCCTTACTATTTTCCTAGTCAAGTGCTCCCATCTCATGTCGAAATTAGAGTAGAATTAATTTTTTTGCATGCTGTTAGTTTGTATTTTTTTCTAACTGCGTAAATTCTCTTTATGCTACTCAAAAATTGGTGAATCTGGTGTGAATCTGACGGTAGCTTAGGGATGTGTGTAGACTGTCGTTAGATTCATATTGCTTGAGTCGAGAGAATGGATAATATTTCTCGTTGGCTAAGAACATGCCCCAAGATACTCTCAAAACATGGGTACATGGTGTGTTAAGCACGAGCATGATGTAGGCCATCATTTTGGCTAGGTTGAGTTTTGTGCTTGTTCCTAACGTCTTATATTCGCTAGACCCATTTTTCCTACCCTTCCTTTTTCTTCACTCCATATTTTTTTCACCAAAGCCTATTAGCCAATCCTACTTGCACGCCCAAATTGAGCTTTACCATTTTCTGATTTCTAGTTTGGGGTCTTAATGGTTGTTGTTTGTGTGAAAAATGTGGATGTTTTCCAATGCTTACATTTGCTGGAATTGTAAAGAAAAAAAACGAGAAAAGAAAAAGAAATGAAAAAGAGAAAGGAAAAGTTTTATTGAAAATCCATTTTGAGTTAAAATAGATTTTGGGTGTAGTCGGTGCACACACCCATGTTTTAAAAATCAAGTCTGGGGGAATTGTGTACTCGTGCTTATTATGGTTAGCGGATTTATTTCTTATTGTGTTAGCTCAGTTGGGTTTTGTGCATAGCCTTAATTTCTATGCTTGTTTAACTCGCCTTAACCCAAGCCCCAATTGTACCTGAAGTCCTACGGACTTACGCTTTAAGTCAAACTAGTGTCGTGGAGAGAGTGAGAATGGGCAAGCAAATGGTCACCGACATTGGTGGATTCCTTCGGAGGTTGTTCTGAATCCCAATCTTTGGCAATATTCATCTTAGCGGCTTGTTTATTTTCTCACTATGCGTGACCAGAAGATTCACCTAGATTCAATTTTTGAGTAGTCATAGAATTTAATTTTACGTAGGCTGAAAAGTATAAATTAATTTGGATGCTTAGAAATTTTCTCTACTTAATTTTTACGTCCGTGAGCATGCGACTTCGCATGGTACTCCGGATCACAATTTCTGTATTAGTTAGTAATTTTTATTGTCTGCAAGGATCTTATTTGCTCGAGACGCGCAAATAGATAAGTCTGGGGGTGTGATGAGTCCCGTTTATATATGGTTTTGCGGGCTCATCTGGGTTGGTTTTCATGTCTTTTCACATCACTATTACGTTGTTTTCACTATTATTTCTTTCCTTTTGTGTTTCATGTGTTGTGTGCTTTTCTAGCCTTTGGGTGCGTAATTGCGCATTTGATTATTGGGGGTATGCTCGTGGGGCTCCCCGGGGCTCGTTCCAGTAGCTTTTACTGCATGTCCGTTTTGCTGGAGGGTCCTCCATTGCTTACTTTTCATTGCTTGCAGGTGGTCAGTTTTCCCCATTTCAGAACTCTGATTGAGGAAAACGCACGGTCGTGTGTTTTCTTGCCTTACGGTTAGTTTCTATCGTGCATTTTCTATAGGTCATTCTAAAGAAGTGACGAGCTCGTGTGAATGCTTCATGCACGGTTTAATCGAAACAGTGCGCGAAGGAAATGCACGGTTTTCCTATAGCCTTCCTGTTTTTCCTACGATTTGGGCTCACTGTGGTTACCCGTGAGAATTGCTTCTCGCACGGGCACTTCTGCCCGTGCGCGAGTAAAACGCACGGTTCCACTGTTTTTGCCTACATTTCTACGCTCTGTCGTTACCCGTGCGATTTCCTTCACACACGGGCGGAATTGCCCGTGCGCGAGTAAAACGCATGGGTTAACGCATCTTATTTGCAGGCGTATGTTTAAAGTAAATATCGCACGGTTCGCGCACAGTTGTGTGCCAAACCGTACGAGACCATTTTTCGGATGATTTTCTTTTTAAGATGCAGATTTTGCCATTGACGGGGATAGTTCGTCCAGCCCTCCTTTTCTTCTCCCTTGAGTGGGAAAACGAAGCTCCAGCCCCCTTTTTCTCTCTATTCCTTGGAGGGAAGATCCGGCCACCCATTCCACTCCATAGAGCTTCCAAAAGCTTTATCTTCGACTCCCGTTGCCATTGCTACCTTCCAAGCTCCTGTTCAAGAAACTCGGTGCAGCCCGCCAAGCTTCAATCTGCTTCAACAACCTCAACACAACAAAGACTTGTTTGAAGGAGGAAGTGACAGCTCCTCCCAGATCCTGGACTCCTTTCGAAGACCGAGCACGGGCGAGGGCTGATACCCCTAGTTTCTGGCCGAGAACCTTGGAAAACTTTTACGTTTTGGTTGTAATCTCTTCTCCATTTCCTGGATTTACTTTCTGCTGAACTCCTGCTAGCGCTATTGTAGTTTTATAACCATGTATTGTTCAAGTTTCCGCTGAGTGTTCGTTTGGTAATCTCCTTAGAATTATATGTGTTATAAAGCTTTAACTTTGCACAAGAGTAAAGAGCGTTTGGGTCATTCTAGCCTTTGCTAGAAGTGTGCGCTGAGAAGAGGTGTTTTCTACCCTCACTTGTTCATTCGCTTCTGCTATTACTCTTCGGAGTGATTCATCCGGGCGATGCGATGAAGGTGACCCGCGCTAGTTTTATATTGTTTTAGCGTAGGATATCCAAATCAAAAACCTCCTTCTTCACTTAGCACTTGCACTCGTTTCTCTAAATGCTAAAACCCATGCTCCCTACTTGCGCTCCATGAGAGATCGATACTCGGGGATGCTACTCCTCATTATTATTACTTGGCCGTGAATGGTAGTCTTACCGCTAGCGCATCAGGCATTCATCCACTCCCCCTAAAAAGAAGTTTCAACCCGAAATATGATATACAAATCGAATCCAAAATAGAAAAGGAATAACCAAAGGTTATCGGATGAAAAAAATTTTACCAAGGAAGCTAGGAGAAAAGGTGAGGATGAGACTTTCTCATAGCTGATTCCAACTCCCAAGTCGTGCTCTTCGAGTCTTGGATTCACCAAAGAACCTTTATCAAAGGAATCGTCTTCCGTCATAACACACGATCCTGAGTCTTCAGAATACGAACAGACATTTTGACCTAAGAAAAATTAGGTTGCAACAGGGGCACCGATTCAAGGACATGTGGATTACTGAGCACAAACTTTCGCAACTGTCTCATATGAAACACATTGTTAACACCAGGGAAAGTAGCGGGCAAATCCAGCCTATAAGCGGACACTCTGATGCACTCAATAATTTGTAAAGTTCCCACATACATAAGATCCACCTTATGGTTCCTTCCAAACCTCTTAACACCTGGCATCAGACAAACCTTCAGAAAAACCATGTCCCCAACTACGAACTCCAGATCAACCCTTTGTTGATTTGCATACTTCTCATAATGCTCCTGGGCTACACGAAGCTTTTGAACCTGTAACCCTTGATAATCAACCTTTAACATCTACAGCTCAGTTGGTTATAGTCACTGTTGAAGATTGATTATCAAGGGTTATGTGTTCGAAACCTAGTGCCAACAATGCACTGTACTGAGAAACGGGTCGGGGAGGCATTGGGGTTGTATAGGCTGCAGCCTTGTAGCGGTGCTAGATGGGTCACATTAAAGTCTTGTAAGAGGTCGGGCCTGAGCCGTTATATTATGTAACAGTCCATACTCGACCACTAACAAGGCTTTCGGACCTAACAACGGTCTCTCTCTAACCTCAGCCCAAAACAAGAGAGTTCTGAAACACCTCCCATACAAAGCCTCAAAGAAGGCCATTTGCAAACTCTTTTGATTACACTTATTATAGGCAAATTCCATTATTCTAAGATGTTTATCCCATGCTCCACTATGGTCCAAAATATAGCATCCGATCATATCCTCCAAAATTTTATTAACTCTTTCTGTTTGACAATTGGTCTGCGGGTGGTAAGCGGTTGAATTCCTGAGGTCAGTGCCCAACCCTTCTTGTAAACTTTGCCAGTAACGCGGCATAAACTTGGAGTCCCGATATGAAACAATACTTACCGGCACTCCATGCAATCCTATGGCTTCATCCAAATATAACTCTACTATCTTTTCCATTGAATAACAAATTTTGAAGGGCATGAAGTTAGCACACTTCCTCAATCTATCACCTATGACCCATACAGAATCATGTCCTCTGGGATACCTCAAAAAACCGGTAATAAAGTCCATAGAGATGCTCTCCCACTTCCAACTTGGAATATCCAAAGGCACCAGCTTGCCACCAAACCATATATGATCTGCCTTAACACGCTTGCAGGTGAAGCACTCAGACAAGAACTTAGCTATATTGTTTTTCATCCTATACCACCAAACGATCTCCTTCAAATCTCTATACATCTTTGTAGATCCGGGGTGGTAGGACATACCAGAGCCATGTGCTTCACTACAAATCCTTGCCCGAATATCACCAATAGATGGAATATAATATCTGTCATGGCACTTCAAGTTTCCCACATCATCAACCGAAAAGCCCGGTAATTCCCCTTTTTCAGTTCTACTTCAGATATGCTGAAAATCGGGATCTTCCTTCTGATGCAGCCTTGTAATTGTAATCCATGAAGGCTCTGCCACTTCCAAGCTACTTTATGTAAGACCCACCCCCCCCCCCAGAATACAAGACACGGCTGAGGGGAGTCTTATGCCCAGGACAGCCGTCTTGCAATAGCGCCAACACACGGGTCGACCTGTACCACAAGATGCCTCTCCTATCGGCTAAAACCAATATCATCATTGCCAACCCAACATAAGAATATAAGCAAAAGTCAAAATGCACACTAGTATATAGTCCAAAACAAGTACAACAAATAAAAGAAGCAACGAAGGCTTCTATAATATTAGAGTACATATTAAATGAAAAAAAGCTACAAATGAGTCTCTCAAAAACTCATATCCATCACAGATGGCAGTGATGATATCGTCACATCAGGCCCTGTCACCCAGGCCTGGCTGCCCTCCTGCAAGCCTGCTGCTGGGTTTCCTCCAGAAATGAAAGACGTAACAACCGTTAGTCAAAAGACTAAGTGGCTATCTCAACTTCTCACCCCAACAACTCTTAGGAACCAGCGGAGGAGAAAGGAAAAAGGGTACTATATATATATATATATATATATATATATATATATATATATATATATATATATAAGCAGTAGTACAAAATAAGTGGCAAAGTGCTAAACTATATCAGGGTATATCAGAGCAACTACAACAATATATACTAGCAGTTCAACTATCAACAACAGTGTACAGGTATGAATGTACAACAAGAAGTAACCTAACTTACATAAATGCCCATACAGACATATAAGTTAAGGATCGGCTAACAGTTAAGTAACTCATCATATAAGAGTGCCAATACAACCTTATATGATAAGAATCTTATGCAGTGCAATGCAATCTTATGAATGACTTATGATGACTCACCAATGCTCACACACATGCAACTGCTATGTCGATACAGAATTGTAGTTCCCACTTTTCTAGTAGGTAGCTAACCTCTCAGGCACCATCCATCGTGGCCAGAAGATGACAGTGTAATGGGCTTTCCACTACTAAACGGGCATCCACACTACCTTTCCTAGGCCTCCGTATGCCTCAAAGCTAAGAACACAACAATGGAGCTCACATGCGTATTACGGCTTAGAGGGGTCTTGGGTAATTGTGCACCAAGAACACAACCGAAACTGTCCTACCGGTGTGGCACGAAATGGGCCTCAGGAATAAGATTCGAGGATTTATCCAATTCCTCCACTTGGCACGGAAGGAGCCCCGGGAATGAGCATTGAGGACCAAGCCCAACCGTCTAAAGTCTATCTGTCAACTCCCGTCGGTGTGACGACTGGCAAGCCCCTAGACCTACCACGCTATCCTTAACTCAGGATTATGATACTATATGTCAACTCACACTACATGCATTTAACATATAAGGGATCCACAATGAGTCCCTTTTTATTATTCACATCACATGCTCAATGGCACGCAAGGGCTCCTCACCGAGTCCCCTATCAACACATCGTTCCAGTTAGGCAAACACATACGCACTTCTAACCCTTCCACATTTCCACATTTACACATGTGGCAAGCCAACTTACACAACATACCAATCCCACACTATTACTCGTACGGAGACTCAAATCTAAGCAGTGGATTACGATACACATTCCATTAATCAACATCTCACACAACCATGCATTAGCCTTACTCAATTCTTTCTATAATTAAGAATTCGCAACTATCTATGCTTCCATAGGATTTACACAATCTACCATGGTACTTCACATGCACATATATTGTTCACTAACTTTTCCATTCATTTGATTATTAAACTCTAACTCGTTTTCACAAACGTGTTTCACCAAACCATTTGTTTTACTTAAGGATCTCCCAACTAAAGGGCAACAATCATTTATTTATCACAATCACTAATAAATAAAGTCCAGCAAACATCATGCAAAACCTCAAAAGTAATTTACCATGACCTCTCGGCTAAATTCAAACTAGGCTCTATATTAACCCGAGTGCAACATGTACATAATACTTGACAATACAGCAACTTTGACTTGACATTACCAATCCTACAGGACTCGTATGAAAATTTGTAACCATCTGTTGGAAAGGTCTTTCCAAGGGCTATAACTTTTGTGTTTAGCCGAAAGCCCAGATCTAGCCGTAACATACCTGAATAATGCCTTGAAGTTCGATGCGCACAAAAAATAGATTTATGCACGCATCTTAAAGAAAGATGAACGACATCAGTTCAACTTCCTCCTTTAGACATTTAATAAAAAGATATACAAAATCTCCTACTCCCTTATTCACCCTCAACAGACCATTTATCTTCACAAAACCAAGTCCACCATCTTCATAAAGAAGAGAGGAGATGTTTAAGATAACAAATCCCTACGACAAAGTCCTAGCATGGTCTCTTCCTAGGAGATCTTCATCTCACAAGTAAAACTCTTTTGAGTCGACATCTCTCCTA
Source organism: Platanthera zijinensis (assembly GCA_039513925.1). Taxonomy (NCBI): domain Eukaryota; kingdom Viridiplantae; phylum Streptophyta; class Magnoliopsida; order Asparagales; family Orchidaceae; genus Platanthera; species Platanthera zijinensis. The sequence goes on from CM077082.1 coordinate 197,083,259, forward strand.
GAAAATAACTACAGATCTAACACCAAGGGAGAGAGTTGGAAGATCATCTCATTTCCAGCGATTCCGGCCATGGATCTCGTCACTCTCCTTGGTGGCATCTTCTTTTTCGTATGTGTTGTTCTTCATGGAAGAAGAGAAGGGAAGGTTTTCCTCGAGAAATTACCTATGGAAACTCTTCTCTCCTAACGGTTTCAGCACAAGTAACATCTTAAAAACATGGAGAAGTGATGGTTAGGTTTTCCCATAAGTCTTCTTTTATAATTACAAATTAGGGTTGAACCGCTTTGCAAGGTGTAACCGTGTTACTGGACTGCCCATTATTATATTAATTATGTCCTTTTGAAAAGACGCGTCAATTTAAGTTGCTTAGCGCCAATCCCGAAATCTTGTTCAGCCCGTGTATAAGAATCAAAAACAGTGGGCCGAAAAATCCTAAGTCAGAATTGTCGAGTGTTCCTCCTTCACTCGACGAATCTCGAGTGGCATCGAGTGCACTCGACGCCTACAGCCCCAGAATAGCTATAACTAAAAATGAATTGAGTTCACTTCCCTTTACTCGACGAGTCATCGAGTGGCGTCGAGTTCACTCGACGCCTTGTCTAGTCCAAATCTTTTTAAGTCAAAAATCGCTGAGTATGGAACTTTCACTTGACGAATCGTCGAGTGGCGTCGAGTGCACTCAACGCACTCGATGCCTATAGTTCTTAGAATAACTCAAGTCCAAAAGCGTTGTAACATCCCCCAGACAGCTAGACCCCCCAAGTGAATTTGTCATGACTAGGTCATGAAAAGGCTTTGGTAGCTCAGGAACCTCTTGGACTTAGACAAAAATAAGGGTTGAAGCACCTTGGTCTGCAGATAGTAATTTCCCAATATCAAACCTAGGGTTTGACTTAAGGGCCTTAACTTGACTCAGTGACCCCACCACAACATCCCTAGGTAAGTTAGGAGCCCATGAGGACATTCAGAACTCATTGGGACCAGTCAAATAGGACAAGTTGACCAAAGTCAACCCTAACCCTAATTAGGGCAAAATGGTCAATTCCCCATCAATTGACCTAACTGACCATCACCATATGGAATTGACTTCACTTCTATGTACAAAACATCATAAGATACCTAGTGGACCAAAAATCCCCATCCTAGAGTCACCACAGGGCAAAATGACCAAAATACCCCTGATAGGTCAAAATGGTGATTTTCCATTAAACACCCTTATTGACAACCACAACTTCAAGTTGACCACACTCCTAGGGTCATAACCTCATAAGGGACCCAATGGCACAAAAATTCCATGGTTTGGTCAACCCTATAGCCCAATTTGACAAAAAGTCAAACTTGGTCAACTTAGGTCAAATCACTTAAACCTAGCCCAACCCTTTAGGCTAGGCCCTATTTGAGTGGTCAACCAGCCTAGTAGGCTGATATTAAACATGGTAGGGAGTCAAAATTCGGCCATGGTAATTAGGAGAGAGAAATGGGGGTTTTCCCCAATTTTGAGGAGAGAGAAAGTGGTCATTCATGGCCATTAAGGTGACACACCCCTTGGAATCCCTTCATTACACTCCCATTCATCTTCTCTGATGAATTTGAGATGATTCCAGCCATTTCTAGGGACAATTAGGGCAGGGGGGATGCATAGGGTCGGTCATGGGAGGGGAGGTGAAGAGGCCATTAATGGCATATGGGGTTAAAGCCACTACCACCCCCAAATTAATCCCCCTATCACCTTCACAAGCCTCTGAGCAGTGAAACCCCCCCCCCCCCATTTCTCGAGAGTTTGGAGGTCTCCTTACAAGAAATCTGATGGCAACCAAAGCTTGGAGGAGGAGAATTGGCGACCGGCGATTGGAGCAAGGGAAGGCCCCAAATGAGGTCAAATCCTTCCCTTCTCTATGCGTGCTAGATCTAGACTTGTTTAGGTTGAGAAATCGGGCTCAAATGAGCCGGATCGGAGAGAAAAATTCCTTGAAATTCCATGTAAAATGGTGGTGGTGAGTTCGCCGGAAACCGCCCCTCTGGCGGCCGTGCCACCGCCCGGCGATAGGCACCACCTCAACGGAGGTGGTGGTGGTGGTGGCCGGCCAGGGAGGTGGCCAGAGTGGCCGGAAAATGGCCTAGAATGTGCTCCAGGTCGGGCTAATCCCGTCCCTTGGCTGGAGATTGAAGATGAGCAGCAACCCTTGTATGCTGCTTCAAGATTCGTGCAAGAATTTATTCTATTTATTGTTTTTTTTCTGTGATTATAATTACAGTGTATAGATTTAATTTTTAAAATACTTAAACCCCTCTACAGAAAAGGTGGTAAACATAGAAAATGTAGCCCTTGAAGTCTAGTTTAATTTAAAATTTATTTCACTCAATTTGAAGTCTTGGTTAGAACACAACTCATTTTGGTGAGGACTATCCATAGGGCTATCCTGAGATTGATTTGGATTCTCATATCAATCCAGACATCCAAATGACTTGATATTTAGGGTATTGGCTATTATTAGCCATACCTAGGACATATCCAAAAATCATAATTTTTGGAGAATATTTTTCTATAGTTTTTAGAAAAATTTAATAATTCATGTATAAATTAATTAGGTGTCTTAAACACGTCAAAAATCCCCCCAAATTATTGTGAGTGGTCTTAGAGAGCATATTAGGGTGTTGGTAAAAATTTCATTTCATTTGGAGATGTTTTTATTAGGTTTTTAGCCAACCCTAGGTTGACCCCTAGAGGGTTAAATAGGGAAAAACACCCCCTTTGGGTTTTGGGTGGTCAAATCACCTCAACAGAGGTTGATATTTTGGCCACTGACTTTATATGTCATGACACACCATCGAATGGAATTTGGGGTGGTTTGGAGTATGGTAGCCCTAGAACCCTAGGGTCGACCCCTTTATGGAGATTTTTAAGGTTTGAAGGTCATGGGGTCAGATGAACTTGGAATGACTTGAAAATTGGTGGAGAGGACCATAGGGTTGGTATAGTCTTCTGGTTAAAATTTTAGGGATTTTGGAATCCTTTAACCCCCTCAAATCCTAACCCTACTTTTGGGCACCAAACCTAATTTGGAGTATTAGGCTATCGGGTCTTACAAGTGGTATCAGAGGAAACCTTGATCCGAAGAGAAGAAGTCCACAAACCCTAGGCCACCCCACGCGAGCTTAGTTTGAGGACAAACTAGCAGCGGAAGCAGTGGTGGGCCCATGGGGGGAATCACATGCTAATGTTCACTCATAACAAACTTAGGTAGACCGCTTACTGTAAGATTTAGACTCAACCCAATTAGGACAAATAGCTTACCTTGACGATCCTAAAAGTAGCCTAGTCAATAGTATGCCTTAGGTAGGATTAAGGTACATAGATACCTGAAGCGACTAGGGGAAGATCCTAGTGCGAGATCATTTTGGATCAGGTCACATGTTAACCTTGAGGAAATTGTCACAACCGGTGAATTGAAGAGTTAAAGTATGGAGAATGTCGACAAGTCTCAAGATGGAATCCAAGTCTAGGTTGATATGCCCTAAGGATTGTGGGAATACCTAGGGTGAATATAACATATGGAGATACTTAGCCCAGAATATGTAGGGGCTTATCTGGTTTATCTATTAGGGGCTATGCTCTTGGTGGAGTATATACCGACTTAGGGCCCCTTGGACCTAGATAGATATTATATTATCACAAACATGGTGATGTTGAACATGACTATGTTCAAGGTTATTCAGACAGAGACGAGATTGTGATAAAAATGTGTTTGGATTGACGGCCTAAAATATTATCAGGACTAGGGTTAAACGTCATTTATTGAACAAATGCTCGAGGACATTGGAAGTATATTAACCCTGGAAATTGTAAATTGGGTATAATGATTAGTTAAAAAGTGTCCATCTAAGTAATGATTCTTCAATTATTATCTTGATGATATCAAGTATAGGACACAGAGCTTCGAAAATAGGACAGTCAACTTTGGCAGATTCATCACTACGAGAAGTAACGGGTTACTGTGATTTTTCGTGTAATGAAATTAAATCATGACGAATCTTGTTATTTTGGAAGATTTTACCCTAAAACCACTGGCGAAGATGATACTCTATAATCGCCTCATGATTCTAGAAATTAATTTAAGTATGAAGACCTCATAAATACGGTGATCGATATTTGGAAGAAATTCTAGATCCATATGTCATTAAGAGCTAATATGAGTAGTAAATATGGGACAATATGAGTTGGAGTACAATGTCTCGAGGTTTTTATGGGGGGAAGGTTCGATCAGTCCGTTTAGAGACGGCTAGGATAGACGATATGACAGTGCAGGCCTTACAGCACAAGAAGGTCCAGCTAGGCAAGGTCTTATGATCGAACCATGGATAGGAGGAGCGTACTTGAGGAATCTCTGAAAGCGATGCAGAAGAAGTATCCAGAGCACTTCATCTCTCGTCTAACTTGTCTCCTTGGGATGATACATTCATTAGAGCCCCCGCAAGCCTAACCTGAATTTCAGGGACAAAATTAATTGTTTGTCTATTGGGATTTGTAACATCCCCCAGACAGCTAGACCCCCCAAGTGAATTTGTCATGACTAGGTCATGAAAAGGCTTTGGTAGCTCAGGAACCTCTTGGACTTAGACAAAAATAAGGGTTGAAGCACCTTGGTCTGCAAATAGTAATTTCCAAATATCAAACCTAGGGTTTGACTTAAGGGCCTTAACTTGACTCAGTGAGCCCACCACAACATCCCTTGGTCATTTAGGAGCCCATGGGGACATTCAGGACCCATTGGGACTAGTCAAATAGGTCAAGATGACCAAAGTCAACCCTAACCCTAATTACAGCAAAATGGTCAATTCCCTATCAATTGACCTAACTGACCATCACCATATGGAATTGACTTCACTTCTAGGTCTAAAACATCATAAGAGACCTAGTGGACCAAAAATACCCATCCTAGGGTCACCACAGGGCAAAATGACCAAAATACCCCTAATAGGTCAAAATGGTGATTTTCAATTAAACACCCTTATTGACCACCACAACTTCAAGTTGACCACACTCCTAGGGTCATAACCTCATAAGGGACCCAATGGCACAAAAATTCCATGGTTTGTTTAACCCTAGAGCCAAATTTGACCAAAAGTCAAACCTGGTCAACTTATGTCAAATCACTTAAACCTAGCCCAACCCTTTGGGCTAGGCCCAATTTGAGTGGTCAACCAGCCTAGTAGGCTGATATTAAACATGGGAGGGAGTGGAAATTCGGTCATGGTGATTAGGAGAGAGAAATGGGGGGTTTTCCCCAATTTTGAGGAGAGAGAAATTGGTCATTCATGGCCATTAAGGTGATACACCCCTTGGCATCCATCCATTACACTCCCATTCATCTTCTCTGTAGAATTTGAGAAGATTCCAGCCATTTCTAGGGGCAATTAGGGTAGGGGGGATTCATATGGTCGGCCATGGGAGGGGAGGTGAAGAGGCCATTAATGGCATATAGGGTTAAAGCCACTACCACCCCCAATTAACCCCCCTATCACCTTCACAAGCCTCTGAGCAGTTAAACCCCCCACCCCCCCATTTCTCGAGAGTTTGGAGGTCTCCTTGCAAGAAATCGGATGGCACCCAAACCTTGGAGGAGGAGAAATGGCGGCCGGCGATTGGAGCAAGGGAATGCCCCCAAATGAAGTCCAATCCTTCCCTTCTCTATGCGTGCTAGATCTAGACTTGTTTAGGTTGATAAATCAAGCTCAAATGAGTCGGATCGGAGAGAAAATTTCCTTGAAATTCCATGGAAAATGGTGGTGGTGAGTTCGCCAGAAACCGCCCCTCTGGCGGTCGTGCCGCCACCCGGCGATAGCCGCCACCTCAACGGAGGTGCTGGTGGTGGTGGTCGGCCAGGGAGGTGGCCGGAGTGGCCGTAAAATAGCCTTGAATGATCTCCAGGTCGGGCTAATCCCGTCCCTTGGCTGGAGCATGAAGATGAGCAGCAGTCCTTGGATGCTGCTTCAAGATTCGTGCAAGAATTTATTCTATTTATTATTTTCTTTCTTTGATTATAATTGCAGTGTATAGATTTAATTTTTAAAAATACTTAGACCCCTCTACAGAAAATGTGGTCAACATAGCAAATGTATCCCTTGAAGTCTAGTTTAATTTAAAATTTATTTCACTCAATTTGGATTCCTGGTTAGAACACAACACTCATTTTGGTGAGGTCTATCCATAGGGCTGTCCTAAGATTGAGTTGGACCTATCAAAAAATCCTAATTTTTGGAGAATATTTTTCTATAGTTTTTAGAAAAATTTAATAATCCATGTATAAATTAATTAGGTGTCTTAAACACCTAAACCCCCCCCCCCCAATTTGGGTGGGTTTTCTTAGAGAGCATATTAGGTGTCTGGTAAACTTTTCATTGTATTTAGAGATATTTTGATTAGGTTTTTAGCGAACCCTAGGTTGACCCCTATAGGGTTAAATAGGGAAAAACACCCCCTTTGTGTTTTGGGTGGTCAAATCACCTCAACAGAGGTTGATATTTTGGCCACTGACTTTATATGTCATGACACAACATCAAATGGAATTTGGGGTTGTTTGGAGTAGGGTAGCCCTAGAACCCTAGGGTAGACCCCTTTATGTAGATTTTTAAGGTTTGAAGGTCATGGAATCAGATGACCTTGGAATGACTTGAAAATTGGAGGAGAGGACCATAGGGTTGGTATAGTCCTCTGGTTAAAATTTTAGGGAATTTGGAAGCCTTTAACCCCCTCAAAACCTTAACCCTAGCTTAGGGCACAAACCCTAATATTAAGGTTTAGGCTAGCAAAACACTTTAAAATCATTTGAAATTTGGGAAGGGTAGTTCTTTGGTAGAAATATACCTAAATAAATTTTGGTGGAATTTTTGGACTAATAAAATTAGTACTTCCTTTACAACCCTAGATGTGTGCTTAAAGATTATTTTGTTGATTATGAAGTTTCTGTTCACTGAAATGTGGCGATATTTTCGATTGAGGAGCTTTTTATCATGCTAGCCCCCTCTATATTTTCATTGGAATTTTTGGATAACTGTTTCAAGTACTTCTTTCATAAATTATGAATTGTGGCTTCTGATAAAATAAATAGATTTAGAGCACAATATAGGTAGAAAAATTATGAAAATTAGGTCAGTGAGTGTTTCTTACCATTATAATTATCCTGTAATTTTCTAAAGATTGTTAGATGGATAAAAATAGTACTTACTTCACAAAGCTATAAATGTGGAAGTTTACATTTAAATAGATTCAGAGCCCCTCATGTATGAGAAAATTATAAAACTTGGTTACTATTAGTTTTTGATCATAATCAGTCTTCTGAAATTTCCTTATAATTACTGGATGAATTTTTATAGCACTTGCTTCATTAACCATTGGTTATGGAATTAATGGTTATAAATTAGATCAGGGGCTACTATTCACTGTAAAAATTATGAGACTACTTCTAGGTTGTTTTTAGGCAATGATAGTCCTACTAGAATTTTATTATAATTTTTAGGACAATATTGCTGGCCTTTTCTTCATTAGATGGTATTAGTGACCTTAAGTTCTAAATTATGAAAGGTGGGTCTAATAACCTCTTAAAATTCTCAAATCCTGGATTTACTGTTTATATGTAACCTATTATTTATCATAATTTTGTGGTGATTTGTTTCTGACATTAGAGAGCACTTCATGTTCAAAGTAGGGCCTTTGGAGTCTAGGGTTAATTAAATTAAATGCCCACATAATAAGAAAATTGTGAGACTCGGGATTTAGTCTTAATAGGTCATGGTAGACTCCCAGTAATTGTTAGGGATCTATTGGAAGAGTAATTAGGGTACCCCCTAATGGGAGCCCCATGTAGCTTAGCATGTTTTGAATATAGTGGATAGGTCTGAAATAGGTTAACTTGGAGAGCTTAAACACACTTAGGGTAGTCACACTGAAATAAAAGAGTGGTTTGATCATGGGTAGAAATCAATAACACTAAGTGCCTTGGAAAGAGAACTTGGGGCTTCATCCCATCGTAGTTCCTAGTACCGCTGCGAGCCCCTCACCGGGTAAACCTCGGGAAGTCCAGGGTTAACCTTAAACCTTAGGTTTAATATGGACAAGAGCAACCATAATAATAGCTTCACCTTCCACTCACACTTGTATACTTAGTGAGAAAATAGGTAGTGAATGGATAACATAGACCCATGGTGGATGGGTTTGCTGGTTGACTGAAGTCCGGGGAGCTGGATGCTCGGGGACTTGGTATAGACTTGGAAGTCCGGGGAGCTAGATGCTCGGGGACTTGGTATAGACTTGGAAGTACGGGGTGTTGGATGTTCGGTAACTTGGTGAACTAGAAGACTCGGTAGTCTAGAGGGTTGGAGGCTCGGTACTATAATTAGATATAAATTGTCATGGTTGCATGCGCATAATAGTGGTGGGTCTTCGGTATTGGACGATCGATCACACCGTTGTCGGTATGTTGACTCGGGAGACTAGCTGGTTTGCTAGGAATAGTACGAAAACGTACGAGAGGGGCTAGGCTGAGTAGTATGATTACCAGTCTAGGAGTGGAGAGGCCCAACCCACTGTCTCTATTTTGCCACGGCGGAGGCTCCTGAGAGTTTAGCTAACTCCAAAAGGGGGAACTAAAGGTCTGTGCGCATAGAGTCGTGTGTGTGAGTTGCACTTGCATATGCATACAATAGCATACTTGCATGTCGTAGCATAATCATTGCATTTAACCCCTGACACCTATCGTATAATATGGTATGGGACGTTTTATACGATAGGCCCTGCAAAACGACCCCTTTGTCTATAGGGGTAATCCCTATAAATCAATAGTTACTTTTCTTGTTACTCTTACCTCTCTTCTTACTGCTCTTACTTACTTGCTACTCCTTACTGTTTACTTTTCCTACACACTTGTTTACTCATGTTTAATTATTGTGATACCCCTTCCATACTTTATTATTTTATTCCTTAGAGTAGATGGCACCTGCTTGATTACGCCCTGCTTTTGGTCCTCTTTTTAACTCCTTTCCGCCCGGTGCCTAGGAGCCACAAGTAGAGGGGTGGGGGGATTATTGACTGAGTCTAGTTTGACTGACGGTCGTTTGACCACAACATTTTAGGTGTACCATATGGAAGAGACACAGGTTTTGCAAATTCCGACAGAGTGGACCCCACGGCCGTGCTACCATTGTTACCATCCGGAGCACACACGGGTCAAATGCCCCATGATGGGTTGGATCCCACCACCTCAGCGGCCAGGAGGGCGAAGACGTAGACGCAGACGTGGATTACGAGGCAGTGACTGCAGGCCAAAAAGGAAGAAGCACCCAGAGGTGCAGCACCAGCAGAGTACGGAGTCGGTGGAGATGTGCCAGTGTAGCTTGGGTTCTCTCGGTTCAGTGATAGTTACGGTGACGCTTAGTTTTAGTTTTGCTTCCGTGAGTGACTTGTAGTGAGGATTACATGTACTGGGCATAAGCCCGCTTTTCCTATTTTACCTTACCATTTACTTTAGACTGTTATGTTGTGGACTATATGATGTTGTGATTTCCTCTTTATTGATATTATGGCCTTGGTCACTTATGTACTTCTTACTACTTCTTCAGTCGATGGTGATTGAGATGGCCGGCAGAATCAGTGTTTTGTGATGTCGACTATCCTGGAGGATGGTGTCACCGCAAAATGGCGGTTCTGTGCCTAAGACCCCGGTGGTTGTTGTGAAAAAAATGGGGTCTTACAAGCGTTGAGTGGCATTGAGACCACTCAATGTCGTGTTGTCTCCACTCAATGTCATCTTCCAGAATAATTCTATGTCCTAATTCGTCGAGTAGCATGGAGTCCACTTAATGCCTCAACATAATTTGTCGAATAGCGTTGAGTGCACTCAACGCACTCGACGCCCTGAGTCCAGAAAATATTCTAAGTCAAATTCGTCTTATATACTCGACGAATTCATCGGATATTCGTGACGATATTCGACGAATAGTATTGGTATAAACTCACAAGTCATACTCGATGTATTCGTTTGATATCTGTGATGATCGGATATCCGACGAATTTTACTTGTCGAGTCGGGCACACCCTGAGCCCGAGTCAACTCCCTTGACTCAAATAACATGCGAGGAGTCTAGCGTGAAATGGGACATTATAAATCTTATAAATAAAATAAAAGATTTCGTCCCCGAAATCAGGGTAAGTCTGTGGGGGGAGTAGAGCATGAAAAAAAAAACTTTTAAATTTACCTTGGGAAAATAACTCCGGATAGCGCTTTTGCATCAAGTATACCGGCTCCCAAGTGTATTCTTCTTTCCCGTGATTATACCATTGAATCTTTACCAAGGGTACACTTTTCTGCCGCAAGCTCCTTATCTTAGTGTCCATTATCCTCACTGGCTCTAATCGGACAGATCTATCAAATGTCACTTCCCTATCTGCAGTGGGGACATATTATTCAGGCCGTAGTAGTGCCTTCTGGAGAGACGACATGTGGAAGATGTCATGCAAATTTTCTAGTTTTGGTGGTAGCTCCAGCCGATAGGCTAAAGGGCATATTCTATCCAATATAGCAAAGGGCCCCACATATCTCGGGCTGAGCTTCTTCATACCACGCACTCGCGACACTCCATGCATTGGTCTGATCTTCAAGAATACCTTGTTATCCACTTGAAATTCTACCATCCGATGCTTCGCACTATAGTACTTTGCCTACCGACTTTTAGCCTCAAGAAAGCGGTCTCGATCAATCTAACAATCGCATCAATGTCATCAATGTACTATATCCCCAAAACTTTTGGATCTTCATCCTGCACCCATGATAATGGAGTTCTATACATCCCATAAAGCGCTTCATGGGGTGTCATCCCAATGATAGCTTGATGGCAATTGTTATATGAAAATTCTACCAGGGGTAAAAGCTTTTCCCATGGTTCTCCTCTATCCAATACACACAATCTTGAAAGATCTTCCATTACCCTAATGCTCCTTTCAGACTGACCATCCGTCTAAGGGTGAAAATCTATGCTGAAGGTAAGGTGAGAGCCCATATATGCTTGTACTACCTTCCACTCCTTGGAGGTAAAGCGACCATCATAATCGGATACTATCATCTTTGGCACGCCATGGTACCGTACAAATTGCTCCACAAAAAGCCGCACTAAAATGTCCACATGTGCCTCCTTCTTCATAGGGATAAATCTAGACACCTTTGTCAGGCAATCCACAATTACCCAAACTGAATCATTCCTAGAGCGCGAGCGAGGAAATCGTGAAGAAACTCCATGGAGATGTAAGACACCCTTTTTTTCTTTTTAAACCACCGGGGTCTTAGCCCAAAACTGCCGCTTTGCGGTGGCACCGACACACGGGATGCCGCCACTACAAAATTCCAATTCTGCCGGCCCTATTCGATCACAAGAGAGAGAAGTAATATTACATAAAATGTAAACAAGTCCTTAGAAACATGTAAATAAAAGTGAAATCATATCCAGTCCATCAGTAGATAATAACAGGAAATAGATAAATGGGCTCGAGCCTGGTACATCAGTGTCCTCACTATAAATCACTCATCGCGAAAGCTATAAAAATACTAGTCACTCACGGAGCTGGTCGCAAGTGCACCGTTGCTAGACTGACCCACCTCCATGCGCACCGTACTCCGCTGGTGCTGGTCCCTGGACTGCTGGTCCCTTTCTCCCATCCGGAGCTCCTATAATGTTGTGGTTTGAAAACCATTAGTCATAAAGACTAAGCCCTATCATCCCCTACCCCTCCCCCCACGGATCCTAAGTACCGGGCGGAGAGGAGGAAAGGGAAGCTTCAAAGGTGGAGAATAATCAAGCAGATGATAAGGGAGCTAATCTAACAATTATTTAGAATAAAGTAGGTCTAACAATCCTACGGCAGTAAGTAATAAGGAGGACAAGTAATAAGTAGCAATTGTATAAAAAGGTAGCTAGAGAACAGTAAGTAAACAAGCAAGTAAATAAGTAAGTAACCTTAACTTATATGAATGCCCATACAAACTTATAAGTTAAGGGGTCTTCTGTAAGGCTCCCATCGTATAAAAAGTCTCATACCAATTTATACGTTGGGGTGTCAGTTGTATGCAAATATGAGTGTAGTGATATGCTTTGTCATGATTCATGCAAGTGCAACTCACGCACACGATTCTATGCGCACAGACCTTTAGTTCCTCCTGTTCGGGCAGCTAGCTTCACTCCCAGGAACCTCCGTAGTGGCAAACGGAGACAGTGGGTCGGGCCCTTCACTCCTAGGCGGGTATCAACACTACCGGGCCTAGCCCTTCCGTACGCCCCTAGAAGAACACAACCTAGAGTATCCGCGTACTACTACTGGCTGTACCCACTAGACTGTCTTTGGCTAAGTGTCCCACACCGCCGAGTCAACATACCAATTCCGGTGTGAACGACAATTAGATATCGAAGACCCACCACCTTTATTCTGTACTCTAACCCTCTATCCCTCGGCTCCCCGGACTGTCCCGTCCTTGCATCTACCTTCAGAGCTACCGTCTGAATGGCAACCAAACCAATTATTCTACCTTCCTAGCTATCAGGGAGTGTGTATGTGCAACCCTAGTTATAGTAGTTGCTCTTTTAATTTATTATTCCTATGGTTTACGTTAGCCCAGGACTGCCCCCGGCATACCCCGTGAAGGGCTCTCAAAGGGCACTAGGAACCAAGACGGTGGCACTATGGCCCGAAGTTCCCTTTCGCAAGGCACTTATTGTTATTGGTTGAACTCCCTTAACCTGAACCCCTTTAAGTTACTTTAGATCTAACCCTAGAGTATTAAGACTCTTCCATTCCTACCCGGGGTGGACGATCTTTCGTCGTTCCCGTGCGTCACTTAACTTAAACCAGTCCCACACTCTACTTATCTTGACCTCCAACAATGAACTTAATCTTAGCTTGCCCTAACCAACCAGAACCTACAAATTCCATTTCCCAAGTTCATTATTACTCTAGTTCAGTTTCCGTGGTTTTACTATATGCAGACCATCCTATGGTACATGAGGAGTATAAGGGGAGGTACTCCAATTTGTCTTCCGAATCTCCTATAATATTTACTGGAGGTCTACTATGACATAATTAGTCTAAATCCAAGATTTCCAAATTTTCCCTATTTATCGGGCATTTAATTTATTTATTTTAAGATTCCAAATGCCCTAGTATGAACATGAAGTGCACTAATGAGTCAACAATAAATCATCATAAAATCAGTAAGACTCGTATGAGACATTTAAACAACAATTCCAAGTTTTGAGAAACTTCAGAGGTCTTTAGGCCTACATTTCCTAATTTACCATTTTAGGTCTCTTTTACTATATTATGAAGGAAGTACTGTAAATATATATTTAAAAATCCCAAGAAAATTATAGAAGCTATATAGTGACCTAAAACCATCATAAACCAAGTACCATAATTTTTATCTAACATTTGAACTCTGAATTTATTTTAATTCAAGATACTAATTTTCCTAACTTAATGAAGGAGGTACTGTTTTTATACATCTAAAATTCCAGAGAAAATTACAGGGTGACTATCATAATTTGAAACACCCACTGACCCAATTTCATAATTTTTCAAATAGTAATTGGACATTATTTGTATTTTTGACTCCATGTCACAACTAGTACATTAAAGAAATATGTACCAGAAATAATCAATTAAAATTTCCAAGAAAAATACAAAAGGTATAACAGGCTATAAGATGCCCTAATCCAAGATTTCATAATAGTCCAGTGAACAGAAATTCCATAATCATCAAAATAAATATCTAGGGCACAATTAGAGTTGTAAATGAAGTACTGTATAAATTAACCCAAAAATCTTAACAAAATTATAATATGGCCATATAGATTAGGAAATCACACTACTCCAATTTTACTTGAGTTGAAGTTCATTTGATGGTTTAACAATTCAAATTAAAGTTGGTGACATAAACTAGGGTTAGGATTTTAGGTGGCCTAGCTGTCTCCAAATACCCTAAAATTTTGTCCAGAGAACTATACTGGCCCTATGGTCCTCTCCACCAAATTTTAAGCCAGTCCAAGGTCATTTGACCCCATGACTTTCACAACCCCAAAAACCACCATTAAGGGATTTTCCTTAGGGTTCTAGGGCTACCGTACACCAAACCACACCAAACTCCCTTGGAGGGTGTGTCATGCCCTAAAAATTGAGTGACCAAAATATCAGCCCCTGTTGAGGCGATATGGCCACTCAAATACCAAGGGGGTGTTTGATCCTAAATTATCCTATAAGGATCAACCTAGGGTTGGACACAAACCTAACCAAAACATCTCCAAATGAGATGAAATTTTTACCAGAGCCTTATGATAAACCCAGGGACCACTCACCAGAATTTGGGAGGGTTTGGAAGTCTTTTAGCCATCTAATTAAATTATGCTAGGATTATTGAATTTTTCTAAAAACTATAGAAACATATTTCCCAAAAATCCTAATTTTTGGATAGCATCTAGATATAGATAATATTAGGCCACACCCCAAATTTCGAATCATTTTGATGACTGGATTGGAGTGGGAATTTTTCTAAGATCAAGACAGCCCTATGGATAGATCTCACCAAAAAGTGTGTTATGGTCTAACCAGGACTCCAAATCGAGTGAAATCAATTTTGAATTACACTAGACTTCAAGGGCTACATTTTCTATGTTGAAGACTTTTTATGTTTCAGCCCCTACGGGCAATAATGTTCAGTTTAAACCTAGTGAACAGTAAATGGAATTAATTCCTAATTATACCATATATAACATAATAAAATGTTACTGTTCATCTCCTTCTTTAGCCCAAACCAGCAACCTAAAAAAAACTTGAAATCTGTAGCTTTTCTAAAGCCATTTCCTGGCCACCAAGCCATCTCCCTGTCCGGCCACCACCACCACCACCTCTGTTGAGGTGAGGGATACCGTCGGGAGGCGGCACGGCCGCCGGAGAGGCGGTTTCCGGCGAACCCGCCACCATGAAATTTTTGGAAAACCATGGAAACGCTCACCCGATCTGGCTCTTTTAAGCCCGATATCTCTCCTAATGATTTCTAAGATCTATCCGCAGAAGAAGAGGGAGGGGAGGACCTTGTTCGCGGGTTGGAGGCGTGCAGACCGTCGGGAAGCCATTTGCGCGGTGGTGGCGTCGCCGAAAATTCTTCAACAGCAAGGGGAGGAATCTGAATCCGTTTGATCGAGCGTATAACCTTCTCCTCTTGCTCTAAGGAGTTTTTTATAGATCAACAAGTGGGGATGGGAAAGGATGAAACATTCATGGCCATTAATATTTCTCTTAATAACGTTTTGATTATGGTAGAGGCAGTTGAAATGCTGGAAATGAAGAGGTGTTTGCCAGGTGGCGATTTCCTATTGGACCAACATTTCCTTATTTTATTAAATAATTAGAGTAGGAAACGACCCATAAATACTCCTGGTGTAACTTCCCATAATCAGAATTGATTACAACGTCGGTTACAGAAATTTCCAGTCTGGCTGACGTTTCATCCTTGGTCACGGGCGTGACACATAGGTCACGGGCGTGACAGGCCCAGGTGGCCAATTCTGGGTTCGACGATCATCGAACTGAGATCGACGATCGTCGAAGGGTTGTCACTCCCTAGGTCACGGGCGTGACACATGGGTCACGGGCGTGACAGGCCCGGGTGACGAATTCTGGGTTCGACGATCGTAGAACTGAGATCTACGATCGTCGAAGGGTGGTCACGCCCTACGTCACGGGCGTGACACATAGGTCACGGGCGTGACAGGGTCATGAGGCAAATTTCGCGCTCGGCGATCGTCTCGCTGAGATCGCCGATTGCCGAAGGTGGTCACGCCCTTGGTCACGGGCGTGACACCTGGGTCACGGGCGTGACAGGGCCGGGTTGAAAAATTCTGTGCCCGACGATCATCTCCCTGAGATCGACGATTTTCGAAGGAGTCACGCCCTATGTCACGGGCGTGACGGGTCGGTCATGGGCGTGAACAACCCGTGACCCGAAATCTCGGTCGATTTATTTCAGTTTTTGGGCTTCCTAGGGTTCTATCACGACCAACAGACTCCTAGGGGTCTAGCCGGAAATGGGATGTTACAAATCCCAATAAACAAAACAAAGATTTCATCCCCGAAATCAAGGTTAAGCCTACGGGACTCTAATCGGGAGAAAGAAGCTTGTAACATCCCATGAGAATTGAAAGATTACATCTCTACGTTATGTTTGCTTTGTGCGGTTTCAAATCTAAGATTAATTCGCCCAATTAATTAGGTATATATACCCCAATAAACAAAAGATTAGCCCCTATTCTTGAAATTTCAGTCCTATTGGTTTAAAATAGGAAGGCAAATTGATTGTCCAGAGGGGTTGTGAGGTATACCTGACGAAAAAGTTCCGGGTATTTTTGCCGCATCAAGTCCTGTGGCTCCCATGTATGCTCCTCCTGCCCATGATTGTTCCACAGAACCTTGACTAATGGAACCTTCTTCCGTCGCAAGACCCGCACTGCTGTATCGTCAATCCTAATAGGTTCCAAATTGACTGACCGATCCGAGGCCACCGGGCCATCTGCCGAGGAAATCAGCTGCTCAGGGCGTAGCAGAGCCCTCCAAAGTGAGAAGACGTGGAAGACGTCATGCAATCCCGCTAACTCCGATGGCAGCTGCAGTCTATAGGCTAAGGGGCTGATCCGCTCCAGGATCCTATAAGGCCCCATATATCTCGGGCTGAGCTTCTTCCGCCCGCGAACCCGCGAGACTCCGCGCATCGGCCATATCTTCAAGAAAACCCGGTCTCCCACCTGGAACTCCACTTTACGATGCCTCGCATCGTAGTATTTCACCTGTCTGCTCTGGGCTTCCAACATCCTGTCCCGGATCAATCTAATCTGAGCATCTGTATCTCCCACAAACTCCGAGCCTAGTGCCTGCGGATCCTCATCCTGAACCCATGATAGTGGGGTCCTGCACCTTCTTCCGTACAATGCCTCGTATGGAGCCATGCCTATGCTGGACTGATGAGCGTTGTTGTACGAAAACTCGACCAGTGGCAGCAATCTCTTGCAAGGCTCGCCATGGTCCAAAATACACAGTCACAACAGATCTTCTAGTGTATGTTTGGTGCTCTCTGTCTGTCCGTCGGTCTGAGGGTGAAAAGCAGTGCTGAATGTCAACCGAGAACCCAGATGGGCCTGGACTGACCTCCATTCCCTGGATGTAAACCGCCCATCCTGATCCGAAATGATAGTCTTGGGCACCCCATGATAACGCACAAACTGCTCAATGAACCTCCGTACGAATACACTGACCGGTGCGTCCTTTGCCACTGGAATGAATCTGGCCACCTTTGTTAGCCTGTCCACTATCACCCAGATCGAGTCATTCCCCGCACGAGATCGAGGTAGCCCATGTATGAAGTCCATGGCTATATCCTCAAACTTCCACTCTGGCACCGGAAGCGGCTGCAGCAAGCCTGTCGGGTTCCTACACTCTGCCTTCACGAGCTGGCAGGCCTCGCAATGCGTCACAAAATACATAATATCTTTCTTCATACCCGGCTAGTACATTGTCCTCTTCAAATCCTTTACCATCTTGGTGATCCCCAGGTGTACAGAATATCGGTTGTAGTGTGCTTCCATCAAAATGTCCTCCCGGATCCGTCCTCCTACTGGTATGTAGACTCTGCCTCGGAAACACAGGAGCCCATCCCTCAAAGAGTAATCTCCTGTCGTGCCTTCCTCCAAGGCTCGGAATATCGGCTCAGCTCTCTCATCCAGCATCTACCCATCTCTGATGCGGTCTCGAATATCATCAGTAGTAACCATCGACCCCAGGTACTCCATGTATAGATCCGGGTCATCCTCAGACACTAGTGAGATCTGCATCTCCTCGAATGATCTAACCAACTCTAAGGCCATCAGCTGCGGACCTACTCCTGTCGTACTCGCTCTCCAGCTCAGAGCATCCGCGACCACGTTCGCCTTCCCCGGATGGTAGTGCATGGTATACTGGTAATCCGAAAAAAACTCCAACCAGCGTCTCTGTCTGATATTTAGCTCCTTCTGGGTGTCGACGTACTTCAGATTCTTGTGGTCAGAGAAGATATCGCAATGTACTCCGTAGAGATAGTGTCGCCAAATATTAAGAGCAAAAATGACTGCCCCCATCTCCAAATCGTGCACGGGGTAGTTCTGCTCGTGCTGCTTCAACTGATGGGAAGCATAGGCTATTACGTGCCCGTTCTGCATCAGAACGACACCCATCCCCTGATAGGAAGCATCTGTATACACCTGGAATCCCTCCTTCCCTGATGGAAGAGCAAGGATGGGAGACGAGGTGAGACGATCCTTCAGCTCCTGGAAGGCAGATTCGCATTATGGCGTCCAAATAAAAGGGGACTCCTTCTTCGTCAGAGACGTAAGAGGGAGGGCAATCTGAGAGAACCCCTTTACGAACTTCCGGTAGTAACCGGCAAGTCCCAAGAAACTTCGAACATCCGAGGCCGACTTTAGTGGTGGCCAATCCCGTACTGCCTGGACCTTCGTCGGATCCACTGCCAGACCTGCTCCACTGATGACATGGCCCAGAAAGGCCACCTCCTTTAGCAAGAACTGGCACTTGCTGTACTTGGCATACATCTCATGCTCACGCAGCTTCTCTAAGGTCAAGGCCAGATGTCTCGCGTGCTCCTCCTCCGTCCTTGAGTAGATAAGGATGTCGTCGATGAATATGATAACGAAGACGTCCAGATACTCTTCGAACACCCGATTCATCAGGGTCATGAATGCGGAGGGTGCATTCGTGAGCCCGAACGGCATCACTGTAAACTCGTACAAACCATATCTGCTGCTGAAGGCCGTTTTCGGGATGTCCTCCTCCGAATGCGAAGCTGGTAGTACCCTGACCTCAGATCCAGCTTTGAGAACCAATTGGCTCCCTCCAGCTGGTCAAATAGCTTGTCTATCCTTGGTAAGGGATAAGTATTCCGGACTGTCAACCTGTTCAGAGCCCGGTAATCTATGCACAGTCGAAGGGTCCCGTCCTTCTTCTTAACGAACAACACCGGAGCTCCCCATGGTGAAGAGCTAGGCCGAACGAACCCGGCCTCCACTAACTCCTGAAGATGGCTCCGAAATTCCACCAACTCCTTTGGGGCCATTCGATAGGGAGCTCTGGATACCGGCTTAGCCCCCGGTACGAGCTGAATCTGGAAGTCCTTCTCTCGGTGCGGGGGTAGCCCTGGTAGCTTCTCCGGAAACACGTCGGCGAAGTCCCGCACTACTGGAATATCTGCAATGGAGCCCTTGGCCACGACCGCCTCAAAAAGGACCTGATAAACTTCTTCCCCCTGCAGGTGGGCCTTAACGGCCTGCACAGACGATAGTAAGGTACGGGGTGCTGGTATAATACCTTCGATGATAATGAAGGAGTCGTCGTGCCTCACGGTGATCCTCTTCGCCACGCAATCAATCTGGGCATGGTTCCAATACAGCCAAGTCATGCCCAGGATCAGATCATAATCTGGCATCTTCAGAACCGTCGCTGGTGCCTCAAATGCCTTCCCGCCGATCCTCGCTTCCATATTGAAATGAGCAGAGGTCATTATCTCTGATCCATCGGGTAGGCGCACCCTCATCATCTTCCCGGTGAATGGCTCCACACCTGTCAGTCCTCTCACGAAATCCTCCGACACGAATGATTACGACGCACCAGTGTCGAAGAGGGTGTGAGCGGGCTTGCCGCTAACGAAGACTATGCCTGGGGTAATTAAGTGTCTTAGTATTCTTGTTGTAGTTGTCTTTTTCTTAATTTCTAACCAGGTTATGTCTAGAATACTAGTTTATATGAAGAAAATTTAAAAGTACTGCCATACCTGTGATAACCTGCTCCGGGTTCCGGGGCTGTGTCAGGTCTAGAGCATACACCTGCTCCCTCTCTGGCCTGCGGCCTCGATCCTGAAATCCTCGTCCTCGGTCCTGTCCTCGTCCGCCAAACTGTCGGGGAGGTGGAGCGCCCTGATGTGCTGGTGGGGGTGCTCGCCTCACAGGGCAGTTCCTCTTGAGATGCCCCGGCTGGTTGCACTGATAGCATACCAGTGGCTGCTCTGCCGTCCTTGGCATTTCCAGCATCTGTATAAGTTGGGGAGCCAATACCCCCTGGCTCCTCTGCTCCTTCCCAAACTCCTGACGAGGCTGATCCCCGTTCCTTCTCTCCCCAATAACCTGGCCTCGAGGACGGTCTCTACGTCCTCCAATGACTGTATCGTCAGCCGGTCTCTTTCGGCTCTTCATTGTAAGCTGATCCGCCTCTCTCTTCTTAGCCATCTCCAGAATTCTGGCCAGACTCCCCTCTGAGACGAAAAAGAGGGCCTGTCTCATGTCATCTTGCAGCCCCTTATAAAACCTCCGGGCATAGCCAGCATCGTCTAACTGGTAAGCGTCCGCATAGCGGGCCAGGTGAGTGAACTCCTGATAGTACTCCACCACAGTCCTGTTCCCCTGGCCTCAACCGCAGGAACTTATCCTCCAGGTCATCCCTCGCCGACTGAGGTACAAAATGTCCCAAGAGCGCTGCTCTGAACTCCTCCCAAGTAATATCAGTGCAGTCCATCCCCACAAAG
The DNA here is from genome assembly GCA_039513925.1 of Platanthera zijinensis. Classification (NCBI taxonomy): domain Eukaryota; kingdom Viridiplantae; phylum Streptophyta; class Magnoliopsida; order Asparagales; family Orchidaceae; genus Platanthera; species Platanthera zijinensis. Next base: position 197,103,910 of record CM077082.1, read on the forward strand.
GTGGTGTCTAGCTGAGATTTCCACCACCTCTTTCCGTGTGACTCTAAGCAGGAGACTGCCAAAGCGACTGCCTCCTCCGTGGGGCATCGAATCCCTGCTAACATCTCGTAAATGGTATCCAACCATTCCTCTGTACGTACTGCAGACTCCGTCCCCTGGTAGCATGTGGGGAAAGCCCTCGGAAGACAGTCATCTAATTGGCCCTGGGGTTTGGCTGTGGGGTTGGGGCTTGCTGAGCTCTGAAGGCCTCCAGAATGGCCGTCAGTGTTTGCCCCATCTCCGCCTGCTGGAACGGAGCTGGAGCCGGCGGGGGCGGGACCACATTCTGAGCCTGGGGTGTCCCCTGCTGTGATGTAGGGTTCATTGCAGGCTACAAGAAAAATTCCATTTGTTATAGGATGTATGAATGGAATATAAGAAAGGTTAGGATGGACTTTCACATGTGATTTCCCTTATGGGCACACCACTGCTTCCGCTGCTAGTTTGTTCGCAAACTAAGCTCGTACGGGGGTGTCCCAATATTTTGTGGACTACTTCTCTTTCGATCGAGGTTCGCTCTGATACGACTTGTAAGACCCCTTTTTTTTCTTTTTACCACCGGGGTCATAGCCCAGAACTGCCGCTTTGCGGTGGCACAGACACACGGGAAGGCCGCCACTACAAAACGCCAATTCTGCCGGCCCTTTTCGATCACAAGAGAGAGAAGTAATATTACATAAAATGTAAACAAGTCCACAGAAACTTGTAAATAAAAGTGAAATCATATCCAGTCCATCAGTAGATAATAACTGGAAATAGATAAATGGGCTCGAGCCCGGTACATCAGAGTCCTCACTACAAATCACTCATCGCGGAAGCTATAAAAATACTAGTCACTCACGGAGCTGGTCGCAGGTGCACCGGTGCTAGACTGACCCACCTCCATGCGCAACGTACTCCACTGGTGCTGGTCCCTAGTTTGCTGGTCCCTGTCACCCATCCGGAGCTCCTGTAATGTTGTGGTTCGAAAACCATTAGTCATAAAGACTAAGCCCTATCATCCCCTACCCCTCCCCCCACGGCTCCTAAGCACCGGGCGGAGAGGAGGAAAGGGAAGCTTCAAAGGTGGAGAATAATCAAGTAGATGATAAGGGAGCTAATCTAACAATTATTTAGAATAAAGTAGGTCTAACAATCCTACGGCAGTAACTAATAAGGAGGACAAGTAATAAGTAGTAATTGTATAAAAAGGCAGCTAGAGAACAGTAAGTAAACAAGCAAGTAAATAAGTAAGTAACCTTAACTTATATGAATGCCCATACAAACTTATAAGTTAAGGGGTCTTCTGCAAGGCTCCCATCGTATAAAAAGTCCCATACCGATTAATACGTTGGGGTGTCGGTTGTATGCAAATATGAGTGTAGTGATATGCTATGCCATGATTCATGCAAGTGCAACTCACGCACACGACTCTATGCGCACAGACCTTTAGTTCCCCCTGTTCGGGCAGCTAGCTTCACTCCCAGGAACCTCCGTAGTGGAAAACAGAGACAGTGGGTCGGGCCCCCCACTCCTAGGCGGGTATCCACACTACCGGGCCTAGCCCTTCCGTACGCCCCTAGAAGAACACAACCTAGAGTATCCGCGTACTACTGCTGGCTATACCCACCAGACTTTCTTTGGCTAAGTGTCCCACACCGCCGAGTCAACATACCGATGCCGGTGTGAACGACAATCAGATATCGAAGACCCACCACCTTTATTCTGTACTCCAACCCTCGAGCCCTCGGCTCCCCGGACTGTCCCGTCCGTGCATCTACCTTCAGAGCTACCGTCTGAATGGCAACCAAACCAATTATTCTACCTTCCTAGCTATCGGGGAGTGTGTATGTGCAACCCTAGTTATACTAGTTGCTCTTTTAATTTATTATTCCTATGGTTTACATTAGCCCAGGACTGCCCCCGGCATACCCCGTGAAGGGCTCTCAAAGGGCACTAGGAACCAAGACGGCGGCATTACGGCCCGAAGTTCCCTTTCGCAAGGCACTTATTGTTATTGGTTGAACTCCCTTAACCCGATCCCCTTTAAGTTACTTTAGATCTAACCCTAGAGTATTAAGACTCTTCCATTCCTACCCGGGGTGGACGATCTTTCGTCGTTCCCTTGCGCCACTTAACTTAAACCAGTCTCACACTCTACTTATCTTGACCTCCAACAATGAACTTAATCTTAGCTTGCCCTAACCAACCAGTAATTACCAAAATTCCATTTCCCAAGTTCATTATTACTCTAGTTCAGTTTCCGTGGTTTTACTATATGCAGACCATCCTAAGGTACATGAGGAGTATAAGGGGAAGGTACTCCAATTTGTCTTCTGAATCTCCTATAATATTTACTGGAGGTCTACCATGACATAATTAGTCTAAATCCAAGATTTCCAAATTTTTCCTATTTATCGGGCATTTAATTTATTTATTCTAAGATTCCAAATGCCCTAGTATGAACATGAAGTGCACTAATGAGTCAACAATAAATCATCATAAAATCAGTAAAAATCTTATGGGCATTTAAACAGCAATTCCAAGTTTTGAGAAACTTCATAGGTGTTTAGGCCTACATTTCCTAATTTACCATTTTAGGCCTCTTTTACTATATTATGAAGGAAGTACTATAAATATATATCCAAAAATCCCAGGAAAATTATAGAAGCTATATAGTGACCTAAAACCATCATAAACCAAGTACCATAATTTTTCTCCAAAATTTGAACTCTGAATTTTTTTTAATTCAAGATACTAATTTTCCTAACTTAATGAAAGAGGTACTGTTTTTATCCATCTAAAATTCCAGAGAAAATTACAGGGTGACTATCATAATTTGAAACACCCACTGACCCAATTTCATAATTTTCCAAAAGAGTAATTGGACATTATTTGTATTTTTGACTCCATGTCACAACTAGTACATTAAAGAAATATGTATAAGAAATAATCAGTTAAAATTTCCAAGAAAAATACAAAAGGTATAACAGGCTATAAGATGCCCTAATCCAAGATTTCATAATATTCCAGTGAACAGAAATTCCATAATCATCAAAATAAATATCTAGGGCACAATTAGAGTTGCAAATGAAGTACTATATAAATTAACCCAAAAATCTCAACAAAATTATAACATGGCCATTTAGATTAGGAAATCACACTACTCCAATTTTACTTGAGTTGAAGTTCATTTGATGGTTTAACAATTCAAATTAAAGTTGGTGACCTAAAATAGGGTTAGAATTTTAGGTGGCCTAGCTGTCTCCAAATACCCTAAAATTTTGTCCAGAGAACTATACTGGCCCTATGGTCCTCTCCACCAAATTTAAGTCAGTCCAAGGTCATTTGACCCCATGACCTTCACAACCCCAAAAACCACCATTAAGGGATTTTCCTTAGGGTTCTAGGTCTACCCTACACCAAACCCCCCCAAACTCCCTTGGAGGGTGTTTCATGCCCTAAAAAGTCAGTGACCAAAATATCAGCCCCTATTGAGGCGATATGGCCACTCAAATACCAAGGGGGTGTTTGATCCTAAATTATCCTATAAGGATCAACCTAGGGTTGGACACAAACCTAACCAAAACATCTCCAAATTAGATGACCTTTTTACCAGAGCCTTATGATAAACCCAGGGACCACTCACCAGAATTTGGGAGGGTTTGGAATCTTTTAGCCATCTAATTAAATTATGCTAGGATTATTGAATTTTTCTAAAAACTATAGAAAAATATTTCCAAAAAATCCTAATTTTTGGATAGCATCTATATATAGATAATATTAGGCCACATCCCAAATTTCGAGTCATTTTGATGACTGGATTGGAGTGGGGAATTTTTCTAAGATTAAGACAGCCCTATGTATAGATCTCACCAAAAAGTGTGCTGTGGTCTAACCAGGACTCCAAATCGAGTGAAAACAATTTTAAATTACACTAGACTTCAAGGGCTACATTTTCTATGTTGACCACTTTTTATGTTTCAGCCCCTACGGGCAATAATTTTCAGTTTAAACCTAGTGAACAGTAAATGGAATTAATTCCTAATTATACCATATATAACATAATAAAATGTTACTGTTCATCTCCTTGTTTAGCCCGAACCAGCAACCTAAAAAAAAAGCTTGAAACCTGTAGCTTTTCTAAAGCCATTTCCTGGCCACCCAGCCATCTCCCTGGCCGGCCACCACCACCACCACCTCTGTTGAGGTGAGGGCTACCGTCGGTCGGCGGTACGGCAGCTGGAGAGGCGGTTTCCGGCGAACCCGCCACCATGAAATTTTTGGAAAACCATGGAAACACTCACCCGATCTGGCTCTTTTGAGCCCGATATCTCTCCTAATGATTTCTAAGATCTATCCGCAGAAGAAGAGGGAGGGGAGGACCTTGTTCGCGGGCTGGAGGCATGCAGACCGTCGGGAAGCCATTTGCACGGTGGCGGCATCTCCGAAAATTCTTCAACAGCAAGGGGAGGAATCTGAATCCGTTTGATCGAGCGTGTAACCTTCTCCTCTTGCTCTAAGGAGTTTTTTTTATAGATCAGCAAGTGGGGAGGGGAAAGGATGAAACGTTCTTGGCCATTAATATTTCTCTTAATAACGTTTCGGTTATGGTAGAGGCAGTTGAAATGCTGAAAACGAAGAGGTGTTTGCCAGGTGGCGATTTCCTATTGGACCAAAATTTCCTTATTTTATTAAATAATTAGAGTAGGAAACGGCCCATAAATACTCCTGGTGTAACTTCCCATAATCAAAATTGATTACAACGTCGGTTACAGAAATTTCCAGTCTGGCTGATGTTTCAGCCATGGTCACGGGCTTGACACAAAGGTCACGGGCGTGACAGGCCCAGGTGGCCAATTCTGGGTTTGACGATCGTCGAACTGAGATCGACGATCGTCGAAGGGTTGTCACGCCCTAGTTCACGGGCGTGACACATGGGTCACGGGCGTGACAGGCCCGGGTGACCAATTCTGGGTTCGACGATCGTAGAACTGAGATCTACGATGGTCGAAGGGTGGTCACGCCCTAGGTCACGGGCGTGACACATAGGTCACGGGCATGATAGGGTCATGAGGCAAATTCCGCGCTCGGCGATCGTCTCGCTGAGATCGACGATCGACGAAGGGGGTCACGCCCTTGGTCACGGGCGTGACACCTGGGTCACGGGCGTGACAGGGCCGGGTTGAAAAATTCTGCACCCGACGATTGTCTCCCTGAGATCGACGATCGTCGAAGGAGTCACGCCCTATGTCACGGGCATGATGGGTCGGTCACGGGCGTGACCAACCCGTGACCCGAAATCTCGATCGATTTATTTCAGTTTTTGGGCTTCCTAGGGTTCTGTCACGACCAACCGACTACTAGGGGTCTAGCCGGAAATGGGATGTTACAGGAGATATCCTCGAACTTCCACTCAAGGATTGGCAATGACTGTAATAATAATTTGGGGCTCTTGTACTCCACCTTCACCTTTTGACACGCCATACAGTATGTAACATAGTACTTAACTGCACTCTTAATTCCTGTCCAGAGCATGGTCTTCCGTAGGTCAGTATACATCTTGGAAATCCCAGGATGCACGGAATACTTTGAGCAATGTGTTGCTCTCAAGATATCTTCCCGGATTTCACCACCCTTTGGAATGTAGTCTACCACGGAAATGAATGAGGTTGTCCTTCAGAGTATACTCTTTGGTAGATCCATTCTTAATTGACTTAGTCACCAGGGCCAGAGCAGAATCCTTCCCTTGCTCTGCCAAAATTCGATCTCGAATATCACATAGTATACTCATAGCAGTTAGATATTCAATATACTCCTCAGTATGATCCTTACATACCAATGTGATCTTGTTGGGATTTGTCTCCACAATACCTCAGATTTGTAGTAGGTCAGACCTTGAACTAAGATGAATTAAGGTGTATTTGATATTGTGTTTAAGTTGTATGTGTGCAGGTTTTTATTGCCAAGTGTAGACCAATGTCAGTCTATAATGGGTCACCAAACACAGGACCATACAATGTAATCCCTCATTGTGTGATCCAAAGTGTTGGCCCATGTATAGCCTCTCTATTGGGATACACTTCCTATACAAGCACTTGGATTGGTGGACTGAAGTATTGAAGTTTATTTTCTCAGAAGAAATTTTTCTAAGTCCACATACTCGAGTAGCCTTCTTCATATACTCGAGTAAGTGACTTAATACTCGAGTAGATCCTCAGACATACTCGTGTAGACTCTGTATACTCGTGTAGATAAGTTTATACTCGAGTAGATAGTTAGTCACTCGAGTAAGTCATATATTATACTCGAGTAGATCCTTCTGTTCTTAGATCCGAAATTGTCTCTAAGTCCACATACTCAAGTACCTCCGTTTATACTCGAGTAAGTGAGTCTGCACTCGAGTAAGTTGGGTTACATACTCGAGTAGACTGTATTTTACTCGAGTAGATGATAACTTGCACTCGAGTAGTTGGTTAGTTACTCGAGTAAATGTTCTGTTCATACTCGAGTAGATCTGTGCTTCTCATCTCAGAAAAATTCTAAGTCTACATACTCGAGTAGTTCCCCACATACTCGAGTAAGTGACTTTGTACTCGAGTAGTAGTTTTTCATACTCGAGTAGCTTAGTGATTACCCGAGTAATCTTCCCCAGATACTCGAGTAGTTCACTTTCCCCTCACTCGAGTATCTCCAACTCTCATACTCGAGTAGTTCTTCCTATTTTATTTGAGAAGTTTTCTCTAAGCATTTTTACTCGAGTATATACTCTCATACTCGAGTAGTTATAAATCACTCGTGTGTTGATCTCTAAATCACTCGAGTAGCTTCTCTTTTTATACTCGAGTATACTCCTTCTATCCACTCGAGTATATACCATCTGATACTCGAGTATGTTTCTTCTATGACTCGAGTATATCTGTTTAAATTTTCTTGAAATTCCCTAAGTCAATTTCGCTGTGTATTTCAAATTAATCATTTCTGATTGGTCCACGTGTCATCCCTAATTAATTTTCTGAACGTTGGAGTCCACCTATAAATAGGCCCACTCAGATTTGACTAATAACAAGTTTACAGAGATTTTATTTTAAGAAAAAGAAAAAGTTCCGTGAACCCTAATTTCTCACGCCGCCGCCATTGACGTTCACGGAAGAAGCTCTGGATCGACGATCTTCGATCGCTGTTTTCAACTCTGATTCTCTAGCGATCCAGACGAAAGTTAATCACTCGATCTCGCCGAGCCTCAAAGATTTCAGATCTATTTTCTCGATCGAGTTGATTCCGTTTTTCAGATTTGTGGATCTCTCTCAAGTCATCTTCAACATACTCTGATTAAGCCAAAGTTCTTAAGGAAGAAGACTATCAAGATCCAGATCTGGGAATATTACTGTTTGTATTTTATTTTCAAACCAAATTTCATTGTAGAAGTTTTTCTCCGAATTCTGTAGGAAGGCTTTATCTTCCGAGTGTAGATCCGATTTGGATCGAGTTTGTAGGAACGTGGTTCCGAGGTGTAGGATTGTTTTCAATCCGAGATAGTGGAGTAGCCGAGTCTAGTGATTTGCTAGATCGTTGAGTAAAGTAGACGTACCCAAGATTGGGGAACCACTATAAATCTCTTGTCGTCTGTGATTGCTTGATGTGTGCTGTGTTATTTTTTAATTTCGCATTTGACACACATTTCACCTATTCACCCCCCTCTAGGTGATTTAGGCTAACAACTTAGTACTCTCAATTGGTATCAGAGGGAGGTTGATCGTTAAAAGGTTAACACCTTGATCTTATCCTTCTAAGTTGTTTCTTGAATAGTATCAAGCATGAGTAAGACCAAGGATTTTGCTTAAACTCCCTATCTGCACCAAGAACAATTTTCCTATGTGGAAGGAAAGAGTCAAGTTCTTCATGGAAGCATTAGATCCCCGGATCTTCATGATTGTTGAAGAAGGTCCCCACATTCCTATGACTGCTTCCACCATAGATTCCACCAAACAAGTTCCCAAGAAATTGATGGATCTAGATAAGGATGAGATTGCACTTGTTTCTCTGGACAAGAAAGCTAAAAATATTATAGCAAGTGCAGTCGATGACTCAATGTTGTAGAATCTGATTCATTGATAATCTGCCAAGGAGATGTGGCAATCCCTAGTGACTCTAATGGAAGGTACTGAAGAAGTAAGGGATGATCGAAGGTCCCTACTGAACCAGATGTATGAAGCCTTCAGGCAAGGGCCAAAGGAGGCTATAGCTGACACATTTGAAAACTTCTTCAAGATAGTCAATGGTCTAAGAGTGTATGGCCGAGTCTTCACAAATGGAGAGCTGAATGATAAGTTTCTGAGATCTCTCACCAAAGAATGGGATAACAAAGTTTGTGCCATCCGAGAGTTTGGCAGACTAGCAGAGACAGATCCACAGAACCTATTTGGCAAGCTGATGTCATATGAACTGCAAATCAACTCCAGAAAAGCTGAAGAAGAGAACAGTCGCTTCTCCTCAAAAGAAAAGTTAGTTGCTTTAAAGGCCGACAGTTCAAGGAATGGCAAAGCTGCCTCACCAGCCCCTCCTCAAGAAATAAGTGAAGAAGAAGGCTCCGAGCCAAGCAACTCAGGCTCAGAACTATCTGAAGGAGAGTTCTCATTGCTCTCCCGACAATTCAAGAAATTCTTAAATAAGAAGAAGCAATGGAGAGGCAAAGATGCCTCATTCAGAAGATCACGACGTGACGGTGATTAGCGAAAGAAAGGCTCAAGTAGCCATGACAGGTATAACTCTAAACAGAACAAACAGATTTCGACTGACATCGTTTGTTATTGTTGCAATAAGCCAGGTCACGTCATCGCCGACTGCCCTCACAAAAAAAAAGAAGGTGGAAGAAGAGAGGAAAAGAAATTCTCACACCATAAGAAGAGGACAGAGAAGAGTCTAGTAGCCAAGAAGAGCAAAAATCTCAGCGACTCCGACTCATCTGAGTCGAGTGAAGAAGAGGAAGCTTACTTTGGGCTCATGGCTCACTCAGATGATGAACAAGTCCCCCAGTTCACTGGGGAGGTAAAATCTCACACTCCTCTCTCTGAGTCTGATGATGATAATGAGCAAGAGGGCTATTCCTTTGAAGATGAATCTGAACTCATGGCCCAGTACAAAGAGTTGCTCATGACCTACGAAAAATGTCATAGAGTAGTGAAAACTCAAGCCAAAGAGATAAAATCTCTACAGGCTAGTGAGAGCAACTTGAGAGAAGAAGTCGCTAAGACTAACTCTCTTCAAGAGAACTTCAATAGTGCTATGGATGAATATAATCAAGCTCTCAAGCACCTCGACCTTAAAGAGGAAATCATCAAAGAGTTGGAACAACGACTTGAGGCTGAGAAGAAACTTGTTGAGAGTTTCTCAAAGCCTAAGACAGTTCTTCCACTCGTTGCTGAATTCTCAGCTAAGGCCAAGGGTGCTGGTTTAGGCCACATTGGCTCTTCTAGTAAATCCTCTAGGAGAAACAAGGCCAAGAGAAAGAATAAGGCTGCCCGGAAGGCTCTAGCTGAAGAAAAAGGGAAAGCTCCCTTGGAACCTGTTCTTTTCAAAAAAGTTATCTTTCCCACGAACGAACTCGACTATGAATCTACCTATGGACACTTTTCTAGGCCGATCCCTGAGAAGCCTAAGTCAAGATACCAAGGTTGGACTCATCCTCATAACTTCGGCGAGAGTGTCTTCAAAGCACCTTATGAAGAGATTCAACTTCAAAGCTATGGACCTTATGCTCATGGTCATAACATCAAGAAGACACCCAAGGTAAAACCTACTGTGGAAAAGCCTATGAAGGAGAAGACTTCATGCAGCTGTCTTCATCATGTAGCCTCCTCCTCCAAAAGTAAGGTTCCTGCTAAACCATCATTTCAGAAAATCAAGCAGGAATACACTAGGCAAAGATACAACAGGTTCGACTGTTGGTGTTGTGGCAGAATTGGTCACTTTGCCATCGATTGTTGGTTCAATCCTAGTAATGCTGCAACCCCTCAAGTTAGCAACGTGAGAATGACCACTCATGAGGCTAATACTCGTAGGGGGAGTTTTCTAACTCGAGACCAAGGACCCAAACGTGTTTGGGTTCCTAAGGCTAAATGATTGTAATTGCAGGTATGTCCAAAGGCCACCAAAATGCCAATCTGGTACTTGGACAGTGGATGCTCTCGGCATATGACCGGGACAAGGAGCCTACTCCAGAATTACACCTCAGTCTGCAACGGACCAAAGGTCATCTTTGGACGTTCAGATTGAGGAATAACTAAAGGCTATGGTATGATCACTAACGGTAGCGTATCCTTTTCGGATGTAGCCTATGTTGAAGGATTGGAACACAATCTCATCAGCATACGCCAATTATGCGACAAAGGATACGTAGTTGAATTTCATGCTGACAAGTGTTTGATAAAATCAGTTAACAACATGGAAACTATTTTATCAGGCACTCGAAGCAGAAATATTTTCTATTTAAATTTCATTTGTATAGACTCTTCGACACCAGTGTGTCTTTTGGCAAAAAGTAGTGCATCCCTTGCTGACCGATGGCACAAGAGACTAGCACATATTAATTTCAAAACTATTAATAAATTATTCTCTCAAAACTTAGTACGTGATGCACCTAATGTCAAGTGCGTTACGGACAGTCCTTGTCACGCTTGTATCAAAGGCAAGCAAACAAGAAGTTCGTTTAAAAGCATAATAGGCAAGGATTCCAATAGAAGCTTACAACTTCTCCATATGGACTTGTTTGGTCCACTGCAGGTTAGAAGTTTGGGAGGTAAGGAATATACGTTGGTTATTGTGGATGATTACTCGCGCTTTGCGTGGGTGTTCTTTCTGAAACACAAGTCAGATACCTTCGGTATTTTCACAAATTTTGGTAGGCAGATCCAGAATGAATACAACTGTTCCGTAGTCAAAATCAGAAGTGACAATGGAACAGAATTCAAGTCTGGAGCCATGACAGAATTCTGTGAAAGTCAAGGTATCTTTCATGAGTTTTCCTCTCCTCGCACTCCACAGCAAAATGGAGTAGCTGAGAGAAGGAACAGAACACTCATAGAGGCTTGCCGGACCATGTTGAGTGATGCTTCACTTCCAGAGTACTTCTGGGCTGAGGCCGTCAACACCGCTTGTCACGAGCAAAATCGAGCTCTCATCAACAAGAACCATGATAAGATTCCTTACGAACTTTTAAAAGGCAGGAAACAAACCATTTCGTATTTTAGAATCTTTGGCTGTAAGTGCTTCATACTTAACAACGGTAAGTATCACACTACCAAGTTTGGCGAGAAAAGCTTTGAAGGTATTTTTGTAGGTTATAGTAGCCACAGTAAGGCCTACAGAGTATTCAATAGAAAAACTCTGGTGGTAGAAGAGTCGATACATCTTCTATTTGATGAGACGAGTCTGCTGCCCAGCAACTCGTCTAGTGTGCCTATTGTAGATGCAGGTACAAAGTTGAAGGAACTCACCTTGGATGAAACTACCAAAGATAAAGACGAAACGTTCATCAAGATCACCTCTACAACCCCTACTGGAGAGGTAGATGATCAAGATGAAGAACACATCCCAGCTGAAGATGCAACTCCAGTGGCTGAAGAGATCCCAGATGCAAGGACTTTAGAGTTCAGACACTTTAAGGATCACCCCGTTGATCAAATCATAGGAGATCCTCGGGATGGCGTCAGAACTCGTCGAGATACAACTAACGAGAATTTACACTTAAGTTTTCTTTCACAGGTTGAACCAAAGAAATTTGAGGAAGCCAACTCCGACGCATCCTGGATCCTAGCCATGGAAGTAGAACTGAATCAGTTCAAACGATGCAATGTTTGGACACTTGTTCCTAGACCCAAGAGTAAGAACGTCATTGGGACAAAATGGGTCTACCGGAACAAGATGGACGAAGATGGAACAATTATAAAGAATAAAGCCAGACTTGTCGCCAAGGGCTATCGTCAAGAAGAAGGAATCAACTTCGACCAGACTTATGCTCCAGTAGCAAAACTGGAGGCGATCAGGTTATTTCTTGCCTACGCTGCACTTAAGGGCTTTACTGTCTATCAGATAGACGTCAAGTCCGCCTTCCTAAATGGTGACATAAAGGAAGAGGTGTATGTAGAGCAACCGCCAGGTTTTATTGATTCAACCTTTCCTAATTATGTTTATTTACTGCAAAAAGCACTATATGGTCTTAAACAAGCACCTCGAGCTTGGTATGAGACGTTGTCTGCCTTTCTTCTTGAGAACAAGTTCACAAGAGGAAAGATAGACAAGACATTATTTCTTAGGGAAATAAAAGGCAAGATTTTGCTAGTGCAAATCTATGTCGACGACATCATTTTTGGCTCTACAGATAACAACCTCTGCAAGAAGTTTTCTAAACTTATGCAAGAGAAGTTTGAAATGAGCAGTATGGGAGAGCTGAAGTATTTCTTAGGTCTTCAAGTGAAACAATCTGAGGATGGAATTTTCATCTCACAGACCAAGTTCACTAAAGAGCTACTTAAGAAATTCGGAATGGAGAATGCAACCTCTATGAGGACTCCAATGGCCTCAGCTATGTCTCTGGACAAGGATGAGAAAGGGAAACCTTTTGATGAAACCAAGTACAGAAGCATAATTGGGTCCTTGCTCTACATTACTGCAAGTAGACCAGATATAATGTTCTCAACAAGTGTATGTGCTAGATTTCAGGTGAACTCTAAGGAATCTCACTACATCGCTGCAAAGCAAACCCTGAGATACCTCAAAGGTACACGAAATCTTAGCTTATGGTACCCAAGAAGTAATGATAGTGAACTAATTGGATTTTCAGATACAGATTTTGCAGGTAGCAAAGACGACAGGAAAAGCACTTCCGGGACTTGCCAATTCCTCGGAAGGAGACTTATTTCCTGGAGCAGTAAGAAGCAAAACTGTGTAGCCATCTCAACGGCTGAATCAGAGTACATCTCTGCAGGCAGCTGTTGTGCACAGCTTTTATGGATCAAGAACCAGTTTGAAGACTACAACATGAAGTTCCCGAACATTCCTTTGTTCTGCGACTCATCCAGCGCTATAGCAATAGCCAATAACCCAGTCTCCCACAGCCGGACCAAGCACATAGAGCTTCGTTATCATTTCATCCGGGAGCATGTGGAAAATGGAGACATAGATCTACAATATGTCTCCACAGACAGGCAACTTGCAGATATATTCACTAAGGCGCTGGACGAGTCCAAGTTCTCGTTCTTCAAAACGGAACTCGGACTGCTCAACAAAGAAGACTAGTGATGGACTCACAAATCAAGAAGATATCAGTGTTGTTGGCTGATCAGAGATAAAGTTTTCAGTGGCAATAGACATCTCCCAAGGAAAATTGTCTTTCAAGTATTTGATACTCGAGTATATCAAGACTTGCACGAGTAAATGGAAAATACTCGAGTAAAAAGTCTGACCTACTCGAGTATTTGACAAGATACTCGTGTATGAACTCTACCTACTCGAGTATGTTTTGTCTACTACTCGTGTATGGTGTTACCTACTCGAGTATGCTCCGCCTAATACTCGTGTATGATGCTATCTACTCGAGTATACAGACTTCTATTTTGGATTTCTAATTTTTCTATTCGCACCGAGCTATTTGCCGCTTCATTCAGGTATGAAATTATATTTATTTTTCCTAAAACCTAATTAGGATTATATATATATATAGAAAAATCGGGAAACCCTTTCCACTTCTCATTCACTCGAGTAGCCGCCGACTCCTCATCTTCCGAAAATCACAGAGCATCGTCTTCTTCGCTCCTCTCATCCTCCAGAATCGCAGATGGCCCCCTCCTCTAAAATCGGCATCGGCTCTGTACTCGCCCCCGCGGGTATAGCCGATCTGTCAGATGATTTCCGCAATCTTCTGATTTTGTTCGAAACCGCCGGATTGTCGTTCGTTCTCTTGTCGCCGTGCCGAGTCATTTTCCCAACAGTTGAGGAGTTCCATCAGAATCTGAAGGTAAAGCGTAATGGAAAGCTCTTGAAAACCAAGGTCAGAGGGATAAAAATTCAACTGTATAAAGTTTCTCTTGCAACTCTGTTAAAGCTTCCAGTGGTCGATGAAGATGCCGAAATGACTGCAGACGATTCAGTTAGAACTAGCTTATTCTGTGGAGCTAACCCTCAAGCCCATTCCTTTAGCAGGGCCGACTTCAACTCAGAAGGAAAGTTCCTAGTGGATGTTATAGCAAAGGTACTGTTGTGCAAGACGTATTCCATTCGAGACATCTCTATGGAAATGTTTGACATAATGCAAGCTATTATCTGCCGCAAACAGTTCCAGTTTGGACTGTTGATCCTAGATAAAATCAGAGACAGCATTAAGCATCCCAGCTTTGGCAGAATTATCTCCCTGCTGCTTCATGAGATTAACCCATCAGTCTTTAACCTATCCAAAGGGACTCCCCTCCATCACATGAAGAAAGTTTCCATATCCTCCATCCAGAGATATGATATTAAAATTCTGAATTCTGCCCAGGCATCCAAAGCTGCTGTTCCTTCAGAAATGTCCAAAGAACCCAGTGTATCTGAAGACAGGATTCCATCTCCTCCTCTACATCAAACTGCTGCTACCTCTGGTGCAATAGTTGAGGGGGAGCCTGCCTCTTCTCATCCTAAGTACCCAGCTTCCTCAGAACTTTCAGAACTAGCAGAAGTCAGAGTTTCTCCTCCTCCAGCAAATCCTGAATCAGAGATTCCAGATCCAGCAACCTTACTTTCTATAGCAGAAGATATAAATAAATTCATTGATTAGCTCAGCTCAGATGCTCCCCTGTTTCAGAATGAATCAGCTGTAAAATTTCCTACTCAGGATCCTGTTCAGACTCCAGTTCAGTCTCCTGCTCAGACTCCTGTACAATCTCCTGCTCAGTCTCCAGCTACAGAGTCCAGCCAGCCTGACCAGATTCTGTTGTCTGATGATGAGGAAGTATCTCCAGAACCAGTGGATGCTCCTCTGAGGACACTGGACTTCACCCTTCCTTCCTTCATCAACACTGAAGATTCAAATTTGGTTGAACCCTTCAAAAGAGTTGTCAGTTCAGTGGAAATTACTGAAATCCCTCCATGGTATGCTCCTGCTCCTTCAGTCCCTGCACCAACCTCAGCTCCTTCTTCTTCTTCAGATCTGGTGAGTAAGATTGCACAGTTGCTCATTGAACAGAGAAAGTACTTTGATGAATCTCTAGCTTCAGTAAATAACAAGGTCACTACTCTTGAAAAGGAGATGAGTAGAGGCTTTGCTGAAATTCAAGCCAATACTGATGAGCTTAAGAGATTGTTTCAGCTAGGTGGAAAAGCACTAGATCACACTATCATAAGCATAGGTGAACTAAGAAATCAACAAGAAACTGTTGCACATAATCAGATAATATTGGACAAGAATGCTGAAGCAAATGTGATGAAAGTATGTGAAGAAGTTGGCACCTTCAGAGATGAAGCAATTGACAAGCTAGCTGTAGATATCACCAAGGGGGAGAAAATTGTAAAAGAACAAGTTGAAAAAGTAGTTGAAAAACTGTCTGAACAAGCCCAGACAACTGTGGATGGTCTTGTAAAAGATATGAAAGCAGACATCCTAGCCCAGCTCCAATCTGTCAAATTCTACATTTATGATACAGCTGTATGGGTAAATAATCAGAACTTCCCAAATTCTCAACTCAACCCTACCATCATTCCCAATTTCTTAGACCCTCTTGAAGAACATCCTCCAGCAGATGCTCCAGCTCAGGCAAACATTCGAGGAGGTATGCCAGTCTTCTCACCCAGACCTGGTGGTGATGTGACTGAGCCTCCTCTCTCTTATACAGATATTTGGCAAGATGAACTTCCTCCTAGTTCTCAAGGTGCTCCAAGGAAGAAAAGGAAATATGGTGACGGCTCTTCTGCCAGCCGTTTTGCACCTAGAAAAGAGCCGGCCCCAGCTTCTGAAGGTAGATCAGAAATTGTTCATTATGAAGTTTGGAGTCCAACCTCCAAATCTCTGATCCTTGATACCCTGAAGCTAGTAACAGATCTTGGTGAGCACAGAGATCAGTATTACAGTTATTCAGAATGGAAGGCTTATGAAGCATCTCAGATCAAGATCAAACTTCATGACAGAAATTGGGGATACAACAACCCAGCTGCTCCTCCTAGGCCCAGAACTTATTTTCCTAAACCTTTCAGTTACCTAGAGAGGCAAGAGCTGAAGAGAGAAAGAATGCACAAAGAAGCCCCTTCTTGAGTCAATGAGAATGTGGAAATGGACTGTTTAATCTGTTAAAAACATTTCTATATATATATTTTTTTTATTCTGATTATGGCTATTTGATTCTTTACCCTACTTCAGTTTATATTTCTTTTGGTATATGTGTGTTGTTCTTTTTACTTTAAGTAATTCACCTTAGTGTAGAGGGTGCTGACATCTACAAATAGGGGGAGATTGTTGGGATTTGTCTCCACAATACCTCAGATTTGTAGGAGGTCAGACCTTGAACTAAGATGAATTAAGGTGTATTTGATATTGTGTTTAAGTTGTATGTGTACAGGTTTTTATTGCCAAGTGTAGACCAATGTCAGTCTATAATGGGTTACCAAACACAGGACCATACAATGTAATCCCTCATTGTGTGATCCAAAGTGTTGGCCCATGTATAGCCTCTCTATTGGGATACACTTCCTATACAAGCACTTGGATTGGTGGACTGAAGTATTGAAGTTTATTTACTCAGAAGAAATTTTTCTAAGTCCACATACTCGAGTAGCCTTCTTCATATACTCGAGTAAGTGACTTAGTACTCGAGTAGATCCTCAGACATACTCGTGTAGACTCTATATACTCGTGTAGATAAGTTTATACTCGAGTAAGTCATATATTATACTCGAGTAGATCCTTCTGTTCTTAGATCCGAAATTTTCTCTAAGTCCACATACTCGAGTACCTCTGTTTATACTCGAGTAAGTGAGTCTGCACTCGAGTAAGTTGGGTTACATACTCGAGTAGACTGTATTTTACTCGAGTAGATGATAACTTGCACTCGAGTAGTTGGTTAGTTACTCGAGTAAATGTTCTGTTCATACTCGAGTAGATATGTGCTTCTCATCTCAGAAAAATTCTAAGTCTACATACTCGAGTAGTTCCCCACATACTCGAGTAAGTGACTCTGTACTCGAGTAGTAGTTTTTCATACTCGAGTAGCTTAGTGTTTACCCGAGTAATCTTCCCCAGATACTCGAGTAGTTCACTTTCCCCTCACTCGAGTATCTCCAACTCTCATACTCGAGTAGTTCTTCCTATTTTATTTGAGAAGTTTTCTCTAAGTGTTTTTACTCGAGTATATACTCTCATACTCGAGTAGTTCTAAATCACTCGAGTGTTGATCTCTGAATCACTCGAGTAGCTTCTCTTTTTATACTCGAGTATACTCCTTCTATCCACTCAAGTATATACCATCTGATACTCGAGTATGTTTCTTCTATGACTCGAGTATATCTGTTTAAATTTTCTTGAAATTCCCTAAGTCAATTTCGTTGTGTATTTCAAATTAATCATTTCTGATTGGTCCACGTGTCATCCCTAATTAATTTTCTGACCGTTGGAGTCCACCTATAAATAGGTCCTCTCAGATTTGACTAATAACAAGTTTACATAGATTTTATTTTAAGAAAAAGAAAAAGTTCTGTGAACCCTAATTTCTCACGCCGCCGCCATTGACGTTCACGGAAGAAGCTCTGGATCGACGATCTTCGATCGCTGTTTTCAACTCTGATTCTCTAGCGATCCAGACGAAAGTTAATCACTCGATCTCGCCGAGCCTCAAAGATTTCAGATCTATTTTCTCGATCGAGGTGATTCCGTTTTTCAGATTTGTGGATCTCTCTCAAGTCGTCTTCAACATACTCTGATTAAGCCAAAGTTCTTAAGGAAGAAGACTATCAAGATCCAGATCTGAGAATATTACTGTTTGTATTTTATTTTCAAACCAAATTTCATTGTAGGAGTTTTTCTCCGAGTTCTGTAGAAAGGCTTTATCTTCCGAGTGTAGATCCGATTTGGATCGAGTTTGTAGGAACGTGGTTCCAAGGTGTAGGATTGTTTTCAATCCGAGATAGTGGAGTAGCCGAGTCTAGTGATTTGCTAGATCGGTGAGTAAAGTGGACGTACCCAAGATTGGGGAACCACTATAAATCTCTTGTCGTCTGTGATTGCTTGATGTGTGCTGTGTTATTTTTTAATTTCGCATTTGACACGCATTTCACCTATTCACCCCCCTCTAGGTGATTTAGGCTAACAACTTAGTACTCTCAGATCTCAATTTCATTGAGTACTCGCACCAATTCCATACTCATCATTTGAGACTCAGGGCTCGACTCAACTACTTTCCTGCTTAATGAGTCAGCTACGTAGTTGGCATTCCCAGGGTGGTAGTTCAAGGTAAACTTGTAATCACACAAAAATTCTAACCACCGCCGCTATTTTAGATTCAACTCCTTTAAAGTATGAACATACTTTAAATTCTTATGATCCGAAAATATCTCGTTATGGATGCCATATAGATAGTGCCTCCAAACCATCAAGGCGAACACCACTGCCCCAACTCCAAATCATGAACCGGATAATTGGCTTCATGTTTCTTTAGTTGCCTCAAAGCATAAGCAATCACATGCTTGTGCTGCATCAGTACTACTCCCATCCCTTTATATGATGAATCAGTATAGACTTTAAATCCTTCCTTTCCAGATGGAAGGGATAGGATTGGTGTGGAAGTAAGTCTATCTTTCATCTCTTGGAAGGTAGCTTCACACTAGGGTGTCCACTCGTATGGCACACCTTTCATTGTCAATGCAGTGAGAGGAAGGGATATCTTTGAGATTCCTTTCATGAACTTGCGATAATACCCAGCAATTCTTAGGAAACTCTATATATCGGCCGCTGACTTCAAACGCGGCCATTCCTTTATGACACATACTTTGGTCAGATCAACAGCTAGTCCAGCACCACTAATTACATGGCCCAAGAAGGCAACTTCCCGGAGATAGAATTCACACATGTTGAAGTTAGCAAACAAGGCATGCTCATTTAACTTCTTCAGCACCAAGGTCAAGTGTTCCACACGCTCCTCCCCTATATTCGAATAGACTAAAATTTCATCGATGAAGATGATGACGAAGACATCTAAGTATGGCTCAAATACCTTGTTCATCAAACTCATGAATGCAGAAGGGGCATTTGTGAGCCCAAACGACATCATGGTGAACTCATACAAACCATACATTGAGCTAAAAGCAATTTTCTGAATGTCCTCCTCTCGTATCCTCAACTGATAGTACCTCGAGCACAGATCTAGTTTTGAGAACCAATGCGCTCCCACAAACTGATCGAATAACTAAACGATCTGGGGTAGGGGGTAGGTGTTTCACATCGTCAGTCGATTGAGCTCATGATAGTCTATGCACAGACGCATTGTTTTGTCTTTCTTCTTAATAGAAAGAACAGGTGCTCCCCAGGGTGATGAGATGGCGCGAACAAATCCTGACTCTACTAATTCTTGCAGTTGAACTCTAAACTCCGCGAGTTCCTTTGGGGCCATTCGGTAAGGCGTCCTAGAGATATACTTGGCACCCGGTACTAACTTGATTTGAAAATCCACCTCTCTATACGGGGGTAATCCTGGAAATTTCTTAGGGAATACCTCAGGGAAATCCCGCACTATTCACACATCTTTCATATAAACTACCATCTCTTTTAGTTCAGAACAGATCATATATATTTCATCCTCTCTCATATGGGCTTTTAAGGTCTGAATTGAAGATAACAACATACAAGGTGCAAATCTAATACCTTGAAAGATGACCTCAGAGTCTCCATGCCTCAAGGAAATTTGTTTCTCCCCACAATCAATCCTCGCATGGTGCCATTCTAACCATGCCATGCCCAGAATGAGGCCGAATTCTTTCATTCTCAACCGTGTTGCAGGGGTTTCAAAGATCTTTCCTCTAAGAAGTACCTCCAAATCACACTTTGTGGATGAAGTCATCTCAGATCCATCCGGGAGGCATACTCTCTGAGTAATACCAGTGATGTATTGCACTCCTTCTAGGTCTTTAACGAAATTTGCTGACACAAATGAGTGTGTGGCACCAGTATCGAATAGAGTGTAAGATGGTTTCCCACCAACCATCACAGTGCCTAAATATCAATTGTACAGACTCAAGCTAGACTCTTAGTATATCTTAGACTATTTAAAGGGAAAATCTTATAACATAGTAATTAAATCACAACATACCGGCAATCACATCCCGAGGATCCGCTCCTGCGCCATGTCCAGTGTAAACACCTTATCCCAAGCAGGTCCAGGATTCCTTCTGTGTGTTCCATGACCTCGACCACGCAAATTTCCTCGTCCTCGTGGAGCTGTCAGAGGGAGAGCAGGGGAGAATT
The DNA here is from genome assembly GCA_039513925.1 of Platanthera zijinensis. Taxonomy (NCBI): domain Eukaryota; kingdom Viridiplantae; phylum Streptophyta; class Magnoliopsida; order Asparagales; family Orchidaceae; genus Platanthera; species Platanthera zijinensis. The sequence continues at coordinate 197,124,404 of CM077082.1, forward strand.
TCCACCTAGCTGTGGGCAAAAGCGCTGGATGTGGCCCTATTGATTGCACTGGAAGAAAACTCGCTCATGTTGTTCCCTGGGTTGGAGATGCATTTGTGGTGATGGAGATAGTGTTGGATGCGGGGCCGGACACTCCATACTAAAATTCTGATGGAAGCAACTCCGTCTCTGTTATTTCCTATTCCTATGTTGTCTAGCTTCCTTCTATAACTGGGGCCAGCTTCCATTACCCCTTCAGCGGGTCTCTTACCACCTCCCATATGATCTGCCTCTAGCCTTTTTGTCATATCAATGATCTCAGCAAAACTCGAGTCCGTTATAAAAAAAGGGCTTGCCTTTGGGGATCTCGCAAGCCTTTGTAGAATCGCTTTGCATAGCCTTTGTTATTCAACTCGTATGCGTCAGCAAACCAAGCGAGATGCTGAAACTCTCATCAATATTCTGTAACTATCTTGGATCCCTATTTCACCTACAGGAATCTTTCTTCAAGTTCACCTCAAGCGGTAGAAGGGATGAAGTGTTCGAAGAAGGCTTCTAAAAACTCACTATAACTAATCTCTGTGTATACCAGACCTTGAAAGGGGGAGCCCATTAGGGACTTCCACCACCTCTTAGCGTGGGATTCCAATACTGACATGGCTAATATCACAGCCATGTTTGCTAGACATCGGATTCCCACCATTAGTTCTTGCACTAAGTCGAGCCATTCCTCTGTACGCACGGCCGACTCTGTCTCATGAAAGGCAGGTTGAGAGAGTGCATGAAACATGCTTAACCAATTAGAGCCTGGTGGCATATTGCTGTACAGGGACCTGTTGAGACCTGAAGGCGAGTTGGTGGTTTTGTGCATGGGCTTTAGTAGCTGTGGTTTTCTCCCTCACCTTCGTGAGGTAGTTTTGTTAATCTTACTTTGGTTCAGATATGCATATTGTTCTGTGGGTTCGTGTTAGGTTGTTGACGCCAATAATGAGTTATTATAGATGTTAGACTATTCGCTAGCTACTATGTTACTATTGGTTTGTCATACCAACTTGCTCTCTTGGAAGGATTTATGTTAGGTTGCATGTTAGTTATTTTCAAAATATAAAAAGATCAATATTATTTCTCATACTCATGACATCCATTTATATCAAATGGAACTCTATTTTAATGAATGTAAAAGCTCTTTTAGTACTTATTTTAAATCTAGAGATATTCATATCATGAATTGTTCTAGTTGATTTTCATGCTCATATAGGATAATAAATGAACTAAATAAAGCATTTTTTTGCAGTGTGTACATATATTTTATCCATGGACTAGTTTATCCACTGAGTCGAGGGACACGACCATCAAAACATAAGCTCAAACCATATTTTTTATCATAACAAACTTGAGGATTTCATGAAAAGTATTTGGAGTAGGTTCATGCCTGAGCGCCTGCAATTGTCCCCTACACGACATGGCATCACGACGAGTATTTTCTTTCACCCTGATATATATTATTTAATGCTAAGAAAATATGGGTTGTGATAGCTACCCTTACTACAGATGAATATATAGTGTAGGATATCCTAAGGAATACAATGTTGTTGAAGGCAGGGGATACTTGGAAGATTACTGCACAATTCCCTTTAGTTACTTATATGATTTTGGAGAAGGTGCAGTTTGATGCAGCAGACTTAGTATTGTCTATAATCCAATACACATATAAAATGAAAGATCTTATGAGGAATAAGATCAATACACTTCCATTTGGGAGTGTAATCCAGCAAGTGATATACGAGAAGTATAGATGAATTCATCATAATCTTTATGTGGATGATTGTATTCCTTTTATCTACAACACTGAGATGACTAAGTTCCCATCGGGATGTGGCAAAGCTTTCTCTTCCATAAGACTGACTCGATTTGAAGCCTCGACATCTACTATACCATTGCTTCCTCGAGGAAGATCTCTTTGAGAGAAAATGGACGACTTATATGACTTAGTGGAAGTGTGCCACGCTCAGATAACGGCGAGGCTTAATAGGATAAACAAATTCATGAACTTCATTACTCGAGAATGGAAACTCAGGCCTACCCCGGCGGAAGAGAAAGAGTGGGATATTACAGCAGTGGATCCTCCCTGTCACTCAATTCATCACGTGAGACGACTGAGGGAATGAAGAATGAACTCAAGTCAAGATCAGGCAACTACCAGCGAGGATTAAGAGGTTTGATTGAGTTTATTGCAGGTTTAGCGCTCTGGAGCTATCACGTGTCGATAGCAGCTGTCACTCGGCGATAATGAATTTTTATCTTTGTTATTTTTGTGAGGTGAGATTGTTTGTGAGGTTATTTAATGGCTTCTATGAGACTATTATTTGGTTAAGACAATTTGTGGTGTTTAATTATATTTAATTTAATTATGATAAAGTTTGATATGATTGTCTTAATATTTGTTAATTTTAGTCTCTTTGTTAGTTTTTAATATATTTATATGCACTTAAATTTTTAGTTTGAAATATCAAAGACACCTAACTCTAGTCTTAGTGTTGAAAAATGTGAATCAGGAAGTGGTTTAATGAAAATATTTGCAATTTGAGAATTAGTTCCTATAAAGTTGATTTTAATATTATCCTTTTTAATATGGTCTCTTATAAAATGATGTTGGATGTTTATGTGTTTAGACCGTGAATGATGTAATAGATTGTAAGTTACATTAATTTCTCTTTTATTATCACACCTTAATTCTATAGTGTGTTGATTTATCCCAAAGTCTTCTAAAGTTTGTTTCATCCATAGGGTTTATGCACAATAACTATCTAGTGCAATATATTTGGCCTCGATGGTGGAGAGGGCAACATAATTATGTTTCCTACTTGGCCATGAAATAAGTGAAGGGCCTAAAAAGTGACAAGTGTCACTAGTGCTCTTACAATTTAAAGAACAATCAGCATAATTCGAATCAAAATAACCATGTAAAATAAAATCATCATTATGAGCATACCATAAACCTAATTTTGAAGTACCAATAAGATATTTACCGATTCATTTAACTGCTTTTAAATATGTTACTTTAGGTTTAACCTGAAATCTAGCACATAAACAGACTACAAACATAATATCAGGTCAAAATGCGGCTAAAAATAATAAAGAACCAATCATTCCTCTATATAAAGTTTGATCAAAAGATATTCCACTTTCATCTTTACTAATTTTAATGAAACACTCATAGGAATACTAGCTTGCTTAAGGTTTTCAAATCCAAATATTTTAAAAACATCATGAATATACTTAGATTGACAAATTAAAATACAATCATGTTTTTGAGTAAATTAGAAACCTAGAAAATATGTAAGTTCTCCTATCATGCTCATTTCAAATTCATTTTTCATAACTATTCCAACATCATTACTTAACTCTTCATTAATGGCTTCAAAAATAATATCATCAACATAAATTTGTAAAACTACTAATTCATTATTAACATTCTTAATGAAAGTGTGCAATCAACACTACCCATTTTATAATCATTATTTAATAAATACAAAGCTAATCTTTCATACCATGCATGAATCACTTGTTTTAAAGCATAAAGCACATTTTCTAATTTATAAACATGATCATAAAAAATTTCATTCACAAAACCTTGGGGTTGTTCTACAAAAACTTATTCCTTAATATACTCGTTTAAAAATACAGTTTTCACATTCATTTGAAATAATTTAAACCTTTTGAAACTAGAAAAAACAATAAATATTCTAACTAATTCAAGACGTACTATGAATACAAAAGTTTCATCAAAATCTACCCCCTCAATTTGAGCATATCCTTTTGCCATAAGTCTATCCATATTCCTATTGATTCTAGATTCAATATCTAATTTATTTTTAAAAATACACTTAACTCCTACAACGGGATAATATGATGGTCTCTTTATAAGTTTCAAAACCTTATTACGTTCAAATTTATTAAGTTAATCCTTCATAGCTAAAAATCAAGATTCATTATTTAAAGTGGTTTAAACATCTTTTGGTTCTATATTGGAAACAAAATGAAGGTTCGAAAATAAATCATGTAAAGATGATCATGTACTTACTCCTCTTGATGGTTCTCCAATCACAAATTCTAGTGGATGATCTTTTGAAAATATAAGTTCACTTAGAGGCACATATTCTTTTACGTTTTCTTCTCTTTCTTCTTTATCTTCTTCTTCTTGTTCTCCAAGTACTTATTCATCACCTTCTCCTAAGGAGGAAGGAGTTCTTCATCATGTCCTGTAGTATTAGTCTCTACACAAAGAACAAACTCACTAAATTTAACATGAATTGATTCTTCAACTACTTTTTTTGTTTATTAACAACTCTATAAGCCTTACTAGTTGAAGAATAACCAATAAAAATTCCTTCATCACATTTTTCATCAAATTTACCTTAAGCGTCTTCTGTATTTAAATAAAACATTTACATCCAAAAATTCTAATATAAGATACATTAGGCTTCTTTTGATAATGTAGCTCATACAAAGTTAGTTTTAAAAATGAATGCAACATGACACGATTTATAACATAACAAGCAGTACTAACAGCATTAGCCCAAAAGGATCTATGTAATTTATATTCAGAAAACATAGTACATACTAGTTCTTGAAGAGTTTTATTTTTCCTCTCCGTTATACCATTCTATTATAGTGTATGAGGAGTAGAAAATTCATGCTTACTTCCTAATTCAGTACAAAATAAAATAAATTTATCCTTTTAAAGTTTATCTCCATGATCCGAGCGTATGCATTTAATTTGTAAATCAAGCTCATTTTGAATTTGTTTGCATAATTTTGTAAATTCAAAGTAAGCATCGGATTTGGAAACTAAAAATATCGTCCAACAAAAAGTGAATAATCATCTATCAAAACAAAAGTATATTTTCTACCTCCTAGACTTTGTTTAGTAACCGGAACAAATAAATCCATGTGAATTAATTACAAAGGTCTAGTAGTAGAAACAATATTTTTGCTTTTGAAAGATAATTTTGAACATTTTCCTTTTTTACATGGCATACATAAATAATAAAGTTTTCGATCTAACAAAGGTAAACTTTTAATCAATTTATTTTTAGAAAGTTTTACAACAAAATTTGCATTAGAATGACCAAGTCGCCAATGTCACAATTCTATTTCATCATTCTTTGAAGTAAAACATTTAAGTGAAGATTGAGAAAGATCATGAAAAGTTATCATATAAACTTTATGATTTTAAGGTGTGGTAAAAATAATTTCTTTTTATTTTGAATCAATAATTGTGCAAAGGATTGTAGATGATTCAAATAAAATATTTAAGCCCTTATCACACAGTTGACTTATTGAAAATGAGTTATGTTTCAAATCATCTACAAAAAAAACTTTTAAAATATTAAAGAAATCGTTACCCACTACACCAATGCACATGATCCTTCCTTTATAGTTATTGTCAAAAGTCACTACTCCTCCTTTCTACATTTCTAGGCTAAGGAACTTTGATTTGTTAGCTGTCATGTGATTTGAACATCCCGAGTCCAAGCACCATGGGTCTTCCTTATCCTTTGCAAGCCAACAAACCTAGAAAGGAGATGAGAGTAAAAATCTGGTTACCCAATTGGTTTCTCCCATAGAATATGTGTATGTCTTAGGTACCCAGACTTATGAAAAAAGACTTTGTCCTTTCTTCCTACAAGACTCGGTAGTGTGTCCAAAAATATTTTATTTGGCACGAGTGATAAAAATTGATGATGCATATTTCATAACTGAATTAAGATTCTTACTAGAAGATGAGTTATCAGCAGAGAATTTTTTAAAAAAAAAATTATTTTTTGGATTTTGCGAAATCGCCAGCGATGGTAGTTATCGTGGGGTGATAGCTTCCGTCGACATATCCAAGTACGTACTTTGCAGATCCATGAAACTGGTTTGCTAAAATCATATCTAGAGATTTTGGGCCAACTCCAAACTTTTTAATAGCCATATTTAAATCTTGGATCCGGGATTTCAAAGTAGTGTTTTTATTGACTAATATAACACGCCAATTTGAAAACACCTTTTTACCATCTTTTACTTGAGATTGAAAAAATTTTCAGAGATCTTTTTAAGTCCCTTTTTTCTTTGGTAGAGAATCAATATTGGATTGAGACTTAGCAAAAGCTTCCTCTAATTCATTTATCCTTGCCGAAGAATGATTGCATTCTAGAGAAGAGACTTTCTCCTTCCTAAGCACTTTCAATTCAGTAGATACATTTTTATTTTCCTTTAACAAAATTTTTTTTTCATATTTTAACAAATCAATATCTTTTAAACTTTTATCAAAAAAATTTGCATGTTTGTAAAAATTAAGAATAAAATTCATCATAAGTCTGAGAAGTTACCTCAATGTAGCTATGGACACTGCATTCATCTTCGGATGACAAAATGCTCTTTCCCATCAAACATATGTTGGCTTCCTCGTTATCTTCAAAACCTGATCCACTCGAACCTTCAGATGAAGTATCGTCCCAAATCTCCACCTTCAAGACTGATAGTTTTACTTTCAAGATTACCTAGACACCTAGAGGGGGGGTGAATAGGTTCTTATTTTCTTTTCAAACTTAAGGCAGAATGATTAAGTAATTAAAGACTATTTTCTATGAGTTCTACAGCTACTTTAGCAATCACAATCACACAATCTAGAACTACACATCACAGATTGCAATAAGAATTTATAGTGGTTCCCCAAGATCTGGGTACATCCGCTTTCCCCCTTCGCCTATCTAGCAATGTGCTAGATTCAGCCAAACTCCCTTCTTTAACTCAGATCCTCAAATCCTACAGCTCAGAACCTGGAAAGGTTCCTACAACTCAGAGTGATACCACACTCCTACAGCTCAGGCAATTCAGCCCTACCTCAGTCTTTATTCAAGACCTACAACTCAGAGATTATCTCTCCTACACTCAGGCAATTCAGCCCTACCTCAGTCTTTATTCAAGACCTACAACTCAGAGATTATCTCTCCTACACTCAGCCTTTATAAATTAGGCTTACAACTCAGATCTATTAAAAGATCCTACAAGATTTGAGTGGAATATATTTTTATCTTGCTCCTGGTGAGAGAGGTGGAACAAGACAGTGTTCTTGATCAGCTTCTTGATAAACCAGATGGATAAAATCAACTGGAACTTAGCTTTATTCAAAGCTTCTTGAATCTGAACTTTGTTGAGTTGATCTTCTTTGAAATAAACTGATCAGCAGCTTTCTCCTTAGATTTCAAAATTTGAATCTGAATCTTCTTGACAGATAAGTTCAGAATCTGTTTCTTTTGAAATCTGAGACAGCTTTCTTCTTGTCTTCTTTTGACTGGATCTCTCTCTATCCAAGTCCCTTGAAGATACTTCAGAATTCTTGACTGAATTCTACTTTGACAGATTCTGATAGTTCAATCAGAATATCTTCTTAGATCTGCAAAGATCTTCTCCTTATTGTTACTTGTTATTCAGTGTTTAGTTTTTCGTGTTTTTCTTTCATACACTATCCGTCAATTTATAGCCTTCATTCCTGGTAACCGGCTGGTCCGGTTCCTAACAAACTTCTGTCTGTGTCAATCACGTCAGTTAACCTGTAGAGACCCACAACTATCAATTCTTCAAACTGCCAAGGAGTCTTTATTTCTGCCAGAAAGTGTCGAGACAAACTGTCAATATGTGTCGAGATAATTGTTAAAATGTGTCGACACAATTTGATTAAGTGTCGACACAATCCTTTGTGTTGTCGACATATTTGTCTTGATGTCGACACAGCTTCTTGACACAACTTTTTGAGAATGTGTCGACACAGATAGTTATATGTCGACACAATTACTTCAGCCACAAACTTATTGTTCATTCTGCTAAGTGTCGACTCAGTCTTTAAGTATCGACTTAGCTGTTGTTGACTTCTGCCTCTGTGTGTCGACACAGCCTCCTGGTGTCGACACAGTTGATGTCGACTATAATCTTGTGTGTGTCGACACTGCCTCCTGGTGTCGACACAGTTGATGTCGACTCATTTTCTCTGTGTCGACACAGCCTTCTTCAAGTGTCGACACAATCTTCCTGAAGTGTCGACACATCTTCTTCTGGTATCGACACATGGACTTAGAAATTTTTCATACATTTAACCTGCATATATTCAACTTAAACAACATCAAATACACCTTGATGTATATCATTATGCTAAGTTAGGCTTCTTCAAATCAGGTACACATTTTCCAATGTACCCAACAATCTCCCCCTATTTGGAGAAGTCATAGCCCATATTAGCTAATGATATACACCACTTATGATAATAATAATAAAAAAATTATGATGATGTATATAAGCTTAATATTATAGAAAATATTAAAAATCAAAACATTTGCACAGATTCATCACAGAGATAAAAGGATATACACAAAAATTAATTAAAGAGCAAGATTTTGTTTGTCAAAATGATTGTTTACAAAATGTTTAACACTGAATGTTTCACATTACACATTTTTAAACTAAAACTAAGACATCTTAGACTAAGACTGATCAGGCTCCTTTATAACAATCCCTCTTCCTGGTTGTACTTGTGCCTGCACAGAAGGTTCAGTTTCTTCCATGGGCTTTTTGCCTTTAAGATCAGCCCTTCTCCTGAGCCTCAGTCTTCAGTCTTTGTCTCTCAAAATAGTGATACGGCTTGGGAAAGTATTTTCTAGGCTCCACAGCATCAGGAGGTAGCTTTCCCATCTTAGCTTTCCGTCTATACTGAACAATAGCCTCCTGTCTGGCTTCATGCTTCTGCCATTCTTGTTCATTGTACCACTTGCCCCTTTCATGGACTTGATCTTTTACAGCTTTCTAGGCAGTTAGTATGATGTTTCTAGAGGTAGAGCTCCACTGTTCGAAATCAGGTTTTAGTTCAACTTGCTCCCTAAATCTCTTCTTTGACAGTAGAGCCTCTTGCTGAGCCTTGATTGCAGCTTCAGGCATGTCTACTTTTCAAAGTATAATATTTGAAACCTCCTCTGGAGGACTATACATAGTTTGCACCTGCTGATGAATCATGTCAAAATCTGCAGGGGGGTATATGACTTGAGCAACCTCTGGTTGGTTGCCTTCAAGTAGACCTTGTGGTTGTACCCCTGACTCTGTCATATTATCATCATCACAAAGGGGTGGATATCCCAATGTGGCTCTGACACTATTAGTGACCCACTTGGCATGTTCTGAGCCAGCATAAATAAGTACCCTCCCCCCTTTAGGACTTCTTTTGCTCCATGATCTCTGAGATCTTCCTTCTGAAACCTGATCTGACCATTAAGATAATTAATGCCATCTTTGAAGAAGGGTTTCAACTTGTTAAGTTTGGCAGTAATTTCCTTCTGGGAAGAGGTAATGGCTGTATGTACTGAGTCTAAAGCAGTTTTGAACTTAGTATCATATGCTAGCATTTCAGCTGCCCTAGCTTCAGTAAATTTAGTCATGGTTGTTTGAAATTGAGCAAGAATATCTGTGTTGGCAGTTGTCAGATTGTCATTTAGCCTTTTCTGATTTTTCAGGAATGTATCCTTGATTAATAGATTGAGCATCTATTTCTTTCTTCATTACTTCTTGTTGTTTGGACTGATATATAACAGCATGTGCCCCTTTTGTAAAACAATCAGTCATTTCTCTTTTATGTTGATTGACTTCAAATCTTATAGACTGTATATCTTGAGCCAGATCAAACTGAAGATTTTTATGACTTTCATCAACATATTTCTCTAGAGCCTTTCTTTGTTCATCCATTTTCATTTCAAGAGTTACCAAGAACTTTGCATAATCAAAATCTTAAGAGGTGGGTAGTGTTGTTTGAAGTGCTTTCTTATAACTATGGCTTCTTCTCTTGAAGACCATAAGCTTCCTTTTCTTTGCCTCTTAAATTTCTTCATTCCCGGAATCATAGGAATTCTCAATCTGAACTCTTTCTTTTTGTGAGGTAGGGATTTCAGTTTCAGTAACCTGTGGCTCTTGTTCACCTTCACCTGGTACCCTCTCCTCACTAGTTTGCTCCCCCTCTTCCCTTTGGGTGTCATCTTTATCTGCTGTGTCTACAGCCTCTTTGAAGGGATCATCCATTGTATATTCCTTTGGTGTTTGAGGAGGAGATGGAACATTGATTCTCTCTATAAGATCATCTAGTCTAGCAGTATCTATCTCCTCTGATAAGTCAATCCTTTCTGCTTCTTATGTATGTGCAGTACTAGGCTCCCCCTGAACCTGTGCAGGTATCTGTTCTTTCTTTACTTGAATTGTTTCAGTACCAAGCTCAGTGTGATGATGAGCTAGAGACTTCTCAGCTGTCTCCTGCCTGTCTTCTTCAGGCATATCCTTGGATAGAACTCTATCCCACCTGGAGAACAACCTTATATCCATTCTCCTCATATGATTGATCTTGGAGCCTGGTAGTTATTGCATTACTTCTGGAATGATTCCAGCTAAGTAAAGACTCAGTATTCTAGCCATGTTTGGCTTCTTGATTGCCTCCTTGATTTTGTCAAACACAACTGCTGACCAGTTGGTGGGAATGTGAAATACAATCCTAGTCATTAGGTTGAACATGAAGACAGAGATCCTATCATGTCCACCAGTCTTGCACAACACCACTTTCCCAATAACTTCAGAAAGGAATTTACCCTGATTATTCATGCCTTTTCGATTGAAGGCAGCACCAATCTTCATGGTGGGATCCAGTCCACACCACTGAAGTGTTTGCCTTGATTGTGAGGCTGAAACCTCCTATTCATCGTTTATCCTTGGAAGATGAAGGATTCTGGTTAATCGCTTCTGAGTCACCTTGACTCTTGTGTCCTGAATAGTTGATTTGATTTTCATACCAGTCGAATCCACAGATGCGGTGGTGTAGAATGCAAGAACTTCCTTCTTCCAGAACTTGGTGGGTTCTGAGATAAGGAATTTAAGTCCATTGTCTATGAGAAGAGACACCACCATCTTAATCTCTGGAGCTGCATCGACGAACACATGTCTAACTAGTTCATATCCCTCGTTGATGGAATCTTCGATCTTTGGCGCCATTGAATCGTTGAGAAGGATTGAGAAAAGAGAGAAGAAGGATTGTCGACACACAAGGTTTTTGTCTCGAAACCCTGGTGAGCGTGTCGACCAAATACGGCTGTGACCTATTTATACCCTTCTATGCCAAGAAAATCAAAAGGTGGGCAAAAATAGTCAAATTGTGTCGACACAGACAATATGTGTCGACACAAATTCTAAATAAGTCGACAACAATACTCTAATTGTGTCGACATGTCGCTCTAGATTATGTCGACATAAAATCCCTGATGTGTCGACACATCTACTCAGTGTCGACACCGTTTTTCTGAGTTTGTCGACACAAATCCTCTGTGTCGACACTTAAATCCTGAATGTGTCAACACAGTTTTACTTAGCCAAATTTTGCTAAACTAATCTATAGTTAGCATGCCTAATTCAATTTTAAATCTATTGAATTTTGTTTCATCCAGAGGCTTAGTAAATATATCTGCAATTTGATAATCTGTCTTAACAAATTCTAGTGAGATGTCTTCTTTTTCTACATGTTCTCTAAGAAAATGGTATTTTATTTCTATATGCTCAGTCCTACTATGTGAAACAGGATTATTTGCAATAGAAATAGCACTTTTAGAATCACATAATAAAGGTGTTCTACTTACCTGGATACCATAATATTTTAGTTGATGCTGAATCCACAATAGTTGTGCACAGCAAATTCCAGCTGCAACATACTCAGACTCAGCTGGGGATATTGCCACACTAGTCTGCTTCTTACTACTCCATGATATCAACCTTCCTCCCAAAAATTGACATGTACCTGTAGTACTTTTTCTATCTTCTCTACAGCCTGCAAAATCTGCATCTGAATAACCTATTAGTTGAAAATCTCCATTCCTAGGGTACCAAAGGCCTAGATTTGGTGTGCCCTTTAAATATCTCAAAAGTCTTTTAACAGCATTGTAATGAGATTCTTTAGGGCATGCCTGGTACCTAGCATAGACACATGTAGCATACATAATATCTAGTCTACTAGCTGTGAGGTATAATAGAAAACCAACTATTCCTCTATACAAAGACTCATCTACAGGCTTACCTATATCATCTTTACATATAGGCACATTTGTTCCCATAGGAGTTTTCATGGTAGAGGAAGATTCCATACCATATTTCTTTATCAACTCTTTGGTTAACTTAGACTGGGATATGAACAAGCAATCATCAGTCTGTCTTACTTGGAGTCCTAAGAAGAACTTAAGTTCCCCCATACTACTCATTTCAAACTTCCCTTGCATAAGTTTGGCAAACTTCTTGCAAAGGTTGTTCTCTGTAGACCCAAAAATTATGTCATCCACATAGATTTGGACTAAGATTATCTTGCCTTTAGACTCCCTAAGGAATAGAGTCTTGTCTATTTTGCCTCTTGAGAATTTGTTCTCAATAAGTAAAGTAGACAGGGTGTCATACCAAGCCCTTGGGGCTTGCTTTAACCCATATAAAGCTTTCCTAAGTCTAAAAACATAATCAGGTTTAAGAGAGTCTACAAAACCTGATGGTTGTTCCACATAGGTTTCTTCTTTTAGATCTCTATTCAGAAATGCTGATTTCACATCCATTTGGTATACCTTGAATCCTTGGTATGTAGCATAGGCAAGAAACATCCTGATTGCATCCAGTCTTGCTACTAGGGCAAATGTCTGATCAAAATCTATTCCCTCTTCCTGCCTATATCCTTTAGCAACCAGTCTTGCTTTGTTCTTTACAATTACTCCACTCTCATCCAACTTGTTCCTAAATATCCATTTTGTTCCAATAATGTTGTGGTCTTTTGGTTTAGGAACAAGCTCCCAGACTTTACACCTTCTGAATTAATTAAGCTCCTCTTGCATAACATTAATCCAATGTTGGTCTTGGATGGCTTCTTCAAATTTCTTAGGCTCCATTTGAGATAGGAAACTTGAGTGCAGGACTGTGCTCAGATTTCTGCTTCTAGTCTGCACTCCTTGACTTGGATCACCTATTATTTGATTAGCTGGATGATCTTTTAGATGTCTTATAGCTGGAGGTAGATTTCCTTCAGGTTGAACATCTCCAGCTCCTTCATCATGTTGTACTTCTTGGTTGTCATCAGCTTCTATAGAGTTTTGTACTCCCCCTGTACAGTAGCCTTCATTTTCCACTACTTCATCTGCATTTGATGCTTCTGCAATGGAAAGCTTGTCCATCCTTTTGCTTATACCTGTTGGACTGTATGAACTACAAGGCAACTCACAGTTGATTAATCTTGATTCATCAAACACAATATGTACAGATTCTTCTACAACTTGAGTAGTCAAGTTGAAGACTCTATAGGCCTTACCATTTATATTGTACCCAACAAATATCCCATCTTGGGATTTGGCAGCAAACTTAGTTAGATATGACTTGCCATTGTTAAGTATATAGCACTTGCAACCAAAGATCCTAAAGTAGGATAGATTTGGTTTTCTACGTTTCATAATTTCATAGGGAGTCTTTTTGTGGCACTTGGTGATAGAAGCCCTATTGATCACATGACATGCAGTGTTTACTGCCTCAGCCCAGAAATATTCTGGAAGAGAGGTGTCACTCAATAGAGTTCTACCAGCTTTAATCAATGTCCTATTCTTTCTTTCAGCAATACAATTTTTCTGAGGTGTTCTAGGTGAGGAGAACTCTTGGAAAATCCCAAAGTCTTCACATAATTTTGTCATACTTTCAGATTGAAATTCAGTGCCATGGTCACTTCTGATTTTGACCACTGTACTGTTTAGTTCATTCTGAATTTGTTTCACAAAACTGAGTAAGACACTTGGGGTTTCTGATTTTCGTCTCAGAAAGAACACCCATGTATATCTAGAATAGTCATCTACAACCACAAAAGTGTAGACCTTCCTACCTAGACTATAAACTGGCATAGGACCAAAAAGATCCATATGTAAGAGATATAAGCACCTCATAGAATCCTTGTTTTCAAGACTATGAAAGGAGGATTTTGTCTGCTTGCCCTTTTGACAAGCTGAACATATCCCTTCCTTTATACACTTAACTTGAGGACCATTCCTCACTAACTCTTTGCTGAAGAGTTGGCCAATTGTCTTGTAGTTAAGATGAGCCAACCTCTTGTGCCACTTGACACAATGAGATGCATTATCATCAGCTACAAGACAGATGGGAGAAGCCCTGTTCTCACACTCAAAATTTAGACAATACACATTTCTTTTTCTATAACCAGTCAATATGACCTCTTGGTCACTTGACCTCTTGATATGACATCCATCCTTAACAAATGAAATGTCATATCCAAGATCACTCAGCTAACTTATGCTATTCAGATTATGTTTCAAACCTTTTACATAAGCCACTTGGGTGATGGTAATTTGGTTTGAAGAAATGTCACCAAACCCTTTGATGATTCCTCTTTCAGATCCACCAAAGATTACTTTAGGTCCATCTTTGACAGATGTGTACTCCTTCAGCAGCCCCTTTGTTCCAGTCATGTGCCTGGAACATCCACTATCCAAGTACCATATAGGGGCATGGCAACTTGGACTTTCCTGCAATACAGAATTACTTTCCCTTAGAGCCCAAGAATGTCTTGGGTCCTTGGTTCCAGTTAGCTCCATTCATATCAAATATTTTAGCAATTCCTCTAATAGGTAGATTGGTGTTCTTCCTGACACTTGTGTTATGCCAACAGTCCAAGGAAAAATGCCCTACTTTGCCACAGTACCAGTAATCATATTTGTTGTACCTAGTTCTAGGTACAATCTTAGCAGTTTTGTAGTCTGGAAAATTCCTGACTTGTGCTGGTGCTGCTGTAGCCATACCCATTGGTTTCCTTGGAAGATGGGATTTATTGTCATGGACTGACTTATTGGCTTTAACAGCTTTGTCACTTAGAACCTCAATCTTCTTATGACCATGAATGTGTTCATGATCATATTTGTTAGAAGGCAAGTGCACCTTTCTAAACATAACAGGGACTGAAAGGTTTAGTGGCTGGACATGAGCTTTGCCTTTTCTCTTGAATTGGGCAGCCCTGGGTTACCTTTGAAGCCTAATCCTACCTTACCCTTTTGAGCCACAAACTCATCTATTAAAGGTAAGACAGATTTTGGCTTAGAGTAACTAGCCACTAAATCTTTCTCTATTCTTAGTCTAGCCTCCAGACTCTTAATTTGATCATTGTTATATTTGATTGTGCCCATCTGAATAAAGGTTATATTTTTCAGTTTGACAATCTCATTTAACTTTTGATCCATTACTTTTTCAAACTCAGTTGCAGTCACCTTAAGATCAGCAATTTCCTGATCCTGAGTTTTGACTAGGTTCTTGCTTTTCTTAAGAGCCTGCAACAAGTCCCTATATTCATCCATCAACCGATGAATATCACCTTTAGATTTAGATCCATTCACATCACTTGATGTAGATGAATCTGACTCTGAACCAGTACTAAAATCAGAAGAACTAGAAACCTTTTGTACCTTACTAGGACCAGGCTGATCCTGGCATTGGTTATATTCTAACTCAGCCATCAGACCCATGCATTCCTTGTCTTCTTGATCATGAATGGAATCCATCAGTTGCAGAAATTCCTCTTCTTCATTGGATGCATACAATCCTATGTATGCTTCTGCTTCAGATTCTGACTCTGATGAGGACTGATCTAAAAGACTCTTATCCTTCTTTGCAACAAAAGATTTCTCCTTCTTGCCCTTGTGTTGAGTCCTTTTTCTATCTACTGACTCCTTTCTCTTTTCTGGACATTCAGCTATCATATGTCCAGTCTTATTGCAGCAATAACAAACAATCTTAGAAGTTATGGCTTTGCTGGGCTTAGTTCTGTTTCTCTCATTTCTTGAGGTTTTTTTTTCTTCTGATAGTACTCATATACTGGCTGTGATGTGGAGGGCCTGGACTTCCACTACTTCTTTTTCAAGAACTTTTGAAACTGTCTTGTAAAGGCAGCAAAGTCAGTATCTGAGTCACTGCTCCCTGATTTCTGACTATCTGAATTTTCTGTTATTTCTTCTGTATCTTCCTTGAGAGGAGATGAAGACATCCTCCCTTTCTTTCTAGTGGCTTCAACTTTGAAAGCCACAGATCTATGCTCACCTTTTGTACTTCTTTCTTCCTCCTTCCTAGCCATCAATTGCATTTCATATGAAAGCAATTTTCCAAACAAGGTTGGAGGAGAAATATTAGCTAACTTGTTCACTTCTCTAATGGCACATATTTTGGTATCCCAATCCTTTGTTAAAGATCTGAGAAACTTGTCATTCAGCTCATATGTACTGAAGACTCTTCCATAGGACATTAGTTCATTCACAATCCTATAGAATTTCTTATAACACTCAGTTATGCTATCATACTTTCCTTGTCTGAAGCTCTCATATTCTTGGTTGAGCATTGATTTTCTGTCCTGTCTTACTTCTTCAGATCCTTCCATATAGACAATCAAGGTGTCCCATATCTCTTTGGAGGTCTTGCAGTGTATCAGATTTTGGAAGGTGGAATCATCTATTGCACTTACTATGATGTTTTGAGCTCTCTTGTCCATAGTGGCTAAGATGATTTCCTCCTTTGTCATTTCTGAAAAATCCTTAGGAGTTTTCTGATTTGCATCTAACACAGAAATCTTCATTGGAATGTATGGACCTTCTTTCACTGTGATATAAATTCTTGAGTCTGAGGCCTCCATAAACAGCCTAACCCTTTCCTTCCAGATTCCAAAGATTTCTTTTCTACAGATGGGTAGCTTCATAGATCCCAACTCCTTGTGATTCTCTCCTGAACCCATTTTCTTGATTCTTGATTCTGCCTTTAGATCTAACTCAGACTGTTAAGTCTTTCTTTGAGTAACCTCCCTCTGATACCACTTGATAGTTTTACTTTCAAGATTACCTAGACACCTAGAGGGGGGGTGAATAGGTTCTTATTTTCTTTTCAAACTTAAGGCAGAATGATTAAGTAATTAAAGACTATTTTCTATGAGTTCTGCAGCTACTTTAGCAATCACAATCACATAATCTAGAACTACACATCACAGATTGCAACAAGTATTTATAGTGGTTCCCCAAGATCTGGGTACATCCACTTTCCCCCTTCGCCTATCTAGCAGTGTGCTAGATTCAGCCAAACTCCCTTCTTTAACTCAGATCCTCAGATCCTACAGCTCAGAACCTGGAAAGGTTCCTACAACTCAGAGTGATACCACACTCCTACAGCTCAGGCAATTCAGCCCTACCTCAGTCTTTATTCAAGACCTACAACTCAGAGATTATCTCTCCTACACTCAGGCAATTCAGCCCTACCTCAGTCTTTATTCAAGACCTACAACTCAGAGATTATCTCTCCTACACTCAGCCTTTATAAATTAGGCTTACAACTCAGATCTATTAAAAGATCCTACAAGTTTTGAGTGGAATATATTTTTATCTTCTCCTGGTGAGAGAGGTGGAACAAGACAGTGTTCTTGATTAGCTTCTTGATAAACCAGATAGATAAAATCAACTCGAACTTAGCTTTCTTCAAAGCTTCTTGAATCTGAACTTTGTTGAGTTGATCTTATTTGAAATAAACTGATCAGCAGCTTTCTCCTTAGATTTCAGAATTTGAATCTGAATCTTCTTGACAGATAAGTTCAGAATCTGTTTCTTTTGAAATCTGAGACAGCTTTCTTCTTGCCTTCTTTTGACTGGATCTCTCTCTATCCAAGTCCCTTGAAGATACTTCAGAATTCTTGACTGAATTCTACTTTGACAGATTCTGATAGTTCAATCAGAATATCTTCTTAGATCTGCAAAGATCTTCTCCTTATTATTACTTGTTATTCAGTGTTCAGTTTTCCGTATTTTTCTTTCAGACACTATCCGTCTATTTATAGCCTTCATTCCTGGTAACCGGCTGTTCCGGTTCCTAACAAACTTCTGTCTGTGTCAATCACGTCAGTTAACCTGTAGAGACCCACAGCTGTCAATTCTTCAAACTGCCAAGGAGTCTTTGTTTCTGCCAGAAAGTGTCGAGACAAACTGTCAATATGTGTTGAGACAATTATTAAAATGTGTCGACACAATTTGATTAAGTATCGACACAGTCCTTTGTGATGTCGACACATTTGTCTTGATGTCGACACAGCTTCTTGACACAACTTTTTGAGAATGTGTCGACACAAATAGTTGTATGTCGACACAATTACTTCAGCCAATGACTTATTGTTGATTCTGCTAAGTGTCGACTCATTCTCTAAGTGTCGACTTAGCTGTTGTTGACTTCTGCCTCTGTGTGTCGACACAGCCTCCTGGTGTCGACACAGTTGATGTCGACTATAATCTTGTGTGTGTCGACACTGCCTCCCGGTGTCGACACAGTTGATGTCGACTCATTTTCTCTGTGTCGACACAGCCTTCTTCAAGTGTCGACACATTCTTCTTGAAGTGTCGACACATCTTCTTATGATGTCGACACATCTTCTTCTGGTGTCGACACATGGACTTAGAAATTTTTCATACATTTAACCTGCACATATTCAACTTAAACAACATTAAATACACCTTGATGTATATCATTATGCTAAGTTAGGCTTCTTCAAATCAGGTACACATTTTCTAATGTACCCAACAAAGAACTTGTTCTTTTTTGCATGCTTGTTATCTTTTTTCTCTTTCAAATACTTTGGGCACTTGCTTCGAAGTTATCCAATCCTTCTACAGTGATAGCATTCCGTTGGGGGACGCTCTTCATCATCCGCAACATCATTTTTTTCTTTTCCTTTCTTAAATCCAAATTTATTCATCTTAAAATAATTCTTAAGCGAAATTCCCTTTCCGGGTTCCTCATAAATCTCTTTAATTTCTTTACGAGCATACTCTCCTCATTATTATTAATGTGGAAAATGCACTCTTCCGCTAGCTTGCTCGAGAGTGGAGCACGATCGATCTGGGATACGGGGATAAGATGGAGGTTGATGAGGAACTGTCGAGCAGAGAGTTACTTTGACTGTTAAGATCAGTGATTTACGCTGAGAGAGGAGGGGAGTTAAGAGGAAGAGAGGGCCTCTTACAACAGCAATAGCAGAGTTCGCCCGCCGTGGCTTAAACGCCACTCCTACGACATGCTTTCATTTTATTATGAATTAGTATTACAACTTGAGTCGAGTCCTTTACATGAGCAAAGAAAGGGTACAAAGGGGGAAGATGGCGGCTTGAAAGAAGAGGAAGCCAGAGGCCGCGTGGTTTGACAAAGCAGGTCAGCAGTCCGCACGGAAAGCTGATCCCGCAGTTCGCTATTCAAGGCCACAAGGGCTAGCCACGCTGACTGGAAAACTGAGTCCGTAGGTCTTGATGCGTCGGTTGTCCCACTCCACCGTGCTTGCTGAATGAGAGGTATGGGGGCCTATTTATAGGCTCAGGTTGGAGATGGTCTGGTAACGTTATCCCCGACAGGACGGTGAACTTTGACCGAATCTGCCATATGCTGCAGACTGAAGAGGCAGGTCACCAGCTGCTGAGAAGAAGCCGGCGCTAGGGAAGTTGTTCTGGCAGACTGCACGATGAGTCTGCCTAGCTCGCAGCGGACTGGATGAGTTCGCATCTACTGCTGGAGTCTTGTCGTTCTTGCTGGGAAACAAGGACTTGGAGACCTAAAGAACTGAGGAGGCAAGTTGCACATATGAGCGAGGTGGAGAAGGTAGTTGCTGCTAACCGGCGGTCTGTAGACAGGTTGTCATTCCTACTATGCGGCGAGCTGGAGGTTTGTCGCCACTACTGATGGTGTGCGGCCTAGAGGTAGGTCACCATTACTGACTGGAGGCTTGTCCCCCTACTAGGCGACAAGGACTTGGCAACCTGGCGGACTGAAGAGAGCAGGTCGCGCATGCTGTCGGATGAGGCGAGTTCGTCAGCTAGTGAGCGGAGCGTCCACCTCCCTTTGACGGACAGAGGTTGAGTCTGCCACCTTTTAGAGGACTGAGATGAGTCTGCGTTATGTTGGGCGACCTGGAGGCAGGTCACCTAGCGATGAGGAGGTTTGCCTTGCTTGATGTACGACCTGCAGGAGTGGGCTGAAGAAACACGCAACTCCTATCGGGCATGCAGCTACTTGGTGGTCTAGGAGGATTGCAATGCGAGTCCGCTATTTAGTTCGGTAGTTTGCCTGTTGGAGAAGAATGAACCATTGCACAGTTTGTTGACCTAACCGCGCGGCCTGCAGGGGCGGACTGGGGAAGCAGTCCACAGCCCCTACAGAACAAGCGGCTACTGCGTGACCTGGGCGGTCAGGATGAGAAGACCACCCTAACCGCGCGTCCTGAGTGGACAGAGAAGTTCATCCACCCATCCTTATAAAAAAGGGGGCTGACAAGCCGCAACCTCCAGGGGGAACTTGGAGTAGGCCGCGACTTGAAGGTTAGCTACCTTGGGTGGGATCGCCGATTTTTGGGTTAACATAATCCCCGCACTTTTTAAGTCTCGAAGGGTACTTCGAAAAAGTAAGAGACCCATGAAAATCGTTATCTAACCCTCGGAAAAATAAGAGGCAGGGAGAGATAGAACCTGATGTCTCTCCTAGGAAAAGGTTTTCCAATGTCTATCATTTTCCTGCAAAGGAAAAGTTTATGCTGGCGAAAAGAGGTAAATCTTATGTGTGACTGAGTTGCTTATGCAAAATGGAGAAGAGGTGAACATCTTCCATTGGGCTCTACAAAACAAACGTGAGAGGAAAGCATAGAAGAATAATAGCTTGCAAGTACCTGAAGGAGACTTACAAATACCTGTTAACCTCTGCAAAAAGAAGAGTAAGCTGTAGATATAAAAGCAAAGTAAGTAGCAAGTACTTGAAGGGAACTATCAATTATCTGTTAGTCTCTGCAAAAGAAAGAGTAAGCAGTAGATATGAAGGAAAACTAAGTTGCAAGTACCTGAAGGGAACATGCAAATATTTGTTATTCTCTGCAAAAGAGGAGTTAGAAGCATATATGAAATAAAAGTAAGTTGCAAGTATCTGAAGGAAACTTGCAAATATCTTCTAATCCCTGCAAAAATGGAGTTAGAAGCAGATATGAAAGAAAGTTTAGCTGCAAGTACCTGAAGGGAACTTGAAATATCTTCTAATCTCTGCAAAAGAGGAGTTAGAAGCAGATATGAAAGAAAAGTAAGTTGCAAGTACCTGAAGGAAACTTGCAAATATCTATTAATTTCTGCAAAAGAGGAGTTAGAAGCAGATATGAAAGAAAAGTAAGCTGCAAGTACCTGAAGGGAACTTGCTAATGTTGATTGTTGATATGATAAGGAAGATAT
The DNA here is from genome assembly GCA_039513925.1 of Platanthera zijinensis. Taxonomy (NCBI): domain Eukaryota; kingdom Viridiplantae; phylum Streptophyta; class Magnoliopsida; order Asparagales; family Orchidaceae; genus Platanthera; species Platanthera zijinensis. Next base: position 197,145,736 of record CM077082.1, read on the forward strand.
AATTGGATAGCAGAGGAAATGCCTGACAAACTCTGATATTAACCGAATAAAGATCAAACCGTGATAATGATCTTTTCTCATGATCAGATTTGACATCTTTAATATGAAATCTAGATCAGCTAGATGAAACCATCTTGATTAGACTTCAATAGCATGGTTTGTCAATAAATAGAAATAGATTCCTCGATTGAATAATAGATGCCATGAAAAAGAAAAATCAATCGTCAGTGGATAGAGCTTCATGAAAGCTGAATATATAAAGCGAGTATAAGTAAAAAGATATTGCAAATCCTTTTGATAGGTTGGACTTAACCTTTTAACATGTAAGAAGACAGAATGAAAAAGGAGGGCTACACCTAAAGATAACCCAAAAATGGTCAGATGCTGACACAGGTGTTCCCCGAGGCCTTAAACATCTCTTTCCTAAGAAAAATCATCTAGGGTATAGTCCTACCTAGAGAGGACTAGCCGTATTCCCTTATAAGGGCACAAAAGAGAAACATGCACAGAATCCTGAGAAGGAAACGATAGATACACTGCTCTCATGCCTCGGGTTATAAATATCGCTGATCAATTAGACTAGATGCGCCAAGTGGCCTATTTCTTGTCGTTAGAGTGATCAGCAGAGTTGTGGGCCCCACAAAAGCATGGATTGAGAGTACCTAGAGTATTCGACTATTATAATCATGAGGTGTCGAAGAGACAAGTCTACACTTGATCGTCATTGCTTGTCAAGCAAAGATCATCGTAATTGTAATGTATCCTTAGTGAAGCACAACGGAGCTAACACATGGGACCTCCCTTGAAGCACGCCTTGTGTTAGATACTAGCTGGTATTCGAAGTCCCATAATCCTCTGCACGAGAGTTGGATGGCTCCCACTACACATATGCAAACACTCCCCACTATATTTGGTCATTGTGGTCTTACGCCAGAGTCCAACCTCGAGGGGGCCCTAAGAAAGACTTAGCGATATCTCAGTGGTTCAGTGATCTCTTTGCCAAAGAGAAAATAGATGAGGAAGCACTCCATAAAGGGAAAAGTGTTAGTATGGGATCTCTAATGTAAAATTTTTTGAAATGAAATGAAAGAACACTTAGAAGTGTTTTTAGAGAGAAAATGTTTGAAGGATAAGAAGTAAAAATAACCAGCCATGGTTGTGAGGAGTTGTGGGGACTGTGATGTCCTTCTTTGGCTCAAAATAGATTTCCAAGGGGTCCTACATCATTGGCGTCGATGCATTCTTCAATATTGAGGATAGGATAATTGTTGATTTGGTTCACTGATGAGTCCTATTAATATAGTGATTTTTGGACTCATCTGGGCTAGTTTTCCTTCGTTTGCACTTCACTTTTAGTTCGTTATCATATATATTTGATCTTATCCTTATTTACATAGGAAGTGCACTTTTGACCGTGGTTGTGTATATTTTTGTACTTTTATTGCTTGTACTCCTTTTTGTACTTGTCTGGAATGTCTGCACATATCAGTGTTGGGTTTAGGGGTCGTGTGCATGTTCCAGGGATGTTTGGAAGCAGGAATACTGCACACGATCATCGGATCTATTGTGCACGACCACTGGTCGTGCGCCGATGATCGTGCACAATGTACCCTTATTTCAAGAATCTGCCTGGGGTAATCGCACGACCACTAGACATAGTGCGCACAACTACCGGTCGTGCGCCACTAATCGTGTGCATTGATTCTACTTTTTCTGGTGTTTTGTCTGGGGTAATCGTACGACCACTGGACATAATGCGCATGACCACCGGTCGTGCGCCATCGCTCATGCGCGTTACCCAAGTTCTTCTCTTAATTCTGCCATGCCAATACGCATGATCACTTGCCATAGTGCGCATGACCACTGGTCGTGCGCCCGTAATCGTGCGCATTGTTAAATTCTACTTTCTATAAATATTGCAAGTCCCGCCCTAATTCCAAATCAGTCGATTTCTTCCGCCTTTTTTCGTCTCTGACGAAGGGTTCCGCCATTTCCCTTCATCCTACACCGTAGGGAGGGGCTCCGGGCAAGCTTTCACTTCCAAATCAAAGCCGGAGCATCCTCTCGGCCACGTCCATCATCTCTTGGGCTTATTTCAAGCTTCAACGCCATAACCATCAAGCAAAGGGAAGCTTGCTACTTTCGTCCGCTATTTTGACACGAAGAAGACGGGCCATTGGAAGGTGGTGACAGCCCTTCTCTATCCCGGACGCAGTTGAGGACTGAGCTTGGACGCGGATTGATAACCCGGCGATTCCAACCGTGAATCCTCAACAAGACTTAAGATACGGTCGATCTATTGCCTTGTTCTTCCTTTATTGTTGTTTATGTGTTGTTGTAAACTTTATTTAGAGATGATGTACGCTTAGTTTGTAAAACGCTTGTATTAAATCATGTCTATGTGATTTTGTATTTTGTTATATTTGCTTAAGGTGTGCCATATTCCATTCACCACCATCCACCCTTGCCATACTAGCAATTTCTAGTGGCATGCGTTACAAAGAGGTGCTCTCGACCCTCATTCCGCAAGCCTACTCGCCCATTCTCCTAGCAATTCGGTGCATAGCGGCCCGACTAGTCTTCCATCCCGCCTGGCGAAGCATCGCATAGCGGCGTTGCATAGGATTAGTTGTTAGAGTTTTACATTCTTTTATCGCAACCATCAAAACCACCCTTAGTTAACGCCGACTTAAGGACTTCAATCTCAAGTCCACCTCGAAATTAACTCCACCTTACTGTGTTCCTTGAGAGATCGATACATGGGAAAACTCGCCCATTTTATATTACTTGTGCGACCGGTTCACTGCCGTGATCTTACGCATCAAGTTTTTTGCGCCGTTGCTGGGGAACACAGTCGTGTGAGTTTTTGGAGAGGGAGATAGGAGATAGAAGCCCTTGTCCATCTATTCATTCAATGTTTTATTTTTCTTAGCTCTAGTTTTTATATTTGGTTGCTTATTTTTCTTTGTTCCTTTTCTAGTTTTGATTTTTCAGCAGCAGGTATTCCTTTTTATTTATCTACTAGTGTGTAGTTAATTCTTTGCTTAGAAATTCTGTTGGTGAATTAGTTGTGCTTGAACCATGTATTCTTTTATGAATATCTGTTGCCGATGGTGCGAGAATTATAGGCATAGTAGTGATGAGGGCCCCACTGAAGATTGGGAGAATAATTCTCGTAGTTCTGTGTATGGAGCACCGTCTTCCTATGGTACTTCATACACCCAACCCAGGTCTTATGGTCACTCCTCTTCTACGCATTCACCTTTTTCTTATTCCTCTCCAGTCCCACCTGGACCGAGGAGTAATGTAAAACGATGTTTGTGTTGTCATAGCACCGACCACGTGTTGAAAGATTGCGCAAAATTTCAGTGCCAGTTGGAGGAGGATGACGAGCCAGATATCTGAATCGTTCTATCCACCTCTCAATTGGTTGCTCCTGCTGATTCTGACGTTTGTTTCGCAGTACCACCATGTTATTTTGGTGGTGCTGCGAATCGGTGTGATGACATTATGGTATCGTATCTCCCCATGCCCTCTTCCCCTCTTGTTGATTCACCCCCAGAGGAACCCACACATATTTTCTCTGATGTTGTTATTCCTCCGCCTTCATTGCAAAAATTATCTACTTCATTTTTTAGTGAGTCGGTTGATAATGTCATGCCAGATTGTGATTCTGAGTTTGAGGTTGTGTCATGGTGTGATGAGGATATTATTCTCATTAATGGAGAGTATTATATCTTGGAACATGTGGACGCTCCGAGTTGTGTTGATGAGGAGATCCTAGCTGATGAGGAAGTTTCCACTTCCTTGTTGGATGAGGAGGTCCAAACCACCACCGAGGAACTCGAGCTCTCGGATCCCCCTCGACATGACTCATATGACACCGACGGTAATCTATGCCTGGATCCTGGTTGGAGTGAGACCGGGACCATTACCCATATTATTGATTAGTTTAGTTCTTCGTCTTCTTTATTTCTTTATCCCCCTTCTTTATTTGATCCTGTGCGGGTTGAGTCTTCGTAGGTGCTTCAGGAGGAATTAAAGCTTTCTGCTCCAGTCATCGATGATAGCATCCTCTTGTGTGAGGAGGTTGATTCCTCCTCTATTGAGGAAGCTCCATTGATTGCTTTCTCCTCTTGCTGTCTCCCTGCTGTGGATGATACCTTGCATGGCAAGGATTTTTTGTGTGAGTTGAGTGAGGACAAGTCCTATTTATATATTGATTTTTGGACTCATCTGGGCTAGTTTTCCTTCGTTTGCACTTCATTTTTAGTTCGTTATCATATATATTTGATCTTATCCTTATTTACAAAGGAAGTGCACTTTTGGCCCGTGGTTGTGTATATTTTTGTACTTTTATTGCTTATACTCCTTTTTGTGCTTGTCTGGAATGTCTGCACATATCAGTGTTGGGTTTAGGGGTCGTGTGTGTGTTCCGGGGATGTTTGGAAGAAGGAATATTGCGCACGATCATCGGATCTATTGCGCACGACCACTGGTCATGCGCCGATGATCGTGCGCAATGTACCCTGATTTCTAGAATCTGCATGGGGTAATAGCACGACCACTGGACATAGTACGCACGACTACCGATCGTGCGCCACTAATCGAGTGCATTGATTCCACTTTTCCTGGAGTTCTGTCTGGGGTAATCGCACGACCACTGGACATAATGCGCACGACCATCGGTCGTGTACCATCGCTCATGCGTGTTACCCCAGTTCTTCTCTTAATTCTGCCATGCCAATACGCAAGATCACTGTCCATAGTGCGCACGTCCACTGGTCATGCGCCCTTGATCGTGCGCATTGTTAAATTCTGCTTTCTATAAATATCACAGGCCCCGCCCTAATTCCAGATCGATCAATTTCTTCCATCATTTTTCGTCTACGGCGAAGGGATCCGCCATTTCCCTTCATCCTCAACCATAGGGAGGGGCTTCGGGCAAGCTTTCACCGCCAAATCAAAGCCGGAGCATCCTCTCGGCCTCCTTCATCATCTCTTGGACTTATTTCAAGCTTCAACGCCATAGAATCAAGCAAAGGGAAGCTTGCAACTTTCGTCCGCTATCGTGACACGAAGAAGACGGGCCATTGGAAGGTGTTGACATCCCTTCTCTATCCCAGACGCAGTTGAGGACCGAGCTTGGACGCGGATTGACAACCCGGCAATTCCAACCGTGAATCCTCAACAAGACTTTGGGTATAGTCAATCTCTTGCCTTGTTCTTCCTTTATTTTTGTTTATGTGTTGTTGTAAACTTTATTTATAGATGATGTGTGCTTAGTTTGTAAAATGCCTGTATTAAATCATGTCTATGTGATTTTGTATTTCGTTATATTTGCTTAAGGTGCACCATATTCCATTCACGACCATCCACCCTTTCCGCACTAGCAATTTCTAGTGGCGTGCGTTGCGAAGAGGTGCTCTCAACCCTCATTCCGCAAGCCTACTCGCCCATCTGCCTTGCAATTCGGTGCATAGCTGCCCGACTAGTCTTCCATCCCTCCTGGTGAAGGATCGCATAGCTGCATTGCATAGGAGTAGTTGTTAGATTTTTACTTTCTTTTATCGCAACCATCAAAACTCCCCTTAGTTAACACCGACTTAAGGACTTCAATCTCAAGTACTCCTCGAAATTAACTCCACCTTACTGTGTTCCTTGAGAGATTGATAATTGGGAAAACTCGCCCATTTTATATTACTTGTGCGACCGGTTCACTGTCGTGATCTTACGCATCACTCACTCCCTTTGAGCAGCAAGGAATGTCTACTACTTCTTTTCCTTTTGAAGTTGATGGATCAGAGTGGTCATCCTTTGGGAACAGATCGCGCATCTTAACCTGCCTCAGCATCTTTTGTACCAGTTGACGAAGCGCTCGACAGTTTTCAATTAAATGTCCGCTTTCTTTGTGAAACTCACAGAACAGATCTGAATCTTTTGATCATTTATTTGTTGGCTAGTAAGGCCTTTTGAAATTAGTCGTACCCTTCATGACTTGGCTTACTTCTTATATGGCCTCATCTAGTTTGAACTCTAGCAAGTCATCATCTTACTGCATATGAACTGAAGATGTTTGCGGAGCTGGTGCTGGCAATAGTAACAATTAATCTTGGGCACGATCCTGGCCTGGGAAGGGATGTCGATGACGTTGAAATCTTCTTCCCTTCCTTGAGTGGGATGGAAAATCTTTCCTAGGAGACCTCGGAGGTTGCTTGAAAGAAGAATAATCTTTCTCTGCTATAAGCCTGGAGATGAAGCTGGGATTTCTTTTCTCACCTCGAATGTATGAGTTGGCTAAGCCAATCAACTCTTGATATGTCCTTGGTGCTCAGACATTAGCCTCAAACTTATGTGGTCCTTCACGCCGACCATGTATTAGCGCCACCCGATAAAATTCTTGATCGACGATCCCAATGTCTAAAATCTCTTTCTAGAATCGATCCACAAAATGAGACCAAGTCTCATTCTCTCGCTGCTGATCTCAAAGAGGGCTTCTGGACCGCCCTTTCTCTTTGTAGAGGTAGAAAACCTGAGCAAAAATTCTCTTCGTAATTCAGCAAAGGAATAGATGGACTGAGGACGTAGTCCATAGAACTAATCCCTCACTTGTCCATTAAAGGTTGTTACATAGAGTTTGCATTTGGTAGCATCTAAAAGGGTCTTGAGAGCTACGGCTAATTCAAAAGCTTGAAGATGCTTCATTGGATTAGTCTCTCAAGTGTAAATTGGCAATCGTGGCACTATGAAGTTAACTGGAGTTGGTTCATGCCGAACATTCTCTAAAAATGGCGATGGTTATTCCTGTTCTCCAGGAACATTAGTAAAAAAGGGAGCATAAGTTGTAGTTATAAAAGGAGCTGGGGATAGAAGGGAAAAGCTGATATATGAGGAGCAAAGGCTGGAGCTAAAGAGTGAGGATGAATTCCCTGAAAGTTTAGAAATCTTGCTGGACTTCCTCGGGCATCTTCCCAGAAGAAGTTTTGATGAGCTATGAACTCAACATTTTGAGATCTCAAAGGGGATGTAGGCCCTTGCAGAAAGGTTGGTGGATAAACAGGAGGAAAGACAGACGGATAGGTCGGCGGATAAGCTTGCGGAGTCTCCAATGCTGGTGCTGGATTGACTGGAGGAACTGGTGCTGCTGCAGATTGCTTTTCTAATCATGGTGTGATAGCATCTAGAGTACGGTTGATTGCTTGAAACTATTGGTAGTTTCTCTGTGCAAGTGCTACAAGGCTTCCTAGAGAGGATCTTCACTAGGACTTGAAGGACCAAGGTTCTTGGTTGGTTGATGGTCTGACATGAGTAACTGTTAATTTTCACTGTCTGTTCGAGATCTGAAGGTCGCGTGTTAAATGTTGATACGGAAAATGTGCTCTGTAGCGCCCCCATTCGTCACGTGGAATATAACCGAGGGTCCGGCCGGGGCCCCACGCCATATTTCACAGACAAACGACGGAGTCACTTGAGAGTATCAAAATCCTTCTATACGCATCCTAACTCAGAGCATTCTAGCGGAATTTTATTAAGTGCAAGAACTCATATCAATGAATGTCCACTACTATATAAATATCACATTTATATAAAAGACCAGGAATGTTTACAAGACCACACCGCACACGGCCTTAAGGCCTTACAACTTACTCTTTACAACACATATAATTTCATACATCGGCACGCAGGCTGGCCACACATGAAATCCAATACTTCGCACGGCCTTCAAGGGCCTACCAGCAGCATAGGCTTTTGCCCGCTCAATCCAATCAGCCCGCAACACCTGCATATGGACGTCCACCCCATGGGTGATAAACAAAGCAACGGTCAGCATTCAGCTGACCAATTATAACGACCCCACCCCTTACCCGGGGCAGTGGTTCCTTCCCTGCATGTATAGCAATTGCAACATATATATATATCATACACACAACATCACAAATGTCGGCCTCAATGCCAGGCGCTCCGTGCACTCAGGGCACATTTATGGTTTGTACTTGGTAGGCGGGCATAAGCCTCCAAACCCCTGTTGAAGCCCTCATGCACCCGTCTCACTCAGAGGTACGCACCACACCAAAACCCGTGAGCACTACCAGTCGACCTACCCACGTAGTGTAACAAGCCTAGGGAATTCGCCCTGCTGCTTTGCTACCAATCGACCGCTCATCCGATCTTAACATCGCCACTTGGTGGAATGGGCATAAGCCTCCAAACCCCTGTTGAAGACCTCCCGCGCCCACCCACTCAGAGGTGTCCGCACTCCATCAACCAGCTCTTAGCAAGCATGCAACCAAAGGAGCTATGCAAAGCATCCTGTCCACCAAGCACATCGTCCTCACCATCTCCGCAGGCTAAACGATGAATACACGGAGTCTTCTCCGGTTCGCAATATAAATATCACCAATCCCGACATACGTCTGGATGGGCTTCACACAGCATGCCTATGTCGTACTATATATTTCCGGCTCTAGATGCAGACTCAACTGCTGGAATCACTTACGCATTTCCATCTCTTGATGGAGGATCCCATGTACATGCAAAACAAAGGGCTTCACCTGCCCAAGGAAGAAAGATCGTTACCCATGACGATCGCTTTGGCGCCATGGAAGAACTAGCCGGATGGAAATCACCGCAGCGGCCTTGCCTCCGCAACGCTGAACTCGGCTCTCGATTCGGATCGACGAAGCTCCACCGGCGGTCGGAAAGCTCCTCCTCTTCCTCCTCCAAGCTCTCCTCTCTTTCTTTTCTTTAGAAAGAGAATGGCTAAGTGGAAATGAGATTTTATCTCAATCCACGGCCTTATAGAAGCTGGAAAGGCTTTGGACAACAAGATCCAAATAGAAGGAAACGAACGGCCGAGATCTGCTCTGAAAAACATTTCAACAGGCCTGACACGCCCTGTGACACGCCCGTGTCATAGGCCGTGTTCCCCAGTCGGTTAGCAACCGACTCGAAAGATACCAGAACACGGGCTTTAACAAGCCCGTGTCGAACCTGACACGCCCGTGTTCAAGGCCGTGTTCACGGCCGTGTTCAAGGCCGTGTACCTCTCTGACTCAAACAGGCCATTTTCCGATTTTATTGAGTGACACGCCCTGGGACACGCCCGTGTCCCAGGCCGTATCGCCGCTTGACGACCGCTGACCGCCTGATTGACACCGCGACACGCCCAGAACGGACACGTGTCGGACACGCCCTGGGACACGCCCGTGTCCCAGGCCGTGTCGACCGACACGCCGCCCGACCTTGCCGCCTGCAAGTCACTGGCCACCCAACACAACACCTGGCTGGACACGCCCTGGGACATGCCCGTGTCGAAGGCCGTGTCCCAGGCTCGACGGTGGTCGACTATCAATCGTCGACTAACCTGAACACGCCCTGGGACACGCCCGTGTCCCAGTCCGTGTACCCCCGACACGCCCTGGGACACGCCCGTATCCCAGGCCGTGTCTAACAGCCTCCAGCCCAAAACTGTTTACAAACATATTTTGAGATTTTTGGGGTGTTACAATCCTCCCTTCCTTATAGAAATTTCGTCCTGAAATTTAGCGCAACGCACAAGTATCAACACAACCACGCTGTTGCGATACAAACCAAAACGATCCAGGTTTAGAGCTCAGAGGCCACATCTTGTCTCGCCCCATGGAATCGTACCACCACAACTGTTTGTCACAAATAGAAATACATACATACATACATACAATAGACAACATAATAAAGTGCACACTCCACTTTATTTCGGCTTCTCCGCATCTCGCAGAATCCGTTTAGCGGCCTCCATTAAGTCCAAAGCACGGATTTGTTGTTCTACTTGATTTGAGCTTTGCGGCTCCTGCATCTCAAGAGTGTATATTCGCGGTTGCACCCGCGATGCAGACGACTCTGCCACAGCTTTGCCCTTCTCGTCATAGGACGCACCTGTCTTTCTTTCACCCTTTGACGCACCACTCCAGCAAAATCGCGCGATATGCCCTGGCTTCCCACAAATGAAACAGATACGCGGCTCAACCCGTTCTTGCCCAAACGTTGATCCTGACGCAACATCCGAAGAAGTTTGTTCAGCAGGTCTGAACCGCTTCTTATCACGTTTCCTGAAATCTGATTGCTCTGATTGCGGAACTTTGAAGTCGGACTTTTCCACTGCTAAGTTCTTCTTCTCCCGTACCCGCTTCAAATCCTTCTCCAGCGCACTAGCGGTATGCACCAATGCTTGGAAGCCTTGGTTCACGGAACTCGGGAGAGCCAACCTCAGCTCATCACGCAGTCCTTCATAGAACCTATTCGTCTTCCGCGCCTGGTCCGCAAACGTCGACCCCGCATAACGACCGAGCCTGGTAAACTCATGCAGGTAATCGTCCACGGTCTTATCACCCTGTACCAGACGTTGAAATTCATTTTCCATTGCAATTCTCTGCGCCATTGGCAAGTATTTCGCCCAAAATAATCTGGAGAATTCGTCCATCGATATGTCGCCCAGGTCTCTACCTCCCAACTGGTGCAACTCGATCTCATCCCACCAAAGCCTCGCCTCTCCTTCCAGGAGGAAAGTGGCTAACGCGACCTTCTGCTCCTCACTAATCCTGAGCGCAGCCAGGATTCTTTTCACTCTGGAGAGCCAATCCTCGGCCTCTGTTGGAGACGTTGCCCCAACAAACGTAGGCGGATTAAACTCCATAAAGTGCTTAAGTTGCTCGTCCGCTGCTTGTACAGCAACCGGAACCTCAACATGCTCTTGCCTCGCACCAACCTGCACTGGCGCCACAGCAGGCCTCGCTTGCCCAAAAGGTTGTGCCTGAAACATGGCAAAGATCACCTCCGCAACTAAGCGCACCGTTTCCACAAAAGGGGGAGGTGTAGGCACCTCAGGTGGTGCCGCACTCTCATCCGAACGCTGGGGCTCCGACTGCCCAGCTCCACTCCTCGTCACCTATAGGTGAACAAGATAGCATTACTTTCCATGCTAATACGGCAAACTCACCGAATAGACACACACACACACATTCCTAGTGGACATTCTTGAGTTCACTTTATGCGCTCCCAACTCAAACCCTAACCTCTGATACCAAATTGTAACATCCCCATTCGTCACGTGGAATATAACCGAGGGTCCGGCCGGGGCCCCACGCCATATTTCACAGACAAACGACGGAGTCACTTGAGAGTATCAAAATCCTTCTATACGCATCCTAACTCAGAGCATTCTAGCGGAATTTTATTAAGTGCAAGAACTCATATCAATGAATGTCCACTACTATATAAATATCACATTTATATAAAAGACCAGGAATGTTTACAAGACCACACCGCACACGGCCTTAAGGCCTTACAAGTTACTCTTTACAACACATATAATTTCATACATCGGCACGCAGGCCGGCCACACATGAAATCCAATACTTCGCACGGCCTTCAAGGGCCTACCAGCAGCATAGGCTTTTGCCCGCTCAATCCAATCAGCCCGCAACACCTGCATATGGACGTCCACCCCATGGGTGATAAACAAAGCAACGGTCAGCATTCAGCTGACCAATTATAACGACCCCACCCCTTACCCGGGGCAGTGGTTCCTTCCCTGCATGTATAGCAATTGCAACATATATATATATCATACACACAACATCACAAACGCCGGCCTTAATGCCAGGCGCTCCGTGCACTCAGGGCACATTTATGGTTTGTACTTGGTAGGCGGGCATAAGCCTCCAAACCCCTGTTAAAGCCCTCACGCACCCGTCTCACTCAGAGGTACGCACCACACCAAAACCCGTGAGCACTACCAGTCGACCTACCCACGTAGTGTAACAAGCCTAGGGAATTCGCCCTGCTGCTTTGCTACCAATCGACCGCTCATCCGATCTTAACATCGCCACTTGGTGGAATGGGCATAAGCCTCCAAACCCCTGTTGAAGACCTCCCGCGCCCACCCACTCAGAGGTGTCCGCACTCCATCAACCAGCTCTTAGCAAGCATGCAACCAAAGGAGCTATGCAAAGCATCCTGTCCACCAAGCACATCGTCCTCACCATCTCCGCAGGCTAAACGATGAATACACGGAGTCTTCTCCGGTTCGCAATATAAACATCACCAATCCCGACATACGTCTGGATGGGCTTCACACAGCATGCCTATGCCGTACTATATATTTCCGGCTCTAGATGCAGACTCAACTGCTGGAATCACTTACGCATTTCCATCTCTTGATGGAGGATCCCATGCACATGCAAAACAAAGGGCTTCACCTGCCCAAGGAAGAAAGATCGTTACCCTTGACGATCACTTCGGCGCCATAGAAGAACTAGCCGGATGGAAATCACCGCAGCGGCCTTGCCTCCGCAACGCTGAACTCGGCTCTCGATTCGGATCGGCGAAGCTCCACCGGCGGCCGGAAAGCTCCTCCTCTTCCTCCTCCAAGCTCTCCTCTCTTTCTTTTCTTTAGAAAGAGAATGGCTAAGTGGAAATGAGATTTTATCTCAATCCACAGCCTTATAGAAGCTGGAAAGGCTTTGGACCACAAGATCCAAATAGAAGGAAACGAACGGCCGAGATCTGCTCTGAAAAACATTTCAACAGGCCTGACACGCCCTGTGACACGCCCGTGTCACAGGCCGTGTTCCCCAGTCGGTTAGCAACCGACTCGAAAGATACCAGAACACGGGCTTTGACAAGCCCGTGTCGAACCTGACACGCCCGTGTTCAAGGCCGTGTTCACGGCCGTGTTCAAGGCCGTGTACCTCTCTGACTCAAACAGGCCATTTTCCGATGTTATTGAGTGACACGCCCTGGGACACGCCCGTGTCCCAGGCCGTGTCGCCGCTTGAGGACCGCTGACCGCCTGATTGACACCGCGACACGCCCAGAACGGACAAGTGTCGTACACGCCCTGGGACACGCCCGTGTCCCAGGCCGTGTCGACCGACACGCCGCCCGACCTTGCCGCCTGCAAGTCACTGGCCACCCAACACAACACCTGGCTGGACACGCCCTGGGACACGCCCGTGTCGAAGGCCGTGTCCCAGGCTCGACGGTCGTCGACTATCAATCGTCGACTAACCTGAACACGCCCTGGGACACGCCCGTGTCCCAGGCCGTGTACCCCCGACACGCCCTGGGACACGCCCGTGTCCCAAGCCGTGTCTAACAGCCTCCAGCCCAAAACTGTTTACAAACATATTTTGAGATTTCTGGGGTGTTACATGCTCTTCCGCTAGCTTGCTCAAGAGTGGAGCATGATCGATTCGGGATGTAGGGATAATAAGGAGGTTGATGAGGAACTATCGAGCAGACAGTTATATTGACGGTGAGGATCAGCGATTGGCGCTGAGATAGGAGAGGAGTTGAGAGGAAGAGGGGGCCGCTTGCAGAGGCAACAATAGAGTTCAACTGCCGCAGCTTAAACGCCACTCCTGGGACGGGCTTTCCTTTGATTATGAATCAGTATTATAGCTTGAGTCGAATCTTTACATGAGCAAATAAAGGGTACAAAGGGGGAAGCTAGCGGCTTAAGAGAAGAGGAAGCCAGAGGCCGTGTGGTTTGACAAAGCAGGTCGGCAGACCGCCCAGAAAGCTGATCCCGCAGTTCACTACACAAGGTCAAGCGGACTGTGTGATCTGGGAGAGAAGGCAGATGAGGCCAAGGTCAGGAAACAGGCTGCAAGGGCTAACCGCACGAACTGGAAAACTGAGTTCGCAGGTTTTTATGCATTGGTTGTCCCACTCCATCGTGCTTACAGAATGAGAGGTATGGGGGGCTATTTATAGGCTCGGGCAAGAGATGGTCCTGGTAATGTTACCCCGGTAGGGCAGTGAGCTTTGACCGAGTTTGCGACATGATATGAACTGAAGAGGCAGGTCGTTTGCTGCTGAGAAGAAGCCGGCGCTGGGGAAGTTCTTCTGACAGACTACAGGATGAGTCCTTCTAGCTCGCGGCGGACTGGATGTGTCCACCTCTACTGCTTGAGGCTTGTCATTCATGTTGGGCGACAAGGACTTGGCGACCTGGAGGACTAAGGAGGAAGGTCATGCATGTGGGCGAGGTGGAGTAGGTATCCGCTGCTGACTGGCGGTCTGTAGGCAGGTCGCCATTCCTACTATGCGGCGAGCTGGAGGTTTGCCGCCACTGCTGATGGTGGGCGGCCTGGAGGTAGGTTGTCATTGCTGAATGGAGGCTTGTCCCTCTGCTGGACGACAAGGACTTGACGACCTGGCGGACTGAACAGAGCAGGTCGTGCATGCTGTCGGATTAGGCAAGTTCGTCACCTGGTGAGCGGAGCGTCCATCTCCCTTTGGCAGATTGAGGCTGTGTACGCCACCCTCTGGCAAATTCAGTTGAGTCCACGTTGTGTTAGGCGATCTGGAGGCAGGTCTCCTGGTAATGAGGCAGTTTGTCTTTCTTGCTGTGCGACCTGTAGGAGTGGGCTGAAGAAACATGCAAATCCTGTCGGGCATGAAGCTACTTGGTGATCTGGGTGGATTGCAATGCGAGTCCGCCACATAGTTCAGTAGTTCGCCTGTTGGAGAAGAATGAACCATTGCGTAGTTCGCTAACCTAAACGCGGTGACTGCAAGGGCGGACTGAGGAAGCAGTCCGCAGCCCCTACAAAACAAGCGGCTACTGCGTGACCTGGGTGGTTAGGACGGGAAGAGCGCCCTAGCCGCGCGGCCTGATCGAATAGAAAAGTATGTTCGCCCATCCTTAGAAAAATGGGGGCTGACAGGACGCGACCTCCAGGGGGAACCTGGAGCAGGTCGCGACTTTCAAGTTTGCTACCTTGGAAGGGATCGCCGATTTCTGGGTTAACAGTCATCTTCATCCATTTAACTTTCTACTTCTTGGACTTCAACGCCAACCCCTTCTTTTCGGCTCCAAGTTGTACTCTTGTTTTGAATTTTGATTTCTACTTCATGAGTTTTTAGATTTTTGATGGGGCTCTCAATTTGGAGAGTTTTAAGATCATGTGATTCTTAAATGACGGTCACCTTTGGATTTAACTTAGGGGCCAGTGATCTTAAAATATTTCTCACCAAATCACCTTTTGAGAAATTCTTTCTAAGAACTTTGGAGTCGTTGACGATCTTTGTAAATTTTGTATACATAAAATAAATATCTTCGTCAACTTCCATCTAGAACTTTTCAAATTCTGACTCTAATTGAAAAAAACTTTGAGTCCTTCACCTGTGATGTACCTTCATGAGTAGCTTCAAGTAAATTCCAAATATCATATGTTGTTTCACATGCACGCACACTACTAAATTTAGTTCTATCTAACAGAAAAAATAAAGCGTTCATTGCCTTAATGTTATTTTTGCATTTAAGTTTATCAGTATCGTCCCTTTTATCATTAGGTTTTTCTATAGTGATACTTCTAATTTCCGTTGTAGGTAGAGTGTGGCATTGTTCTACCATAACCCATACATTAATATCTAAAGCAATTAGAAAACTTTATATTCAAGTTTTCTAGTAATTGTAATTCATGCCAGTGAATAAGGGAGGTCTACTAATTTTTCGCCCCTTTGAAAATACATGATTTTTATGCGTCATTTCTCTAGGTCGTAAAACTATTTTGGAGAAACCTCGCTCTGATACAAAGTGTTGGATCTTGAGCCGCCCTTATAGGGGGTGAATAAGGGCAAACTATAATTTTTACTTAACTTGTTTACTTAGCCAAATAAAAATAGAAATCAAATAAATTTTTTCACAACCAAATACTCATAACAAACACTTAGAAAATTATAAGAAAATTAAAATGAAAATTTATTTCATGAGTGATGTAAAACATAAACAATAGATTTCAATAAAGCTTAAAATAAAGTCTGTGATGAAAAGTTTTCTTTTTTGAATTCATCGATCCTTCTCCCAAGTACCGGCCGCCTAAAGCCCGTCTCTCCCTAGATACATCAACTAGCCTCCCTAGATCTCTCCACGACCTAGTCGCTGCACACAAGGCGGTGATTTCTCCTAAACCACAAAAGGGCTTAGTCGTCACTCATACGGCGAAGATTTCTCTACCATTTACAAAATGAATGGAAAGAAAAGAAATCTAAAATGAAAACTCTCTCTGGTCTTAAGTGCTGAAGAAGATGATAAATCCATATAAAGGTCACTTGAGTTGGAAAGCATGAATGATCCCTTTTTTGCTCTTGAACTTGCTCAAACACTTAGGAGTTTTTCTGGTTCCACGAAGTTATTAGGCTGGGAATGTAGGGGATGAAGGCTCCTGGAGGTATGTAACATCAATTTCCTGAAATCAAGGCTATATATTCTTTTTGCACTATCGCCCGACGATAGCTAGGTATCTCCTACGATATCTCTGTTTGTTGACACGTATCCAACTCTGTAATAACTGTGCCGAGAAGTTGGAGAACTTATACGGACATGGGCCTATAGCGTCGCGAAAGCTTAATATTGCCTAGTGATATCTCAAGTTATGCACTTCGTTGTAACCATTGAGAATCATGGCCTACGTCTTGGCTGAGTCGACATGTTATCACAGGGTAATAATAATTATTGCCTACAATAACTCTGCTTAGTAAAAGTTATTGTACGTCGCCCAACCAAAATTATTAGAGTAGTATACATGTTATATCTGCACACCACAAACGCACTATGATCAAATACATTCCAGATTTGTTATTTTCAAACCAAAGAGTGCGGAGCACATGCTCTAACATTGTTGAGATTCGGAATCGAACTCGAGACCTCCTTGATATGAGAGTTTTAATAACCCGTTACGGCTAAGAAACACATGTGAAGAGGGGTTGGGGGTTTGATGCCCCAAATTTTCTAAAAATAACAGGAAGTTGGTCACTGGAGGTTACCGCCAGGCAGTAGATCTAGCATTGGCAGTATCCAGTTGATTTAAAATACCCGCATCTCTAAGAGGCACCGCTCGATGGTAGTGTGATATCGCGCGGTGGTAGCCAATGAATTAATTCAACCATTATCTCTCGACAGTACAGCCCAGTGGTAGAGGTATCGCTAGTTGTAGGTTGCCACATTTCATTACGTTTCGAGGCGGTCGTTGAGTGGCAGGGCGATGCTGGATGAAACCACTGCCATCGTCTAAACTATTGCACGACGGTAGCGAGTTACCGTGTGGCGGTAGCTATTTTTAAAATGAGAGCTCAATTAAATCTTTTCCATCCACTCATTAGGAGGTGGAGATCATGTGGCTAAGAATATAGCCCAGATTAGTAAAGGGCTGATGGGTTTTGATTTGAACTCATTATATTTCTCACTCTTTCTCTTGTGTTATTAGAAAAGGAGAAAGAAGAGAGAAGAAGTAGGAGAAGGGGGAGAAGGTTGAACCAGCCCTAGAGAAGAGCTTGGGTGGCATTCTTGTGATCTAAGTAGCAATCTGAAGCTAGATTCGTGGAGAAGAAAGCACTACGGTCATTTCCATCCGGATCAAGTTCGTATTCATGGCTGAAAAATGATCGGTAAGGGTAACGATTTTCCTTCTTGGACATGTAAAGTTATTATTTTGGCATGTGCATGGAAACCCTAACCAATTGGTGTAGAACGCAAAGTTTCTAGTGGGTTAATCGATGATATCCCAGTAATAAACTTGCATATAGAATCTAGAATCGAAGTACAGAATAGGCATGTTGTGAGAAGCCCATCTAGACAGGTTGCTCTGGATGGTGATGGTTATCTTTTATTGGCGTGCCGGAGAAGACTTCTTGGTTAAACGTGAAGTTTACAGAGTAATGGGGTGTGTTGGTTGTTGTAGTGAGAGTACTAGAGTTTGTCTCCAGGAAAACACCCAAAGTTTTGGGAAGAAATATTATTATGACCCATACCACACGGCGGTAGAGATACCACTAGCGGTAGCTCCCATAGAGCTGTTAATTGTGGTTACAAAGCCTGCTTCCACATGACAAGGTGGGTAGCATGTTAAGCTATGAGCCTAAAGTGCCCAGCTATGGTGGCCGTGAGATCCAGCCATGGACATAACTATGTTATATATATATTGTGAACGGGAAAAGAGAGTTGACCCGCATCTTATCGACCGCTATGTGGCATGGCGATTTGAGCAACGAGAAAGGGCTATTATGTACCTGCTCTATGCCGTATGTGTCACAACCCGCATTTTTCTCACTATATTTTAAATCAGAGTAAGAGAAAATCTACACGCTGTGATGCCACGTCGAGCAGGGGATAACTGCCGACGTTCAGGCGACACTCCAAATCCTTCAAATCATGAATTAATCGATTATAAAAACTTGATTTATTTATTGGCCGTATCCCTCGGCTCAGTGGACCAAAGAGTCCACGGTTTCAAAACTGATTTTTATACGTAGCGGAAGATACTTCATTTACGTCAACATCCTAAATGAGCGCATAAGTGATCCCGAAGGGCCCTTACGCTGAACCAAAACTCTAGTTTTAATTTATACATATATAGGAAAGTTCATTTGCTATACGTAATTATGAAAGTACGTTAATTGAGTTCTTTTTAGAAATCATGCTGATCATATGCTTATACATAATATAGTTTTACTTTTAGCTTTTAAAGTAACTAGCAACCTAGCATAAAACTTCCCAGAGCAAATAGACTATCTCCCAGAAAGGGTAGCAGTAAGAAGAAAACATATCTAGTACAAAAAGGTAAAACTACCAGGGGCGCCAACAGCTGACACGAACCCACTGGCAAGTATGTATGTCTGTAGAAAGTGCAGTAAAACTACCTCACAATGACTCAAGAGAGTCTCAACAGGCAACAAAAGGACCTCCAACAGCACCACAGCAACAGCCACCTACTGGCTACCGCCCAGAACCTGAGGCGTTCAGAAGAAAAATAGAACACCTCAGAGCAAGGAATGCAAGTGCTAAAAAGGAAAGTAAGGTAAAAGCAGGTAAAATAAGGTAAAGAGAGTACAACTAGAGTAAAAACAACAATGCCCAAGGAAGGGCGAAAAGCAAACCTGCACCAAGTGCGGGTAAACAGCAACTACTCCGCCTAAAAACCTGCAGAGTCAACATGGCCATGATGCCAAAAAAATGCTGCAACACCTACGGAAGAAACGCCTAACATCCTAAATTGTGAGAGGCGGCAGTAGCAAAAACAAGAAACTTGGAATTAGGTTGAAAGCGTTCCAAATCGCCCAACCACTAATTCCGAGTCAACAAATTGCTCAAGGGTTGACACGTGAAGGCACAAAAGACCCATCACTCACTCGCCCAGAAAACTACTCGGGTCAAGGTAAAGAGTGTGGTCAAGGCTACATCACGCCACACAACCCCTAAAAGAGCCATCCACCACCACTACTGACCACAACCCACGATTCGGCCTTCGAAAAGTAACAGCCGACAAGGGACTCTCGATACACGAGCAAAACACTCGGGGAGAAATCAACGCTAAGGGATTAGTCGTTGCGATTACGCAACGCCGCTGCGAGTGAGTACACTCACTCGATTCTAAGCCTAGCGTACGAGCACCGACATCGGGTCGCACGATTACTAGACGCACGACCATAGGCCGTGTGTGCACAATCACACCTAAACGCCTCAAAATAAGGCAAATAAAATCCTAAAACCCCTAAACATAAACATAGACCTAAACATAAACCCATCTCCACGCTAACCCACACCTACGCTAAACACCTACCGCGACGCCGTCCTAAAACGGGAATCTACTAGCGGGAGGGTAAAAGCCTAATTTCTAACGCGGTTACCGGAAGGGGATAAGGGTTAGGGTTCCGATTCATCAACAAATCTAACATGCGATATACGAAATTAACAAGGAATTGAGAGACAAAAGTAGGCCAAATGGCGAAAAGGAGAGAAGCACTTGCCTCGCTAAATCACCAAAAATTTCGCCAGCACAACGGCGCTATGGCGGACGCCCAAAAATTCCGGAAAGCTCCCAACAATTCCAAATCCACCTAAGATTGCATTCTATCAACACAAGGAGCGAAAAACAAACCACATCCATTCCAAATCACGAAAAAAATCTACGGTGAAACTCAAAATAAATTACCTCGGGAGGGAGATCGCGCCTAGGGGAGTCCGGATCCGGCCTCGGATCGGGAAGGGGAGGCCGGGGCTGCCGGCGGCGGGCGGCGGAAGGGGCCGGCTAGGTCGCCGTTTCCGCTCGGGCTCGGGCTCGCACAGGAGAGCTGCGGCTTTTCTCTTTTTTTTTTCTGATTTAAGGGGGCCGGCTGTTTACATGGGGGGGGCGGCTGCTTAGGTTTTATTAGGGGGAGGGTTTTATTTAGGTTTTAATTAGGGGGGAGGGGAGTTATTATAAAACCTAATTATATAAATTATACTACACAAACATATGTATATACACTCACACATATGTATAAGTTATTAAGTTATTAACTATTATTAAGTTATTAAGTTATAAGTTATTAACTATTATAACTAAAATACACACTCACACATATGTATATACATACTAACACCCATGTATATATATATATATACATACTACACAAACGCCGACACGCACGCGCAAACATACTCAACCCCGCGTGCACGCACACGCGCGCACGCATACGCAAACATTATTAACCTCACACGTACAACACGCACACCAAACAATAAACCACACCGGCTCGCACGAGTCGCGCGCCACGCGACACATGCGCCAAGAGACATGCCGTCACATAGAAAAATGACGACTCGCACAAATTAACTACCGCCAAAACGACGCGAAAACGCGACGTCTTCGGATTTCGACCAAAATCGCACCGTAGCTAAAAACCCGGGCTACGAGAACAACGACGAAGTCAAAAACGACTTCCGACGAACAAAACTCGAGCTAACCTCGCCCGAAGCCAAACACGAGAATTCCCTGAAAGGCTCAACCGGGTCTCCAAAACAGACACCGGCTAGCTGGGGAAACCCGCAAACAGGCTAAACCTCTAAGAACACCTAGCGAGGTACTCTAACAACGGCTCGAGACGGAAAACGTCAACGTAACGCCGAAAAAAGGATTTAAAATAAATCGTCGAAAATTCGGGGGCGTTACAGTCACTCCCCCTAACAAAAAGTTTCGACCCGAAACTTTGCGAAAACTACTCCTACAACAGAAGGAAAGAAACCAACTACTAGAGAGGAAACGTACCCGAAAACTCAGGGAACAAATGAGGGTGAGCCTCCCTCATAGCCGACTCTAGCTCCCAAGTCGCGCTCTCCAAATCCTGATTCTTCCAAAGAACCTTTACCATAGGAATAGACTTCGTCCGCAACACTCGAGCTTGAGCTTCCAAAATGCGGACCGGCACCTCGACATACGAGAGATTGGGCTCCAACTGGGGCACAGCGTCCAAGACTTGCCCACTGCTCCGCACGCACTTCCGCAACTGGCTCACATGAAAGACATTATGAACCCCCGGGAAGCTAGCTGGCAGATCCAGCCTATAAGCAGCCACACCAATACGCTCCACAATCCTGAACGGGCCCACAAATCTCGGATCCAACTTCCGATTCCTGCCAAACCTCTTCACTCCTACCATCGGAGACACCTTCAAGAAGACCAAATCATCCACTGAAAACTCCAAATCGGACCTACGCCGATTGGCGTTCTTCTCATACCTCTCCTGAGCAACTCGAAGCTTCTCCCGAATGAGCTTCACGGAAACCTCCATCTCTTCGAGTGCATCAGGACCCAAAACAGGCCTCTCACCGGCCTCGGCCCAAAACAGAGGGGTTCTGCAGCGCCTCCCATACAACGCCTCGAAGGGAGCCATCTGTAGACTCTCTTGATAGCTGTTGTTGTAGGCAAACTCCATGAGCCGTAAACGCTCATCCCATGCACCTCCATGATCAAGAATATAGCACCGGATCATATCCTCCACAATCTGATTCACACGCTCGGTCTGCCCGTTGGTCTGCGGATGGTAAGCTGTGGAATACCTCAAATCAGTGCCCAAACCCTCCTGCAAACTCCTCCAGAAACGCGATGTGAACCGAGAGTCTCGATCTGAAACGATGCTAACTGGAACGCCGTGCAATCTGACGACCTCATCCAAATACAACTCAGCAATCTTCTTCATCGAGTAATCGATCTTATAAGGTACGAAGTGCGCACACTTCGTCAATCGGTCCACGATCACCCAAACAGAATCAAACCCTCTCGGAGATCTCGGTAAGCCTGTAATGAAATCCATCGAGATGCTTTCCCACTTCCAAGTCGGGATCTCCAAAGGTGCCAACTTGCCACCAGGCCTCCCATGGTCGGCCTTCACCCGCCTGCAAGTGTAACACTCCGAGACAAAACGAGCTATATCACCCTTCATCCCATTCCACCAGGCGATCTGCTTCAGATCATGGTACATCTTCGTAGATCCCGGGTGGTAGGAAACACTGGATCCGTGAGCCTCTTTGCAAACCAATACTCTGATGTCTCCAACTGCGGGGATGCAAAACTTGCCGCGGTACTTCAAAGTACCCGCCTGGTCGATGGAGAAATCGGGCAACTCTCCCCTCTCAGCTCTGAGGTACAAGTGCAACAAATCCGGATCCTCTTTCTGATGCAATCTAGTGAGAGAAATCCATGACGGCTCTGCCACTACCAAACTGCTCTGCAACTCACAGCGTCCTGCGGTGATATCCATCAATAGAAACTCCTCCACTAAACGATCCGCGGTGAGATTGAAGACTTTCCCCGTCTTCCGGCTCAAGGCGTCGGCCACCACATTGGCCTTGCCCGGATGGTACTGAATCTCAACATCATAATCAGCAACATACTCAAGCCACCGCCGCTGGCGCAAATTCAGCTCCTTCTGAGTGAACACGTACTTCAGGCTCTTATGATCGGTAAAGATCCTGCACTGGGCCCCATAAAGTAAGTGTCTCCACAGCTTCAAGGCGAAAATCACCGCAGCAAACTCGAGGTCGTGCGTAGGATAGTTCCGCTCATGAACCTTCAACTGACGAGACCCATAAGCGATCACCTTCCCTTCCTGCATCAACACGCCACCGAGTCCAACGTGCGAGGCATCCACATAAACGTCATAGTCCTGTCCCTCCGCCGGTAAGGTCAACACAGGGGCAGAACATAACCGGCTCTTCAGCTCCAGAAAGGCCTCCTCGCACTTATCACTCCAAACGAACGCCGCATGCTTCTGCGTCAGCTTGTCAAGGGCGCTGCCAAGGTAGAAAAGCCCTCGACGAACCTCCTATAATAGCCGGCCAACCCCAAGAAGCTCCTGATCTCCTTGGGTGTGCTCGGCCTACTCCAATCCATCACTGCTGAGATCTTCTCCGGGTCCACTGAAATACCATCTTTGTTCACCACATGACCCAGGAAGGAAACCTGGGGCAACCAGAACTCGCATTTGCTCAGCTTGGCATACAACTGATGATCCCTCAAGGCGGATAACACCAACCGCAAATGCTGATCATGGTCCGCCGCATTTCGAGAATAAATCAGAACGTCGTCAATGAACACGACGACAAACTTGTCCAGAAAGTCCTTGAACACCCGGTTCATCATGTCCATAAATGCTGAAGGCGCATTGGTCAGCCCAAAAGACATGACCAGGAACTCGAAATGACCATGCCTCGATCGGAAAGCCGTCCGTGGAACATCCGACTCTCGGATCCTAAGCTGATGGTAACCCGAACGGAGGTCTATCTTCGAAAATACTGAACTGCCACGCAACTGATCAAATAAATCGTCGATTCTGGGCAGTGGATACCTGTTCTTGATGGTGACTTTGTTCAACTCTCTATAGTCGATACAAAGGCGCATCGAACCATCCTTCTTCTTCACAAAGAGAACCGGAGCACCCCAGGGCGACGAGCTCTGCCTTATGAAGCCCTTCTCCAATAACTCATCAAGCTGAGTACGAAGCTCCTCCAGCTCTCGCGGGGCCATCCGATACGGCGCCTTGGCAATCGGACGCGTACCAGGCTCCAAATCAATCACGAACTCCACATCCCTGTCTGGAGGAAGACCGGGAAGATCGCTAGGAAACACGTCAGGAAACTCTCGCGCAACCGGAATCTCATCCAAAAGCGGCACACTGCTAACAGTCCCCAACACTGAGACTAGACAAGCAAAACTACCAGCAGGAAAAACCCTCTGAGCACATACCGCAGAAATCGCCGGAGAGTCCCGACGCGAATCACCGAAAACACTCCCGGGCTGACCGCTGTCCTTTCTGAAATCCAAGCGCTTTCCCCTGCACTGAATCACTGCATCATATCGGGACAACCAGTCCATACCCAGGATGACATCGAAATCCTCTAAGTCTATAACCTTCAGATCAGCCTTGGCCAGATAATCCCCCAACAAAATAGGGCAGTCCAGAATGCCCTGATCTGATATCACGGATTCACCCGAGGGGAACTTGACGCTAAAGGCACCACCAACACGATCAACAACCCACTGGCACCGCTCGACAAAGGCCCTAGCCACAAAAGAGTGGGTAGCACCTGAGTCAAATAGAACGCGGGCCCAGCGGTTCCTTACCTTAAATTTCCCTATACACAAACAAAACCATAAACGCACAAGCAATAAACAAAACCATAGCAACACTAAAACTGCTACAAAAGAGAAAGTCAAGCGAGGGGGGGGGGGTTTACCTGAAATGACCTGCGTCGAAGTCTCAGCCTCCGCTGAAGATACCACATTCAGCTTCCCTTTACCCTTGTCCACCGGCTGAGGCGGAGGTAAAGCCTGGAGCGGAACGGCATGTAGAGCGGACTGAACCTGAGGGCACCTCGACTTAATATGGCCCTTCTGGCCACACTGGTAGCAAACACGATCCTTGGACCAGCACTGAGCAGCATCGTGACCGGGTCGCTTGCAGACAGGACAAGGAACATCCCTCCTAGGAGCACCCTGGATGGCATGCACATGCTCCTTCTTCTGGACCCTTGCCCTCTTGAAGCACCTCTCAGCTGGGTGGCCCGGATGGCCACAGAAACTGCACACTACCTTGCTCTTCTTCTCAGAAGCAGCACCAAGCACCTGGGGACCCTTTTCCTCAACTGACCTCCTCTTCTCGCTTCTCGCCTGCTGTCCGCGCTGCTTCGCGTTCTCGATAGCCTCTACCTTCAAAGCGGCCTCAACTGCCCCTGCATAAGTCACCGCTCCGTGGGCGACCGCTAGCTGCTGGACATCGCTCCTGAGGCCACCAAGAAACCGCTTCACCCTGTCCTCCTCGGAGCTCACCAAGCTAGGACCAAAGCGACTGAGTTTGCTAAACTCAATCTCGTAGTCGCTGACGGATAGCTGCCTCTGCTTCAAATGAATAAAGTCATTCATCAGCCTGTCTCGCTCTACTGACGGTAGAAACTTCCTCATCAGGATCTCTTTGAAGGATGCCCAAGTACATCCTCCCACCATGCCTTCCTTCTCTTGCATCCACCAGCTCTTCGCCAGCCCCTTCAGCTGATAGGCGGCTAACATCACCTTCTGGTCCTCAGTCACCCCGGAGTAATGAAACATCTCCTCCATGGTGATCATCCAGTCATCTAGTACCATAAAGTCCGCCTTACCATCGTAGGTAGGAGGTCGCAGCCGCTGAAACTGGGAGATGAAAGCCATCCCGGGGGGCACCACCACTGGAGGCACGAGAGGAGCAGGAGGGGCAGGAGGGGCTAGGACAGCTGTACCCACGGCGGGGTCCTGAACTCCCGGAGTCTGACCCGCCGCTCCGGATAAAAAGGACTGCATCTGGGCCTGCAACTCCACCACCTGCCTTGATAAGGCCTCGTTACTTTGCCTCAGGCTTTCCACCAACGCATCACTTTGAGCACCGGAGGACTCACCCTCAGACTGGGGAGTCGACCTCGTCACTCTACGCTTCGGCGGCATACTATCAGGAAAATTAAAACATAACAAACGATTAGAACTTAGCTAAACTCCTAGGATTAGACAAAAGGTACAGATAATACATACATAAATATGATCTTCTACTGCTATATTTGCTCTGAGATTTTATTTTATTTAATACAAAAGGAATGATATGCTTAGCCTAAGATGGTTCACCACCATCACACTAACTCTTGTGCCTAGATCGGGAATGCATGAATTATATTATTTTTGACTCAAAAATTATGTGTGTACACATGTCATCCTGCACGTCTTTAGCTTGGCGCGTTGTGCTTATGCAATGTTATGTTATGCATGATTATGCTATGCATTCTAAAAAGGCCCTAGTGCATGCCATGGCGGAGTACACATGAAAATGTTATGCATCCCATAATACATAACATTCCCATGCAACTAAAAGGAAAACGTGCTAGTCGCATCCATGCGGTGAGGTTATGCACCCCATAATACATAACCCTCGCATGTTGCCCCTATGGTGGATCCATATACAACCACATATTATGTATCGCAAAATACATAATATGCCCCGTATACTTCATGTTATGCTTATGAGTGTAGTGCAGTGTTCGTGCTTCAGCCAAAACGTGCCGATGACATGTCGGTGTGTGTATGATATGACTCTAAATATCTAACACAAACAAAGGAAGGTTGCCCGACCAATTGTCAAGCAACCTCCCTCTGATACCAACTGTCACAACCCGCATTTTTCTCACTATATTTTAAATCAGAGTAAGAGAAAATCTACGCGCTGTGATGCCACGTCGAGCAGGGGATAACTGCCGACGTTCAGGCGACACTCCAAATCCTTCAAATCATGAATTAATCGATTATAAAAACTTGATTTATTTATTGGCCGTATCCCTCGGCTCAGTGGACCAAAGAGTCCACGGTTTCAAAACTGATTTTTATACGTAGCGGAAGATACTTCATTTACGTCAACATCCTAAATGAGCGCATAAGTGATCCCGAAGGGCCCTTACGCTGAACCAAAACTCTAGTTTTAATTTATACATATATAGGAAAGTTCATTTGCTATACGTAATTATGAAAGTACGTTAATTGAGTTCTTTTTAGAAATCATGCTGATCATATGCTTATACATAATATAGTTTTACTTTTAGCTTTTAAAGTAACTAGCAACCTAGCATAAAACTTCCCAGAGCAAATAGACTATCTCCCAGAAAGGGTAGCAGTAAGAAGAAAACATATCTAGTACAAAAAGGTAAAACTACCAGGGGCGCCAACAGCTGACACGAACCCACTGGCAAGTATGTATGTCTGTAGAAAGTGCAGTAAAACTACCTCACAATGACTCAAGAGAGTCTCAACAGGCAACAAAAGGACCTCCAACAGCACCACAGCAACAGCCACCTACTGGCTACCGCCCAGAACCTGAGGCGTTCAGAAGAAAAATAGAACACCTCAGAGCAAGGAATGCAAGTGCTAAAAAGGAAAGTAAGGTAAAAGCAGGTAAAATAAGGTAAAGAGAGTACAACTAGAGTAAAAACAACAATGCCCAAGGAAGGGCGAAAAGCAAACCTGCACCAAGTGCGGGTAAACAGCAACTACTCCGCCTAAAAACCTGCAGAGTCAACATGGCCATGATGCCAAAAAAATGCTGCAACACCTACGGAAGAAACGCCTAACATCCTAAATTGTGAGAGGCGGCAGTAGCAAAAACAAGAAACTTGGAATTAGGTTGAAAGCGTTCCAAATCGCCCAACCACTAATTCCGAGTCAACAAATTGCTCAAGGGTTGACACGTGAAGGCACAAAAGACCCATCACTCACTCGCCCAGAAAACTACTCGGGTCAAGGTAAAGAGTGTGGTCAAGGCTACATCACGCCACACAACCCCTAAAAGAGCCATCCACCACCACTACTGACCACAACCCACGATTCGGCCTTCGAAAAGTAACAGCCGACAAGGGACTCTCGATACACGAGCAAAACACTCGGGGAGAAATCAACGCTAAGGGATTAGTCGTTGCGATTACGCAACGCCGCTGCGAGTGAGTACACTCACTCGATTCTAAGCCTAGCGTACGAGCACCGACATCGGGTCGCACGATTACTAGACGCACGACCATAGGCCGTGTGTGCACAATCACACCTAAACGCCTCAAAATAAGGCAAATAAAATCCTAAAACCCCTAAACATAAACATAGACCTAAACATAAACCCATCTCCACGCTAACCCACACCTACGCTAAACACCTACCGCGACGCCGTCCTAAAACGGGAATCTACTAGCGGGAGGGTAAAAGCCTAATTTCTAACGCGGTTACCGGAAGGGGATAAGGGTTAGGGTTCCGATTCATCAACAAATCTAACATGCGATATACGAAATTAACAAGGAATTGAGAGACAAAAGTAGGCCAAATGGCGAAAAGGAGAGAAGCACTTGCCTCGCTAAATCACCAAAAATTTCGCCAGCACAACGGCGCTATGGCGGACGCCCAAAAATTCCGGAAAGCTCCCAACAATTCCAAATCCACCTAAGATTGCATTCTATCAACACAAGGAGCGAAAAACAAACCACATCCATTCCAAATCACGAAAAAAATCTACGGTGAAACTCAAAATAAATTACCTCGGGAGGGAGATCGCGCCTAGGGGAGTCCGGATCCGGCCTCGGATCGGGAAGGGGAGGCCGGGGCTGCCGGCGGCGGGCGGCGGAAGGGGCCGGCTAGGTCGCCGTTTCCGCTCGGGCTCGGGCTCGCACAGGAGAGCTGCGGCTTTTCTCTTTTTTTTTCTGATTTAAGGGGGCCGGCTGTTTACATGGGGGGGCGGCTGCTTAGGTTTTATTAGGGGGAGGGTTTTATTTAGGTTTTAATTAGGGGGGAGGGGAGTTATTATAAAACCTAATTATATAAATTATACTACACAAACATATGTATATACACTCACACATATGTATAAGTTATTAAGTTATTAACTATTATTAAGTTATTAAGTTATAAGTTATTAACTATTATAACTAAAATACACACTCACACATATGTATATACATACTAACACCCATGTATATATATATATATATACATACTACACAAACGCCGACACGCACGCGCAAACATACTCAACCCCGCGTGCACGCACACGCGCGCACGCATACGCAAACATTATTAACCTCACACGTACAACACGCACACCAAACAATAAACCACACCGGCTCGCACGAGTCGCGCGCCACGCGACACATGCGCCAAGAGACATGCCGTCACATAGAAAAATGACGACTCGCACAAATTAACTACCGCCAAAACGACGCGAAAACGCGACGTCTTCGGATTTCGACCAAAATCGCACCGTAGCTAAAAACCCGGGCTACGAGAACAACGACGAAGTCAAAAACGACTTCCGACGAACAAAACTCGAGCTAACCTCGCCCGAAGCCAAACACGAGAATTCCCTGAAAGGCTCAACCGGGTCTCCAAAACAGACACCGGCTAGCTGGGGAAACCCGCAAACAGGCTAAACCTCTAAGAACACCTAGCGAGGTACTCTAACAACGGCTCGAGACGGAAAACGTCAACGTAACGCCGAAAAAAGGATTTAAAATAAATCGTCGAAAATTCGGGGGCGTTACAGTATGACTAGACAGCCAATGGTAACTGGTGCGGTCAAGGATATATGAGAGGGTCATTAGCTTTAAGCGAGACCAAAAATGCTCAATGTTGGACCATCAAGTCTGGGACTATGTATGGTGGTGTGTTTGTGAAAGTGCAGAACACCAAAAATATGCCCTGAGTGCACGAGATGTGTGGTCATGTGTGTCAATATTTATGATGGTTAAGATATAAAAATATTATCGTGCTTGTATTGAAGGAGCACTACCACCCCGAGAATGAGGTGGGACATTATAATTTGGTTAGCTAATGCTGATCGTTGACTTGTTTTGCCATTTTTTGGTGGGTTGTACCTGTGCAGGTGCTGGAGAGCCGAGCGGGAGGTATCGAACTGAAGCTCGTTTGCTATGTTGGATGGCTCTTGAGGGCGAAAAGGTGAACTATTTACTGTTTTCATGTGTGGTCGGCCTGTAAGCCGATGTTTGTAAAACACGTTCGTGGATAAAACTATTTTAATGCCTTAAGGACAAAATACTTTTTGTATTTTATATATCATTCCTATAGTTTGATAGTGGACATTCCTAGTGTTGGGTTCTATTACCTAAAAGCTTCTGCTAGAATCTAAATCTGAATTAGGACACGTGTATATTTGGTATCAATGTGTAACTCCACTGACTGTTCGTGGAATATGGCGTGGGGCCCCGGTCGAACCTTCCTTTATATTCTTCATGACAGTTGAAGGTGTTACATGGGGTATACGGTTTGAAGACTTTTTGAAGCTAAACCCTATCAAGCTACAAGTTGGAGTTGTGGGCGGTGGTCCTTTTGAGCTGTGTGCGAGGGAGGTAATTATATCTGTAGCTTTGAT
Source organism: Platanthera zijinensis (assembly GCA_039513925.1). Classification (NCBI taxonomy): domain Eukaryota; kingdom Viridiplantae; phylum Streptophyta; class Magnoliopsida; order Asparagales; family Orchidaceae; genus Platanthera; species Platanthera zijinensis. The sequence continues at coordinate 197,175,970 of CM077082.1, forward strand.
CGCCTTGTCTTACTCATGTCTTTCTCCAGAAGGTGAATGTCATCATCGATGGATGAAACTACAAGCTATGGTCTGCCACCATCGATGTGTTCCTCTGTGGACTAGATCTATGAGGCAACATTGATGGATTTGAGCCTGCTCCGCCTCCACCGATTACTAATCCTGTGGATGACTCTTCCACTATCAACACAGCCACTTCCGTCTAGCGCTCTGATAGGGCGAATTGGTGCTCGGACTTCTCACGTGCATAACCATCATCTGTCCATCCTATAATCTCCCCATTCACATGATCGTATATGAGCTTCCTACATCCAAGAAGATGTGGAATCATTTGCACTATCTCTACCTTCCATCTAGTCAAGCCCCACACTACTCTCTATACCAAACCCTTGGCATATGCAACTAGCATGATCGGTTTGTACAAGACTTCTTTATTGAGATCTTGGATGGCTGGCATGAGTATGATGAGATGGATCCTTACCCCCACGCTACTTTCCCTCTATGTACCGCTATATCTTGGATTTATGACTTCCAGTGCATATATGAGTTTCTTATGCACTTACACGCTGAGTTCGAGTCATTTCATGCCCAGATTCTACACCAGGACCCTCCACCTTCTCTAAGCAATACCTTTGCCTTAGTAATTGCTAAAGAGGCTCATCTCTACTCCTTTGACATTGTTATTCCTTGTATTGTGGTACCTCATGCTATTCTTGCTGCTCTTGAGCTCCCACAATAGTACTCTCTTGTGATTAATCATTTGCTACCTTTCTCGGGTTATTGTACTTCGGTATTGCCTATTCTTTGTCCTTCAACTCCCTCTATCGCTTAATTTGGGGCCCCTCATCGCCAGTATATACTCTGTCACTACTGTCAGTTCTTTGGATACATCAAATCTGAGTATCATAAGCTTTAAACGGCTCAGTAGTCTGGTAAGCTATATGCTCCAGGTACTTCTTCAACTTACTTCTCCGTTATGGTGCATTCAGTCTCTATTTCTTAACTCACCCAACGGATTGCCCAACAACTATCGCATAGTTCATTGCATTTCTCCACTGCCTCTATGCTCTACCAGATGTTTTTGATGCTTCTTCCTCTCAATCGATTGCCTCTGCCCTTGCATGTATCTCTTCCTCCGACTGGTTTCTTGACACTTTAGGCACTTTTCACATGACCTATGATGCCACTTATCTTTTATCCCGTCAGCCCATCTAGAAGGATCTTAGTATCATAGCAGTAGATGACACTATTATACCCATCATAAGCTATGGCCTCCTTCTTACCACCCATTTCTATATTCCTGATGTGGCATATATACCCATGTTATTCATGAACCTTATATCTGCCAGCTAACTCATGTCTCATGGTTCTTAATGCCACTGAATTTTCGATAATTAATTTTAATCCTATAATTGGCGTAATATTTTGCGTAAGCGTACAACCTCGTATCTGCCAAGTGGGATCGATAGGAGCCAGACCAGCGAAATCATACGGTCCAAGTCTCAGGTGAGTCGGTAGGGAGGCGAGTGCTCTAAGAGCTCCCCGACTCGCCCAGGATGGGGGTAGATCAGATGTGGGGCGAGTGGAGTAAGCAGGCTCGCACTCACCCCTAGCCCTCGATAGATAACAGGTGAGTGGGACAGTCAGGTCCGCACTTGCCGTGGGCCCTATGGAGGTGGCAAGTGCCAGTCTCATCGGGCACTCGCCACCTTAGGCGAGTGGTAATTCTGGGACCACTCGCCTAGTGATGCTTTTACCATTCCACCCCTGCTTGTCTACCAGTATCCACTCCAAACAGTAGAGTTATGATGTTAGCAAACCGATTTGGGTTGCGTATATCCGTTCAGAATAACGAAGTTGAGATATTGCCGGACCATTTTCAGAAATCTATAAATAGACCCAAGAGGGTACCTCAGAAGGGAAGCTTTTCCAATTTTCTCATTCTTCAATCTTCTTGTGCTTTCTGAGGTATCCTTAGCTCGACTCTGGCTAAGGAGGGGAAGGGCTCTAAGAACTTTCAAGTGTGTGGTGGGACCTCCGTGCTGGAGCCTTGGTTCAGTCACGATTACTAAGTTCACAGTCAAGCAAGCTTACTAGGAGAAGTAAGTGTGCGGTCACCCCTTTTTTAGGGTCCGAACTCCACAGAAGCCAGAATTCAGTTTCAACATTTTGGTGCGGTGAGCGTGGAGAGTGACCAGCACAAAAAATATTCATGTTTAATGACTGGAGGAGAAGGACAAGGATCTGACCAGGCCGACTCGCCGCCTACCCCGCCCCCTCTTTCCACCCTCAGAATGTTCGAGGACTTCAAGCAGGAATTCCAGAACCTCGTCATGTTTGCACTCGGGGCTCGTGAAGAGTGCTCGACACCCACGATCCTAGTGGTTGCATCCCTAACTCTGGGAGAGAATGCCCCAGTCAGGCTACCTAGGAAGGAAGCCACAGAGGAAGTCTACGAGCGATACCTCCTGGGGCGAGCCCTGTTCCCCGACTCGGTGAGTGCGGGAAGGACTAGTGAGGTGGAGCCGTGAGATCGTCTGACTTGCCTCATGAGTGGCAGAAGTCATTTCAGCGAGCTAGTCCCTTCCGCTCCAGTCCTAGAGGGGTTTCGCGAGCCCGAGATGTCTTATTACACCGGAAGGGATGATCCGGTCCAGCACATCCAGTGTTTCTAGGATGTGGTCTCGATCAGGTAGATGTCAGATGCCTTTAAGTGCTTGCTCATTGCCATAACTCTCAAAGAGAATAAGAGGGATTGGTTTCATCACCTCCCAGGAAGCTCTATTTATGGCTTCGAGGACCTATGCTGGGGGTTTCTGCTGAGGTTCACCACTTCAAAGAAGAGGAAGGAGGAGTCAGAGTCCCTGTTTCTCATACAACAGGGGGTGGATGAGATGTTAGGATGTTATTTCGACAGGTTCCAAAAGTTGGTCCTCCAGGTTTAGTAGATTCCTGGGCACACGTTTATGGTTGCTTTCACTCTAGGGCTACTAGAGGGATTCTTCAGGATGGAGCTGAAGCAGGTGCCTCAGCTATCCTTCGTAGAGTTGATGGAAAGGGCAGCATGGGAAGTCGAGGGAGAAGAGTTGAACCTGACATTTACAAGGAAGCTAGCCAAGTGTGTTGTGGAGGAGGAGAGTTAGGACGTGCCAGGAATCAGGAAGTAAGGAGGGCAGATCCCAGGCAACGGGAGCCATAGCAGCAGCAATAGCAATCGAGATGGGGCCGCCAGGAGCTGAATAATCAGCTAGGCTGGAGGCAGCCAAAATGGCATGATCAGGGCCAGAGAAAAGGTTTACATGGATGAGACAACTACCAAGGAGGGCAAGGCCAGTTCAACCCTCAGATATGGAGGCAAGGACAGAGACCTCTCCCCAAGCAGGACCAGGTTTTGGAAATAACCCTGGGGAGGAGGAGGAGAGGCCCCTAGAGGATGAGGAGGTAGGAAGGCAGGGCGGAGCTTCCCTATTGTGTTTTACATCAGGAGGTTGGCCACGCGAAGACCACCTTCCCGGATTTCTTGGAACTAAGTAGATCTAGGGAGAAGACCCAGCAGTAGCAACATTACTGCCAGGAGGTGCGGAAAGAGGAAGTCCTTCCCAGAGCGGAGGAGGACAGGTGCGAGGACTGGACCGACGTGGGAGGCCGAGGAGGGATCATGGTGATCCATAGGGGGTGGGAGTCGAGGCCGCCCACAAGGAAAGTCTTCACACAATGTATTGTCGGAGTGTCACCTCCACATCCATAACCCCACCCCAATATGAGAAGATTACCTTCTCTCGAAAGGACATGCCAGATCATGATGATTCGTTCTGCGATGCACTGGTAGTTCAGGCAACCATCGAGAATTTTATTGTCTCCCGGATATTCATTGGCAATGGGAGCTTCATCAACGTCATCTTCAAAAAGGCATTTGACATAAAAAAGGTGGAGGTCAAGAGTGTGTTGGCCTCGGATGGACCTTTATTTGGGTTCTCGGGGGAAAGGAATGAGGTAGAAGGAGGAGTAGGGCTCCATGTTACCTTGGGGTTCCAGTCCCGGAACTTCAAGTTCGTCATCGTGGACACTCCTAGAAGTTATAATGCAATATGCGGATGGCCCCTCATCAAGGCCTTCCGCTGCGTACCCTCTTTTTTCCACCAGTGTCTTAAGTTCAATGTCGAGGGAATCCAGGTCCGGGTTCGGGGAGACCCCAAGTTGGCAAGGGAGTGCTACGTCACTATGGTCAACTCTATCTTATGGCAAGGAAAAGCTGAGGAGATGGAGAGAAGGATGGAGGAGATGTCTGGGTAGGAGGCCATGGGAGAAGTTGGGTAGATGTAGGTTGAGGGGGAAGAGGTTTGTGCCCATGTGGAGGCAATAGAGGAATTTTTGAAGGAGAAAGCTGAAGTGATGGCCGTAGAGGAAGCTGAGGAGTAAGTTCTTGTGCCAGGTGAGGGTGATATGGGCAAGTTGGAAGAGCAGTCCAGGCTGGAGGAAGTAGAGGAGATGGTGGAGATGGAAGTTCTGACCCAAGGAGGAAGGGTAGAGAATGTGTGGGTCAGTGGGGGGCTGAGCTCGAAAGATCAGAAGAGGATGTTAGACTGCATCAAGAAGAATGTGGACATCTTCACGTAGAGCGTGTCCGACAAGCCAAGAATTGATGTGGATGTGGATTTCCGCTGCCTCAACCTTGATATTGATGCCTGTCCCATCCTGCTGAAGAAGAGATCCACCGCCATAAGCTAGCCGAGCCCATCCGAGAAGAGGTGGGAAAGCTCTTGAAGATAGGGTTCGTGCCAGAGATACAGTACCCAGGCTGGGTCTCAATCGTGATCATGGTCAAGAAGGGGGATGGCCGATGGGCGATGGAGAATGTGTATCGATTTTTCACTCTTAAATAAAGCATGCCCTAAGGATTGTTATCCCCTTCCTCGAATCAACGCGCTGATTGACGAAGCCGTCAGTTTTTTCCTAATGAGCTTTCTAAATGCATTTCAGGTTATCACCAAATCAGGATGCACCCTCCTGACATAAAATACATCTCCTTCATTATAGTGGAGGGGTGCTACTGTTACAAAATGATGCCCTTTGGGCTGAAAAAATACAGGGGCGACATATCAGAGAATGATGGACCGGGTATTTCGGGAGAAAAAAGGGAAGGAACTTGGAGGTATACGTAGATGAACTCATGATCAAGAGTCGGGATGCGAACTCTCACCTCCATGATTTAGAGGAGACGGTCAGCACCCTGTGAAAAATATAAAATGAGGTTGAACCCCTGTAATTATGTCTTTAAGGCAAGTAGGGGAAAGTTCCTAGGTCACCTCCTTACTACCGCGGGGGTGGAACCAACCCTAATAAGATGAGGGAGATCATGGATTTCGGGTAACGTCAGAATGCCAAAAAAGTTTAGTGTCTGACAGGGAAGTTTGCAGGGCTGAGCAGGTTCCTCTCTCGGGCAAGAGAGAAATGCTCTCCTTTCTTCAAAGCACTGAGAGGAGGCCAAAAATTCGAATGGTCTAAGGAGTGAAAAAAGGTGATCCAAGCCCCGAAGAGACAGCTGACTCAGACGCCGCTGCTATAAGGACTGAAGGGGGAGATCTATCCCTATACCTTGGGGTCGGGGCCAAGGCAATGAGCTCTGTCCTAGTCCAGGAGGAGGGAAGGAAGCAGCAGCTAATTTATTATGTAAGTAGGGTCCTGAGAAAGGCAGAGCTTCAATACCCAATTTTAGAGAAATTGGCTTTCGCTTTGGTCATCTCGGCTCGGAGGCTCTGATCTTACTTCCAAGCACATTTAATCTGGGTAGTGACTGACCATCCCCTTCGCAACATCTTTGAGGGGGTGGAGCACTCCGAAAGGCTTGTTAAATGGTCGGTGGAACTAAGAGAGTTCGACATATCTTTTTCCCTCGCCTCTCGATCAAGGCCCAGGAAATGGCTGACTTCTTGGCCGACTATGTGGTAGAAGGGGAGGAGACTAAGCTCATTCGTATGGTCCCTTAGAAGGTGATGGTCGATGGCACTTTGGTAAGGCACTGCTTGGGAGTAGGAGTGATCCTAGAGATCCCTCAAGGGATGAGGATAGAGAAGACGGAGGTCATCCATTTTACCATTACTAATAACCAAGCATAGAATGTGACGGTAATAGTAGGGTAGCGTCTAGCAAGGGAGCTGAGGGTGCATGATGTGGAGTTACTAACGGACTCTATGGTGGTGTCCTCTCAAATCAACGGCTAGTATGAAGTGAGGGAGCCAACTCTCACGTTGTACCTAGCAAAGGTAAAGAGAGTCATCGACACATTTCAAACATTTTCCATCTGATATGTGCCGCGGGGAGAAAATGAGCAAGTAGATCAACTAGACAAGTTCAGACCCTGTGCGGGAGGAACCTTGACTGACCTATTCCACACTACCATTGAAGAAGGGGAGCAGATAGAAGTGGATTGGAGCCCCTCTAGGATGGATCCATTCGCAAGTTTCTTGTCCATAGGGGAGTTCTTGGAAGGCATGGACAAAAGCGCTTCAAGCATAAGTCGACATATTATCTAATGTAAGGTGGGAGGCCATATAGGAAGACCCTCTCGGGACTGCCAGCATGTTGTGTGGCTGAGGAGGAGGTTCTATAAATCTTAAAGGAAGTCCATGCAGGGGAGTGTGGGAGCCACTCAGGGAGCAGGTGTAACATCCCTCAAACTTCTAGACCCCTAGGATGGTTTTGTCATGATTGGGTCATGAAAAACCCCCCTGGGAAGCACTAAAGGGTCTAATGACACCCAATGTAACACCCCAAAAAGTACTTGCTAAGAGTTGACCTGAGTTGGATGGAAATCGTCGAGCAGAGCTCGACGAAATATCACTATCACAGTAGGTCGTTGGACAAAGAGATGAAATCGTCGAGCTGATCTCGATGAAATCATCAGGCTGAGCTCGACAAAATCGTCGGGTGGTGCTCGATGAAATCGTCAGGCTCGACGAAATCATCGGGTAGAGCTCGACGAAATTGTCGAGCTTAGCTCGACGAAATCATCGAGCAGATCTCGTCGAAAACCTTGAGCAAAACTCATCGGAATTTGACGAATGGAATAGCCATGGAGTTACAAGCCTCCTCTCTCAAATTCCCTCTTTAAGGACCTTCATCAAAGCAAGGGAAAGCGTTTCCCCCGATTACTTTTCAATTCCATTGAGGTTGGTGTAGATGTTGCAGAAGAACCAAAAGCTCGGTGGCCGGAATGGTGAAGAGGAAAAGCGCACATCTTCGGACCGTAAATAAGGTCCTCATCTACTCCTCCTTCAATGTATAGATCTTAGGAATTGCTTGGGTAAAGAATCGGGCTCAATTGAGCCTGATCGGCTGGAGTTTTCCACCGAATTTTCCGTGAAAAGTGAGGTGTCGGGTTTGCCGGAAGCGGCCCCTCCGGCGGCCGTGCCTCCGCCTAGTGAAATCCACCACCTCAACGGACGTGGTTGTGGCGGTGGCCAGCCAAGGAGGTGGTCGGGTGGCCGGGAAAGTGGCCTAGAACTTGCTCCAAGTCGGGTGGATCGTGGTCGTTGGTTGAAGGAGGAAGAAGGCCAGCAGCCGCCCGATCTGCTTCAAGATCTTTGCAAATCTAATTTTATTAATTGTATTATATGTATATTTTGTCACATAATATCGGTTACTTTAGGATTTAAATTAAAAATACTTAAAGGCATATTCAGAAAATTATCCAACATGAAGCTTGTAGCCCTTTGAGTCTAGTTTATTTTAAAATTAGTTTAAACTAATTTGAAGTTTAGGTCAAGCAGCAACACTCATTTTGGTGAGGTCTATACCTTGGCTTGATCAGAGATTGTTTTTAGTGCCCCCGTCAATCCAGCCATCTAAATGACCTGAGATTTACGTTGGGGGTCACTCTTACCTATACCTAAAACATATCCAAAAATGGGAATTTTTGAAATATATTTTCCTAAAGTTTTTGTAGAAATTTAATTTTCCATGTATGAATTATTTAAGGGGTCTAATGACCTCTAAACCAAGAGAAATTTTGATGTCTAACTCTTAGGTCATGTCTTTACTATGATACAAATCTAAACCTAATTGGGTTAGATTTGAATAGGTTTTGGTGAGACCAAAGTGTGGCCCTTTAAGGGTTAATTAGGGCAAGAGTGAGCTTGGGGCATGGAGGGGCCAATTATCACCCAAAGGGGTTGGGACTTTGGCTAGAGCCCCATGGTTTGTTCAAACACCCTCACATGGAGTTTAGGGTGGATTAGGGCAGATTTGCCCTAGAACCCTAGTTCAAACCCTAAGGTTGAACTTTGGGGGTTTGTGAAGGACATGGAGTGATATGTCCTTGTATGGACTTGGTGTTTAGTTCATGTGATCTTAGGGTGGTGAAATGCCCTAGGAAGGCAATTGGTGATATTTAGACTTAGGCACACAACTTAAACCAGTTAGGGATAGTTTGGGCCTATACCTTTTATGAAAATGTTGAAGGCTCATATGATCTTGGATTTTCATGAGATTTTGGTAGGAGGAATTTTATAGTGCTATTGACCCCTGAAAGTTATAATAGGATGTTTATAAATAGTAGCTCATACTTGTAGGTATAATCTCCACCTTGCTCTTTTGATGATTTTGAAGTAACCATTGTTAGATTAACTTAGAATGATATGAAACTCTGCCAAGGTTAATTAAATATCATTTAGAGGCACTAGTAAATTATTTGAATCATTTGGGCAATTCCTTTTAGTAGTTCATGTGTAAAGTAAACTAGTGCATCATATTTTGATAAATAGATAATAAATAGTATACCTTGCTGTAAAATTGTGTTACTTGGCCAGAGAATCTTTTAGGGCATAATAAAGCCTAGAAAAATTGTTGCATGTTATTTTAATGAGTTTATAAGAATGTTGCTTCACAAAGTGCACTTGAATGGAATTGTTTGAAGTATTTCTATACATGGCTCACTGACCTTAGAATTGCATGGCACTTATTCAATAGTATTTTATGATCATTATAAGTCTCTGGTAATTTTTACATAACTTTTTGGACTATAATTTATGGTACTCCCTTCATTAACTCCAATTATTTGGATTACCTTGAATTAATTATTTATAGGATATTACATTTATAAAAGTCTGTGAAAGTTTGAATTTACTGATATTTTGCTATCATATACTGTTCATAATTTTTGGGTGGCCATAACTTAAGGAAATCTAGTACTTCATGATCAAAACTACTCATAGCCTATCTTTTGGGAAATTTAATAAATTCCAAATTAATTAGGAAAATTACAAGTTTCTCGATTTAGGATAAATGTGTCATGAGAGACCCCCAATAATTATCTTAGAGATGTAGGCGTACACGTTTGGACCGAAATAAAATTACGGACGCACACGACTCTCTCTCCACGAACTAAAGTCTACGCTCACACAATCGTTCTACGCCGCACCACGTTATAATGTCCAATCAATTATATGCTAGCCTACGGGTAGCCAAACCGCTTGGGACCGAATAGAGGCTATAGGCCGATATCCGTTCCAGCTAAAAGGACCAATATTGGATCCGACCGAGCGGTGTTGTACAAAAAGAGATCTACCGAATAAAACACGATTCGGAAAAAGGTAAATCTCTCCCAACAAAAGAAAACAAGGGATCGCCAAACCCTTTTCGAAAATTAAGTCAATCAAGAGAAACACAAACGATCAAAGAAATCCACGATGAATTAATGCTATCAAAATACAATGCTACGAATCTACCACCACATGAATTAATCTAGGAAGAGAAACACACAATCGGTAGAAAGGATTCGTTACCCTATCGGAATGGATGATTCTGATTTCTCTACTTGGATCGTTCTTCAACGGCTCCGCCGGAGTCACGCCGGTTGGAGAGAAACTTGTCCGCCTTCGTCGCGTCATGCTGGAGTTGGAATCCACAAAGGAAATCTTTGCCTTGGCCGATTTCTTCAAGGAGGTGGGTTGAATGGTTTCTTTGTTGGAGTTCGGTTTTGAATGGATAAAAGTAGTAGGAGAGGGTTGTTAAGGTGAGAAAAGAGGAGGTAAAGAGGGGAGGAGTCTTGTGGCCGAATTCCACAAGGAGGAGAGGTAGGAGGGTGGCCGAAATTGCCAAGGAAGAGGGGGAAAGAAGGATGGCCGAATTTTGCCAAGGGGGGAGGAGGATCTCAAAAGATCTTTAGGAAATTATTTTCTTATTCTTCTTCTCTCTAAAAAATCCTTCCTCCACATGGCTATATATAGCCTACACCACTCAATCTCCCTCCAATCAAAATTCAAACTGAAAATAAGATGGTTATAGGCACCCATCATTACACATGAAATGAAATAATTAAAACAACACATGATGGTTATAAGCACCCATCATCACACATGAAATGAAAATTAAAACATGAAATAAATACTTAAAATAAAATTGCTAAAATAATAAATTACTAAAAATATATAATTATAATTATTTAATTTATAATTATATATTTTTATATAATGGCGGCAGACGTCGATCCCATCCTCGAGCTTGCGGCAGCGATCGTCCCAATCGACGAACTCTCTCAGACGGGGATCATTAACGGCCCTGTCAACAACGTCTCCATCAATCCTCTCCCGCTCAAAAGTACTCATCACCAATGAGTTGGTCTGAAAGTACCGGTGCAGGAGAGCATCATCCCGGAGAAAACACGTTAAGTAGAGATTTTCGTTACCCAACCGGATTGGATGAAGCCGGTTACGCTCAACTAGAATCGTTCCTCAACGCCACCACCAGAGATACGCTGGAGGGAGAGAAATTCATCGCCTTCGTCGCGTCACGCTGGAGTTGGAATCCATAAAGGAAATCTTTGCCTTGGCCGATTTCTTCAAGGAGGTGGGTTGAATGGTTTCTTTGTTGGAGTTCGGTTTTGAATGGAGAAAAGTAGTAGGAGAGGGTTGTTAAGGTGAGAAAAGAGGAGGTAAAGAGGGGAGGAGTCTTGTGGCCGAATTCCACAAGGAGGAGAGGTAGGAGGGTGGCCGAAATTGCCAAGGAAGAGGGGGAAAGAAGGATGGCCGAATTTTGCCAAGGGGGGAGGAGGATCTCAAAAGATCTTTAGGAAATTATTTTCTTATTCTTCTTCTCTCTAAAAAATCCTTCCTCCACATGGCTATATATAGCCTACACCACTCAATCTCCCTCCAATCAAAATTCAAACTGAAAATAAGATGGTTATAGGCACCCATCATTACACATGAAATGAAATAATTAAAACAACACATGATGGTTATAAGCACCCATCATCACACATGAAATGAAAATTAAAACATGAAATAAATACTTAAAATAAAATTGCTAAAATAATAAATTACTAAAAATATATAATTATAATTATTTAATTTATAATTATATATTTTTATATAATGGCGGCATACGTCGATCCCATCCTCGAGCTTGCGGCAGCGATCGTCCCAATCGACGAACTCTCTCAGACGGGGATCATTAGCGGCCCTGTCAGCAACGTCTCCATCAATCCTCTCCCGCTCAAAAGTACTCATCACCGATGAGTTGGTCTGAAAGTACCGGTGCAGGAGAGCATCATCCCAGAGAAACACGTAGCGGAAAACAACACCACTTGGAGAAGAGAGCACTTCAACCTGGAGTATCATGTCATGCAAAAAGATGGTCCTAGAGAACCTCGGAAAAGCATTAGGCAATAAAGGATAACAAATTTCTACATCAACAACCAACGTACCTCCAGTGAAGACCGATGAAGAGAGCGATCCAGGCACAAACTCACTACCCAAAACATAAGAAAACAAAGTGGAACCAAACGGACAGGCAGATAATTTAAGTGGTGGAGAAATATGCATCGTTAAATCAAAAACATTAAAAATAGGGGTATTACCCCAATCAATGGAAAACCTCAAAAGAAATGTGTGTTCTCCTAATTTCATTAATGTTCGCAAAAGGTGTAGCTCACCAACTCGTCCACTTTCTATAGTGCCCGAAGGCAACCGTTCAGGGACGAGACGCACCAAGTCAAAATCGCAAATTATACCGTAAGACGCTCTTTTTTGTAAGCTAGCAAGAATTTGAATAGATTGTTGTAACGTGGTTGGCGCTTCAATAAAGTGCTTACGTAAATAAAATTCATTGCGAGCATCATAATGCGCAAACGTACTTAGTGCATTCGGTGGCAACGGAACGACATAAGGCGGCACCAACGGAACTAAATCTGGTGGCGCCGAGGGAATCTCATCAGGAGTCACTATAAGCGGCCCTATCCTAAACATATAATTCGATAAATGATTTTCTTTAAAATTCATGGAGGATAAAATTAGGATAAAGGAAATAGTCGCCACAGAAATAAAATCTAAAACATCCGAGGGTGTGACCAGCGATGGACTCGTAGGGTAATAGGTCGTCAAAGGGGACATGTCCAAAGGAGGAGCTAGGTCATTCTCAACATCGAAACACGGGTTTAACGTCCAAGAAAGATCACCCGGTTGCAAGCCATTAAAGTCATATGAAAATTCAAACAATGGATTCTCTCATATAGAAAATTCGTCCGACATGTCTACCAATTCATTAGATATATCATGTAAATCAGAATCAGTGGTCGGGTCATAGGTCGACAACAATAATACGAGATCTGGAGGCACTAACGGGACCTCATTTAGGGGTACGGGCAGAATGAACTCAGGGGACACCGTAGAACTCCTGAAATCAATCGTACCACACTCATATCCTAAATGATCAGTATGTCGCGTTAACGGGTTAGGGGGACGAGTCGGTAAAATCAAACCTGGGGTACAATCCAAAAAGTCGTCCACTAATGCAACTTCCTTGCTTACAATTTCTTCTGTCACATTATCCAAGTTATTTAATTTAGAATCAATTATGGTCTCAGACAAGGGTAAAATTGAGCCCGACGGAAGCGTTAAATTAGGAACGTCAGATAAAGGTGTTTGCATCAAAGAAATATCGTTCGGGCTCATAGCACTAAAATCATCCAAGCATAACTCGCTCACCAATGGTAAGTCTTCCCAATCAGTCGGAACATCCCATATATCAGGATCATCAGAATAGTCCTCAAAATATCTCTGTCTAAGAGGAACCAGCTCGAGTCCGAACAGATCATCTCCTAAGTCACTACTAAGTAAACTCTCATCATCGGGTAAAAGGCCTACCGACTCAGGTGTAATCTCAGCAGGAGTAACCGTAGGCTCCAAAATGTCATCGACGAGGAGTGGAAATGATTCCTCAGTGGTGGAATCCTCATCTAGGTCACTAGGGTAACCAATATCCTCATCGTCGCTATAATCGTCAGGGATAACAGCCTCGTCCTTAGTGACGGGAACACTCATAACCACAGCCTCAGTATCAATCATGCTAATAGGAACACTCTCACCCCTTGGGCTCATGGCATTCCTAGCACTTACGTATAACGACCTAGGGATAAAGGTCCTAAGTTTCTCCTTCCTCTCATAGGTAGGAGTACTCATGCTTGATATAATCAGATCTTTGCGGGGCAAGGATCTAGCGTGAGGCTTATAGTCACTTCTAAAATCAGGAAACTGGGAACGACAGTATGTGGGATAATACTCATCCGTTAAGTAATTTTTCATAATCTGCCAACCTATACGTGGGTCGATGGAGGGTATTCCTAAACGTCTTTCCTCATTGAGCCAGAAAGTATGGGCTCGCCCAAATAATTGCAGTCTCGCAACGGGAATCCTGTGGGGATCCACAATACGATATTGCTCAAAATAATGCTCCATGTCATTCACCCAACATAGAAACACTCGCGGTCCACCTAGCCCATCATATGTCGGAGCAGGAATCCTAAAACGCCTAGAGGTGCGCGGTGTAACTTGATGAGCCTTTAGTTGGCCAATCAACCCCTTAATCTCTTCTACTACCGGGCAATGGAAAGGCTTTCTAACTTTCAGGACGGAACCTAAAGGTTTCATTCGGGAAACGTGAACATCGTAGGCCATTTCAGAGGGAACCGAAGAGAATACTCAACCGTAACCGGTGCACATGCAAAGAAGAAAATAGTCTGGTCCTATTTATTTTTAAAGATAGATTTGTTCCCGCTAATATTTCAAAATAATATATAAATTTTTTTTGATATTCTTGTTGAGAAAAATATGGAGATTATTAATTAATTTTTTTCTGATTTTGTTATTGCTAAAAATAAAATTTAGCCGGCTATTGGCACACCACAGAATTATTTTTTTTGTTTTAATTTGGAGAAAAATTTGAAATTTGGAATTTGAAATTTGGAATTTGAAATTTTGAATTTTGAAATTGGAAATTGGAATTTTGAAATTTGAAATTTGAATTTTAAATTTTGAAATTTGAAATTGAAATTCGAAATTTGAAATTTGAAATTGGAAATTTGAAATTTGAAATTTTAATTTTGAATTTTGAAATTCGAAATTTTAAATTTGAATTTTGAATTTTGAATTTTGAAATTTGAGATTTGAAATTTCAAAATTTGAAATTTGAATTTTGAATTTTTAAATTTTGAGAGGGGGAGGAGTGCCAATTAGGAAATTGACGAGAACCTCCCTCTGATACCAAATTGATGTAGGCGTACACGTTTGGACCGAAATAAAATTACGGACGCGCACGACTCTCTCTCCACGAACTAAAGTCTACGCTCACACAATCGTTCTACGCCGCACCACGTTATAATGTCCAATCAATTATATGCTAGCCTACGGGTAGCCAAACCGCTTGGGACCGAATAGAGGCTATAGGCCGATATCCGTTCCGGCTAAAAGGACCAATATTGGATCCGACCGAGCGGTGTTGTACAAAAAGAGATCTACCGAATAAAACACGATTCGGAAAAAGGTAAATCTCTCCCAACAAAAGAAAACAAGGGATCTCCAAACCCTTTTCGAAAATTAAGTCAATCAAGAGAAACACAAACGATCAAAGAAATCCACGATGAATTAATGCTATCAAAATACAACGCTACGAATCTACCACCACATGAATTAATCTAGGAAGAGAAACACACAATCGGTAGAAAGGATTCGTTACCCTATCGGAATGGATGATTCCGATTTCTCTACTTGGATCGTTCTTCAACGGCTCCGCCGGAGTCACACCGGTTGGAGAGAAACTTGTTCGCCTTCGTCGCGTCACGCTGGAGTTGGAATCCACAAAGGAAATCTTTGCCTTGGCCGATTTCTTCAAGGAGGTGGGTTGAATGGTTTCTTTGTTGGAGTTCGGTTTTGAATGGAGAAAAGTAGTAGGAGAGGGTTGTTAAGGTGAGAAAAGAGGCGGTAAAGAGGGGAGGAGTCTTGTGGCCGAATTCCACAAGGAGGAGAGGTAGGAGGGTGGCCGAAATTGCCAAGGAAGAGGGGGAAAGAAGGATGGCCGAATTTTGCCAAGGGGGGAGGAGGATCTCAAAAGATCTTTAGGAAATTATTTTCTTATTCTTCTTCTCTCTAAAAAATCCTTCCTCTATATGGCTATATATAGCCTACACCACTCAATCTCCCTCCAATCAAAATTCAAACTGAAAATAAGATGGTTATAGGCACCCATCATTACACATGAAATGAAATAATTAAAACAACACATGATGGTTATAAGCACCCATCATCACACATGAAATGAAAATTAAAACATGAAATAAATACTTAAAATAAAATTGCTAAAATAATAAATTACTAAAAATATATAATTATAATTATTTAATTTATAATTATATATTTTTATATAATGGCGGCAGACGTCGATCCCATCCTCGAGCTTGCGGCAGCGATCGTCCCAATCGACGAACTCTCTCAGACGGGGATCATTGGCGGCCCTGTCAGCAACGTCTCCATCACTTAGGGCATTTGGATGAAAATTTGGAGTACGTACTATCATGTACATCATATAGCTTAGGTTGGTCTGCATTTAGTAAAACTGTGGAAATTGTGATAATTTGGGATATTGTCATAGGAAGTGGGGAGTAATGTGTGCTAATTTGGTAAGATGAAAAAGTGAGTTTCATTAAGAGTCATGATGAGGGGAATGTTGGAGTTGCTAGTGTTAAGTGCTGCTCAGGATCAACGAAAGGTCGTCTTTCCTATGGAGAGAAAGATAGTAAAAATACACTAGGGTTAGATCAAATATAATATTAAAAGGGATCGGGAATTGGGTAATAACTAATAATAGTAAGTGTCTTGTGAAAGGGAACGATGTGCTTCAACTACCATCATAGTTCCTAATGCCCTTTGAGAACCCTTCAACGGGTATGCCGGGGGCAGTCCTGGACTAACCTAAATCGCAAGAATAATTAATGTTTAAGAGTAACTAGTATAACTAGGATTACACTTACACTCACACTCCCCAGTGTTGTGGGAGTTAGGTTGGTTCTCAGGAGCGTAGGCTCGGTGGTTTTAGTGATGTGCAGGTTAGCCCGGCGAGCCGATGGCTCGGATGGTTTTGTGACGGACGAAATAGTTTGGTGCGCCGATGGCTCGGTAGATATTTGTGACAGACGGGTTGTCCGGGGAGCATTGGCTCGAGAGATGATTGTGATGGACGGGACAGTCCGGGGTGCTTTGGCTCGGTGGGAAAATATAGTAATATTGCATGTGCATAAGATAAAAGGTGGTGGGTTTTCGGTATTGGAAAGTCATCACACGGACACCAATACGTTGACTCGGCAAGTGAGGTTTAACACATGGCTTAATAAAGTCTGGTGCGCATCCGGCAAGAGTACGTAGGAGCTTCGCTTAGTGCACCAACATCAAGGTGTACGATAGGTCTGACTGGTAGTGTTGATATCAGTTTAGAGGTGGGCGAGGCCCAACCCACAACTTTTGTTTTCCACTATAGAGGTATCCTAGGAGGTTAGGCTCCAGAAAGGGGGAACTAAAAGTTTGTGTGCATAGAGTCGAGTGTGTGTGTTGCACTTGCATGTTCACATCATAGCATACTTGCATGATATAGCATCATCTTGTATATAATCCTTGACACCTATTGTATAAATTCGTATGGGACACTTTATACAATAGGCCTTGCAAAACGACCCCTTGGTCTATAGGTTTGTATGGGCCTTCCTATAGGTCATGGTTACTTACTTAGTTTACCTTTTCCTACTTTACTTGCTCACATATTCTTGTATTTACTATGTTGCTTACCTTCTACTTCTTACATATTCTTGCTCTGTTTATGAACTCATGGTAAAATAGTTCTGCCTCCACCTGCTTACATTTGTTACTCTCCACATTCATTACCTTCCCTTTCCTTCTCGCCGCTCAGTGCCAAGGAGCCATGGAAGAGGGGTGGGGATGATAAGACTTAATATTTTAGACTAATGATCGTTGACCAATTCATTTTAGGGGATCATGGAGCCGAACTAGGAGATACAGCCCCAAAGGTCGGTGCGCTTGGAGATGGGACAGTCTAGCACGGGAGTACAGCCAGAAGGGATAGTGAGTCTCGATCATTATTAATTACTATAGATTTGCTTCCGCGTATGAGTGATTTGTAGTGACTATTTTAATGTATCAGGCAGGAGCCCTCTTTAGTACTTTGCTTTATCATTTCTGTGGACTCTCCCTTCGTGGAGAATTATTTATATACATGTGATTCTTGTGGACTAGTTTTGAGTTTCATTTTACTCTTGTACTATTTATACTTTTACTCTTCTCTTCTGTGATTGGTATGGCCGGCAGCATCTCCATTTTGTAGTGACAACCTTCCCGGGTGTGTTGGTGTCACCACAAAGTGGCAGTTCTGGGGATAAGACCCCGGTGGTTTAAAAGAAGAAAAATGGGGTCTTACAACAGGACTCTGGAGAGGAGAATAGTCATACAAGGGTATTTTTGGCTGACCCTTAGCCGGGATGCTACCGAGTTTTCCAAGAAATACAAGAAGTTCTAGATGTTCACCCTACTCCAATTGCTACCATCTCAGAGGCTCAAAAGCATCACCTCACCCTATCCCTTCGCTATTTCGGGAATGGATCGACTATTTTTCTAATTGGTTGGAGGTCAAGGCACAGGACAAGGTGACCACCCAGGTAATTCAAAATTTTGTATGGGGAGAAATCATTTGTTGGCACGGGTTGCCTCAGGATATTGTCATGGATAATGGGTCAAAGTTTGCCAGTGCTGAATTCATCAGTTTTGTGGCCAGCTCGGGATTGATCTTAGGTTCACATCGGTCGACCACCCCAAGAGTAACGGGCAGGTGGAGGCGAAGAACAAGATCATTGTGAACTTGTTAAAAAAGAAGGTGGAGAATCTAAAGGGGAGCTGGGTGGAACAACTTCCTTTGGTCCTTCGGGCCCTGAGAACCACTCCCAATACGGCCACGAGGGAGACCCCCTTCAAGCTCTCCCACGGCTGCAAAGCTGTGCTCCCCATAGAGGTCAAGGCTTGGACACATTGAGTAGTAGAGGCAGAAGAAGGTGGAGAGGTGATAAAGCAATATTTATAGTTACTTTAATATTGTTTTTATTTAATAAATAGTTATATTATATTTAGTTTTATAATAATATTATTATTAATCCATTTATTTTCGTATTTCAGGTAAATCTGGGATGCAAATATCAATTTGGAGCTTGCAGAACAAATTAGGAGAAGAAGCTGAGCAATGCTGGAAAAATCGCATTTACACGCCCTTGTCACGGGACCAATTGGTCACAGGCGTGACCCATGGGCGTGACCCGTGGGCATGACCCATATAGATGTTCCAGAAGCCAATGCCACGTCAATTAAAATTACACGCCTAGGACATGGGTGTGACCTTTGGGTCACAGGCGTGACTCATAGGCATGTCATCCAGCTCAGGCATGCTGCTTCTTTAAGATGCAAGTTTTAGATCCAGTGCATTTTCAGCTTACACATCGTAGGTCAAAGGCGTGACCTAGGGGAGTGACCCCTTCAGCAACTAGCAGATTAACTCCTGTCGTTTCTCCTACTCGCCGTTTCCAGTAACAGTACTAGCATGCCCCCTGGTCACGGGCGTGACCCGCAAAATAGCATTTTTGGCAGTTTTTCTCCCAACGTTCCATAGCTTTCAAGAGGACAGTTTCTCACCTAACCCGCCCCCTATTCACGGGTGTGACCTAGGGCGTGACTTTCCAGAAAAATTTCTACAAATTCCATACAATGCTAGGAGCTTGGGAGTAAACTAGAAGTAGAGTTTAGGCAGATTTTGTAGCTTGCTTTTCAATTATTATGCATTTCTTTCATGTATTTTTTCCAATTCATAGTATAGTTTTGCTTTCAAACTTATAATTCAGCACCTTTCCTCTCTTACTAATCATGTTCTTGCCTTTTTATGTACTTCCTTTATCATGTTAAGTAGCTAATTTCATTAGCACTTAATCATGATAACCTTTTAAATTTAATAAACTTCTCTTTGTCAAGCTTTATTATTTTCACTTCGATCTATCTTCGATTCATATTATATGATTTCGTTCTTAGATCTGTATCCTAGATTTACCAAGAGATTGTGGATACGAGTAGATCACTCAAAGATAGAAGGACTTACATGAACTCCTCGAGAGAGGACGACATATATCTTCTGGATTGGTGTCAAATCGAATAGCGGGGTTCGCCGTGTAAAGCAAGCTTAGGGGTTTTTACTGGCCAAGAGTTCTTAATCGATCAACCTAAGTTTAGTCGAGAGCGTATTCTCGAGAGAGGCACTTTTGTATTTTGGGAACTTCCACAGTCGAAGTTGGTAATTTAAAAGTTTGTCTATCATGAAAATTTTATTTTAATTCAAAGGGAGTCTAGATCAAGTGTTACTTTTTATATCACTTTTCTGTTTTAGTTTAATCAACCTTTAATTTATATTTTAATAAAATAATATTAATTTGCGTGAGTAGAAGTAATCAACAGGCTCAGAAGAATACGACACTTGATATTTTATTTAAAATATCATATACTATGAATGGTAGGTGCTCTTGCCTATAGTACGTAGAATTTAGAAATATTTTCAAAACCTAAATTTTAACCATCAAGTTTTTGGCACCATTGTCGGGGAGTTATTGTAACGCCCCAAAAATCGTAATCGAACCGGTCGCATCCTAAGGAAATTTTCAGTGCCTAAATAGGAGCATACAGCCTGGGACACGGGCGTGTCCAAGGCTGTGTCCTTCACTGTATTGGCCGTTCTCTGTCCTGTGAGGGACACGGCAGAAAACACGGCTATGCATAGTATCGACACGGGCGTATCAAGCTTGACACGGGCGTGTTTATACCCGTGTCACTTCCTGTGTCCCGCTCGGATTGAAACTGGGTTGTGCCGGCTGAAGTACACGGGCATGTACTGTTCGACACGGGGGTGTACTAGTCCATATGGGCGTGTTCCTACCCGTGTCCAGTCCGGGACGTGATGGTTGGCGTGGAAGTTATTTGTGACATGCCCCTAGGTCACGGGCGTGTCGGGATCCCACACGGGCGTGTCAGGTTGAGAGATGGGCATGTCTCGACCCGTGTCCTTTTCTGTGCTCGACGTTCATGCCTTGATCGGGGCACCAGCCTGTGTGCAAGGCCGTGTTCGGCTTGGGAATGAGAGATTTTTGGCAAATCTAAGCCGTTTGTTTTCTTTAAACATGATCTGATAACCCAGATGGGTTCCTGTTTTATTAAGGTCGGGAATATAGAATTAATTCCTCATTATCTCTTAAGGCATTCTCTTTCTAAGGAGTTAGAGAGAGAGGAGAGAGCAAGGAGGAAGGAAGAGGAGGAATCTAGCTGCTGGCAGAGCATTGGAGCACCGAATCGAGAACCGAGACCGGATCCGCGGAGGAAATTCCCTTGCGAAGCTTTCCATCTGGATAGTTTCCCTTGGCGCAAAAGCGAACTTCAAGGGAAACGATCCTCCACTTGGACATATGAAGACTTTTTCCTTTCTGCATAGGAAATCTACTCCTGCAAGTGTGCGGTGAGTGTGCGGTATTCCTTGGGGTAGATGTGAATAGTCCCTCTTGTGTTGCATATAGAGTCCGAAATAAAAGTATGGACATAGTCATGGTGTGTGAAGCCTTCCCAGACGTGTTGGTCTGGATCAGAGATGTTGCATATTATATGGATTGCCGGAGAAGACTCCGTGCTATGTGTTTTTCGGGTTTCTATACGATAGATTGCAGCAGGGATCCTTGGGGATTAACTCTAAGGCGCACCCGGAAAACTGAGCGGAAATGTAGTTCTTCTAACTTGGCGGCCGGGGAGCCAGCCTTGAACATAACTGGGTTATGTGATGATTGGGAATGAATTAGGATCCAAAAGAAGCTTGGCCCGCACGAACGTCTTAAAGTGACTAGGCGGAGTGGGTAACGGGCAAGTGGAATAAGACCTGGGCTATGTGGTTCGGTGCGAGAGACCCAAAAGAGGGACTGGCCGTTGGCATAGTCGGGAGTCTAAGACTATGGTCAAAAAGACTAAAATGCTCACGTTATTGCCATCCTGGCGATGGTGGTGAAGCCACGAAATTGACCGGATTCACCAATAATGTGCCCTGAGAGCACATGTTGTTTGGTTGTGCGAGCCTACACCTGTGGCGAAGTATTATTGCACTTATTATTTAGATGGGCTAATGAAATGCAGGGAAGGAGCACCGCCGTCCCGAGTAAGGGGCAGTGTCGTTATAATTTGGTCAGCTTTAGCTGACCATTGCTTTGTTTGCCACCGTGCGTTGGAATGTTGCTTGTAGGTGATGCGGAGCCAAGTACCATATATTGGGCATAAGCCCATGTTGCTGTGCTGGCACTCGAAGGCCAAAGTGAATTGTTGTTTTATTTTTTTTCATGAGTAGCCGGCCTGCGAGCCGATGTATGTAAAACATTACTTTGTTAAGTGAACTCTTATAAGTCCATAAGGCCATGTACTTTTGTGTATTTTGATATTTCATTCCTATTGTGTTTAGTGGACATTCATGATATATACTATCTGTTATTGGGTTCTCACAATAGCTTAAAAGCTTCCACTAGTTGCTCTGTGTAGGACATTTGTGTTTGGAAGAATAGTTCCATTCTATAACCATTTAGTCTGTCTGTAGTATATGGCATCGGGCCCCGGCTGGACCTACTGCTATATACCATGCGACGGATAGGGGTGTTGCAATTTGGTATCAGACTACCGGTTCCGGTCTTGCTTATTGGAATTCGTGGGCGAATTCTTTTAAGGAGTGGTGAGCACATGTATGTGTGTCATCGTTATAACATAAAAAAGCCATGAATGTCCACTTAGGAATGAAAAATACACTTGTTTTGAGGAACCTGAGTGTTCCAATGATTTCTTTTAGCAATCTGTTTGTCTCCTAATCAAGGGTTTATGCTATTATAGGCAATTAGGAGCGGTGCTGGGAAATCGAAACATCCGCGATCGGCAGAAAGTAGTGCATCAAATGACGTGCCTACAACACCTCCTTCAGCAGAAACCATCAGATTGGTGGCTGAAGCAGTCTTTGCTATGATAAATACCCAACCTGTAAGGCAAGTGCAGCACGCACCACCAATTAATGAGCAAGAACTGATAAGGGTGGCAGAGCCGGGAGTGGTAGAACGCGTGGTAATTGATCAAGTAGCACCAAGGAGAGCAACGTAGAAGCAGCTCAAGCATGTAATAAGCTTTAATCCTCCGGAGTTTGTGGGAACTGGAATGCCAACTAAAGCTGAGGATTGTCTCTCTACGATGAAGAGATTCTTTTCCGCCACAGAAATTGAGGAGTGGCAGAAGACCACCATAGCAACCCTCCTATTGGCTTGTGAGGCAAGGCAGTAGTGGGACAAGTTGGAGGGTCATCTCTTAGTGGGAAGGAAACTTGTTGATGTGCCTATAGAGGAATTCTCAAGGATTTGGGGTAACCTCAGAATGCCAAGGAAGTCTAGTGCCTGACAGGGAAGTTTGTAGGGCTGAGCAGGTTCCTCTCTCGGGCTAGAGATAAATGCTCTCCTTTCTTCAAAGCACTGAGAGGAGGCCAAAAATTCGAATGGTCTAAGGAGTGTAAAATGTGATCCAAGCCCCGAAGAGATAGTTGACTTAGACGCCGCTGCTAAAAGGACTGAAGGGGGAGATCTATCCCTATACCTTGGGGTCGGGGCCAAGGCAATCAGCTCTATCCTGGTTTAGGAGGAGGGAAGGAAGAAGCAGCTAATTTACTATGTAAGTAGGGTCCTGAGAAAGGCGGAGCTTCAATACCCAATTTTAGATAAATTGGCTTTCCCTTTGGTCATCTCAGCTCGGAGGCTCTGATCTTACTTCCAATCAAATTTAATCTGGGTAGTGACTGACCATCCCCTTCGCAACATCTTTGAGGGGGTGGAGCACTCCGAAAGGCTTGTTAAATGGTCGGTGGAACTAAGCGAGTTCGACATATCTTTTTTCCCTCGCCTCCCGATCAAGGCCCAGGAAATGGCTGACTTATTTGCCAACTATGTGGTAGAGGTGGCGGAGACTGAGCTCATTCGTATGGTCCCTTGGAAGGTGATGGTCGATGGCACTTTATTAAGGCACTGCTTGGGAGTAGGAGTGATCCTAGAGATCCCTCAAGGGATGAGGATAGAGAAGACGGATGTCATCCATTTTACCATTACTAATAACCAAGCATAGAATGTGACGGTAATAGTAGGGTAGCGTCTAGCAAGGGAGCTGAGGGTGCATGATGTGGAGTTACTAACGGACTCCATGGTGGTGTCCTCTCAAATCAACGGCTAGTATGAAGTGAGGGAGCCAACTCTCACGTTGTACCTAGCAAAGGTAAAGAGAGTCATTGACACATTTCAAACATTTTCCATCTGGCATGTGCCGCGGGCAGAAAATGAGCAAGTAGATCAACTGGCCAAGTTCGGACCCTATACGGGAGGAATATTGACCGACTAGTTCCACATTTCCATTGAAGAAGGGGAGCAGATAGAAGTGGATTGGAGCCCCTCTAGGATGGATCCATTTGCAACTTTCTTGTCCATAGGGGAGTTCTTGGAAGGTATGGACAAAAGCGCTTCAAGCATAAGTCGACATATTATCTAATGTAAGGTGGGAGGCTATATAGGAAGACCCTCTCGGGACTTCCAGCATGTTGTGTGGCTGAGGAGGAGGTTCTATGAATCTTAAAGGAAGTCCATGTAGGGGAGTGTGGGAGCCACTCAGGGAGCAGGTGTAACATCCCTCGAACTTCTAGACCCCTATGATGGTTTTGTCATGATTGGGTCATGAAAAACCCCTGGGAAGCACTAAAGGGTCTAATGACACCCAATGTAACACCCCAAAAAGTACATGATAAGAGTTGACCTGAGTTGGATGGAAATCGTCAAGCAGAGCTCGACGAAATATCAGCATCACAGTAGGTCGTTGGACAAAGAGATGAAATCGTCGAGCTGATCTCGATGAAATCGTCAGGCTGAGCTCGACAAAATCATCGGGTGGTGCTCGACGAAATCGTCAGGATCGACGAAATCATCGGGTAGAGCTCGACGAAATTGTCGAGCTTAGCTTGACGAAATCTTCGAGCAGAGCTCGTCGAAAACCTTGAGCAAAACTGATCGGAATTTGACGAATGGAATAGCCATGGTGGCTTCATAACTCCCACTTTTATGGGGCTTTTATTCCTCTAAGGCAGAGGAGGAGTTTCTAGAGGTGGTCGGCCATTAATTTAGTTCAACCCCCTTAATTTGGTTGAAACCGAAGGGGTGGAGTTAATGGTCGTTAATGGAGTTTAATGACATTTGAGAGTTACAAGCCTCCTCTCTCAAATTCCCTCTTTAAGGACCTTCATTAGAGCAAGGGCAAGCGTTTCCCCCGATTACTTTTCAATTCCATTGAGGTTGGTGTAGATGTTGCAGAAGAACCAAAAGCTCGGTGGCTGGAATGGTGAAGAGGCAAAGCGCACATCTTCAGACTGCAAATCAGGTCCTCCTCTACTCCTCCTTTAATGTATATATCTTAGGAATTGCTTGGGCAAAGAATCGGGCTCAATTGAGCCTGATCGGCTGGAGTTTTCCACCGAATTTTCCGTGAAAAGTGAGGTGTCGGGTTTGCCGGAAGCGGCCCCTCCGGCGGCCGTGCTGCCGCCCAGTGAAATCCACCACCTCAACGGACATGGTGGTGGCGGTGGCCAGCCAAGGAGGTGGCCGGGAAAGTGGCCTGGAACTTGCTCCAGGTCGGGTGGATCATGGTCGTTGGTTGAAGGAGGAAGAAGGCCAGCAGCCGCCCGATCTACTTCAAGATCGTTGCAAATCTAATTTTATTAATTATATTATATGTATATTTTGTCACATAATATCGGTTACTTTAGGATTTAAATTAAAAATACTTAAAGGCATATTCAGAAAAGTGTCCAACATGAAACTTGTAGCCCTTTGAGTCTAGTTTATTTTAAAATTAGTTTGAACTAATTTGAAGTTCAGGTCAGACCACAACACTCATTTTGGTGAGGTCTATACCTAGGCTTGATCAGAGATTGTTTTGAGTGCCCCCATCAATCCAGCCATCTAAATGACCTGAGATTTTTGTTGGGGTCACTCTTACCTATACCTAAAACATATCCAAAAATGGGAATTTTTTAAAAATATTTTCCTAAAGTTTTTGTAGAAATTTAATAATCCATGTATGAATTATTTAAGGGGTCTAAAGACCTCTAAACCCAGCAAAATTTTGATGTCTGACTCTTAGTTCATGGCTTTACTATGATAAAAAACTCAACCCAATTGGGTTAAATTTGAATAGGTTTTGGTGAGACAAAAGTGTGGCCCTTTAAGGGTTAATTAGGGCCAGAGTGAGCTTGGGGCATGGAGGGGCCAATTATAACCCAAAGGGGTTCGGACTTTGGCTAGAGCCCCATGGTTAGTTCAAACACCCTCACATGGAGTTTAGGGTGGATTAGGGCAGATTTGCCCTAGAACCCTAGTTCAAACCCTAAGGTTGAACTTTGGGGGTTTGTGAAGGACATGGAGTGATATGTCCTTGTATGGACTTTGTGTTTAGTTCATGTGATCTTAGAGTGGTGAAATGCCCTAGGAAGGCAATTGGTGATATTTAGACTTAGGCACACAACTTAAACCAGTTAGGGATAGTTTGGGCCTATACCTTTTATGAAAATGTTGAAGGGTCATATGATCTTGGATTTTCATGAGATTTTGATAGGAGTAATTTTATAGTGCTATTGACCCCTGAAATTTATTATATGATGTTTAGAAAATAATAGCTCATACTTGTAGGTATAATCTCCACCTTGCTCTTTTGATGATTTTGAAGTAACCATTGTTAGATTAACTTAAAATGATATGAAACTCTGCCAAGGTTAATTAAATATCATTTAGAGGCACTAGTAAATTATTTGGATCATTTGGGCATTTCCTTTTAGTAGTTCATGTGTAAAGTAAACTAGTGCATCATATTTTGATAAATAGATAATAAATAGTATACCTTGCTGTAAAATTGTGTTACTTGGCCAGAGAATCTTTTAGGGCATAATAAAGCCAAGAAAAAATTTTGCATGTTATTTTAATGAGTTTATAAGAATGTTGCTTCACAAAGTGCACTTGAATGGAATTGTTTGAAGTATTTCAATACATGGCTCACTGACCTTAGAATTGCATGACACTTATTCAATAGTATTTTATGATCTTTATAAGTCTCTGGTAATTTTTACATAACTTTTTGGACTATAATTTATGGTACTCCCTTCATTAACTCTAATTATTTTGATTACCATGAATTAATTATTTATAGGATATTACATTTATAAAAGTCTGTGAAAGTTGGAATTTACTAATATTTTGCTATCATATACTGTTCATAATTTTTGGGTGGCCATAACTTAAGGAAATCTAGTACTTCATGATCAAAACTACTCATAGCCTATCTTTTGGGAAATTTAATAAATTCCAAATTAATTAGGAAAATTACAAGTTTCTCGATTTAGGATAAATGTGTCATGAGAGACCCCCAATAATTATCTTAGGGCATTTGGATGAAAATTTGGAGTACCTCCTATCATGTACATCATATAGCTTAGGTTGGTCTGCATTTAGTAAAACTGTGGAAATTGTGATAATTTGGGATATTGTCATAGAAAGTGGGGAGTAATGTGTTCTAATTTGGTAAGATGAAAAAGTGAGTTTCATTAAGAGTCATGATGAGGGGAATGTTGGGTTGGCTAATGTTAAGTGCTGCTCGGGATCAACGAAAGGTCGTCTTTCCTTTGGAGAGAAAGATAGTAAAAATACACTAGGGTTAGATCAAATATAATATTAAAAGGGATCGAGGAATTGGGTAATAACTAATAATAGTAAGTGTCTTGTGAAAGGGAACGATGTGCTTCAACTACCATCATAATTCTTAATGCCCTTTGAGAACCCTTCAACGGGTATGCCGGGGGTAGTCCTGGACAAACCTAAATCGCAAGAATAATAAATGTTCAAGAGTAACTAGTATAACTAGGATTACACTTACACTCACACTCCCCGGTGTTGTGGGAGTTAGGTTGGGTCTCAGGAGCGGTAGGCTCGGTGGTTTTAGTGATGTGCAGGTTAGCCCGGCGAGCCGATGGCTCGGATGGTTTTGTGACGGATGAGATAGTTCGGTGAGCCGATGGCTCGGTAGATATTTGTGACAGACGGGTTGTCCGGGGAGCATTAGCTCGATAGATGATTGTGATGGATGGGACAGTCCGGGGTGCTTTGGCTCGGTGGGAAAATATAATAATATTGCATGTGCATAAGATAAAAGGTTGTGGGTTTTCGGTATTGGAAAGTCATCACACTGACACCAATACGTTGACTCGGCAAGTGAGGTTTAGCACATGGATAAATAATGTCCGGTGCGCATCCGACAAGAGTACGTAGGAGCTTCGCTTAGTGCACCAACATCAAGGTGTACGATAGGTCTGACTGGTAGTGTTAATATCAGTTTAGAGGTGGGTGAGGCCCAACCCACCACTTTTATTTTCCACTATAGAGGTATCCTAGGAGCTTAGGCTCCAGAAAGGGGGAACTAAAAGTTTGTGTGCATAGAGTCGAGTGTGTGTGTTGCACTTGCATGTTCACATCATAGCATACTTGCATGATATAGCATCATCTTTGTATATAATCCTTGAAACCTATTGTATAAATTCGTATGGGACACTTTATATAATAGGCCTTGTAAAACGACCCCTTGGTCTATAGGTTTGTATGGGCCTTCCTATAGGTCATGGTTACTTACTTAGTATACCTTCTCCTACTTTACTTGCTCACATATTCTTATATTTACTATGATGCTTACCTTCTACTGCTTACATATACTTGCTCTTTTTATGAACTCAGGGTAAAATAGTTCTGCCTCCACATGCTTACCTTTATTACTCTCCACATTCATTACCTTCCCTTTCCTTCTCGCCGCTCAGTGCCAAGGAGCCATGG
Source organism: Platanthera zijinensis (assembly GCA_039513925.1). Taxonomy (NCBI): domain Eukaryota; kingdom Viridiplantae; phylum Streptophyta; class Magnoliopsida; order Asparagales; family Orchidaceae; genus Platanthera; species Platanthera zijinensis. Next base: position 197,204,294 of record CM077082.1, read on the forward strand.
AGGAGGGGTTGGGGATGATAAGACTTTGTATTTTAGACTAATGATCGTTGACCAATTCATTTTAGGGGATCATGGAGCCAAACCAGGAGATACAGCCCAGAGGTCGGTGCGCTTGGAGACGGGACAGTCTAGCACGGGAGTACAGCCAGCAGGGATAGTGAGTCTCGATCATTATTAATTACTATAGATTTGCTTCCGCGTATGAGTGATTTGTAGTGACTATTTTAATGTATCGGGCAGGAGCCCTCTTTAGTACTTTGCTTTATCATTTCTGTGGACTCTTCCTTCGTGGAGAATTAATTATGTACATGTGATTCTTGTGGACAAGTTTTTAGTTTCATTTTACTCTTATACTATTTATACTTTTACTCTTCTCTTCTTGATCGGTATGGCCGGCAGGATCTCCATTTTGTAGTGACAACCTTCCCGGGTGTGTTGGTGTCACCACAAGGCGGCGGTTCTGGGGAAAAGACCCCGGTGGTTTAAAAGAAGAAAAATGGGGTCTTACAACAGGACTCTGAGGGGAGAATAGTCATGCAAGGGTATTTTTGGCTGACCTTAGCCGGGATGCTACCGAGTTTTCCAAGAAATATAAGAAGTTCTAGCTGTTCACCCTACTCTAATTGCTACCATCTCAGAGGCTCAAAAGCATCACCTCACCTATCCCTTCGCTATTTGGGGAATAGATCGACTATTTTTCTAAGTGGTTGGAGGTCAAGGCACAGGACAAGGTTACCACCCAGGTAATTCAAAATTTTGTATGGGGAGAAATCATTTGTTGGCACGGGTTGCCTCGGGATATTGTCACGGACAATGGGTCAAAGTTTGCCAGTGCTGAATTCATCAGTTTTTGTGGCCAGCTCGGGATTGATCTTAGGTTCAAATCGGTCGACCACCCCAAGAGTAACGGGCGGGTGGAGGCGAAGAACAAGATCATCGTGAACTTGTTAAAAAAGAAGGTGGAGAATCTAAAGGGGAGCTGGGTAGAACAACTTCCTTTGGTCCTTCGGGCCCTGAGAACCACTCCCAATACGACCACGAGGGAGACCCCCTTTAAGCTCTCCTACGGCTGCAAAGCTGTGCTCCCCGTAGAGGTCAAGGCCTGGACACCTTGAGTAGTAGAGGCAGAAGAAGGTGGAGAGGTGATAAAGCAATATTTATAGTTACTTTAATATAGTTTTTATTTAATAAATAGTTATATTATATTTAGTTTTATAATAATATTGTTATTAATCCATTTATTTTCGTATTTTCTGTAAATCTGGGCTGCAAATATCAATTTGGAGCTTGCAGAACTAATCAGGAGAAGAAGCTGAGCAATGCTGGAAAAATCGCATTTACACGCCCTTGTCACGGGACCATTTGGTCACAGGCGTGACCCGTGGGGGTGACCCGTAGGCATGACCCATATAGTTGTTCCAGAAGCCAATGCCGCGTTAATTAAAATTACACGCCTAGGAAATGGGTGTGACCTTTGGGTCACAGGCGTGACTCATAGGCATGACATCCAGCTCAGGCATGCTGCTTCTTTAAGATGCAAGTTTTAGATCTAGTGCATTTTCAGCTTACACATCCTAGGTCACGGGCGTGACCTAGGGGCGTGCCCTAGGGGCATGACCTAGGGGTGTGATCCCTTCAGCAACTAGCAGATTAACTCCTGTCGTTTCTCCTACCCGCCGTTTTTAGTAACAGTACTAGCATGCCCCCTGGTCACGGGCGTGACCCGCAAAATAGCATTTTTGGCAGTTTTTCTCCCAACGTTCCATAGCTTTCAAGAGGATAGTTTCTCACCTGACACGCCCCTATTCACGGGTGTGACCTAGGGCGTGACTTTCCAGAAAAATTTCTACAAATTCCATACAGTGCTAGGAGCTTGGGAGTCAACTAGAAGTAGAGTTTAGGTAGATTTGTAGCTTGCTTTTCAATTATTATGCTTTTCTTTCATGTATTTTTTTCCAATTCATAGTATAGTTTTGCTTTCAAACTTATAATTCAGCACTTTTCCTCTCTTAGTAATCATGTTCTTGCCTTTTTATGTACTTCCTTTATCATGTTAAGTAGCTAATTTCATTAGCACTTAATCAAGATAACCTTTTAAATTTAATAAACTTCTCTTTGTCAAGCTTTATTATTTTCACTTCGATCTATCTTTGATTCATATTATATGATTTCGTTCTTAGATCTGTATCCTAGATTTACCAAGAGATTGTGGATACGAGTAGATCACTCAAAGATAGAAGGAGTTACATGAACTCCTCGAGAGAGGACGGCAAATATCTTCTGGATTGGTGTCAAATCGAATAGCGGGGTTCGCCGTGTAAAGCAAGCTTAGGGGTTTTTACTGGCCAAGAGTTCTTAATCGATCAACCTAAGTTTAGTCGAGAGCGTATTCTCGAGAGAGGCACTTTTGTATTTTGGGAACTTCCACGGCCGAAGTTGGTAATTTAGAAGTTTGTCTATCATAAAAAGTTTATTTTAATTCAAAGGGAGTCTAGATCAAGTGTTACTTTTTATATCATTTTTCTGTTTTAGTTTAATCAACCTTTAATTTATATTTTAATAAAATAATATTAATTTGCGTGAGTAGAAGTAATCAACAGGCTCAGAAGAATACGACACTTGATATTTTATTTAAAATATCATATACTATGAACGGTAGGTGCTCTTGCCTATAGTTCGTAGAATTTAGAAATATTTTCAAAACCTAAATTTTAACCATCAAGTTTTTGCCACCATTGTCGGGGAGTTATTGTAACGCCCCAAAAATCGTAATCGAACCGGTCGCATCCTAAGGAAATTTTCGGTGCCTAAATAGGAGCACACGGCCTGAGACACGGGCGTGTCCAAGGCTGTGACCTTCTCTGTATTGGCCGTTCTGTGTCCTGTGAGGGACACGGCAGAATACACGGCTATGCATAGTATTGACACAGGCGTATCAAGCTTGACACGGGCGTGTTCATACCCGTGTCACTTCCTGTGTCCCGCTCGGATTGAAACTGGGTTGTGCCGACTGAAGTACACGGGCATGTACTTGTCAATACGGGGGTGTACTGGTCCACATGGGCGTGTTCCTACCCGTGTCCAGTCCAGGACGTGATGGTTGGCGTGGAAGTTATTTGTGACACGCCCCTAGGTCACGGGCGTGTCGGGATCCCACACGGGTGTGTCAGGTTGAGAGACGGGAATGTCTCGACCTATGTCCTTTCCTGTGCTCGACATCCATGCCTTGATCGGGGCACACGGCTGTGTGCAAGGCCGTGTTCGGCTTGGGAATGAGAGATTTTTGGCAAATCTAAGCCGTTTGTTTTCTTTAAACATGATCTGATAGCCCCGATGGGTTCCTGTTTTATTAAGGTCGGGAATATAGAATTAATTCCTCATTATCTCTTAAGGCATTCTCTTTCTAAGGAGTTAGAGAGAGGAGAGAGCAAGGAGGAAGGAAGAGGAGGAATCTAGCTGCTGGCAGAGCATTGGAGCACCGAATCGAGAACTGAGACCGGATCCACGGAGGAAATTCCCTTGCGAAGCTTTCCATCTGGATCGTTTCCTATGGCGCAAAAGCGAACTTCAAGGGAAACGATCCTCCACTTGGACATGTGAAGTCTTTTTCCTTTCTACATAGGAAATCTGCTCCTGCAAGTATGCGGTGAGTGTGCGGTATTCCTTTGGGTAGATGTGAATAGTCCCTCTTGTGTTGCATATAGAGTCTGAAATAAAAGTACGGACATAGTCATGATGTGTGAAGACTACCCAGACGTGTTGGTCTGGATTAGAGATGTTGCATATTGTATGGATTGCCGGAGAAGACTCCGTGCTATGTGTTTTTTGGGTTTCTACACGATAGATTGCAGCAGGGATCCTTGGGGATTAACTCTAAGGCGCACCCGGAAAACTGAGCGGAAATGTAGTTCTTCTAACTTGGCGGCTGGGGAGCCAGCCTTGAACATAACTGGGTTATGTGATGATTGGGAATGAATTAGGATCCAAGTGAAGCTTGGCCCGCACGTACGTCTTAAAGTGACTAGGTGGAGTGGGTAACGGGCAAGTGGAATCAGACCTGGGCTATGCGGTTCGGTGCGAGAGACCCAAAAGAGGGACTGGCCGTTGGCATAGTCGGGAGTTCTAAGACTATGGTCAAAAAGACTAAAATGCTCACGTTGTTGCCATCCCGGCGATGGTGGTGAAGCCACGAAATTGACCGGATTCACCGATAATGTGCCCTGAGAGCACAGGTTGTTTGGATGTGCGAGCCTACACCTGTGGCGAAGTATTATTGCACTTATTATTTAGATGGGCTAATGAAATGCAGGGAAGGAGCACCGTCGTCCCGAGTAAGGGGCGGGGTCGTTATAATTTGGTCAGCTTTAGCTGACCATTGCTTTGTTTGCCGTCGTGCGTTGGAATTTTGCTTGTAGGTGATGAGGAGCCAAGTACCATATATCGAGCGTAAGCCCATGTTGCTGTGCTGGCACTCGAAGGCCAAAGAGAATTGTTGTTTTATTTTTTCATGTGTAGCCGGCCTGCGAGCCAATGTATGTAAAACATTACTTTGTTAAGTGAACTCTTATAAGTCCATAAGGCCATGTACTTTTGTGTATTTTGATATTTCATTCTTATTGTGTTTAGTGGACATTCATGATATATACTATCTGTTATTGGGTTCTCACAATAGCTTAAAAGCTTCCACTAGTTGCTCTGTGTAGGACATTTGTGATTGGAAGAATAGTTCCATTCTATAACCCTTTAGTCTGTCTGTAGTATATGGCGTCGGGCCCTGGCCGAACCTACTGCTATATACCATACGACAGATAGGGGTGTTACAATTTGGTATCAGACTACCGGTTCCGGTATTGCTTATTGGAATTCATGGGCGAATTCTTTTAAGGAGTGGTGAGCACATGTATGTGCGTCATCGTTATAACATAAAAAACCCATGAATGTCCACTTAGGAATGAAAATTACACTTGTTTTGAGGAACCTGAGTGTTCCAATGATTTCTTTTAGCAATCTGTTTGTCTCCTAATCAAGGTTTTATGCTATTATAGGCAACTAGGAGCTGTGCTGGGCAATCAAAACATCCGCGATCGGTAGAAAGTAGTGCATCAAATGACGTGCCTACAACACCTCCTTCAGCAGAAACCATCAGATTGGTGGCTGAAGCAGTCTTTGCTATGATAAATACCCAACCTGCAAGGCAAGTGCAGCACACACCACCTATTAATGAGCAAGAACTTATAATGGGTGGCAGAGCCAGGTGTTATAGAATGCGTGGTAATTGATCAAGTAGCACAAAGGAGAGCAACGGAGAAGCAGCTCAAGCATGTAATAAGCTTTAATCCTCCGGAGTTTGTGGGAACTGGAACGCCAACTCAAGCTGAGGATTGTCTCTCTACGATGAAGAGATTCTTTACCGCCATAGAAATTGAGGAGTGGCAGAAGACCAACATAGCAACCCTCCTTTTGGCTGGTGAGGCAAGGCAGTAGTGGGACAAGTTGGAGGGTCATCTCTTAGTGGGAAGGAAAGTTGTCGATGTGCCTATAGATGAATTCACAAGGATTTGGGGTAACCTCAGAATCCCAAGGAAGTCTAGTGCCTGACAGGGAATTTTGCAGGGCTCAGCAGGTTCCTCTCACGGGATAGAGATAAATGCTCTCCTTTCTTCAAAGCACTGAGAGGAGGCCAAAAATTTGAATGGTCTAAGGAGTGCAAAAAGGCGATCCAAGCCCCGATGAGACAGCTGACTTAGACGCCGCTGCTACAAGGACTGAAGGGGGAGATTTATCCCTATACCTTGGGGTCAGGGCCAAGGCAATGAGCTCTGTCCTGGTCCAGGAGGAGGGAAGGAAGCCGCAGCTAATTTACTATGTAAGTATGGTCCTGAGAAAGGCGGAGCTTCAATACCCAATTTTAGAGAAATTGGCTTTCGCTTTGGTCAACTCAGCTCGGAGGCTCTGATCTTACTTCCAATCACATTTAATCTGGGTAGTGACTGACCATCCCCTTTGCAACATCTTTGAGGGGGTGGAGCACTCCGAAAGGCTTGTTAAATGGTCGGTGGAACTAAGCGAGTTCGACATATCTTTTTTCCCTCGCCTCTCGATCAAGGCCCAGTAAATGGCTGACTTCTTTGCCGACTATGTGGTAGAGGTGGTAGAGGTGGCAGAGAATGAGCTCATTCGTATGGTCCCTTGTAAGGTGATGGTCGATGGCACTTTGGTAAGGCACTGCTTGGGAGTAGGAGTGATCCTAAAGATCCCACAAGGGATGAGGATAGAGAAGACGGAGGTCATCCATTTTACCATTACTAATAACCAAGCATAGAATGTGACGGTAATAGCAGGGTAGCGTCTAGCAAGGGAGCTGAGGGTGCATGATGTGGAGTTACTAACAGACTCCATGGTGGTGTCCTCTCAAATCAACGGCTAGTATGAAGTGAGGGAGCCAACTTTCACGTTGTACATAGCAAAGGTAAAGAGAGTCATCGATACATTTCAAACATTTTCCATCTGACATGTGCCGCGGGGAGAAAATGAGCAAGTAGATCAACTGGCCAAGTTCGGACCCTGTGCGGGAGGAACCTTGACCGACCTGTTCCGCACTTCCATTGAAGAAGGGGAGCAGATAGAAGTGGATTGGAGCCCCTCTAGGATGGATCCATTCGCAACTTTCTTATCCATAGGGGAGTTCTTGGAAGGCATGGACAAAAGCGCTTCAAGCATAAGTCGACATATTATCTAATGTGAGGTGGGAGGCTATATAGGAAGACCCTCTCGGGACTGCCAGCATGTTATGTGGCTAAGGAGGAGGTTCTATGAATCTTAAAGGAAGTCCATGCAGGGGAGTGTGGGAGCCACTCAGGGAGCAAGTGTAACATCCCTAGAACTTCTAGACCCCTAGGATGGTTTTGTCATGATTGGGTCATGAAAAACCCCTGGGAAGCACTAAAGTGTCTAATGACACCCAATGTAACACCCCAAAAAGTACATGCTAAGATTTGACCTGAGTTGGATGGAAATCGTCGAGCAGAGCTCGAGGAAATATCAGCATCACAGTAGGTCATTGGACAAAGAGATGAAATCGTCGAGCTGATCTCGATGAAATCGTCAGGCTGAGCTCGACGAAATCGTCGGGTGGTGCTCGACAAAATCGTCGGGCTCGACGAAATCATCGGGTAGAGCTCGATGAAATTGTCGAGCTTAGCTCGACGAAATCATCGAGCAGAGCTCGTCGAAAACCTTGAGCAAAACTGCTCGGAATTTGACGAATGGAATAGCCATGGAGGCTTCATAACTCCAACTTTTATGGGGCTTTTATTCCTCTGAGGCGGAGGAGGAGTTTCTAGAGGTGGTCGGCCATTAATTTAGTTCAACCCCCTTAATTTGGTTGAAACCGAAGGGGTGGAGTTAATGGTCGTTAATGGAGTTTAATGACATTTGCGAGTTACAAGCCTCCTCTCTCAAATTCCCTCTTTAAGGACCTTCATCAGAGCAAGGGCAAGCGTTTCCCCCGATTACTTTTCAATACCATTGAGGTTGGTGTAGATGTTGCAGAAGAACCAAAAGCTCGGTGGCCGGAATGGTGAAGAGGCAAAGCGCACATCTTCGGACTGCAAATCAGGTCCTCCTCTACTCCTCCTTCATTGTATAGATCTTAGGAATTGCTTGGGCAAAGAATCGGGCTCAATTAAGCCTGATCGGCTGGAGTTTTCCACCGAATTTTCCGTGAAAAGTGAGGTGTCGGGTTTGCCGGAAGCGTCCCCTCCGGCGGCCGTGCCGCCGCCCAGTGAAATCCACCACCTCAACGGACGTGGTGGTGGCGGTGGCCAGCCAAGGAGGTGGTCGAGTGGCCGGGAAAGTGGCCTGGAACTTTCTCCAGGTTGGGTGGATCATGGTCGTTGGTTGAAGGAGGAAGAAGGCCAGCAGCCGCCCGATCTGCTTCAAGATCTTTGCAAATCTAATTTTATTAATTGTATTATATGTATATTTTGTCACATAATATCGGTTACTTTAGGATTTAAATTAAAAATACTTAAAGGCATATTTAGAAAAGTGTCCAACATGAAACTTGTATCCCTTTGAGTCTAGTTTATTTTAAAATTAGTTTGAACTAATTTGAAGTTCAAGTCAGACCACAACACTCATTTTGGTGAGGTCTATACCTAGGCTTGATCAGAGATTGTTTTGAGTGCCCCCATCAATCCAGCCATCTAAATGACCTGAGATTTTGGTTGGGGTCACTCTTACCTATACCTAAAACATATCCAAAAATGGGAATTTTTTAAAAATATTTTCCTAAAGTTTTTGTAGAAATTTAATAATCCATGTATGAATTATTTAAGGGGCCTAAAGACCTCTAAACCCAGCAAAATTTTGATGTCTGACTCTTAGGTCATGGCTTTACTATGATAAAAATCTCAACCCAATTGGGTTAGATTTGAATAGGTTTTGGTGAGACCAAAGTGTGACCCTTTAAGGGTTAATTAGGGCCAGAGTGAGCTTGGGGCACGGAGGGGCCAATTATCACCCAAAGGGGTTGGGACTTTGGCTAGAGCCCCATGGTTAGTTCAAACACCCTCACATGGAGTTTAGGGTGGATTAGGGCAGATTTGCCCTAGAACCCTAGTTCAAACCCTAAGGTTGAACTTTGGGGGTTTGTGAAGGACATGGAGTGATATGTCCTTGTATGGACTTTGTGTTTAGTTCATGTGATCTTAGGGTGGTGAAATGCCCTAGGAAGGCAATTGGTGATATTTAGACTTAGGCACACAACTTAAACCAGTTAGGGATAGTTTGGTCCTATAGCTTTTATGAAAATGTTGAAGGGTCATATGATCTTGGATTTTCATGAGATTTTGGTAGGAGTAATTTTATAGTGCTATTGACCCCTGAAATTTATTATAGGATGTTTGAAAATAGTAGCTCATACTTGTAGGTATAATCTCCACCTTGCTCTTTTGATGATTTTGAAGTAACCATTGTTAGATTAACTTAGAATGATATGAAACTCTGCCAAGGTTAATTAAATATCATTTAGAGGCACTAGTAAATTATTTGGATCATTTGGCCATTTCCTTTTAGTAGTTCATGTGTAAAGTAAACTAGTGCAACATATTTTGATAAATAGATAATAAATAGTATACCTTGCTGTAAAATTGTGTTACTTGGCCAGAGAATCTTGTAGGGCATAATAAAGCCAAGAAAAATTTTTGCATGTTATTTTAATGAGTTTATAAGAATGTTGCTTCACAAAGTGCACTTGAATGGAATTGTTTGAAGTATTTCTATACATGGCTCACTGACCTTAGAATTGCATGACACTTATTCAATAGTATTTTATGATCTTTATAAGTCTCCGGTAATTTTTACATAACTTTTTGGACTATAATTTATGGTACTCCATTCATTAACTCTAATTATTTTGATTACCTTGAATTAATTATTTATAGGATATTACATTTATAAAAGTCTGTGAAAGTTGGAATTTACTAATATTTTGCTATCATATACTGTTCATAATTTTTGGGTGGCCATAACTTAAGGAAATCTAGTACTTCATGATCAAAACTACTCATAGCCTATCTTTTGGGAAATTTAATAAATTCCAAATTAATTAGGAAAATTACAAGTTTCTCGATTTAGGATAAATGTGTCATGAGAGACCCCCAATAATTATCTTAGGGCATTTGGATGAAAATTTGGAGTACCTCCTATCATGTACATCATATAGCTTAGGTTGGTCTGCATTTAGTAAAACTGTGGAAATTGTGATAATTTGGGATATTGTCATAGAAAGTGGGGAGTAATGTGTTCTAATTTGATAAGATGAAAAAGTGAGTTTCATTAAGAGTCGTGATGAGGGGAATGTTGGGTTGGCTAGTGTTAAGTGCTACTCGGGATCAACAAAAGGTCGTCTTTCCTATGGAGAGAAAGATAGTTAAAATACACTAGGGTTATATCAAATATAATATTAAAAGGGATCGGGAATTGGGTAATAACTAATAAGAATTGGGTAATAACTAATAATAGTAAGTGTCTTGTGAAAGGGAACGATGTGCTTCAACTACCATAATAGTTCCTAATGCCCTTTGAGAACCCTTCAACGGGTATGCCGGGGGCAGTCCTGGACAAACCTAAATCGCAAGAATAATAAATGTTTAAGAGTAACTAGTATAACTAGGATTACACTTACACTCACACTCCCCGGTGTTGTGGGAGTTAGGTTGGGTCTCAGGAGCGGTAGGCTCGGTGGTTTTAGTGATGTGCAGGTTAGCCCGGCGAGCCGATGGCTCAGATGGTTTTGTGACGGACGAGATAGTTCGGTTAGCCGATGACTCGGTAGATATTTGTGACAGACGGGTTGTCCGGGGAGCATTGTCTCGATAGATGATTGTGATGGATGGGACAGTCCGAGGTGCTTTGGCTCGGTGGGAAAATATAGTAATATTGCATGTGCATAAGATAAAAGGTGGTGGGTTTTCGGTATTGGAAAGTCATCACACTGACAAAAATACGTTGACTCGGTAAGTGAGGTTTAGCACATGGATAAATAATGTCCGGTGCGCATCCGGCAAGAGTACGTAGGAGCTTCGCTTAGTGCACCAACATCAAGGTGTACGATAGGTCTGACTGGTAGTGTTGATATCAGTTTAGAGTTGGGCGAGGCCAAACCCACCACTTTTGTTTTCCACTATAGAGGTATCCTAGGAGGTTAGGCTCCAGAAAGGGGGAACTAAAAGTTTGTGTGCATAGAGTCGAGTGTGTGTGTTGCACTTGCATGTTCACATCATAGCATACTTGCATGATATAGCATCATCTTTGTATATAATCCTTGACACCTATTGTATAAATTCGTATGGGACACTTTATACAATAGGCCTTGCAAAACGACCCCTTGGTCTATAGGTTTGTATGGGCCTTCCTATAGGTCATGGTTACTTAGTTTACCTTTTCCTACTTTACTTGCTCACATATTCTTGTATTTACTATGCTGCTTACCTTCTACTGCTTACATATACTTGCTCTATTTATGAACTCATGGTAAAATAGTTCTGCCTCCACCTTCTTACCTTTATTACTCTCCACATTAATTACTTTCCTTTTCCATCTCGCCGCTCGGTGCCAAGGAGCCATGGAGGAGGGGTGGGGGATGATAGGACTTAGTCTTTAGACTAATGATCGTTTACCAATTCATTTTAGGGGATCATGGAGCCGAACCAGGAGATACAGCCCCAGAGGTCGGTGCGCTTGGAGACGGGACAGTCTAGCACGGGAGTACAGCCAGCAGGGATAGTGAGTCTCGATCATTATTAATTACTATAGTTTTGCTTCCGCATATGAGTGATTTGTAGTGACTATTTTAATGTATCGGGCAGGAGCCCTCTTTAGTACTTTGCTTTATCATTTCTGTGGACTCTCCCTTCATGGAGAATTATTTATATACATTTGATTCTTGTGGACTAGTTTTGAGTTTCATTTTACTCTTGTACTATTTATACTTTTACTCTTCTCTTCTGTGATCGGTATGGCTGGCAGGATCTCCATTTTGTAGTGACAACCTTCCCGGGTGTGTTGGTGTCACCACAAAGCGGCGGTTCTGGGGATAAGGCCCTCGGTGGTTTAAAAGAAGAAAAATGGGGTCTTACAACAGGACTCTGGAGGGGAGAATAGTCATGCAAGGGTATTTTTTGTTGCCCCTTAGCCGGGATGCTACCGAGTTTGCCAAGAGATACAAGAAGTTCCAGCTGTTCACCCTACTCCAATTGCTACCATCTCAGAGGCTCAAAAGCATCACCTCACCCTATCCCTTCGCTATTTGGGGAATGGATCGACTATTTTTCTAAGTGGTTGGAGGTCAAGGCACATGACAAGGTGACCACCCAGGTAATTCAAAATTTTGTATGGGGAGAAATCATTTGTTGGCACGGGTTGCCTCAGGATATTGTCACGGACAATGGGTCAACTTTTGCCAGTGCTGAATTAATCAGTTTTTGTGGCCAGCTCGGGATTGATCTTAGGTTCGCATCGGTCGACCATCCCAAGAGTAACGGGCAGGTGGAGGCAAAGAACAAGATCATCGTGAACTTGTTAAAAAAGAAGGTGGAGAATCTAAAGGGGAGCTGGGTGGAACAACTTCATTTGGTCCTTCGGGCCCTGAGAACCACTCCCAATACGGCCACGAGGGAGACCCCCGTCAAGCTCTCCCACGGCTGCAAAGATGTGCTCCCCGTAGAGTTCAAGGCCTGGACACCTTGAGTAGTAGAGGCAGAAGAAGGTGGAGAGGTGATAAAACAATATTTATAGTTACTTTAATATAGTTTTTATTTAATAAATAGTTATATTATATTTAGTTTTATAATAATATTGTTATTAATCCATTTATTTTCGTATTTCAGGTAAATCTGGGCTATAAATATCAATTTGGAGCCTGCAGCACTAATCAGGAGAAGAAGCTGAGCAATGCTGGAAAAATCGCATTTACACGCCCTTGTCACGGGACCAATTGGTCACAGGCGTGACCCGTGGGCATGACCCGTGGGCATGACCCATATAGATGTTCCAGAAGCCAATACCACGTCAATTAAAATTACACGCCTAGGACATGGGTGTGACCTTTGGGTCACGGGCGTGACTCATAGGCATGACATCCAGCTCAGGCATGCTGCTTCTTTAAGATGCAAGTTTCAGATCCAGTGCATTTTCAGCTTACACATCCTAGGTCACGGGAGTGACCTAGGGGCGTGACCCCTTCAACAACTAGCAGATTAACTCCTATCGTTTCTCCTACCCGCCGTTTCTAGTAACAGTACTAGCATGCCCCCTGGTCACGGGCGTGACCCGCAAAATAGCATTTTTGGTAGTTTTTCTCCCAACGTTCCATAGCTTTCAAGAGGACAGTTTCCCACCTGACACGCCCCCTATTCACGGGTGTGACCTAGGGCGTGACTTTCCAAAAAAATTTCTACAAATTCCATACAGTGCTAGGAGCTTGGGAGTCAACTAGAAGTAGAGTTTAGGAAGATTTTGTAGCTTGCTTTTCAATTATTATGCATTTCTTTCATGTATTTTTTCCAATTCATAGTATAGTTTTGTGAGAGTACTAAGTTGTTAGCCTAAATCACCTAGAGGGGGGGTGAATAGGTGAAATGCATGTCAAATGCGGAATTAAAAATAACACAGCACACATCAAGCAATCACAGATGACAAGAGATTTATAGTGGTTCCCCAATCTTGGGTACGTCCACTTTACTCACCGATCTAGCAAATCACTAGACTCGACTACTCCACTATCTCGGATTGAAAACAATCCTACACCTCGGAACCACGTTCCTACAAAACTCAATCCAACTGGATCTACACTCGGAAGATAAAGCCTTCCTACAAATCTCGGAGAAAAACTCCTACAAAGAAATTTGGTTTGAAAATAAAATACAAACAGTAATATTCTCAGATCTGGATCTTGACAGTCTTCATCCTTGAGAGCTTTGGCTTGATCAGAATATGTTGAAGACGACTTGAGATAGATCCACAAATCTGAAAAACAGAATCACCTTGATCGAGAAAATAGATCTGAAATCTTTGAGGCTTGGCGAGATCGAGTGATTAACTTTCGTCTGGATCGCTGGAGAATAAAAGTTGAAGGCAGCGATCGAAGATCGTCGATCCAGAGCTTCTTCCGTGAACGTCAATGGCGGCGGCGACGACGTAAGGAATTAGGGTTCACGGGATTTCCTTTTTCTCTTTTTTAAAAGATAATAATCTTAGAAAAGACTTGTTATTTAGTCAAATCTGAAAGGACCTATTTATAGGTGGACTCCAACGGTCAGAAAATTAATTAGGGATGACACGTGGACCAATCAGAAATGATTGATTTGAAATACACAGCGAAATTGACTTAGAGAATTTCAGGAAAAATTTAAACAGATTTACTCGAGTCATACAAGAAACATACTCGAGTATCAGATGGTATATACTCGAGTGGATAGAAGGAGTATACTCGAGTATAAGAAAAGAAGCTACTCGAGTGATTCAAAGATCAGCACTCGAGTGAATTTAGAACTACTCGAGTATGAGAGTATATACTCGAGTAAAAACACTTAGAGAAAATTTGAGATAAGATAGGAAAAACTACTCGAGTGAAAGGGTTGGAGATACTCGAGTGAGGGGAAAAAGAACTACTCGAGTATCTGGGGAAGATTACTCGGGTAATCACTAAGCTACTCAAGTATGAATAACAACTACTTGAGTACAGAATCACTTACTCAAGTATATAGGGAACTACTCGAGTATGTAGACTTAGAATTTTTCTGAGATGAGAAGCACAGATCTACTCGAGTATGAACAGAACATTTACTCGAGTAACTAACCAACTACTCGAGTGCAAGTTATCATCTACTCGAGTATAATGCAGTCTACTCGAGTATGTAACCTAACTTACTCGAGAGCAGACTCACTTACTCGAGTGTAAAAGGAGGTACTCGAGTATGTGGACTTAGAGAAATTTTTGGATCTAATAACAGAAGGATCTACTCGAGTATAATATATGACTTACTCGAGTGACTAACTATCTACTCGAGTATAAACTTATCTACGCGAGTATACAGAGTCACACGAGTATGTCTGAGGATCTACTCGAGTACTAAGTCACTTACTCGAGTATATAAAGAAGGCTACTCGAGTATGTGGACTTCGAAAAAATTTCTTCTGAAAAGATAAACTTCAACACTTCAGTCCACCAATCCAAGTGCTTGTATAGGAAGTGTATCCCAATAGAGAGGCTATACATGGGCCAACACCTTGGATTACACAATGAGGGATTACATTGTATGGTCCTGTGTTTGGTGACCAATTATAGACTGACATTGGTCTACACTTGGCAATGAGAACCTGCACACATACAACTTAAACACAATATCAAATACACCTTAATTCATCTTAGTTCAAGGTCTGACCTCCTACAAATCTGAGGTATTGTGGAGACAAATCCCAACAATCTCCCCCTATTTGTAGATGTCAGCACCCTCTACACTAAGGTGAATTACTTTAAGAGTAAAAAGAACAATACACATATACCAAAAAAATAAAGTAAGCTAAATCAGGGTAAATAAAAAGATAGCCAAAACCAGAATCAAATATATATATATAGAAATGTTTTTAACAGATCAAAATATCCATTTCCACATTCTCATAGACTCAAGAAGGGGCTTCTTTGTGCATTCTTTCTCTTTTCAGCTCTTGCCTCTCTAGGTAACTGAAAGGTTTAGGAAAATAAGTTCTGGGCCTAGGAGGAGCAGCTGGGTTGTTGTATCCCCAATTCCTGTCATGAAGTCTGATCTTGATATATCTGAGATGCTTCATAAGCCTTCCATTCTAAATAACTGTAATAGTGATCTCTGTTCTCACCATAATCTGTTACTAACTTCAGGGTATCAAGGATCAGAGATTTGGAGGTTGGACTCCAAACTTCAGAATGAACAATTTCTGATCTATAGCAGGGTAAATAAAAAGATAGCCAAAACCAGAATCAAATATATATATAGAAATGTTTTTAACAGATCAAAATATCCATTTCCACATTCTCATAGACTCAAGAAGGGGCTCCTTTGTGCATTCTTTCTCTCTTCAGCTCTTGCCTCTCTAGGTAACTGAAAGGTTTAGGAAAATAAGTTATGGGCCTAGGAGGAGCAGCTGGTTTGTTGTATCCCCAATTCCTGTCATGAAGTCTGATCTTGATCTGAGATGCTTCATAAGCCTTCCATTCTGAATAACTGTAATAGTGATCTCTGTTCTCACCATGATCTGTTACTAACTTCAGGGTATCAAGGATCAGAGATTTGGAGGTTGGACTCAAAACTTCAGAATGAACAATTTCTGATCTACCTTCAGAAGCTTGGGCAGGCTCTTTTCTAGGTGCAGAACGGCTGGCAGAAGCACCATCACCATATTTTCTTTTCTTTCTTGGGGCACCTTGAGAATTGGGAGGAATTTCATCTTGCCACATATCAGAATAGGAGAGATGGGGCTCAGTCACATCACCATCAGGTCTGGGTGAGAAGACTGGCACACCTTCTGGTATGGTTGCCTGAGCTAGGGCATCTGCTGGAGGTTGTTCTTCAAGAGGATCTAAGAACTTGGGAATGATGGTAGGGTTGAGTTGAGAATTTGGGAAGTTCTGATTATTTACCCATACAGCTGTATCATAGATGTAGAATTTGACAGATTGGAGCTGGGCTAGGATGTCTGCTTTCATATCTTTTACAAGACCATCCACACCTACTTGAGCTTGTTTAGATAGGTTTTCAACTTGTGCTTTTACAGCTGCTTGAGCTTGTTCAGATAGTTTTTCAACTTTTTCTTTTACAACTTTCTCCCCCTTGGTGATATCTACAGCTAGCTTGGCAATTTCTTCATCTTTGAAGGTGCCAACTTCTTCACATACTTTCATCACATTTGCTTCAGCATTCTTGTCCAATATTATCTGATTATGTGCAACAGTTTCTTGTTGATTTCTTAGTTCACCCATGCTTGTGATAGTGTGATCTAGTGCTTTTCCACCTAGCTGAAACAATCTTTTGAGCTCATCAGTATTGGCTTGGATTTCAGCAAAGCCTCTACTCATCTCTTGTTCAAGAGTAGTGACTTTATTATTTACTGATGCTAGAGATTCATCAAAGTACTTTCTCTGTTCAATAAGCAACTGTTCAATTTTACTGACCATATCTGAAGAGGAAGAAGGGACTGAGGTTGGGGCAGGGACTGAAGGAGCAGGAGCAATCCATGGAGGGATTTCTGTAATTTTCACTGAACTGACAGCTCTTTTGAAGGGTTCTACCAAATTTGAATCTTCAGTGTTGATGAAGGAAGGAAGGGTGAAGTCCAGTGTCCTCAGAGGAGCATCCACTGGTTCTGGAGAAACTTCCTCATCATCAGACAACAGAATCTGATTAGATTTGCTGGGCTCACTATCAGGAGACTGGGCAGGAGACTGTACTGGAGTCTGAACTGTAGTTTGAGCTGGAATCTGTACAGGAGATTGAACTGGAGTCTGATCTGGAATCTGAACTGGAGACTGAATTGGAGACTTGGCAGGAGACTTTACAGCTGATTCATTTTGAAATAGAGGAGCATCTAAGCTTAGCTCATCAATGAATTTATTTATATCTTCTGCTGTAGACAGTAAAGATGTTGTATCTGGAATCTCTGATTCAAGATTTGCTGGAGGAGGAGAAGTTGGAGGAGTAGAAACTCTGACTTCTGCTAGTTCTGAAAGTTCTGAGGAAGCTGAGTACTTAGAATGAGAAGAGGCAGGCTCCCCCTCAACTATTGCACCAGAGGTAGCAGCAGTTTGATTTAGAGGAGGAGATGGAATCCTGTCTTCAGATACACTGGGTTCTTGGGACTTTTCTGAAGGAACAGCAGCTTTGGAGGCCTGTGTAGAATTCAGAAGTTTAACATCATATCTCTGGATTGAGGATATGGAAACTTTCTTCATATGATGTAGGGGAGTCCCTTTGGATAGGTTAAACACTGATGGGTTAACTTCATGAAGCAGGAGGGAGATAATTCTGGCAAAGCTGGGATGCTTAATACTTTCCCTGATTTTGTCTAGGAGCAACAGTCCAAACTGGAACTGTTTGCGGCAGATAATAGCTTGCATTATGTCAAACATTTCCATAGAAATGTCTCGAATAGAATACGTCTTGCACAACAGAACTTTTGCAATAACATCTACTAGGAACTTTCCTTCTGAGTTAAAGTCGGCCCTGCTAAAGGAATGGGCTTGAGGGTTAGCTCCACAGAATAAGCTAGTTCTTATGGAATCTTCTGCAGTCATATCGGCATCTTCATCGACCACTGGGAGCTTCAACAGAGTTGCAAGAGAAACTTTATCCAATCGAATTTTTATTCCTCTGACTTTGGATTTTAGGAGCTTTCCATTACGCTTGACCTTCAAATTCTGATAGAACTCCTCAACTGCTGGAAAAATAACTCTGTACGGCGACTCGAGAACGAACGATAATCCGGCGGTTTCGAACAAAATCAGAAGATTTCTGAAATCATCTGAGAGATCGGCTATACCCGCGGGGGAGAGTTCAGAGCCGATGCCGATTTTAGAGGAAGGGGCCATTTGCGATTCTGGAAGATGAGAGAAGCGAAGAAGACGATGCTCTGCGATTTCTGGAAGATGAGGAGTCGGCGGCTACTCGAGTAAATGAGAAGTGGAAAGGGTTTTCCCGATTTTTCTCTATATATATATATATAATCCTAATTAGGTTTTAGAAAAAAAATATATATTTCATACCTGAATGAAGCGGCAAATAGCTCGGTGCGAATAGAAAAATTAGAATTTCAAAGTAGAGAAGTTCGTATACTCGAGTAGGTCAAGTTCATACTCGAGTAGAGACGGAGCATACTCGAGTGTGTAAAGTTCATACACGAGTATGTAGTCAACTACTCGAGTATGTGAAACTCTTTACTCGAGTATTTCCCATTTACTCGAGTATGTCTTTGATATACTCGAGTATCTTGCTCTGAAGGACAATTTTCCTTGGAGATTTTTACTATCATTGATCTCTTCAACTTTGAGCAGCCAAAATCACTGATATCTTCTTAATTTGGGAGTCCATTACTAGTCTTCTTTGTTGAGCAGCCCGAGTTCCGTTTTGAAGAACAAAAACTTGGACTCGTCCAGCGGCTTGGTGAATATGTCTGCAACTTGCCTGTCTGTGGAGACATATTGTAGATCAATGTCTCCATTTTCCACATGCTCCCGGATGAAATGAGAGCGAAGCTCTATATGCTTGGTTCGGCTGTGGGAGACTGGATTGTTGGCAATTGTTATAGCACTGGATGAGTTGCAAAATAAGGGAATGTTCTGGAACTTCATGTCGTAGTCTTCAAACTGGTTCTTGATCCATAAAAGCTGTGCACAACAGCTGCCTGCAGAGATATACTCTGATTCAGCCGTTGAGATGGCTACACAGTTCTGCTTCTTACTGCTCCAGGAAATAAGTCTCCTTCCGAGAAATTGGCAAGTCCCGGAGGTGCTTTTCCTATCATCTTTGCTACCTGCAAAATCTGCATCTGAAAATCCAATTAGTTCACTATCATTACTTCTTGGGTACCATAAGCCAAGATTTGGTGTACCTTTGAGGTATCTCAGGATTCGCTTTGCAGCAATGTAGTGAGATTCCTTAGAGTTCACCTGAAATCTAGCACATACACATGTTGAGAATATTATATCTGGTCTACTTGCAGTAAGGTAGAGCAAGGACCCAATTATGCTTCTGTACTTGGTTTCATCAAAAGGTTTCCCTTTCTCATCCTTGTCCAGAGACATAGCTGAGGCCATTGGAGTCCTCATAGAGGTTGCATTCTCCATTCCGAATTTCTTAAGTAGCTCTTTGGTGAACTTGGTCTGTGAGATGAAAATTCCATCCTCAGATTGTTTCACTTGAAGCCCTAAGAAATACTTCAGCTCTCCCATACTGCTCATTTCAAACTTCCCTTGCATAAGTTTGGAAAACTTCTTGCAGAGGTTGTTATCCGTAGAGCCAAAAATGATGTCATCGACATAGATTTGCACTAGCAAAATCTTGCCTTTTATTTCCCTAAGAAATAATGTCTTGACTATCTTTCCTCTTGTGAACTTGTTCTCAAGAAGAAAGGTGGACAGCGTCTCATACCAAGCTCGAGGAGCTTGTTTAAGACCATATAGTGCTTTTTGCAGTAAATAAACATAATTAGGAAAGGTTGAATCAACAAAACCTGGCGGTTGCTCTACATACACTTCTTCCTTTATGTCACCATTTAGGAAGGCGGACTTGACGTCCATCTGATAGACGGTAAAGCCCTTAAGTGCAGTGTAGGCAAGAAATAACCTGATCGCCTCCAGTCTTGCTACTGGAGCATAAGTCTGGTCGAAGTCGATTCCTTCTTCTTGACGATAGCCCTTGGCGACAAGTCTGGCTTTATTCTTTATAATTGTTCAATCTTCGTCCATCTTGTTCCGGTAGACCCATTTTGTCCCAATGACGTTCTTACTCTTGGGTCTAGGAACAAGTGTCCAAACTTTGCATCGTTTGAACTGATTCAGCTCTTCTTCCATGGCTAGAATCCAGGATGCGTCGGAGTTGGCTTCCTCAAACTTCTTTGGTTCAACCTGTGAAAGAAAACTTAAGTATAAATTCTCGTTAGTTGTACCTCGACGAGTTCTGACGCCATCCCGAGGATCTCCTATGATTTGATCAACGGGGTGATCCTTCAAGTGTCTGAACTCTAAAGTCCTTGCATCTGGGATCTCTTCAGCCACTGGAGTTGCATCTTCAGCTGGGATGTGTTCTTCATTTTGATCATCTACCTCTTCAATGGGGTTTATAGAGGTGATCTTGATGAACGTCTCATCCTTATCTTTAGTAGTTTCATCCAGGCTAAGTTCTTTCAACTTTGTACCTGCATCTACAATAGGCACACTAGACAAGTTGCTTTGTAGCAGACTCGTCTCATCAAATACAAGATGTATCGACTCTTCCACCTCCAGAGTTTTTCTATTGAATACTCTATAGGCCTTACTATGGCTACTATAACTTACAAAAATACCTTCAAAGCTTTTCTCGCTAAACTTGGTAGTGTGATACTTACCGTTGTTAAGTACGAAGCACTTACAGCCAAAGATTCTGAAATACGAAATGGTTGGTTTCCTGCCTTTTAAAAGTTTGTAAGGAGTCTTATCATGGTTCTTGTTGATGAGAGCTCGATTTTGCACGTGACAAGCGGTGTTGACGGCCTCAGCCCAGAAGTACTCTAGAAGTGAAGCATCACTCAACATGGTCTGGCAAGCCTCTATGAGTGTTCTATTCCTTCTCTCAGCTACTCCATTTTGCTGTGGAGTGCGAGGAGAGGAAAACTCATGAAAGATACCTTGACTTTCACAGAATTCTGTCATGGCTCCAGACTTGAATTCCGTTCCATTGTCACTTCTGATTTTGACTACGGAACAGTTGTATTCATTCTGGATCTGCCTAACCAAATTAGTGAAAATATCGAAGGTATCTGACTTGTGTTTCAGAAAGAACACCCACGCAAAGCGCGAGTAATCATCCACAATAACCAACGTATATTCCTTACCTCCCAAACTTCTAACTTGCAGTGGACCAAACAAGTCCATATGGAGAAGCTGTAAGCTTCTATTGGAATCCTTGCCTATCATGCTTTTAAACGAACTTCTTGTTTGCTTGCCTTCGATACAAGCGTGACAAGGACTGTCCGTAACGCACTTGACATTAGGTGCATCACGTACTAAGTTTTGAGAGAATAATTTATTAATAGTTTTGAAATTAATATATGCTAGTCTCTTGTGCCATTGGTCAGCAAGAGATGCACTACTTTTTGCCAAAAGACACACTAGTATCGAAGAGTCTATACAAATGAAATTTAAACAGAAAATATTTCTGCTTCGAGTGCCTGATAAAATAGTTTCCATGTTGTTAACCGATTTTATCAAACACTTGTCAGCATGAAATTCAACTATGTATCCTTTATCGCATAATTGGCTTATGCTGATGAGATTGTGTTCCAATCCTTCAACATAGGCTACATCCGAAAAGGATACGCTACCGTTAGAGATCATACCATAGCCTTTAGTTATTCCTCGATCTGATTCTCCAAAGATGACCTTTGGTCCGTTGCAGACTGAGGTATAATTCTGGAGTAGGCTCCTTGTCCCGGTCATATGCCGAGAGCATCCACTGTCCAAGTACCAGATTGGCATTTTGGTGGCCTTTGGACATACCTGCAATTACAATCATTTAGCCTTAGGAACCCAAACAAGTTTGGGTCCTTGGTCTCGAGTTAGAATACTCCCCCTACGAGTATTAGCCTCATGAGTGGTCACTCTCACGTTGCTAACTTTAGGGGTTGCAGCATTTTTAGGATTGAACCAACAATCAATGGCAAAATGACCAATTCTGCCACAACACCAACAGTCGAACCTGTTGTATCTTTGCCTTGTGTAGTCCTGCTCTACTTTCTGGAATGAAGGTCCAGCAGGAGCTTTACTCTTGGAGGAAGAGGCTTCATGATGATGGCAATTACATGAAGTCTTCTTCTTCATAGGCTTTTCTACAATGGGTTTTACTTTTGGTGTCTTTTTGATATTGTGACCATGAGCAAAAGGTCCATAGCTTTGAAGTTGAATCTCTTCATAAGGTGCTTTGAAGGCACTCTCGCCGAAGTTACGAGGACGAGTCCAACCTTGGTATCTTGACTTAGGCTTCTCAGGGATCGGCCTAGAAAAGTGTCCATAGGTAGACTTATAGTCGAGCTCGTTCGTAGGAAAGATAACTTTCTTGAACAGAACAGGTTCCAAGGGAGCTTTCCCTTTTTCTTCAGCTAGAGCCTTCCAGGCAGCCTTATTCTTTCTCATGGCCTTGTTTGTCCTAGAAGATTTACTAGAAGAGCCAATGTGGCCTAAACCAGCACCCTTGGCCTTAGCAGAGAACTCAGCAATGATTGGAAGAACTGTCTTAGGCTTAGAGAAACTCTCAACAAGTTTCTTTTCAGCCTCGAGTTGTTGTTCCAATTCTTTGATGATTTCCTCTTTAAGGTCGAGGTGCTTGAGAGCTTAATTGTATTCATCCATAGCACTGTTTAAGATATCTTGAAGAGAGTTAGTCTTATTGACTTCTTCTTTCAAGATGCTCTCACTAGCCTGTAGAGATTTTATCTCTTTGGCTTGATTTTTCACTACTCTACGATATTTCTCGTAGGTCATGAGCAACTCTTTGTACTGGGCCATGAGTTCAGATTCATCTTTAGAGGAATAGCCCTCTTGGTCATTATCATCATCAGACTCAGAGAGAGGAGTGTGAGATTTTACCTCCCCAGTGAACTAGGGGACTTGTTCATCATCTGAGTGAGCCATGAGCCCAAAGTAAGCTTCCTCTTCTTCACTCGACTCAGATGAGTCGGAGTCGCTGAGAGTTTTGCTCTTCTTGGCTACTAGACTCTTCTCTGTCCTCTTCTTATGGTGTGAGGATTTCTTTTCCTCTCTTCTTCCACCTTCATTCTTTTTGTGAGGGCGGTCGGCGATGACATGACCTAGCTTATTGCAACAATAACAAACGATGTCAGTCGAAATCTGTTTGTTCTGTTTAGAGTTATACCTGTCATGGCTACTTGACCCTTTCTTTATCTGATCACCATCACGTCGTGATCTTTTGAATGAGGCATCTTTGCCTCTCCATTGCTTCTTCTTATTTAAGAATTTCTTGAATTGCCGGGAGAGCAATGAGAACTCTCCTTTAGATAGTTCTGAGCCAGATGAGCTTGGATCAGATGATTCTTCTTCATCAGCTTCAAGAACTGGGGCAGGAGAGCTAGCCTTTGTCTTCCTTGAGCTATCTACCTTTAGAGCGACAGACTTCTCCTTGGATGCAGACCTGCTGATCTCTTCTTCAGCTTTTCTTGAGTTGATTTGCAGCTCATAAGACATAAGCTTTCTGAACAGATTCTGCGGGTCTGTCTCAGCTAACCTTCCAAACTCCCGAATGGCACATACCTTATTGTCCCATTCCTTAGTTAGGGATCTTAAGAATTTGTCATTGAGTTCCCCATTGGTGAAGACACGACCATAAACTCTGAGGCCATTTACTATCTTGAAGAAGTTCTCAAAAGTGTCAGCTATGGCTTCCTTATGACCCTGCCTGAAGGCTTCATATTTTTGGTTCAGTAGGGACCTTCGATCATCCCTTACTTCTTCTGTACCTTCCATTAGAGTCACTAGGGATTGCCACATCTCCTTGGCAGACTGGCAATGAATCAGATTCTGCAGCATTGAGTCATCGACAGCACTTGCGATAATATTTTTGGCTTTCTTGTCCAACGAGACAAGTGCAATCTCGTCCTTATCGAGATCCATCAATTTCTTTGGAACTTGCTTAGATGAATCTATGGTGGAGGTGGTCATAGGAATGTGGGGACCTTCTTCAACTATCATGAAGATCCGGGGATCTACTGATTCCATGAAGAACTTTACTCTTTCCTTCCACATAGGAAAATTGTTCTTAGTGCAGATAGGGAGTTTAGCAAAATCCTTGGTCTTACTCATGCTTGATACTATTCAAGAAATAACTTAGAGGGATAAGATCAAGGTGTTAACCTTTTAACGATCAACCTCCCTCTGATACCAATTGAGAGTACTAAGTTGTTAGCCTAAATCACCTAGAGGGGGGTGAATAGGTGAAATGTGTGTCAAATGCGGAATTAAAAATAACACAGCACACATCAAGCAATCACAGACGACAAGAGATTTATAGTGGTTCCCCAATCTTGGGTACGTCCACTTTACTCACCGATCTAGCAAATCACTAGACTCGGCTACTCCACTATCTCGGATTGAAAACAATCCTACACCTCGGAACCACATTCCTACAAAACTCGATCCAACTGGATCTACACTCGGAAGATAAAGCCTTCCTACAAATCTCGAAGAAAAACTCCTACAAAGAAATTTGGTTTGAAAATAAAATACAAACAGTAATATTCTTAGATCTAGATCTTGACAGTCTTCTTCCTTGAGAGCTTTGGCTTGATCAGAATATGTTGAAGACGACTTGAGATAGATCCACAAATCTGAAAAATGGAATCACCTCGATCGAGAAAATAGATCTGAAATCTATGAGGCTTGGCGAGATCGAGTGATTAACTTTCGTCTGGATCGCTGGAGAATAAAAGTTGAAGGCAGCGATCGAAGATCGTCGATCCAGAGCTTCTTCCGTGAACGTCAATGGCGGCGGCGGCTACGTGAGGAATTAGGGTTCACGGGATTTCCTTTTTCTCTTTCTTAAAAGATAATAATCTTAGAAAAGACTTATTATTTAGTCAAATTTGAAAGGACCTATTTATAGGTGGACTCCAACGGTCAGAAAATTAATTAGGGATGATACGTGGACCAATCAGAAATGATTGATTTGAAATACACAGCGAAATTGACTTAGAGAATTTCAGGAAAAATTTAAACAGATTTACTCGAGTCATAAAAGAAACATACTCGAGTATCAGATGGTATATACTCGAGTGGATAGAAGGAGTATACTCGAGTATAAGAAAAGAAGCTACTCGAGTGATTCAAAGATCAGCACTCGAGTGAATTTAGAACTACTCGAGTATGAGAGTATATACTCGAGTAAAAACACTTAGAGAAAATTTGAGATAAGATAGGAAAAACTACTCGAGTGAAAGGGTTGGAGATACTCGAGTGAGGGGAAAAAGAACTACTCGAGTATCTGGGGAAGATTACTCGGGTAATCACTAAGCTACTCGAGTATGAATAACAACTACTTGAGTACAGAATCACTTACTCGAGTATATAGGGAACTACTCGAGTATGTAGACTTAGAATTTTTCTGAGATGAGAAGCACAGATCTACTCGAGTATGAACAGAACATTTACTCGAGTAACTAACCAACTACTCGAGTGCAAGTTATCATCTACTCGAGTATAATGCAGTCTACTCGAGTATGTAACCTAACTTACTCGAGAGCAGACTCACTTACTCGAGTGTAAAAGGTGGTACTCGAGTATGTGGACTTAGAGAAATTTTTGGATCTAATAACAGAAGGATCTACTCGAGTATAATATATGACTTACTCGAGTGACTAACTATCTACTCGAGTATAAACTTATCTACACGAGTATACAGAGTCACACGAGTATGTCTGAGGATCTACTCGAGTACTAAGTCACTTACTCGAGTATATAAAGAAGGCTACTCGAGTATGTGGACTTAGAAAAAATTTCTTCTGAAAAGATAAACTTCAACACTTCAGTCCACCAATCCAAGTGCTTGTATAGGAAGTGTATCCCAATAGAGAGGCTATACATGGGCCAACACCTTGGATCACACAATGAGGGATTACATTGTATGGTCCTGTGTTTGGTGACCCATTATAGACTGACATTGGTCTACACTTGGCAATGAGAACCTGCACACATACAACTTAAACACAATATCAAATACAGCTTAATTCATCTTAGTTCAAGGTCTGACCTCCTACAAATCTGAGGTATTGTGGAGACAAATCCCAACAATCTCCCCCTATTTTTAGATGTCAGCACCCTCTACACTAAGGTGAATTACTTTAAGAGTAAAAAGAACAATACACATATACCAAAAAAATAAAGTAAGCTAAATCAGGGTAAATAAAAAGATAGCCAAAACCAGAATCAAATATATATATAGAAATGTTTTTAACAGATCAAAATATCCATTTCCACATTCTCATAGACTCAAGAAGGGGCTTCTTTGTGCATTCTTTCTCTTTTCAGCTCTTGCCTCTCTAGGTAACTGAAAGGTTTAGGAAAATAAGTTCTGGGCCTAGGAGGAGCAGCTGGGTTGTTGTATCCCCAATTCCTGTCATGAAGTCTGATCTTGATATATCTGAGATGCTTCATAAGCCTTCCATTCTGAATAACTGTAATAGTGATCTCTGTTCTCACCATAATCTGTTACTAACTTCAGGGTATCAAGGATCAGAGATTTGGAGGTTGGACTCCAAACTTCAGAATGAACAATTTCTGATCTATAGCAGGGTAAATAAAAAGATAGCCAAAACCAGAATCAAATATATATATAGAAATGTTTTTAACAGATCAAAATATCCATTTCCACATTCTCATAGACTCAAGAAGGGGCTCCTTTGTGCATTCTTTCTCTCTTCAGCTCTTGCCTCTCTAGGTAACTGAAAGGTTTAGGAAAATAAGTTATGGGCCTAGGAGGAGCAGCTGGTTTGTTGTATCCCCAATTCCTGTCATGAAGTCTGATCTTGATCTGAGATGCTTCATAAGCCTTCCATTCTGAATAACTGTAATAGTGATCTCTGTTCTCACCATGATCTGTTACTAACTTCAGGGTATCAAGGATCAGAGATTTGGAGGTTGGACTCAAAACTTCAGAATGAACAATTTCTGATCTACCTTCAGAAGCTTGGGCAGGCTCTTTTCTAGGTGCAGAACGGCTGGCAGAAGCACCATCACCATATTTTCTTTTCTTTCTTGGGGCACCTTGAGAATTGGGAGGAATTTCATCTTGCCACATATCAGAATAGGAGAGATGGGGCTCAGTCACATCACCATCAGGTCTGGGTGAGAAGACTGGCACACCTTCTGGTATGGTTGCCTGAGCTAGGGCATCTGCTGGAGGTTGTTCTTCAAGAGGATCTAAGAACTTGGGAATGATGGTAGGGTTGAGTTGAGAATTTGGGAAGTTCTGATTATTTACCCATACAGCTGTATCATAGATGTAGAATTTGACAGATTGGAGCTGGGCTAGGATGTCTGCTTTCATATCTTTTACAAGACCATCCACACCTACTTGAGCTTGTTTAGATAGGTTTTCAACTTGTGCTTTTACAGCTGCTTGAGCTTGTTCAGATAGTTTTTCAACTTTTTCTTTTACAACTTTCTCCCCCTTGGTGATATCTACAGCTAGCTTGGCAATTTCTTCATCTTTGAAGGTGCCAACTTCTTCACATACTTTCATCACATTTGCTTCATCATTCTTGTCCAATATTATCTGATTATGTGCAACAGTTTCTTGTTGATTTCTTAGTTCACCCATGCTTGTGATAGTGTGATCTAGTGCTTTTCCACCTAGCTGAAACAATCTTTTGAGCTCATCAGTATTGGCTTGGATTTCAGCAAAGCCTCTACTCATCTCTTGTTCAAGAGTAGTGACTTTATTATTTACTGATGCTAGAGATTCATCAAAGTACTTTCTCTGTTCAATAAGCAACTGTTCAATTTTACTGACCATATCTGAAGAGGAAGAAGGGACTGAGGTTGGGGCAGGGACTGAAGGAGCAGGAGCAATCCATGGAGGGATTTCTGTAATTTTCACTGAACTGACAGCTCTTTTGAAGGGTTCTACCAAATTTGAATCTTCAGTGTTGATGAAGGAAGGAAGGGTGAAGTCCAGTGTCCTCAGAGGAGCATCCACTGGTTCTGGAGAAACTTCCTCATCATCAGACAACAGAATCTGATTAGATTTGCTGGGCTCACTATCAGGAGACTGGGCAGGAGACTGTACTGGAGTCTGAACTGTAGTTTGAGCTGGAATCTGTACAGGAGATTGAACTGGAGTCTGATCTGGAATCTGAACTGGAGACTGAATTGGAGACTTGGCAGGAGACTTTACAGCTGATTCATTTTGAAATAGAGGAGCATCTAAGCTTAGCTCATCAATGAATTTATTTATATCTTCTGCTGTAGACAGTAAAGATGTTGTATCTGGAATCTCTGATTCAAGATTTGCTGGAGGAGGAGAAGTTGGAGGAGTAGAAACTCTGACTTCTGCTAGTTCTGAAAGTTCTGAGGAAGCTGGGTACTTAGAATGAGAAGAGGCAGGCTCCCCCTCAACTATTGCACCAGAGGTAGCAGCAGTTTGATTTAGAGGAGGAGATGGAATCCTGTCTTCAGATACACTGGGTTCTTGGGACTTTTCTGAAGGAACAGCAGCTTTGGAGGCCTGTGTAGAATTCAGAAGTTTAACATCATATCTCTGGATGGAGGATATGGAAACTTTCTTCATATGATGTAGGGGAGTCCCTTTGGATAGGTTAAACACTGATGGGTTAACTTCATGAAGCAGGAGGGAGATAATTCTGGCAAAGCTGGGATGCTTAATACTTTCCCTGATTTTGTCTAGGAGCAACAGTCCAAACTGGAACTGTTTGCGGCAGATAATAGCTTGCATTATGTCAAACATTTCCATAGAAATGTCTCGAATAGAATACGTCTTGCACAACAGAACTTTTGCAATAACATCTACTAGGAACTTTCCTTCTGAGTTAAAGTCGGCCCTGCTAAAGGAATGGGCTTGAGGGTTAGCTCCACAGAATAAGCTAGTTCTTATGGAATCTTCTACAGTCATATCGGCATCTTCATCGACCACTGGGAGCTTCAACAGAGTTGCAAGAGAAACTTTATCCAATCGAATTTTTATTCCTCTGACTTTGGATTTTAGGAGCTTTCCATTACGCTTGACCTTCAAATTCTGATAGAACTCCTCAACTGCTGGAAAAATAACTCTGTACGGCGACTCGAGAACGAACGATAATCCGGCGGTTTCGAACAAAATCAGAAGATTTCTGAAATCATCTGAGAGATCGGCTATACCCGCGGGGGAGAGTTCAGAGCCGATGCCGATTTTAGAGGAAGGGGCCATTTGCGATTTTGGAAGATGAGAGAAGCGAAGAAGACGATGCTCTGCGATTTCTGGAAGATGAGGAGTCGGCGGCTACTCGAGTAAATGAGAAGTGGAAAGGGTTTTCCCGATTTTTCTCTATATATATATATATAATCCTAATTAGGTTTTAGAAAAAAAATATATATTTCATACCTGAATGAAGCGGCAAATAGCTCGGTGCGAATAGAAAAATTAGAATTTCAAAGTAGAGAAGTTCGTATACTCGAGTAGGTCAAGTTCATACTCGAGTAGAGACGGAGCATACTCGAGTGTGTAAAGTTCATACACGAGTATGTAGTCAACTACTCGAGTATGTGAAACTCTTTACTCGAGTATTTCCCGTTTACTCGAGTATGTCTTTGATATACTCGAGTATCTTGCTCTGAAGGACAATTTTCCTTGGAGATTTTTACTATCATTGATCTCTTCAACTTTGAGCAGCCAAAATCACTGATATCTTCTTAATTTGGGAGTCCATTACTAGTCTTCTTTGTTGAGCAGCCCGAGTTCCGTTTTGAAGAACAAAAACTTGGACTCGTCCAGCGGCTTGGTGAATATGTCTGCAACTTGCCTGTCTGTGGAGACATATTGTAGATCAATGTCTCCATTTTCCACATGCTCCCGGATGAAATGAGAGCGAAGCTCTATATGCTTGGTTCGGCTGTGGGAGACTGGATTGTTGGCAATTGTTATAGCACTGGATGAGTTGCAAAATAAGGGAATGTTCTGGAACTTCATGTCGTAGTCTTCAAACTGGTTCTTGATCCATAAAAGCTGTGCACAACAGCTGCCTGCAGAGATATACTCTGATTCAGCCGTTGAGATGGCTACACAGTTCTGCTTCTTACTGCTCCAGGAAATAAGTCTCCTTCTGAGAAATTGGCAAGTCCCGGAGGTGCTTTTCCTATCATCTTTGCTACCTGCAAAATCTGCATCTGAAAATCCAATTAGTTCACTATCATTACTTCTTGGGTACCATAAGCCAAGATTTGGTGTACCTTTGAGGTATCTCAGGATTCGCTTTGCAGCAATGTAGTGAGATTCCTTAGAGTTCACCTGAAATCTAGCACATACACATGTTGAGAATATTATATCTGGTCTACTTGCAGTAAGGTAGAGCAAGGACCCAATTATGCTTCTGTACTTGGTTTCATCAAAAGGTTTCCCTTTCTCATCCTTGTCCAGAGACATAGCTGAGGCCATTGGAGTCCTCATAGAGGTTGCATTCTCCATTCCGAATTTCTTAAGTAGCTCTTTGGTGAACTTGGTCTGTGAGATGAAAATTCCATCCTCAGATTGTTTCACTTGAAGCCCTAAGAAATACTTCAGCTCTCCCATACTGCTCATTTCAAACTTCCCTTGCATAAGTTTGGAAAACTTCTTGCAGAGGTTGTTATCCGTAGAGCCAAAAATGATGTCATCGACATAGATTTGCACTAGCAAAATCTTGCCTTTTATTTCCCTAAGAAATAATGTCTTGACTATCTTTCCTCTTGTGAACTTGTTCTCAAGAAGAAAGGTGGACAGCGTCTCATACCAAGCTCGAGGAGCTTGTTTAAGACCATATAGTGCTTTTTGCAGTAAATAAACATAATTAGGAAAGGTTGAATCAACAAAACCTGGCGGTTGCTCTACATACACTTCTTCCTTTATGTCACCATTTAGGAAGGCGGACTTGACGTCCATCTGATAGACGGTAAAGCCCTTAAGTGCAGTGTAGGCAAGAAATAACCTGATCGCCTCCAGTCTTGCTACTGGAGCATAAGTCTGGTCGAAGTCGATTCCTTCTTCTTGACGATAGCCCTTGGCGACAAGTCTAGCTTTATTCTTTATAATTGTTCAATCTTCGTCCATCTTGTTCCGGTAGACCCATTTTGTCCCAATGACGTTCTTACTCTTGGGTCTAGGAACAAGTGTCCAAACTTTGCATCGTTTGAACTGATTCAGCTCTTCTTCCATGGCTAGAATCCAGGATGCGTCGGAGTTGGCTTCCTCAAACTTCTTTGGTTCAACCTGTGAAAGAAAACTTAAGTATAAATTCTCGTTAGTTGTACCTCGACGAGTTCTGACGCCATCCCGAGGATCTCCTATGATTTGATCAACGGGGTGATCCTTCAAGTGTCTGAACTCTAAAGTCCTTGCATCTGGGATCTCTTCAGCCACTGGAGTTGCATCTTCAGCTGGGATGTGTTCTTCATTTTGATCATCTACCTCTTCAATGGGGTTTATAGAGGTGATCTTGATGAACGTCTCATCCTTATCTTTAGTAGTTTCATCCAGGCTAAGTTCTTTCAACTTTGTACCTGCATCTACAATAGGCACACTAGACAAGTTGCTTTGTAGCAGACTCGTCTCATCAAATACAAGATGTATCGACTCTTCCACCTCCAGAGTTTTTCTATTGAATACTCTATAGGCCTTACTATGGCTACTATAACTTACAAAAATACCTTCAAAGCTTTTCTCGCTAAACTTGGTAGTGTGATACTTACCGTTGTTAAGTACGAAGCACTTACAGCCAAAGATTCTGAAATACGAAATGGTTGGTTTCCTGCCTTTTAAAAGTTTGTAAGGAGTCTTATCATGGTTCTTGTTGATGAGAGCTCGATTTTGCACGTGACAAGCGGTGTTGACGGCCTCAGCCCAGAAGTACTCTAGAAGTGAAGCATCACTCAACATGGTCTGGCAAGCCTCTATGAGTGTTCTATTCCTTCTCTCAGCTACTCCATTTTGCTGTGGAGTGCGAGGAGAGGAAAACTCATGAAAGATACCTTGACTTTCACAGAATTCTGTCATGGCTCCAGACTTGAATTCCGTTCCATTGTCACTTCTGATTTTGACTACGGAACAGTTGTATTCATTCTGGATCTGCCTAACCAAATTAGTGAAAATACCGAAGGTATCTGACTTGTGTTTCAGAAAGAACACCCACGCAAAGCGCGAGTAATCATCCACAATAACCAACGTATATTCCTTACCTCCCAAACTTCTAACCTGCAGTGGACCAAACAAGTCCATATGGAGAAGCTGTAAGCTTCTATTGGAATCCTTGCCTATCATGCTTTTAAACGAACTTCTTGTTTGCTTGCCTTCGATACAAGCGTGACAAGGACTGTCCGTAACGCACTTGACATTAGGTGCATCACGTACTAAGTTTTGAGAGAATAATTTATTAATAGTTTTGAAATTAATATATGCTAGTCTCTTGTGCCATTGGTCAGCAAGAGATGCACTACTTTTTGCCAAAAGACACACTAGTATCGAAGAGTCTATACAAATGAAATTTAAACAGAAAATATTTCTGCTTCGAGTGCCTGATAAAATAGTTTCCATGTTGTTAACCGATTTTATCAAACACTTGTCAGCATGAAATTCAACTATGTATCCTTTATCGCATAATTGGCTTATGCTGATGAGATTGTGTTCCAATCCTTCAACATAGGCTACATCCGAAAAGGATACGCTACCGTTAGAGATCATACCATAGCCTTTAGTTATTCCTCGATCTGATTCTCCAAAGATGACCTTTGGTCCGTTGCAGACTGAGGTATAATTTTGGAGTAGGCTCCTTGTCCCGGTCATATGCCGAGAGCATCCACTGTCCAAGTACCAGATTGGCATTTTGGTGGCCTTTGGACATACCTGCATTTACAATCATTTAGCCTTAGGAACCCAAACAAGTTTGGGTCCTTGGTCTCGAGTTAGAATACTCCCCCTACGAGTATTAGCCTCATGAGTGGTCACTCTCACGTTGCTAACTTTAGGGGTTGCAGCATTTTTAGGATTGAACCAACAATCAATGGCAAAATGACCAATTCTGCCACAACACCAACAGTCGAACCTGTTGTATCTTTGCCTTGTGTAGTCCTGCTCTACTTTCTGGAATGAAGGTCCAGCAGGAGCTTTACTCTTGGAGGAAGAGGCTTCATGATGATGGCAATTACAAGAAGTCTTCTTCTTCATAGGCTTTTCTACAATGGGTTTTACTTTTGGTGTCTTTTTGATATTGTGACCATGAGCAAAAGGTCCATAGCTTTGAAGTTGAATCTCTTCATAAGGTGCTTTGAAGGCACTCTCGCCGAAGTTACGAGGACGAGTCCAACCTTGGTATCTTGACTTAGGCTTCTCAGGGATCGGCCTAGAAAAGTGTCCATAGGTAGACTTATAGTCGAGCTCGTTCGTAGGAAAGATAACTTTCTTGAACAGAACAGGTTCCAAGGGAGCTTTCCCTTTTTCTTCAGCTAGAGCCTTCCAGGCAGCCTTATTCTTTCTCATGGCCTTGTTTGTCCTAGAAGATTTACTAGAAGAGCCAATGTGGCCTAAACCAGCACCCTTGGCCTTAGCAGAGAACTCAGCAATGATTGGAAGAACTGTCTTAGGCTTAGAGAAACTCTCAACAAGTTTCTTTTCAGCCTCGAGTTGTTGTTCCAATTCTTTGATGATTTCCTCTTTAAGGTCGAGGTGCTTGAGAGCTTAATTGTATTCATCCATAACACTGTTTAAGATATCTTGAAGAGAGTTAGTCTTATTGACTTCTTCTTTCAAGATGCTCTCACTAGCCTGTAGAGATTTTATCTCTTTGGCTTGATTTTTCACTACTCTACGATATTTCTCGTAGGTCATGAGCAACTCTTTGTACTGGGCCATGAGTTCAGATTCATCTTTAGAGGAATAGCCCTCTTGGTCATTATCATCATCAGACTCAGAGAGAGGAGTGTGAGATTTTACCTCCCCAGTGAACTAGGGGACTTGTTCATCATCTGAGTGAGCCATGAGCCCAAAGTAAGCTTCCTCTTCTTCACTCGACTCAGATGAGTCGGAGTCGCTGAGAGTTTTGCTCTTCTAGGCTACTAGACTCTTCTCTGTCCTCTTCTTATGGTGTGAGGATTTCTTTTCCTCTCTTCTTCCACCTTCATTCTTTTTGTGAGGGCGGTCGGCGATGACATGACCTAGCTTATTGCAACAATAACAAACGATGTCAGTCGAAATCTGTTTGTTCTGTTTAGAGTTATACCTGTCATGGCTACTTGACCCTTTCTTTCTCTGATCACCATCACGTCGTGATCTTTTGAATGAGGCATCTTTGCCTCTCCATTGCTTCTTCTTATTTAAGAATTTCTTGAATTGCCGGGAGAGCAATGAGAACTCTCCTTTAGATAGTTCTGAGCCAGATGAGCTTGGATCAGATGATTCTTCTTCATCAGCTTCAGGAACTGGGGCAGGAGAGCTAGCCTTTGTCTTCCTTGAGCTATCTACCTTTAGAGCGACAGACTTCTCCTTGGATGCAGACCTGCTGATCTCTTCTTCAGCTTTTCTTGAGTTGATTTGCAGCTCATAAGACATAAGCTTTCTGAACAGATTCTGCGGGTCTGTCTCAGCTAACCTTCCAAACTCCCGAATGGCACATACCTTATTGTCCCATTCCTTAGTTAGGGATCTTAAGAATTTGTCATTGAGTTCCCCATTGGTGAAGACACGACCATAAACTCTGAGGCCATTTACTATCTTGAAGAAGTTCTCAAAAGTGTCAGCTATGGCTTCCTTATGACCCTGCCTGAAGGCTTCATATTTTTGGTTCAGTAGGGACCTTCGATCATCCCTTACTTCTTCTGTACCTTCCATTAGAGTCACTAGGGATTGCCACATCTCCTTGGCAGACTGGCAATGAATCAGATTCTGCAGCATTGAGTCATCGACAGCACTTGCGATAATATTTTTGGCTTTCTTGTCCAACGAGACAAGTGCAATCTCGTCCTTATCGAGATCCATCAATTTCTTTGGAACTTGCTTAGATGAATCTATGGTGGAGGTGGTCATAGGAATGTGGGGACCTTCTTCAACTATCATGAAGATCCGGGGATCTACTGATTCCATGAAGAACTTTACTCTTTCCTTCCACATAGGAAAATTGTTCTTAGTGCAGATAGGGAGTTTAGCAAAATCCTTGGTCTTACTCATGCTTGATACTATTCAAGAAATAACTTAGAGGGATAAGATCAAGGTGTTAACCTTTTAACGATCAACCTCCCTCTGATACCAATTGAGAGTACTAAGTTGTTAGCCTAAATCACCTAGAGGGGGGTGAATAGGTGAAATGTGTGTCAAATGCGGAATTAAAAATAACACAGCACACATCAAGCAATCACAGACGACAAGAGATTTATAGTGGTTCCCCAATCTTGGGTACGTCCACTTTACTCACCGATCTAGCAAATCACTAGACTCGGCTACTCCACTATCTCGGATTGAAAACAATCCTACACCTCGGAACCACATTCCTACAAAACTCGATCCAACTGGATCTACACTCGGAAGATAAAGCCTTCCTACAAATCTCGAAGAAAAACTCCTACAAAGAAATTTGGTTTGAAAATAAAATACAAACAGTAATATTCTTAGATCTGGATCTTGACAGTCTTCTTCCTTGAGAGCTTTGGCTTGATCAGAATATGTTGAAGACGACTTGAGATAGATCCACAAATCTGAAAAATGGAATCACCTCGATCGAGAAAATAGATCTGAAATCTATGAGGCTTGGCGAGATCGAGTGATTAACTTTCGTCTGGATCGCTGGAGAATAAAAGTTGAAGGCAGCGATCGAAGATCGTCGATCCAGAGCTTCTTCCGTGAACGTCAATGGCGGCGGCGGCTACGTGAGGAATTAGGGTTCACGGGATTTCCTTTTTCTCTTTCTTAAAAGATAATAATCTTAGAAAAGACTTATTATTTAGTCAAATTTGAAAGGACCTATTTATAGGTGGACTCCAACGGTCAGAAAATTAATTAGGGATGACACGTGGACCAATCAGAAATGATTGATTTGAAATACACAGCGAAATTGACTTAGAGAATTTCAGGAAAAATTTAAACAGATTTACTCGAGTCATAAAAGAAACATACTCGAGTATCAGATGGTATATACTCGAGTGGATAGAAGGAGTATACTCGAGTATAAGAAAAGAAGCTACTCGAGTGATTCAAAGATCAGCACTCGAGTGAATTTAGAACTACTCGAGTATGAGAGTATATACTCGAGTAAAAACACTTAGAGAAAATTTGAGATAAGATAGGAAAAACTACTCGAGTGAAAGGGTTGGAGATACTCGAGTGAGGGGAAAAAGAACTACTCGAGTATCTGGGGAAGATTACTCGGGTAATCACTAAGCTACTCGAGTATGAATAACAACTACTTGAGTACAGAATCACTTACTCGAGTATATAGGGAACTACTCGAGTATGTAGACTTAGAATTTTTCTGAGATGAGAAGCACAGATCTACTCGAGTATGAACAGAACATTTACTCGAGTAACTAACCAACTACTCGAGTGCAAGTTATCATCTACTCGAGTATAATGCAGTCTACTCGAGTATGTAACCTAACTTACTCGAGAGCAGACTCACTTACTCGAGTGTAAAAGGTGGTACTCGAGTATGTGGACTTAGAGAAATTTTTGGATCTAATAACAGAAGGATCTACTCGAGTATAATATATGACTTACTCGAGTGACTAACTATCTACTCGAGTATAAACTTATCTACACGAGTATACAGAGTCACACGAGTATGTCTGAGGATCTACTCGAGTACTAAGTCACTTACTCGAGTATATAAAGAAGGCTACTCGAGTATGTGGACTTAGAAAAAATTTCTTCTGAAAAGATAAACTTCAACACTTCAGTCCACCAATCCAAGTGCTTGTATAGGAAGTGTATCCCAATAGAGAGGCTATACATGGGCCAACACCTTGGATCACACAATGAGGGATTACATTGTATGGTCCTGTGTTTGGTGACCCATTATAGACTGACATTGGTCTACACTTGGCAATGAGAACCTGCACACATACAACTTAAACACAATATCAAATACACCTTAATTCATCTTAGTTCAAGGTCTGACCTCCTACAAATCTGAGGTATTGTGGAGACAAATCCCAACATTTTGCTTTCAAACTTATAATTCAGCACTTTTCCTCTCTTAGTAATCATGTTCTTGCCTTTTTATGTACTTCCTTTATCATGTTAAGTAGCTAATTTCATTAGCACTTAATCATGATAACCTTTGAAATTTAATAAACTTCTCTTTGTCAAGCTTTATTATTTTCACTTCGATCTATCTTTTATTCATATTATATGATTTTGTTCTTAGATCTGTATCCTAGATTTACCAAGAGATTGTGGATATGAGTAGATCACTCAAAGATAGAAGGAGTTACATGAACTCCTCGAGAGAGGATGACATATATCTTCTGGATTGGTGTCAAATCGAATAGCGGGGTTCGCCGTGTAAAGCAAGCTTAGGGGTTTTTACTGGCCAGCAGTTCTTAATCGATCAACCTAAGTTTAGTCGAGAGCATATTCTCGAGAGAGGCACTTTTGTATTTTGGGAACTTCCACGGTCGAAGTAGGTAATTTAGAAGTTTTTCTATCATGAAAAGTTTATTTTAATTCAAAGGGAGTCTCGATCAAGTATTACTTTTTATATCATTTTTCTGTTTTAGTTTAATCAACCTTTAATTTATATTTTAATAAAATAATATTAATTTGCGTGAGTAGAAGTAATCAACTGGCTCAGAAGAATACGACACTTGATATTTTATTTAAAATATCATATACTATGAACGGTAGGTGCTCTTGCCTATAGTACGTAGAATTTAGAAATATTTTCAAAACCTAAATTTTAACCATCAAGTTTTTGGCACCATTGTCGGGGAGTAATTGTAACGCCCCGAAAATCGTAATCGAACCGGTCGCATCCTAAGGAAATTTTCGGTGCCTAAATAGGAGCACACGTCCTGGGATACGGGCGTGTCCAAGGCCGTGTCCTTCCATGTATTGGCCGTTCTGTGTCCTGTGAGGGACACGGCAGAAAAAACGGCAATGCATAGTATCGACACGGGCGTATAAAGCTTGACACGGGCATGTTCATACCTGTGTCACTTCCTGTGTCCTGCTCGGATTGAAACTGGGTTGTGCCGACTGAAGTACACACGCATGTACTTGTCTACACGGGCCTGTACTGGTACACATGGGCGTGTTCCTACCCGTGTCCAGTCCGGGACGTGACAGTTGGCGTGGA
This sequence comes from Platanthera zijinensis, assembly GCA_039513925.1. NCBI lineage: Eukaryota > Viridiplantae > Streptophyta > Magnoliopsida > Asparagales > Orchidaceae > Platanthera > Platanthera zijinensis. Next base: position 197,242,613 of record CM077082.1, read on the forward strand.
ATTTATTTGTGACACGCCCCTAGGTCACGGGCGTGTCAGGTTGAGAGACGGGCATGTCTTGACCCGTTTCCTTTTCTGTGCTCGACGTTCATGCCTTTATCGGGGCACACGGCTGTGTGCAAGGTCGTGTTCGGCTTGGGAATGACTGATTTTTGGCGAATCTAAGCCGTTTGTTTTCTTTAAACATGATCTTATAGCCCAGATGGGTTCCTGTTTTATTAAGGTCGGGAATAGAGAATTAATTCCTCATTATCTCTTAAGGCATTCTCTTTCTAAGGAGTTAGAGAGAGGAGAGAGCAAGGAGGAAGGAAGAGGAGGAATCTAGCTGCTGGCAGAGCATTGGAGCACCGAATCGAGAACCGAGACTGGATCCGCGGAGGAAATTCCCTTGCGAAGTTTTCCATCCGGATAGTTTCCCATGGCGCAAAAGCGAACTTCAAGGGTAACGATCCTCCACTTGGACATGTGAAGTCTTTTTCCATTCTGCATAGGAAATCTGCTCCTGCAAGTGTGTGGTGAGTGTGCGGTATTCCTTGGGGTAGATGTGAATAGTCCCTCTTGTGTTGCATATAGAGTCTGAAATAAAAGTACGGACATAGTCATGGTGTGTGAAGCCTACCCAGACGTGTTGGTCTGGATTAGAGATGTTGCATATTGTATGGATTACCGGAGAAGACTCTGTGCTATATGTTTTTAGGGTTTCTACACGATAGATTGCAGCAGGGATCCTTGGGGATTAACTCCAAGGCGCACCCGGAAAACTTAGTGGAAATGTAGTTCTGCTAACTTGGCGGCCAGGGAGCCAGCCTTGAACATAACTGGGTTATGTGATGATTGGGAATGAATTAGGATCCAAGAGAAGCTTGGCATGCACGTACGTCTTAAAGTGACTAGGCAGAGTGGGTAACGGGCAAGTGGAATCAGACCTGGGCTATGCGGTTCGGTGCGAGAGACACAAAAGAGGGACTGGCCGTTGGCATAGTCGGGATTCTAAGACTATGGTCAAAAAGACTAAAATGCTCACGTTGTTGCCATCCCGGCGATGGTGGTGAAGCCACGAAATTGACCGGATTCACCGATATTTTGCCCTGAGTGCACAGGTTGTTTGGATGTGCGAGCCTACACCTATGGCAAAGTATTATTGCACTTATTATTTAGATAGGCTAATGAAATGCAGGGAAGGAGCACCGCCGTCCCGAGTAAGGGGCGGGGTCGTTATTATTTGGTCAGCTTTAGCTGACCATTGCTTTGTTTGCCACCGTGCGTTGGAATGTTGCTTGTAGGTGATGCGGAGCCAAGTACCATATATCGGGCGTAAGCCCATATTGCTGTGATGGCACTCGAAGGCCAAAGCGAATTGTTTTTTTATTTTTTCATGAGTAGCCGGCCTGCGAGCCGATGTATGTAAAACATTACTTTGTTAAGTGAACTCTTATAAGTCCATAAGGCCATGTACTTTTGTGTATTTTTATATTTCATTCCTATTGTGTTTAGTGTACGTTCATGATATATACTATCTGTTATTGGGTTCTCACAACAGCTTAAAAGCTTCCACTAGTTGCTCTGTGTAGGACATTTGTGATTGGAAGAATGGTTCCATTCTATAACGCTTCAGTCTGTCTGTAGTATATGGCGTCGGGCCCGTACCGGACCTACTGCTATATACCATGCGACGGATAGGGGTGTTACAATTTGGTATCAGACTACCGGTTCCGGTCTTGCTTATTGGAATTCGTGGGCGAATTCTTTTAAGGAGTGGTGAGCACATGTATGTGCGTCATCGTTATAACATTAAAAAACCCATGAATGTCCACTTAGGAATGAAAAATACACTTGTTTTGAGGAACTTGAGTGTTCTAATGATTTCTTTTAGCAATCTGTTTGTCGCCTAATCAAGGGTTTATGCTATTATAGGCAACTAGGAGCGGTGCTGGGCAATCGAAACATCCATGATCGGAAGAAAGTAGTGCATCAAATGACGTGCCTATAACACCTCCTTCAGCAGAAACCATCAGATTGGTGGCTGAAGCAGTCTTTGCTATGATAAATACCCAACCTGTAAGGCAAGTGCAGCACGCACCACCTATTAATGAGCAAGAACTGATTAGGGTGGTAGAGCCGGGAGTGGTAGAATGCGTGGTAATTGATCAAGTAGCACCAAGGAGAGCAACGGAGAAGCAGCTCATGCATGTAATAAGCTTTAATCCTCCGGTGTTTGTCGGAACTGGAATGCCAACTCAAGCTGAGGATTGTCTCTCTACGATGAAGAGATTCTTGACCGCCACAGAAATTAAGGAGTGGCAAAAGACCACCATAGCAACCCTCCTATTGGCTGGTGAGGCAAGGCAGTGGTGGGACAAGTTAGAGGTTCATCTCTTAGTGGGAAGGCAAGTTGCTGATGTGCCTATAGAGGAATTCTCAAGGTTGTTCTTGGCTAGATATCTACCCTCTTCTCAGAAGCTTGAGATGGAGAATCAGTACCTTGGTTTGACTCTAGGAGACAGAAGTGTAGATGAGTACCTCCACGAGTTTAAACAGTTGGGTCGTTATGTTGGTGCGATGTTTACTGAGGAGGAGCGGAAGACCAAACGATTCTATGAGAGTCTACGGGGTGACCTACAACTACTCCTTACTGGGCCTAAGGAATAGGGCTTCCTATCCTTGGTTAATTCGGCCTGGTCATTGGAAAAGGCCGTGAAGAAAGTGTAAGAGAAGAAAGACCCACGGGAAAAGAAGTCAGAGTTCAAAGTGCTGAATACAAAGTCGGGTTTCCATAGATGGAATAAGAAGCTAAAAACTTCGAGCTCAGCCCCTTCGTCTGGTGTGACGGGGGAAACCACAAGTCAAGTCCCAGGAGCTTGCTACAACTGTGCAAAGATGGGGCATTTTGCTCGTGAATGTTGGAGCGGACGTGCAAAGTCTTAGAGGAAGCCTGGAGCATCATATAAAGAAAAAGGGAAGGCGGTGGAGTCAATCGCATCCCACCTTGCTCTAGCCCAGCCTAGAGTATATAATCTTGGTTTGCAAGAGGCCATAAAACAAGCTGACGTGGTGACAGGTATAGCAGTTTAGCTTTATGTAGTTGTTACCTTTTAACATGTTAGCTTATAAATGTTGGTGTTAGGCTTTGTGTTAATTTTCGATAGTCCGGCGAGAGCCCTGTTTGATACGGGATCTTCGCATTCCTTCTTGTCCGAAAGATTCGTACCGCGCATCGAATTTCCTTCCTTGATGGAAAAGGACAAGTTGGATGTGTTGTTGCCCAATGGATTCTCAATACGCGCGGATAGAATCTATGTGGTAAAGATACGGATTGGGGATTAGGAGTTTGACTTGCAAGCATTGCTACTGCCGTTACTGGAGTTCACGTAATATTTTTTATGAACTGGCTCTCAGAGCAGCGAACATGCATTGATTGCAGCTAAAAGGAGGTTAAGTTGGGACTAAATACTGATCGGGAGACTATGTTTGCGGACATAAAAGGGTCGAGCAAGATTTTGATGTCGGCTCTTCAGGTGATTAAGGCAGTTCGGTCTGGGGCAGAGCTGTTTGTCACCTTAGTGCAGGCTTCAACACCTAAACCTAGTCTGGGCAGTATTTCAGTTGTGTTCGAGTATCCTTATGTGTTCCCAGATGATCTCTCGGGAGCCCCTCCTCAGCGGGAGATTGATTTTACAATTGAGGTGGTGTCCGGGTGCCAAACCGGTATCACGCTCTCAGTATCGGATAGTGCCTAGATGGCGGGGCTGAAGGTGCAACTGCAAGAGTTGTTGGAATAAGGGTATGTGCATCCAAGTTCGTCACCTTGGAGCGCACCGATCCTCTTCGTTAAGAAGAAGGATGGGAGCTTGTGACTCTGTATCGCCTATCGAGAGTTGAACAAGCTTACGGAAAAGAATAAGTATCCGATCCCAAGGATTGACGATCTATTTGATCAGTTTGTTGGGTCAATAGTATATTCAAAGTTAGATCTGAAATCCGGATACTACCAATTAAGGATAAGGGAAAGTGACATCCCAAAGACAGCGTTCAGCACACGGTTTGGGCATTATGAGTTCACGGTCATGCCATTTGGGTTGACCAATGCGCCATCCATGTTTATGGATCTGATGAATAGGACGTTCAGAGAGTACCTTGACTGTTTAGTGATAGTATTTATCGACGATATCTTAGTGTACTCGCGGTGTGAGGATGATCACTACAAGCATCTGCATATGGTGTGGGAGACGTTGATTAAGAATCAGTTGTATGCTAAGTTCTCCAAGTGTGAGTTCTGGTTATCCATAGTAGCGTTCCTTGGTCATATTGTTAGTGGAGAAGGGATAGCGGTCGATCCGGCGAAGATAGTGGCGATACGAGAGTGGCCTGTATTTACTATAGTGGCGGAAGTCCGAAGCTTTCTGGGGCTTGCTGTCTACTACAGGCACTTTGTAGCGAACTTCTCACTGATAGCGCTACCACTCACGATGTTGATAAGGAAGGATCAAAAGTTTGTGTGGTCGCTAGAGTGCACACAGGATTTTGAAGAATTGAAGAGGCGGTTGACCGCGGTTCCTATTTTACTTTCGCCAAGTGGGACCAAAGGGTTTGAAATTTATAGTGATGCTTCGAGCAGTGGTTTGGTATGTGTTTTGCTACAGCATGGGAGCGTGATAGCCTATGGATCACGTCAATTAAAGGTTCACGAGTGGAATTATCAAGTCCATGACTTGGAGTTAGCGGTCGTGATATTTGCTCTAAAGCTGTGGAGGAACTACCTGTACGGTGTAAAGGTCGATATCTACACCGATCATAAGAGCCTTAAGTACTTGTTAGATCAGAAGGACCTGAACATGAGGCAGCGGAGGTGGATGGAGTTTCTGGGGGACTACACCTTCAAGATACATTATGTGCCTGGGAAAGGAAATTTAGTGGCGGATGCATTGAGTCGCAGGGCTCCTGCGCAGGCCAGCTAGTTGGCGGTACATGGTGAGAGTTTGGTCTGTGATTTGGAGGCATTGGAGATCTCTTACATTGACAAGCAGACAAGTGCTGAGGAGAAATTGTATTGGACAGAGGTGCAGTATGACCTAGTTGATAGGATTCGGCTGGCTTTGGTTCAGGATAGTAGTATGAAGCAGATCTTGGATGAAACTTTGGATGGTTCAAATTCCCAATTTGTTGTTGATGATGGACTATTGAGGAGGGACGGTCGCCTATGCGTCCCTAGTACGGATAATCTTTGGGAGGAGTTGATGTACGAGGCTCATCATACCAAGTACTCAATCCACCCGGGGAGCACGAAGATGTTTAAAGACATGAAGAAGTTGTTCTTGTGTCTAGGATTGATGAAGGATGTAGCACTTTATGTGGCGAAGTGCCATATATGTGCCTTGGTGAAGGCAGAGTGCCAGAAGCCCGGAGGTTTTTTGAAGTCCTTGTCTATCCTGGAGTAAAAGTTTGACGACATTTCAATGGATTTTGTGCATGGCTTGCCAAAGTCGCAGAGGGGAAATGACGCCACCTGGGTGGTCATAGATAGATTGACAAATTTGTCGCACTTCATCCCGAACAGGAAGGAAGATCCGGTGGAAAAGATAGCCAAACTCTATGTGGATAATATTGTACGTTTGCATGGTGTTCCCCGTAGTATTGTTAGTGATCGAGATGGACGCTTCACGTCAAATGACTTGAGACTAGTGAATAAATTGATGGGGACTAAGCTGAGTTTCAGCATAGCCTTTCATCCACAGACGGATGGTCAGACCGAGAGGGTCAACAGGACGATGGAGGACATGCTTTGCATGTGCGTCTTGGATTTTGGAAAGCAGTGGGAAGATCACCTGTACATGGTGGAGTTTGCATATAACAACAGCTATCAAGAGAGTATTGGAATGGCGCCTTCGAGGCCTTATATGGGAGAAAGTGTCGCACGCCGTTGTCTTTGTTGGAGACAGGAGAGTCTAAGTTATACAAACGTCAAGCAGTGGAAGACGCCACTTCAATGATACATACAATTCAGGAATGGTTGAAGATCGCTCAAGATAGGCAGGCAAAATACTATAATGCCAAGCATAGGAACGTGGAGTTCGGTGTTGGCGACTGGGTGTATTTTAAAATCAAGCCATTTAAGGGTGTCTCGCGGGTTCGATGCTTGATGAAGCTGAGTCCGAGATACCTTTGACCATTTGAGATCCTGGAGCGGGTTGGCGAAGCAGCGTATCCATTAAAGCTGTTAGTGGAGTTGAGTGGGCTACATGATGTGTTCTACATATCGGTGTTGCGGAAGATTGTGCAAGAGCCTTCGCAGGTCGTTGCGGTCGATCAAGTGTTAGTTGATAACGGGTTGACGGCAAAGGTCAAGCCAGTACGCATTGAAGACTTTGAAGTCAAACAACTCTGCAACAAGGAAATCTGAATAGTTAAAGTCCATTAGGGATAACTGCAGATGCGAGGAGCTTTCATGGGAGCGAGAGTAGACTATGTGGGAGGAATACCCCCAGTTATTCCACTCAGGTAACATTTAAATTTTGTGTACCAATACATAATTTCGGGACGAAATTTTTTTAAGGGGCGAGATTTGTTACTCCCCGAAAATCGTAATCGAACCGATCGCGTCCTAAGGAAGTTTTCAGTGCCTAAATAGGAGCACACGGCCTGGGACACGGGTGTGTCCAAGGCCGTGTCCTTCTCTGTGTTAGCCATTCTATTTCCAATGAGGGATACGGCAGAAAACATGGCTATGCACAGTATCGACACGGGCATGGTCATACCCGTGTCACTACTCGTATCCCGCTCACATTGAAAATCGGCTGTGCCAACTGAAGTACAAGGTCGTGGTACACGGGAGAGTACTGGTCGACACGGGCATGTACTGTTCGACACGGGCGTGTACTGGTCCATATGGGCATGTTCCTACCCGTGTCCAGTCTGGGACGTGACGGTTGGCGTGGCGGTTATTTGTGACACGCCCCTAGGTCACGGGCATGTCAGGTTGATACACGGGCATGTCTTGACCGGTGTCCTTTTCTGTGCTTGACGATCAAGCCATGATCGGGGCATACAGCTTGGGACACGGCCGTGTGCAAGGCCGTGTTCAGCTCGGGAATGAGAGATTTTGGGCGATCTGTAACACCCCTATCCGTCATATAGCATATAGCAGTAGGTCCGGCCGGGGCCCGACGCCATATACTACGGACAGACCGGTTGGTTACGCGTTGAAACCATACAACCAATCACCAACGACCTACACAGAGTCATTCTAGCAGAAGCAAATTATTAAGTTGCACAAATACAAGAACCCTGCCAAGCAGGAATGTCCACTACAGAAGTAACAATAGGAATGAAAATACAAAAGTACCGGCCTTAAGGCCTTACAAGGTTTGCTTAACAAAATATGTCTTACATACTTCGGCTCGCAGGCCGGCCATACATGAAATAAACGGAAAGCATAAAAAGGGTTAGGCCTTCGAGGGCCAGCACCGCAACATGGGCTTTAGCCCGCTATTTTCCGCTCGGCTCCTGATGCGTGGAATTACGGCAAGCGCACCGGTCGCACAAGTAATAAAGTTTGGGAATAAATCCCCGAGTGTCGGTCTCTTGAGGAACACAGTAAGGGATGAGTTAATGTCGAGGAGGACTTGAGATTGAAGTCCTCGGGGCGAAGGTAACGATGGGGGTTTTGATGGTTGTGGAAAATAAAGTAAAAATCTAACAACTACTCCTATGCAACGCCGCTATGCGATGCTTCGCCAGGCGGGATGGAAGACTAGTCGGGCCGCAATGCACCGAATCGCTAGGCGTTCCCATGGGCGAGTAGGCAAGCGTATGAGGTGGAGAGAATGGCGGAAATCCTACTATGCAGGCCGCTATTTTGCACTGCTTCGCCAGGCGGGATGGAAACTACACGGGCCGCTATGCACCGAATAGGCGCTTGGCGGATGGAAGAGTAGGCCCTAGCGGATGCCAGGTGGTTAGAACGGCGGAATGACCGGGTCGTGTGCCTGACCTCTTCGCAATGCACGCCACTAGCAATTGCTAGCCATGCGGCAAGGGTGGATGGATGGAGGATCACCGGAATATAGCGCACCTCAAGCAATAATAACAAAATCACAATAACTCACATAGACAAGGAATAAGTGAAAATGCTAATCAATAAAAATACTTCATCAATACAAAGAGTTAAGCTAAGCTATCAAATACAAGAGGAAGAGGTGTGCGAATCGACCGGATCCGAAGCCTTATTGAGGGTTCACGGTTGGAATCCCGGGTTGTCAATCCGAGTCCAAGCTCGGTCCTCAACTGCGTCCGGGGTAGAGGAGGCTGTCACTCACTCCTAATGGACCCGTCTTCTTCGTTGAAATGACCCATACATTGCGGCTCCAGCTCCTCCTAACTTGATGGAGAAAGCTAGGTCAAAACTCCGCTTGAAGCTCTAGGATGAAGGAGGAGGCCGAGAGGATGCTCCGGCGTTGATTTGGCGTTGAAAGCTTGCCCGGAGACCCTCCCTAAGGTGGAGGATGAAGGGGGACGGAGGAAACCCTCCCGTAACCGAGACGAAGAACGGCGGAAAAATCGCGGATCTGGCCAATCTCCCGAATAGGGCAAAACCTGCGCTATTTATAGAAAACAGAATTTAAACAGTGGGCGCACGATCACTGGCGCACGACCAGTGGTCGTGCGCGATATAGTCAGTGATCGTGCGATATGGAGGCAGAAAAGTGGAAAAAGATACGGCCTAATGACACGGCCTGCGCACGACCGGCACCTGCGCACGAGCAGTGATCGTGCGCGGACCCATATCACGGCCCCCCATGGTGATCGTGCGATATGCCGGGACAGAACTTTCACAGGATCAGACACGCCCGTCAAACTGACTGCGCACGACCGATGATCGTGCGCCAAAGAGGTCGATGGTCGTGCGTGGGTAAAAACGCACGACCAGGTGTGACTCCTTTGCCAAAAATGGTGAAAGCCCGTGTCCTACCCTGGACGTGTTCCCACACGATCCCAGAACCTGCAGGAAAACTAGACGTGATGTCGAATATGGCAGTCACAGACATTAATAAAATGCCCGAGCAAAAAGGGAAAATCGACACGCCTGACACGCCTCCGACAGCCCGTGTCGGGGCCCGTAAAAAGGTCACCTGCACAAAACGTGGAAAACTGTAGCGAACCAAAATCGATCCCCGTGCTAATGGCGCTAAACATTTTGGTGTGCCCTTAAAGAATTTCATCCAGAAATTATAAGCAGGACTAACGAAAACAGTACCTGAGTCCGAAAATAGGTATCCTCGAGCATAGTCTACTCCCGTTCCCAGAGGACTCATCACACCCCAATTATCAGACTTAACCATTTGCGCGTCCCGAGCAGTCTCTTGACCTAAGCATCTTCGACGGGGAAAAGGCTTGAACTAGCTAACAACCCTTCGTCCAGAAATTGCAAAACGGAGTACCATGCGAAGTCGCATGCTCGCGTGCATAAAAATAAAGTAGAGGAAATTTTTAAGTATACAAAATATTTTATATTTTTCACAATGCGTATCAAAAATTTATTATTACTCAACTCCACCGAGTAGCTTCAATCACGGTGAATCATCCGGTCTTACGCAGACTCGGAGAACCTCAGTAGACAGGCCACTAAGGTGAGCATTGCCGAAGACCGGGGCTCAAGATTACCCCCAAAGGAATCCACCAATGTCGGAAACCATAAGCTTGCCCGTTGAACGCACTCTCAGATATACCACGGCACTAGTCAACTCAAGCGCATGTCCGTAGGACTTCGGGTAATAATGGGGCTTGCCTGGTTACGGTGAGAAAACAAGGCTCCCGATAATCTGCACATGAAGGGTATGCATCTAACCCAAATGAGCTAACGTACAAAACTAGTACTTGCGCAGCCCATTTCAAGCCAATAAACACGGGTGCACCACACCCCCAGGGCGCCATTTGTAACTCGCTTTACTAAATGGGTGTGTGCACCGCCTACTCCAAATCCAAATCATCTCAAAAAGATTTTCAATTACCGAACCAGAACACACATGCGTAGCATTTCTTTCATCATTTTTTCTTTGACCGTCTCTTTTTCTCTTTTTCAAATATTTTTTTCCGTTGCGAATGTAAACTTTTGAACTTTTTCTTTTTATTTTCAAAATCTCAGCAAATAAAAACTTGACGGAACGCGCTTCCACATTTTCACGAATAAAAATACCACATCACAACCGGGGCAACATGAGCCTAACAATATTGTCAAAACACTAAGCTTTGCGACTTGGGTGTGCGACTAGGATCATCCTTCCTATGCTATGAGGCTTTGGCGAATATAGTGGAGCTTCCCCTTCTGAATCAAAAGGAAGGGTAGGCACAAAGGGGCTAGCAAATTTCCACTGGGCGATGTTAGGAATGGGTACAAAGCTCAACCGGCTTTTGCCTCCGCCTTCAAAAGGTGGCCTACATCATGCTCACTCTAGACTAACCATGTACCAATGCTTCAAGAATAGCTTGGGGCAAGTTCTTAGCAACCGAGAAAGATAATCCTTCCTCCCTGACTCAAGCAATACGAGTCTAGTGGCAGCTACACACATTCCTATGCTACCGTTTGATTCACACTGGATTCACCAACTTTTGAGTAGAATAAGAAATATGTACGCAAATAGAAAATATTGAATCTATAAGCATACGAAAAAATTAAATCTACACAAATTTCTATACAAAACGAGAGCAGTTGACTAGAAACACAGCAAGGCCAACATTTTACTCCGTCGCACAATCCTAAACTAGCATTCTGTCTAGTTTAAATTTTTGGCCAAATCTCTGCCTGTCAACAAAGATACAAGTTCAACTCGCGGCACGGTAACAGCTAAGCACGCGCTCATCATGCACCGACAACCAGTGTAGTGGTGTGCGAGCCCTGCAATGAACATAAACAAAATAAAATACGAAAAGCTTCTAGTATGCAAAAGAAATGTGCACGTTTTGCAAAAGGTAAACATGCTCTCCCCCAGACTTAAACTAAACAACACATCAAATGCCTCATAGAGAAATTAATGTCCTTTTGATCAAAATGAGCTATTTTAGGCTCTTGAAGAGGTTATATATCCCAATGCTTACAGCCGTATAGTGAGCATACCAGAACTTGACGCGTGAAAAGTAGCAGCAGGCCCGCCAAACGAAGAATCACAACCCCGCCAATGCGTAGTTTCCATGAAAACCTGCAGCTGACGGTGCTAGCTCCATGCAAAAACAAAAGCCACTAAAGCGTATACAAAAAGAAAATACTAAACTAAGCCCTGACATAAAAAAAAAATAAAAATGCAGAAAATAAAGGATAAGTACTGGGGTTACTGTCATCCCAAAAGCTTGCACGACTTATGCGTAAAGAATTCTATTCCTTGTAAACTTCTAGCTAATGGGCCTATGAAAAGAAAAGTGCTCTACAGGCAACTGTCCTAATATCCGTGTCGGTAATGGGTACCGAGAAAACTACGGTTCCGATAGAAGATAACACAGGCCACTTACCCCTCTGCCAAAATAATCATACCTGCTCCCCACTCAGGCAGAGGAACGCTATAGGAAGTAGCCAGATGACTTGGAGGAGCACTTTGGTCCTCATTCTCCTCAAAGTCTCACCACAAAACAAATCCTTGCCTAGCAAGGGGTCATCCCACACAGGTGCGTAAGAGTCAACGGCTTGAGCACAAGGCTCATCGTCATCCCAAAGACACACAAAGTGATCAGCGGAGAATCTCTGAACCCGCACAGGCTCAGATATGGAAGGGGGATCGAGGGATAAAAAAGATGAAGAACTAAAATAATCAGTCCAAATCGCATGGGAGAGTGACTCCGGCTTCACTCTCAGCAGGATCCAAACAAAGATCATCGTCGGTATCATACGAGTCGTATCGGGGGGAATCCGACAACTCCCTGAGGTCCACGGTGGTAAGAAGAACCCCGACCTCGTCCAACTTGGAAAGAGGTGCAAACCGACGATCCGCATCGGAAAGAGGATATCAATCCTCGTCCCACCGGGGTGCGTAGAAGTGTTCCGAAGATCCACATTCTCCGTCGGAGATAGTAGAATCCTCATCCCACTTCGGCGCAACCTCGGGCACCGAATCATCCATAAATATGCCGCATCATCAGCCGACTCACAAGAAAAAGGAGTAGAAAACTCCGGCAAATACTGCGTAGGGGCAAAGCTGCTCTCAAAATCAGGCATAGAATGCGCAGGCCCCATCGCAACATCATCCGCAGATGCCACCTATACCGTCGACGACCGGAACACTCTTGGCCTCGTCCCATACAGGATCGTCCATGAGTTCCCGATCCACTCCTTGCGGGCTAACATCCGAGTGAGAGTGATCACTCAAAGGGAGCTCGTAAAAAGGGGTTGAGGAACCCATGAAGGAACTATAACGTGCGGCGAGAGATTCTTCCGTAATCTCAACGGGCAAAGAACAGCTCGACCAGCAAGGTGCGCCATTCACCACCTGAAGAGCAGACATCAGTGTATGGGCCAGGCAACACCCTGGTAGGCCCCTTGATCCACAGTAGTCTCCCGCGAACAGGGGACTGCTGCGGATGCGTCCACAGAGGTAGAAGGCTTGCACAAGCGAGGGCAATCCTTCAACATATGGCCCACACCTTGACATAGAATACACTGAAAACAGTGCTCGGCATTAGAATGACAGCGATGGCAAGTCGATGCATCTCCGCAAAGCGTCAAAAATTTACGGCGCACACCCTGTCGGCAGCATTGAGCATCCATCGCGAATAGAGCAATAACTTTACCGGAAATTACTACACACAAGAATAAAACAACTCGGATCTGCAATATTAAAAAAAAACAAGGAAGGGACAGCTCCCGTGTCGAAAGTGCCCGTGCCGGAATAAAGTAAACAATTTCAAAAACTAAAATAAAGATAAAACAGGGTATGAACAAATGGACAAGGGCGACTATCTCGCATCTACCTCTTCAAAAACTCAAACGACTGTGTTCCCCGGCAACGGCGCCAAAAACTTGATGCCTCCTGTGGAATTATAGACTCTAGGCAGTCGGAGCGCACCGGTCGCACAAGTAATAAAGTTTGGGAATAAATCCCCGAGTGTCGGTCTCTTGAGGAACACAGTAAGGGATGAGTTAATGTCCTTTCGAGGAGGACTTGAGATCCACTGAAGTCCTCGGGGCGAAGGCCCCGTCTTTCCAACGATGAAACAAGGGGTTTTGATGGTTGTGCCCCCGAAAATAAAGTAAAAATCTAACAACTACTCCTATGCAACGCCGCTATGCGATGCTTCGCCAGGCGGGATGGAAGACTAGTTGGGCCGCAATTCTTCATGCACCGAATCGCTAGGCGGATGGCCTTCGCGAGTAGGCAAGCGTATGAGGTGGAGAGAACGGCGGAAATCCTACTATGCAGGCCGCTATGCACTGCTTCGCCAGGCGGGATGGAAACTACACGGGCCGCTATGCACCGAATCGCTTGGCGGATGGAAGAGTAGGCTAGCGGATGAGGTGGTTAGAACGGCGGAATGAGGGTCGTGTGCACCTCTTCGCAATGCACGCCACTAGCAATTGCTAGTGCGGCAAGGGTGGATGGATGGAGGATGGAATATAGCGCACCTCAAGCAATAATAACAAAATCACAATAACTCACATAGACATGAATAAGTGAAAATGCTAATCAATAAAAATACTTCATCAATACAAAGAGTTAAGCTAAGCTATCAAATACAAGAGGAAGAGGTGTGCGAATCGACCGGATCCGAAGCCTTATTGAGGGTTCACGGTTGGAATCCCGGGTTGTCAATCCGAGTCCAAGCTCGGTCCTCAACTGCGTCCGGGGTAGAGGAGGCTGTCACTCACTCCTAATGGACCCGTCTTCTTCGTTGAAATGACCCGTAGATTGCGGCTCCAGCTCCTCCTAACTTGATGGAAAGCTAGGTCAAAACTCCGCTTGAAGTTCTAGGATGCTCCAAGGAGGAGGCCGAGAGGATGCTCCGGCGTTGATTTGGCGCGCATTGAAAGCTTGCCCGGAGACCCTCCCACCAACCTAAGGTGGAGGATGAAGGGGGACGGAGGAAACCCTCGTCCGAGACGAAGAACGGCGGAAAAATCGCGGATCTGGCCAATCTCCCGAATAGGGCGAAACCTGCGCTATTTATAGAAAACAGAATTTAAACAGCGCGCACGGTCACTGGCGCACGACCAGTGGTCGTGCGCGATATAGTCAGTGATCGTGCGATATGGAGGCAGAAAAGTGGAAAAAGATATAATGACTGCGCACGACCGGCAGTGCACGAGCCCCTTAGTGATCGTGCGCGGTATGGCTGGTGATCGTGCGATATGCCGGGACAGAACTTTCACAGGAGAGGTCATGACTGCGCACGACCGATGATCGTGCGCATAGCAAAGAGGTCGATGGTCGTGCGTGGGTAAAAACGCACGACCACTGACTCCTTTGCCAAAAATGGTGAAAGTCCTACCCCGGACGCCCACACGATCCCAGAACCTGCAGGAAAACTAGACGTGATGTCGAATATGGAAGTCACAGACATTAATAAAATGCAAGCAAATGTCCACTACAGGTAACAATAGAAAATACACATACGCACAGAAATACCGGCCTTAAACAAGGTGCACAAAACGTGGAAAACTATACTTCGCGAACCAAAAGAAGTGCCATAATGGCGCTAAACGGTGTGCAAAGACAAGAAAATAAGCCTAGATGAGTCCGAAAATAGGTAGCCCGCTATAAAGAGGACTCATCAGCTCCGCAGCACCTGCAAGCACAAACCACCGCCTGGTGGCAAACAAAAGCAACGGTCAGCTATGCTGACAAAATTATAACGATCCCGCCCCCAAAATCGGGTCGGCGATGCTCTTTCCCTGCACTTTATTAGTATAGGCAATATATTAATGTGAACACACATCAACACAGGCGTAGGCTCGCACGGCCACACACCCCGTGCACTCAGGGCACATTCTCGGCGAACCGGCCAACGTCACGTCAATTCAAGCCATAGACGTTCCCAATCCACCACCGCCTCTTGGACGGTCATCCATATGAGTATTTTGCCTTCCTGGCCTTGGTCACGGCAATTCAAGCCATAGACCGCCGAAGACCCTCATCCATGCCAATGGTCCTACTGAACGACATAGACCGGGTACGGTTCCGTCTGACCCGTGCTCACACCGCAACGGCAATTTAAGCCATATGCGCAGGTCAAGACTCACCGAGTCCCGTTCCCACCACAATAATCACATAACCCGGTTATGTTCACGTTGGCTCCCCGGCCACCGTGTTGGCAAAACCCGCTTTTGCCCAGTTTTCGGGTGCACCTTGGAGTTAATCTCCAAGGCTCCCTGATGCAATCTACCACGTAGAAAACCCGAAAACACCCAAACATCCGGATTCTTGCCCGGTTCAAATGCAATGCAACATCACCGATCCGGACCAACATGTCCGAATAGGTTTCACACACAATGCCTATGTCCGTTTACGCATACGGACTCTACACAAGGGGGACTTCACATATCTACCCCAAGGAAAGCTCCAACTCTTCGCTCACTCGCGAGAGCGGGCTTCCTTTGCAAAGGGAAAGAGGGCTTCACATGCCCAAGGATGAGAAATCGTTACCCTTGCATTCTTCCGCGGCGCATCGAAAACTATACGGTTGGAAAGCACCGCAACGGCGTCGCCTCCGCGGATCTGGACTCGGATCGCGATTCGGAGCTCCGAAGCTCTTCCGGCGGCCGGATCTTGGACTCCTCCTTCCTCCTTGCTCTCCCTTCTCTCTAACTTTTAGAGAGAGATTGGCCAATGGAAAATGGGTTTCTAAACCCTATTTCTCGACCATAACCACCCAGGAGCAGCCCCCCACCGTCGGAACCAAAGCCAAGGAAACGAACGGCCTGGATTAAATCCAAAATCATAAAATCTGGGTCGGACACGAGTTGGCACACGGCCGTGTGCCTGGCCGTGTAGCTCATTCGCCGTCTCGACCAAAATTGAAAACCAGCACACGGCCTTTTACACGGCCTCCGACACGCCCGTGACACCTGCGACACGCCCGTGTCGGGACCCATATCACGCCCCCCGTGTGCCATTTATCAACACTTTGCAGTAAGAGGGGTACACGGCTTGGTGACACGGCATCAGACATGCCCGTGTCAAACTAGACATGCCCGTGTTCGTGCCCGTGTCATTACCCGTGTACCCAACCGCACAGCCCAGGTGTGACACGGCCTGGGACACGCCCGTGTCCTAGGCCGTGTTCCACCACACGACCATCGTCGACCTGCGCTGGTCGACGACACAGCCAGCTCGACAGCCCGAGCTCGACACGCCTGACACGGCCTCCGACACGCCCGTGTCGGGGCCCGTGTCACCTGCACCAAAACCTTGTCTTGGCCAAAATCGATCCCCGTCGCTCCTACAACATTTTGGGGTGTTACAATTCTACCCCCCTTAAAGAATTTCGTCCATGAAATTAATAAAGGAGAAACAGGACTTAACGTAAAACAGTACCTGAGCGGAACAATTCCGGGTACACCTCGAGCATAGTCTACTCCCGTTCCCAAGAGAGCTCCTCACGCCCGCAATTATCCCACCGGACCTTAACCATCCGGATCTCCTTGTTACGGAGTCTCTTGACCTCAACATCTTCGATACGAATAGGCTTGACCCTAGTCGTCAACCCTTCGTCCACCGGCACTTGGTCAACCGCGATCACCTGCGAAGGCTCTTGCACCGCCTTCCGCAACACAGAAATGTGGAACACATCATGTAATCCACTCAACTCCACCGATAGCTTCAAACGGTATGCAGCTTCGCCGACTCGCTCCAGAACCTCAAAAGGTCCAAGGTATCTTGGGCTCAGCTTCTTCAAGCGTCTCACCCGCGAAACCCCCTTGAACGGCTTCACTTTCAGATATACACAATCGCCTACCGCGAACTCCACATTCCGGTGCTTGGCATTGTAATACTTCGCCTGCCGGTCCTGAGCGATCAACAAGCGCTCCCGAATGATCTGCACTAACGAGGTAGCACTCTCCACCTCCTGCTTCTTGTACAACCTTGCCTCACCCATTTCAAGCCACGATAACGGCGTGCGACACTTCCTACCATACAGGGCCTCGAAGGGCGCCATTTGTATACTCGCTTGGTAGCTGTTGTTGTATGCGAACTCCACCAAATAAAGGTGGTCTTCCCAATGCTTACCAAAATCCAGAACACACATGCGTAGCATGTCCTCCATCATTCTATTGACCGTCTCGGTCTGCCCATCCGTCTGCGAATGGAAAGCTGTGCTGAACTTTAACTTTGTTCCCAGCATCTGCTGCACCAACCTCCAATCATTTGACGTGAACCGCCCATCACGATCACTCACAATGCTACGGGGCACACCATGCAGCCTAACAATATTGTCAACATACAGCTTTGCCAACTTCTCCACTGGATCATCCTTCCTATGCTGAATGAAATGCGACACCTTGGTTAGTCGATCTACTATCACCCAGATGGCGTCGTTCCCCTTCTGCGACCTTGGCAACCCGTGCACAAAGTCCATAGATATAACGTCAAATTTCCACTGCGGTATAGGCAAGGACTTCAGAAATCCTCCCGGCTTTTGGCACTCCGCCTTCACCAAGGCGCACGTTTGGCACTTAGCCACATACAACGCCACATCTTTCTTGAGCCCCGGCCACCAAAACAGTTTCTTGAGATCACGATACATCTTCGTGCTCCCTGGGTGGATTGAGTACTTGGTATGATGAGCCTCGTACATCAACTCTGCCCGGAGGTTACCCCCACTCGGGACACACAACCGATGATCCTTCCTTAATAAACCATCTTCCACCGAGAACTGGGAATTTGACCCATCCAGAGCGGCCTCCAAAAGCTCCTTCATGGAGTCATCTAACTCCAATGCCTGCCGAACCCGGTCAGCCAGGTCATACTGCACTTCTGTCTAGTTTAACATTGCTTTGGCGCTCGTCTGCCTGTCAACGCAACAGATCTCAAGCTCCTCCAACTCCCGTACTAGCCGCTCATCATGCACCGACAACCAGTTGGCTTGGGCGGGAGCCCTGCAGCTCAGCGCATCCGCAACTGCGTTGCCCTTCCCGGGTACATAATGTATTTTGAAGGTATAGTCCCCTAGGAACTCCATCCACCTCCTCTGCCTCATATTAATGTCCTTTTGATCCAATAAGTATTTTAGGCTCTTGTGATCGGTGTATATATCGACCCTTACACCGTATAGGTAGTGCCTCCACAACTTGAGTGCAAATATCACGGCCGCCAACTCCAAGTCGTGCACCGGATAATTTCTTTCATGCACCTTCAGCTGACGCGATCCATATGCTATCACGCTCCCATGCTGCAACAACACGCAGCCCAAGCCACTACTCGAAGCGTCGCTATACACCTCGAAGCCCTCGGTCCCACTCGGCGAACTAAGCACTGGCGCCGTGGTCAACCGTCTCTTCAGCTCCTCAAAAACTTGCACGCACTCTTGCGTCCACAAGAATTTCTGATCCTTCCTTGTAAACTTCGTGAGAGGTAATGCTAACCGCGAGAAGTTCTCTACGAAGCGCCTGTAATATCCGGCAAGTCCGAGAAAACTACGGACTTCCGCGACAGAAGATAACACAGGCCACTCCCGTATCGCAACAATCTTCGCCGGATCCACCGCTATACCTTCCCCACTCACTATATGACCAAGGAACGCTACCGAGGGTAGCCAGAACTCGCACTTGGAGAACTTTGCGTAAAGCTCATTCCTCCTCAAAGTCTCCAACACCAAATACAAATTCTTGAAGTGGTCTTCTTCGCACTGCGAGTACACCAAAATATCGTCAATAAAGACGATCACAAAGTGATCCAGGAAATCTCTGAACGTCCTGTTCATCAGATCCATAAATACCGATGGCGCATTCGTCAGTCCAAATCGCATGACCGTGAACTCGAAATGCACATACCTCGTACTGAACGCCGTCTTCGGGATATCACACTCCCTGATCCTCAGCTGATAGTACCCCGACTTCAAGTCCAACTTGGAGTATACCGACGATCCGACCAACTGATCAAAGAGATCATCAATCCTCGGGATCGGGTACTTATTCTTCTCCGTTAGCTTGTTCAACTCTCTGTAGTCGATACACAGCCGCATACTCCCGTCCTTCTTCTTAACGAAGAGGACCGGTGCGCTCTAAGGCGACGAGCTTGGACGCACATACCCTTGCTCCATCAGCTCCTCTAGCTGAACTTTCAACTCTGCCATCTCCTTAGGCGCCAACCTATACGGAGCACGTGACACCGGTTTGGCCCCCGGCTCGAGCTCGATGGTGAAATCAATCTCCCGTTGCGGTGGGGCTCCGGGAAGACTATCCGGGAACACATCGGGGTATTCGCAAACCACGAGAATGCTATCCAACGTGGACTTTGGCTCTACAGCCCCCACTATTGCGAAGAACAGCTCTGCACCAGCACGAACCACCTTCACCACCTGAAGAGCAGACATCAGTGTCTTACTCGACCCCTTTAGCCCCTTGAATGTAGTCTCCCGCCCTACACCCAGCTTGACCTCCTTCCGGTCACAGTCAATCCAAGCTTTCTGCTCTGAATAGCCAATCCATCCCAAAGATTACGTCGAACTCTACTAGCGGCAGCAATGACGCTAGCAAGTCGAACTCTTGGCTCCCAATGTGAACCTTTACGGCGCACACCCTGTCCGCGCGCATCGAGCACCCATTCGGTAGCAGCACATCCAACTTATCCTTCGCCATCGAAGAAGGGACTCCGATGCGCGATATAAAGCTTTCGGACAAGAAGGAGTGTGAAGCTCCCGTGTCGAACAGTGCCCGTGCCGGACTATCACTAATCACAACAAAGCCTATACAAACAATATTAGGCTAACAAGCAATAGATAACGGTATTAAAGCTAACTTGCTATAAATTAACTCATACCTGTCACCACATCCGCTTGCTTGATGGCCTCCTGCTGGCCCAAGTTATAGACTCTAGGCTGAGTCGGAGCATAGTGGGACGCGGTCGACTCCACCGCTTTGCCCTTCTCCTCGAAGGTAGCTCCTTGTTTCCTTTCGGACTTTGAGCGTCCACTCCAGCAATCACGGGCAAAGTGCCCCGTCTTTCCACACGTGAAACAAGCGCCCGGGGTTTGATTGGTAGTTGCCCCCGAGGCACCTGAAGCAGCTGGACCCAACGTCTTAGCTTTCTTATAGAATCTGCGGTAGCCCGACTTCGACGTAGTCGGTGCCTTGAACTCCGTTTTCTTACTACCGGATTCCTTCTTCGCTTGGACATTCTTCATGTCCTTCTCCAAGGACCGGGCCGAATTGACCAGGGTCATGAAACCCTGCGCCTTGGGCCCCGACAGTAGCAATATTAAATCATCTCTTAGCCCTTCATAGAAGCAGCTCGTCTTGCGCTCCTCGTCTGCGAAGGTAGCGCCGACATATCTCCCCAACCGAGTAAACTCGTGGAGGTACTCATCAACGGTGCAATCCCCTTGCACCAACTTCTGAAACTCGCTTTCTAGCGCAATTCTCTGCGCCGAGGGGAGGTATCGAGCCATGAATAGTCTCGCAAACTCCTCCATCGAAACTTCGGCCAACGGCCTTCCCCGCAACTGATGTAGCTCTAGGCCTTCCCACCATAGTCTTGCGTCCCCATCCAACAGGAACGTCGCTATTGTGGTCTTCTGCCACTCTTCCGTTTCCGTCGCAGTCATCACCCTGTTGACCCTTGAGAGCCAATCCTCTGCTTGGGTCGGGGTTTCTGCCACCGTGAATACCGGTGGGTGAAAGCCCATCACGTGCTTCAGTTGACTTTCCGTTGCTCTCCGAGGCAACTCTGGCTCCAACACTACTTGCTCAACCCTCCTTTGCTCTGCCGTCTGAAGCGGTACTTGCTCCATAGCAGGAGCAGGCTGCTGCACCTGCCTTGCAGGCTGCGCATTGATCATTGCCATGACCGCTTCTGCCACCAACCTAATGGTCTCGGCAGACGAAGGTGTTGCAGGCGCATCGCTTGGCGCACTGCTCGCCTTAGAACCTGGCTGTTCAGACGGCCCAGCACCACTTCTGGTCACCTATAATCGTGCAAAACACCGATAAGCGACCCAAAAATTACTGTAAACAGCAATTATAGGAACACGCAGGTTCCTCAAACATGTATATTTTCATTCCTAAGTGGACATTCATGGGTTCTTTTCATGTTATAACGATGATGCACACATGTGCTCACCACCCCTTAAAGTGAATTCGTCCACGAATTCATTTAAGCTTGACCGAAACCAGAAGTCTGATACCAATTTGTAACACCCCTATCCGTCGCATAGCATATAGCAGTAGGTCCGGCCGGGGCCCGACGCCATATACTACGGACAGACCGGTTGGTTACGCGTTGAAACCATACAACCAATCACCAACGACCTACACAGAGACATTCTAGCGGAAGCAAATTATTAAGTTGCACAAATACAAGAACCCTGCCAAGCATGAATGTCCACTACAGAAGTAACAATAAGAATGAAAATACAAAAGTACCGGCCTTAAGGCCTTACAAGGTTTGCTTAACAAAACATGTCATACATACTTCGGCTCGCAGGCCGGCCATACATGAAATAAACAGAAAGCATAAAAAGGGTTAGGCCTTCGAGGGCCAGCACCGCAACATGGGCTTTAGCCCGCTATTTTCCGCTCGGCTCCGCAGCACCTGCAAGCACAAACCACCGCCCGGTGGCAAACAAAAGCAATGGTCAACTATGCTGACCAAATTATAACGATCCCGCCCCCAAAATCGGGGCGGCGATGCTCTTTCCCTGCACTTTATTAGTATAGGCAATATATTAATATGAACACACATCAACACAGGCGTAGGCTCGCACGGCCACACACCCCGTGCACTCAGGGCACATTCTCGGCAAACCGGCCAACGTCACGTCAATTCAAGCCATAGACGTTCCCAATCCACCACCGCCTCTTGGACGGTCATCCATATGAGCATTTTGCCTTCCTGGCCTTGGTCGCGGCAATTCAAGCCATAGACCGTCGAAGACCCTCATCCATGCCAACGGTCCTACCGAATGACATAGACCGGGTACGGTTCCGCCTGACCCGTGCTCACACCGCAACGGCAATTTAAGCCATATGCGCAGGTCAAGACTCACCGAGTCCCGTTCCCACCACAATAATCACATAACCCGGTTATGTTCACGTTGGCTCCCCGGCCACCGTGTTGGCAAAAACCGCTTTTGCCCAGTTTTCCGGGTGCACCTTGGAGTTAATCTCCAAGGCTCCCTGATGCAATCTACCACGTAGAAAACCCGAAAAACACCCAAACATCCGGATTCTTGCTCGGTTCAAATGCAATGCAACATCACCGATCCGGACCATCATGTTCGAATAGGTTTCACACACAATGCCTATGTCTGTTTACGCATGCAGACTCTACACAAGGGGGACTTCACATATCTACCCCAAGGAACGCTCCAACTCTTCGCTCACTCGCGAGAGCGGGCTTCCTATGCAAAGGGAAAGAGGGCTTCACATGCCCAAGGATGAGAAATCGTTACCCTTACATTCTTCCGCGGCGCCATCGAAAACAATACGGTTGGAAAGCACCGCAACGGCGTCGCCTCCGCGGATCTGGACTCGGATCGTGATTCGGAGCTCTGAAGCTCTTCCGGCGGCCAGATCTTGGACTCCTCCTTCCTCCTTGCTCTCCCTTCTCTCTAACTTTTAGAGAGAGATTGGCCAATGGAAAATGGGTTTCTAAACCCTATTTCCCGACCATAACCACCCAGGAGCAGCCCCCCACCGTCGGGTCCAAAGCCAAGGAAACGAAAGGCCTGGATTAAATCCAAAATCATAAAATCTGGGCCGAACACGGGTTGGCACACGGCCGTGTGCCTGGCCGTGTAGCTCATTCGCCGTCTCGACCAAAATTGAAAACCAGCACACGGCCTTTGACACGGCCTCCGACACGCCCGTGTCACCTGTGACACGCCCGTGTCACCTGCGACACGCCCGTGTCGGGACCCATGTCACGCCCCCCGTGTGCCATTTATCAACACTTTGCAGTCAGAGGGGTACACGGCTTGGTGACACGGCATCAGACACGCTCGTGTCAAACTAGACACGCCCGTGTTCGTGCCCGTGTCATTACCTGTGTACCCAACTGCACAGCCCAGGTGTGACACGGCCTGGGACACGCCCGTGTCCTAGGCCGTGTTCCACCACACGACCATCGTCGACCTGCGCTGGTCGACGACACGGCCAGCTCGACGGCCCGAGCTCCACACGCCCGACACGGCCTCCGACACGCCCGTGTCGGGGCCCGTGTCACCTGCACCAAAACCTTGTCTTGGACAAAATCGATCCCCGTCGCTCCTACAACATTTTGGGGTGTTACTGAATCTGAGCCATTCGTTTTCTTTAAACAAGATCAGACGGCCCAGATGGGTTCCTGCTTTATTAAGGTCGGGAATAGAGGATTAATTCCTCATTATCTCTTAAGGCATTCTCTTTCTAAGGATTTAGAGAGAGGAGAGAGCAAGGAGGAAGGAAGAGGAGGAATCTAGCCGCCGGCGGAGCATCGGAGCACCGAATCGAGAACCGAGATTGGATCCGTTGAGAAAATTCCCACGTAAAGCTTTCCATCCGGAGAGTTTCCCATGGCGCAAAAGCAAACTTCAAGGGTTATGATCCTCCACTTGGACATGTGAAGTCCTTTTCCTTTCTATATAGGAAATTTTCTCCCGCGAGTGTGCGGTGAGTGTGCGGTGTTCCTTGGGGTAGATGTGAATAGTCCCCCTTGTGTTGCATATAGAGTCCGGAATTTAAGTACGGACATAGGCATTGTGTGTGAAGCCTACCCGGACGTGTTGGCCTGGATCGGTGATGTTGCATATTGTATTTATTGCCGGAGAAGACTTCGTGCTATATGTTTTTCGGGTTTATACACGGTAGATTGTAGTAAGAATCCTTGGGGATTAACTCCAAGGCGCACCCGGAAAACTGAGCGAAACGTAGTTTTGCTAACTTGGTGGTCGGGGAGCCATCCTTGAACATAACTGGGTTATGTGATGATTGGGAATGAATTAGGATCCGAGAGAAGCTTGGCTCACGCGTACGTCTTAAAGTGACTAGGCGGAGTGGGCAACGGACAAGTGGAATCGGACCTGGGCTATGCGGTTCGGTACGAGAGACCTAAAAGAGGGACTGGCTGTTGGCATAGTCGAGAGTCTTAGACTATGGTCAGAAATACTAAAATGCTCACGATGTTGCCATCCGGCGATGGTGGTGAAGCCACGGAATTTACCGGATTCACTGATAATGTGCCCTCAGTGCACGGAGTGTTTGGCCATGCGAGCCTACACCTGTGGCGAAATATGTTTGCACTTTATTGTTTAGCTGGGCTAATGAAATGCAGGGAAGGAACACCGCCGTCCCGAGTAAGGGTCGGGGTCGTTATAATTTGGTCAGCTTTAGCTGACCGTTGCTTTTTTTGCAACCGTGTGGTGGAATGTTGCTTACAGGTGCTGCGGAGCCAAGTACCAAATAGCGGGCTGAAGCCCATATTGTTGTGCTGGCGCTCGAAGGCCAAAGCGAATTGTGATTTTATTTTGTCATGTGTGGCCGGCTTGCGAGCCGATGTATGTAAAACATTACTTTGTTAAGTGAACTCTTGTAAGGCCATAAGGCCATGTACTTTTGTGTATTTTGATATGTCATTCCTATTGTGGTTAGTGGACATTCATGATATATATTATCTGTTATTGGGTTCTCACAACTGCTTAAAATCTTCCGCTAGTTGCTCTGTGTAGGACGTTTGTGATTGGAAGAATAGTTCCATTCTATAACCCTTCGGTCTGTCTGTAGTATATGGCGTCAGGCCCCGACCGGAACTACTGCTATATACCATGCTACAGATATGGTTGTTACAGTTATTTTGTTAATATTTTGAAAGCATAAATTTTATTAATTTTATCATTTTTTTTCTCTATCTCCATTTCTCTTTTTAGTTTTCTTTTTAAATTCAATTTCAATAGGTAACGGTAGTTTTTATTTTTTTCATAAAAAAATGTTATCTAAATTTGCCGCTTTGCTTGTCGAGCTTGAAAATAGACTCAATATTTTTGAAGCCGCAAAAAAACGCCAATTTTTTTGTTATTATTGTGGTGTTCCTCATCGAAGTGAGGATTGTAATAATTATTATTTTTATCAAAAAATTTCATATGAAAATAATTTTGATAATAATTATGAAAATAATTATTCTCACTTTTATGATAACTCTTTTTTAAATTTTTATGAAAACAATTTTTCGAATTTTACTAATTTTCATGAAAATAATTTATCAAGCTTTAACGAGAATAATTAGTTTGATTTAAATAATTTTTCTTCCGCCTCGGATGTTGGTGTTTCTTGTTCGCAAGATCAACTGGAAGGATTCCCGAGTGATGAGAATATTTCTTTAAATCCGAATTTTTGTTCTTCTTTTTTCGCACCGCAACCTTTTTCTTCAAATTTCGGAGACTCTTCACAATTTCAATTTGATCCTCCTCTCCAAAATTTGGAAAAAATTAATACTTATCATAGTGATTTTTCTCCGTCTTCGAATATTTCTTCTATGGAGGAACATAAATCTTCATGTGCCTCTTTGGTTTCTTATTCTAAAGAAGAAGAAAAATTATTATATGAAAAATTTATAAATATTATGGGCACAATAGGTGAATTAGAAGAACATATTTTTTCTCCTACTTCGCCTTATTCCGCTAATCTTCATCATGAATTTTCGCGCACAACATATAACTCTTTAGGAACCCAAATTAATGAAAATGATGTGCCCAATGATTTTACTTTAAATGAATTTTTAGATAATAATTTTATTTTAGAAAATAAACAACCGGAGCTTGATCGTATAATTTCGCAAGTGCCTCCTCTTTGCAATAATTTATCTGACATATTTATTATTGATTTTTCTTCTTCTAACGATTGTCATGTAGGAGAGGAGTCATTGCAATTAAACGACTTCCATGATCCATTTGTCACTCCTCTACAAAAATTCAAATCACCACAGGTATGTATAAGTGATTTGGATTTACATTATCAAGAAAACTGCCGCAAGAAAAATCAACAAGTAAGCAGAGGAGTTGTCGGGCGAGCGTTTATCGTGTATTCACCTAAGCGTGAATTAATGGAGTTGCCCGCTTACTTAAAATTTTATTTTCCATTTTCTTAACCATAGCCGTCTTGCTTAAAGATGGGAAAAAGAAAAGTGTTCTTGGGAGACTCCCCTTGCTTATCCTTTATTTTTCTTATATTTTTTTATGCACTCATTTTTTTCTCCCCCCTCCTACTTGGCTTATGAACATTGGGGACAATGTTTATTTTTAAGTATGGGGTTGGGTTCCCTTTGTTGATTTTATTTAAAAATATAAAAAAAATGAAAAATCTTTAAAAATTCAAAAAAAAATGTTTTATTTTCTTTTTAATCAAAAATACAAAAAAATTGAAAATTGAAAATTAAATTTCTTGGAAATGGCCGTGTTGGGCTTTCATCCCACAAAACCATCTAGTACCTTGCGAACCCATCTCTGGATAGTCCTCGGGAAGTCCAAGAAATTACAAAAAAATTAGGATTACAATTTATGCTTTTTTTATTATTTATATTTCAAAAAAATAAAAAAATAATAAACCCCAACTTAATTTTTGTGATTTTCAGAAATTTATTTTGATTTAATTTATAATAATTTTTATAATTTTTTATTTGCTAATCTTTTATTTCATCATAGTTAGTTAGATTTAATTTTCAGGTGATTTAATTTTAAGAAATACCTTATGAATTAAATTTATTTAGAGTAATTAATTTATCCACTTTCTCTTTCAAATCTAATTTGTTTTAAATTTATAGTGTTTAGCCTAACAATTTCTAGATTTTAATTATAATCACTTATGTTTTAAGATTCTTAGGAAATTTTTTTACTATAGTTGCTCTCTAAACATTTTAATTTAATCTAAAATTTGTTTAGCCTTTCCTTTGTTTTTAAACTTTCTTGTTAGATCATATGTCGCAGGGATCAGAGGATAAAATTCATTATTCTTTGGTACACATTTGCAATCCCAGAAATAAAAGGAGTAAGAGGATAAAATTCATTAATCCTAATTTTGTTTTTCTTTGAAGAGAGTATAAAAATATTTGTTCATATGTCACGGAAAATGACAAGATAAAATTCATCATCTTCCTGGCAAACATATGCAAATATGAAAAAGAAAAAAATTGTGGGGTGAGAGGATTAAATTCATCACCCCCAAATCAAAAACCTCTTCATTTTCCTTATTCTTAAAACCCATTAGCCAATATTATTATTTTACAATTAAATTAAAATATTAAGAGAGCATAAGTAGTAGTTTAATTTTTCATGTCTCTTTTTAGTTAAAGGTGTTAATAAGTTTTAATCTAATTTTGTTTGATAACAACTTAATTTTGAATTTTAATTAATTTGTTTGAGAAATTTTGGCTAAATATTTCAGTCTCCTCATTTTAATTTCATAGTTTAGGACTTAATATTTAAATTCCTTAATTTTATTTTTAACTTTTTTTGATTTAATAAATTTTTAGTTTAATTTAAAAAAAATATATTAATTTCTTATAAGTACTTCTCATAGTTCTGCTCTGGAATATCAAAAGCTTAAGTATGGGGGTATTTGATAAAGCAATATTTATAGTTATTTTAATATAGTTTTTATTTAATAAATAGTTATATTAATTTTAGTTTTATATTAATATTGTTATTAATTCCTTTATTTTTGTATTTCAGGTAAATATGGGTTACAAATAACAATTTGGAGCTTGCAGAACTAATCAGGAGAAAAAGCCGAGCAATTATGGAAAAATCGCATTTACACGCCCTTATCACGGACGTGACCAATTAGTCACGGGTGTGACTCGTGGGTGTGACCCATATAGATGTTCTAGAAGCCAACGCCACGTCAATTAAAATTATACTCCTAGGACACAGGCGTGACCTTTGGGTCATGGGCGTGACTCATGGGTGTGACATCCAGCTCAGGCGTGCCGCTGCTTTAAGATGCCAGTTTCAGATCCATTGCATTTTCAGCTTACATGCCCTAGGTAACGGGCGTGATCTAGGGGCGTGACCTAGGGGCTTGACCTCTTCAGCAACTGCCAAATTAACTCCCGTCATTTATCCTTCCAGCCATTTTTAGTAATAGTACTGATAGGCCCCATGGTCACGGGCGTGACCTAGGGGCATGACCCGCAAAATAATAATTTTGGCAGTTTTTCTCCCAACGTTCCCGGGCTTTTAAGAGGACGATTCCACACCAGACATGCCTCTTAGTTACGGGCGTGACCTAGGGGCGTGACATTCCAGAAAAATTTCTATAAATTCCAGATAGTGTCAGAAGCTTGGGAGTCAACTAGGAGTAGATTTTAGGCAGATTTTGTAGCTTGCTTTTCAGTTATTATGCATTTCTTTCATGTATTTTTTCCAATTCATAGTATAGTTTTGCTTTCGAACTTTTAATTCAGCACTTTTCCAATTTTAGTAATCATGTTCTTGTCTTTTTCATGTACTTCCTTTATCATGTTAAGTAACTAATTTAGTTAGCACTTGATAATGATAACCTTTGCAATTTAATAAACTTCTCTTTATCAAGCTCTATTATTTTCACTTCGATATATCTTTGATTAAAATTTTATAATTTTGTTCTTAGATTCGTATCCTATATTTACCAAGAGATTATGGATACGAGTAGATCACTCAAAGGTAGAAGGAGTTGCATGCACTCCTCGAGAGAGGATGACATAAATCTTCCGGATTGGAGTCAAATCCAATAGCGGGGTTCACCGCGTAAAGCGAGCTTAGGGGTTTCGACTGGCCGAGAGTTCTTAATCGATCAACCTAACTTTTTCGTGAGTGTATTCTCGAGAGAGGCGCTTTTGTATTTTGGGAACCTCCACGGTCGAAGTAGGTAATTTAAAAGTTTGTCAATCATGAAAAGTTTTTTTTAATTCAAAGGTAGTGTAGATCAAGTTTTACTTTTTATTTCATTTTACTACTTTTGTTTAATCAACCTTTAATTTATATTTCGATAAAATAATATTAATTTACTTGATTAGAAGTAATCAATAGGCCTGGAAGAAAAAGACACTTGATATTTTATTTAAAATATCCTATACTATGTACGGTAGGTGCTCTTGTCTATATTTCGTAGAATTTAGAAATATTTTCAAAACCTAAATTTTAACCATCAAGAGGAATGGAGGGTCGAGAAGGAGAATGAGTTATGACTCTCTATGGATCTGATAGAGGAACCCAACGATGTGGTCATTATCAGGCAAGAAGAAATTAAGCGGCGGATGGCCAAATACTTTGATAAACATGTTAGAATAAAACAATTCACAGAAGGAGACCTGGTCCTAAAAAAGGTGGATGTCGCAGAAGATCGGCAGCAGTAGGAAAGCTTAACCCAAATTTGTAGGGTCCATATATAGTTAAGGAAGCATTACGATCTGTAGGGTATCTCCTCTAGAATTTTGAGGGGAGACTCTAAGTCACACCTGGAGCGGAGACGATTTGAAGCATTTTTATCCTTAAACCATATATGTAACTTCTTTTTCTAATGAAAAATCCCTTTATATTCCAGACCTTTTGCAATGGATTTTGCGAATAGGTAGTGTCTACAAAGTTGACCCCGAGCAGTTCCCGTTGTCAGGCTCCCATTAGCTGGTAGGGATAGATGTAACTCGATGGTGTCTCCCATGTTGACCCTGAGTAAATCTAGCTGTCAGGCTCCCACTAGCTAGCACGACTGGATATCACTTGATGGTGTCTCCCAAGCTGACCCCGAGCAGATCCTGCCATAAGGAACCCATTAGTTGGGAGGGCTGGATGTCACTCGATGGTGTCTCCCAAGCTGACCCTGAGTAGATCCCGCTGTCAAGCTCCACTTAGCTGGCAAGGCTGGATGTCACTCGATGGTATCTCCCAAGATGACCCCGAGCAGATCTCGCTGTAAGGCTCTATTAGCTAGTAGGGTTGGAAGTCACTCAATGGTGTCTCCCATGTTTATCCTATGCAGATCCTGCTTCCAGGCTCCCATTAGATGTCAGGGTTGGATGTCACTCGATGGTGTCTCCCAAGCTTACCCTGATCATATCCCGCTGTCAGTCTCTCATTAGCCGGTAGGGCTGGAAGTCACTTGATGGTGTCTCCTAAGTTGGCCCCAAGCAGATCCCGCTGTCAAGATCCTATTAGCTGGCATGGCTGGATGTCACTTGATGGTGTCTGTCAAGCTGATCTCGAGCAAATCCCGTTATTAGGCTCCCATTAGCTAGCAGGGATGGATGTCACTCGATGGTTTCTCCCAAGTTGTCCCCGAGCAGTTCCCGCTGCTAGGCTCCCATTAGCTATAAGAGTTGGATGTCACTCGATGGTGTCTCCCAAGTTGACCCCGAGCAGATCCTACTGACCGGCTCCCATTAGCTGGCAGGGCTGGATGTCACTCGATGGTGTCTCCCAATCTAACCCCAAGATTATCCCGTTGAGAGGCACCCTTTAGTTGGCAGGGTTGGATGTCACTTGATGGTGTCTTCCAAGATGACCCTGAGAAAATCCCGATGTCAGAATCCCATTAGCTGGTAGGGCTAGATGTTACTCAATGGTCTCTAGAGCCCAAGTGGACCCCGAGCAGATCCCGCTACTAGGCTCCCATTAGTTGGAAGGTCTAGATGTAACTCGATGGTATCTCCCAACCTGACCCCAAGCAGATCCCGTTGTCAGGCTCCTATTAGCTTATAGGGCTTGATATCACTCGATGGTGTCTCCCAAGCTGACCTTGAGAAGATCCCGCTGTCAAGCTCCCATTAGATGGTAGGGATGGAAATCACTCGATGGTTTCTCCCATGTTGATCCCGAGTATATCCCGCTGTCAGGCTCCCATTCGCTGGCAGGGCTAGAAGTCACTCGATCGTGTCTCCCATATTGATCCCGAGCAAATCCCACTGCCAAGCTCCCATTAGATGGCAGGGCTGGATGTCACTCAATGGTGTCTCTGAAGCTGACTCTGAGTAGATCCTGCTGTCAGAATCCCATTATCTTGTAGGGTTGGAAGTCACTTGATGGTGTCTCCCATGTTAACCTCGAGCAGATCCCGTTTCCAGGATCCCACTAGTTGGCATAGCTGGTTGTCACTCGATGGTGTCTCCCATGTTGACCACGATCAGATCCTGCTTCCAGGCTCCCATTAGCTGGCAGGCTAGAAGTCACTCGGTGGCGTCTCAAAAGTTAAACCCTAGCAGATCCCACTGCAACAGTTGTCAAGGCATAAAATCATTCGGGGACTTAAAGATGTTGGATCCAGTAATATCTATTGGACCAGGATTTAGCTAGCCGAGATCTCACCAACAATTAGGGGGGCATAACCACTCGGCAAAATAGTGTTAAAAGAGGGCGAGTCCAGCCGGTCGGGGGTGGATATCTCCGGTTTGGGGACTCGCATACCTCAAGCCTAGGAAGCCGAGCTGATCTTAGCCCTCTTCTCATACTTAGACCCCAATGCGATATGTGAGAACTAGCAAGCGAGTGTGAAGGTATGGGGCTCCTCTCGGAGACTACAACCCACCCCATCGCTTTTTCAACTTGGGAATGATAGGTCTCCTGATGACCTATCTGATTATCCAAAGGTCGTAGGTTCCAACGCGGTGGTGGTCCAACTCCTATTACTAAGAGGGGCGAGATCTCGAGGCCTTCACATAGGTATGTATTCTAACCTAACTCGGAGGGATTCTAGTAGCAAGTTCTACTTTGGGGAAGTCGCGCCTCAAAGGGTGGTATGCGAGTGCAGTGTAGCGAGTAGATATAGAAAGAAAAGAAGAACAAAATTTGCCAAGTAGAAATTTCATTAATATATATTCGGTTACAAAAAGAAAGTTGCCTTGCAGCGAGTATACAAAAAGGGGGATCACTACAAAGAAAAAAGTAGTGTTATAACCAGGCCCCCTAGTCACCTCCCCCCAAAGGTTCATCTCGATAGCCCTCCACTTCATTGAACAGCGAGTCGAAGTCATCCTCCTCCTCGCTAGGGGTGGGGATTGGGAGAAACAGCTCCGGAACCAGGTCTTTTGCAGTCACCTCCTCGCAGTCCGCCGTCATCACCTTTAGGTCTTGCATAACCTAAAGTATGTTATCTGCGACTTTGATAGATTTAACCCTCAGCATCTCGTTGACTTCTGCCTCATTGAAATACTTTGGCTTCTTAGCCTGCGTGCTCAGCTTGTCATGAGTCGAGGGGAGAAGGTAATCCTCCATACGACTGACCTCGCCACAGAGCAGCTTGTTCTGTCCCTTCAGTTGCTTATTCTTTTCCTCGAGGTCAGTCGTGCGAGTGCACAAACAGTCGGCAGTATCAGCATCCTGGAAGGCGAAAGGCATAAGCGAAGGAACTATGCGAGCGAAAGAAAAAGGGAAAAAATTAACTAACACTTACCACCCCATCGGCACTCTTCGTGAGGAGAGCTTCGACAATTTCCAGTTTCTAATTCAAGTCAGATACCTTGTCTGCGGCGAGGGTCCGGGCTTCCTCGGCATCTGTCTACTTGCAGTTGAGGGTGAAGCCACAGAGAACATACATATGCACGAGCTCTATGGAACGTATCTGGGCTCACGTGCATTCATGGGCAAGCCGATGTAGGGTTATGTCATCGTAGGCCACGGCATCCTTGCGACCATAGAGACCAAAGCGCAGTGCAAAGGCATGCCCGCTAGGAGTCCTGCGCTCGTACCAGGAGGAGAGGAGAGAAGAAATGGAAACCCTTTGGGTCTTCTCATCCCACTGAACCATCGTCTCACCGACCTGGTCCTTATCCTTCCTGCCGAGACCATAGTTCGGATGGTCACTCGGCATGCCCGGCTCGCGGGCCCCAGACACTTCGACATCCATGAATGCAGGGAGGTCGTCGTCTCCTCGCTCCTTCTCTGGTGAGTCGAGTAGGATCTGCTTGCCCTTGGAGACCACCGCCTTTTTCAATCTCTTTGGCAACGGGGGGTGGTTGATCCGTACCTGCGTTATGTAGGCTTGACATGAGAGCGCCAAGGCATTGGGATTTCGTCGGCGGCATAATGAGAGTCTTGGGCCTGCGTGCCAGACTAAATGCTCATTGGTGGGATCTGGTGTTTCCTGTACACCCGAATGTTCCCTAAGTGCACAGAGCGTCGGGCCGTAGTGCCGACGTTTATGATATGTATTGACTATGCGGTCGTGCACGTCTTGCGTGGTTTGATATACATACTGTTGGAAAAATGCTATGCAGGGACGGAATTCCGCTGCCCCGTGCCAGGGGCAGGGTTATTATAATTGGTCAACTGAATGTTGACTGTTGCCATGTTTGCCACCGCTTGGTGGATTGGTTCTTGCAGGTGCAGGAGGTGCTGGTCCGAGCGGGACTTAGCGGGCTAAAGCCAAAGCTGCGTTGCTGCCCTCGAAGGCTTTGTTTTTTTTCTTCTTGTTCATGTATGGCCGGCATGCATGCCGATGTCTGTAAATCACACCTTTGTTAAGAGAAATTTGTAAAGCCTTAAGGCCAAATACTTTGGTTGTATACATTCCTATGTTTTTAGTGGACAGTTCTTGTTTTGCTTGAGTTCAAGGTTTCAACCGTGAAGCTTCCGCTAGAATGCTCTGTGTAAGGATTCGTTGAGTTGTATGATATTATTTAGTAGCATCTCCGCCTGTTTGTGGAATATGGTATGGGGCCCTGGCCGGACCCTCATTATATTCTTCTTGACGGGTAGAGGTGTTACAATTTGGTATCAGCTTGTTGGTCGATCTCTTCCGAATTCGCGGACGAATTCTTTTGAGGGGTGGCGAGCACGTGTAAGTGCTGTCGTTATAACACTTAACTTGAACTCAAGAATGTCCACTTAGGAATGCAGATACACTTGTTTGTTGAACCTGTGTATTCTTTTTGTATGTTTGTCGTTTTACTTGGTCGCTAAACTGTGTGTTTTACACATATAGGTGACTAGAAGTGTTGCGGGTCAATCCGAACCTCAACATTCTGTAGAAAGTGTGGCACCAGCTGAGGTGCCCACACCTTCTCCATCCGCTGAAATGGTACGTTTCATCACGAAAACGGTACTTGCCGTGATGAATGCTCAGTAGGCTGGACAGGCACGTCCTGCAGTGGTGCCAATGCATGCTTGGGTACGGCAAGAACCAGCAGAAGCTGTAGTTGATCCGTGGGTAGCAGATCAACAATTGAAGCAATTCCTGAGCTTCAATCCTCCGCAATTTTCTAGGGCTAGTTCACCGGCCCAAGCAAAGGATTGGCTTGCAAGGATCAAGAGGATCATTAGAGCGATCAAGTTTGAGGAGGGATAGAAGGTTATGTTGGCCACTTTCCTATTGGAAGGAGAGGCTCGTTTATGGTGGGATGAGATTGAACTGCATCACTTGGCCGGCAGGCAACTTGTAGAGGTCTCGTTGGACGAATTCTCTCGGTTGTTCTTGGATCAACATCTACCAATACTGCAAAGGATATTGATGGAAATGGAATTTCAACGGTTAACTCAAGGAGATCGTAGTGTGGATGATTACCTACATGAGTTAACACGTTTGGGAAGATATGCGGGTACAATCTTCGCCGAAGAAGAGCATAAGACTAGTAGGTTTTATGCGGGACTGTGAGATGAGCTGCGGTATTTGCTCTCGAGTTCTGTGAGTCAGGGATTTCAAGCCTTAGTTTGTACGGCTCGGTCTTTTGAGACGGACAGGAGAAGGGGGCAAGCAAAGGGGACCTTGCCTGTGATAAAGCCAGATTTCAAGTCGCCGCATACGGAGAAGTTTGGGTACCGTAAGAGATGGGGAAAGAAGTCCAAGTCTACTAGACAAGCTCCTTCTGCGACTATGATATGGACATCTGGGTATGGATCTCGTGCTTGTTTTACGTGCGGGAAGTTGGGATACTTCGCACGTGATTGCCGAGTTAGTCCACCAAAGGGTGACAAGAAGACGGGAGAGTATTATGCGGAGAAAGGGAAGACTGTGGTGGAGTCTTCTGCCTCGTATGCGCAGCCCAGGGTCTTCAACCTTGGACAACAGGAGGCCATTAAGCAGGCCGATGTCGTCACAGGTGCGTGCAATTTTTAATGTTATTTTATACTCTGTGATGTGCTTGTTTAATTGTGGTGTTATAGGTTTTGTCCTTATACGAGAGTATCCAGCGCGAGCACTGTTTGATACAGTGCTTCCCATTCGTTTCTGTCTAAAGATTTCGTCTTTCGTATCGAAGTACCTATCCAGACAACGAAAAATAGTGTAAAGGTGTTGTTACCTAACGGATGTTTGATGTGCGTGGATAAATCTTGTGGTCTTGAGGTCAAGATAGGGAGCTGGGAGTTCAAGGTGGAAACACTAGTATTTCCGATCAAGGAATTTGATATAATCTTTGGTATGGACTAGCTTTCAGAGCAGCGGGCCTTTATAGATTGCACTTCAAAAGAGGTCACACTCTGGCAGAATACCGAACAAGAGACAAAGTTCATTGGTATACAAGGGATATGTGGGATGTTGTTATCTGCTCTCCAAGTCATTAAGGCAGTTCGGAAGGGTGTAGAGTTATTCTTCACACTCGTAGAGGCGGTGGAGCCGAAGGCAAGTGTGAGTGAAGTGCCGATTGTGTCGGAGTATGCTGATGTGTTTCCAAAGGACCTTCCGGGGTTACCTCCCCAAAGGGAAATCGACTTCGCTATTGAGCTGGTGTTAGGTGCGAAACCCGTGTCTCGTTCACCGTATCGGGTAACACCAAAAGAGATGGCCGAACTGAAAGTTCAGTTGCAAGAGCTGTTGGAGAAGGGATACATACGCCCAAGTATGTCACCTTGAAGCACGCCTATTCTTTTTGTGAAAAAGAAAGACGGTAGTTTGCGGCTATGTATTGATTATCGTGAACTGAATAAGCTGACAGAGAAAAACAAGTATCTGATTCCACGGATCGATGACTTGTTCGATCAGCTAGCGAGCTCAACCGTCTATTCCAAGTTCGATTTGAAATTCGGGTATTACCAATTGTGGATTAGGGAAGGTGACATTCCCAAGACAGCGTTTGGAACACCCTGCGGTCATTATGAGTTCACAGTGATGTCGTTCGGCTTATGTAATGCGCCTTCGGTATTCATGGATCTCATGCATCGAACGTTCTGCGAATACTTAGATCTATTTGTGATTGTGTTCATTGATGATATCCTCGTGTACTCGCAGTCGGAGGAAGATCATGCAAACCATTTGCGGTTGGTACTGCACACCTTGCGGAGAAATAAGCTGTATGCCAAGTTCTCTAAGTGCGAGTTCTGGCTCTCGTCAGTGTCTTTTCTGGGCCATGTGGTAAGTGGAGAGGGCATAGCGGTGGATCCGGCAAAGATAAGTGCCATTCGTGATTGGCCAGTAATGTCTTCGGTGGCCGAAGTCAAGTATTTTCTTTGATTGGCAGGCTACTATAGACGATTTGTGGAGAACTTCTCCCGGATTGCTTTGCCTTTGAATACGTTGACGAGAAAAGATCAGAAGTTCGTTTGGAAGTCGGATTGCGCGCGAGCTTTTGAGGAGCTAAAGAGTCGTTTGACCACGGCGCCTATTTTGACGTCGCCATGTGGTACAGACAGTTTTGAGATATACAGCGATGTGTCAGAAAGCGGCTTAGGCTGCGTTATCCTGCAGTTTGGCAAGGTGATCGCTTATGGCTCACGTCAAATGAAAGTGCATGAACGTAATTACCCCGTCCACGACTTGGAGTTGGCGGCGGTGATCTTTTCGCTAAAGTTGTGGCGGAACTATCTTTATGGCGTGAGGGTAGATATTTATACAGATCATAAAATCTTAAAGTATTTTCTCGATCAAAAGGATTTGAATATGTGACAAAGGAGGTGGATGGAATTCCTAGGGGATTATACCTTCGACATTCACTATGTTCCCGGAAAGGAAAATGTGGTCGCTGATGCCTTGAGTCATCGGACTCCGGTGCGGGCAAGTTGGTTGCGGATACATGATGAGCGTGTAATCCAGGAGTTGGAAGCGTTTGAGAAATCTTGTGTTGAGAGGGATTCTTCGGCCGATGCACGCTTGAACTGGATGGAGGTTCAATATGACCTTGTGGACAGAGTTCGGCGGGCAACAGAGTTGGATGAAAGTGATAGTTTTACTTTCAAGACAACCTAAACACCTAGAGGGGGGGTGAATAGGTTCTAATTGCTTGTTTAAATTTTTAGGCAGAATTCAATTACAAAGATTAAAACATTTAGCACAGCATTCACAGACATTTAATCATCACAGATTGCACAATGTTTTATAGTGGTTTCCCAAGATCTGGGTACATCAACTTTCCCCCTTCACCTATCTAGCAGTATGCTAGATTCGGCCAAACTTCCACTATTCTCAGATCCTCAGATCCTACAGCTCAGAACCTGGAAAGGTTCCTACAACTCAGGCTCAACAGCCCTACCTCAGCCTTGCCACAAGGCCTACAACTCAGAGAAGAACCTTCTCCTACACTCAGGCAAACAGCCCTACCACTCAGAGATCAACTCTCCTACACTCAGCCTTTATATCACAGGCTTACAACTCAGATCTGTGTAAAACAGATCCTACAAAAATTTAGAAAAGAAGTTTTAATGTCTTGCCTTTGTTGAGAGAGAAGAGGTCAAGACAATTCTTGATCAGCTGATGAAATCAACTGAATCTGAGCTTTCTTCAAAGCTTCTTGAATCTGAACTTAGCTGAGTTGATTTCCAAACAGCTTCTTGAGAAGCCACTGATGGCTTCCTTCTTCTTCTTCAAAATGAGTGGATCCCTCTCTATCCAACACCTTTTATGATACTTCTGAATTCTTGTTAGAACTCTTCTTAGATCGATCCTGAGATCGTCTTCTTAGATCTTCTGATGAAGATCTTCTTTAGTGTATTACACCTTCTTGATTTGATTTCTCAATTTGATTGCCAAAGTTCAATCTTCTCATTCATATTCTTACTTCTCTCTGAATCTGTCTATATATAGATCTTCTTAATGGTAACCGGCTGATCCGGTTTATAACTGTCTTCTGACAAGTCTGACACCATCAGTTAACTGGCTGCAACCCACAGCTGTCAAGTCTTCAAACAGATCCTGTGCCTTAGTCTTGGTCAGTAATGTGTTGAGACAGACGGTCAGGAAGTGTCGAGACCAACTGTCTGTATGTGTCGACACAAGTAACTTTGGTGTCGACACAGCCTTTGATGATGTCGACAAGTTTGCCTTTAAGTCGATACAGCTTCTTCAGAGAATAACTTGGTCTTGACTTTGCAGTGTATCGACACAAGTCCTGTGTGTCGACACAGTTGTTGTAGATTCAGAACTCATTATGTGTTGACTTAGTCTTCTGGTGTCGACACAAGTATTGTCGACTTCTGCCAATGTGTGTCGACTCTGTCTCATTGTGTCGACACAGCCTCCCAGTGTCGACACAAATGTGGTCGACTATCTTTCTCTGTGTGTCGACACTACTTCCCAGTGTCGACACAAATATGGTCGACTATCTTTCTCTGTGTCGACACAGCTTCCTTCAAGTGTCGACACAAATATTTTGAAGTGTCGACACTATTTCTTCAGGTGTCGACACATGGACTTAGAATATTTTTCTGCATTCTTTAACATTTCTCCTCCTGCACATGTCAACTTAAAACAACATCAAATACACCTTGATGTATATCATTGAGCTAAGTTGGGCTTCTTCAAATCAGGTACACATTTTCCAATGTACCCAACAATCTCCCCCTATTTGAAGAAGTCATAACCCTTATAGCCAATGATATACACCATTTATAAAAAGTATAATATGATGATATATGACATAACAGGAATACTTAATATAAACAAAATATGAACAATCTATCATAGAGTGAACATTATATGATTCCAAACAAAATATTGTTTATAACTTGATAATGTTTGATTACAGAGTTTTACATTGAATGATTTAATCAAAACATTACAAAACATATTTGAAAGAACTTAAAACTAAGACTGATCAGGCTCTTTTATGACAATCCCTTTGCCAGATTGGATTTGAGCCTTCACAGGAGCTTCAACATCTTCAGCTAGCTTCTTGCCTTTTTGATCAGCCTTCTTCTTTGCTTCTTCCTTGAGCCTTTGCCTTTCAAAGTAATGATAGGGCTTTGGAAAGTACTTGCTCGGCTCCTGAGCATCTGGTGGTAGCCTACCCAGCTTGGCATTTCTTCTGAACTGTACTATTGCCTCCTGCCTAGCTTCATGCTTTTGCCATTCTATTTCATTATACCACTTTCCTCTTTCATGAACTTGGTCTTTCACAGCCTTCCATGCAGTGAGTATAATATTTCTTGAAGTAGGGCTCCACTGCTCAAAATCTGGCTTTAGTTCAGCCTGCTCTCTAAATCTCTTCTTAGATAGTAGAGCATCTTGCTGTTCTTTCAAAGTGGCCTCAGCCTTATCCACTTTCTCAATAACAACCCTGTTAACCTCCTTTGGAGGACTATACATTTCTTGAACTTGCTGATCAATCATATTAAAATCTGGAGGAGGGTAAATGACTTGGGCAACCTCAGGTTGATTGCCTTCAAGTAGACCTATTTGTATTCCTGACTCAGCCACCATAGCATCATCACACAAAGGTGGATATCCCAATGTGGCTCGAATACTACTGGTCACCCATTTGGTGTGCTCTGAGCCTGCATGAACTAATAACCTCTCCCCCTTTATGGCTTCTCTGGTAATATGATCCCTTAGATCTTCCTTCTGAAATCTGATCTGTCCATCCAGATAATTCACACCCTCTTTAAAAAATGGTTTTAACTTGTGAAGCTTGTCAGATATGTCCTTTTGAGAGGTAGTGATAGCAGTTTTAACAGATTCAATAGCAGCTTGAAATTTCTTATCAAATTCTTCCATTTCCTTTGCTCTAGCTGCAGGCAACCCTTCAGTAGTCTTTTTCAATTCATTAATAATTTCATTATGAGAGTCTTCAAGATTGGCATTCATGTTCATCTGATTTGTAAGAACATAGCCTTGCTTCAGTGCTATATCATCTGCTTTGGTAATAACTGATTGTTGTTGTTTTGCCAAGAATACTACAGCATTACCTCCTTTATGGAAGCAATCTGTCATCTCCTTCTTATGCATATTGACTTCAAATCTAATTGACTTTATATCCTGAGCCAAGTCAAATTGAAGGGCCTTATTGCTCTCATCAACATATTTTTCAACTGCCACTCTATGGTCATCTAACTTAACTTACAAATCAACCATAAACTTGTTATAATTAAATTCAGAATGGGATGGTTGAGTTGTAGTCTGTAGAGCCTGCTTATAACCTTTGCTCCTTCTCTTGAAGACTACAAGTTTTCTCTTCTTAGCCATTCTGGCTTCTTCAGTCTCAGATTCAGATGTACTATCAACTTGAACTCTTTCTTGAGGAGGAGGAGGAATATTTGTCTCAGTGCCATATTGTTCAGCCTCAACATGCACAGACTCCCCCTCAACCATTTGCTCCTTCTCAATTTCTTTCTCCATGTCAAGGGCCTTTTCAATCTCTTGCCCCTCTTCTACTCTATCAGTAGCCATATCAACATTAGGGAATAACTCATCTAGAGTATATTCCTTCTGAGCTTGAACATAAGATGTATCAATTAGATCTTCTATATTCAGATCTTTGGAGATATCAGTTTGGACTGCCTCTTGCACTAGGGCAGACATCTTCTCCCCCTATACTTGGTCAGTATTGGTAATGACCTGGGCAGGTGAGTATACTTACTCCCCCTGTACCTGTACAGTAATAGAAATATTAGAAATGTCTTTAGTAAGGAAATACACCAGCTCCCCCTACAACTATACCTGGTCAGAGTAGATACAATCTGGGCAGGTGAATGAGCTTGCTCCCCCTGCATCTGTGCACGTATAGTGTCTTGCTGGGCTGGAGTAGACACAGGGTGATCTTCATCCTGCTTCCTCTCTTGTTCTTCTTGAAGCTGCTCAGTATCTTGAGCAAAAGAAGGGGATTTCACTGGGTGTCCTGCCTGCTCTCATCAGGCACATCCTTAGACAGCATCCTATCCCACCTAGAAAACAATCTCATGTCCATCTTTCTCATGTAATTGATCTTTGTTCCTGGCAGGTGTTGCATTACCTCAGGGATCACTCCATTCAGATATAAACTCATAATCCTAGCCAAATTTGGCTTCTTTATTCCTTCCTTGATCTTTTCAAAGATTACAGCTGACCAATCAGTTGGAATTGTAAACACAATTCTGGTCATGAGGCTGAACATATAGGCTGAAATCCTATCATGTCCCCCTAGTTTACACAGAATCACCTTGCCAACTACTTCAGACAAAAATTTGCCTTGCTGATTCATTCCTTTTCTGTTGAAAGCAGCTCCAATCTTCAGAGTGGGATCCAATCCGCACCATTGGATAGCCTCCCTTAACTTAGAAGCAGGGACTTCTTCTTCATTCTCAATTATTGGTAAGTGTAGAATCTTCCTTAGACTTCTTGGGGTAATCTTCACTGTCGACCCATGCACAGTGGACTTTATCTTGAGAACATCTGAACCTATTGATGCAGAGATAAAGAATTCATGCACCTCCTTCTTCCATATCTTGGAAGGTTCAGAAACTAGGAACTCTAATCCGGATTCAGAAATGAGAGAGATAACTCGTTGAACATCTGCTGGGGCTTCGGCAAAAGCATTCCTTACTAACTCATAACCTTCATTGACGTTGTCTTCAATCTTCGGCGCCATTGTTCAGGTGAGAAAGCTTGAGAGAAGAGAGAGAGAGAGAGAAAGTTGACACAGGGTTTCAGTCTTGAAAACCTTGTAAGCGTGTCGACTGATTAAGTTCTTGACCTATTTATACCTTCTATTGAAAGAAGATCAAAAGGCGGGCAAAAACAGTCTATATGTGTCGACACAGATTGAATGTGTCGACACAAACTTCTATTGTCTCGACAACAAATCTGTCTACTATGTGTCGACATAAAATGTGGATATGTCGACACCTGAGAGATATAGTAGAGTATCAGAAAATCTGTGTCGACTCTTAGGATAAGTGTCGACACAAAATTTGTAAGTGTCGACATCACTAGTCTGGTAAAGTCGACACTACCTCCCTGGATAAGTCGACAATTTAATTCTTAAGTGTCGACACATTTTTTTTGTGTCGACACAAAATTTCTGACTTGTCGACATTACTTCACTGAGTCGACACATTATCACTGAATGTGTCGACATTATTTTACTTAGCCAATTTCTATTTCTGTCTACACCACTTAAGACAATTTGATAATCTAATATGTTATTTGTAAGTTTGTTGATAATCTAATCAATGGTCAGCATGCCTAATTCAATTTTAAATTTATTGAATTTTGTTTCATCCAGAGGCTTAGTGAATACATCTGCTATTTGATAATCTGTTTTAACAAATTCCAATGTGATGTCTTCTCTTTCTACATGATCTCTAAGAAAATAGTATTTAATTTCTATATGCTTAGTTCTACTATGAGAGACAGGATTATTAGCAATAGAAATTGCACTCTTAGAATCATACAAAAGAGGTGTTTTACTTACTTGAATACCATAATCTTTAAGCTGATGCTGTATCCACAATAGTTGTGCACAGCAGCTGCCAGCAGCAATATATTCTGACTCAGCTGTAGATATAGCCACACTGGTCTGCTTCTTACTACTGCAAGATATCAGTCTTCCTCCCAAAAATTGACAAGTACCTGTTGTACTCTTCCTATCCTCTCTACAGCCTGCAAAATCTGCATCTGAATAACCTGTTAGTAGAAAATCTCTATTCCTAGGGTACCAAAGACCTAGATTAGGTGTGCCCTTATGATATC
Organism: Platanthera zijinensis; assembly: GCA_039513925.1. Taxonomy (NCBI): domain Eukaryota; kingdom Viridiplantae; phylum Streptophyta; class Magnoliopsida; order Asparagales; family Orchidaceae; genus Platanthera; species Platanthera zijinensis. The sequence goes on from CM077082.1 coordinate 197,285,553, forward strand.
TCAGAATCCTTTTGACTGCAGTATAATGAGACTCTTTAGGGCAGACTTGGTACCTAGCACAGACACATGTAGCATACATAATATCTGGTCTACTAGCTGTGAGATATAGTAGAGAACCAACTATTCCTCTATACAAAGTCTCATCAACAGGTTTACCTGCATCATCTTTGCATATAGGCATACTTGTCCCCATAGGAGTTCTCATGATGGAGGATGACTCCATACCATACTTCTTGATTAATTCTTTAGTAAACTTTGACTGGGATATGGACAAGCCATCATCATTCTGTCTTACTTGGAGTCCCAAGAAGAACTTCAGTTCCCCCATACTACTCATCTCAAACTTCCCTTGCATAAGTTTGGCAAACTTTTTACAAAGGTTGTTTTCAGTAGATCCAAATATTATGTCATCAACATAGATCTGAACTAAGATGATCTTGCCTTTGGATTCCCTAAGGAATAGAGTTTTGTCAATTATTCCTCTTGAGAATTTATTCTCAATAAGGAAAGTAGACAGGGTTTCATACTAAGCCCTTGGGGCTTGCTTTAACCCATACAAAGCTTTTCTAAGCTTATAAACATAATCAGGTTTAAGAGGATCTACAAAACCTGATGGCTGCTCTACATATACTTCTTCTTTAAGATCACCATTCAGAAATGCTGACTTCACATCCATCTGGTATACCTTGAAGTCTTGATAGGCTGCATAGGCAAGGAACATTCTGATTGCCTCCAGCCTTGCTACTGGGGCAAAGGTTTGATCAAAGTCAATCCCTTCTTCCTGCCTGTATCCTTTAGCAACCAATCTTGCTTTATTTTTCACTATTACTCCATTCTCATCCAACTTGTTCCTGTAGATCCATTTTGTCCCAATTATATTGTGGCCTCTTGGTTTAGGAACAAGCTCCCATACATTGCACCTTCTGAATTGATTCAGCTCCTCTTGCATAGCATCAGTCCAGTGCTGGTCTTGGATGGCTTCTTCAAACTTCTTAGGCTCCATTTGTGACAGGAAACTTGAATGCAGAACTATGCTTTGAGTTCTGCTTCTAGTCTGTACTCCCTGTCTTGGATCACCTATTATTTGATCAGTTGGATGGTCTCTTAAATGTCTTGTAGCTGGAGGAAGATTCCCTTCTGGTTGAACATCTCCAGCTCCTTCATTATGCTGAACCTCTTGGTTTTCTTCATCTTCTATTGTGTCTTGTACTCCCCCTGGACAATATCCTTCATTTTCCAATACTCCATCTTCCCTTGAAGCTTCAGCAATGGAGAGCTTGTCCATTCCTTTGCTTATACCTGTTGAGTCATTTGATCTACAAGACAACTCACAGTTGATTAATCTTGTTTCATCAAACACAACATGCACAGATTCTTCAACAACTTGAGTAATCAAGTTGAAGATTCTATAGGCCTTACTATTTGTGTTGTACCCAACAAATATCCCATCCTGGGATTTGGCAGCAAACTTAGTCAAATATGACTTACCATTGTTAAGTATATAGCATTTGCAACCAAAGATTCTGAAGTAGGATAGATTTGGTTTTCTACCTTTCATAATCTCATAGGGAGTCTTTTTGTGGCTCTTGGTGATAGAAGCCCTATTGATTACATGACAAGCAGTGTTTACTGCCTCAGCCCAGAAATACTCTGGTAGAGAGGTGTCACTCAATAGACTTCTACCAGCTTCAATTAATGTTCTATTCTTTCTTTCAGCAATTCCATTTTGCTGAGGTGTTCTTGGTGAAGAGAACTCTTGGAAAATCCCAAAGTCTTCACAAAACTTTGTCATGCTTTCAGATTGAAACTCAGTACCATGGTCACTTCTGATTTTGACCACTGTACTATTCTGTTCATTCTGAATTTGCTTTACAAAATTAAGTAAGACACTTGGGGTTTCAGATTTCTGCCTCAGAAAAAACACCCATGTAAATCTAGAATAGTCATCTACAACCACAAAAGTGTAGACCTTCCTACCTAGACTATGAACTGGCATAGGACCAAAAAGATCCATATGCAAGAGGTATAAGCACCTCACAGAATCCTTGTTTTCAAGGCTTTGAAAGGAGGATTTTGTCTACTTGCCCTTTTGACAAGCTGAGCATATCCCTTCCTTCATACACTTAACTTGAGGACCATTCCTCACTAACTCTTTGATAAAGAGTTAGCCAATTGTCTTGTAGTTAAGATGAGCCAATCACTTGTGCCACTTAACACAATGAGAAGCATTGTCATCAGCTACAAGACAGATGGGAGAGGCTTTATTCTCACATACAAAATTAAGACAATATACATTTCTCTTCCTATACCCAGTCAAAATGATCTCTTGGTCACTTGACCTTTTGATATGACATCCATCCTTAACAAATGAAATGTCATATCCTAAATCACTCAGCTGGCTTATGCTTATTAGATTATGTTTCAAACCTTTTACATAAGCCACTTGGGTGATAGTAATTAGGTTAGAAGAAATGTTACCAAACCCTTTGATGACTCCTTTTTCAGATCCACCAAAGATCACTTTAAGTCCATCTTTGACAGATGAATACTCCTTCAGCAGCCCCTTTGTTCCAGTCATGTGCCTAGAACAACCACTATCCAAGTACCATATATGGGCATGGTTACTTGGATTCACCTGCAACACAGATTTACTTACCCTTAGAACCCAAGCAAGTCTTGGGTCCTTGGTTCAAGTTAGCATTAACAAAGCTACCATTATTTCTTCCAACAAGTAGACTATTGTTCTTTCTAACACTTGTGTTATACAAGCAGTCTAGTGCAAAATGGCCTCTCTTGCCACAGTACCAACATTCAAACCTATTGTATCTAGTTCTAGATACATCCTTGACAAAAGAATTTCTGTCCATTGCTGGTGCTGTAGCAGCTTCACCCACTGATTTTTTATAACCATTGGGTTTATGAACATAGGTAGGCCTATTGGCATTTACACCCTTGTTTTTCAGAACATTAGACTTAATATGACCATGAATATTTTCATGATCATATAGGTTAGAAGGCACTTCCACCTTTCTAAACTTAATAGGGACTGAAAAGTTCAGTGGCTTGACAGGAGCTTTGCCTTTCCTCTTGAATTGGCCAGCCCTGGAGTTACCTTTGAATCCTAATCCTGCCTTACCCTTTTGATTCACAAATTCATCAATCAAGGGTAAGACAGACTTTGGCTTAGAGTAACTAGCCACTAAATCTTTTTCAATTCTTAGTCTGGCCTCCAGACTCTTCACTTGATCATTGGTATAATTAATTGTGCCCATCTGAATAATAGTTATATTCTTCAGTTTGGCAATTTCATTTAACTTTTGATCAATTACTTTCTCTAACTCAGTTGCAGCTACCCTTAGTTCAGCAATTTCATGAGCCTGAGATTTAACCAGGTTCTTGCTTTTCTTAAGGGCCTGCAACAAGTCCCCATACTTATCTATCAATTGATAGACATCTCCTTCAGATTCAGATGCATCTACATCACTTGATGCAGATGTAGCTGATTCTGTACTTGTACTACAAACAGATTTCATAGAAGGACATTGTACCTTATTAGGACCAGATTGATTCTGGCATATGTCCTCTTCTGATCCTGCCATTAGTCCCATACACTGATGATCCTCTTGATCATAGATGGAGTCTAGCAACTACAGAAACTCCTCTTCTTAAGATACAGCATATAGTCCAATATATGCTTCTGCTTCAGATTCTGACTCTGAAGTTGACTGATCTGTTAGGCTCTTATCCTTCTTTGTAACAAAGGATTTCTCCTTCTTGCCCTTTTTATGAGTCTTATTCTTGTCTGAAGACTCCTTTCTCTTATCAGGACAGTCAGTCACTACATGTCCAAGTCTATTGCAATAATAGCAGACAATCTTTGAAGTAGTAGCCTTGGTGGGCTTTGATCTGCTCTTTTCTTTCCTTGACGACTTTTTCTTCTGATAATAGTCATCAACTTGCTGTGAAGCAGAGGGCTTAGACTTCCACTGTTTCTTCTTCAAGAACCTCTAGAATTGCCTTGTGAATGCAGCAAAGTCTGCATCTGAATCACAGCTTTCTGAACCCTGATTGTCTGAATTTTCTGAACTGACTTCTGCAATTTCCTTACGAGGGGATGGTGATATCCTCCTATTCTTTCTGATGGATTCTGCACTGAATGCCACAGTCTTTTCTCTATGCTCTCCTCTAGAATTCTTTTCCCCCTCCTTCCTCACCAAAAGTTGCATTTCATAGGATAGCAGCTTTCCAAACAAGGTGGGAGGAGAGATCTCTGCCAATTTAGCCACTTCTCTTATGGCACAGATCTTTGTGTCCCAATCCTTTGTTAAGGATCTCAAGAATTTGTCATTCAGTTCATAAGTACTGAATACTCTTCTATAGGACATTAGCTCATTCACAATTCTATAGAATTTCTTGTAGCACTCAGTTATGCTATCAGATTTTCCTTGTCTAAAACATTCATATTCCTGATTGAGCATAAATTTCCTGTCTTGTCTTACTTCTTCTGATCCCTCCATGTAGACAATCAATGTGTCCCACATTTCCTTGGAGGTCTTGCAGTGAATCAGATTCTGAAATGTTGAATCATCTATGACACTTACAATAATATTCTGTGCTCTTTTATCCATGGTTGCCAAAATGATTTCATCCTTGGTCATTTCAGAATAACTCTTTGGAGTTTGAATATTAGCATCAAGAACTGATACCTTCATTGGAATGAAGGGTCCTTCCTGAACTGTGATGTATATTCTTGGGTCAGATGCCTCGATAAACAACCTGACTCTTTCTTTCCAAATTCCAAAGATTTCCTTCTTGCATATGGGTAATTTCATAGACCCTAGCTCCTTATGATTCTCTCCAGAACCCATCTTCTTGAATCTTGATTCTGCCTTTCAGATCTACCTCAGACTGTTAAGTCCTTTATGAGTAACCTCCCTCTGATACCACTTGATAGTTTTACTTTCAAGACAACCTAAACACCTAGAGGGGGGGTGAATAAGTTTTAATTGCTTGTTTAAATTTTTAGGCAGAATTCAATTACAAAGATTAAAACATTCAGCACAACATTCACAGACATTTAATCATCACAGATTGTACAATGTTTTATAGTGGTTCCCCAAGATCTGGGTACATCCACTTTCCCCCTTCACCTATCTAGCAGTATGCTAGATTCGGTCAAACTTTCACTATTCTCAGATCCTCAGATCCTACAGCTCAGAACCTAGAAAGGTTCCTACAACTCAGGCTCAACAGCCCTACCTCAGCCTTGCCACAAGGCCTACAACTCAGAGAAGAACCTTCTCCTAAACTCAGGCAAACAACCCTACCACTCAGAGATCAACTCTCCTACACTCAGCCATTATATCACAGGCTTACAACTCAGATCTGTGTAAAACAAATCCTACAGAAATTTAGAAAAGAAGTTTTAATGTCTTGCCTTTGTTGAGAGAGAAGAGGTCAAGACAATTCTTGATCAGCTGATGAAATCAACTGAATCTGAGCTTTCTTCAAAGCTTCTTGAATCTGAACTTAGCTGAGTTGATTTCCAAACAGCTTCTTGAGAAGCCACTGATGGCTTCCTTCTTCTTCTTCAAAATGAGTGGATCCCTCTCTATCCAACACCTTTTATGATACTTCTGAATTCTTGTTAGAACTCTTCTTAGATCGATCCTGAGATCGTCTTCTTAGATCTTCTAATGAAGATCTTCTTTAGAGTATTACACCTTCTTGATTTGATTTCTCAATTTGATTGCCAAAGTTCAATCTTCTCATTCATATTCTTACTTCTCTCTGAATCTGTCTATATATAGATCTTCTTAATGGTAACCGGCTGATCCGGTTTATAACTGTCTTCTAACAAGTCTGACACCATCAGTTAACTGGCTGCAACCCACAGCTGTCAAGTCTTCAAACAGATCCTGTGCCTTAGTCTTGGTCAGCAATGTGTTGAGACGGACTATCAGGAAGTATCGAGACCAACTGTCTGTATGTGTCGACACAAGTAACTTTGGTGTCGACACAACCTTTGATGATGTCGACAAGTTTGCCTTTAAGTCGACACAGCTTCTTCAGAGAATAGCTTGGTCTTGACTTTGCAGTGTGTCGACACAAGTCCTGTGTGTCGACACAGTTATTGTAGATTCAGAACTCAGTATGTGTTGACTTAGTCTTCTGGTGTCGACACAAGTATTGTCGACTTCTGCCAATGTGTGTCGACTCTGTCTCATTGTGTCGACACAGCCTCCCAGTGTCGACACAAATATGGTCGACTATCTTTCTCTGTGTGTCGACACCACTTCCCAGTGTCGACACAAATATGGTCGACTATCTTTCTCTGTGTCGACACAGCTTCCTTCAAGTGTCGACACAAATATTCTGAAGTGTCGACACTGTTTCTTCAGGTGTCGACACATGGACTTTGAATATTTTTCTGCATTTTTTAACATTTCTCCACCTGCACATGTCAACTTAAAACAACATCAAATACACCTTGATGTATATCATTGAGCTAATTTGGGCTTCTTCAAATCAGGTACACATTTTCCAATGTACCCAACAGAAAGTCTCCAGCGCTATGCAAAGGAAGGGTCTGGTGACCAATTCTCCTGGGATTACGGTTTATTACAAAAGGATTGCCAATTGTGCGTCCCTTGTGCGGGTAAATTGCGAGAAGAATTGTTATACGAAGCGCACTTTACAAAGTACTCAATTCACCCTGGGAGCACAAAAATGTACAAGGACATGAAGGAATTTTTCTGGTGGCACGGTTTAAAGAAGGACATAGCCTAGTATGTGGCTAAGTGTCGTACTTATGCTTTGGTGAAGGTAGAGTGTCAACGGCCTAGCGGTTTCCTGAAATCATTGTCGGTTCCACAGTGGAAGTTTGAGGATATTTCTATGGATTTCGTGCATGGATTGTCGAGATCTCAATGCGAAAATGACTCAATCTGGGTTATTGTAGACCGATTGACAAAGGTGGCTCAGTTCTTACCGAACAAGCGGGACAATTATGTGGAAATGTTGGCAAAGCTCTATGTGGAGCAGATTGTTCGATTTCACGGTGTTCCTCGGAGCATCGTAAGTGACCGAGATGGGCGATTTACTTCGAAAGATTAGAGGCTAATTCATCAGCAGTTGGGCACAAAGTTAGTATTCAGTGCGGCCTTTCATCCGCAAATGGATGGCCAAACTGAACGAACCAATAGGACAATGGAGGATATGCTCCGTATGTGCGCCCTAGACTTCGGTAAGAAATGGGAAGATCATCTTGTTATGATGGAGTTTTCCTATAATAATAGCTACCAATCGAGCATTGGCATGGCACCGTTTGAAGCTCTGTATGGTCGCAAGTGCTGTACACCGCTAGCTTGGGCAGAAACTTGCGAGTCCAAACTTTTGGTACAAAAGGAAGTCGAGGATGCTAACTCAACAATACGCTCTATTCGAGAGAGGCTACTAATAGCCCAGGATCGGCAAGCCAAGTATTACAATGCTAAGCACTGGAACATGGAGTTCGCGATGGGCGACTAGGTCTATTTAAAGATTAAACCCTTCAAAGGCATATCTCGGATTCGGGGGTTGAAAAAGCTCAGTTCGCGATACCTTGGTCCGTTTGAAGTGGTGGAGCGAGTTGGGGAAGCTGCCTATCGTCTAGCTCTTTCATCGGAATTGGATGGACTGCATGATGTTTTCCACATCTCGGTACTACAAAAAGCAGTCAAAGACCCGGCTCAAGTGATTGAGAATGATCGGGTGCCGGTTGAGTATGGGCTAACGACAAAGGTGAGGCCCATTTGGATCGAGGATTGAGCCGAGAAACAGTTGCGAAACAAAATTATCGGGATGGTCAAAGTCCGGTGGGATAATTGTGGCTGAGAAGAGCTAAGATGGGAGCGAGTGCAGACCATGCGAGCCGAGTTTCCCGAGTTATTTTTGTAACCTGTTGGATCGTTTATATATGTAATAGAAACATATATGTCTCATTATCATATATTGTGTTATGTTTTTATCTCCCTACTGTCTTCAAATTTCAGGACGAAATTTTATTAAGGAGGGGGGATTGTAACACCCCAGAAATCTCAAAAGCAAAAATTGGGATTCATGTTGGCTGACACGGCCTGAGATATGGGCGTGTCTCAGGGCGTGTCAGGTTTACACGGCCTGGGACACGGGCGTGTCCCAGGGCGTGTCTTGCTCGGGAGAAGTGGCGTTGAGTGGCACTGAGAGGAATGGCGTAGAGTGTGGAACACGGCCTGTGACACGGCCGTGTTACAGGGGCGTGTTGGGCGTGTTTGGCACACGGCTAGGTACACGGGCGTGTGCCTTAGCCGTGTTGTTCTCGGGTGATTTTGGAGATCGTGTTACAGGGGTAACACAGCCAGATACATGGCCGTATGCTGGGTGACACAGGCGTGTCAATACCCGTGTTCCTGTTTATTTTCAGTACCGCCTTAGGAACACGGTCTGTGACACGGGCGTGCATAACCCGTGTTCGGCTCAGGAAAATCAATTTCAGGGCTGATAGAAGCCGTTCATTTTCTTTGACTAAGATCCAATGGTCTGGGCTCTTCCCTGGGTTGATAAGGCCGGGATTGAAGAGGAGAAAACTCATTTGAGTTTCATCTTTCTCTTTCTAAAGCTAAGAGAGAGAGGAGAGTAAGAGAAGGAAGAAGAAGGGGAATCTGGCTGCCGGTGGTGCTACGGTGGTCCAAATCGCGAGCCGAGTTTGGATTTGCGAAGGCAAGGCTGCTGCGAAGACTTTCATACGATTGCTTTCCTCCATGGCTCCGAGGCGAATTCCAAGGGTAACGATTTCCGTCTTGGACATGTGAAGTCCTACTTTCCTGCATTTGCATAGGGAAAACCCGTCCCCGCGAGTGTGCGGTGGGTTATGGTGTCCCTTGGGGTAGATATGTGAAGTCCCCCTTGTTAGAGTCCGGAATCGGAGTACGGATCTAGGCATACTGTATGAAGCCCATCTGGATATGCTAGTCTGGATTGGTGATGCTTGTTTGCACATCGGAGAAGACTCCGTGATTATTGCTTGTATGCATGAAACTCGTGGTGGATACCTGTGGCTTGGTACCGCAGGAAGTACTGGAGGAAGTCCAGGAAATTGTGAGAGTTGAGTTCAACTCTTGTGGCCATGAGAGTCACTTTGTGTGGTGTTGAGCCGTTGGGCTGCAACTGTATAAAAAGGGCTTCGTGCCGAACAGGAAAGGTGAAACAGACCCGCGCCTTTATTTGTTGCCTCAGGCACGATGTACTTGGTAGTGGCAAGGCAGTTTGAGCAACGGGGGGTGGCTGAGCCGTACCTGCGTTATGTAGGCTTGACATGAGAGTGCCAAGGCATTAGGCTTTTGTCGGTGGCATAATGAGAGTGTTGGGACTGCGTGCCAGACTAAATGCTCATTGGTGGGATCCGGTGTTTCCAGTACACCTGAATGTGCCCTGAGTGCACGGAGCGTCGGGCCGTCGGGCCGGCGTTTGTGATATGTATTGACTATGCGATCGTGCACGTCTTGCATGGTTGTCTATACATACTGTTGGAAAAATGCTATGCGGGGATGGAATTCCGCTACCCCGTACCAGGGGCAGGGTCGTTATAATTGGTCAGCTGAATGCTGACCGTTTCCCTATTTGCCACCGCTTGGTGGCTTGGTTCTTGTAGGTGCAAGAGGTGCTGGTCCAAGCGGGACTTAGCGGGCTGAAGCCAAAGCTGTGTTGCTGCCCTCGAAGGCTTTGTTTTGTTTCTTCTTTTTCATGTGTGGCCGGCCTACGTGCCGATGTCTGTAAACCACACCTTTGTTACGAGAAATTTGTAAGGCCTTAAGGCCAAATACTTTGGTTGTATACATTCCTATATTTTTAGTGGACAGTTCTGGTTTTGCTTGAGTTCAAGGTTTCAACCGTTAAGCTTCCACTAGAATGCTCTGTGTTAGGAATCGTTGGGTTGTATGATATTATTTAGTAGCATCTCCTCCTATTTGTGGAATATGGTGTGGGGCCCCGGCCGGACCATCTATTATATTCTTCTTGACGGGTAGAGGTGTTACAATTTAGTATCAGCATGTTGGTCGATCTCTTCCGAATTCGCGGACGAATTCTTTTGAGGGGTGGCGAGCACATGTCAGTGCTGTCATTATAATAGTTAACTTTAACTCAAGAATGTCCACTTAGGAATGCAGATACACTTGATTGTTGAAACTGTGTATTCTTTTTGTATGTTTGTCGTTTTACTTGGTCGCTAAACTGTGTGTTTTACACATATAGGTGACTAGAAGTGTTGTGGGTCAATCCGAACCTCAACATTCTGTAGAAAGTGCGGCACCAGTTGTGGTGCCCACACCTCTTCCATCCGCTGAAATGGTACGTTTCATCACGGAAACTGTACTTGCTGTGATTAATGCTCAGCAGGCTTGACAGGCACGTCCTGCAGTGGTGCCAACGCATGCTGGGGTACGGCAAGAACCGACAGAAGCTGTAGTTGATCCGTGGGTAGCAGATCAACTATTGAAGGAATTCCTGAGCTTCAATCCTCCACAATTTTCTGGGGCTGGTTCACCGGCCCAAGCAGAGGATTGGCTTGCAAGGATCAAGAGGATCATTAGAGCGATCAAGGTTGAGGAGGGATAGAAGGTTATGTTAGCCACTTTCCTACTGGAAGGAGAGGCTCGTTTATGGTTGGATGAGATTGAACTGCATCACTTGGCCAGCATGCAACTTGTAGAGGTCTCGATGGACGAATTCTCTCGGTTGTTCTTGGCTCAACATCTACCAATGCAGCAAAGGATATTGATGGAAATGGAATTTCAACGGTTAACTCAAGGAGATCGTAGTGTGGATGATTACCTACATGAGTTCACACGTTTGGGAAGATATGCGGGTACAATCTTCGCCGAAGAAGAGCGTAAGACTAGTAGGTTTTATGCGGGACTGTGAGATGAGCTGCGATATTTGCTCTCGAGTTCTGTGAGTCAGGGATTTCAAGCCTTAGTCTGTACGGCTCGGTCTTTAGAGACGGACATGAGAAGGGGGCAAGAAAAGGGGACCTTGGCTGTGATAAAGCCAGAGTTCAAGCCACCGCATCCGGAGAAGTTTGGGTACCGTAAGAGATGGGGAAAGAAGTCCAAGTCTACTGGACAAGATCCTTCTGCGACTGTGATAGAGACATCTGGGTATGGATCTCGTGCTTGTTTTACGTGCGGGAAGTTGGGACACTTCGCACGTGATTGCCGAGTTTGTCCTCCAAAGGGTGACAAGAAGACAGGAGCCTCTTATGCGGAGAAAGGGAAGGCTGTGGTACAGTCTTCTGCCTCGCACACGCAGCCCTGGGTCTTCAACCTTGGACAACAGGAGGCCATTAAGTAGGCCGATGTCGTCATAGGTGCGCGCAGTTTTTAATGTTACTTTATACTGTGTGATGTGCTTGTTTAATTGTGGTGTTATAGGTTTTTTCCTTATACGAGAGTATCCGTCGCAAGCACTGTTTGATACAGGTGCTTTTCATTCGTTTCTGTCTGAAGATTTCGCCTTTCGTATCAGGGTACCTATCCGGACCACGACAGACAGTGTAAAGGTGTTGTTACCTAACGGATGTTTGATGTGTGCGGATAAATCTTGCGGTCTTGAGGTCAAGATAGAGAGCCGGGAGTTCAAGGTGGAAACACTAGTATTGCCGATCAAGGAATTTGATATAATCTTTAGTATGGACTGGCTTTCAGAGAAGCGGGCCTGTATAGATTGCACTTTAAAAGAGGTCACACTCTGGCAGAATACCGAACAAGAGACCAAGTTCATTGGTATACAAGGGATGAGTTGGATGTTGTTATCTGCTCTCCAAGTCATTAAGGATGTTCGAAAGGGTGCGGAGTTATTCTTCACACTCGTAGAGGCGGTGGCTCCGAAGGCCAGTGTGAGTGAAGTGTTGATTGTGTTGGAGTATGCTGATGTGTTTCCAAAGGACCTTCCGGGGTTACCTCCCCAAAGGGAAATAGACTTCTCTATCGAGCTGGTGCTAGGTGCGAAACCCATGGCCCGTTTGCCGTATCGGGTAGCACCAAAAGAGATGGTCGAACTGAAAGTTCAGTTTTAAGAGCTGTTGGAGCAGGGATACATACGCCCAAGTATGTCACCTTGGAGCGCGCCTATTCTTTTTGTGAAAAATAAAGACTGTAGTTTGCGGTTATGTATTGATTATCGTGAACTGAATAAGCTGACAGAGAAAAACAAGTATCTGATTCCACGGATCTATGACTTGTTCGATCAGCTAGCGGGCTCAACCGTCTATTCCAAGTTGGATTTGAAATCCAAATATTACCAATTGCGGCTTAGGGAAGGTGACATTCCCAAGATAGCGTTTGGCACACGCTACGGTCATTATGAGTTCACAGTGATCTCGTTCGACTTATGTAATGCGCCTTCGATATTCATTGATCTCATGCATCGTACGTTCCACGAATACTTGGATATGTTTGTGATTGTGTTCATTGATGATATCCTCATGTACTCACAGTCGGAGGAAGATCATGCAAACCATTTGCGGTTTGTACAGCACACCTTGCGGAGAAATAAGCTGTATGCTAAGTTCTCTAAGTGTGAGTTCTGGCTCTCGTCGGTGGCTTTTCTGGGCCATGTGGTAAGTGGAGAGGGCATAGCGGTGGATCCGGCAAAGATAAGTGCCATTCGTGATTGGCCAGTAATGTCTTCGGTGGCCGAAGTCAAGAGTTTTCTTGGATTGGTAGGCTACTATAGACGATTTGTGGAGAACTTCTCCCGGATTGCTTTGCCTTTGAATACGTTGATGAGAAAAGATCAGAAGTTCATTTGGAAGTCGGAGTGCGTGCGAGCTTTTGAGGAGCTAAAGAGTCGTTTGACCACGGCGCCTTTTTTGACGTCTCCTTGTGGTACAGACAGTTTTGAGATATACAGCGATGCGTCAGGAAGCAGCTTAGGTTGCGTTATCCTGCAGTTTGGCAAGGTGATCGCTTATGGATCACGTCAATTGAAAGTGCATGAACGTAATTACCCTGTCCACGACTTGGAGTTGGCGGCGGTGATCTTTTCGCTAAAGTTGTGGCAGAACTATCTTTATGGCTTGAGGGTAGATATTTATACAGATCATAAAAGCCTAAAGTATTTTCTCGATCAAAAGGATTTGAATATGTGACAAAGGAGGTGGATGGAATTCCTAGGGGATTATACCTGTAACGACCCCATCCGTTAAATGACGTATAGTAGAAGGTCCGGTCGGGGCCCCACACTATATGCCACAAACAGACGGTGAGGTCACAGGATAATACCAAACCATACGAATCCTAACTCAGAGCATTCTAGCGGAAGCTTTAAGTTACATCTTTGAACTCTCAACAGGAATGTCCAATATATACACCACCTTTATATATATAACCATGGAATGTACAACAAAGGTTTGGCCTTAAGGCCTTACAGTTCCTCTTTACATACAACATGTTTTACAAACCTCGGCGCGCAGGCCGGCCATACATGAGTAAAAGAGAACAACCAAAACATTCGCTTAGCCGTCAAAGGCTAGCCGCAGCAGCAGCAACAACAGCAGTAGGGCTTCAGCCCATCACTTACCACTTGGCTCTCCAGCACCTGCACGGGAACAATCCACCCAACCGGTGGCAAACAATGCAACGGTCAGCATTCAGCTGACCCAATTATAACAATCCTACCCCTTTCTCGGGGCATGAGCATTCTTTCCCTGCAAAGCATGGCATCATCAAATAGCAACTATGTGCGCGCAGGCACATTCAAGCCATCACAACTATCGGCCATACGGCCCGACAGTCCGTGCACTCAGGGCACATTCTTGGTGTACCGGAATACCAGGGTCAACACCACCGTCTACACGGTATTTGAGCATTCTAGTCTTTCAGGCGCGCGGGCCTAAGACTCTCATCAGGCGCTCCAACAAAACCTATAACCAGGCTTCCAAGTCGGACGGACCTAACGCAGGTACGGATCAGCCACCTCCTGTTGCTCAAGTCGCCGTGCCACCTCGAATACGGAAGTATCCATGGCTATTTATAGGCGCGGGTCGGTTTCACCTTTCCTGTTCGGCAATCTGCCTTTTCATCGAGTTGCAGCCCAACGGCTCAACCGCTCATAAAGTGGCAACGCACGACCACAAGAGTTGCATCCAACCCTCTTCATTTCCTGGACATCATCCAGTACTTCCTGCTGCACCAAGCAACACGTAGGCACAAGGCAACACAAGCCAATATCACGGAGCCTTCTCCGATATGCAAACAAGCATCACCAATCCAGACCATGTCCAGATGGGCTTCACACAGCATGCCTAGAGCCGTACTCCAATTTCGGCCTCTAACAAGGGGGACTTCACATATCTACCCCAAGGGACACCACAGCCCACCGCACACTCGCGGGGAAGGGTTTTCCCTATGCAATGCAGAAAAGAAGGACTTCACATGTCCAAGGAGGGAGATCGTTACCCTTGTCGATCTCTTCGGAGCCATCGAAAACTAGCCAGTGAGAAAGAACCGCAGCAGCCTTGCCTTCACAACGCCGGCTTCGGATCACGAATCGGACCACGGGAACTCCGCCGGTGGCTTGCTCTCCTCCTCCTTCTTCCTCCTCTCTCTTTCTCTCTTCCTTAAGCAAAATGAAGAATGCCTTCTTCATCACCCCTTCACGAATTTAATCCAGCCAGGAATCACCTGAGCCCTTGGATCCAAAGAGAGAATCTGAACGGCCACGATTTGCCCCAAAACCCAATTTTTGGCTGACACGGCCTGTGACACGCCCGTGTCACAGGCCGTGTACCCTGAAGCGGCACACGCGGTTTGAACCGACTGAACAACACGGGCATCGACACGCCCGTGTCGAACCTGACACGCCCGTGTCATTCCTGAGACACGCCCGTGTCAAACCTGCCTCATCGAGCTGCAACCAATACACGGGTAGGCACACGGCATCGGACACGCCCGTGTCCGATCTGACACGCCCGTGTTCCCGGCCGTGTTCAAGGCCGTGTACTACTCTGACTCGAACAGGCCAATTTCGAAATTTAATTCGGACATGCCCTGGGACACGCCCGTGTCGAAGGCCGTGTCTCAGGCTCGACGATCGTCGACTATCAATCGTCGACTAACCTGAACACGCCCTGGGACACGCCCGTGTCCCAGGCCGTGTACCCCCGACACACCCTGGGACACGCCCGTGTCCCAGGCCGTGTCAAACAGCCTGCACCTCAAACTTCATGTTGAGTCTTTTTGGGGTCTTTTTGGGGTGTTACAATACCTTCGACATTCACTATATTCCCGGAAAGGGAAATGTGGTCGCTGATGACTTGAGTCATCGGACTCCGGTGCGGGCAAGTTGGTTGCAGATACATGATGAGCGTCTAATCCAGGAGTTGGAAGCATTGGAGAAATCTTGTGTTGAGAGGGATTCTTCGGTCGATGCACGCTTAAACTGGATGGAGGTTCAATATGACCTTACGAACAGAGTTTGGTGGGAAGCGGAGTTGGATGAAAGTCTCCAGAGCTATGCAAAGGAAGGGTCTGGTGACCAATTATCCTGGGATGACGGTTTATTACGGAAGGATGGCCGATTGTGCGTCCCTTGTGCGGGTAAATTGCGAGAAGAATTGTTATACGAAGCGCACTTTACAAAGTACTCAATTCACCCTGGGAGCACAAAAATGTATAAGGACATGAAGAAATTGTTCTGGTGGCCCAGTTTAAAGAATGACATAGCCGAGTATGTGGCTAAGTGTCGTACTTGTGCTTTGGTGAAGGCAGAGTGTCAACGGCCTAGCGGTTTCCTGAAACCGTTGCCGGTTCCGCAGTGGAAGTTTGAGGATATTTCTATGGATTTCGTGCATGGATTTCCGAGATCTCAACGCGAAAATGACTCAATCTGGGTGATTGTAGACCGGTTGACAAAGGTGGCTCACTTTCTACCGAACAAGCGGGACGATTCTGTGGAAATGTTGGCAAAGCTCTATGTGGAGCAGATTGTTCGATTGCACGGTGTTCCTCGGAGCATTGTAAGTGACCGAGATGGGCGATTTACTTCGAAAGATTGGAGGCTAATTCATCAGCTGTTGGGCACGAAATTAGCATTCAGTACGGCCTTTCATCCGCAAACGGATGGCCAAACTGAACGAACTAACAGGACAATGGAGGATATGCTCCGTAAGTGCACCCTAGACTTCGGTAAGAAATGGGAAGATCATCTTGTTATGGTGGAGTTTGCCTATAATAATAGCTACCAAGCGAGCATCGGCATGGCACCGTTTGAAGCTCTATATGGTCGCAAGTGTCGTACACTGCTAGCTTGGGCAGAAACTGGCGAGTCCAAACTGTTGGGACAAAAGGAAGTCGAGGATGCTAACTCAACAATACGCTCTATTCGAGAGAGGCTACTAATAGCCCAGGATTGGCAAGCCAAGTATTACAATGCTAAGCACCAGAACGTGGAGTTCGCGGTGGGCGACTGGGTCTATTTAAAGATTAAACCCTTCAAAGGCGTATCTCAGATTCGGCGGTTGAAAAAGCTCAGTCTGCGATACCTTGGTCCGTTTGAAGTGGTGGAGTGAGTTAGGGAAGCTTCCTATCGGCTAGCTCTTTCATTGGAATTGGGTGGACTGCATGATGTGTTCCACATCTCGGTACTATGAAAAGCAGTAAAAGACCCAGCTCAAGTGATTGAGAATGATCGGGTGTCGGTTGAGTATGGGCTAACGATAAAGGTGAGGCCCATTCGGATCGAGGATCGAGCCGAGAAAAAATTATGGAAAAAATGATCGGGATGGTCAAAGTCCGGTGGGATAATTGTGGCCGAGAAGAGAAAACATGGGAGCGAGAGCAGACCATGCAAGCCGAGTTTCCTGAGTTATTTTATAACCTGTTGGCTCATTTATATATGTAATAGAAACATATATGTCTCATTATCATATATTGTGTTATGTTTTTATCTCCCTACTGTCTTCAAATTTCGGGACGAAATTTTATTAAGGAGGGGAGGATTGTAACACCTCAGAAATCTAAAAAGCCAAAATTGGGATTCAGGTTGGCTGACACGGCCTGAGACACGGGCGTGTCTCAGGGCGTGTCAGGTTTACACGGCCTGGGATACGGGCGTGTCCCAGGGCGTGTCTTGCTTGGGAGAAGTGGCGTTCAGTGGCGCTGAGAGGAATGGAGTTGAGTGTGGAACACGGCCTGTGACACGGGCGTGTTACAGGGCGTGTTTGGCGTGTTTGGCACACGGCTAGGGACACGGGCGTGTGCCTTAGCCGTGTTATTCTCGGGTGATTTTGGAGATCGTGTTACCGGGGTAACACGGCCAGATACATGGTCGTGTGCTGGGTGACACGGGAGTGTCAGGCTTGACACAGGCGTGTCAATACCCGTGTTCTTGTTTATTTTCAGTACCGCCTCAGGAATACGGCCTGTGACACGGGCGTGTCACAACCTGTGTTCGGCCAAGGAAAATCAATTTCAGGGCTGATCAGAGCCGTTCACTTTCTTTGACTAAGATCCAATGGTCTGGGCTCTTCCCTGGGATGATAAGGCCGGGATTGAAGAGGAGAAAGCTCATTTAAGTTTCATATTTCTCTTTCTAAAGCTAAGAGAGAGGAGAGCAAGAGAAGGAAGAAGAAGGAGAATCCGGCTGCCGGTGGTGCTACGGTGGTCCAAATCGCGAGCCGAGTTTGGATTTGCGAAGGCAAGACTGCTGCGAAGACTTTCATCTGATTGCTTTCTCTCCATGGCTCCGAGGCGAATTCCAAGGGTAACGATTTCTGTCTTGGACATGTGAAGTCCTACTTTCCTGCATTTTCATAGGGAAAACCTGTCCCCGCGAGTGTGCGGTGGGTTGTGGTGTCCCTTGGGGTAGATATGTGAAGTTCCCCTTGTTAGAGTCCGGAATCGGAGTACGGATATAGGCATACTATGTGAAGCCCATCTGGACATGCTGGTCTGGATTGGTGATGCTTGTTTGCACATCGTAGAAGACTCTGTGATTATTGCTTGTATGCATGAAACCCGTGGTGAATACATGTGGTTTGGTACCGCAGGAAGTACTGGAGGAAGTCCAGGAAATTGTGAGAGTTGAGTTCAACTCTTGTGGCCGTGAGTGTCACTTTGTGTGGTGTTGAGCCGTTGGGCTGCAACTGTATAAAAAGGGCTTCATGTCGAACAGGAAAGGTGAAACCGACCCGCGCCTTTATTTGTTGCCTCAGGTACGATGTACTTGGTAGTGGCAAGGCAGTTTGAGCAACGGGGGGTGGCTGATCCGTACCCGTGTTATGTAGGCTTAACATGAGAGCGCCAAGGCATTGGGCTTTTATCGGTGGTATATTGAGAGTCTTGGGACTAAATGCCTAACTAAATGCTCATTGGTGGGATCTGGTGTTTCTAGTACATCCGAATGTGCCCTGAGTGCACGGAGCGTCGGGCCGTCGTGCCGGCGTTTGTGATATGTATTGACTGTACGATCGTGCACGTCTTCCGTGGTTTGCTATACATACTGTTGGAAAAATGCTATGCAGGGATGGAATTCCGCTGCCCGATGCCAGGGGCAGGGTCGTTATAATTGGTCAGCTGAATGCTGACCGTTGCCCTGTTTGCCACCGCTTGGTGGATTGGTTCTTGCAGGTACAGGAGGTGCTGGTCCGAGCGGGTCTTGGCAGGCTGAAGCCCAAGATGCGTTGTTTCCCTCGAATGCATTATTTAATTTCTTCTTATTCATGTGTGGCCGGCCTGCATGCCGATGTCTATAAACCACACCTTTGTTAAGAGAAATTTATAAGGCCTTAAGGCCAAATACTTTGGTTGTATACATTCCTATATTTTTAGTGGACAGTTCTTGTTTTGCTTGAGTTCAAGGTTTCAACCATGAAGCTTCCGCTAGAATGCTCTGTGTTAGGATTCATTGGGTTGTATGATATTATTTAGTAGCGTCTCCGCTTGTTTGTGGAATATGATGTGGGGCCCCGGCCGGACCCTCTATTATATTCTTCTTAACAGGTAGAGGTATTACATAGTAGGAGAGAGTCGAGGCCTCTTCACTGGAAGGCGACCTCAAAATCTTTGTGGAGGAAGAATTGGTGGAGGTTGGAGTCATTGGCCATCACAGTTGGCGGCATGTATTTCTCCTCGCTCCGTTAGATGAGCGAATAGGGGACGTTGCTGAGATCTCCCTTGATGAAGACAAACTCAGTTATGGTTCTTGTTGGCCGTCTCGCGGCCTTTGAAATGCGAGCCGGCAAAGAATACGACCCTGTCATTTGTGGTGTGGTAGATGAAAAGCTTTCGGAAAACGGTGAGGTTGAACTCAATCCATTCCCTCTGAAGGAAGCTCGCAAAATCCACGAGCATGGCAATCACGTTGGGGTTCATCTACGCGGGGACATCCCTGAATTATTTGAACACCTGGTGAACCTCCAGCTAGAAGGGAAGGCGCAACCAAACCTCCAAATACGAGATGGGGAAGACGAGCTCGTTAGTGAAGAAAGTGTTAATCGCCTCGCCCCTCCTAGGCTGGCGCGTAGTGAACCCTGGAGGGACATGATCTACCACGAAGGCGAGATATTCCTGCTTCGTGGGATTCCCATCAAAGAATTGGAACTCAGTGAACTGCTTGGCACATTTTGACCTCCCATCGGCATCATCTCATGTCTTTCCCATTTTAGCAGATCTTCCTGCGAGTGCAAGTGAGAGGAGTGTGTTTTAGTTGGGTATATTTCTGCAATAAAGGCAATGGGCTAGGGGTAGGTAAGGGGGTCCTATTTATAGAAAATAGATTAATGTCTGCCGAGCCGGCTACTAAGCCCATCTCGCTGAACCCAACTCGCTAGCTTCTTACAACCTATTCTTTCACAAGGCGAGACGAATCTAAAGCGTAATATTATACGCGTGAGATCAACAAGCATCAAATATTAAACATTGTCAAATTATTAAGAACAGTAATGCGAGTGTTCAGAGGAAGAAATATTACAGAGGGAGTTATCACAAGACACAAGAACTAAGGGGTTTAAGGGGAGAGTGTCGGTAGGCTCAGCTCGGGAGCCATTTCCATCTACCCTGGCCACGCACCCCCGTCCCTAGTGGTCGGCGAGGATTGTTAAACTCGAGGACCAATTTGAGGTCCTGGTGTATAAAGCGCAGGCTCTCATATATTCGATCCATTAGTGGTCCCGAGGAAGTCATCCCGATAGCTAAGTTGTGCCTCACATCGTCCGCCAGCATCATGTAGTCCTGCTCGAGTGCACGCAGTCGTTGCTCCTCAATAGCCCTCTCCTCTTGAATCTTGTGCAGTGCGAGCCCATACTTCATGAGGATCCAAACAGTTTGCCTCCTCAGCTCGGCAGGCTCGATTGAGGCATCCATGAAGTATTCCAGCACGCTGGGAGAGGGAGGTGGCGAGTGGAGTCCCGGTTTGGAGGATTCTTCGGCTTCAGATTGATCGGGAAGGCCTGAGATGATAAACAATCCAAATGAGAGACTTGGGGTTCTAAATATGGTGAATGTTCTAACTAACCGTGTGAGTAAAACATCCTCTGGAGATTGGATGGAGGGAAGAGCTTGGCAATCCCTGAGGGGGCTGAGTGAGAGGAGAGGTGAGAACCTTGTCGTGACCTGGAAGATAGGAGTTCGGGTAGGTGAACAAATCAAAAATAGAAACTGGGATGTCCCTAACGCCTCCCTCTACGAGTGCAGGATCATGGGTAAGGTCACGAGATGGTTTGTGACCCAGCATTTTCAGCGACAACGAGCCTAGTCTGGTCCCAAAAGTGGGGTCCTGGCCTCTCGCATGGCCATCAATGGTGGTTTAGGGGCGCGAGTCCTTCGGTGAAGAATCGTCTCGCACCAAAGGGGTGCCTGCATTCTCGTGATGGCGAGTACCAGGACCGACAGGAGTTTCATCAACCTCCTTCCCTTTAGGTTGGGAGATCGGTTCGGAAGAGGAAGAGACGAGTCCACAGTCCGACATAGGGGCCAAATCACCATGGACGGCCTTACCGACTTTAGGGTTTGATTTATCCATTCTGCGAGCTTGGGGTTCAGTGATTCCCGTGGTGACTGGTTTGAGAGCCAGGGGCTCAGCTCGGCAGCGCGGGAGGAGTTGAGCTCCCTGGCGCACTTGAGCCTCTCCTAGAACTCCTTTGAAATAGGCATGATGGTAAAAGTCAGGAAAGTAGGGGAAAAGCAGGTATATATATAACAGCTTGTGGATCCCACCAAAAGATTCCCCTTGCTCCTGCCCCACTCACCGACCTCTTGGGGTTGGATGATTCTTTCTGAGCTTAGGGCAACATCACAAAGTGCGGGGATTGCGTATAACCTCGTATCCAACGAGTGGGATCAACCGGAGCCAAACAAGAAAAATTATATAGTCCAACTCTAAGGAGAGTGGTCAGGGAGGCGAGTGCTTTGAGAGCTCCCTGACTCACCCGGGCTGGGGGTAGATCATATGTGGAGTGAGTGGAGTAAGCAGTCTCGCACACGCGCCTAGCCCTTAGTAGATAACAGGTGAGTGGAACGATCAGGTCTGCACTCGCCCTTGGCCCTATGGAGGTGGCGAGTGCCAGTCTCATCAGGCACTCAGCACCCCAGCAAGTGGTAATTCTGGGACCACTCGCCTAGTGATGCTTTTACCATTCCACTCACGCTGCTCTGCCAGTATCTGCTCCAAATAGCGGAGTTTCATTATTGGTAGACCGATTTGGGCTATGTATATCTGTTCAGAGCAGCAGAGTTAAGCTATTGGCAGACCATTTTCAGAAATCTATAAATAGACCCAAGTAGGTTTCTCATCAGGGAAGCTTTTCATGTTTTCTTATTCTCTGATATTCTTACGCTTTTTGATGTATCCTCAGCTCAACACTGGCTAAGGAGGAGAAGTGCTCTAAGATCTTCCTGGTGTGTGGTGGGACCTCTGTGCTGGAGCCTTAGGTCAGTCTCGAGTCCTATGTTCTTGGTCAAGCAAGCTTACTAGGAGAAGTAAGTGTGCGGTCACCCATTTTTTAGGGTCCAAACTTCACAGAAGTCGGCTCCCGGTTTCAATAGTAAGGGTGTTAAGTTATACAAGATGATCGAATTCCGAGCTTGTCGGAATTTAGATGTTAGACTATAAAAAAATATATTAATTGATTTTAAGTTTGATCGACAAATTTCTTTGTTATTCGAGCTATGTTTTATGCTAGGAAAATTTGCAAATATTTAAAGAATTTAAGTTTATCGTTAACTTCAAAAAATTTTAGCTAGAGATTGGATCGTTGAACTCTGATTTCGACTTCGCGGTTGGAGTCGTAGCACCTGTCTCTGCCTTTGGTGCGATTTTTGTCAGAATCGGATTGTGTATAGTCACCAGTCGCCAAATGAGATTTTCAAATTTAATTGTAATAATAATAATAAAGATAAACTTGAATTATTAAGCCATAATTAATGCAGACTTAATAAATGAGGATTTTTTTTACTAAATTTGGATCAAATAAGTCAAAACTAGCCTTGGAAATGACCACAAGAATTAAAATCCTATCTTGGAAATTGATCCTTTCTGTAATTAAGAAGAGCAAGCAAGCTGTAGTTTTAAGTTCCCAAAGCTTTTCTTCTCCCTCAAGCAAACCCGAACCAGAGAGAGTGAGAGAGGTGGAGAACTTTTCTCCTGAGCTTTCTGGCTGCCCAATAAGGAGTTCTGGTGCATGTTTTTCTCGACAGAGCCTAGATTCTGAAAGCTCTAGTCGAGCTCTTCGTATGTGTAGTAAGTATTATTGTTTCATGGATTTTTAGTGTTAGTCTAAGTGGCCCTTTCTTTCTCAAAGTTTTGCTTAAAATTTCACGGCATAATTCATAATTTTGACTAAGTAAATAATTGACTGCATCGACTGCATGGACTACATGGTTCATATTTCTGGCTAAGTAAATAATTGATAGCATCGACTGTATGGACTACATAGTAAATATTTCTGGCGCCTATGTAAATAATCGACTGCATGGACTGCATGGTTCATATTTCTGGCTAAGTAATGATCGACTGCATGAAATGTATGGTTCATATTTCTGGCTAGGTAAATAATTGACTGCATGGTTCATATTTCTAGCTAAGTAAACAATCGACTGCATGGACTGTATGGTTCATATTTCTAGCTAAGTAAATAATTGACTGCATTGACTACTTGGACTGTATGGTTCATATTTCTGGCTAGGTAAATATGTGACTACATCGACTATATGAACTGTATGGTTCATATTTTTGGCTAAGTAAATAATCAACTGCATCAACTGCTTGGTTCATATTTCTGACTAAGTAAATAATCGACTGCATTGACTGCATGATTCATATTTCTAACTAAGTAAATAGTCAACTGCATTGACTGTATGGACTGCATGGTACATATTTCTGTCTAAGTAAATAATCAACTACATCGATTGGAGGGACTGCGTGGTTTATATTTCTTGCTAAGTAAATAATCGACCGCATGGTTCATAATTTTGTCTAAGTTCAAAATCGACTGCATAGTTCAAAATTAGTTGCATAGTTAAAAATCGACTATATAGTTGAGGATTAATGATAATATATGTATATTTTCTACTCAGTAACACCTGTGTTATTCCTTTCAAAAATCTTGGAATTCAGTAGTCAGTTGGTGTGAATGGGCAAGATTCCAACACCACGAAACCTGTTTTATGTTATGATATTGGTTGGACTGTGGGTGTCAGTAGACTATAACACCGCCATAGTGCCTGTTTGTGAATCATTACACCGTGTGACTTGGTTTTGGATTGTAGGATTGTATCAGAAAGATAGCCACCACAGTTTCTTTTTATGATGTTTTGGACTGTTGAGTTGTGTTGGAAAGATAGCAACCATTATAACGCCTTTTTGACATAATTTGGTCTGATGGTTTGTGTTGGAATATGAGTCATTGCCTCAGTGACAAATTATGACCGGTGTTAATGATGCACTTTCTCGACCTGATCAGTCTAAATTATTTATGCACATCTATATAATTATAAGATAGATCATTAATAAAGCAAGTTTTTTTCTTATAATTAATCATGGCTGAGCTAGTTTTACTCTCCGTTTTCTTTTATAGTAATGGTAATCATATTTGATTCATTGGTTTTTTGTTGCCACTTGCTCGTTCTTTATTAAGGCATTTTTTTCTTTTGAATGCCTCAGGCTCTTTGCAGTATCAGTCCGAGTGGTTAGATTTGATCATTCCAAGCCCAATTATAACAGGTGTTAATTGATGGTCCTGTTTTGATAAGACTTGTGCTTAGTGTCTATGGGTCTGTGTCAGGATGTTGACGCCCATAATTATTTCTTGCAGATGTTAGACTACTTGCTGGCTTGTTCTGCTTTACTTATTGGTTATTTTTTTACATGCTCTCCGGGAATATTTTATATTAGGATGCATGTTAGGTATTTTTTAATATAAAAGTTGCATTCTAATTTATATTCATAACATTTCTTTTAACTAAATATCACTCTACTTTAAGTAGTATGAAAATCCATTTTTACATATATTAAATTTAGACATGACATATCATTAGACTGTTAGTTGAGTCCTCAGGATCATGTAGGATATAATGAAGTAAGCTTTGTATTTTTTCCTTGAGAATATTTTTTCTTACGTGAGGACTAGTTGATCCATTGAACCCAGGGGCACAGTTCCTTAGCTCTAACTTTAAAACTTTCTCAAAACATAAAGCATATGTTTTTATATAGAAATAAATGAAAGTGTGGTTTTTCCATGAGCGTCTGCAATTGTCCCCTGTACGGCGTGACATCATGACACATATTTTCTCTTACTCTGATAACATATAAATGTTGAGAAAATGCGGGCCATAATAGTTGGTATCAGAGGGAGGTTTAGCATTGATTAGGTTAGAATTCTTTTCATTTGCATACATACACGAGGGTGTCATTAGTATGTCTTGGCTGAAGGATGAACTGTATACCCATTAGAATGACAAAAGTATACAAGGCATATTATGTTGTATGAGATGCATAATGTGTCTGTATATGGATTCTCATAGAGACAACAACATGCAACTGTTTAGTTGCAATGGATGACTTAACATCACATAGGCATTCATTAGATTTTATTTTTACGTTACACGCGACATTATATTGTATAAGATGCATAATATTTCATGTATACGGTCGCTCATGGCATGCACTAAGGACTTTAGAATGTATTACGCAACATGTATCACATAACATACCATGAGCACACATGCTAAGTTAATATCTACATGATGACACTTGTACACACATAATTTAAAATGAAGATTAAAGTATTCATGCATTCATATTATATGCACTAGAGTCAAGAGATGATGGCGTATCATTCTAAGTTTAAACATAACATCATTTCATGAATTCCCAAAGCAAGGTAATAGCAAGAGCAATTACCTACACATTTCTGATCTGGTTTGAGTTGAGTAATATTAGTTTATTAGTTGGGGTGTATTAAGCTAGGTATCGATGAGATGTTCATTCGTATTCGTAGGAGATGGCTCCAAAGCAATATCGGTTGATTTGGACTCCCCAGTCAGAAGGTGATTCTTCCATTGCTCACAACGAGGCGATGATCAAGGAGTTACGTCAAAGTAATGAGATGTTATTTAGGAAAATGGTCATGATGCAGGCCCAGATTCAAACATGTTGTGTTGAAGCACGAAATGCGCCCTCTAGTTAATGGGTTGTTCGATCTCACAAGTTAGAAGAATAAGATGGTTGCGTGGATAGTGGCAAGGTTTAAAGCAAGGGGGAAGCTTGTTTGAGCAGAGGAGAAGCTTGCTCGAGCAGAGAAGAAGCTTGATCAGGAGCTGTCGAGCAGACATTACTTTGACAGTTGAGCTCTGTTGGTTAGACTGAGAGAGGAAAAGAAGAGACGGGGCCGCCTGTAGCGGCGACAGCAGACTTCGCCCTCTGCGGCTTGAATGCCACTCTTATGGCGGGCTTCTCCCTTAATCAAGAAGCAAGTTTACAGTTTTCTATTGCACCATTACATTTTGAAGCAGTAAAGGGAACAAGGGGAAGCTGGCGGCTGAGAAAAGGAGTTGCCAAAGACTAAGTAAAAGAGACTGAGCGGACTGGGCGGACTGGAATTCTGAGACCGCAGGTCTTGCTGGATCAACTGTGGAGGACTCGACGGACTGGAATTCTGAGTTCGTAGGTCTTGCTGGATCAACTATGGAAGACTCGACGGACTGGAATTCTGAGTCCGCAGGTCTTTCTGGCAGTGGCAATTCTCCTGCGCCTGTCTTCAAATAAGAGGCCTTGGGGGCTATTTATAGGCCCGAGGGGGATCCTCTAGAAGCGGGGCCCAGTGACGTCATCATGGAGGACTAAGCGGACTCGGAAAGTAGGTCGCCGACCTAGGCGGACTCGGCGGACTGGACTTTTCCTCTGCTGAGCGACTGAAGAGAGCAAGCTGCCTGGAGTAGAGGGGGTGGCCTGGCAACTGGAGTCCGCCCCTGGTGGGCGGCCTGGCCACTGGAGGCTGACCCTGGTGGGCGGCCTGGCTTGGAGGCCGCCCCTGGTGGGTGGCCTGTCCACTAGAGGCCGCCCCTAGTGGGCAGCCTGGCTCTAGAGGCCGCCCCTGGTGGGTGGCCTTGCCACTGGAGGCTGCCCTTAGTGGGCGGCCTGGCCTGGAGGCCGCCCCTGGTGGGCGGCCTAGCCTGGAGGCCACCCCTGATGGGCGGCCTGGCCACTGGAGGCTGCCCCTGGTGGGAGGCCTAGCTCTCTAGGCCTCCCCTGGTGGGCGGCCTAGCTCTTGAGGCTTCCCCTCGTGGGAGGCCTGGCCTAGAGGCCGCCCCTCGTGGGCAGCCTGGCAATTGGAGGCCGCCCTTGGTGGGCGGCCTTGCAATTAGAGGCTGCCCCTTGTGGGCGGCCTGGCTCTGGAGACAGCCCATGGTGGGCGGCCAGGCCACTGGAGGCCACACCTTGAGGGCGGTCTAGCTCTAGAGGCCTCCCTTGGTGGGCGGCCTGGCCTGGATACCGCCCCTGGTGGGCGGCCGGGCCTGGACGCCTCCCCTGGTGGGCGGCCTAGCCACTGGAGTCCGCCCCTGGTGGGCGGCCTGGCTCTGGAGGCCTCCCCTAGTGGGTGGCCTAGCCACTAGAGGCTTCCCTTGGTGGGCGGCTTGGCTCTGGAGGCTGCCCCTAGTGGGCGGTCCGGACTAGAGGCCGCCCCTACTGGACGGCCTGGCCTAGATGCCACCCCTGGTGGGCAGCCTGGCCACTTTAGGCCGCCCCTGGTGGGCGGTATAGCTCTGGAGTCTGCCCCTGGTGGGCGGCCTGTCCACTGGAGGCTGCCTATGGTGGGCGACCTAGCTCTGGAGGTAGCAGGCTCCCCTCTCCCTATAAAGGGGGGATGGAATCCGTCTCCGATGGCGGGCCGAAGAATAAGTTTGTCGATCCCATGACGGTTTCACTGGTCGAGGGTTGTCGTCAGCGGTACGACCCAGCGGATTGAAAGAGTAGATCGCACAGATCGACACTTACTGTTGTGGGTTGCCTCCTGTAAGGAAGAATGTCGAGCTGTTAGTTGGCCTAACTACGTGGCCTGTGAGGGTGAGCTATGGGAGCAGCTCGTCGTCCCTCAGGGCACATGATAGCTATACAATCGGGATGGTTAGACTGCGGAGACTGCCCTAGCCGCACGGCCTGAGCGGATAGGAGGCTCTATCAGTCTGGCCTAAAAAAGAGGGATGAGGCAAATCATGACCCTTAGGGTGGAACCCCTGAGCGGGCCGCGATTTGCGAGCTCGAGTCCTTGGGGAGGGATCGTCGATTTTGGGGTTAACATAATCCCCACACTTTTTCATGTTCTGAAGGGAAATTCGAAAAAGTAGGAGACCCACGAATATTATGATCCTTCCCTCAAGAAAAAAGGGAAAGGAGAGGTGGAACATGATGTCTCTCCTTGGAGAAAAATTTGTTAATGTCTGTCTTTCCCTTGCGAAGGAAAAGTCAAGGCAAGCAAAAGGAGGTATGACTTATGTGTACCTGAAGTGGACTTGCAAATCTCTGAATGAGACTTGCAAATATCTGCTGAGCTCTGAATAGAACTTGCAAACATCCGCTAAGCTCTGTAAAAGAAGAGTGAGCAAGCAGATATGAAATAGGAACTAAGCTGCAAGTACCTGAATGGAACTTGCAAATATTCGCTGGGCTCTACAAATGGAGAGTGAGCGAGCAGATATGACAGAAAACTAAATCGCAAGTTTCTGGAGAGAACCTGTGAATGTTGACTTTTGATATGATAAGATATGATAGAAGAGATATCCGGCAAACTCTGCTATCAACTGAATAGATATCAGAATGGTCATCTCACATGATCAGATATAATGTTTACATGAAATCCAGATCAGCAAGATGAAACCATCTTAATTTATATATAACAGCATGACTTGTCAATCAACGAGAACCAGATACCCCGATTAAAAGATTTGTGTCATTAACATCTGACAAAAGAGCTTGTGGATAACCATCTGATAGAGCTTTATGTAGTCAGTGCATATAAGATGATCATAAGATAAAAAGATACTGTAGATCCTTAGAATAGGTTGAATTTAACCTGTTAACCTGTAAAAAGGCAGAAAGACAAAGGAGGGCTACACCTCGATGATGATCGAAAAAAGTCTGGATGCTGCCACAGGTGTTCCCCGTGGGCGTTATGCACTGCTTGCCTTAAGAAGAAATCATCCAGAGGGTAGTCTTACCTAAAGCGGGCTGGTCGCACTCCCTTTGAAGGGCACAAAAGAAAAACAAGCACAGAAATTCCTGAGAAGGAATCGAAAGATATACTGCTCTCATGCCTCGGGTTACAAACATTGCTGATCAATTAGACTAGATGCACCAAGTGGTCTATTGCTTGTATGTGTATTGATCAGCAGAGTTGTGGGCCCTGCAAAGGCATAGATTGAGAGTACAAAAGAGTGTTCGGCCATCACAATTATGAGATGATTGAAGAGACAATGCTACACTTGATCGTCATTGCTTGTCAAGCAAAGATCATCGTAATTGTAATGTATCCTTTAGTGAAGCACAGTAGAGCTAACACATGGGTCCTCCCTGGAATCACACTCTGTGTTAGATGCCAGCCAGGATCTGAAGTCCTGTCATCCTCCGCACGAGAGTTGAACGGCCCCCACTCCACATATACAAAAACTCCCCGCGATATGTGGTCATTGTGGTCTTACGCCAGAGAACAATCTCGAGGGGGCCCTGAGCAAGACTTGGCTATATCTCGGTGGTTCAGTGATCTCTTTAGCAAAGAGAAAAATATGCAGGAGAAGCATTACAATAAAGGAACTGTGTCAGTATGAGATCTCTGAACATAAACATTATTGAGATGAAAATGAAACACTTAGAAGTGTTGAAAAATAAAGTGTTTGATGAGTAAAGTAAAAGCAATCGGTCACGATTGTGAGGGGCTTTGAGGAGCTGCGATGTCCGCTTTGCTTTAGAATAGTCTTCCAAGGGCACCCTCGTCAATGACATCGATGCACTCATTATTATTGATGTTGGGGTGATTGTTGACGTGAAATACTCCCTTTGAGCAGCAAGGCATGTCCGCTACTTCTTTGCCTTTTTAAGTTGATGGATCAGAGTGATCATCCTTTTAGAGTAGATCGTGCATCTTACCCTTCCTTAGCATTTTTTGCACAAGTTGACGAAGAGCTCGACAATTTTCAGTTAAATGTCTGCTTTCTTTGTGAAACTCACATAACAGATTTAAATTTTTTGATCCATGATCTGTCGGCTGGTAAGCCTTCTTAAAATTAGCCCTACCCTTCATGATTTGACTCACTTCTTACATGACCTCATCTAGCTCAGACTCTGGCAGGTCACCTTCTTGGTACTGATGAACTGCAGCTGCTAGCGGTTCTGATGCTGACAATGGTAGTAGCCGTTCATGGGCACGATCATGGCTAGGGAAGGTGTGTCGATGATGATGCTGGAACTTCTTTATTTTCCTAGAGTGGGATAGAAAATCTTTCCGAGGAGACCTTGGAGGCTGCTTGTAAGGATGAGGATTTTTCTCTGCAATAAGCCAGGAGATGAAGCTGGGATTGCTCTTCTAACCGCGGATGTATGAGTTGGCTAAACCAATCAACTCTTGATAAATCCTTGGTGCTCGGACGTTAGCCTCAAACATGAGTGGTGCTTCACGCATGTCATGAATAAGAGCTACTCGATACATTTCTTGATCGATGATCTCGATGTCTAAGATTTCTTTCTATAAACGATCCACAAAATGATACCAAGTCTCGGTTTCTCGCTGTTTGATCTCAAAGAGGGCTTTTGGGCTACCCTTTCTCTTTGTTGAAGTAGAGAATCTGAGCAAGAACTCCCTTCGCAAATCAGCAAAAGAAGAAATGGACTGAGGGCGTAGTCAATAGAACCAATCCCTCACTTGGCCATCAAAGGTAATTATAAGGAGTTTGCTTTTGGTAGCATCTGAGAGAGTCTTGAGAGAAATGGCTGATTCAAAGGCTTGAAGGTGTTTGACTGGATCAGTATCCCTAGTGTAAATGGGCAACCATGGCTCTCTAAAGTTAACTGGAGTCGGTTCATACCAAACATTTTCTGTAAACGGTGATTGCTCTTCTTACTCTCCTACAACATAAGGAAAAAAAGGAGCATAAGTTGCAGCTGCACAAGAAGCTGGTGGATAGGAGGGAAAAGTTGATGTGGAAGGAGCAAAAGTAGGAGTTGATGAGTAGGGATGACTCCCCTGGAAGTTTAGAAATCTCGCTGGACTTCCTCGGGCAGCTTCTCAGAAGAAGTATTGACGCACTGTGAATTCCTCATTCTGAGACTGCAAAGGGGCTACAGGCACTTGTGTAAAGGTTGGAGTGTAAAGAGGAGGATAGGTCGGCGAATAGACTTGAGGAGTCTTGGATGCTGGTACTGGATTAATTGGAGGAGCTGGTGCTGCTGAAGATTGTGCTTCCAATCGTTGAGCGATAGCAGCTAGAGTACGGTTGATAGCTTGAAACTATTGTGTAGTTTCTCTGCGAGATTGCTCCAAGTCCTCCTAAAGAGAATCCTCACTGGAACTTAGAGCAAGGCTCTTGGCTGGTTGATTCTCTGATATTAGTAACCACTGATTTCACTATCTGATCGAGATTTGAAGGCCGCGTGTTAACTATTGACGCACGAAATTTGCCCTCTAGTTAATGGGTTATTCGATCTCACAAGCTAGAAGAATAAGAGGCTTGCATGGATAGTGGCATGGTTTGAAACAAGGGGGAAGCTTGCTTGAGCAGAGGAGAAGCTTGCTCGAGCAGAGAAGAAGCTTGATCAGGAGCTGTCGAGCAGACGTTACTTTGGCGGTTGAGCTCTGTTGGTTATACCGAGAGAGGAAAAGAAGAGACAGGGCCACTTGCAGCGGCGATAGCAGACTTCGCCCGCCGCAGCTTTAATGCCACTCTTGCAGCGGGATTTTCCCTTAATCAAGAAGCAAGTTTACACTTTGTTATTGCACCATTATATGTTGAAGAAGTAAAGGGTACAAGGGGAAGCTGGCGGCTGAGAAAAGGAGTTGCAAGAGACTACGTAAAAGAGACTGAGCGGACTGGGCAGACTGGAATTCTTAGTCCGTAGGTCTTGCTGGATCAACTATGGAGGACTCGGCGGACTGGAATTCTGAGTCCGTAGGTCTTGCTGGATCAACTGTGGAGGACTTGGCGGACTAGAATTTTGAGTCCGCAGGTCTTGCTGGCAGTGGCAGTTATCCTGCGCCTGTCTTCAAATGAGAGGCATTGGGGGCTATTTATAGGCCTGAGGGCGATCTTCTAGAAGCGGGCCCAGTGACGTCATCATGGAGGATTGCGCAGACTCGTAAAGCAGGTCGCCGACCTGGGCGAACTCGGCGAGTTTAAGGTGAGGAATCGACGGGCGCACATTCTTTTTAACTCGGGTGCCACTCACTCTTTTGGGGACAAGAGTTTTATGGACCGACATCATTGAGATACCAATCGATTAGATGATACTCTTAATGTTGAGTTCCCTTCGGGAGATTTGGCGTTGTGAAATTAGGGTATTCAGAAATGCCCTATCCTTTTAGGAGATATTTCCGCATATGTTGATTTGAAGGTGCTAGATCTTGAAGATTTCGACGTGATCTTGGACATGGATTGGTTGCCCAGATATTATGTGGTCATCTAGTGCAAAGTCAAGCATTTGTATTTCATTATGGACAATGGCCAACCCATGAGTGTGCATGGTTTTCCGCGTCAGAACTCCCCAATCATATCTACAGTATGTACTCGACAATTTTTATAGTCTGGTTGTGTTACTTTTCTTGTTTCTATCTAAAAGCTTCTCTTAGCTTGCCACATGTTGAGGATATTCCTGTGGCATGGGCATTTCCTGATGTTTTTCCTGCCAGTCTTCTTGGGCTTCCACTAGAGAGAGGTAGATTTTGTTATAGATCTTGAGCCAAGTACTCATCCAATTGTGAAGGCACCTTATCGTATGGCGCCGCATGAATTGGAGGAGTTGTGCACCCAATTGAATGAGTTATTGTAGTGTGACTTTATCAGACCAAGTTCTTTGCCTTAGGGTGCTCCAATTCTTTTTGTGAATAAAAAAGATTGATCAATGAGATTGTGTATAGATTATCGGGAGCAGAATTAAGTAACTATCAAGAATAGATATCTGTTGCCTCGGATCAAGGATTTGTTTGACCAATTGTTGGATAGTTTTGTATTCTTGAAGATTGACCTTCATTCAGGCTATCATCCGTTGAGGATCCATAAGTCTAATGTACCATGGACTGTCTTTCGTACTCGATATGAACATTTTGAGTTCTTGATAACTGATAGAGAAATTAAGAATTTCCTGGATCATTTTGTGGTCATCTTCATCAATGATGTTCTAGCATATTCTATAAGTTATAAAGTGTATTCCTTGCATTTACGCCCGATGTTATCTACCCTGAGGGTAGATAGGTGCTTCATGTGTTGGGCTCAATTACATTGATGCAAGAAGGTAAAGTGATTGCATATGGTTCAACGTAATGGAAGATTCATGAAAGAAACTATCCTACACATGACATGGAGTTTGCAACAGTTATTTATTCCCTAAAGCTGTGGAGACATCTCTTATATGGAGTGTCATGCAAGATCTTTACAGTTCATAAAAGTCTGAAGTATGTCTTCACTCAAAAAGAATTGAATTTACGCCAGCGAAGATGGCTAGAGTATGTACCATACTATGATGTTGATATCCTTTACCATCCAGGTATGGCTAATGTGGTAGGTGATGCCTTGAGCCGAAATTCCTCTCATATTTTTCATCTCTCTATGCAATCTTTGGAGAAAGATTTCATATTGATGAATATAACTATCGTAAGAAGCGCTTTGTTGACTTAGAAGTTGAAGAGCCTTCATGATTTTACTTATGAGATTACATCAGAAGGATGATCTTGATTTGCAGTGCATTCGAAGTAGAACTGAAAAAGGAGAATTAAGATATTTTTCAATTGATGATGACGATACTTTAAAGTACAGAGATAGATATTGTATTCCTTTTGTTGAGGATATTCGAGTATAGATTTGTAATGAAGCACATGGTTCTAGTATTGCCAACCCTCCTGGTTATACAAAGATGTATCAAGGTCTGAAGCAGATGGTTTGGTGGTTGGGAATGAAGAATGATATTATGAAGTTTGTATCAGAATGTTATACCTATTAGTATGTTAAGGTAGATCATAGAAGACCTGGTGGTAAGCTGACACCCTTAGATGTTCCAAGTTGGAAGTGGGAGAGTATTTCTATAGATTTCATTACATGTTTGTCAAGGTCTTTCCAAGGGCATGATGTTGTTTTGGTTATAGTTGATAGATTGACAAAGTGTACTCATTTTGTGCCTTTTAAGATTGATTATTCAATGAAGAAGCTATCCAAGCATTATTTGAATGAGTTCATCAGGTTGCATGGTGTTTTAGTGAGTATAGTATCGGATCCGGACTCCAAATTTATGTCTCGTTTCTAGCAAAGCTTGTAGGGTGCTTTGGGATCGGACCTTAGGTATTTTACTGCCTATCATTCACAGACTAATAGTCAAATGGAAAGGGTAAATCATATTTTGGAAGACATGATTAGATGTTATATTTTGGACCATGGTGGAGTCAGGGATGAGCATCTTAAACTCATGGAGTTTGCCTACAATAACAGATATCAAGAGAGCTTGCAAGTGGACCCTTTGAAGCTTTATATAGTAGTAATTGTTGAACTCCTCTATTTTGGGCTGAGGTTAATGAGACGCCATTGTTAGTTCTAAAGGCCTTACAAGAGATGAGCATTATTGTGATGCATATACATGAAAATCTTTCCTTGGCTCAAGAGCATTACGAGAAGTATGCAAATCGGAGGAGGGTTGATCTAGAGTTCATTATTGGGTACATTGTTTTCTTGAAGGTTTCTCTGATGCCAACTGTTAAGAGATTTGAGAAGGTCTGCAAGTTGGATCCCCGATATGTGGGACCTTTCCAAAATATTGAGCGCATCAGAGTGTTTGCTTATAGGCTAGAGTTGTTTGCTTTTTTCCCCAGTGCACACGATGTGTTTCATGTGAGTTAGTTGCGGAAGTGCTTGCTTAGTGATCGTCATGTACTTAGCTCTGCACCCCAGTTGTAGACTAATATTTTTTATGTTGAAGAGCATATCCGTATTCTGGAGACGCAAGATCGAGTGTTGAGGAGTAAGACAATTCATATGGTTGAAGTTCTTTGGCCAAACCAGGATGTTAAGAGCGCAACTTGAGAATTGGAGTCTTCAATGAGAGAATCTCATCCTCATCTATTCTCCTAGTTTTCTTCTATAAGTGCCTTTATCTAGCAAATTTTAAATTACATCTTTTTCCCTTAGGGTTTGCATTACGCTATAAGTTTCGGGACAAAACTTCCTTTTAGGGAAGGTGACTATAACACCCCAAAATTTTTGATAATTAATTTTAATCTTCTAATTGGCATAATATTTAGCGTAAGGGTGTTACGTTAGCATGGTGATTAACGGAGCTTTGTTGTTTGTGCATTTTTGTGTCTATTTAGTCAAGATGACTAAATTCCAAGCTTATCAAAATTTAGATTTTAGACTATAGAAAATTAAATTAATTTATTTTAAGTTTGATCGACAAATTCCATTGCGGTCCAAGCCATGTTTGAAGCTAGGAAAATTTACAAATATTTTAAGAATTTTTGTTTGTTGTTAACTTGAAAAAATTTAGCTCGAGATCGGTTCGTCAAACTCTTATTTAAGCTTCGTCGTTGGATTCATACTATCAGTCTTTGCATATGGTGCAATTTTCATCAGAATTGAAGTGGGTTTAGTCGCCGGTCGCCAAATGAGATTTTCAAATTTCATTGTAATAACAATAATAATAAAGATAAACTGAAATTCTTAAGTCTTAATTAAACCAGACTTAATTAATGAGAATTTGTTTTACTAAATTTGGATCAAATAAGTCAAAACCTAGCCTTGGAAATACCAAAATATTTAAAATTCTATTTTGGAAATTTATCCCTTCTTTAATTAAGAAGAGCAAGCAAGTTGTATTTTCAAGTTCCCAGAGATTTTCTTCTCCGTCAAGCCAACCCGAACCAGAGAGAAAGCAAGTTGTAGTTTCAAGAAGAGCAAGCAAGTTATAGTTTCAAGTTCCCAGAGCTTTTCTTCTCCCTCAAGCCAACCCGAACCAAAGAGAGTGAAAGAGGTGAAGAACTTTTCTCCTGAGCTTTTTGGCCGCCCAATCGGAAGTTTCGGTGCCCGTTTTTCCCAATGGAGCCTAGATTTGGAAAGCTCTCGTCAAGCTCTTCATGTGTATGGTAATTATTTTCTATTTCATGGAGTTTAGCATTAGAGTAAGTGGTCATAACCATTATTTCTTACCTTTCTTCCCAGATTTGTCTTACCAAACCCTAGTTTGTGTCGATCCTCGGTGT
Organism: Platanthera zijinensis; assembly: GCA_039513925.1. NCBI lineage: Eukaryota > Viridiplantae > Streptophyta > Magnoliopsida > Asparagales > Orchidaceae > Platanthera > Platanthera zijinensis. Next base: position 197,321,512 of record CM077082.1, read on the forward strand.
GGAGGCCTTGTGAGGCCGAAAACTTGGTGAAGAAGTTGAGGCAAGTGGTGATTTTCTCCCCTTGCATGCTCTCCCTTAAAAATTCATTTTTTCCATTTTGTGTCATTTTGGATCTTGTTGTATGGCTTGTGTTATAGTTAGCTTAAGTTTTTATCACTTTGCAAATTTTTCTTTTTAACAAGTTTTACAAAGTTTTACTAAAAAATTGTCAGCATCAAAGTTCTTCTTAAAATTTGACTGCATCAAAGTTTTGCTTAAAATTCCACTGCATCAAAGTTCTGCTTAAAATTCGACTGCATCAAAGTTCTGCTTAAAATTTGACTGCATCAAAGTTCTGCTTAAAATTCGACTGCATAATTCATAATTTTGATTTAGTTAATAATTGACTGCATCGACTACATGGACTGCATGGTTCATATTTCTGGATAAGTAAATAATTGACTGCATCGACTGCATGAACAGTATGGTTCATATTTTTTGCTAGGTAAATAATTTATTGCATCGACTGCACGGATTATATGGTTCATATTTCTAGCTAGGTAAATAATCGACTAAATTGACTACATGGACTGCGTGGTTCATAATTTTGTCAATATAAATAATCGACTGCATTAACTGCATGGTTCATATTTCTGGCTAAATAAATAATCGACTACATGGTTCATATTTCTGGCTAAGTAAATAATTGATTGTATCGACTGCATGGATTGCATGGTTCATATTTCTGTCTAAGTAAATAATCGACTACATCAACTGCATGGACAGCAAGGTTCATATATCTGTCTAAGTAAATAATCGACTGCACAGACTACATAGACTGCATGTTTCATATTTTTGGCTAAGTAAATAATCGACTACATGGACTGCATGTTTCATATTTCTTGCTAAGTAAATAATCAACTGCATGGAGTGCAAGATTCATATTTCTGGCTAAGTAAAAAAATCGATTGCATTGACTGCATGGACAAAATGGTTCATAATTCTAGCTAAGTTCAAAATTATCTGCATAGTTCAAAATCGACTACATAGTTATAAATCGACTACATAGTTCAAAATCGACTACATAGTTAAAAATCGGCTGCATAGTTCTAAATCGACTGCATAGTTCAGGCTTAATGATAATATACGTGTATTTTCTACTCAGGAACACATGTGTTGTTCTTTCCATATTTTTGGAATTTGGTGGTCAGTTGGTGTGAATGGGAATGATGACACCACCACAGTACCTATTTTATGTTATGATAATAGTTGGATTGTGGGTGTTAGTGGACTATACCACCGCCATAGTGCATATTTGTGAATTATTACACTAGGTGACTTGGTTTTGGACTGTTGGATTGTGTTAGAAAGAAAGCCACTGCCACCATGCCTTTTTGTGATGTTTTGGGCTATTAGGTTATGTTGGAAAGATAGTTGCCACCACAATGCCTTTTTGACATGATTTGGTCTGATGGTTTTTGTTGGAATATGACTCGCCGCCTTAGTGCCAAATTATCAGAGGTGTTAATGATGCACTTTATCGAGCTGATAAGTCTCATTTTTTTGTACATTGATGTAATTATAATATAGATCCTTAATGCTCATTGAAATATTTGGTTTAAAGATCCTAAACACGTAGAGGGGGGTGAATAGGTTCAAATCCAATTTTAACTTAGGCAATTAAAATGTTAATCTCAGCATAGCTAAACAAGCTACAAATATCACAGTACAGGATAAAAACAAGCACAGAAAACCACAACACAACACAGTGTTTTATAGTGGTTCCCCAATTAGTGGGTACGTCCACTCTCCCCCTTCACATATCCAGTAGAGAGCTGGATTCGGCCAAACTTTCTTCCACTAACTCAGATCCTCAGATCTTACAACTCATAACCCAACTGGTTCCTACAGCTCAAACTTCTTCATGTCCTATAACTCGAATTCTTCCAAAGAATCCTACCTCAGGCAAACAGCCCTACTTCAGCCTTTATCACCAGGCCTATAACTCAGATCACAAAGATCCTACCTCAGGCACTCAGCCCTACCTCAGCCTTTATAAACTTATGCTTACAACTTAGAGTGATAACTCTCTTACACTAAGATCTATAAAAGATCTTATAGAAAAATTGATTATAAAAGAGATAAATCCTTCACCCAGGTAGAGAAGGAAAGGGGTGAAGGCTTCTTGATCAGTTCATGATTGATCTGACTGCTTAAGATCCAACATGTCCTAGCTTCTTCAAATCTTCTTAAATCTGAACAAAGTAAGGTTGATCTTCTTATGAAGTTGGAGATGAACCTTAATCCAGCTTCCTTCTCCTATTCAGAAATTGATCTGAATTCTTCTTGTAGACTTGTTCAGGATCTCCCTTCTCTTGATGACTTATAGATTTCAACTGTTAGAAAATGTCAAGTCCTTTATTCTTAGATCTCTTTTTTATGATAGAATAAGTCTTTATATAGATCTCATTTGAGGTTACCGGTTGATCGGGTTCAAAACCGTCTTCTGATAGCTCTGACAGATGCGACAGCTTTATTATTTATGACAGCTGTCAAGTCTTTAGTCTTGACACTTGATACCACATTATACTCTATCTCAGCAGAAAAGCATCGAGACAATACTTCATAAGTGCCAACACAAATAGACTATGTGTCGACACAATTCTTGATGATGTCCACACAGCTCACACAATGTCGACACAGCCATTCTTTATCTTCTTGACATAGCTTCTGTAGAATGTGTCGACACAATAGCTTCTAGTCTCGACATAGTTGGTGTTAACAAAATTCTTGTGTGTGTCGACATAATTGCGGCTGACAGAATTTCTGTGTGTCGACACAAGTCATGTGTATCGACACAATTGCTTCTGACAGAATTTCTGTGTGTCGACACAAACTGACTTCCAGTGTCGACACATTTCCTTCACAAGTGTCGACACTTGTACTTAGAATATTTTTATGCATTTCCTTAACCTGCACATTAAAACTCAACATCCCATCAAATACACATTGATGTATATCATTGAGTTAAGTGAGACTTCATCCAAATCAGGTACACAATTTCCAATGTACCTAACAATCTCACCTTATTTAGAGAAGTCATAACTCTTAGTCAATGATATACACCACTTATAATAAAACAAAGATTATGATGTATAAAATCATTACTTAGACAGGATAATTCAAAAGCAGAAATAGTATGTAATATCATCACAAAATATGATAAAATACAGTAACCGAGAATCAATTTTGAATTGCAAGGTTTTTAGAACAAAAGATTACATAGTTCTAAACCTAGTCAATCTATCCCTAGGATTGATCAGGCTCCTTGATGACAATTCTTTTGCCATACTGAATCCTAGCTTGTACATTAGCTTCTGTGTCATCAGTCAGCTTCTTTCCTTTCAGATCCTTCTTCTTGAGCTCTCCAGTCTTGATCTTTTGCCTTTTAAAGTAATGAAAAGAGTTTGGGAACTACTTGCTAGGCTCCACAGAGTTATCAGGTATCTTCCCAGATCTAAGGTCTCTTCTGAACTGATATATGGCATCTTGCCGCTCCTGATATTTGCTCCATTCCTGTTCATAATACCACTTGCCTCTATCATGCATATTTTCTTTAACAGCATTCCAAGCAGTAAGAATAATATTCCTAGAGGTTGGACTCCATTGTTCAAAATCAAGCTTTAATTCATCCTATTCTCTGAACCTTTTAATAGACAGCTGAGCTTCTTTCAAAGCATCCCTTGCTCTTTGTGCTTCTTGTTCTCTTTGTAATGCATCTCCAGGCATTTTTACTTTTTCAATAATAATAGTATGTGCCTCCTGTGGAGGGCTATACATTTAGTGTACTGCCTGCTGGATTTCTTCAAAATCAAAAGGGGAATAAATGACTTGGGCTACTTCCTGCTGAACCCCTTCAATGTAAGCAGGTTGAATTCCAGATTAAGTAGTGTTGTCATCATCACAAAGGGTGGATAACCAAGAGTTGCTCTGATGTTCTTGGTTATCCATTTAGCATGATCTGAGCTTGCTTTGACTAATACTCTCCCCCCCCCCTTTATGACTTCTCTTTCTATATGGTCTCTTAGATCATCCTTTTGAAACTTTACCTGATCAGCCAAATAGTTTGTTCCTTCTTTATAGTAGGTCCTAAACTTCTGCATTTGATATGAGACAGGTTTTTGAGATTCCTGGATTGCTGTTTGGACAGCTGTTAAATCTTCATTGATTTGCTTGTCAAACTCAGACTTTATAGTAACCATTTGTTTAGTGATAGCAGTTGCTTTACTCCCTAGATCTTTTAGAATAGTATTATGAGAGTCTACTAGATTATCATTCATTCTGATTTGATTTTCCAGGACATAACCTTGTTTGACTGCAATGTCCTCTATTGCAGTCTTAAGCTCCTGTTGATTTGCCAAGTAGACTATAGCATTACCTCCCTTATGGAAGCAATCTGTGATCTCTTTTTTATTCTAATTAACTTCAAATCTGATGGATTTTATATCCTGAGCCAAGTGGAATTGCAGATCTTTATTATTCTCATCCACATATTTTTCAAGAGCAACTCTTTGTGCATCCAATTTCAATTAGTGAACTGAAGTCTACTACAGGAGTTGGTGTTTGTGGGGCAATCTGTAAGGCTTTCTTATAGCCTTAGCTCCTCTTCCTGAGCTCCACAAGTTTATTTTTCTTTGCCCTGGAGGCTTCTTCATCTTCAGAGGAATCAGAAGAACTAGCTAAGTCCACTGTTTCTTTTGGACTAGAGGCAATGTTTGGTACATCCCCCGCAGTTCTTAGCATCTCCCCCTCAGTTCTTACTCCTTGTAAGTCAGGAAATAACTCCTCTAGAGTTTCCTCTTGTTGTATCTGAACAAGAGGAATAACTTTCTCCTTCTCAACAGATGGATCCCCTTGGACATCAATGTCCTCTTCCAGGGTTTTCTCTTTATTATGAGAGTTTTGTTGTTCAGATTGATTTGGATCAGACATATGTACATTCTATGCTTCTTTCTCAGTAGAGGTGGCTGTAGCATTGTTGATTTCTTAAACTATGGTCATGAATGTGCCAGTTGCATTTTCACTATCCAGTTCAACTTCATTTATGCCTCCACCTAGGTCTGATATCTGTGGATTTTCTGGTTCATGGATAATTATAGTTTCAGTGTTGTCTCCCCCTAGAGTTGATACCACCTGGTTATCTAGAATTTGGATGGCCTCCCCTTGAGCCTGAACCTCTTTGTCAAGTGATGGTGTAGGTGATTTCCTTTTCCTTGGTTGTTCTTCATATGTGCTGAAGTGAACTTGCTCTTCTAAATCACTAGAGGATTCAGGGTGCTTGGTTGATGTGTTCTTTTCCTTACTCTTCTTCTGCTCTTTTTAGGTGTAAGAACATCTTTAGTCAGGATTCATTAGTCCATCTTCCTCATATGATTAATCTTAGAACCACTAGTCTGATTTATCACTTCTTGAATATTGATAGCCAAATACAGGCTTAGTATTCTGCCCAGATCTGGTTTCTTGAGACTTTCTTTGATCTTTTCAAACACAACAGCAGACCAGTCAGTTTTCATCTTAAATATGACTCTGGTAATGAGATTGAACATATAGGCTGAAATCCTATCATGTCCTCTTGATTTGCACAAAATTACCTTGCTGATAATCTTAGATAGGAATTTTGCCCTGGGAATTCATTCCCTTCCTATTCATTGATGATCCAATCTTGGTAGTGGGATCCTGTCCACACCATTGGAGAGCATCTTTTGTCATGGAAGATGCTATGCCATCTTCTTTCTTAATCCTAGGAAGCTGAAGTGTTTTACTTAAACTCTTCTGTATGAGCTTAACCTTTGTACCTTAGAGAGATGATTTAATCTTCATGCCCTTCGAATCCATTGATGCTGAAGAGTAGAATTCAAGAACCTCCTTCTTCCATATGCTGGTAGGTTCTGAGACTAGGTACTTTAATCCGTTGTCAGTGATTAGGGTAATCACGGCATTGATTTCTTGTGAGGCAGTCTCAAACGCCTTGCGAACCAATTCATATCCCTCATTTACTTTGTCTTCCATCTATTGCGCCATAGATGAAAGAGAGAGAAGAGAGTAGGCTGTAGAATTTCTTGTCGACACAGGGTTTAGAGTCGAGAGTCCTGGATAGATAGTCGACAAGATTTTGTTTCTCCTATTTATAGAATTCTTGTAAAGGGTAGGTCAAAATACGTGCCTAAATAAGAATCTTATGAGTCGACATAATTTTGCATGTGTCGATGTAGACTACTTAGGTCTCGACAGAGAATTGTAAGTGTCGACATGTCTATGTGTCGATATAGATGTTTGTGAGTCGACACAGAAATCTTCTAATATATGGTCTCAACAGAGTTGTGTTGAAAAAACCTTTTCTATCGACATAGATTTTATTTCTGTGTCGACACAATTTATTTCTTTGTTGACACAACTCGCTGTTAGTGTCGACTCAGTGAGTTTGTGTCGACACCAACTTTCTAACTTAGCCAATTTTTTGAAAAATTTTGTGCTGACCAAACATTTTACTCTAGGTTTAACATACCTAATTCAATCTTAAAATAATTGAATTTACTTTCATCCAGAGATTTTGTAAATATGTCAGCAATTTGATTGTTAGTGTTGTCAAATTCTAGACTTATGTCTTCTTTTTCAACATGTTCTCTAACGAAATGAAACCTGATTTCTATATGCTTAGTTCTACTATATGAAACAGGATTTCTAGCAATAGATATGGCACTAGTAGAATCACAATATAATGGAGTTCTACTTACCTTGATATCATAGTCTTCAAGTTGATGTTGTATCCATAATAACTGAGCACAGCAACTGCCTGCAGCTACATATTCTGACTTAGCAGTGGATATAGCCACACTTGTTACTTTTTGCTGCTCCATGACACCAATCTTCCACCTAAGAACTGACATGTGTATGTGGTGCTTTTCCTATCTTCTTTGCGGCCTAAAAAGCCTGCATTTGAATAACCTGTTAGCAGAAAATCTCTATTCTTAGGGTACCAAAGACCAAGATTTGGTGTGCCCTTAAGATATCTTAAAATTCTCTTGATAGTAGAATAATGAGATTCCTTTGGGCAAGCTTGGTACCTAGCACAAACACATGTGGCATACATGATGTCAGGTCTACTAGCAGTCAAGTAAAGAAGGGAGCTAATTATCCCTCTATATAAAGACTCATCAACAGGTTTTCCTGCCTCATCTTTGCCTATAGGCATACTTGACCCCATTGGAGTTCTCAAGGTGGAGGCTGACTCCATGCCATATTTCTTAATTAACTCCTTGGTGAACTTAGACTGGGATATGGACAAGTCATCATCAGTCTGTCTAACTTGGAGTCCCAAGAAGAATTTCAGCTCACCCATGTTACTCATCTCAAACTTCCCTTGTATAAGTTTGGAAAACTTTCTACAAAGGTTGTTTTCAGTTGATGCAAAGATAATATATTCAATATATATCTATACTAGGTTGATCTTGCCTTTTGATTCCCTAAAGAATAGAGTCTTGTTATTTTTTCCCCTTGAGAATTTATTCTCAATGAGGAAGGTAGACAGAGTTTCATACCAATCCCTAGGGGCTTGTTTCAATCCATATAGAGCTTTTTTAAGGCTATAAACATAGTTAGAATAAAGAGGATCTACAAAACCTAAAGGTTGTTCAACAAAAACTTTCTCTTTTAAGTCACCATTCAAAAATGCTGACTTTACATCCATCTAGAATACCTTGAACCCTTGGTAAGCTGCATAAGCAAGGAACAGCCTTATTGCTTCCAACCTTGCCACTGGGGCAAATGCCTGGTCAAAGTCTATTCCTTCTTCCTGTCTATAGCCTTTTGCTACTAGTCTGGCTTTGTTCTTGACTATAATGTCATTTTCATCTAACTTGTTCCTATAGATCCACTTAGTCCCTATGATATTGTTATTCTTTGGTTTAGGAACCAACTTCAAGACTTTACATCTTTTGAATTGATTCAGCTCTTCCTGCATGGCATCAATCCAATTTAGGTCTTGTATTGCATCTTCAAATTTCTTAGGTTCCACCTAGGAAAGGAAGCTTGAAAATAGAATTGTGTTCATGCTCTTGCTTCTGGTCAGAACTCCATGTCTTGCATCACCAATGATTTGGTGTGCAGGATGATCCCTCAGATGTCTTATTACTGGAGGAAATCTGTCCACCTTTAGATTTTCTTCATTTTCCTCAACAAGCTGTACTTCATTGTCTTCATCTTCAGCTTGTGGGTCATGTACTCCCCCTGGATAGCATCCAACATTTTCCTTATCCTGTGTGATAGGTTGGTCTTTATTGATGATTAGCTTGTCCATCTTGTCTATCAACCCTGTAGTGCTAGAAGAAGTGCTTGACAGCTCACAGTTAATTAACTTAGATTCATCAAAGACTATATGGACAGATTCTTCTACAACTTGAGTTGTCAAGTTGTAGACCCTGTATGCCTTACTACTATTATTATACCCAACAAATATCCTTCTTGGGATTTAGAAGCAAACTTAGTCAAATAGTGTTTGCCATTGTTAAGAACATAACACTTACTACCAAAGATTCTAAAGTATGTTATATTTGGTTTTCTGCCTTTCATAATCTCATAGGGTGTCTTCTTGTGGCTTTTGGTGATGGAAGCTCTGTTGAGAACATAACAAGCAGTGTTTACTGCCTCAGCCTTGAAATATTCTGGGAGAAAAGTTTCACTTAGTAGTGTTCTACCAGCCTCAATAAGAGTCTTATTCTTTCTTTCAGCAATCCCATTTTGCTGGGCAGTTCTAGGTGAGGAGAACTCTTGATGAATCCCAAGTTCTTCATAGAACTTTGTCATGCATTCAGACTGAAATTTTGTCCCATAGTCACTTCTGATTTTGACCACTGAATTGTTAAGTTCATTCTAAATTTGCCTAAAAAAATTCTGGAAGACAGTAGGGGTTTCAGATTTGTGCCTCAGGAAGAAAACCCATGTAAATCTAGAATAGTCATCCACAACCACAAATGTGTAAGCTTTCCTACCTAGACTATTAACTGGCATAGGACCAAATAGATTCATATACAGGAGGTATAAACATCTCACAGAATCTTTGGTATCATGTCCATGGAAAGAGGTCTTGGTTTGTTTGCTCTTTTGGCAAGTTGAACATACACCCTCTTTAATGCACTTGACCTGAGGACCATTCCTCACTAACTCCATACTAAAGAGTTGGCCTATTGACTTGTAGTTTAGGTGAGCTAGCCTCTTGTGCCATTGGAAACAATGAGATGCATTCTCACCTGCAACTAGACAAATAGGAGAGTTCTTACTCTCACAACCAAAATTAAGACAGAAGACATTTCCTTTCCTAGTGCCTGTCAGAATGATCTCTTGATCACTTGACCTTCTTATTTGGCACACACCCTTGAGGAAAGAAGTGTCATAACCAAGATCACTTAGTTGGCTTATTCTAATTAGGTTATGTTTCAGACCTTTCGCATAAGCCACTTGGGTAATAGTGATAGAGCTATTGGAAATGTTACCAAACCCTTTGATGACCCCCTTTTCAGATCCACCAAAGATCACTTTGGGTCCATTTTCTATGGGAGAGTAATCCTTCAGCATACTTCTTGTTCCAATCAAGTGCCTGGAACATCCACTGTCCAAGTACCATATGGGGGTATGGCCACTTGGACTCACCTGCATCAAATAAAATTACATATCCTTAGAACCCCAATTGTTTTTGGGTCCTAGGTTCAGGTTAGCTTGAAATTTGACATGCTTGCCTGCAGCCCTTCTGACAGGTAAGCTAGCATTTTTCTGGACACTAGCAATGTGCCAATAATCAATGGCATAGTGGCCCACTTTGCCATAACACCAGAACTCATATCTGTTATACCTTCTTTTAAGTACAGGCTTAACAGCATTGCTGTCAGCAGTCTTTTTAAGTGTTGGGGCTGGTGCATCAAACACAAATGATTCCTGAAGGACATGGTGTGTTTGCTCATGGGCTGCCCTATTAGTAATTGCACCCTTGTTATCCTGATCACCATGCTTATAGTGACCATATGTAATGTCAAGATTATACCTGTTAGTAGGCTGCATCATTTTCCTGAAAGAAATAGGGGGTTTAGAGGCTAGTGGCTGAACTAGGGCTTTGCCTTTTCTTTTGGAATTAGCTGCCCTTGTTCTTCCCTTGAAGCCTAATCCTGTCTTACCCTTTTGGGAGATGAATATATCAATTATGGGTAAGACTAACTTTGGCTTTGAGAATTTAGCCACAAGATCCTTCTCTCTTTGAAATCTGACTTCCAGACTCTTGATGTGATCATTTTTGAAGGTAATTGTACCCATCTTAATAACAGTTATGTTTTTCAGTTTGGCAACTTCATTCAACATCAAATCCAGCATTTTTGCTGAATCTAATACAGCCAATTTAAGAGATGCAATTTCCTTAGCTTGCTTTTTGACAAGGATTCTGCTTCTCTTAAGAGCTTGCAACAGACCACCATACTCATCAATTAGTTGATGAACATCCCCTTCAGATTCAGAACCATCCTCATCTCTTGATGCAGATGCTTTTGATTCTGATCTAGTATAATAATCAGAAACTGAAGATATATTATTTACCTTATTGGGACCAGGCTAATCCTGGCACTGATCTTCCTCAAACAAAGCCATCAGCCCTCTACAATGATGATCTTCAATCCCATTTATAGAGTCCAGCATTTGCAATAATTCAGATTCTACTGAATCCTCTTCAGTAGTGAACAATCTAATATAGGCTTCAGCTTCAGCCTCTTCTCTAGATTCTGATGATGAGGAGTCAGTCCAACTCTTCTTCTTATGGGCAACAAAAGATCTCTCCTTCTTGCCCTTACTTTGAATCTTCTTCTTATCATTAGATTCCTTTCTTTTATCAGGACAGTCAGCTATGACATATCTAGCCTATTGCAACAAAAAAAAACAATTTTAGAAGAAGTTTGTTTACTGGGATTAGAGCCATACCTGTCATCCTTAGAAGTTTTCTTCTTCTTTTAATAGTAATCCTTGGAGGAAGATAAAGATGGCTTTGTTCTCCATTTCTTCTTCTTCAAGAACCTTTGAAACTACCTTGTGAAGGCAGCAAAGTCTTCATCAGAGTTGTCGCTGTCTGAAGTATTGATGTCAGTATTTTCTGATTCAACTTCAGCAATTCTCCTGGGAGGAGAAGGAGACTTTCTCCTGCCCTTTCTTGTGGCTTCATCCTTGAAGGCTACTGACTTCTCATTGTATTTAGACATATTGCTTTTCTTCTCCTCCTTTCTGGCAGTGAGCTGCATCTCATATGATAACAGTTTTCCAAATAAAGTTTGTGGAGGTATATCAGCAAGCCTAGCCATCTCTTTGATGACACATATTTTAGTATCCCAGTCCTTGGTTGGTGATCTGAGAAACTTATCATTTAGTTCATATGTGCTAAAGACTCTTCCATAGGTCATTAGCTCATTAACAATTCTAAAGAATTTCTTATAGCATTCAGCTATGCTATCTGTCTTGGCTTGTCTAAAACTCTCATATTCTTGATTTAGCATAGACTTTCTATCCTCTCTTACTTCTTCTGTTCCCTCCATGTAGACAATCAAAGTGTCCCACATATCCTTGGAGGTTTTGCAATGGACCAGATTCTAGAATGTAGAATCATCTATAGCACTCACAAAAATGTTTTGTGCCCTCTTATCTAAGGTTATTAGGATGATCTTTTCCTTAGTCATTTCAGAATAACCTTTTGGAGTCTTGAGGTTGGCATCAAGAATAGAAATGTTCATAGGAATAAATGGCCCTTCTAATAATGTGATGTAAATTCTTGGATCAGATGCTTCCATGAACAATCTGACCCTTTCTTTACATATGCCATAATTTTCTTTCCTACAGATAGGAAGTTTCATGTATCCAAGTTCCTTCTGATTTTCACTTGACCCTATTCTGGCTAACAGATAACTGCCTTGGATATCAACTCAAACTGTTAGGTATATGTTTAAGTGAACCTCCCTTTGATACCACTTGAAAGATTTGTTTTAAAGATCTTAAACACCTAGAGGGGGGATGAATAAGTTCAAATCCAATTTTAATTTAGGCAATTAAAATGTTAATCACAACTGAGCTTAAAAAGCTACAAATATCACAGCACGGGATAAAAACAAGCATAGAAAACCACAGCACAACACACAATGTTTTATAGTGGTTCCCCAATTAGTAGGTACGTCTACTCTCCCCCTTCACCTATCCAGTAGAGTGATAGATTTGGCCAAACTTCCTTCCACTAACTCAGATCCTCAGATCTTACAACTTAGAACCCAACTGGTTCCTACAGCTCAGACTTCTTCAAGTCCTATAACTCTGATTCTTCCCAAGAATCCTACCTCAGGCAAACAGCCCTACCTCAACCTTTATCGTCAGGCCTACAACTCAGATCACAAAGATCCTACCTCAGGCACTCAGCCCTACCTCAGCCTTTATAAATATAGGCTTACAACTCAGATAGATAACTCTCTTACACTCAGATCTATAAAAGATCTTACAGAAAAATTTATTATAAAAGAGATAAATCCTTCACCTAGGTAGAGAGAGAAAGGGGTAAAGGCTTCTTGATCAGTTCTTGATTGATCTGACTGCTTAAGATCCAACCTATCTTAGCTTCTTCAAAGCTTCTTGAATCTGAACAAATTAAGGTTGGTCTTCTTATGAAGTTGGAGATGAATCTTAATCCAGCTTCCTTCTCCTATTCAGAATATGATCTGAATTCTTCTTGCAGACTTGTTCAGGATCTTCCTTCTCTTGATGACTTGTAGATTTCAACTGTTAGAAAAATGTTATGTCCTTTCTTATTAGATCTCTTTTTTTATGATAGAACAAGTCTTTATATAGATCCAATCTGAGGTTACCAGTTGATCCGGTTCATAACCGCCTTCTGACAACTCTGGCAGATGCGACTGCTTTGTTAGTTATGACAGTTGTAAAGTCTTCAGTCTTGACACCTGATACCACATTGTACTCTATCTCAGCAGAAAAGCATCGAGACAATAATTCATATGTGTCAACACAAATAGACCATGTATCGACACAATTCTTGATGATGTCAACACAACTCATACAATGTCGACACATCCATTCTTTATCTTCTTGACACGGCTTCTGTAGAATGTGTCGACACAAGTCCTGTGTGTCGACACAATAGCTTCTAGTCTCGACATAGTTGGTGTTAACAGAATTCTTATGTATGTCGACACAAGTCCTGTGTGTCCACACAATTGCTGTTGACAGAATTTCTGTGTGTCAACACAAGTCCTGTGTGTCGACACATGTCCTATGTGTCGACACAATTGCTGCTGACAGAATTTCTATGTGCCAACACAAGTCCTGTGTGTCGACACAAACTGGCTTCCAGTGTCGGCACATTTCCTTCACAAGTGTCGACACTTGTACTTAGAATATTTTTCTGCATTTCCTTAACCTGCACATTAAAACTCAACATCCCATCAAATACACATTGATGTATATCATTGAGTTAAGTGAGACTTCATCCAAATCAGGTATACAGTTTCCAATGTACTCAACACTCATAGATCAAATTTTTATTTTCTTGTAATTAATCACTGATGAGTTAGTTTTACTCATTGTTTTCTTTTGTAATAATGGTAATCATATTTGATTCATTGGTTTTTTGTTATCACTTGCTCATTCATTGCTGAGGCATTCTATTATTTTGAATGCCTCAAGCTCTTAGCAGTAGCAATCCGAGTTATTAGAGTTGGTGATTTCAGGCCCGGTTGTAGCAGTTATTGTTTCCCCCTCACCGTGAGAGGTAATTGTTGGTCCCAGTTTAGATCAGACTTGTGCTCATTGTTTATGTGTTCATGTCAGGATGTTTATGCCTATAGTTGTTGTTTGTAGATGTTAAATTACTTGTTGGCTTGTTCTGCTTTACTTACTGGTTATTTTTTTACTTGCTTTCTAGGAATGCTTTATGTTACGATGCATGTTAAGTATGTTAAATATAAAATATGCATTCTAACTTATATTCATAGCATCTCTTTCAATTTAAAATCACCCAACTTTAAGTAGTATAAAAATCCATTTTTGCTTATATTAAATTTAGAAACGTCATATCATTAGACTAGTAGCTGAGTCCTCATGCTCATGTAGAAAATAATGAAGTAAGCTATGTATTTTTATGCTTCGAATATATTTTCTTACTTATGAACTAGTTGATCCACTGAACCGAGTGACACAATTCTTTAGATTTAAATTTAAAACTATGTTCTTAAAACTTAAAGCATATGTTTTTATATAAAAATAAATAAAAGTGTGGTTTTTACCTGAGTGTCTGTAGTTGTCCCTTGTATGACGTGAAATCACGATGTGTATTTTGTCTTACTTTGATAACATATAAATGTTGATAAAATGCAAGCAGGGATAGTTGTCTTCTAGTTTTTGATGAGTTTGCTTGTCATGCACTGGATCATATGATAGGGACACTTCATGGAGCTAACTGATGTCGTAGCAGGGTATATATCCTTGATAATCTTCATCATTTATCTATACCACCATCACTAGTGTCCTCATACTTTTGTCTTCATTTAGTGGGCTTCTCTTAGTGGCATCATCGCCTTGGTCATCCCAGTGATTTGCATCTTTCGTCTCGTATATATACTGATCTTCTTAGCCATGTTTATGTCGATTGGTTTCACTTTTGTATGGGCTGTAAGCTTGCTAAACAGCTACAACTCTCCTATCAGTCTAGTAAGTTTAGGTCTTAGCATTCTTTTGATTTAGTTCATATAAAGGTATGAGGTACTGCACCTTTTGTATCAAAGGGAGAAAATCGATACTATGTTATCTTTATTGATGATTAATCTCGTTATTGTTGGATTTATTTTATGCACTCTCATTATGAATTCGTCAATATTTATATTACTTTTTGTGCTATGGTGTGCACCTAGTTTTCAGATTCTATACATATTTTCCATTTTAACTCGGGGAAGGGAGTACCTCTCTAATGCTTTTTGTGATTTGCTAGCTACTCACAACACTCTCCCTTGGCTTGCCTGTCTCGGTGCCCACACTCAAAATGGTTGGGAATATTTCTCTCAATGTTCTATAGATTTAATTTGAAGAGACATCACCATCAACACTAAGAGCATAGTTGTATTTGATATTGGTTAAGCTCATCATATGCAGGATGTTCCTTGGAACAAGGTTAAACAAGTTGTATAATTGATGGTGATAGGTGGTCACAAGGTAGGTAGGTGGAGAGACAGAAAATCAATCCAAGTGAGGACAGCTCACTCAATGCTAGATGCAAATAAATATGGTTAAGTCCACAGGAGTTGAGTGAAGCAAACTCACTAAACGCCAGATAAAAAGAAATGTGGTTAAGTCCACAGGCATTGAGTGAAGCAAGCTCACTCAATTCCCGATGCAAAGAAATGTGGTTAAGTCGACAGGCATTGAGTGAAGTAAGCTCACTCAATGCCAGATGTAAAGAAATGTGGTTAAGTCCACAAGCATTGAGTGAAGCAAGCTCACTCAATGCTATATGTCGAAAAGCGCTGAGAGAAGTCAAGTCAGTCAAAGCCTGACTATTTGCAAGGTAGAAAAGTGGCTAAGTCTACAGGCATTAAGCGAAGGCAGTTCAATAAATGCTATACTACAAAAAGCGTTGAGCCAAGCTCAGTCACTCAACACCTAGTGACAGAAAATTTGTCCAACTATTTCGGCGTTAAGTCAAGCTTACTTACTCAACGCCATACTAAAAAATCGTTGAGTCAAGCTCACTCACTCAATGCCTAGTGACAAAAAATTTGTCCAAGTGTTTTGGCATTGATTCAAGCCTACTCACTCAATGTCATATTACATAAAGCGTTGAGTCAAGCTCACTCAGTCAACGCCTAGTGAAAGAAAATTTACCTAAGTGTTTTAGCGTTAAGTCAAGCTTACTCACTCAATGCCTAGTGTCAGAAAATCTATCTAAGTGCTTTGGCATTAAGTCAAGCTGGCTCACTCAACGCCTAATAGATCAGAAAGATTGGCCAAGGAAAAAAGCATTGAGTGATGAAAGCTCACTCAACGCTCTCAACGCCTGAGATGCAGAAAGATTGGTTAAGGTCAAAAGCATTGAGTGAAGCTTGTTCACTCAACGCTCTCGATGCCTGAGAGAAAGAAAGATTGTCTAAGGCCAAAAGCATTGAGTGAAGCTTGTTTACTCAACGCTCTCAATGTCTGAGAATGCAGAAAGATTGACTAAGGCCAAAAGCGTTGAGTGAAGCTTATTCACTCAATGCTCTCAACACCTGAGTAAGAAAGAAATCTTTCTAAGTGTTTTGGCATTGAATGAAGATGTTCACTCAACGCCTATACTAATATTGTTTGAGTTTGACTAAGTCCACAGATGCTGACGTCAGTAAAAGTCAACAAAGTTCAAAATATGGCGGGATAGCTAAAAAACAGAACAAATAGCATCTCAAGTCTACAGGATGACTTTTCCTGTGAGATAAGTTGTAGCTGTCAACTTTATTGGGGCCCATGGGTCAAAATAGTCGTTGATTGATGGAATAGAAAAGGCGAAGATCAGATCGAGGAAATTAACTATTGAAAAAAGCTCTGGACTTCGTTTTCTTCCTCTCGTCATTATTATAGAGGTTAAAGGTCTGGTCCAAGTTGATGATCTAAGGTTCAGCAAGTTAGTTGTTGTAATATTCATCTGCTATAGGAAGATCAGATATTTCTTTGAGGAAGATGAAGCGGCCAAGGTCTAACCCTAAATGCAACTGATCTGAAACCTGATCTAAGTTGTTGTAGCTTTCCTCACCTACAATAGTATGCTCAAAAGATGTTTCTGAGGTAAAAGAAGAAGCAGAAAGGTTCTGTCCTAGCTACAGTAACAGGAAGCAAAAATAAGATAGCTGTTGTGATCAATATCTTCAACGGCAAGTTGAGAGACCTTGTCTCTAAGCTACTTCCAGCACAAACAGCAGCTCATTGAAGATCAACTCTCTTATTGCTGAGAAGAAGTTATGGCTGGGATTTTCTAAGCTCGGGTAGCAGCAAAGTCTAAATTTTTGCTTTAGGATTGAGAATGACTTAGAGGGGGGTAAATAGGTCCAATTTAAACTATGGCTACCCTTTTTAAAAAACCAGAGTTATACTTTATTTATGTTGATTAACACAGTCAGATAAACAAGATAATCTTAATCAGCAATTTAAAAACTATCACAGCACATCAATTACAGCACAATGCACACAGATTTATAGTGGTTCCCCAATTTATGGGTACATCCACTTTCCCTCTTCGCCTATCTAGCAATGAACTAGATTCGGCCAAACTCCTCCTTCTTTTACTCAGATCCTCAGATATTACAGCTTAGAGCCCAGCTGGCTCCTACAACTCAGACTATACAAATCTTATCACTCAGATCACCAAGATCCTACACCTCAAGTTCTTCCCAAGAACTCTACCTCAGAATGAATCCACACTCCTACTCCTCAGGCAAATCCTATCGTACAACTCAGAGAAATACCTACTTCTCCTACCTCAGGCAATCCTAGCCCTACCACAGCCTTTATAACACAGGATTAAAACTCAAAGAGAATAATTCTCCTACACTCAGATCTACAGGTAGATCTTACACAATTAATGAAGGTAAAAGAAATAGATTAAGAAAATGTCACCCATCAAGATAAAAATGAGTGACAGCTTCTTGATCTGATCCTGGTGAGTTTGCTTCCATTGATCTTGTGAAGATAGATCTGATCCAACCCTTCTTAGCTTTTCAAAGCTTCTTGAAGTTGAAATTATGGTAGATCTTGGCTAAAGAAAGTTGAAGATGATTCTTGATCTTGCTTCTCTCCACCTTCTGAATTATAGCTGTTGCTTCTTATATTTGGTTTCACCAAAATGCTCTCCTTTCTTTTTCTGAAGAGTTGATCCCTTTAAATAGGCTCTGTTAGGAGTAACTGGCTGATCCGGTTAATAATTGACAGCTGACAGTTCTGACAGTTGTTAATACCTCCGTCTAGATTTCTGTACTCAGGAAATAAGTCTGCTTGAAGTGTTGAAACTTGAATGTTGAATGTGCCGACAAAATTCCCTGGTGTAGACACTACTCTTGTAGTGGTGTCGACATACTTCTGAATGTGTTGACACAGTCCTTCACTTTGTCTCGACACAACTTATATAGAATGTGTCGACACTAGTCCTGAGTGTCGACACGGCTTGCTTCCAGTCTTGACACAGCTTGTGAAGTGTGTCGACACTAGTCCTGAGTGTCAACACAATTTTCTTCAGTATCGATACTGCTTCTATAGAATGTGTCGACACTTTTTCTTAGTATCGACACAACTTCTCTTTGTCTCGACACAACCTGTTCAGTGTGTGTCGACACTAATCTTGAGTGTCTCGACACATTTGTACTTAGCTTAATTTTCCTGCACACATGAACTTAACATACATCAATTATAATTATGTGTATATTATTGAGTTGAAAGGATTTCTTCAAATCAAGTACATTGTTACCAATGTACTCAACAATCTCCCTTTATTTAGAGAAGTCATAACCCCAATTCAATGATATATAACATGATACCAAAATATAATGATAAAGACATTAAGAAAACAGTGTAATACTATATGTGAAATACCACAAATAATATCACATATTTAAAAATAATAATGTTGATCAGAAGATAAGGCAAATAATTGCAATCCTAATTAACATCACATGAAATAAGCCAAAATTTTCATTAATTATTTATCACAAGGTTTACTATTACAAGCTTTGGTTACAAAAGTTTCAGATTAAGTTTTTCATATGAAAAATTTAAAACTAAGAACATCCTAAGGAAGCTCTGGTTCTTTGATAACCATGCCTTTCTCAGATTGTATCTTTGTTTTCACCTCAGGCACCTTGTCATTAGCAACCTCCTTTACTTTGTCATTCTTAGCTTTAGCTTTTGCAATAGCTTCTTCTTTCAGCCTTTGTCTTTAAAAATAATGGTATGTCTTTGGGAAATATTTGTTGGGCTCAATTGACTTAGCAGGAAGCTTTCCTTTCTTTAGATCATATCTGAACTTCCGGATAACTTACTGCTGCTTAAGATGTTTATCCCATTCCTGTTCATTATACCAATCCCCCTATCTATGACATTAGCATTTACAGCCTTCCATGTAGTAAGAATTATTGATTTTGAGGTTGGAATCCATTGCTCAAAATCTGGTTTAGTCTCAGCTTGTTCTCTAAACCTTTTCTTTGATAGCTGGGCCTCTATCTCCAGAGCAGTAGAAGACTTATCAAACTTTCTCATAGATTACATTTTGATTTATACCTTGAGGAGGACTGTAAATGTGTTGGATAGGTTCTTGGATAGACTCAAAAGTAGTTTGTGTTACAGGATGATTGTACATGGTGTGCTCATGATCATAGATTCTAGTAGCATAAGGTGCTTCAAGTTGAGGTGGTTGACAACCAGACTCAACAGTTTGGTCTCCATCAAACCATAGGGGAGGATAGCCTAAAGTGTCTATGATATTGTTGGATATCCAGGTAGAATGTTCAGAACTGGCCTTAATCATTACCCTCTCCCCCTTTATGACTTCTAGTTCAATATGACCCTAAAATCATTTTTGTGAAATCTCACTTGACCATCTAGATAATTAATTCCTGAAGTTATTATATTCTTAACTCTCAGTAAATTGTTGTTCAAACTCTTATCAGAAGCCTTGATAACCTTAAGCAGAGATTCTTAATGATTTTTTAGTTTGGTGTCTATATCTGTGGCAGTGGAATTAAGTTTGGTTTCCAAAGTAGTGGTCTGTTTCTGAATTCATCCAATGTTGTATCATGCATAACTATCTTATTTTGATTTGTTCTATTCTTATTCTCAAGAACATAGCCTTGCTTGATTGTCATATCCTCCTCTAGTTGTTTAGCTTCCTGTTATTTCTTAGCTAGATAGACAACAGCATTGCCTCCTTTCTAAAAGAACTCAGTCATATTTTTCTTTAATAAGTTTAATTCAAATCTTATTGATTTGATGTCTTGAGCCAGCTGAAATATCAACTCCTTGTTGCTTTCATCCACATACTTTTCTAGTTCTTGCCTTTGTTAATCAAGCATGATCTGTAGTTGAACTAGCAGGGAGCTATAATCCATTACAGGAGCTGGGTGTGGTCTAGATTTAAGATACTTCTTGTAACTCTTACTTCCTTTTCTTAACTCAGATAGTTTTCTTTTCTTAAGTTGGGAAGCTTCCTCTTCCTAAGAATCTGATAAGCTGACCATCTCAACAGATTTTTGCTGATCTATACCTTCAATATTTGTATTACTATTTTCCAGAGGAACATCTGCATGCTGAATTTCAGCATCAGGCATCTCAATCTGGTATTTTTTAGCTATCTCTCCCTGGATGTTAGATACCTTAGAAAAAAGAATTTCTTTTTTAGTCTCTTTTGGAGTCTCTTACTCCATCTCTTTTTTAGACATTTCATGGTCAGGATCTTTTGATTTTTCTAGGTCCTGTACAACATCCATTATAATAGTAGTAGTTGTGTCTATTGGCAATTCACAGAGGTTCTCCCCCTCAATAGGTTCTCTTTCTGGAATGTTCTCCCCCTACACTAGTTCCAGGTGAGGACCTTAGAGATCTGCCTTGTTCTTACTCAGCATCCTTATCAGAACTGAAATTTACCTCTTCTTCAGAATCACTCGAGGATACATCTTCCTCTACCACAAATTTCTTGAATGTTACCTTCTTTATCCTTTTAGGTTCTGGTGTCTCTTTAGACAAGACTCTGTCCCATCTAGACAGAATTCTCAAGTCCATTCTCCTCATATGATTTATCTTAGATCCATTTTTCTGATTAATACTATCTGGAATGACCTTTACTTGATATAAACTAATTATCCTGCCCATATTGGGCTTCTGAATTCCTTCTGCAATTTTAACAAAGACCACCCTGTTCCAGTCAGTTGTGATCCTGAAGATAATCCTTATCATTAGTCTAAACATAAATTTTGAAATTCTGTCATGTGCTCCAGTCTTGTAGAGGAGCACCTTTCAAACTATATCAGATAGAAATTTTCCTTGGGAATTCATTCCCTTCTTTTTTTAAAGAATTACCAAATCTAGTGGTTGAAGCTAGTCCACACCATTCTAAGGCCTCAGTAGTCTTGCTTGAATCCAGTTCATCTTCCTGTGCAGTTCTTAGAATCTGAAAGACTTTAGCCAGTCTTTTGATTGTGACCTTTACTCTTGCTCCATTAACACTAGATTTGATCTTGCCTGACTTAGGGTTTAGTGAGGCATTAGAGTAGAATTCAGATACCTCTCTCGTCCATATTTTGGTTGATTCAGAAAGTATATACTCAAGACCTGCCTTATTGACAAGGTCGATCACATACTTTATATCTTTTGGAGCGGAGACGAAGGCGTTGCGCACTAGTTTGTATCCCTCGTTGATATTGTTGTTCATCTTGGGTTCCATCCTTGTTGAAAGAGCTTGTGTTTGAGAGGAGTCGACTAAGAATTTCTAGGTCTCGACGCACAACGATCAGTCTCTCAAGATTTCTGGTAAATGAAGTCGACAAATCCTTACACCTTCTATTTACAGTATTTGAAGGTGGAAAGTCGCACTGTATTTAGTAGTTTTCTAACTATGGTGAAATATCTAGAGTCGACATGGAAAACCTACTTTGTCGAGATGTGTCGACTTAAGTCGACACGAGGTTAAAGTCTCTCGACTCAGACCTCAAGATCTCGAAAATCTTATGTCTCGACACTAAATTATAATGTCTCGACACACTTTTGCTAATCAGTGTCGACACACTGTCAAGTGTCTCGACACACGACTACTTATAGTGTCGACACACATTTTGGTGTCTCGACACAATACTATTTATAGTGTCGACACACACTGTGGTGTCTCAACACAATCCTTTGACTTAGACAAAATTTATCTTCTAAATATAATTTCTTGGCTTAGATCAAGTTTTCTTTGGTTATTAAGATTTGTAGACCTGGTTAGTCATCTTTTTAAGAGTTGTACAAACTTTTGTTGCTACTAAATGAAAATTTTATTCAATGTTCAACATAGCTAGTTCAAATTTAAAGAAATTGAACATGCTTTCATCTAGGGGTTTTGTAAAAATGTCAGCAACTTGTCTTTCTGTTGGAGTATACTGTAAGCTTATATTTTCTTTTTCAACATTCTCTCTGAGAAAGTGATATCTAATTTCTATATGTTTAGTTTTACTGTGTGAAACAGGATTATTGGCAATAGAAATTGCACTAGTAGAATCACAAAACATAATAGATTTACTTAGTTGTACACTGTAGTCTAGTAGTTAATATTGAATCCACAGCAACTGTGCACAGTAGCTCCCAGCAGATATATACTCAAATTCTATTGTAGAGAATGCTACACTTGTTTGCTTCTTGCTACTCCAACTTATAAGTCTTTTCCCTATAAAATGGCAAGTTCCAGAAGTACTTTTTCTATCTTCTTTACACCCTACAAAATATACATCTGTGTACCCTGTGAGTTCAAAATCAATATCCTTAGGATACAAAAGCCCAAGATTTGGTGTGCCCTTAAGATATCTCAGTATCCTCTTTACAGCAGTATAATGAGACTCTTTAGGGCATGCTTGGTACCTAGAACAGACATATGTTGAGAACATAATATCTGGACTACTAGCAGTCAAATACAAGAGTGATCCAATGATGCCTCTATACAAGGTTTCATCAACTGATTTCCCTGAATCATCCTTGTGTAGTGACACAGAAGAACCCATTGGAGTTCTCATGGTATAAGAATTCTCCATACCATATCTCTTATTCAACTCCTTAGTGAACTTAGATTGAGAGATGGATATTCCATCTTCAGATTGTCTAACTTGGAATCCCAAGAAGAACTTTAGCTCACCCATGCTGCTTATTTCAAACTTTCCTTGCATAAGCCTAGCAAATTTACTACACAGCTTATCATTAGTAGACCCAAAGATTATGTCATCTACATAAATCTTGACTAGGATGCTTGATCCTTTGATGTCCCTAAGAAATAGTATCTTGTCTATCTTTCCTCTAGAGAACTTGCTCTCTATAAGAAAGGTAGACAGGATCTCATACCAGGCTCTAGGTGTTTGTTTTAACCCATATAAAGCCTTGTGCAATCTAAAAACATAGGTGTTGTGTTTAGGGTTAACAAAACCTGGTGGCTGCTCTACATAGACTTCCTCCTTCAGTGTACCATTTAGGTGTAACGTCCCAATTCGCGCTAGGCCCCTTGATTGCGTATTTATGTCTAGGGGGCTGTGGTGAGCCCAATGGGGGTGTGGGTGAACAGGTGCGAACGTATGGGAAATGGGGAAAACAAGGCAAAACGGTGATTTTGGCCGACACGGGTATGGACACGGCCGTGTCCATACCCGTGTGCCTCATGCCAAGCTTATACCAGTCAGAGAGGTACACGGGTATTGGGACACGGGCGTGTCCCTACCCGTGTGCTGAGGACACGGGTCGAGACACGGCCGTGTCTCTACCCGTGTGCCGCAACCCCAACACGGCAGAGAGATGTTCTGGGATGAACACGGCCCTAAACACGGCAGGCGACACGGCCGTGTCACCTGAACACGGGTAGGAACACAGCCGTGTGCCTACCCGTGTCTGCGGTGTATAAAAAGGAAAAAGTTGTGAAACCCTAGCATTTCACCCCCTTTCTTTAGCCCCAAAATTTCTGAGGGAGTTCTCTTGGCTGGAGGAGGAAGAGGCTTGCCGGAGCCATCCTTGGAGGAAGATTGCCGGGCCATCCTTGGCGGAAACGAAATGCCGCTACGAAGGAGTGCGAGGCTCATGGCCGGCCATGGTGGTACCGCTGGACTTGAGGTGAGCTTTCTCCCCTCTCCCTTGGTGCTAGATCTATAGTTATTTTAGGAGAGACATCGACTCCATAGAGTCTTGATGGTGAGGAGGAGAGTTCTTAGGATAAGCCATGCCTAGGTTTTCTAGGCTTAGTCTCCCTCAACCTTCTCATCATTCAAAGTGGAGATGAGAGGGGTTTTCGTTGAGGGTTTGGCTTTGAAAGGAGAAATAAGGTTGGGTGTGATTTCTGGAGAAGTTTATGCGAGGTCGTTGCAAGGAAGAAGATGAACGGATGCCGTTCATCTCGCCTTAAGATGCGTGCAGAAATCTGATTTCTGCACGCGGCGACCTTCGTGGCCAATTTCGGAGGTGTTCTGGCCAAATCTTGGTGATCGACTCAACACGAAAGTCATAGCCCTTGAAATTACCTTTCCAACGAGTGGTTGCACGTTTCCATGCGATACCCGTAGTCACGGGAAAGCTGGTTCGAGTCCGCTGCGTTCGGGAAAATTCCTGTACAGGAAACCGTTTCCTGTACGTATTCGAGTTGAATTTCTGGTATGTTGCGACCATATCTGGGCGATCGACTCAACACGAAAGTCGTAGCCCTCGCGAATACCTTTCCAACGAGGGGTTGTGCATTGTGATCGGATTCCTGTAGCTCCGGGAATCCCAGTTTTAGTATCGGGCTATCCTATGTTAATGCACTTGTTAATTTATAATGCTAGCACTCTTGCAATGGTTGTGAATTGCTCATTTGTTATCTTGCTCCCATATATTTATAATGTTGTTGTTACTGTAATTTAGCGTGGTTACTCATTTGGTTGTGTAATAAGGAATAGCCATGTATTGGTGGAGAAATGGAGCGGATGAGAAGGCTAGAAATTAAGGGTTGAGAGTGGTATAGAATATATTTATATAGTTGGATGTTGAACATATCTATTATGCGTAGTGTTGAGGTGAATTCATTGAATAGGTGGGCGTGAATATGATGGACACTATGTGAAGAGTATTTTGTAACCGTAATCCGAGCCCAAGGGGTTTATTAACAACCGATGCTTAGAGTTGTAGTCTCCCTACGGGTAGCATCGAGTGAGTTGTTTTGGGGCATGTGATGTGCGACGATTCATCGTGTCGCAATGTTGAGATAATGACTGTGGCAGGTCTACGGGTTCGCCAGTCGTCACACCGATGGGAGCCAATGGGTAGACCTTGGGCGGTAGGGTTAGATACTTGGTGTCCATAACCCGAGATCTCCTCCGCGCCATGAGAACGGTTGGGCTTGCACCTCGTGTATTTCCGAGGTTCCATCCAGTTCGAAATCAAAGGCCAGGTTGGGCTGTGTTCTTGGTGCACATTTACCCAAGACCCCTTCTGAGCCGTAGTACGCATGCGAGCTCCACTGTTGTGTTTTTAGCGTGAGGCGTACAGGAGCCTAGGATAGGTAGTGTGATACCACCTAGTAGTGGAGACGCCCGCTCCACTATCGCCGTCTGGCCACGACGGACGATGCCTGAGAGGTTAGCTACCTGCTCGAAAAGTGGGAACTTCAAGTCTGTGTCGACATAGCAACTTGCATGTACGTGCGCATGATTCGGTCTTAGCATAACATTCATATCATGTCATTCATTGCATACACAAGATCCTCATCGTATAAGTTTGTATGGGCACTCTTATACGCTGAGTTACTTTACTGTTAAGCCGATCCTTAACTTATAAGTTTGTATGGGCACTCTTATAAGTTGAGTTACTATTCTGATTAATTATACCTGCTGTCATATATTATTGATATTTGTAGAACTGCTAGTTGTGTAGCGTGGTTTATACTCCACCAAATTTACAGTCACCTGCTCGTTTACTTGCTTATATATATATATTGTACCTTTGTTCCTTTCCCCGCCCGGTGCCGAGGAGTCGCCGGGGGAGCGGATGTGAAGTCACTTAGTCTTATGACTAACGGTTGCTATGTCTTCCTTTTTAGGAGGAAACCCCGCAGGTAGAGCAGCAACGGACTATGCAGCAGGACAGCCAGGCCCGGACGATAGGACCTGAGGTGGTGGTGCCATCGGCACCGTCAGTGACAGTCGTGAGTGTTTTCATGTAGCCGTTTGGCAAAACATTTCTAGACTCTTGTTCTTTTGTACAAGCCTGTTTTGCTTGTTATCTTCCGCTATTTTGGACTTAACATTAGCTGTGAATTGAACTACTTTACTTTTCTGTTATGGTTGGGTTGGCATAGTTTATGTGATATGGATTGTAGCCGGCGGAATAGGCGTCTTGTGGTAAAGGCTAACCCGTGTGTTAGTGCTACCGCAAGGCGGCTATTTCGGGCATAAGACTCCCCTCGTGCCGTGTGTTGTGTTCCGGGAGGGGGGTCTTACATTAGGAATGTTGACTTTACATCCATCCAGTAGACCTTGTATCCTTTGAATGTTGCATGAGATAAAACAACCATATGGCTTCTAGTCTAGCTACAGGTGCAAAGGTTTGGTCATAGTCTAACCCTTCCTCTTATCTATATCCTTTAGTCACTAATCTAGCTTTGTTCTTGTCTATAACCCCATACTCATCTAATTTATTCCTATAAATCCACTTAGTGCCTATGACATTGTGATCACTAGGTCTAGGAACAAGACTCCAGACTTTACATCTCTCAAATTGATTGAGCTCTTCTTGCATAGCCATAATCCAGTTGGGGTCTGAATTGGCTTCTTCAAACTTTTAGGTTCTACCTGAGAGAAAAACTAGAGTATAGAACCTCATTGTGATGTCTACTCCTAGTTGTTACTCTTAATCTGGAATCGCCTATTATTTGATCAATAGGATGATCTCTAAGGTGTCTAACTGCTACTAGCAGGTGCCTACCATCACCTAGTACTGTATGAGGATTAGGATGATTCTCTTCGTCCCCCTGGGCAGCTACAGTATCTTCTATAGGAATTTCTATATTGTCTCTAATATGTAACTCTAGATCAGGTGAGTCACTTATTTTTAGCTTTTCAATTCTAGAGTCTACAACACCTAGACCAAAGTTGTTAGAGATCTCATTAAATAAAATAGATGATTCATCAAAAACTACATTAATAGATTCTTCTACAATTTGATGTTTCAAGTTATAGATCTTGTATGCTTTGCTATGAAGACTATACCCTATAAAGATTCATTCATAGGATTTCTCTAAGAACTTGGTTAGATAAGTTTTCCCATTGTCCAATACATAGCACTTACTACAAAAAATTTTGAAGTAGGACAGATTTTGTTTTCTGCATTTCATTAGTTCATAGGGAGTCTTATTGTGATTCTTGTTAATCAATGCTCTATTATGAATATAGCATGTTGTGTTTACAGCCTCAGCCCAGAAATATTCTTGGAGATATGTATCACTCAGCATTGTTCTAGCTGCCTTAATAAAATTTCTATTTTTCCTCTCAGCAACTCTATTTTACTATGGTGTTCTTAGAAAGGAGAACTCCTGAAAGATTCCTAGCTCCTTACAAAAATTTGTCATCTTTTCAGATTGAAATTCTGTACCATGGTCACTTCTAAGTTTGACCACAGAACAACCCATCTCATTCTGAATTTGTTTGACAAAATCAGCAAGGATGTCTAGTGTTTCAGACTTTCTCCTTAAGAAGTATACCCAAGCAAACCTGGAGTGATCATCCATAATCACATATGTATAGGACTTACTACCCAAACTAAGAAATTGCATAGGACCAAATAGATCCATATGAAGTAAGTACAGACACCTCTCAATGTCTTTGGACTGAATGCCCTTAAAGAAACTTTTGTTTTTGTTTTTTTTTTTGACATACAGGACATAAACCTTCTTTGGAGCATTTGAGTTGTGGGCTATTTCTAACTAAGTTTATAGAGAATAGCTTACTCATAGCTTTGTATTTTAAGTGAGCCAGCCTCTTGTGCCACTGTACACACAAAGAGTCTTTCTCACTAGCTATAAGGCATACAGGTGATTTTTTATTTATACTTAAGAAGTTTAGAAAATAAATGTTCCCACTCCTAGTGCCTGACAAGATGATCACTTGATCCCCTAAATTCCTTATCAAACACTTATCATTGTGGAAAACAATTTCATACCCTATATCACAAATCTAACTTATGCTTATCATATTGTGGTTCAATCCTTCCACATAAGCCACTTTTGTGATGGAAACTAGACCATTAGAAATGTTACCATATCCCTTGGTGATTCCTTTCTCTGACCCTCCAAAGATGACTTTTGGTCCATTCTTAACTGGTGTGTAATCTCTTAGTAAACTCCTTGATTCATTCATATGCCTGGAACAGTTATTATCCAAGTACCATATTGGCCTACCTTTGGGACTTGGCTCCACCTGCAAACACAGATTTAGTTCACCTTAGGCACCCAAATAGTTTTGGGGCCTTAGTTCCTGTTAGGCTTTACTGTGTGAAACACAGTAGGCTTTCTAAACAAAGCTGATTGAATCTTATATGAAGGTGTTGTTGGATTATACCAACAATCTAGGGCAAAATGCCCAACCTTCCCATAGCACCAACACTTAAATTGGTTGTATCTTTTTTTTGCACATTTGAAGTTGTTCTTTTGTGCAACACAGAATGTCTTCTAACTTCCAAGGTAATTGTGCAAAATTCACACCCTTACCTTTCAAATTCAGGTGAGATGCGCTGGAACCAGCTCCGAGAATTCCTTGGCTTCTTGGATTGATCATCTTTTGTGGTGGTTTTTGGCCTATATTTCCTTTAGATGTCAGATCCTTCCAGTAAGGCTCTTTATTGACCTTACTGGTAGAGCACTCAGACATCATGTGTCTAGGAACACATGATCTCAAGAACCTGTTAGAAGGCAGATACTTGATTAGTTTCCTAACTGGA
This sequence comes from Platanthera zijinensis, assembly GCA_039513925.1. Classification (NCBI taxonomy): domain Eukaryota; kingdom Viridiplantae; phylum Streptophyta; class Magnoliopsida; order Asparagales; family Orchidaceae; genus Platanthera; species Platanthera zijinensis. The sequence goes on from CM077082.1 coordinate 197,350,267, forward strand.
CCACTTAGAGCTTTACCCTTGGGTACAGACTTCTTTTTAAACTTTTTGTTCTTACCATACCCTACACCCCTTCTAAATAGTACAAAAAAGGTATCTATGATAGGTAGAACTGACTTAGGTTTTGAGAATTGAGACAGGAGCTATCTTTCCTGGGGAAGCTTTGCCTCCAGATCCTTAATAGTCTTGACTTATTCTACTATTACCTCTGCTCGGCTATCTATCTTGTTAGTTAATTCTATAAGTTTTAGTTTTTGTAGGTCCAACTTTATGTTGCCACTTTTCAACTAAAAAGGAACTCTTCTGAAGGATTATAATTCTTTGGCCTGATCCTTATCAAGTTGTTTGCTTGTAATCAAGGCCTTCAGTAATGTAACGTCCCAATTTGCGCTAGGCCCCTTGATTGCGTATTTGAGTCAAGGGGGCTGTGGTGAGCCCAATGGGGATGTGGGTGAACAGGTGCGGACGTGCGGGAAATGAGGAAAACAAGGCGAAACAGCATTTTTGGCTGACACGGGTATGGACACGGCCGTGTCCATACCCGTGTGCCTCATAAAAATAGGTTTACCAGTCAGAGAGGTACACGGGCATTGGGACACGGGCGTGTCCCTAGCCGTGTGCCAAGGACACGGGTCGGGACACGGCCGTGTCCCTACCCGTGTGCCGCAACCCTGACCCGGCAGAAAGTGGTTCTGGGAGGAACACGGCCCTAGACACGACATGCCACACGGCCGTGTCACCTGAACACGGGTAGGAACACGGCCGTGTGCCTACCCGTGTCTGCGATGTATAAAAAGGAAAAAGTTGGGAAACCCTAGCATTTCATCTCCTTTCTTCTGCCCCGAAATTTCTGAGAGGCTTCTTGGCTGGAGGAGGAGGAAGAGCTTGCCGGAGCCATCTTTGGAGGAATCAAAACGCCGCCACCGTCAAGGGAAAAACAATGCCGCCGCGAAGGAGTGCGAGGCTCATGGCCGGCCATGGTGGTACCGCTGGACTTGAGGTGAGCTTCCTCCCCTCTCCCTTGGTGCTAGATCTATAGTTATTATAGGAGAGACATCGACTCCATAGAGTCTTGATGGTGAGGAGGAGAGTTCTTAGGATAAGCCATGCCTAGGTTTTAGGCTTAGTCTCCCTCAACCTTCTCATCCTTCAAAGTGGAGATGAGAGGGGTTTTCGTTGGGGGTTTGGCTTTGAAAGGAGAAATAAGGTTGGGTGTGATTTCTGGAGAAGTTTATGCGAGGTCGTTGCAAGGAAGAAGATGAACGGATGCCGTTCATCTCGCCTTAAGATGCGTGCAGAAATCTGATTTCTGCACGCGGCGACCTTTGTGGCCAATTTCGGAGATGTTCTGGCCAGATCTGGGTGATCGACTCAACACGAAAGTCGTAGCCCTTGAAATTACCTTTCCAACGAGGGGTTACTCGTTTCCATGCGATACCTGTATCCACGGGAAAGCTGGTTCGAGTCCGCTGCGTTCGGGAAAATTCCTGTACAGGAAACTGTTTCCTGTACGCATTCGAGTTGAATTTCTGGTATGTTGCGACCAGATCTGGGCGATCGACTCAACACAAAAGTCGTAGCCCTCGCGAATACCTTTCCAACGAGGGGTTGTGCATTGTGATCGGATTCCTGTAGCTCCGGGAATCCCAGTTTTAGTATTGGACTATCTTATGTAATGCACTTGTTAAATTATAATGTTAACACTCTTGCAATAATTGTGATTTGCTCATGTGATATCTTGCTCCCATATAACTATAATGTCGTTGTTACTATAATTTAGTATGGTTACTCATTTGGTTGTGTAATAAGGGATAACCATGCAATGGTAGAGAAATGGATTGGATGGGAAGGCTAGATATTAGGAGTTGCTATTGGTAAAGGATATATTTATACAAATTGGCGTTGAACATATCTAATGTACGTAGTGTTGAGGTGAAATCATTGAATAGGTGGGCGTGAACATGATGAACACTATGTGAAGAGTATTTTGTAACTGTAATCCGAGCCCAAGGGGTTTATTAACAACCGATGCTTAGAGTTGAAGTCTCCCTACGGGTAGCATCGAGTGAGTTGTTTTGGGGCATGTGATGTGCGACGATTCATCGTGTCGCGGTGTTGAGATAATGATTGTGGCAGGTTTACAGGTTCGCCAGTCGTCACACCGATGGGAGCCAATGAGTAGACCTTGGGCGGTAGGGTTAGATACTTGGTGTCCATAACCCGAGATCTCCTCCGTGCCATGAGAACGGTTGGGCTTGCACCTCGTGCGTTTCCGAGGTTCCATCCGGTTCGAAATCAAGGCCAGGTTGGGCTGTGTTCTTGGTGCACATTTACCCAAGACCCCTTCTGAGCCGTAGTACGCATGTGAGCTCTGCTGTTGTGTTCTTAGCGTTGAGGCGTACGGGGGCCTAGGATAGGTAGTGTGATACCACCTAGTAGTGGAGACGCCCGCTCCACTGTCGCCGTCTGGCCACGACGGACGACGCCTGAGAGGTTAGCTACCTGCTCGAAAAGTGGGAACTTCTAGTCTGTGTCGACATAGCAACTTGCATGTGCGTGCGCATGAGTCGGTCATAACATAACATTCATAACATGTCATTCATTGCATACACAAGATCCTCATCGTATAAGTTTGTATGGGCACTCTTATACGATGAGTTACTTTACTGTTAAGCCGATCCTTAACTTATAAGTTTGTATGGGCACTCTTATAAGTTAAGTTACTATTCTGATTAATTATACCTGCTGTCATTTATATATTATTGATATTCGTAGAACTGCTAGTTGTGTAGCGTAGTTTATACTTCACCATACTTATTGTCACCTGCTTGTTTACTTGCATATATATATATATATATATATTGTACCTCGTTCCTTTCTCCACCCGGTGCCGAGGAGTCGCCGGGGGAGCGGATGTGAAGCCACTTAGTCTTATGACTAACGGTTGCTACGTCTTCCTTTTTAGGAGGAAACCCCGCAGGTAGAGCGGCAACGGACTATGCAGCAGGACAGCCAGGCCCGGATGATAGGACCTGAGGTGGTGGTGCCATCGGCACCGTCAGTGACAGTAGTGAGTGTTTTCATGTAGCCGTTTGGCAAAACATTTCTAGACTCTTGTTTATTTGTACAAGCCTGTTGTGCTTGTTATCTTCCGCTACTTTTGGACTTTAACTTAGTTGTGAACTGAACTGCTTTTAGCTTTACTTTTCTGTTATGGTTGGGTTGGCATAATTGTTGTGATATGGATTGTAGCCGGCGGAATAGGCGTCTTGTGGTAAAGGCTAACCCGTGTGTTAGTGCTACCGCAAGGCGGCTATTTCGGGCATAAGACTCCCATCGTGCCGTGTGTTGTGTTCCGGGAGGGGGGTCTTACAAGTAAATTCTCATATCTGTTGATAAGAGAGTTAAAATCAGCTTCAATGTCTGAATCATGTTCTTTATTATTAGAGGAGTGTGAAAATGATTCATTTTATGATGTAGAAAAATAATCTAAGGCTAAACAATGAGAGATTGATTTTAACTTAGCAGGATCTGAACAATCCTGATCTTCTTCACCTGGTTAGATTTTCTCAATAGCCATCAGGCCCATGAGAGCCTCCTCCTCTTCTGATTCTGATGAATCAGACTCACTGTCAGACAATGTCAACTGTCTTTTTGCCAAGAAGCTTTTGTCAGCTTTCTTGAGTTATCCATCTTTCAAGTTCTCTGACTTTTTCTCCTTTCTTTTTTCTGGGCAATCAGCTATGATATGCCCTTTTTTGTTACAACAATAACACACTATATTAGTCTTAATATATTTATTATGTGAAGACCCATACCTGTCCACAGATTTCTTCTTCCTGGGTTTCTCTAGATGATTGGTCTTCTTGAGAAAAGAGTCTCCAGCTAGACCCTTCAAGCTGCCCAGCCTTCTTCTCCTCAACATCTTCTTGAACTGTCTAGAGAAGAGAGACAGTTCCTCCTCAGTCAGGTCTCCTCTTGATGAGGAAGATTCTTAACACTCAGAAGTTGTTTCCAGTCTTTCAGTGAGTGTTGACTTCTCTCTGACATTTCTGGATGACTCAGCATTTAGGGCCAAGGTCTTTTCTCTATCGTGTGCTCTAGCTGAATCTTCTTCAGACTTCCTTAGATTGAGTTTTAACTCATGTGACAACAACTTGCCAAATAGGGCCCGGGGGTCTATGTTGGCTAAGTTTCCCATTTCTCTTATGGCACAGATCTTGATGTCCCATTCCTTGTTTAGGGACCTCAAGATCTTGTCACTAAGTTCATAGTTAATAAAGCTTCTGGCATAAGTTCTTAGGTTGTTTATAATTTTGAAGAACTTTTCAAAACACTCAGCCATAGTGTCTTTCTTATCTTGTTTGAAGGCTTCATACTGTTGATTTAGCAGATATTTCTTATCATCTCTGACCTCATCAGTTCCATCAATGTAGACAATCAGACACTGCCACATTTCTTTTGATGTCTTACAAATGAATCAGATTCTGAAAAATGGAATCATCTATTGCACTGACTATAATATTTTGTGCCCTTTTTTCCATAGAGTACAGAATGATTTTATTCTTATCCATGTCCATGTAAGTCTTGGGTGTCTTGATGTTTGCATCAAGAACTTACACTTTCATGGGAATGAAAGGTCCTTCAATCACTGTGATGTATATTCTTGGATCTACTGCATCCATGAATAATCTGACTTTCTCCTTCCATATTCCAAAGTTTTCTTTAGAGCAGATGGGGAGCTTAATAGAATTGTTTTCCCTCTCAGCCATGATATATCTTTCTCTACAATCCTATGGATTCTCACTAGGCTATTATGCCTTTTTCAGTGAACCTCCCTCTAATACCAATTATAAATGTTTTCTTTAGGATTGAGAATGACCTAGAGGGGGTGAATACGTCCAATTTAAACTATGGCTACCCCTTTTAAAAAATCAGAGTTATACTTTCTCTATGTTGATTAACACAGTTCGATAAACAAGATAATTGTAATCAGCAATTTAAAAACTATTATAGCACAGCAATCACAGCACAATACACATAGATTTATAGTGGTTCTCCAATTTATGAGTACATCCACTTCCCCCTTCGCCTATCTAGCAATGAACTAGATTCGATCAAACTCCTCCTTCTTTTACTCAGATCCTTAGATCTTACAGCTCAGAGCCCAGCTGGCTCCTATAACTCAGACTATACAAATCTTACCACTCAGATCACCAAGATCTTACACCTCAAGTTCTTACCAAGAACTCTTCCTCAGAATGAATCCACACACCTACTCCTCAGGTAAATCCTACACTATAACTCAGAGAAATACCTACTTCTCCTATCTCAGGCAATCCCAGCCTTACCTCAGCCTTTATAATACAGGCTTACAACTCAAAGAGAATAATTCTCCTACACTCAGATCTACAGGTAGATCTTACATAATTAATGAAGGTAAAAGAAATAGATTCAAAAATGTCACCCAGCAAGATAGAAATGAGTGACAGCTTCTTGATCTGATCCTGATGAGTTTGCTTCCTTTGATCTTATCAAGATAAATCTGATCCAACCCTTCTTACCTTTTCAATGCTTCTTGAAGTTGAAATTAGGGTAGATCTAGGCTGGAGAAAGTTGAAGATGATTCTTGATCTGGCTTCTTTCCACCTTCTGAATTATAGTTGATGCTTCTTTGGTTTGGCTTCACCAAAATGTTCTCCTTTCTTTTTCCGAAGAGTTGATCCCTTTAAATAGGCTCTATTAGGAGTAACCGGTTAATCTGGTTAATAACTGACATCTGACAGTTTTGACAGTTCTCAGTACCTCTGTCTAGATTTTTGTACTCCGGAAACAAGTCTGCTTGAAGTGTTGAAACTTGACTGTTGAATGTGTCGACACAAGTCCTGGGTGTCGACAATGCTCTTATAGTGTTATTTACAGACTTCTAAATGTGTCAACACAGCCCTTCACTTTGTCTCAACACAACTTATGTAGAATGTGTCGACATTAGTCCTAAGTGTCGACACAGCATGCTTCCAGTCTTGACTCAGCTTGTGAAGTGTGTCGAAACTAGTCCTGAGTGTCGACACAGTTGTCTTCAGTCTCGACACTACTATTATAGAATGTATCGACACTTATCCTTAGTATCGACACAACTTCTCTTTGTCTCAACACAACCTGTTCAGTGTGTGTCAACACTAATCCTGAGTGTCTCGACGCTTTTGTACTTAGCTTAATTTGCCTGCACACCTGAACTTAACATATATCAAATATAACTATGTGTACATTATTGAGCTGAAAGGACTTCTTCAAATCAAGTAAATTGTGACCAATGTACTCAACACAAAGCAAGCTACAGTTTCTTCATAGATCAAGCTGAACTTTTCTGAAGATCATTTTTTAAAAGCTGTGAAGAAGAAGAAGACTAGGCTGACTCATTCCAGGAAGTGAAGAAGAAGTAGAGCAGCTGTTCTGCAAGATACTTCCATCACAATCTAAGTCAGCATGAAGATCAGTTACTTGTTGCTGTGAAGAAGGTTGGGCTGAGTTTGTCTCAGCTCGGGAAGGCAAGCTCAGGGAACATATTCTCTAGAGTCAAATCATCATCAACGACCCACTTCCATCTTGTAGGATCCTTTTGGATATGAGTTGTAAGCCTAAAGTTATAAAGGCTGAGAGTGGGATTCTATTGAGAATCTGAGGTAGGGTCTGTGTGCCTGAGGTAGGGCTTTGGCCTGAGAGTAGGATCTAGTTTATATCTGAGGTATGGTTTTTGAGCATAAGGTAGGAGAGTCATTCTCTCTAACTATAGGACCTTTGGGTCTGAGGTAGGATCCAGCTTTGGATCTGAGGTAGGGCCTTTGTGCATGAGCTGTAGGAGAGTCATTCTCTCTGAGGTAGGGTTGTCCTCCCAACCTAAGTTGTAGGGCCTTTGGGCCTGAGGTAGGTGATCTTTGGATCACTGAGTTGTAGAGCCTTGTGCCTGAGATGTAGGTCTTGGAGGAGACTGAGTGATCCTACGAGATCGTGTATTAAGCTCTTAGGAGCGGAGATTGTAGAAGTGTCTTGTCTAACATGATGTTAGAAAGGTGGGAGGGAAAGCCAATGTACCCATAATTTGGGGAACCACTATAAATTCTGTGTGTGATCTTGGTGGTGTGTCTTGAAAGTAGAAAACTACTCACTCACAAAGCACTTAAAGAAGGAAAACAAAAAGATAGTAACAAAGACTAAGAAACCTATTCACCCCCCCCCCCCTCTATGTGATTTAGTTATCCTTGAAATTAAAGACTTTTAAGTGGTATCAGAGGGAGGTTTCTCAAAAAGGACGTAATTGTCTGAGTAGATCCCCAAGGATAGCTAAAAGGTTTGTACTTATGGGTTCAAGAGTGAACCATAAGGAGTGGAGCTCAATGGAGCTTCAAGTATTGAGAAAGGATAACTTTGAGACTTGTAAAGAGAGGAGCAGGCAGCTCATGGAAGCCTCTAATCCTAGGATCTTTATAACAGTCAAAGAGGGACCATTCATCCCTATGAAGGTTTCAGTTCTAGATGCAACAATCCAGATACCAAATTCATATTTTGAAATGACCAAGGATGAGAACATTCTAGCTACACTGGATAAGAAGGCACAAAACATCATTATAAGTGTCATAGATGACTCCACCTTCTAGTACTTGGTTCACTGCAAGACTGCCAAAGAAATATGGAACACATTGATTGTCCACATGGAAGGCACAAAGGAGGATGATAAGGAAGAAGATGCCAACTACTGTTATAGGCTGATGGCTAGGTTAGATGAAGAATCCTGCCAGGATCAGCCTGGTCTAGAAAAGATACATTCTCTGTCTAGTTCTTATTATTCGGATTTTGAGATATGTCTAGATTTTGAAGCATCTTCATCTAGTGATGAAGATGACTCATACTCTGAGATAGATGTCAATCAATTGATTGACAAGTATGGTGAAATTCTGGAGGCTTTGAGAAGAAGTAGGAAGTTGGCCAAAATACAAGCTGAGGAGATTACCTCCCTTCAGCTAGCTGCTACCCAGCAGGCTGAGATAGCATCCTTGCTGGATTAGAAGGCTAGGGAAGTCAGCCAACTAAAGTCCATCTTAATCCTCCAAATTGAGACCATAAGCCAGAAGAACAAGATCATCTTGGATCTTGAAGAGAAAATCCTTAAGGAGAAAAAGGTTGTGGCTAGTTTTTCAAAGCCCAAAATAGTGTTACCACCGATTGACTCCTTCTCCTCTAAAGAAGATGAGAGAGGCTTAGGTTCTATATAGAATTTTAGAGTTGTCCATTTCAAAAGGAAAGGCAAGGCTCCTATAGTGCTCCAGGCCACCTTTCACAAGGTAATCCTCCCTTCCAACAGCCATGACCAAGACTGTATGTTTGGTCACTGGAAGAATGGGAATTCTCCTCATAAGAGTACAAATGTATCTTACTATAGAAGGAAGACCATAGGTTTGAGTGCATAGAAGGCTCCCCATGAACAAGTTCAAATGTCCCATCTTGGACCACTTGCATTTGGAGCTATAGCCCCCACATTTAAGAAGAAAGCAGTGGCCTTCACTGAAGCCTAGTTAGCAAAGGTTCAGACAAAGATTAAGTCTATTAGTAGGACAGATCTAGCTATCTTTGATGCTATATATAGCATGTCATCTGCAAAGAAGACTGCTGCAAATGGAAGTCAGATCCAGCCAAGAAAGACAGCTGAAAGGCTCACCATCAATCAGATCTTAACTGAAAGGAACTTGAAGAAGGCTGTTACACCTCTTCCTTCTGTTCAATCTATAGTTAAACATACTGCAGGGCCTGCTCAGAAAAGAAGATACAACATTTACAAATGTTGGTGTTGTGGCAAAGTGGGCCACTTTGCCATAGATTATTGGCACAACCCTAGTGTGCTAAGGGCAAGGGTAAGTCTTCCTGACAGAGCTAGTATTAGTCTTCCTGTCAGAAAATTTGCAGGAAGGCATGTGCATATTTGTGCTAATTAGAACCTAGGACCCAATAATTATTGGGGTTCTATGGTAAGGTAAACTCTGTTTTGCAGGATAGTTCAAGTGCCCATACCCCCATGTGGTATTTGGATAGTGGTTGCTCCAAGAATTAGACTGGAATAAGGAGCTACCTAAAGGATCATACTCTAGAGAAAAATGGACTTAAGATCTTCTATTGTGAAGTTGGAGATGGATAAACAGACTATCAAGATCACTCCACCTACTGCCCAAGGGTAAGAAGATGGTATATTGTTATATGTATTCCTGAAAAGGGAAAAAGTACACAAGACCATGGTAAAGTCCTTTAAGTGTTATCTGATTGGATAATCAGACCAGCAGAATCCAGCCATTTAAGTCTTAAGATGTCTAACTGATGGAACATAGTACTGCTGCCACTTCAGCAGAACAGTGAGAAGAAGAATAAGAAGGTTGTACTCATCACTGAGGAAAGCACTAGAAGTAGTTCTTCTGAAAGCAGCAAGGAAGGAGCACATAATGCTCAGCTGAAAAGACTCTCAAGTGGTATCCTCAGCTGTTAGATTCTTCTGAGGAAACAAGAAGAGAAATGTTTGCTCGGGTTTTAGTATCATCTGAATTTGCAACAAGGGATGTCCATGTTAATAGCTACCAATTAGAAAACAACCTAGCTGAGGTAGCAGAAATGGTAACTGAAAGTGAAGATGTACAAGATCTACGCAAACACTAAGGGAAAGCTACTACAGTCTGGTAAGCTGAAAAGCTTAAGTCTTGCCTAGAGAATTGGTGTCAGAGAATCTCCTGCACCAAATAGATCAAAAGAATACATCTGAAGTTCAGCCTAGGTTGTTGGACAAGCTTGATTTTTACCAAGAGAATCTCCAGCATAGATTAGATTTGCAGAATTATTGAAGACCTGAATGTCTCTATGGATAATGCAAAGATTGAGGGGGAGATTCTAACTAAACTCCCTGCTCAAGATAATAAGAGAGTCTTTGAAATGACTAGAGATGCTTCAAAGGATAGTGATCTATCTAGATAAAAAGACAGATCAGGTCAAAGCCTCCCTGTCCAGTCATTGGGAGATGGCAATGATCAAAGACAAAGGCAATGGTCATGATCAAGAGGGAGTATGTTGTGCAAGTAGAGATTGTATACAAAAGAGACAAAATAGTCCAAGTGGTATATAGCCAACTCAAACAGTCAGCTAGAGCCAGAGGCAAATCTGTTGCTGAAGAAGTGAAAGTGATTGGAATCAGCAAGCAAAGACTTTCAAGTGGGTGTTGCCAGTTCAGCTGACAAAGATAAGTCAGTTACCTTCATAGCTGAAACCACATGAAGAAGCATGGGAGAGATTCCTTCTTCACCAAGGAGAATTACTAAGTCATAGTGTATCTATGCAGGGAGCTGTTGTGCACAGTTATTGTGAATCCAGCATCAGCTCCATGTCTACAACATTGAGATAAGTAACATTCTCAAATACTGTTAGTCAACTTGTTAAATCCCCATTGCTAGGAATCATGTCTCTCTTAGCAGGACTATGCATAAGGATTAGGTATCATTCTATTAGGGAGCATGTGGAAAAGGAAGACTTCTGTCTTGAGGTTGTCCCCATAGACATGCTAGTGGCTGATATCTTTACTATGCCACTAGATGAAGTCAAGTTCAACACATTCAAGTTGGGTATGTTGAACATGGTATAGCTTCAGTTGCTCCAGGTAGCTTTTTTGTTGCAGAAATCAACTCTCTTGTAGGTAGACAAGTCTCCAAAATGGCATCAAGACTGTCAAGTCTGACATTTGATATCAAGACTCTCAAGTGATTTCAAGTGGTATCAAGACTAAGATGGACTCAAGTGTCCAGTAAAGGAAATGACAACAATTGCTCATGTTGAGGAGGAGCAAATTCAATGGTTGTAGGAACTAGTTCAGCTTCCTGTTAAGTAGCATCCAATAGCTATAGTGGATCAAGGATCATCAGAGCTGATCAGCAAGTTCTCAGGACTATACATAGTTTGAGGGGGAGATCAACCCTAGTGGATGGCTATTGTTGTGCAGTCATCATTATTATTACAAAGATATGCTGCTGCAGAATAAGAGGAAAAGCCAGCACCTTCCTTACTACAGCTACATTCTGTATAAGATTTAAGTGGTATAGGAGTGGCATTGGCTCAAGTGGAACAATGTTAGTAGATAGCTTAAGTGGCTGCAGTGATGTGTTGTATAAAAGTATCAACACTGAAGGTATGACTTCTAGTCAAATAGTTTGTTCACTAGGATAATCTCTCAAGTGATGTAAACACTGGATTTTATCAAGTGATATAACATCAAGAGTTAATCTCTCCCTTGCTATTATCACCTCCCTCATTTGGAATTTTTTTGAAGAAGCCAGAAAGGGGGAGAGGTAGGCAATACCTTAAACTCAAAATGGGGAAGTGTAGATGATCTGTTAAGATCCTACAAGGAGAGGTTGGCAATACCCTAAGGGGGAGATGGTGTGCAATGCATGTCAAGAGGGCAATGTGGAAGCAATACTTGACATGACTAAGTCATGTTAAGTAAGTGCATGTTACTTAAAAACATTCAAGTAATATAAAGAGTGCAATGCTGAGTCATTGCATTGTATGTTCCACCCTCAAATGATTTGAGAAAAGTCTGTTGGGTACATTGGACACAATGTACTCCATTTGAAGAAACCCTTTTAACTCAATGATATACACAAGTATGTATTTGATGTATGTTTCATTTCATGTATGCAGATTTCTTATGTCATATTGATTGGACAGGTGGTCTAAGTTATATTGACAGGTGGACTCAAAGAAGTTGACTGGAAAGGCAGAAAATTGCCTAAGTCCAAAAGCATCGAGTAAAGCAAGTTCACTCATTGCCATACAGCTAAAAGTGTAGAGTGAAGTCAGGACAGTCAACGCCTTGCAAGTTGCAAAGAAATGGTTAAGTACAAAAGTGTCGACACACTTCAACTATGTCGATACCTTTGTAGAAGCAGTGTCGATACAAGTCAATTATCTCGACACTTTGAAGATCAAGATAGAAGTGTCGAGACAAGTCAGATATCTCGACACCATAAAGACTGTTGTGTCGAGACAATACAACTGTCTCGACAAAATGAAGATTGAAGTGTAGAATTAAAGTGTCAACACCCAGCAGACAGTTGTATCGAGACAATTCAACTATCACAACATAGTGAAGAATTAAAACAAGTGTCGACACCCGGTAGATAATAGTGTCAAGATAATTCAACTATCTCGACACAGTGCAGTTTTAAAGATGTCGACATAGTCGACAGTTGTGTTGAGACAAGTCAACTGTCTCGACACCTTCAAGTTTAGATTGAAATTTCTACTAAGAAATATTATGTCGAAACTGATAAGATGTCTCGACACCTTCTAAGAACACTAAGTAATATTGTGTCGAGATACATGGGATATCTCAACACTTATGATTCTGAAGATGTACAGAGTAAACATAGAAGTGTCAAGTTAGAAATGTCACATCAGCTACAATAATGTGATATCTCATCAGAAATTGTTTGAAGGAAGACTTAGAGTATGATGGCGTAATGATGACATCATCAATCAAAAGCAAACAACCCATGAAGGCTATAAATAGAGGGGTCGTCTACACAGAAGATAATAATTAGAAATTCAACAAATCAATACTCTCATTCTAATTTCTTCTAAGTCAAGGGAGGATGACAACTCCAAGAAGAAGAAGGAAGATGATGGTCTTCAAGAAAATCTTCTGATCCTTTCAACAAGTTGATCCGAGGATTAAGGTGGATCAGTTATACAAGTTCTTGAAGGAAATCAAGCCGATCAACATCAAGAACTTACAAATCCAGTGAAGAATTATTTCAGCCAACCCGTTCATCAAGAATCTATCATGTGCTGCTGAATTGAAGAATCAGAATTCTCAGATAAGTAAGATTATAAAATTACTATTTTCTGAGATTATTTTCTTTCTTATTTACCTCTTCATTTGTAAGATCTCATTGAGATCTGAGTGGGTAGGAGATAAATTCACTGAGTTGTAAGCCTGATTTATAAAGGCTAAGGTAGGGTTCTTGAGGGACCTGAGATAGATGATTTGTGTGGGATCACTAAGGTATAAGCCTATGTTATAACGACTGAGGTAGGAGATTGGGTTGATCTCTGAGGTAGTACCAATGGGCTTGAGTTGTAGGTTTCTTAACAGAAACTGAGCCTGTAAGATCTTTTGATCTGAGTTGAAGAGGAGGAGATATAACCTAATCTATCACATTGCTAGTGAGGAAGAATGGGGAAAGTGGATGTACCCTAGATAGGGGAACCACTATAAATTCTCTGTGTACTATGGATTGTATGTGTTGTGTTATGTGGGTTGCTTGTGATGTGTACTTGTGAATGTTTAATTTCAAGATTCTTCTGAATAGTTAATCTAAGTGACAAAGAGATTTAAAAGACACATATTCACCCCCCCCCTCACCCTCTAGGTGATTAAATTCCCATAGATTTATCTTTCAAGTGGTATCAGAGGGAGGTTATTCAAAGAAAGACCTAACAGTCAGAAAAAGATCCTAAGGGTGGTTGAAACATATCAAATTTAATGGATTTAGAATCACACAGAGAACTTAGTTATATGAAGCTTCTTATATGTACCAAGGATAACTTTGCTGATAATTTACGAAGGCATCAGATCCAAGAATCTTTGTCACTATACAAGAAGGACCATATATTCCCATGAAAGTATCTATTTTAGATCCCAATGTGCAAAATCCTAAGAAACTATCTGAGATGACAAAGGATGAGGTGGTTCTTGCCACCATAGATAAAAGAGCACAAAATATAATTGTCAGTGCAATAGATAATTCAACCTTTCAGAACTTAGTACACTATAAAACATCCAAGGAGATGTGGGACACTATAATAGTATATATGGAAGGCACAGAAGAAGTCAGAGATGACAGAAAGTCTCTACTCAACCAGCAGTATGAGGCATTTAGGCAAGGGAAGACTGATTCTATAGAACAATATTATGAAAAGTTCTTTAGAATAGTCAATGACTTAAAGAATTTTGGCAGAGAATTCTCAAACTATGAGCTTAATGAAAAGTTTATGAGATCCATAAATAAAGAATGAGACATAAAGATTTGTGTTGTAAGAGAAATGGGCAATCTGAGGAACATGCTACCCCAGGATTTGTTTGGGAAGCTATTGTCACATGAGCTTCAGTTAAATTCTAGAAAAGATGAAGATGAATCTACCAAAAGTTCAAATCATACTAGATCTGTGGCTTTCAAAGCTAACACATAAAAGAAGGCTAGAGGAGAAATTCCATCATCACCAAGAAGGGATGAAGATACAGTTAGCACTGGGACTAGTTCTTCATCAAAAGAATTGTCAGATGGAGAATTTTCAATGTTCACCGGGAAATTCAAGAAGATGATTAGAAGAAGGAAGCAATGGAACAAGAGACATCATCTGGTCCAAGTTCCAGCAAAGATAAATACAAACACAGAAACAAATTTGTGGTCAGGTAAAATACAAAACAGAACAAACAAATTAAGGCTGATATTATTAGTTATTATTGTAACAGGCCTGGTGAGAGAACTAAGTTGTCAACCTAAATCACCTAGAGGGGGGTGAATAGGTGAAATGCGTGCCAAATGCGGAATAAAAAATTAACACAGCACAGATAAGTAATCAAGCAAACACACAGACGACAAGAGATTTATAGTGGTTCCCTAATCTTGGGTACGTCCACTTTCCTCACCGATCTAGCAAATCACTAGACTCGGCTACTCCACTATCTCGGATTGCAAACCAATCCTACACCTCGGAACTACGTTCCTACAAAACTCGATCCCAAACGGATCTACACTCGGAAGATAAAACTTCCTACCACTCGGAGATAGATCTCCTACAATGAAATTGTTTGAAGAAAAATACAAACAAAATAACACAGATCTGGATCTTTGGCTTTGTCTTCTTCGTTGAGAGCTTTCGGCTTGGACAAAAAAAGGTTGAGGAAGACTTGATCGAAATCCGTGGATCTGAGATCTTTAATCACCACGATCGAATAGAAATATCAAACATCGATGAAGCACGACGTGATCGGATGATTCTTCTTGAGTCTGGATCGCTGGAGAAACTGAGATCGATAGCAGCGGCGTGAGAACGACGATCCAGAGCTTCTTCCGAAAACTTTAATGGCGGCGGAAGGAGAGATTAGGGTTTTCGGGATTTTCTCTTTCTTAAAAAAAATCTCTGTAAACCCGTGTATTTAGTCAAGTCTGAAAGGACCTATTTATAGGCGGTCTCCAACGGTCATAAGCATAATTAAGGATGACATGCGGACCAATCAGAAAGGACTTTTTGAAAATACACAAAGAAACTTGACTTGGAGAAATTCAGGAAATTCGAACAGACACACTCGAGAGACAGAGACATACTCGAGTAAGAGATTACATACTCGAGTGGATATGAGGGATATACTCGAGTATCAAGATAGAAACTACTCGAGTGCTTCAGGGATCAATACTCGAGTGACTTAGAGAACCTACTCGAGTATGAGCAAATATACTCGAGTATAAACACTTAGAAAAATTTCTCAGATAAGACTTGAAGAGCTACTCGAGTATAAGAGTTTGAGATACTCGAGTATGGGGAAGATAGACTACTCGAGTATCTTAGGAAAACTACTCGAGTGATCACTATCCTACTCGAGTATGAAAATCAATCTACTCGAGTAGAGTTACTTACTAGAGTATTTCAGAGAACTACTCGAGTATGTGGACTTAGAAACTTTTTAGGATAAGAGGTCCAGATCTACTCGAGTTCAAACAGAGCGCTTACTCGACTAACTAACCATCTACTCGAGTATAAGGTATCACTTACTGGAGTATACTAAAGAAGTACTCGAGTATAAGCTTTCATACTTGAGTATATAGAGAATCCACTCAAGTAAGTAGTCCAACCTACTCGAGTACAGACTCACTTACTCGAGTATACTAAAGAAGTACTCGAGTATGTGGACTTAGAAAATTTCTTCTGAGATAGACTTCAAAACTCCATAGTCCAAGTGCATGTTGATGAAGTGTGTCCCAATAGAGAGGCTATACATGAGCCAACACCTTGTATCACACAATGAGGAATTACATTGTATGGTCCTGTGTTTGGTAGCCCATTATAGACTGACATTGGTCTACACTTGGCAATAAGAACCTGCACACATACAACTCAAACACAATATCAAATACACCTTAATTCATCTTAGTTCAAGGTCTGACTTCCTACAAATCTGAGGTATTGTGGAGACAAATTCTAACAATCTCCCCCTATTTGTAGATGTCAGCACCCTGTACACTAAGGTGAATTACTTAGAGTAAAAAGAACAACAAAATATATACTGAAAAAAAATGAAACAGGAATAATAAAGATAGCCATAATTAGAATCAAATATATATATAGAAATGATTTCAAAAGATTAAATGTCCATATCCACATCCTCATTCACTCAAGAAGGGGCTCCTCTATGTAGTCTTTCTCTTTTAAGCTCTTGCCTCTCCAGGTTATTGAAAGGTTTGGGAAAATAGGTCTTGGGCCTTGGAGGAGCAGCTGGATTATTATATCCCCAATTTCTGTCATGTAATCTGATTTTAATTTGAGATACATCACATGCTTTCCATTCTGCGTTCCTATAGTAGTGATCTCTATTTTCACCAAAATCTGTTACTAGCTTCAAGGTATCAAGGATAAGAGACTTGGAGGTAGGACTCCAAACTTCTGCATGAACAACTTCTAGTCTACCTTCTGGAGCTGGGGCAGGCTCTCTCCTTGGTGCAGAACGGCTAGCAGAAGCGTCGTCACCATATTTTCTTTTCTTTTTAGGGGCACCCTGAGAGCTTGGAGGAAAATCATCTTGCCACACATCATCATAAGAAAGAGGAGGCTCAGTCATGTCACTAGTAGGTCTAGGTGAGAAGACTGGCACATACTCTGGAATGTTGGCTTGAGCTGGAAAGTTAGCCTGATCTGGAGCACTTGAGGGAGGATGTTCTTCAAGAGGATCTAGGAACTTTGGAATTATGGCAGGGTTAAGCTGGGAGTTGGGAAAATTCTGATTATGCAACCATACATCAGTATCATAGGTATAGAATTTTACAGATTGAAGTTGAGCAAGGATGTCTGCTTTCATTTCTTTGACTAGATTATCCACAGATGCTTTAGATTGTTCAGATATTTTTTCAACTTGTTCTTTGACTAACTTCTCCCCCTTGGTGATATCTACTGAGAGTTGGGCAATTGCTTTATCTCTAAATGTTCCAACTTCGTCACAAACTTTCATAACATTTGCGGCAGCACCCTTTTCCAATTGAATCTGATTATTTGCAATTATTTCAGCTTGATCTTTGAGGACACCTATACTGGTGATAGTATGATCTAGGGCTTTGCCACCCAACTAAAATAGTCTCTTGAGCTCATCAGTGTTTGCTTGAATTTCAGCAAAGCCTCTACTCATCTCAATTTCAAGAGTAGAGATCTTGTTGTTCACAGATGCCAGAGAATCATCAAAGTATTTTCTCTGTTCACGGAACATTTGCCCAATCTGACTGACTAAATCTGAGGAGCTATAGGGATCTGAGGCTGGGGCTGAGGCTGAGGGAACAGGAGCAACCCAGGGGGGAATTTTAGTAATCACAACTGAGCTTTCAGCTCTCTTGAAGGGTGGTATCTCAACTGAATCTTCGGTATTGATGAAAGAGGGAAGAGAGAAGTCTAGTGTCCTCAGAGGAGCATCCACTGGTTCTGGAGACATGTCCTCGTCATCAGATAGTAGATTAATCTCTGGCTGACCTTGCTGTTTATCAGGGGACTGATCAGGAGAGGTAGGGGGTACCTTTACAGGGGAGGGAGAGGGATCCTTAGCAGGGGAGGGAGAAGGATCCTTAGTAGGGGAGGGAGAAGGATCTGCTTAAGAGTGATCCTCAGGAGATAGCATAACTGAATCATCTTGAAATACTGGAGCATCTGACCTGAGTTCATCAATCAGTCTGTTAATATCTTCAGCTATAAAGAGAAGGTTTTCTTGAGCTTGAACTTCTGAGGTGAGATCTTCTGGAGGTGGAGAAGGAGGATGAGTAGGATCTTGGATCAGATCTTGCTGAGAAGAGACTTCTGAAGCTTTGTGCTGAGGATTAGATAAGGCAGGCTCCCCCTCAACTATTGCACCCGAGGTGGTAATAGCGTGATGTAAAGGAGGAGATGGAATCCTGTCATCTGAGACAAGGGACTCTCTGGGCTCATCTTCTGAGGTAACAGCTGCTTTTGAGGCTTGAGCAGTGTTGAGAAGTTTGATTTCATACCTTTGGATTGAGAGGATGGATACTTTCTTCATATGATGGAGGGGAGTGCCTTTAGATAAATCAAACATTGTAGGATTAATCTCATGGAGGAGGAGTGAGATAATCCTGGCATAGCTTGGTTTTTTCACACTTTCTCTGATTTTGTCCAGTATCATCATTCCAAACTGGAATTTCTTCCGGCAGACTATGGCTTGCATAACATCAAAATGATTTTTGGAAATATCTCTGAGGGAATAGGTTTTGCACAGAAGAACTTTGGCAATCACATCCACAAGAAATTTGCCCTCTGAATTGTAATCTGCACGGCAGAACGAATATGCTTCATACGGGTTTATTCCATAGAAGAAGCTGTTTCTTTCGGAATCTTCAGGAGTCAGATCATCTTCTTCATCCACCACTGGCAATTTTAATAGAGTAGCTAAGGAAGTTTTGTCCAGACGGATTTTGATCCCACTGACCTTGGATTTTAGAACTGTACCATTTCGCTTGACCTTCAGATTTTTGTAGAACTCCTCGATTGCAGGGAAAAAGACTTTGCACAGTGTCTGGAGGATGAACGAGAGTCCGGCGGTGTCGAACAGAATGAGCAGGTTTCGGAAATCATCGGAGAGGTCGGCTATACCTTCAGGGTCGAGCTCTGAGCCGATTCTGATCTTGGAGGAGGGAGCCATCGGCAATTCTGGAGTACGGAAGAGATGAAACGACAGAGCTCTGCGGGTTCCGGAATATGAAGTGACGACGGCTACTCGGGAGAATGAGGAGTGGAAAGAATTTTCGATTTTTCTAAATATATATATTGAAAGTGAAGGGATAGATACTACTCTAGAGGGGGGGTGAATAGAGTTATCAAATTTTGCACAGACAAAACTTAATAGTCTACCCAACTCCCTTGGAGTGAATTGCGGAATGAAAAGATTATAGATATAAAGTTAACCCTATAGCCTAACACAAGTGATGTGTACAAACACAAGCTAACTGTAATTACAGTTAAGCTTGGAAAACCTAATCAGCAACTAGCAACCTAGTTATATCTAATCACAGCCACAATGCAGGAATTAAACAATGGAATCCAGACGACACAAGGAAATTTATAGTGGTTCCCCAAACAACTTGGGTACGTCCACTCTTCAACCCATACGGTAGGAATCCACTCAGGTTTTTGATCAGGTGCCCTGCCACCAACAGGATCTGCTTCAGGTAGATCCAGAAACCCTTTAGACTTTTGATCAGGTGTCTAAAAACCAAGCACAGGTTTTTGATCAGGTGCCCTGCCACCAAGGGATACTTTTGAAGGGAGTAATAACCCTGTACAGGAGGGGGAAGAAGGTTAAGATGTCTTCTCTATTTTACAAAGATTAGAGAAGCACAAAAGCTTGCACTGAGCTAGAATGCTCTAAAGAATCAAGGCTCCCCCTGGCTCAAAGATGTCCAGGTGAAGTCTTGCTTCAGTGCAGAAAACTCTTCAGAAAGTTCTGAAGGAAAAGCTACAGGAAGAAAGTAAATAATAAAATCAAAGATCTTCAAGCAGCTATCTTCTTCTTCTTCTTCAAAGGAACTCTGAGTTTGAACTTCCTAAAAGCAGGAGAACTCAGGTGAAGAAGAGATGAAGATCTTAACACTTCTCAGTTAGATGGAAATTGCTGAGAGCAGAAATCCTTTTCTTGATGAAGGCTTGAAAGCTTGAATGAACAACTGGTTAGCTATTAGCTAGCTTGAATCCTTCTTCAAAGGGTTCTTTATATAACATCAGCAAGCAACGGCTCTCTTCCATTTGAATTATTTGTCTTCTTCTGAGCCTTGAGACCTGGGCTGTAAATATCAAGAAGACAAAAACATCTCTGCAGCAAAACATTCTATAAAAGGAATAAACCTCTTTCTAAGAAGCTGCAGGCTCAAATCAAATAACAGAAGGACTAAATAAAGTCACATCAGAAATAATCTCTTTATAGCAAAAAGAAGACTTTTCAGTCTAACGGCTATAAAGGGCTGACAACAGATAAAGTAATTTATAATGACAGCTAATAAGACAAACAACTTTATCTTAAAAAGATTTGACTCAGGCAAAAGAGATGGAGCAAATATTGCCTGGTAATTTTATCATACAGCTTAAAACAATGTGCCAGAAAATGTATTAATTAATTAAATATAATAAATAAATACAAAATACAAAGGCAGACAGAAAACGTCGAACGACCCTCGAAGATCGTCGAACGACGCACGGAGATCGTCGAACTATCGGGCAGATAGTCGAACGATCCAGATAGTCGACCTATCGAAGAAGATAGTCGAACTACCCAGGCAGATAGTCGAACTATCAGAGCAGATAGTCGAACTATCAGATAGTCGATCTATCTTGGACAGATAGTAGAACTATCAAGCGCACAGAGATAGTCGACCTATCAAGCAGATAGTCGACCTACCTCAGAAAACAGATAGTCGATCTATCAACAGATAGTCGAACTATCAAAACAAACCAGATAGTCGATCTATCAGCAGATAGTCGAACTATCAGATAGTCGAACTATCAGGACAGATAGTCGAACTATCAAAGACAACAGATAGTCGAACTATCAACAGATAGTCGAACTATCAAGACGAAACAGATAGTCGATCTATCAACAGATAGTCGAACTATCAAAGCAGAACAGATAGTCGACCTATCAACAAATAGTCGAACTATCAGATAGTCGATCTATCAGAACAGATAGTCGAACTACCTCGCCAAGCAGATAGTCGAACTATCAACAGATAGTCGAACTATCAACGCAAAACAGATAGTCGACCTATCAACAGATAGTCGAACTATCAACGCAGACAAAGCGTCGACCAACTGATAGACGATCGTCGATCAGCCGATAGACGATAGTCGAGCGGCGTTCGACTATAGTCGAACGAAAAACTACTTAACCAAATTCTCAATCTGGAAAAGTGAGGACTCTACAGCTAGACTTCTAACCATTGACCATAGATATTTCTTGGGTCAAGGGGCACAAAGGAGAGGACTAAACTCAAATCAAAACTAGGGTACCAACAATCTCCCCCTATTTGAGTTAAGTCTCTCAACATCTAAAACATAAAGCTAGCTAAAGAGCAATAAAATAATACAGGAAAGATTTAAGAATTAACTAGCAGATTATCAAACAGATAAACAAATATAGCACAGCAGTTAATCAAACTATGGATCAACAGAGTCAGGCTTAGATACAGAAGAGCTAGAAACAAAAGAGATTTTCCTTAAAGGATCATCAGATTCTTTCTTTGACAGTTTCAGGTCCTGCGCACCAATGATCTTCAGTTCTGCAGCTCTTGGGACTACTGCTTCAGGATGCTTTTCCATATATTTTGATGGATCAAAAATCTCAGGATTAACCTGGAACTTTTCAAACTCTTTCTTTCTGTAAGCAGACATGGTAGTTGGACGAGTCGTATCTTTTCCTTCTGCTCTAGCTTTTCTTATTTGAGCTGCTCCAACTAGTTCTTGAAAGCGAGCCATCCTAAAGTTAGGATCAAGCTCAGGATTTTCATACACAGGCTCAGGAGGAGCAGCATCAGCTATTTTATCTTGAATAACTAGATAAGACATTGGAAGCAAACTTAGCAAAAAAAAGGTTCTTGCTAGATGTTTTAAAACAAAGTAAACTATTTACCTTTTGAAACAATTTCCTCAGACTGTACTGGTGTTGGAGATAGAATTCTTTTCTTTGGAGACGGAGGTGGGGAAAAGGTTGGTCTTTGAACCACAGCCTCCTTCATTTGTCTTTGAGAGCCAGAAAACGATTTGCCTTGCGAGCTTTGATAACTTTGTCTTGACTGGGGCTGAAAAGAAGCAGATCTTCCAGAAGAGGCAGCAGGATTAGCTGATAGGTTCCCAGAGGCTCCTGCACCTGGAGGAGGAGGAGGACCTCTGTGAGTCCATCTTGAGACAGGACTATCATACCTCTTAGTTCTTTTCCTCTCTTTCTGCTGATTCTTTGAAAACCACATCCAGTGCTGAAATTCCTTGGATTTAGGGTCAATGCCCTTCAGAATATAATAAGGAGTATCATTATCCTTACTGGGAGGAGGAGGAGGAGGAGCAGCTTTTCTCTTCTTTTGGGCAGCTTTCTTTCTCTTTGACTTCTCAGAAACATCAGAATCATCTTCATCATCAGAATGAGATGAGGGAGGATTTTCATAAGGATCATAGGCTTCTGAAACAGCCTTTTCTTTAAGCTTAAGATCAGATTTCTCTCTTTCCTCTTCCATGGCATCCAGAGCCAGAAGGGAATCTAAGTCCAACCCTGGTGAGTCATCCCAGATGGTTGACTTTTCAACTTGCAGTTCCTTTTCTTTCTCTTTTAAAGATTGTACTCTTAGATCCCAGGCTTCTCTTGCTTGAACTTCTTCCAAATTCAGAACAGGAGAGTCATCTTTGACTTCATCTTTCTCAGACTCATCTTCTCTATTATCTAAAAAGGATTCCAATTCAGGATCTACTTGAGTATCAGGAACACTTGGATCAGCTTCAGAAACAACTGCTACGATCTGAGCAGCTAAATCTTCTCTAATAACATCTGTAGAATTATGAATACAGATCTGCTAAATAAACAGAAATCATTCCTTCCAGGAATTCACAAACTAACAAATTAATCGACTCATCAACAAAACGGATGAAAGAGTTACCTTCATACTTGACCATCTCCCATGATTCATCTAGATATGCAGTTATAATTCCTTCTAGGAATCTAGCAACCACAGGAGTGGAGAGGCCTTCTAGGCAGACTTTTACTGCAATCTCAGATAACATGATTCCATCTGCTATTTCCTTATCAGACAATACTGGAACTATTTCTTTCTCAGCAGGAGCAGACTCTTCCAGGGCTGTCATGACTGTATCTGTTATAGCTGGAGGTGAGGCAGGATGGTCTGAGGCATCTTCATGGAACATCTCCCCCTGCCTGATTTCAGTGGAGACTGAAACCAGGCCCCTTGAGGAAGATGGCTCAGCAGATTTTGAAAGGGATTTGATGGAGGCAGTTAAGATATCAATGGAGGCTGCAAGGGGAGCGATTGCCTCTTCAATCATGGTCTTGATTGACGGGGTAATCAGCTCCACAATGCGGGAGATAAGCTCAGGAGAGATCTCAAGAGATGAAGGATGTGAAGTGGATGGAGCTGCAGCAGATATGGTAGTGGTGCTGGGATGAGAAATGGTGTGGACAGGGGATCGAGCAGGAGATGGAGCAGGAGAGTTAATTAGGGAATTAACTGGGGAATGAACGGGAGACAGAGGAGGAGTAGGAATTCTCTCAGATCCTAACAAATCAAAGCTAGGAGCAGATATCCTAGCCAGATGAGCAGGTAGAGGAGAAGCAGGAGGGGAAAGAGGAACAACCGTAGTTGTTTCTGGAGCAGAAGAGGAAGAAGGTCGTACTTCAGCTGAAGTTGATGGTACTTCAACTGAAGCAGACAGCAAAGCAGAGGAGGAGGATGGAAGAGCTGAGCCAGCTTCAACATGGTGAGGAGTGACTGATTCAGTCCTGGTGTCCTCAGATGTTGCTGGAGCAGGTTTCACAAAAGTTCTCTTCCACTTAGAGAACAGGTTGGGATCCATCTTCTTGCTTGCATTGATTGTTATTGCGGTTGAACTCAGCAGCTGGGGGTATTTTTCCTTAAGAAAGATTCCAATGACCCTTCCTAGGGTGACTTCCTTCTTACCAGTCTTTTTCCTTATTAAATCAAACACAACTGCTGCCCAATCGATCTTTTTCCGATTAACAATCGCACACATGAGTGCGAATTGCTGCCTTGTTATATTATCGTGAGCAGAGTGCTTACCCAGGAGCACTTTTCCTACCAGCTCAGCAAGAAACTTGATTTTGAAAGGAAAATTTACTTTGAGCAGCTTCGTGGGAATGCCCTCAGCATGTCCCAGCTCAACTAGCATTCTTCCGAATTCCTGAGCATCTTGCTCATAATCCTCGTCACCATTAACTAATCCAAAAACATCAGATAAAACGGCCGGAGTCAAGATTACCTCTTCTCCGCCGATGGTACCAGTCATCGATTCGTCTGTGGAAGACGACGTGAAAGCCCATTCCTTGATTTCTGGGATGTTTATCTTAATCCTTGCAGACATTAACTTCTCTAATCCCTGATCCCGGCACAGCTGTAAAACTTCTATGATTCCTGCATCGCAGCTGCTGAACGCGTCGAAATCCACGCTAAATCCTGCATCAAACTTCACGACTGCTAGAACTGCTGGAGAGACCGCCATGGATTCGCTGGAGAAAGCTCGAGAAAGCTGCAGAGAACGAAGAAGACGAAACGCCCGGAAATCGCAAGCGGGAAAGCAGAATGCGAAAGGGCACGCTCCGTCGACGATAAAACACAAGATCTTTTAACCTAGGTCGACTATCGGCTTTATATTAGACCGGGAATAGTCGATCTATTAAAAAGATACTTGACCCGATAGTCGAACGGCCGTTCGACGATCGGCTCAGAAGCAGAGTAGTCGAACCATCGTTCGGCTATTTCTGGCTTCACAAGCAACAAGCTGTCGTCGTTCAGAGATCGACGATGAGCTCAACCTGTTCGACGATGGTCGAACGTCGATCGACGATCTTCAAACAAATAAGCTATCATTAACCAGAGGTCGACGATAGGCTTAATCCGTTCGACGATCTTCGATCATCGTTCGACGATCTTCAAGCAGATTTCAACATAGGCAGATATAGTCACACTTAGTCTCGTCCATTAATCATGCCTAGTTGAACTAAAAAGAACAGATGCTTCTGTTCATCTAAAGGCTTGGTGAATATATCACCCCTCTGAAACTCAGTGGATATGAACTCAAGACAGATCTTGTTCTTTTCCACACAATCTCTCAGGAAATGGTGCCTAATCTCAATGTGCTTCGTTCTAGAGTGGTGCACTGGATTTTGTGCAATAGAAATGGCACTGGTACTATCACACATGATCTTGGTGTTCTTGTGTGAGTAACCATAATCCACAAGCTGGTTTTGAATCCACAGGATCTGTGAACAACAACTAGCAGCTGCTATATATACAGCCTCTGCAGTTGAAGTTGAGACAGAAGCCTGCTTCTTACAGAACCAAGAGACCAATCTCTCTCCCAGGAACTGGTAAGTTCCTGAGGTGCTCTTCCTGTCAACTCTGCAACCAGCATAATCAGAATCAGAATATCCAATTAATTCAAACTCTGACTCAGCTGGGTACAAAAGTCCTAGATCTGGACATCCCTTCAGGTATCTCAGGATTCTCTTTAGAAGAATCAGATGAGATTCCTTGGGGTTGACCTGGAATCTAGCACAAAGGCATGTAGCAAATATTATATCTGGCCTACTTGCAGTTAGATATAATAGGGAACCAATAATGGCCCTATAATTCTTTTGATCAACTGGCTTGCCGTGATCATCAGAATCAATAACTACATTAGTAGCCATGGGTGTAGGCATTGCTGAAGCATCAGCCATCCCAAATTTCTTTACCAATTCCTTGGCATATTTGGATTGGGAGATGAAGATACCATCAGCATCTTGCTTAACTTGGAGACCATGAAAGTAAGACAGCACACCCATGCTACTCATCTCAAACTTGGAATGCATCAAGTTGGAAAACTTTTTGCACAGTTTGGGATCAGTGGAGCCAAAAATAATATCATCTACATACACCTGAACTAACAGGATTGTGTCCTTGTGATGCTTGACGAAAAGGGTTCTATCAACTACTCCCCTAGTAAAGTTGTGCTCTAACAGGAAACTAGCTAAGGTCTCATACCAGGCCCTAGGAGCTTGCTT
This sequence comes from Platanthera zijinensis, assembly GCA_039513925.1. Lineage (NCBI taxonomy): Eukaryota > Viridiplantae > Streptophyta > Magnoliopsida > Asparagales > Orchidaceae > Platanthera > Platanthera zijinensis. The sequence continues at coordinate 197,376,392 of CM077082.1, forward strand.
TAGTCCATAAAGAGCTTTCTGTAACTTAAAAACATGAGAAGGCTGAGTTGAAGAAACAAACCCTGGTGGTTGTTCAACAAACACCTCTTCCTTAAGCTCACCATTTAGGAATGCACTTTTGACATCCATTTGGAACACCTTAAACTTCATGAAGGCTGCATAGGCCAAGAAGATCCTTATTGCTTCTAGCCTTGCAACAGGAGCAAAGGTTTGGTCATAGTCTATACCTTCCTCCTGTCTGTAGCCCTGAGCTACAAGCCTAGCTTTATTCCTTATTATAATTCCATTTGCATCTAACTTGTTTCTATACACCCACTTGGTGCCTATGATCAGTTGGCCTTTAGGTCTTGGAACCAAAGTCCAAACTTTACATCTCTCAAACTGATTGAGCTCCTCTTGCATTGCAATGATCCAGTGGGGATCTAGCTCTGCATCTTTAAAGGTGAGGGGCTCAACCTGTGAGAGGAAACAAGCATGCATCACATCCTGTCTTAATTGGTGTCTTGTTTGTACACCAGCTGATATGTCTCCAATCACTTGAGATGTGGGGTGATCTCTAAGTGTGACAATATCAGCAGGTGGGATGTGATCTTCAGCAACAGTTGGGATTAATTCCTCAGGAGGAATTTGATCTACTGTTGGTGGTACAGCAACCGCTTCAACAGCTTCAGCAATGTCTTCATCACTGTCTGATTCAGTGATCTGAAGAGTTGATAGTTGAAGAATTTCTTGAGGGGCATCAGGTACCTGCAAAGAACTGGAGGAAGGAGAATTTTCCTTCTCTTTGTAAAACATCTGAGACTCATCAAAAGTCACATGCACAGATTCTTCTATCTTACAGGTAGACTTGTTATAAACCCTATAAGCTTTGCCTACTTGGGAATATCCAAGCATGATTCCCATTAAAGCTTTTGCTTCAAATTTTCTAATATATTCTTTATTATTATTATGAATATAAACAATACAGCCAAAAACTCTAAAGTAATTAATTTTTGGTTTCTTTCCTTTAAGCAACTCATAAGGAGTTTTACACTTAAGTTTGTGTATCAAACTTCTATTCAAGACATAGTTGGCTGTACTAACAGCTTCTGCCCAATAGGATAGAGGCATGTTAGCATCTGCCAACAATGTACTAGCAGCTTCAATGAGTGTTCTATTCTTCCTTTCAACTACCCCATTTTGTTGGGGAGTTCTAGGAGCTGAGAAGCAATGTTTGATACCTTCTCTCTCACAGAATTCTTGCATGAGAAGAGAGTCAAACTCTATACCATGATCACTTCTGATCAAGGCCACATGAGTAGAGTACTCAGTCTGCACACATAATAGAAAGTCTGTAAGGGCTTTGAAGTTATCAGACTTAGTTCTCAAAAAGAAAACCCAACTGAACCTAGAGAAGTCATCTACAATTACTAAAGTGTAATACTTCCCTCCTAAACTCTGTACATTTATTGGGCCAAAAAGGTCCAAATGTAATAAATACAAGATTCTAGGAGAATCACTTTTATTTACAGATTTAAAAGAATTCTTGCTTTGCTTGCCTAGCTGACAAGCCTTGCATAGGCTCTCCTTCTTGTAGGGGCAAGAAGGTAAACCTCTAATAAGGTTGTGTTTAGATAACCTAGATATATTTTTAAGGTTTACATGACTAAGCCTTTTATGCCATAGGGAATTATTATTAAGGGTTACTTCATTAAACAGGAAGATTTCAGAATGAGATGAATTGAAATCTACTAAATAAATATTACCTATTCTAATACCTACTAAAACAACATTATTATTTAAAGTAATATTGCAAGAGAAATTAGAAAATGAAACCTGGTAGCCAGCATCACATAGCTGGCTGACTGAAATCAGATTATGCTTCAGTCCATTGACATAAGCAACTCTCTTGAAAGTAACTGCTCCAATTGTGATCTTGCCATAGCCTTCTGTCTGGCCACAGCTGGAGTCTCCAAAGATAACCTTTGGGCCAAGCTTAGCTTTGAACTTTGACAGAAGATCTTTATTTCCTGTCATATGCTTAGAGCATCCACTATCCAAATACCACTTGTTTTGAGTGATTGGATAGGCCTTCACCTGCAAGACAATTATTTAGACAGAGTGGACCCAGGTAACCTTGGGTCCCTTGTTTTTCACATAAGAAAAACTGGAAATATATGAGAATGCAGGCTGAGGGTGATAACCTAGTGGGTGAGATCTCCTAGGTGGGATTCTCCATGCAGATGATGGGTCAACAAACCTAGGGTTTCTATTCTCATTTAGGTTTCTATGGAATTGATTATGATTTTGAAAATCATATTGAAATCGTCGATCGACGTTCGACGATGGGCGCTCAGATCGTCGAGCTTCGTTCGACCATGGAGCTTCCGATCGTCGAGCGGCGTTCGACGCTCTTTGCATTTCTTTGAAAAACTTCTTTCTCTTTTCTCTCTTAGCTTTATTTAGGGTTTTATTTACAAGGTTTACTTGCTCAGTGTTCTTCTTTCCACTAGCTGAAATGAAGTTCACTGGAGTTGAAAGATTATTTTTAAGAAGGACTGGGGGTTCACTGGGAGAAGCTCCTAAGCCTAGTTTATCATTACCTGACCTAGTGTTAGTCATGCTGGTAATTTCTAACAACTTAAGGCTTCTACCATTAAGGGATTCTTCTAATCTCTTAGACTTAGCTAACTCTATTTTAAGAAATTTAATTTCTTCACTACAAGTAGTGAGATCTTCCTTTAACCTAACATTTTCAGAGGCTATTGATTCTGAGTCAGCTAACCTATTTCTAAGTTCTTTTATTTCCTTTTCTGAGCTAATTAAATCTAAACATAAAGATTTAAATTCTAATTTAAATTCTTCTGAAGTAAAATTATAAGAAGAAAGTACCTCATCTTCTGTAGGCATCTCTTCATCAGAATTAGAACTCTCTGCAGCAGAGTGGTTGCTACAGGCATCTATTGCCATTAGGCAAACTTCTTTTGCCTTCTTCTCTTCCTCATCTTCACTGGAGCTTGATGAGGAGGATTCTTCATCAGAATCACTCCAGGTTTCAGCAATGAAACCTCTCTCCTTCTTCTTGTTTTTGTGGGAGGATGGCTTGGAGTGCTTCCTGTGTTGTTCTTTTTCTTTTCTCTTTTCTTTGTTCTTCTCCTCTGGACATTCTGGCAAGATATGTCCAGGCTTCCTGCAACCATAACAAATAATTTCTTTAGTAGGAGAGCGATCATACCTTGGTTTGTCTTCATAGCGTGAAGACTTCTTTCTGAACTCCTTTCTCCCCATCTTGAGAAACCTTTTGGCAAACAATGCCATAAGTTCCTCATTAGATTGGCTGCCTTCAGAAACATCTGCAGCCTTAAGAGCTAGAGATTGCTCTTTTCTTGTTGGAGTGGGGGTCTTGGCTTCAGCTTCTGCTTCTCTAGTCTTCAGCACTTGCTCAAAAGACTTGAGCTTGTCGAGGAGAGCTTCAGTTGAGATCTCATTAGTACTTCTGGCTTCCTTGATGGGCCAGATCCTTAGATCCCATGTGCTAGGGAAGCACATAAGAATCTTATCATTGACCTCTGTCAATGATATGTCCTTGTCCAGGGTCCTCAGCTCATTGATGATTGAGCTGAGCCTGGTGTACATAGCTTCAACTGATTCAGCATCAGTTTTCTTGAAGTTCTCATACTGTGAGATCAGGTTGGACCTTCTGTCCTTCCTTTCATCAGCTGAACCAGCTACAATCTGGTTCAGTGTGTCCCACATGGCCTTTGCTGAGGAGCAGTCAGCCACCTTCTGGAACACCTCATCAGACATTGTCTGAGCCAGTATGTTCATTGCCTTGGCATCTGCAATTTTGGCCTTCTTGTATTCATCATTGTAATCTGGAGGAGGCACTGCACTCATATCAGATGATGAGGCAGTGGCAACAGCAGGTGCTCTTGGGGGACCTGACAAAATAGAAGCAAAGATGCTTTCATCAATAGAGTTCATATATAATTTTATCCTTGCCTTCCAGATGCCAAACTTAGCTAAGTTGCATGCTGGAGGTCTGGTGCTAGAATAATCCTTGGACTGGGCCATGATAGTGAATATCTATAAGCTCTTGGTATCTATCAGGATCTTGTGACTTAGTTGTTAGCTTATACAGTCAGTCAACCTCCCTCTGATACCAATTGAAAGTGAAGGGATAGATACTACTCTAGAGGGGGGGTGAATAGAGTTATCAAATTTTGCACAGACAAAACTTAATAGTCTACCCAACTCCCTTGGAGTGAATTGCGGAATGAAAAGATTATAGATATAAAGTTAACCCTATAGCCTAACACAAGTGATGTGTACAAACACAAGCTAACTGTAATTACAGTTAAGCTTTGAAAACCTAATCAGCAACTAGTAACCTAGTTATATCTAATCACAGCCACAATGCAGGAATTAAACAATGGAATCCAGACGACACAAGGAAATTTATAGTGGTTCCCCAAACAACTTGGGTACGTCCACTCTTCTACCCACACGGTAGGAATCCACTCAGGTTTTTGATCAGGTGCCCTGCCACCAACAGGATCTGCTTCAGGTAGATCCAGAAACCCTTTAGACTTTTGATCAGGTGTCTAAAAACCAAGCACAGGTTTTTGATCAGGTGCCCTGCCACCAAGGGATACTTTTGAAGGGAGTAATAACCCTGTACAGGAGGGGGAAGAAGGTTAAGATGTCTTCTCTATTTTACAAAGATTAGAGAAGCACAAAAGCTTGCACTGAGCTAGAATGCTCTAAAGAATCAAGGCTCCCCCTGGCTCAAAGATGTCCAGGTGAAGTCTTGCTTCAGTGCAGAAAACTCTTCAGAAAGTTCTGAAGGAAAAGCTACAGGAAGTAAATAATAAAATCAAAGATCTTCAAGCAGCTATCTTCTTCTTCTTCTTCTTCAAAGGAACTCTGAGTTTGAACTTCCTGAAAGCAGGAGAACTCAGGTGAAGAAGAGATGAAGATCTTAACACTTCTCAGTTAGATGGAAATTGTTGAGAGCAGAAATCCTTTTCTTGATGAAGGCTTGAAAGATTGAATGAACAACTGGTTAGCTATTAGCTAGCTTGAATCCTTCTTCAAAGGGTTCTTTATATAACATCAGCAAGCAACGGCTCTCTTCCATTTGAATTATTTGTCTTCTTCTGAGCCTTGAGACCTGGGCTGTAAATATCAAGAAGACAAAAACATCTCTGCAGCAAAACATTCTATAAAAGGAATAAACCTCTTTCTAAGAAGCTGCAGGCTCAAATCAAATAACAGAAGGACTAAATAAAGTCACATCAGAAATAATCTCTTTATAGCAAAAAGAAGACTTTTCAGTCTAACGGCTATAAAGGGCTGACAACAGATAAAGTAATTTATAATGACAGCTAATAAGACAAACAACTTTATCTTAAAAAGATTTGACTCAGGCAAAAGAGATGGAGCAAATATTGCCTGGTAATTTTATCATACAGCTTAAAACAATGTGCCAGAAAATGTATTAATTAATTAAATATAATAAATAAATACAAAATACAAAGGCAGACAGAAAACGTCGAACGACCCTCGAAGATCGTCGAACGACGCACGGAGATCGTCGAACTATCGGGCAGATAGTCGAACGATCCAGATAGTCGACCTATCGAAGAAGATAGTCGAACTACCCAGGCAGATAGTCGAACTATCAGAGCAGATAGTCGAACTATCAGATAGTCGATCTATCTTGGACAGATAGTCGAACTATCAAGCGCACAGAGATAGTCGACCTATCAAGCAGATAGTCGACCTACCTCAGAAAACAGATAGTCGATCTATCAACAGATAGTCGAACTATCAAAACAAACCAGATAGTCGATCTATCAGCAGATAGTCGAACTATCAGATAGTCGAACTATCAGGACAGATAGTCGAACTATCAAAGACAACAGATAGTCGAACTATCAACAGATAGTCGAACTATCAAGACGAAACAGATAGTCGATCTATCAACAGATAGTCGAACTATCAAAGCGGAACAGATAGTCGACCTATCAACAGATAGTCGAACTATCAGATAGTCGATCTATCAGAACAGATAGTCGAACTACCTCGCCAAGCAGATAGTCAAACTATCAACAGATAGTCGAACTATCAACGCAAAACAGATAGTCGACCTATCAACAGATAGTCGAACTATCAACGCAGACAAAGTGTCGACCAACTGATAGACGATCGTCGATCAGCCGATAGACGATAGTCGAGCGGCGTTCGACTATAGTCGAACGAAAAACTACTTAACCAAATTCTCAATCTGGAAAAGTGAGGACTCTACAGCTAGACTTCTAACCATTGACCATAGATATTTCTTGGGTCAAGGGGCACAAAGGAGAGGACTAAACTCAAATCAAAACTAGGGTACCAACATATATGACCCTAATTAGGTTTAAGTAGGAGTGATAAGGATAAAATCATACCTGTTACGGAGCGGCAAACACTTTGGTGCGAATAGAAAAAAATGAGAGTTTCAAATTTCTGATTGTCGTATACTCGAGTAGATTTCGCCATACACGAGTATGAGATGGAGCATACTCGAGTAGATCAAGTACATACACGAGTAGGTTACCAACTACTCGAGTATGTAGATTCTGTTACTCGAGTATTTCCGTTTACTCATGTATATGTATCTATATACTCTAGTATATCACTTTGAGATACAATTTTCTTGGGAGAGATTTTACTGCCACTGATATCTTCAACTCTAAGCCTGTCTTTGAATCCACCATCACTATTCCTCTTTATTGAGCAGACCGAGTTCCGTTTTGAAGAATGAAAACTTGGACTCCTCCAGCGGTTTGGTGAATATATCTGCAACTTGCATGTCTGTGGAGACATATTGTAGATCTATGTCTCCGTTTTCCACATGCTCCCGGATGAAGTGATATCGAAGCTCTATGTGCTTTGTCCGGCTGTGGGAGACTGGGTTGTTGACGATTGCTATTGCGCTGGATGAGTCGTAGAACAGAGGAATGTTCTGGAACTTCATGTTATAGTCTTCAAATTGATTCTTGATCCATAGAAGCTGTGCACAACAGCTGCATGTAGAGATATACTCTGATTCAGCCGTTGAGATGGCTACACAGTTCTGCTTCTTACTGCTCCAGGAAATAAGTCTCCTTCCGAGAAATTGGCAAGTCCCGAAAGTACTTTCCCTGTCGTCTTTGCTTCCTACAAAATCTACATCTGAAAATCCAATTAGTTCACTATCATTACTTCTTGGGTACCATAAGCCAAGATTTGGTGTACCTTTGAGGTATCTCAAGATTCTCTTTGCAGCAATATAGTGAGATTCCTTAGAGTTCACCTGAAATCTAGCACATACACATGTGGAAAACATTATGTCTGGTCTACTTACGGTAAGGTAGAGCAAGGACCCAATTATGCTTCTGTACTTGGTTTCATCAAAAGGTTTCCCTTTCTCATCCTTGTCCAGAGACATAGCTGAGGCCATTGGAGTCCTCATAGAGGTTGCATTCTCCATTCCTAATTTCTTAAGTAGCTCTTTGGTGAATTTGGTCTGTGAGATTAAAACTCCATCCTCAGATTGTTTCACTTGAAGCCCTAAAAAATACTTCAGCTCTCCCATACTGCTCATTTCAAACTTCTCTTGCATAAGTTTAGAAAACTTCTTGCAGAGGTTGTTGTCTGTAGAGCCAAAAATAATGTCATCGACATAGATTTGCACTAGCAAAATCTTGTCTTTTATTTCCCTAAGAAATAATGTCTTGTCTATCTTTCCTCTTGTGAACTTGTTCTCAAGAAGATAGGTAGACAGCATCTCATACCAAGCTCGAGGAGCTTGTTTAAGACCATATAAAGCTTTTTGCAGTAAATAAACATGATTAGGAAAAGTTGAGTCAATGAAACCTGGCGGTTGCTCTACATACACTTCTTCCTTTATGTCGCCATTCAGGAAGGCGGACTTGACGTCCATCTGATAGACGGTAAAGCCCTTAAGTGCAGCGTAGGCAAGGAATAACTTGATCGCCTCCAGTCTTGCCACTAGAGCATATGTTTGGTCAAAGTCGATTCCTTCTTCTTGACGATAGCCCTTGGCGACAAGTCTGGCTTTATTCTTTATAATTGTTCCATCTTCGTCCATCTTGTTCCGGTAGACCCACTTTGTCCCAATGACGTTCTTCCTCTTGGGTCTAGGAACAAGTGTCCAAACTTTGCATCGTTTGAACTAATACAGCTCATCTTCTATGGCTAGAATCCAGGATGTGTCGGAGTTGGCTTCCTCAAATTTATTTGGTTCAACCTGTGAAAGAAAACTTAAGTGTAAATTTTCGTTAGTTGTACCTCGACGAGCTCTGACGCCATCCCGAGGATCTCCTATGATTTGGTCTAAGGGATGATCCTTCACGTGTCTGAACTCTAGAGTCCTTGCATCTGGGATCTCTTCAGCCACTGGAGTTGCATCTTCAGCTGGGATGTGTTCTTCATCTTGATCATCTACCTCTCCACTAGGTGTTGTAGAAGTGATCTTGATGAATGTCTCATCTTTATCTTGAGTAGATTCATCAAAGCTGGGTTCCTTCATCTTTATACCTGCATCTTCAATAGGCATACTAGAAGAGTTGCTTTACAGCAGACTCGTCTCATCAAATACAATGTGTACCGACTCTTCTACCACCAGAGTTTTTCTATTAAATACTCTATAGGCCTTACTATGGCTACTATAACCTACAAAAATACCTTCAAAGCTTTTCTCGCTAAACTTGGTAGTGTGATACTTGTCGTTGTTAAGTACGAAGCACTTACAACCAAAGATTCTAAAATATGAAATGGTTGGTTTCCTACCTTTTAGAAGTTCGTAAGGAGTCTTATCATGGTTCTTGTTGATGAGAGCTCGATTTTGCACGTGACAAGCGGTGTTAACGGCTTCAGCCCAGAAATACTCTAGAAGTGAGGCATCACTCAACATAGTCCGGCAAGCCTCTATGAGTGTTCTGTTCCTTCTCTCAGCTACTCCATTTTGCTGTGGAGTGCGAGGAAAGGAAAACTCATGAAAGATACCTTGACTTTCGTAGAATTCTGTCATGGCTCCAGACTTGAATTCCGTTCCATTGTCACTTCTGATTTTGACTACGGAGCAGTTGAATTCATTCTGGATTTGCCTAACAAAACTAGTGAAAGTACTAAAGGTGTCTGACTTGTGTTTCAGAAAGAACACCCACGCAAAGCGCGAGTAATCATCCACAATAACCAACGTATATTCCTTACCTCCCAAACTTCAAACTTGTAGTGGACCAAACAAGTCCATATGGAGAAGCTGTAAGCTTTTATTGGAATCCTTGCCTATTATGCTTTTAAATGAACTCCTTGTTTGCTTGCCTTTGATACAGGCATGACAAAGACTGTTCATAACACACTTGACATTAGGTGCATCACGTACTAAGTTTTGAGAGAATAGTTTATTAATAGTTTTGAGATTAATATGTGCTAGTCTCTTGTGCCATTTGTTAGTAGGAGATGCACTACTTTTTGCTAAAAGACACAATGGTGTGGAAGAGTCTATACAAATGAAATTTAAACAGAAAATATTTCTGCTTCGAGTGCCTGATAAAACAGTTTCCATGTTGTCACTCGATTTTATCAAACACTTGTCAGCATGAAATTCAACCACGTATCCTCTGTCGCATAGTTGGCTTATGCTGATGAGATTGTGTTCTAATCCTTCAACATAGGCTACATCCGAAAAGGATACGCTACCATTAGTAATCATATCGTAGCCTTTAGTTATTCCTCGATCTGAACCTCCAAATATGACCTTTGGTCCGTTGCAGACTGAGGTGAAATTCTGGAGTAGGCTTCTTGTCCCGGTCATATGTCGAGAGCATCCACTGTCCAAGTACCAGATTGGCATTTTGGTGGTCTTTGGACATACCTGCAATTACAATCACTTAGCCTTAGGAACCCAAACAAGTTTGGGTCCTTGGTCTCGAGTTAGAATACTCCCCCTACGAGCATTAGCCTCATGAGTGGTCATTCTCACGTTGCTAACTTGAGGGGTTGCAACATTTCTAGGATTGAACCAACAATCGATGCCAAAATGACCAATTTTGCCACAGCACCAACAGTCGAACCTGTTGTATCTTTGCCTAGTGTATTCCTGCTTGATTTTCTGAAGTGATGGTCTAGCAGGAACTTCACTCTTGGAGGAAGAAGCTTCATGATGATGGTAGCTACATGAAGTCTTCTCCTTCATAGGCTTTTCCACAATAGGTTTTACCTTTGGTGTCTTCTTGATGTTATGACCATGAGAATAAGGTCCATAGCTTTGAAGTTGAATCTCTTCATAAGGGGCCTTAAAGACACTCTCTCCAAAGTTACGAGGACGAGTCCAACCTTGGTATCTTTACTTAAGCTTCTAGGGGATCGGCCTAGAGAAGTGTCCATAGGTGGACTCATAGTCGAATTCGTTCGTAGGAAAGATAACTTTCTTGAACAAAATTGGTTCCAAGGGAGCTTTCCCTTTTTCTTTAGCTAGAGCCTTCTGGGCAGCCTTATTCTTTCTCTTGGCCTTGTTTCTCCTAGAAGATTTACTAGAAGCACCAATGTGGCCTATACCAGCACCCTTGGCCTTAGCTGAGAACTCAGCAACTAGTGGAAGAACTGTCTTAGGCTTGGAGAAACTCTCAACAAGTTTCTTCTTAGCCTCGAGTAGTTGTTCCAATTCTTTGATGATTTCATCTTTAAAGTCGAGGTTCTTGAGAGCTTGATTGTATTCCTCCATAGCAACATTGAAGTTCTCTTGAAGAGAGTTAGTCCTAGTGACTTCTTCTCTCAAGCTGCTCTCAAAAGCCTGTAGAGATTTTATCTCTTTGGCTTGAGTTTTCACGACTCTGTGACATTTTTCGTAAGCCGTGAGTAACTCCTTATATTGTCCCATGAGTTCAGATTCATCCTCAGAGGAATAGCCCTCTTGCTCATTATCATCATCAGATTCAGAGAGAGGAGTGTGAGATTTTACCTCCCCAGTGAACTTGGGGACTTGTTCATCATCAGAGTGAGCCATGAGCCCGAAGTAAGCTTCCTCTTCTTCACTCGACTCAGATGAGTCGGAGTCGCTGAGTGTTTTGCTCTTCTTGGCTAATAAGCTCTTCTCTGTCCTCTTCTTGTGGTATGAGGATTTCTTTTCCTCTCTTCTGCCATCCTCTTTCTTCTTGTGAGGGCAGTCCGCGATGACGTGACCTGGCTTATTACAACAATAACAAACGATGTCAGTTGAAATCTGTTTGTTCTGTTTGGAGTTATACCTGTCATGGCTACTTGAGCCATTCTTTCTTTGATCACCGTCATGTCGTGATCTTCTGTATGAGGCATCCTTGCCTCTCCATTGCTTCTTTTTATTCAAGAATTTCTTGAACTGCCTCGAAAGCAATGATAACTCTCCTTCAGATAGTTCTGAGCCTGAGGTGCTTTGCTCGGAGCCTTCTTCTTCACTTACTTCTTGAGGAGATGCTGGCGAGGCAGCTTTGCCCTTCCTTGAACTGTCAGCCTTTAAAGCAACCGACTTCACTTTTGAGGAGAAGCGACTTTTCTCTTCTTCGGCTTTTCTGGAGTTGATCTGCAGTTCATAGGACATCAGCTTGCCAAATAGATTTTGTGGATCTGTCTCTGCTTGTCTGCAAAACTCTCGGATGGCGCAGACTTTGTTATCCCATTCCTTGGTGAGAGATCTCAGAAACTTATCATTCAGCTCCCCATTAGTGAAGACCCGGCCATACACTCTTAGTCCATTGACTATCTTAAAGAAGTTTTCAAATGTGTCAGCTATGGGTTCCTTGTGACCTTGTCGGAAGGCTTCATACTTCTGATTTAAGAGGGATCTCTGATCATCCCTAACTTCCTTAGTCCCTTCCAACAGAGTCACCAGGGATTGCCACATCTCCTTGGCAGATTGGCAATGTATAAGATTTTGCAGCATTGAGTCATCGACTGCACTTGCGATAATATTTTTAGCTTTCTTGTCTAGGGAGACAAGTGCAATCTCGTCCTTATCCAAGTCCATCAACTTCTTTGGGACCTTTTTGGTTGGGTCTATTATTGATACAGTCATAGGAACATGCGGACCTTCTTCCACAATCATGAAGATCCGGGGATCTACTGCTTCCATGAAGAACTTAACTCTTTCCTTCCACATAGGAAAATTGTTCTTGGTGCAGATAGGGAGCTTAGCAAAATCCTTGGTCTTACTCATGCTTGATACTTCTCTTGGGACAACTTGGTGAGGATTAGATCAAGGTGTTAACCTTTTAACGATCAACCACCCTCTGATACATATTGAGAGAACTAAGTTGTCAACCTAAATCACCTAGAGGGGGGTGAATAGGTGAAATGCGTGCCAAATGCGGAATAAAAAATTAACACAGCACAGATAAGTAATCAAGCAATCACACAGACGACAAGAGATTTATAATGGTTCCCCAATCTTGGGTACGTCCACTTTCCTCACCGATCTAGCAAATCACTAGACTCGGCTACTCCACTATCTCGGATTGCAAACCAATCCTACACCTCGGAACTACGTTCCTACAAAACTCGATCCCAAACGGATCTACACTCGGAAGATAAAACTTCCTACCACTCGGAGATAGATTTCCTACAATGAAATTGTTTGAAGAAAAATACAAACAAAATAACACAGATCTGGATCTTTGGCTTTGTCTTCTTCGTTGAGAGCTTTCGGCTTGGACGGAAAAAGGTTGAGGAAGACTTGACCGAAATCCGTGGATCTGAGATCTGGAATCACCACGATCGAATAGAAATATCAGAAATCGATGAAGCTCGACGTGATCAGATGATTCTTCTTGAGTCTGGATCGCTGGAGAAACTGAGATCGATAGCAGCGGCGTGAGAACGACGATCCAGAGCTTCTTCTGAAAACTTTAATGGCGGCGGAAGGAGAGATTAGGGTTTTCCGTATTTTCTCTTTCTTAAAAAAAATCTCTGTAAACGCGTGTATTTAGTCAAGTCTGAAAGGACCTATTTATAGGCGGTCTCCAACGGTCATAAGCATAAGTAAGGATGACACGTGGACCAATCAGAAAGGACTTTTGAAAATACACAAAGAAACTTGACTTGGAGAAATTCAGGAAATTCGAACAGACACACTCGAGAGACAGAGACATACTCGAGTAAGAGATTACATACTCGAGTGGATATGAGGGATATACTCGAGTATCAAGATAGAAACTACTCGAGTGCTTCAGGGATCAATACTCTAGTGACTTAAAGAACCTACTCGAGTATGAGCAAATATACTCGAGTATAAACACTTAGAAAAATTTCTCAGATAAGACTTGAAGAGCTACTCGAGTATAAGAGTTTGAGATACTCGAGTATGGGGAAGATAGACTACTCGAGTATCTTAGGAAAACTACTCGAGTGATCACTATCCTACTTGAGTATGAAAATCAATCTACTCGAGTAGAGTTACTTACTTGAGTATTTCAGAGAACTACTCGAGTATGTGGACTTAGAAACTTTTTAGGATAAGAGGTCCAGATCTACTCGAGTTCAAACAGAGCGCTTACTCGACTAACTAACCATCTACTTGAGTATAAGGTATCACTTACTCGAGTATACTAAAGAAGTACTCGAGTATAAGCTTTCATACTTGATTATATAGAGAATCCACTCAAGTAAGTAGTCCAACCTACTCGAGTACAGACTCACTTACTCGAGTATACTAAAGAAGTACTCGAGTATGTGGACTTAGAAAATTTCTTCTGAGATAGACTTCAAAACTCCATAGTCCAAGTGCATGTTGATGAAGTGTGTCCCAATAGAGAAGCTATACATGAGCCAACACCTTGGATCACACAATGAGGAATTACATTGTATGGTCCTGTGTTTGGTAGCCCATTATAGACTGACATTGGTCTACACTTGGCAATAAGAACCTGCACACATATAACTCAAACACAATATCAAATACACCTTAATTCATCTTAGTTCAAGGTCTGACTTCCTACAAATCTGAGGTATTGTGGAGACAAATCCCAACACCTGGACATGTCATTGCTGACTGTCCAGTAAAAAGAAAAGAGAACAGGAAGTCCAAGGAAAAGATGTTTTATAAAGACAAGAAATCAGAAAAGGGCTTGATGGCAAATAAGCCAAAGACTTTATCTGATAGTGATACTGATTCAACTGAATCAGAAGAAGGACATGCACATATTGGACTGTTCTCTTATGAAGAGGAATTCATCAGAAAGGTCATATATAAGGGCAATAACTCCACAACTTCATCACTACATGGTGACTCATAAAATGATATGGAGGTTAACTTGATGGCACTATCTGATGATCTAGAAACATAAATTATTGATTGTTAGGATACTCAGGTAATCAATGAAAATTCTACTTATTCTAAAACTTCTGTGTACGAGACTGGGAAGGAGTCAGACTCATGTAACTAAAATTTTGAGTCACATAAGTCTAACTCTGAGACTGAACTGCAGCAGCTCACAGTCAAATTTGGAAAACATCTAGAGGCTCTTATAAAGAGCAAAAAGCTTGTCAAGGAACAAGCCAACATGATTAACTCTCTAATATGTCTTAAGTACCTTCATGAGATGGCTACTCAGAAGATTGGTCTTCAAAGTCCAAAGTTGCCTAAGCTAACTAAGATCATTGATGATCAAATCATATTTCTAAAATAAAAGGATGCAATCATTCAGGAGTTAGAACTCAAACTCCTGAATCAGAAAAGGCTTGTTCAGCTATTTTCTAAACCTAAAACTAAGCTCCCCATTATAGATACCTTCTCAGGAACTCCTGGAAGTGGAATTGGTTTGTTAAACCTAAGAGAAGAAGAGGCACAAACCTGACAGTACAAAAGGGTCCAGTCATCCCACAACCTATATTTCAGAGTAAGGGAAAATAAATCTAAAAGTCTGGACCAGTTGGACCAAACTCATATATGAATATGAAAGCTATTCCTCATGTGCTTGCTCCAAAGAGGACTGTTATGACTGAGAGGCAAAACAACCATTTTGCTCCCAGTCAAAATACAACTGTCAAGATTGTTGATTCTTGTCCTAAGGAATGTCAGCATAAAGTGCCTATTATTCCTCAAAGGAGGAGGTACAATAGATATCAGTGCTGGTGTTGGGGAAGGATTGGACACTTTGTTCTGAACTGTTGTGAAAGTGAGGGATAGATCTAACTTAACTCTAGAGGGGGGTGAATAGAGTATTTTAATAATTATTAAAATAAAAAATCACAACACACAAATAAAACAAGTAAAGGAATTCTAGATGACACAAGAAATTTATAGTGGTTCCCCAATAAACCTGGGTACATCCACTCTTCTACCACCCTAGGAATCCACTACAGGTTTTTACTCTGGTGCCCTGCCACCACAGGTTTTTGCTCAGGTGCCCTGTCACCAGAAGATCTATTTTTCTAAGGGAGATCTAGCAACCCTTTGAGCTTTTGATAAGGTGCCCAAAAACCAATCCCAAGTATTTTGATCAGGTGACTTGTGAACAAAAAGGTTAACTTTTGAAGGGAGTTAAAACCTTGTACACAATGAAAGGAAAATGAAAATGATTTTGTCTTCTCCTTCTCAAATCTCTGAGAAGACTAGTGGATTGTTGATGATGTCAAAGCTCCCCATAATTTAAATAGAGTTGGTGATCAAGAGAGGGTAGCTTCTTTCTTCAGGGTGTAGGCCTTGATGAGAGCTTATCTGTCCAGTATTTGTATTTGAGAGATTATGAGCTTTGATCTCAGAATGAAGATGTGTTCCCTGGAAGAAATATTGAATCAGAGTCTGTCAAAATCTTTTTCTATTATCTCTCTGTATGTGTATGTGTATCCCTTTGTGTCCTTGAGAAACTTCTATATATCTGTAATGCTTGATCAGAATTCAAATATTTGGATTCATTAACTCTGATACAGCTGGAGCATTCCCTGAAAAGGAAACTACGCTTGGGAATTAATCAGCAATAAACTCTGTGATAATATGAACATTAATGTTATCTCTAAATGACTATATTCGTTAGAATATATTGCATTAAATTTCAGAGTCATAACTGCCTGAAATTTATCCCATTTAAATATTCTGCCTTCAAAATATATGATAGCCTGAGATTGAGCCAGGAAATATTCTACTTCTACTTAAAATAACTGCCTAAAACACTGCCTGGAAATCGTCGATCTCAGCATGAATTTCGTTGACCTGATCTTGAAATTCATCAAGCTGAAGATGTCATTTATTGACCTAAGCTCAGAGTTAGTTGAGCTTAAGATGTCATTTATCAACTTGAGCTCAGAGTTCGTCGAGCTGAGCTTGGCTTTCGTCGAGCTGAGCTTGGCTTTCGTCGAGCTGAGCTTGTAGAGTTGAGGTCAGAGTTCGTCGACCGGAGCTCAGCTTTTGCCGAGCTCAACTCAGAGTTAGAACTCTGAGTTCGTCGATCTGAGCTCGAATTTTGTCGAACTGCGCTCAACTTTTGTCGATCTGAATTTCTGAACTCTGGAAATCTTCTAAGGCAATAACTTGGAAAACCTATGACTCGGACTATACATATTGGGTCAATCTAAGCATCCTAATAGTAATCCTTCCCCAAATCCAAACTAGGGTTCCAACATATTGGTTCAATCACACTGTATCTCATGAGCAGAAAGTGTACCTAGCCAAGAAATTTTTAGGTGGTCTCAATGGAGCCACAGCTAACATTCACCTAGGACCCAAGAAAGTTTGGGTTCCTAAGGATAAACAAATCCTTATTTTTGTAGGTATGTCCAAGCACCATAGATAAACCCATCTGGTACTTGGATAATGGATGTTCCATATATATGACTGGAACTAAGGGCTATTTGAAAGAGTACACTCCAATGATAAATAAACCCAAGGTGATCTTTGGTGTTTCAAATAGAGGAGTTATAAAAGGGTATGGTAAGATATCAAATGGAGTAGTTACCATCTCAAAAGTGGAATATATGGATGGATTATAACATAATCTAATCTATATAAGTCAGCTCTATGATTTGGGCTATAACATTGCTTTCCACAAAGATAAGTGTTTAATTAAAAGGTCAAGTGATCAAAAGATCATCTTGACTGGCACCAGGAGTAGAAATGTTTATTATTTAAACTTTCTAAGTGTTTTATTAGATTCCCCGGTTTGTCTAGTATCTAAGGCAAAAGACTCCTCAGTTGTGCAATGGCACAAGAGGTTGGCTCACCTAAACTTCAAAAGTATAGGAAAACTATTCTCAGAAGACTTGGTCAGAAATGGACCTAATGTTAAGTATAGTAAAAAAGGAATCTGTGTTGCATGTAAAAAGAGAAAGAAGAATAAGTCCTCCTTTCAAGTCATTAGATTCAAAGATTCAGAGAGATGCTTATATTTGTTGCACTTGGAATTATTTGGTCCTATGCCAGTTCAAAGTTTAGGTATGAAAGTCTACACCATTGTGGTTGTTGATGACTTTTCCATATTTACCTGGGTGTTCTTTCTAAGGAAGAAATCTAAAACCCCTGATGTCTTTCAGACATTTGTCAAGCAAATTCAGAATAAATTTAACAGTATTGTGGCCAAAATGAAAAGTGACCATGGGACTGAATTTCAATCTAAGTGCATGACAAGGTTTTGTGAAGAGAAAGGGATTCATCAAGAATTCTCCTCCCCTAGAACACCCTAGTAAAATGGGATTGTTGAGAGGGAAAATAAGACTCTCATAGAGGCTGGTAGAACCTTGTTAAGTGGCTCATCTCTCCCAGAATATTTCTGAGCTGAGGTAGTTAACACTACATGTCATGTCCTTAACAAGACTTCTATCAACAAGAGCCATAAGAAGACTCTCTATGAAATCTTGAAGGGCAGAAAACCAAACTTGGCCTACTTCAGAATCTTTGGATGTAGATATTTTGTCCTTAATAATGGAAAATCATATCTAACCAATTTGGCTGAGAAGTCCTATGAAGGCATATTTGTTGGTTATAGTAACCACAACAAGGCTTATAAGGTCTATAACTTGAGAGATCAAGTTATAGAGGAGTCTGTGCATGTTTTTTTGATGAAAGTTCTATGTATTACCATGATAAGCCAGGTACATCAAGGACAACAAGAGAAGACTTGAAGCTGAATAAGCTATCAATAGAAGACTCAATTTAAGCAAGTCAAAGTATATAAGATGGAATCAACATCATTGAAGAAGAACTTGCACGTGAACAACCAGAAGAAGAGACTCAGCCACAAGAAGAAGTTATTCAAAGAGAAGAGGATACACTACCAGTGGCTGTAAGACATCTAAGGGATCATCCAAGTGAACTGATCATTGGAGATGCAGCTCATGGTGTGACCACAAGAAGTAGACAGCATAAGACCACAAGAAGTAGACAGCACAACACTGTGATGTATTCAAGTTTTCTGTCTCAAACAAAACCAAAGAAGTTTGAAGAAGCCAATATAGACCCATTTTGGATAGGGGCTATGCAGGAAAAATAAAACCAGTTCAAGAGATGTAAAGTTTGGAAACTGGTTCCCAGACCAGATGACTGTAACATCATAGTAACCAAGTGGATCTACACGAACAAACTAGATGAGAATGGTGTTATAGTCAGAAATAAGGATAGACTAGTTGCAAAGGGCTATAGATTAGAAGATGGTATAGATTATGATCAAACCTTTGCACCAGTGGCTAGATTAGAAGCTATCAAACTCTTCATGGCATATGCAGCATACAAAGGATTCAAGGTTTACCAAATGGATGTGAAGTCAGCCTTTCTTAATGGTAACCTCAAAGAAAGGGTCTATGTTGAGCAACCCTCAGGTTTTGTTGACTCAACTCATCCTAACCATATTTATCTTTTTTAAGCGCTCTTTATGGATTAAAACAAGCCCCAAGGGCTTGGTATGAGACTCTGTCTAAATTCATTCTGAAGAATAAATTCTGAAGAGAGAAAATAGACAAAACACTATTCCTAAGGGAAGTCAAAGGCAAGACTATTTTTAGTACAAATATATATAGATGACATTATATTTTGTTCTACGGATGAGTCACTTTGCACTAGGTTTGCCAAATTTATGCAAGGTAAGTTTGAGATGAGTAGTATGGGTGAACTCAAGTTTTTCTTAGGGCTCCAAATTAATCAAACTATACATGGACTTTTCATTAGTTAGTCTAAGTTCACCAAGGATTTATTCAAGAAATATGGCATAGAAATAGCCACTTACATGAGAACTCCCATGGGGTCCAGTATGTCTTTAGACAAGGATGGTGTTGGCAAACCAGTTGATATCACCTTGTATAGGGGCATAGTTGGATCACTGCTATTGGGAATTGTGCCCTACAATGTTCCTTAGGATTTGAAGAAGCATCACCAATCATGCTAAGGGGCATAATGTATTTGATGTGTGCTTAATTTCATGCATGCAGGTTTTTCTTGATTAGACAGGTGAATAAAAAGAGTAAGATGGAAGTCAGATAAATTTACTAAGGCAAAAGCATCGAGACAGCTGAGACAGCTGTGAAGAATGTTTCAGCACAATCGCTGAGACAACTGAGAAGCTATATGCAAAGCGTTGAGAGAAGTGTTGGTCTCAGCCCAACCGCTGAGACAGGAGATAGTCTCAGCTGTGAAGATGAAACCACTGAGACAATTGAGAAGAAACCGCTGAGACAAAGCCAGCAGAAATTCTCTCAGTCCAGAAGCGTTGAGTGAAGCAAGTTCACTCAATACCTCGAATGAAGAGCCAAGTTAGCGTGCGTTGAGTGACATAACTTCACTCAACGCTTAATGAGTTCTAAAATTTCTCTAAGTCCAGAAAGTGATGACCATTGTTGATGTCACCAAAAGTCAACAAGTCAAAGTTCTTCATGTCGTTGCGATAAAGCTACAGTAGATCTGAATGACCACTACTGACGTCACCAGAAGTCTACAAAGTCAAAGTTTTCCATGAGCCATTACAGAAAAGCTACAGTAGCGTCGGAAGCTAATGTTTGTCCTTTTCTGAGGGAAGTGGTGTTCTCCATCCTGGGCTAGGCCAACATTCAAATAGAGTTGTGTTCATTCAAATCAACGGATATAAAAAATAGAGAGAAAAGGGGAGGGTTAAGAAAAAAAGAAAAAGAAAAGAAAAATGAATACAGACGCGGTTGGACTTCATCTTCTCCGACAAGCTTGAAAGCCAAGTCTAGCGGAGCAAGCCTGAAGGCAAAGAAAAGATAGCTGAAGCTCTTCCAGTTCAGTAAGTTTGTTCTTTTGAGAACAAGGTGGCTGATTCATCTAATCAGCAAGGAGAGATAGTTGTGTGAAGGTCAGTCAGCCTTCAACAATAGGTAGCTGTTCTTTAGGGCAGCAGAAAAGTAGTTAGCTGTAGAAGAAGAAGAATTCCTTCTACAGCAAGAGGGTTGGACTAATATCTGCTCAGTCTAGCAAGTTTGACTCAGAGATTTATATCTGAGTCAGTATTTTAATCTATTTCAATTTATAATAAATCTCCTATAAGATTCAGGTAGTCTGAATCTGAGCTGTAGGGCCTTTTGTGCCTGAGGTAGGTGACTAATTAGTCACTGAGCTGTAGGTGCCCTGCTGGGGTACTGAGGTAAGATCCAAGTGTGGATATGAGAGTAGTATTTTCCTCCCAGCCTGAGTAGTAGGGCCTTTTGGCCTGAGGTAGGTGACTGTTGAGTCACTGAGCTGTAGGTGACAAGTGTGTCACTGAGTTATAGTTCTGGAGGAGACTGAGCTATAGGTTCCTTAAAGGGCACTGAGGTAGGTACCTGGAAGGGTGCTGAGATGTAAGAGTGTTGCAGCACTCTGAGAGTAGGGCCTTTTGCCTGAAGTTATAGTGCTGAAGAGCCTGATCTGTAGGCCATAGAGTTAAGCATGTGGTAGGTGGTTTGAGGACCACTGAGCTGTAGGAGCACTGCAGGACTCTGAGGTAGGAACCTTTGTAGTTCTGAGGTAGGGTTCTGAAGAGAACCTGAGTGTAAGGCTGAGGTCCTGAGGTGTAAGCTCTAAGGAGCATTTGGAGGAGTTTGTGCCTTGTCTAACATAAGTTAAAAATGTAGGAGGAAAAGAGGATGTACCTAGTTGGGGAACCACTATAAATATCTGTGTGCTTTGCTGTATTGCTTGTTCTTCCTTCATCTTGCAGGTACTAAGGACAAGCTCTAGATCATTTAGTAAGAAAACAACAAAAAGACTTAAGAAAGTTCAAAGACCTATTCACCCCCCCCCCCCCCTCTAGGTGACTAACTAACCTTAAACTAATAACTTTCAAGTTGTATTAAAGGGAGGTTGCTCAAAAAGGATCTAACAATCTGAGTATACCTCCAAGGTTAGCTATAAGATATAATTATGGGGTAAGGAATGAACTATAAAGAGCTAGGGGCCATGAAACTACCTATCTACAGGAAGGAAATTTTTGGCCTTACAAGCAAAGGGTCAGACTGTTCATGGAATCATCTGACCCTAGGGTCTACATAACAGTAGTGGAAGGTCCTTTTATCCCCATAAAGTCTTCCACCATAGATCCAACTCTGAGAGTGCCCAAGGCATATACTGAGATGGATAGAGATGAGGTAATTCAATCTACCATTGATAAAAGGGAACAAAATATTATAGCCAGTGCCATTGATGACTCAAACTTCCAAAATCTTGTACACTATAAGACCTCCAAGAAAATATAGGACATTCTTATGGTATACATGGAAGGCTATGAGGAAGTTAGAGATGATAGGATGTCTATGCTCAACCAAGAGTATGAGGCTTTCAGACAAAGAAAATATGAAAAAGTAGTTGACTGCTTTGAGAGGTTCTTTAGGAAAGTTAATGAACTCAGAACCTATGGTAGGGTCTTCAGTAATTATGAACTGAATGATAAGTTCCTTAGATCTCTCACTAGAGATTGGGACATCAAGATTTGTGTCATTAGGGAAATGGCTAAGCTGGCAGACACTCCTCCACCAACTCTCTTTGGAAAGTTGTTGTCCTATGAAATACAGCTGGCTGCTAGACAAGAAGAGGAGAAGGGGAGTCAATCCAAGACCATGGATAAGATAGTGTACCTCAAGGATGAATTCCCAAGGAGCAGAAGAAAGACTCCTTCTCCACCTAGGAGAGAAGATGAGTCCAGCTCAGAATTGTTTGGGACATGTTCCTTAGACAACCACATGTCTGATGAAGAGTTTGCAGCCTTCTCTAGAAAATTTCAGAAGTTCATGAAGAAGAAGCACTGGGAGAGCAGACCCTCTTCATCATCTCATCACAGGAAGTCCTCCAAGAAGGATAGGTATGGCCCTAAATCTAGCAAACAGATTTCATTTAATGTTATCTGTTATTTTTGCAGCAAGGCTGGACATATCATTGCTGAATGCCCAGTCAGGAACAAGGTAGAAGATGAGAAGAAGAAGAAGCATCACCATCACCACAAGGACAAGAAGATGGAGAAGTCCTTTGTGGCTAAGAAGGAGAAAAGCTGTACAGATTCTTCCTCCTCAGAATCAGAAGATAATAAAGAATAAGCCTACATAGGGCTGATCTCTGTTGGTGCAGAACCAGAAGAAGAAGAGGAATATCCTGCTGCCAAGATAGGAATAAGGGCCCCTCTATCACTCTCTGACAGTGACAATGAGGACGAATAAGAAGACTATATATGCCAATGGCTGATGACAATAACTGAAGAAGAAAGAAGTGAGGTACATATAGAATCATTCAAGGTACATCCTCTCTCTAATTCTTCATCTTCCTTTGACTATGAAACCAGTCCAGATACTGGTGCATCCTCATCCTGTGATAAAGATTGCTCAGAATTTGAGACTGATATCAATCAATTGATTGATAAGTATGGACTGCTCCAAGATGCTCTAAAGAAGAGCAGAAATCTTGCTAAAAGGCAAGCAAAGGAGATTGAAGTCCTCAAGCCCTATAAAACTCTTTATAACAATAAATATATTGAGTTTTATAAGAAAAGTCATGAGATGTCTGAACTCAAGAAAATTCTTGAGTGTCAGACCAAGGTTCTAGAATAAAAATATATACATATTAGATATCTAGAATAGAAATTAATTGAGAGATTAGGGATTGTGATTAACCCTTCTCAATCTCTTGGTATGTTACCAAAAGCTGCAACTTGTCAAACCCTTGAGAAGCTAGGTATTAATCACATAAATTATTAAGTCAAATCAAACATCCTTGATAAGTTAACAGTATTTAAAAAGGTGAATTTACCTTCTAAAACTATCAAGTTTGCACCTCCTCATAAGGGTCAATCTAATGTGTGCTCTACCAGTGGGGTAAAGATACATGATCTCAAAAGGAGTGATGATGCCCACTCTAGCAATAAAGTTCAGGATAAGATCTTTAGATTTGGATCCAAATATCCTTTATCTAAAGAGATAAGAAAGACCACTAGATGGCAGCCTCCACAAATACAATTGGCCCATCCTGGACCAACTGTATTTAGTTCTTTAGCACCTTCACTCAGGAAGAAGGAAGCAGCATCATGTAATGCTCATCCAGCAAAATCTGGAGCTGCTCACTTCTCTCATGGACAGTAATTCTGTGATGTCCTGAAGAGAAGGTACAACGTTCATAAATGTTGGAGCTGTGAAAAGGTGGTCAACTTTACCATTGATTGTTGGCACAATCTGAATGTTGTTAGTGGACATAAAGGTGCTCAGCCCAGGCAGAGAGTTGGGAAAAAGTTTTATGCTACTAA
Source organism: Platanthera zijinensis (assembly GCA_039513925.1). Lineage (NCBI taxonomy): Eukaryota > Viridiplantae > Streptophyta > Magnoliopsida > Asparagales > Orchidaceae > Platanthera > Platanthera zijinensis. The sequence goes on from CM077082.1 coordinate 197,400,094, forward strand.
CAAGAACCTAGGACCCAATAATTATTGGGTGCCTAAGGGTAAATGAATTTTCTTTTACAGGATAGTCCAAATACCTGTCTAGATAAGACTTGGTATTTGGACAATGGTTGTTCCAGGCAAAATTCTGGGACAGGATGATTGTTTAAGAAATATACTCCATATAAAGAAACAAACAAAGGTTGAGGTTGTTAAGTGTGTGATCCTCAAAAGCTGGTGGCAGCAAGCATCAAGGTAAGTCTCTCTCTCTTATATAGATACTAAGCTTGCAAATTCATGAATTAAGTTAGATGTGCTTAGGATAAACCCAATCATACACACAAGTTAGAAAACAATGATTCAATTATCCCTCATAATTATCTGCACTATTAACTTATGTAGCTTCTTCTCTCAAGCTCAAATAACATGTAAATAAGTGCATAGTAAGGTCGCTAATAAAACTAGCTTATTAGCATGTTAGGTCTCCATTACATTTAAAATTGATAAAAAATATTTGAACAATGGTGTGACTAATAGAATGCACATCCAGACAGTGAGGGAAGCAACAAATCAATCAGGTGATTGAGTGAATGAAAGAAAAGATGAGAGGTACAATAAAAGCACCAAATGCCCTATATCATAACAGGATGCGTAGAGCAAGCCGTAAAACCTAAAAGCACTACTTCAAGCTAAAAATGTTTAATTAGTTAATCTAATGATAAGGAAATTAAACTTTCTCATTATATACATAAAGGCGACAAGAAATGAAAAGCCACTCCACTCTTAAAAGCCCTAACCCTAGCCGTCAAGACCGAAACCATCCCAGCATCTTGCCGCATTGGTTCAATGGCACCAAAAATCACCAAGGAGCTCCAGGAGGGATAAGAAATTGTAAGGAATGGATTTAGTCATGCCTCGCCAGAGATTAAAGAAGTGTTAAGGATGATTGAGACCACAGGTTTGGAGTACACCCTTTCTGAACCCTCCTCCATTCTTAGAGAAGAAATAGTTGAATTCTTCTCCAATGTTACAGTGTTGTCCTCTCAAACCTCACTTAAATCTAAGATTGAAGACATCAAGATCAAAGTAAACCCTAAGAGATTAGGCAAAGCCCTTCATATACCCTCCGTCAACCCTAACAAGGAAGAATAACCCACTATCACGGACAAAGATAGAGCTCTCGGGTGGTGTGGATACGTGATACCAAACCTGGGTCACTTAAGAGAAAATTCTTCAATAAGAGAGGAAAACTGCTGGCAGATATTATAGGGAAGGCCCTTATCTGTAAACTGGGATCACATGACACAATCTCCATGTCAATGTTTGATGTCATTACTAGGATAATATTCAATAGGAAGACCTATTGGTCTTCTCTCATCTACCAGATAATAGTAGATTGTCTACACACTCCAAACATGGGCAGAATTCTTTCTTTGTGCCTAGTGAACACCTACCCTGATACGTTCAAGCAGGAGCATGGAGTGAAGATTCACTACCTAAAAAGGATGAATATCAAGAAATTGGATAGATTCACTAGGATCCTACCCAAGAGCCAACCTTCAACAACAAAGGACTCCTCAAGGGATAAGGAACAACAAGTTGTTGAAGTAGACAGTTCCTCCTGCTCTGAACCTGAGCTAGGAACTTTCCTCCCTGCTGATGTTGGTCTACAGACAAACCTATCCCTGAGTCTCTCCTCAACAAACATTCAACTCCAGGATACTGTTGTGCATGTTGATAAAATCCATGTCATCCCTAGGTCAGGACAAGTTTCAAAGAATGTTACTAAAGAAGAGATTCATGCAGGAGATGAGGCAGATATGGCTGATACTGATGATGTAGCTGTAGTTGAAGATTTCCCCACCACAAAAGATAACTGTGAGCCTCCTGAGGAATTAGATACTTATCTTGATGGGTCAAGCCAAGAATAGGATGCTCAGTCTTAGGGGAGCATAATCAGATAGGATTTTACAACCTTGGATCAAGTTATCAATAGAATGGTTGATCCTGCACCTACTATAGATAATACTCATACCCTCTTAATTAGTAGTGTTAATACAACTTTAGCTAAGGAAATGTTTCCTTCTGTAGGTGTTGTAGTTGAGGGGGAGTCTTCACAGATCCCTTTTCAGGTAGATGTCCCACCTCCATTAAGCCAACCATCCACTACCCAAATATCTAATGAGTTACTCCTAAACCATATCAAAGCACTCATGGATGCTCAGACCACAACCCTCAAGGGGTATTTTGACCAATCAGTTGCAAAGCTAAGGGATGAAATATTAACTGAAGTCAAGGAAAGTAAAGAAGAAACCTCTCACTTAAACAAACAGGTCACCACCTTGTTTGATATGGCTAGAACTGTTGGCATAACGCTGACCACCCTCATGAAATCCTTAGAAACAAGCCAAAAATACTCTACAGCTGACATAGGATATGTCAAGAATTATGTGAGTGAAACTGATGAGGTGATAAGGGGTATAGCAGATCATGTAAATTAGCATGTCACCAATGTTGTTGTCCACTCTCTGCAGGAGGCAACACTTCTAAAAAATGAGCTGCTTACTGATAATGAGAAAATATTCCAATCTATATCAAGCAAAAATGAAGCCAACACCACCCTACTACAAAATACCATCCTTGAAGAAGGCAAAAAGGGGAGAGCAGCCATGCTAAGGCAGCAGCACTCATTGAAGATTAAGACTTCAATATAATTCAAGGCACCAGGGTGGCACTACACCATGCCCCTCCTAGATAAAAAGAGGCTAGAGGAACTAGACTTCCCAGCACAAGCCAGAGTTGTACAGGATGCACAACTTACTGCCAAAAGAAAAAGAGAAGTAACTCATATGGCTGAAGAGTTCATGGCAAAGAGGAGAGTTGAGAATAGAGATGATCCAGATCATGAACAGCTAAGTGATGCCTCTGAATTTATCATTATCAAGGCTTGGGTAAGCCATGGACAAATCTAAAAGAACATTGATAGTGTATATCCTTCTGAGGAATGGATAAAGCATTTGGAAAGAAATTCCCTAAGGGCAAGAGTCTTCAAAGAAAATCTGGTAAGGAAGAGTAACCCTAATAAAATGCCCCACAGATATATTCCAAAGCCATTCCTTTACTTCAAACGGCAGGAGAACAAAGCTGAAAACTTGAAGAAGACTGCTGCTACCAAGGGTGCTGATTCAAGTTCATCAAAGAAGAGCTGACATGAGGCTGTAAGACTTAAGGCTCTTTAAATATTTAATCAATGTCTTGTAATGAATATCAACAGTGTAGCAATATCAAATTTCTATCAATGAAATTAATATGAGTTGGCCCTGACTATATTGATGTGATAAATGTGCATGCAATTCTAATTTTTATATCTATGATTAATGAATATGCTGTTCTTTCATAGATATCTTATAATCAGAAGGTTTGCCTACTGTTGTTTGGCTAAGTCTCTCTAAATTAGTTAATGATTAGGTATATCTTAATCATAATGTTTACCTTGTCAATGATTAATAAAGTTTTTGTTGTTAATCATACAGTTATATTGTTAATGATTGATAATTCACTAGTACTATTGGTTACTCAATCATAGTGTTAAGCCATCTCATCTAGGGGGAGTTATCCTATACTGGGATGGCTAGTTGTCATGATAATGTCTTATTTGACCTATCATGATACTTTTTGTGTTAATGCACCTTAGCATGGATGGGTGTTCTTCCTTTTTCAAATAGAGGGAGATTTTTGGGAATTGTGTCCTACACTGTTCCTCAGGATTTGAAGAAGCATCACCAATCATGCTAAGGGCATAATGTATTTGATGTGTGCTTAAGTTCATGCATGCAGGTTGTCCTTGATTGGTCAGGTGAACAAAAAGAGTAAGCTGGAAGTCAGATAAATTGACTAAGGCAAAAGTGTCGAGACAACTGAGACAGTTGTGAAGAATGTCTCAGCATAACTTCTGAGACAGCTGAGAAGCTCAATGCAAAGCGTTAAGAGAATTGTTAGTCTCAGCCCAACCGTTGAGACAGGAGATAGTATTAGTTGTGAAGATGAAACCGCTGAGACAGTTTAGAAGAAACTACTGAGATAAAGCCAGCAGAAATTCCTTAAGTCCAGAAGCGTTGAGTGAAGCAGGTTCACTCAACGCCTTTAAAGAAGAACCAAGTCAGCATGTGTTGAGTGACTTAACTTCACTCAATGCATAATGAGTTCTGGAATTTCTCTAAGTCCAGAAAGTGATGACCACTACTGACGTCACAAAAAGTCAATAAGTCAAAGTTCTTCATGCCATTGCGGGAAAGCTACAGTAGCACCGGATGACCACTGTTGATGTCACCAAAAGTCTACAAGTCAAAGTTTTCCATGAGCCATTGCGAGAAAGCTACAGTAGCTCCGGAAGCTACTTTTTGTCCTTTTCTGAGGGAAGTGGCGCTCTCCGTCTTTGGCTGGGCATTCAAATAGAGTCGTTGATTCAAATCAACGGATATAAAAAGCAGAGAGAAAAGGGGATTAGGGTTAAAAAAGAACATAAAAATGAATACAGACGCGACTGGACTTCATCTTCTTCGACAAGCTTGAAAGCCAAGTCCAGCAGAGCAAGCCAGAAGGCAAAGAAAAGATAGTTTAAGCTCTTACAGTTCAGCAAGTTTGTTCTTTGGTGAAAAAGGTGGTTGATTCATCTAATCAGCAAGGAGAGATAGCTGTTTTAAGGGCCATCAGTCTTCAATAACAGGTAGCTGTTCTTCAGGGAAGCAGAAAAGCAGTTAGTTGTAGAAGAAGACGAATTCCTTCTATAGCAAGAGGGCGGTACTGATATCTACTCATTCTAGCAAGGTTGACTCAGAGATTTATCTCTGAGCCAGTATTTTTATCTATTTCAATTTCTGATAAATCTCTAGTAGGATTCAGTTAGTCTGAATCTGAGCTTCAGGGCCTTTTGTGCCTGAGGTAAGTTACTAATTAGTCACTGAGCTGTAGGTGCCCTGCTGGGGTACTGAGGTAGGATCCAAGTGTGGATCTGAGAGTAGGGTTGTCCTCCCAACCTGAGTACTAGGGCCTTTTAGCCTTAGGTAGGTGACTGTTAAGTCACTGAGTTGTAGGTGACAAGTATGTCAGTGAGTTGTAGGTCTTGGAAGAGACTGAGCTGTAGGTTCCTAGAAGGGCACTAAGGTAGGTACCTGGAAGGGTACTGAGCTATAGGAGTGTTGCAACACTCTGAGAGTAGGGCCTTGTGCCTGAAGTTATAGGGCTAAAGAGACTTAGCTGTAGGCCTTAGAGATAAGGCTGAGATAGGTGGTTTGAGGACCACTGAGCTGTAGGAGCACTGTAAGGCTCTGAGTTAGGAACCTTTGTGGTTCTAAGATAAGGTTCTGAAGAGAACCTGAGTGTAAGGCTGAGGGCCTGAGGTGTAAGCTCTGAGGAGAATTTGGAGGAGTTTGTGCCTTGTCTAACATAAGTTAAAAAGGTGGGAGGGAAAGTGAATGTACCCAGTTGGGGAACCACTATAAATATCTGTGTGCTTTGCTATGTTGCTTGTTCTTCCTTCATATTGCAGGTACTAAGGACAAGCTCTAGATCACTTAGTAAGAAAACAGTAAAAAGACTTAAGAAAGTTCAAAGACCTATTCACCCCACCCCCCACCCCACCCCCCACCCCACCCGCTCTAGGTGACTAGCTAACCTTAAGCTAATAACTTTCAACTGCTCTATCTAACATCTAGTAGACCAGACATAATGTATACTACTTGTGTCTGTGCTAGGTATAACTTGCCCTAAGGAGTCTCACTATATAGCAGTCAAAAGAATATTGAGATATCTAAAGGGCACACCTAATCTTGGCCTATAGTATCTCAAGAATAGTGATTTTGAACTAACTGGCTTTTTAAATACAGATTATGCAGGTTGTAAAGAAGACAGAAAAAGCACTTAAGGTTCATGTCAATTCCTTGGAAGAAGGTTGGTATCATGGAGAAGCAAAAATAAAACAAGTGTAGTAATATTCACTATTGAACTAGAGTACATTTCAGCTGGAAGTTGTTGTGCACAATTGCTTTGGATCCAGCATCAATTATAAGATTACAACATTTAGCTAAGTAAAATTCCATTATATTTCTATTCTACTAGTGTCATTTCAATTGCAAAAAATCCTGTGTCACATAGTAGAACTAAACATATTGAAATTAGATATCACTTTATTAGGGAGCATGTTGAAAATAGAGATATTAATCTAGAATTCTTTCCTACTAATAAACAAATTGCTGATATTTTCACTAAGCCCCTAGATGAAGAGAAATTTAATTTCATTAAGTTTTAACTTGGCATGTTGAATCTTGAATAATTTTTGCATATATATAAAAAAAAACTGATAAAAATTAGAATTAAATATATTAGTCAATAATTAAGTTTGCTTACCTAAATATCAATAATATACCTCAAAAATGTCAAGTATCTATAGTTTAGAAAACAAAATATTGACTAAGTTATAAGTTATGTCGAGACACCAGAGAATGTGTTGAGACATCAAAGAAAGTGTCGAGACACCAGAAAATGTTTCGACACTGTATACTGTAATGTGTCGAGACCCTAGAAAATGTGCCAACACTGCATACTGCAATGTGTCGAGACACCAAAGTAAGTGTCGAGACATCAAGAGTTTAGAGACCCTAAGCTATGTGTCGAGAGACATTATCCTTGTGTCGACTTATGTCGACACATCTCGACAGACAATTTTTACCTGTGTCAACACTTGGTATTTACCTAAAATTTTGGAACAGTCTAAATGCAGCGCGCCCTTTCATCTTCGAGAAAGATTAGATTATAAATAGGGTGTGAAATTAGAATTCGACTACGCTTTCTTGATTTTGTGAACTGTTGATTCCTGAGTGTTGAGGCGTAGAACCCATGAATAGTCGACACTCGTCAACCATTTCTCTCCACTCTCATGGAACCCAAGAATGACGAAAACATCTTTGAGGGATATGAACTTGTTTGCAATGGATTCGACTAGGCGTCTAAAGAAATTAAGAAGGTAATAGCCCTAATCACTGAAGCAAGATTGGAATATCTGCATTAAGAACGGTCAAATATCTGGAAATGAGAAGTTAATGAATTCTTTTCCAATGTATATCTCGACTCAAGCTCAGAAAAGATTAAGTCCAAAGTGAATAGATTAAAGGTCAAAATCACAACAAGAAGACTGGCCAAGATATTTCAATTACCAAGAATTGATCAAGAAGATGACCTAGATTCTGCCAAGACTGTGGAATCTTTGGAGTGGTTTGGATTGGCCCCAACTACAAAGATTGGAAGCACCCTGGTCAGGAAGGGTATGAATACTAAGGGCAAATTTATGTCTAAGATTATAGGGAAGGTGCTGTTGTGCAAAACAGGAGCATATGACAGAATTTATGCATATATGTTTGAGATAATGCCTAGAGTAATCTTCAAAGTCAAGACTAACTGGAGCAAAATAGTCTTTGACAAGATTACAGAAAGCATCAAGAAGCCCAATATGGGCAGAATTATAAGCCTCTACTTGGTACATTCCTGATAACCTCAATATCAAGATTGGATCGAAGATCAATAACATGTGAAGAATGGACATGAGAATATTAGCAAGGTGGGATAGAGTTCTATCCAAGGAAACACCTTTAGTAGAGAAGTAGAAAGGGAAAAATAAGAAAGCAGTGGTTGTGGAAGAAGAATCTTCCAGTGAATCTAGAAATCAAGGAAGTTATAGCTTAGATAAATAGGATGATACAACACCTGAAAATCTTCAAGGATATCTCTTGTAACTGGTGATCCGATGCAGGGGGAGATAATCTCAGCTAGGGATCCAAGTGAGGGGGAGAACCTCAATATTCTTCTAGATATAGATTTGGATACTGTAAATACAATAGTAATGAAAGTCGAACAGGTGCTAGACACTATTCTGGAACAAGTATAGGTTCCTTAACAGGAAATGCCTGATAGGGAAATTGAGGAGGCAGTCTCTAAGGAGACTGAGGAAGAAATCCTTCCGAATAAAGATACAGATATCTAGGGGAGATGACTGCTCTTCCAGAACATCCAATTCCTGATGCCATAGATCTTGGTGAAGAAGGTATAAGAGTTGAGGGGGAGATAGCAGATCTGGCCCCAAATACTGAAGGAGCTAAAGAGACTAAATCTATTGAAGTAGTTAGTTCTTCAGAATCTGAGGACGAAGAAGCCTCTCAGATAAATAAAAGAAAATTAGATGAACTCAAAAAGCAGAGTAGGAGCTATAAGAAGACCATTCAGTCTGGAACAACACCTACTTCTCCTATGGATTTAAGCTCACTTATAGTTCAAGTTTTTCAGCTCACTTATAGTTCAAGTGCAAATCATGTTAGATCAACAAAGAAATCAACAGAAAAAATATGTAGATGAAAACAATAAGGAGTTGCAGTTCCAACTTGTACAAGAAATCAAATCTATTATATTTGAGGTAAATATGTTGAAGAAGGATATGACTGATTTCTTCCAAAGAGAAGCTAATGTTGTAATGTACATTGCTAAACAACAGTAGGAATCACAGAAAACTCAAGAAGAAATAGCTGTTAAATAAGGCTATGTTCTGAAAAATCAGACTAGAATGAACGAGAAAATGATAGTAATGCATAATACTACACTATGCAAGATAGCTGAGAAATCTACAACTCTAGAGACCAAGATTACCTCTACCTCCAAGGACATTGAAACTCAGTTATCTACTCACTCATCTTCTATGATTCAAGATATCAAGGTTTCTTGCAAAGAACTGAATGACCATTTACTCAAAGCAAAGAATAATTTGTCCTCAGGAATTACCCATCTAGATGGTCAGGTCAGATTTCAAAAGAATGACTTAAGAGATCATATTGAAAGGGAAGTCATAAAGGGGGAGAGTAATGATAAAGGCAGGATCTAAGTATGCTATTTGGACAACCAATAGCATCAAAGGCACCTAGTCTTTCCTCCTATTGATGATCAAACTACTGAGTCTGGCTTGGAGGCTATTCACACTTCAATACCAATTATGTACAGTTAACCAGCTCAGTTTGAGGATATTCAAACTGCAGTACAGACCATGTACAGTCCTCCATCACAAATTCAAAATATAGTATGTGAGGAGGTGGAGATGACTGCTTCTATATTGATTAAAGAAAAAGAAGCTCAATTATCTATGACAAGAATCAGAGAGCAGGCTGAAGCAAAGCAAGATTTTGAGCAGTGGAGTCCAACTTCCAGATCCATTATACTCACTGCATGGAGAGCTGTTAACAATAATATAACTAATAAGGGCAAATGGTACTCTAAAAAAGAATGGGTCAAGCATGTAAAGCAGCAGGAGCTCATCAATAAATTCAGAAAGATCTGAAGGCACGGAAGATTCCAGTTGATTCTATTGAACCCAGCAAGTATTTCCCTAAGCACTATCATTATTTTGAAAGAGAACAGCTCAAGGAAGAAGAAATCTTGAAGGCTAAGGATGTCAAGGGAAAGAAAGTGGCTAATGACAAGGAGTCTAAAGTCAAAGCTAAAATACATTAAAGAAAAGGCATTGTCATCAAAGTGCCAGAACAATCTTAGAATATTTTTTTCTTTTGGACTATGTAATTCTCTTTTAATAACATTATAAAAACTAAAAAGTGTAATCTTTTAACAAATTGGACTAAAAAGTTTGGTTGTGTTGAAACCAAAAACTTAGTCTCTCGTGGTGTTCGGGGTCCCAAAAAAGGGGTGACCTCACACCTACTACACTCGGGGGAACGTCACGGACCAAAGACTTGGGAAACTAGGAAGCAACCCTCGGCTCTAGCGTGGAGGTCCCACCACATACCCGGAAGGTCACAAGAGCACTTCCCCTCCCTCACCAATGACAGAGCTAGGAACCTTGGGGAGCTCTCTCAACTTAACCAAGAAGAAAACCAAGGGAGGAGGAGGCCAAAAAAATCATCCCCCAAAGGTACCCAAGGGAGTCTATTTATAATTTTTCCAAGCTAGGGGGCCGAAATGTCCAAAATACCCTTAAAGCAAAAAAGGCCTTGAGCCAATAGAAAATCTCCACACTGGGGGGTAAAGAGGTAACTCCCACTCGAGGTCATAACAATAAATATACGGCCCAAAGGGGTCTGGGGGGCCGAACCATGCTCCCCCACCCCCTCCGAAGGAACCACCCGCAGGGCAAGCTACCCGGGCAAGCAGCAGGCCGCCGGCCTGGCTAGCCCGAAGGGCAGGCCACCCGGAAGAGTAGTAGGCCGCCGACCAGGCTCTCCTGCAGGGCAGGCTGCCCGGGCAAGCAGCTGCCCGCAAGCCTGGCTCGCCCGCTGGGCAGGCCGCCCGGGCAAGCAGCAGGCCGCCGGCCTGGCTCGCCCGCAGGGCAGGCCGCCCGGGCGAGCAGCAGGCCTCCGGCCTGGCTCGCCCGCAGGGCAGACTGCCCGGGCAAGCAGCAGGTCGCAGGCCTGGCTCGCCTGCAGGGCAGGCCGCCCGGGCGAGCCGCAGGCCATGAGGCCTGGCTCGCCCGCGGGGCAGGCCGATGCGCCTATCTCGCCGCTCCTACCTCGCACCAAGGCAAGCTGGGGGGACCAGCCATCTTGCCACACTCTCCCAAAAAAGGGACCGGGAAGAGGTAGATTTTCCCTCCCCCTACTATTATATTTCCAAGGCCAAGCCAAAATTGGCCACCAAGAGTGCAAAACTCTCCAAAAGCTTAAAAACTCAAAGTTGGTCCTAGGCCTGCCGGGAGGGCCCTACTCTGCGAATACGGGGTTGTAAACAATCCCCGCTCTTTTCAAGGTTGGCACAAGCTCAGAAAGAAACATCCAACCCAACGTATTCGCTGAGTGGCCTTTTATCGCAGTTGGATAGATTATAAGGCCTTTCCGAGGGGTCAACCTGTCACACCAACTAATGTGAGCCTAGGTGACGAGACCACCTCAGGGTGAAAATCACTTGGCCTCCCCGTGGGGTCAACCTATCATGCCAACTAATGAGAGCCTGGGTGACGAGACAGCCTCGGGGTGAAAACACTTAGCCTCCCGAGGGGTCAACCTGTCATGCCAGCTAATGGGAGCCTGGGTGACGAGACAGCCCCAGGGTGAAAACACTTAGCCTCTCGAGGGATCAACCTATCATGCCAGCTAATGGGAGCCTGGGTGACGAGATAGACTCGGGGTGAAAATACTTAGCCTCCCGTGGGGTCAACCTGTCATGCCTGCTAATGAGAGCCTGGGTGACGAGACAGCCTCAGGATGAAAATACTTAGCCTCCAGAGGGGTCAACCTGTCATGCTAGCAAATGAGAGCCCGGGTGATGAGACAGCCTCGGGGTGAAAATACTTAGCCTCCCGAGGGGTCAACCTGTCATGCCAGCTTATGAGAGCCTGGGTGACGAGACAGCCTCGGGGCAAGGGAACTTGGGCTTCCACGAGAAATACGCTTGCCCTGCCAGCTGGTGGGAGCCTGACAGCGGGACCGTCATCGGAGCAAAGGAACATGGCTTCCACAAGAGGTGCGCCTGTCCTGCCAGTTAGTGAGAGGCTGACAGCGAGACCATCATCGGAGCAAAGGAACTTGGTCTTCCACGAGAGGTACGCCTTTCCTGCCAGCTACTGGGAGCCTGACAGCGGGACCGTCATCGGAGCAAAGGAACTTGGGCTTCCACGAGAGGTACGCCTTCCCTTCCAGCTAGTGAGATCCTGACAGCGGGACCATCATCGGAGCAAAGGAACTCGGCTTCCACGAGAGGTACGCCTGCCCTGCCAGCTAATGGGAGCCTGACAGCGGGACCGTCATCGGAGCAAAGGAACTTGGGCTTCGATAGGTACGCCTAGCCTGCCAGCTAGTGCGAGCCTGACAGCGGGACCGTCATCGGAGCAAAGGAATTGGGCTTCCACGAGAGGTATGCCTGCCCTACCAGCTGGTGAGAGCCAGACAAGAGGACAATCATCGGAGCAAAGGAACTGGGCTTCCACGAGAGGTACGTCTGACCTGCCAGCTAGTGGCAGCCTGACAGTAGGACCGTCATCAGAGAAAAGGAACTTGGGCTTCCACGAGAGGTACGCCTGCCCTGCCAGCTAGTGGGAGCCTGACAGCGGAACCATCATCAGAGCAAAGGAACTGGGCTTCCACGAGAGGAACGCCTGCCCAGCCAGCTAGTGAGAGCCTGACAGCGGGACCGTCATCAGAGCAAAGGAACTGGGCTTCCACGAGAGGTACACCTGCCCTGCCAGCTAGTGGGAGCCTGACAGCGGGCCCGTCATTGGAGCAAAGGAACTTGGGCTTCCACGAGAGGTATGTCTGCCCTGCCAGCTAGTGAGAGCCTGATAGTGGGACCATCACGGAGCAAAGGAACTGGTCTTCCACGAGAGGTATGCCTGCCCTGCCATCTAGTGAGAGGGTGACAGCGGGACCATCATCGGAGCAAAGGAACTTGGGCTTCCACGAGAGGTACGCCTGCCCTGCTAGCTAGTGGTAGCCTGACAGCGGGACCTTTATCAGAGCAAAGGAATGGGGCTTCCACGAGAGGTACGCCTGTCCTGCCAGCTAGTGGGAGCCTGACAGCGGGACTGTCATCGGAGATAAATAAATTGGGCTTCCACGAGAGGTACGTCTGCCCTGCTAGCTAGTGAGAGCCTGATAGCGGGACCATCATCGGAGCAAAGGAACTTGGCTTCCACGAAAGGTACGCTTACCCTGCCAGCTAGTGAGAGGCTGACAGCGGGACTATCATCGGAGCAAAGGAACTGGCTTCCTCAAGATAGCCTCAACCCATCTAGCCAGTGAGAGCCTGGCATGGGGTGGTTCTCTGGGGGGGACTAAGCATCTCAACCAAACCTTACCAAATCCAACATCCTCCAAAGGGGAAAATATGATGGGTTACATAACCCCCCCCCCCCCCCGACTCAACTGGTCGGGGGATGGACTCATTACAACATAAGAAAAAGTACAAGACTCTGCTGAGGTGAGCTTCCTTCAGGGGGGCTGGACATGAGGGCTGTCAGCCTTCCCCTCAGATACCTCCATCTTGCTCAAGCTCTCCATGATCTTTTCCATCTCCTCTGCCTTGGCCAACCAAGAGATTGTTTTGACGGCTGTGACATAACATTGTCTTACCATCCTGGAGTCTCCCTTGACTCTGACCTTGATCCCTCCTGAGCTGAACTTGAGGCACTGGTGGAACGAATGCAGTACGCAACGGAAGGCACTGATGAGGGGCCTTCCGAAGATAGCGTTATAGCTGCTCGTAGCATCAACTATGATGAACCGGCAGTTCCTTGATGTCCCTCACAACTTCACTTGTAGCCCTACTCCACCTTCAACCTCCTTCCTCTCCCCTGAAAATCCGAAGAGGGGTCCGTATGATGCAAACACCCTCCTTGGCTCCACCTTTATCTCGTCAAATGCCTTCTTGAAAATGGCGTTGATGGAGCTCCCGTTGTCAACCAAGATCCGGGAGACAGTGTAGCCCTCGATGGCTGTCTTGATGACCAGCGCATCGCAGAACGGATCTTCATGGTCCGGCAGGTCCTTCACCGAGAATGTGATCTTCTCTTACGAGGGAGGCGTCTGGGACGTCAAAGCGATGCTCCGTCGGTACATGATATGGAGACTCTCCTTCCGAGTGGCCTCGATCCCTACTCCTCCATATATCACTGCTATGCCACATCGGTGTCCTTCATTGACCTGATCCTCACATATGTATTCTTCCCCCACTCGGGGTGGAACTTCTTCAACCTGCACCGGTGGCTGCTGCTGGGCAGGGCCTCTCGCCCCCCTCACTTCTAGGAACTCGGGGCAGGTAGCCGTGGTGTGCCCCTCTACCAGGTGGAAGTTGCAGTATGGCAATGCTCCTTCTCCCCTCCTTCGGCGGGCTCGACGGTCTCTCATGTTGCCTCTTCCTCCTGCACCTATTTCCAAGGCTTGCTGGGGTGGGGGCAGGAGCTACCTTGGGGCTTGCCTCTGAAAGTTAAACCTCCCTTCGCCCCCATGAAAGTTTCCCCCCCCCCCATGGATGAGAGCTCTTCCTTGACCCTGGGCAGGTCCTCCCTGCTACCTCCAGTCTGGTTCCGGACCCTCCTATCCCTGGAACCCCTGAGCTCTCTGTTCATCTCTTCTTCTTCCTTCCTGATGCCTTGAGCCACCTTTCTCCTTTGGCTCTGACACCGTTAGCTTTGCCAACTTCTTGACAAATCCTGGGTTGGCCGCCTCCATGGTTATCTCCTCTGCTTCCCTTTCCATCAGCTCCTCAAAGGAAAGGGGGGTCTTTCGGGTCAGGCTCATCTTGAAGAACCCCTCGCGCAACCCCACCGTGAACACAATCTTGAGGGCATACCCTGACATCTCCTGGATATCCAGGATCTCTTCTTGGAACCTGTCAACGTAGTGGGCCAGCGACTCCTCAGCCCTCTGCCTTATCAGGAAGATGGATTCAAGACTCCTCTTCCTCTTCTTGGAGGTGGAGAAGCGGAGCTGGAAGCTCCGGCTCAAGTCCTCGAACCCATAGATTGACCTCGGAGGGAGTTGATGAAACATGTCCCTTGCCTTCTCCTTCAACGTGATTGCAAAGAGGCGACACTTGAAGGCATCCGTCATCGGCCTGATGGAGACGGCATCCTTGAACCACTGCAGGTGCTGGACGGGGTCATCCTTCCCGGTATAGTAAGCCATGTCTGGCTCTCTGAACCCCTCCGGAATAGGAGCTGAGATGATCAGCTCACTAAAGGGTGACCCCCTGAGGGGTGCTTTTGCCACATCCACTCGCGTGACCTGCTCGCCTAGAGGGCTAGCACTCGCCGGGCTGGGGAACAGCTCCCGGTCGGTGAGGTCTCGCTTGACCCCTTCTCTCATCCTCTCCTTCCCAGGTGGCCTACCTGGTGCACTTCCTTCTCCCCCTGCTGGGGTCATCTCTCATGTGCCCCTGAGAGGAAGCTCGTCGAGACCACTCTGGGTCAGCTCATCGAGACCCCTAGGAGCCAGCTCCTGGGGGGTGGGGTGGAGCTGTCAGCCCGAGGGGCGATGCCTCTCAGCATCTCCATGTTGCCTTGGATGGAAGCCATGAACTCTTCCCTTCCTACGAAGGGTCCGGGGTTGGGGAGCTCGCCGAGATAATCACCACCTCCCTGATCTTCAGTCATGGCACTCTCCCGAGATCTTCTTTGCTCGTCACTCTCCACGCTCACCGCACCAAAATGTTGAAACCAAAAACTTGGTCTCTCGTGGAGTCCGGGGTCCCAAAAGAGGGGTGACCTCACACCTACTACACTATGGGGAATGTCATGGACCAAAGACTTGGGAAACTAGGAACAGACCCTCGGCTCTAACGTGGAGGTCCCACCACACACCCGGAAGGTCACAAGAGTACTTCCCCTCCCTCACCAATGGCAGAGATGGGCACCTTTGGGAGCTTTTTCAACTCAACCAAGAAGAAAACCAAGGGAGGAGGAGGCCAAAAAACGCATCCCCCCAAAGGTACCCAAGGGGGTCTATTTATAGATTTTCCAAGCCAGGGGGCCGAAATGTCCAAAATACCCTTAAGGCAAAAAAAGGCCTCGAGCCAATAGAAATTCTCCACATCGGAGGGTAAAGAGGTAATTCCCCCTCGAGGGCATAACGGTAAAAATACGGCCCAAAGGGGTCCGGGGGGCCAAACCATGCTCCCCACCCCCTTCGAAGGAACCACCCGTAGGGCAGGCCGCCCGGGCGAGCAGCAGACCGCCGGCCTAGCTCTCCCGCAGGGCAGGCCGCCCGGGCGAGCAGCAGGCCGCCAGCCTAGCTCGCCTGTAGGGCAGGCCTCCCAGGCGAGCAGCAGACCGCAGGCCTGGCTCGCCCGCAAGGCAGGTCGCCCGGGCGAGCAGCAAGCTGCCGGCCTGGCTCGCCCACAGGGCTGGCCTCCCGGGCGAGCAGCAGGCTGTCGGCCTGGCTCGCCCGTAGGGCAGGCCGCCCGGGCGAGCCGCAGGCCACGAGGCCTGGCTCGCCCGCAGGGCAGGCCGATGCGTCTATCTCGCCACTCCTACCTCGCACCAAGGCAAGCTGGGGGGGGATCGGCCATCTTGCCACACTCGCCCAAAAAAGGGACCGGGGGAGGTAGATTTTCCCTCCCCCTACTAGTATATTTCCAAGATCAAACCAAAATTGGCCACCAAGAGTGCAAAACTCTCCAAAAGCTTAAAAACTCAAAGTTGGTCCTACGCCCGCTAGGAGGGCCCTACTCTGCGAATACGGGGTTGTACAGGTTGCACTTTATTATATTTGTGTTATCATTGCTGTTCATTTTATAATTTTGTTCAGTACTTTTTCATGTACATCTTAATTATCATATTTTGGTATTATAGTGTATATCATTGAATTGGGGTTATGACTTCTTCAAATAGGGGGAGATTATTGGGTACATTGGACACAATGTACTTGAGTTGAAGAAGCCCTTTCAACTCAATGATATACAAAAGTATGTATTTGATGTATGTTTCATTTTATGTATGCAAATTGCTTATGTCATAATGATTGGACATGTGGTCCAAGTTATATTGATAGGTGGACTCAAAGAAACTGACTGGAAATGCAGAAAATTACCTAAGCCTAAAAGCGTCGACTGAAGCAAGTTCACTCAACGCCATACACCTAAAAGTGCTGAGTGAAGTCAGGATAGTCAACGCCTAGCAAGTTATAGAGAAATGGCTAAGTACAAAAGTGTCGACACACTTCAACTATGTCGACACCTTTATAGGAGCAGTGTCGACACATACTAGTTATCTCAACACTTTGAAGATCAAGATAGCAGTGTCGAGACAAGTCAGATATCTTGAAATCATAAATACAGTTGTGTCAAGACAATACAATTGTCTCGACACAATGAAGACTGAAGTGTATACTTAAAGTATCGACACCCAGCAGACAGTTGTGTCGAGATAATTCAACTATCTCGACACTGTGAAGAATTAAAATAGGTGTCGACACCTGGCAGTCAATAGTGTCGAGACAATTCAACTGTCTCGACACAGTACAGTTTTAAAGATGTTGACACAGTCAATAGTTATGTCGAGACAAGTCAACTGTCTCGACACCTTCAAGTTCAGATTGAAATTTCTACTAAGTAATATTATGTCGAGACTTCTAAGATGTCTCGACACCTTCTAAGAACATTAAGTAATATTATGTCGAGACACTTAGGACATCTCGACACTTATGATTCTGAAGATGTACAGAGTCAACACAGAAGTGTCAAGTTAAGTCAGAAATGTCACATCAGCTACAGTAACGTAATATCACATCAAAAACTATTTGAAGGAAGACTTAGAGTATGATGGCGTAATGATGACGTCATCAATAAGAAGCCAACAACTCGTGAAGGCTATAAAAAGAGGGGTTGTCTACACAGAAGACAATAATCAGAAATTCAACAAATCAATCATCTCATTCTAATTTCTTCTATGTCAAGGGAGGACGACAACTCCAAGAAGAAGAAGGAAGACGAAGGTCTTCAAGAAAATCTTTTGATCCTTTCAACAAGTTGATCAGAGAATTAAGGTAGATCAGTTCTATAAGTTCTTCAAGGAAATCAAGACGATCAACATCAAGAACATACAAATCCAGTGAAGAATCATTTCAGCCAGCTCGTTCATCAAGAATCTATCATGTGCTGCAGAATTGAAGAATCTAAATTCTCATATAAGTCAGATTACAAAATTGTTGTTTTCTGAGATTATTTTCTTTCTTATTTACCTCTTCATTTGTAAGATCTCTTTGAGATTTGAGTGGGTAGGAGATAAATTCTCTGAGTTGTAAGCCTGATTTATAAAGGATGAGGTAGGGTTCTTGAGAGACCTGAGGTAGATGATTTGTATGGGATCACTAAGGTGTAAGCTTGTGTTATAAAGGCCGAGGTAGGGTTCTTACGAGGCCTGAGGTAGGAGATTGGGTGGATCTCTGAGGTAGGACCAGTGGGTCTGAGTTGTAGGTTTCTTAACAGAAACTAAGCATGTAGGATCTTTTGATCTGAGTTGAAGAGGAGGATATATAACCTTATATAGTACATTGATAGTGAGGAATAAGTGGGAAAGTGGATGTACCCTAGATAGGGGAACCACTATAAATTCTCTGTGTACTGTGGATTACATGTGTTGTGTTTTGTGGGTTGCTTGTGATGTGTACTTGTGAATGTTTAATTTCATGATTCTACTGAACAGTTAATCTAAGTGAAAAAGAGATTTAAAATACACCTATTCACCCCCCCCCCCTCTAGGTGATTAACTACCCATAGATTTATCTTTCAAAGTCCTCCACTTAAATATTTAATTTCAAGTAGCTTGTTAATGATCTTGGTGTCTCTTCTCGATCTACATATCACTCCACTCCACTGTGATAATACCGGAGTCATTCAAATTACTCTAAACCCGATAAAACACTTACTCTTCAATTATATCGGGGTAGATACTTTCTTCCTACATGAGCACTATGACCATGACAATCTTAATCCCTCATATATTCCTTCTGAGTAATGTGTTGAAATCGGAAATTTAGTCTTTATGGAGTTCACCCTCGGGGAAGGGGAGATCACGCACCTACTTCTCTCCTGCAAGCAAAATGACAAGGAAAAAGAACAGGGGACTGACCCAAGGGCTCGGCGCGGAGTACCCACCACACACCCGGAAGATCTCAGACTGTTTCCCCTCCTTAGACAAATGTCGGGCTAAGGTACCTCAGAAAGCGCTAGAAGGCAGGGAGACAAGTGAGCATGCCTTTTTAGGTACCCCTTGGGTCCTATTTATAGATTTCTTAAAATGGCCTGCAAATAGCCAACCTCTGTTGGTCTGAACAGCTATGTGCAGCCCAACTAGGCCTGCCAACAGCACAACTCCACTGTTCTAGCTGGCTATGGGCAGGACAGGGCTCGACGAATGGTAAAAATACCTCGCAGATCATTGGGCGAGTATCCATCAACAACCTCTACTCAGCGAGGGCGGTTAGTGCTCTATGGAGCCGGCACTCGCCACTTCCGCTCAGCTTTTGGCGAGTACGTGCCCGGCCTGCCCTGCTCGCTTGCCGCGAGTTCGTTGAGCGGTCAGAACTCGGCGAGCATCCCAGGGCTGGAAGAACGGCCCAGAGATTGACAAAAGCCCCAGAGCTCGACAAAATTCCTAGCGCTCGACGAATATCTCAGAGCTCGACGAAAGGCCCAGAGCTCAACAAAAGGCCCAGAGCTCCACAAATAGCCTAGAGCTCGATGATTAGCCCAGAGCTCGACGAAAGGCATAGAGCTCGACAAAAGGCCTAGAGCTCGACGAACAACTCAAAGCTCGACGAATAACCCAGAGCTCGACGAAAGGCCCAGAGCTCGAAGAACAGCCCAGAGCTCGACGAAAGGCCCAGAGCTCGACAAATAGCCAAGAGTTCAACGAACGGGGCTTGACAAATACAATCCCGCCTCCCAAAAGTGTCTCACCCCGCCTGGGCAAGTCGGAGATTGCCGAGTTCTCCCCCCCTGCCGAGCTCGCCCAGGGACTCAGACTACCCGACTTGGCCGGTCTGGCTCCTGCTGACCCACTCGCCGGATACAGGGTTGTACACAATCCCTGCTCTTTGCGAGGTTGGCTCAAGCTCGGAAAGAAACATCCAACCCCACAGGATTCGATGAGTGTGGTAGGAACCAGAGAATCTTTCGGTGGGGTCCACTAGTGGCTATAAATATGCACCTGCGTACCTGGGTGACCTTTGCCATTCCCTTTGCTATGAACTTATCGATGTGCCTTTCCCCAAGGAGTTCCAAGAGAGGCTTATGAGGGCTTTCGAGGTCTCCTCTGCTCGTATCGCCAACTTGACTGTTGTTCCTCTTAGCATCCCGCAGAGCATACCAGTAGAGTTCAATTCTTCTAAGAGGGCGAAGCCATGTACCCAAGCGGTCGAGCACATCCTCCAAGACTTAAAAATGACCCTAGAGCCTGAGGTCGGCTCCTCTACTCTGCCTGCCCCTGAGAAGGAGAGAAACTTCATCGATCTCTACACTGACCCGGACAGCCGACGGGGGTAAGGCAAAGTCACCTCGCCGCGGGCCAAGATCCTTCCTGACGACCCGAGGTTTAAAATTCTTGATGTTCGTCTGCAGCACCCGTCCCTTTCCTTTGGGACTCTAGGGCTGGACTCACAGAGGCCGGATTCGCCATCCCGCGCCTTCTTCTCTCAGTAACTCGTAAGGACTATGGGGAGAGGTGCTGAGGTCACCCTCATGCCGAGCTTCAGCCTCCTCCCGCCAAGAACTCACCCTCCGGGCTGTGGCAAAAATTTGAGGCTGCCTCCGCCCCGCATTTCATTTGAGGCATCGAGCTCGTCAGGCAAGTTGACCTTCGGTAATTCTTATATTGTGATTTTCCTGGGGTGCTCGCCCTTCACACTAATATTTAACTGCCTTTGCAGCTCCTTCTAGTCAGTCTGAGGTTGACGATTCATCGGGGCCAGCCTGCTATTCGCCCCTCCCATCTCCAAGCTCCCTAAACTCCTTCCTGGGTTTTGAGGTGGAGAACGACGAGCTGACGAGGAGGGGATCAGGCTCCTCAAGAAGCTGGTGTGGGGCTGTGTAAGGTGTAGGAGTACAACGAGGCATTGCAGCGCGACTATGTGTGGTTCGTTGATGAGGTGAGGAGGCCGGCGGGAGAGGCGACGTCCCCTTCTCGGCTCATGGACGATATCAAAGAGGGCCTCCAGATCACTCAGAGGAGCTTGGGGTAGATTCACGAGCTCCGCGACTCGCGCCGATCGGCAGGGAAAGAGACGCGAGGTTGGGGTAGATAGAAATGTCTCCCTTGTCGAGCCAACCGGCACTCTCCTTTTTCCCCCTCAGCTCGCGCATACTGAACTTGTTGTATTTGATTTTATTCTGCGTTTGATTTTTCTGGACAATATTCTTCCCCGGTCTGTAATAACTTAGAATATTCTTAGATTTTACTGCTTGCTATTCAAATATATTATCCTTCAGTTCGGCATGTGATACGACAGATCTTGGAAGTCGGTGAGCTGGGGTCGGCGAGCTGAGTCAGGCGAGCTGGACTGTTCGGTCGGCTCGGCCTTGGACTACTTTTACTATAAATAGGCCCCCTCACCTACCCCCGACTTATTTCTTTTATTGCCTTCATACTCTCATTCTTCTCGCCTTTTTTTATTACTGGTACTCGTGCCCTAATATTTCTGTGAGCATGGGTAAGACCAATCCCGATTCTGATGACCGCTCCAAATATGCTCAGCACTTCACCGACTACTGCTTCTTCGAGGAGAGCACGACTGAAGAGGAGTTCGCAGAGTTCACAGTCAGCTTCCTGCCCCCTGGCTTTGAGGTGCGCCAGCCCAGGGAGGGCGAGGCCGTCAACACGTTCTACCCCCAGGAGCTTGCCTTCCCCATCTCGCATTTCGAGGTGGGGTTGCGCCTACCGCTCTGGCCTAAAATATGCCAGATCATGAAATACTACGCACGATGCCCACGCAAATCAACTTGAATGCCATCGCCATGATGGTGGTGTTCGCTTGCTTCTTCCGCAGGGAGAGAATAGAGTTCAACCTGACCGTGTTTAGGAAACTCTTCACTTACAAGGCGACTTTTGATGGCATCGCCTACTTCGGGGGCTCCTTCCTCAGAGTTTGCGAGATTGCGAGCAAGCACCATAATTTGATGATGAAGATTGTCTTCATCAAGGGTGACCTCGGCAATATACCCTACTCGCCTCAGCAGAAGGGCGAGTAGGTATACCGACCCTCCACCGTATTTGACAACGATGTCAAGCTCACAAAGTTCTTTCTCCACAAAGACTTCGAGGTCGTCTTCCTATGAAGGGGCCTCGACTCGCTCCTCCTCGTCCATCCTCACGAAGGTATATGTTTTCTCCTCTTTCCAAGCTCTCAGAATCGATGGAATTTTTCTGACAAGTTTCTTGTGCAGGGGAGCGACTGATCCCCGAGAACCCGCCCTTCGTGGACTCAGGGCTACTCCCTAAAACCCTCGCCCTCCATAAAGTGGTTGCAGCCGCCTGTTGAGACGAGCCATCATCATCCAAGTCCCCCCCCCCCCCCGTCTGACAAGAAATGGGTTGACCCCGTGGGGTCGAAGTCACCTCGCATCCTCCGCAGAAGAAGTTGAAGGCGATTGTGGTTTCTCGGGCAAGATAACAACAACAACATCAAAAACCAAAATACATGAGCTCGCCCGAGCCCTCCCAGGATGGATCATCGGAGAGCCCGCAAAAGGAGAGAACTGACAAAGGGTAGGAGGGAGGCGAGTTCTTCGCTCCTCCTACAGTCAAGAATACCTCGGCCCACGAGCCAAGTCCGCCGAAGAGTCACCCCTTCTTCGGCCTTGGGGGAAGGTGGAAAGATTCGGGCGGCGAGCCCATGGTCCAATGGGATGAGTCGGCTCACAAAATCTTCGTTTCCACCCTCCAACCCTCCTGGAATTACCGCCAGCTTTCCTCTGGTCATGCCTATGCGCTCTACTTCGGCCTCTATGGGCGCGAGGATGTCGCGGCCTACAAGCGCATGACCCTGCGCTAACTCAGCCACAAGGGCTTGCAGGAGCATATGCGGGCACTAGAGCTACACCACATAGTGGTCCATTGCGGCTTCAACCTCAGCCACCTTCTGCAGAAGGCTGAGCAGAAGTGCGACATTGCCCAGGACCAGGTCATCGACCTAGAGAGGAGGCTCGGCATTGCCGAGGATTTACTCTCAAAAGGCGTTGGAGGGCTGGTAAGCACTGATCACCCCTTTCTCCTTTTACTTGGAATTTTCCTGCCTTAGATTTTCCTACACATTTTGCCTCACAGGATGTCGAGGCCGCTAGGGAGCTGTGGACTCGCGCCATCGGGCTGGAAGAGGAAAACAACCGGCTGTGTGCTCTGAAAGATGGTATGGTAATACCATTTGAGGGGTTAGATCGGCTTAGCTATAGAGGGGGGGTGAATAGAGATTTTAAACCCTTTTAACAGAATTAAATTTGTGGAATTAAATAGTAATATTACTATGTATAAAAGGTGAAGTGCAAAAAATAAAACTACAGCACACGGCACAATAAGTAAAGGCTAGCAACATAGAAGACATAAGAAATTTATAGTTGTTCCCCTAAACCTAGTTACATCCACTCTTCTACCATCCTGGTAGGAATCCACTCAGGTTTTTGTTCAGGTGCCCTGCCACCAATCAGGTTTTTGCTCAGGTGACCTGTCACCACGAGATCTATTTCAAGGGAGATCTCACAACCCTTTAGGCTTTTGATCAGGTGCTCAAAACCCAAATCAAGTCTTTTGATCAGGAGACTTGCAACCAAGGTGAATAACTTTTGAAGGGAGTTAAGAAACCCTTTATACAGTGGGTGAAAATACAAAAAAACAATATGGAGTTCATCTCTTTTTCAAATAACTGAGAAGACTAGTGGATTTTCTTGATGATGTCAAAGCTCCCCCTGAGATAGAAATTTGATCAGGAAGATGGAAGCTTTGTAGGGTGTGTAGGTCTTCGTGAGAATGATCTCCAGAAAGCTTTAGACTAATAGTGATGGTTGTCTCTTGAAACCCTTTGGAGAACCAGAAAACTGATGATGAAGAAATGTTCACAGTCTCTTGTATATTCTCAATACTGTCACTTCTTCCCTTGTGATATTCTCCAGGCTCTTAAAAACTTGTTTTATATTTACTATATTTTCCTGCAGTAAGGTTTGAATTTCCTTCCTTAATTGACTGTGATTTCTTGGAACTTGGACAAACGTCTAGAAGGCCAATAAATTAATTCCTTAACTGTCCCAAGGAATTAGCTGTATATTAACTATGTGAATTCCAATAATTAATGTTGTCATTTTAACGGCTATATTCAGAGAATATAAGCATTAATTACTCAAAGTAAAATAAGCAAAAATATAAGCCTTAGTCAATCTGAAATAACTGCAGAGAAATAGAAAATGAATTGACAGTTATCGTCGATCTGATATCCAAGATCGTCGAACTCAAACCTATCATTCGTTGAGCTGAGCCTTGATAACTCTGAACTGAATTATTACTTTCCATTATGGGCTCCAAGTTCGTCAAACTGAGATAGAAGAACGTCGAACTGAATCCTAATAGAAGATCAGAGTTCGTCGAGCTCAGTTCATATTTCGTCAATCTCAGTTCAGAGAAGTGACTCTTAGATCGTCAAACTGAGAATGAAGATCGTCGATCTCACTTCAGAGTTCGTCGAACGCCATCTACAATAAAGAAAATTCTTCCTTATTCTGAATTCTTCAGTCTTCTAAGTCTTTTGAGGGATTGGTCTGATCAATATGACTTGTTGACCTACCCTATAATCTAATGAAGACCTATAAAGACTATACAAAGTGGGTCAATCTATGCAACCCTTATAGTGAACCTTAGCACAAATCCCTAAAATAGGTGGGGTTCCAACAATCTCCCCCTATTTGGGTGAGGTCACTATGTACAATGCATAAAACAAAGAAAATATAAACATAAAACACAACAACAGATATCTAACAGAATTAACAGAAAATTCAGTAGATATAACTGTATATACACAGAGAATGAAAATTATTCTAAGGACAGTCAGAAGGAGGAGCAGAAGAAGATTTAGTAAACACAATTTTCCTGAAAGGATTTTTTGCTTCATGCTTGGACATTTTCAGGTCTTGAGCTCCAAGAAGTGTTACAGTTGAGGCTCTTGGAACAACAGCTTCTGGATGTACCTGCATGTAAGCATTAGGTTCAAAAAGTTGTTTATCTACCTCAAATTTTTCAAGTTCCTTTTGTCTATAAGTAGACATGGTAGTAAACTGAGATGGATCAGCTCCTTCTTTCCTTGCTTTATTCATCTATGATAAGCCTATAGTCTCATGGAGTCTTATCATTATGAAGTTAGAATCTAACTCAGGTTCATATTCTGGAGATGGAGGTCTCCCTGGGTCTGCTTTTGAAACATCCTGAGCAGATCTTTGAGCTTTCCTGTACATTGTAGACTATTGCTGAAAGTTTGTAGAAGGATGATTCTTTGTATATTTTCCAGCAAAATAAGAGCTTGGAGGTCTACATTCATTATACTTTTCAGCATATCTGCCTTGGTGATGTATTCCTCTCCCACTAGAGTAGCCACCTCTGGAATAAGTTCTAGAGGATCCTCCTTGACTGTGAGGGGCATAGGGCTTTGATTGCTGGGAGGAGGTTGACCTAAATGCAATATTTCCTGAGGCACCTGTAGGAGGAGGAGGTGAGTCCATCCTGATCTTCTTAGTAGGAGCTCCACCAAACTTCGTCCTATCCTTCAGCTGTTTATGTTGGTTCTTAAATAGCTACATCCAGTATGGAGTGGTTGGAGTCAAAGGAAAATTATATAAAATATAATAAGGAATATCCTTCTTAGAATTGTCAGAAGGGGCTACTGCAGCCTTAGATACCCCTTTCTTCTTCTTTAATTTCCTTTTCCTGGACTTAGTATTCTCTAAGTCATCAGAATCCTCTGATTCATCTTCACTGGAATAACTTGGAGGTATATTGTATAAATCATCAATCTGCCTTAATTGCTCTGCTGAAAGAGACACTCCTTGTGCTAGAGCTAGAATTTTTAAACTTTCCTCTAGAATTTGTTTTTCCTCAACAATCTGCTTATCTTCAACCATGTCTTCATCTTAAACTTTATCCATGTCAGGGATTCGAGAGGTGGAGAAGATAAAAGTAGGAGGTAAAAAAGCCATGGGCTCAGAGAGTTCAGTCTGAAGGACTAGAGCAATCTCAATCTCTGGAAGCTCTTGAACTACAAAACTATCCAGAATGGCCTGTAGATTTATGTGCTCACTAGAGCTATATAGCAGACAATGTCTGTGCAATACTGAGGAGAAACAAATGAAAGAATGTTTATGTATAGGAGGTCAAAAGAATTTAGAATTGAATTCATGTCAACTGCTGGAGAGATGGAACAGTCTCCAGAAAGAATGACCAAAGAATCATTAATCTCTGCAGAAACTTCATCCAAGAAATCTATAAGCTCTGCATCTGGTATTTCAGTATCAACAGTCTCTATTGCTTCTGATATTATTGCTGCTGCTAAAACTGCTGGAGGAGAGACTTCTTCATTGAACATCTCCCCCTGCCTGGTATCAGGAATTTCTGATGTCAGACCCCTAGATGAAGAAGGGCCTGAAATTGAAGCAAGCTAAGTAGAGAGAGAGGTGATGGAGAGAATTAGAGGTACAATGGCAGCCTTTATGAGAGATTTGATGCTAGGGGTGAGAAGAGAGATGATGGTAGATGGATCAGATTAGGATGATGGAAGAGATGAGGTGGTGATGACACATGAAGTATAGATATTGAATGAAGTCGATGAAGGTGAAGGTAGAATTATATTGGGGATGACCGGAGGGATGTCAGGTGGGATATCCATAGGCATGTCATCAGCCAATAGAGATGTTGAAACAGTTTGTATTGTTGATTGGGATGGTGATGGTGTTTGTGTTTGAATAAGATTGAAGGAAGGTGACATCTGTGTAGATACAGAGATGGTGGATGGGATTTCCTCTAGGTAGTAAGTTAGAGGAGATGAAGGAGGTGGAGATGGAGAGGGAGTAGATATGACTATGGAGACAATAGGGATGGAGGGTTGTTGAGGAGGTGGTGTAAGTGGTAGTCTAGGAGAAGGTGGAGGAGGAGAAATTCTTGGTTCCTCTTCATTTGTAGGTGGGGAATTGACTCTTGGAGTCCTTATGTCCTCAAAAATTCTAGAGGAAGAGGAGGCCCTGGAGGTCTTGATGATGGTCCTCTCCCACTTCACAAAGAGGGCTGAGGTCAGCCTCTTGGAAGCATTTATGAAAACTGTTGGGGAAACCAATAGTTGGGGAAATTTTTCCTGGAGGAAGATGCCCAATGTCCTCCCAAAAAAAACTTCTCTTTTGTTATTTTTCTTATTTATCATGTCAAACAATATAATGCTCCAATTTACTGATTTCTTATTCTCCAGCGCACCCATCATCAAGAACTGGTGCCTGGTTATATAGTCATGAGCGGTGTTCTTCCCGAGCACCACCTTGCCGACCACATCAGCGAGAAACTTGTACTCCACCGACAAGTTCTTTTTCAGCAGCTTACTAGGGTTTCCCTCAGAGTGACCCATCCTTATAAGCATCTCAGAAATCTAAGTCGAATCCATTTCAAAATCATCATCACCATTTACAAAACCGAAAACTTCAGATAAAATATCAGGAATTAGAATAACCTCCTGTCTAGATATGGTTCCGACTAGGGTTTGTGCGTTTGGGGATGAAGATGTAAAAACCCATTCCTTATTTCTGCAACTGGAAGCTTCATCCTTGTAGTTCATAAATTTTTGAAGGTGCGGCTCATCGAACAGCATCAGTATGTCCTGGAAGTTTTGATCGGTGTGCTTGAAGGAATCCATATCTATATCAAAACAAGCATTAATCTTCATCCAGGAAAGAGTTGCCGCCGAAATCGCCATTGAAATCGCCTACAAGGAGAAATAGAGAAGAAGTGCAAAAGGAATTGAAAGCGCGGGACGGATTTCGTCTAAAACCTAGATTATAAGGTTTTTAGAAGATAAAAAGACGATCTCAGTCCTACGAAAAAGAAAAGATCTTCGATCTGAGTTCGACAAAATATTTTAATAGAAAATGAGTTCGTCGATCTAAGTCTAAAGAAGATGAAAAAATCGTCGGTCTCCGTTCGACGATAAATTCACTAAAATAGGGATCGTTGATCTCCGTTTGACGAAATCGGTTTCACTAAGTAGTGGTCTTCGAACTCTGTTCGACGAGCTCTTCACGAGGAGTTCGCAGATCGTCAATCTCCGTTCGATGAACTGTCAACAAATCATCGACCACAGACAAAATTTAAATTAAATCTTCTCTATTAATCATTCCTAACTGATTTAAGAAGAACAAATGTTTCTTCTCATCCAATGGCTTGGTGAAGATGTCTGCTCTTTGTAGATCAGTGGAGATAAAGACATGATTAATTTTCTTTTTGTCTACACAGTCTATAATGAAATGATGTCTTATTTTTATATGCTTGGTCCTACTATGATGCACTAGATTTTGTGTTGTGGATATAGCACTGGTACTATCATAATATATAGTTGAATTATTTAAGTTGTATCCATAATCCAGTAGTTGATTCTAAATCCACAAAATCTATAAGCAATAACTGCCAGCAGCTATGTATTCTGCTTATGCTATTTAAGTGGACACAGAAGTTTGCTTCTTACATAACCAGGACACCAGCCTATCACCAAGAAACTGACATATTCCTGATGTGCTTTTTCTGTCCACTCTACATCCAGCATAGTCAGCATCTGATAATCCAGTTAAGTCAAATTCTGACTCTTATGGATATAGAAGTCCTAGATTTAGGCAACCCTTTATATATCTCAAGATCCTTTTTAGCAAAATATAGTGAGATTTTTTAGGATTCACCTGAAACCTAGCACAAATGCATATAGCAAACATGATGTCTGGCCTACTTGCTGTGAGATATAATAGAGACCCAACAATGGCCCTATAAATTTTCTGATCAACAAATTTTTCATGCTCATCAGAATCTATCACAGCATTTGCAGCTATGGGTGTCTTCATTACTGAGGCATCACACATCCCAAATCTTTTAATAAGCTCCTTAGCATATTTAGATTGGGAAATGAAGATACCTTTAGGTGATTGCTTCACTTGGAGACCAAGGAAATATGAAAGTTCACCCATGCTACTCATCTCAAACTTTAAATGCATAAGATCAGAAAACCTTTGGCATAGTTTGGGATCAGTTGAGCCAAATATTATGTCATCAACATAGATTTGAACTAACAAAATTTTATCTTTATGATATCTAATGAAAAGGTTCCTATCTATAATGCATCTAGAAAACTTATGCTCTAACAAGAAGCTAGCTAAGGTCTCATACCAAGCTATTGGAGCTTGCTTTAAACCATAGAGAGCTTTATACAATCTAAATACATAAGAAGGATGAGTTGGAGAAATAAAACCTGGTGGTTTCTCCACATATACTTCCTCTTTTAGTTCACCATTGAGGAAAGCACTCTTTATATCCATCTGGTAGACTTTCAACCTCTTATACGCAGCATAAGCTAAGAAAATTCTTATGGCTTCAAGTCTTGCCATTGGATCAAAGGTCTGGTCATAATCAATTCCTTCCTCATGTGAGTATCCTTGAGCCACTAGCCTTACCTTGTTCCTTATAATGATGCCATCAGCATCCAATTTATTTCTGAACACCCATTTGGTTCCAATGACTGGGTATTCTTTGGGTCTAGAAACCAAATTACAAACTCTATATCTCTCAAATTAATTGAGCTCCTCTTGCATTGCAATGATCCAGTGGAGATCTTTCTCTGCATCTTTGATGGAATGGGGCTCAAGTTGTGAGAGGAAACAAGCAAACATCAAGTCAGGGTTGATTTGATGCCTTGTTTGCACACCAGCTGATATGTCTCCAATCACTTGAGATATGGGATGATCTCTAAGTGTGACAAGATCAGTGGGAGGAGTTTGAGTAGCAGCTTGTGGGATTAATTCCTCTTGTGGAATTGGGTTAGCTATTTGGAGGGTGTCAGCAACATCCAAGATATCTTCTTCACTGTCATCTTCAACAGCTAGTGGAGAGGGATTAGATTGCACCTCTTGGGTGAGGTTTATATCATCCAATCTCTCACACAAGTAAGGTACCTGAAATGAGCTACTGGTACAAATTTCTTTCTCCTTATAATACATGTTAGCTTCATCAAAAGTCACATGAACTGATTCCTCAATTTTGAAAGTGGATTTATAAAAAATCCTATAAGCCTTGCTGACTTTGGAATATCCTAAAAAAATTCCCTCTACATCTTTAGCTACAAAATTTCTGATATGTTTCTTGTTATTATTATGAATATAACATATACAACCAAATACTTTAAAATAAGTGATTTTTGGTTTCTTACTTTTAAGTAATTTATAGGGAGTCTTATTCTTAAGTTTATGTATTAAACTTTTGTTCATCACATAGTTTGTTGTGCTCACATCCTCTGCCCAAAAGGAGAGGGGCATGTAAGCATCTGCAAGTAATGTGCCTGCAACCTGAATTAGGGTTCTATTCTTCCTTTTAGCTATCCCATTTTGTTGAGGAGTTCTAGGAGTTAAGAAGCAGTGCCTGATACCTTCCTTCTCACAGAACTCTTGTATAAGAAGAGACTCAAACTTAGTACCAGGATCACTTCTGATCAATGTAACTAGAGTAGAGTACTAAATCTGTATGGTCTTGAGAAAATCTGTAAGAACCTTGAAGTTATCTGACTTAGATCTCAGAAAGAACACCCAAGTGAATCTTGAGAAGTCATCTACAATAACTAGAGTATAAGATTTCTCTCCTATGCTTTGTACAGTAATAGGGCCAAAGAGGTCCATATGTAGCAAGTACAAGATCCTTGGTAAATCACTTTTATTTATAGATTTAAACGTAGATTTAGTTTGCTTGCCTAATTGACAAGCCCTGCAGAAGCCTTCCTTCTTGTAGGGATCAGAAGGCAATCCTCTAACAAGGTTGTCCCTAGAAAGTTTAGCAATATTTTTTAGGTTTACATGACCTAGTCTTTTATGCCACAAATCATTTTGATTGCTAACTTAATTAAAAAGACAAATTTCTGAAATAGCTGATTGAAAATTTACTGCATATTTGTTGCTTTGTCTATTTCCATTTAAAACAATTTTCTTTTCTTTAGTAGAAATAATACAAGAGCTTGAGTCAAAAGATACCTGATAACCTTCATCACATAATTGACTTATGGAGATGAGGTTATGCTTTTATTCCACTTATATATGTAACCTTTTTGAAGGTTACTGCCCCAACCATGACTTCTCCAAAGCCTTCAGTTTGGCCACAATTGGAGTCACCAAAGATCACCTTTGGTCCCAGCTTGGACTTGAAATTAATTAAGTTGTCCTTGCTACCAGTCATATGCTTGGAGCACCCACTGTCCATATACCATTGTTGATTAAAAGCTGGACATCTCTTCACCTGTATAAACAGATGTTAGTGGTTCTTGACCCAGGTTACCTTGGTTCCTTTATTTTTCTGATAAGAAAAGCTGGAAATAGTTGAAAATTCTGGTTGGCTTTTATATCCTAATGGGTGAGATCTCCTAGGTGGAATTTCCCAACTAGTAAAATGATTAATAGGTTGTCTTATCAGATTAAAGTTTTTAATAGAATTGAAATTCTTATTAACTCTGACTGGGTTCAACAAATAATCATAAGTTCATCAATCTGTGTTCGACGAGATGGGATTAGATCGTCGATCTTTGCTCAGAGAATGAATATATTCATTTTCTCTGTCCCACGTTCATCGATCGCTGCTCGAAGAACCATATAAGGTTCGTCGATCGCATTAAGACAAATTTGTATTATTATAATTAGCGTTCATAGATCGTCGATCTTGGTTCGACGAACAATACACATTTCATCGATCTGAGTTCGAAGAAATTTGTTGAACATTATTTTTATTCAGATTTTGATTTTTCTTGTTATTTCTCTTTCAATTTTTGGATTTGTGAAAATTTTCTGTTGTTTGATTATTATATATTACCTCTTTTCCATTATCTGATATAAATTTTATGGGGGTTGATAATATATTCTTCTTAAGTATGGGATGTAAGCTTGATGAAGCGCCTAAGCCCAACTTGTCATTTAGTATAGCATTGGCTGTGCTTGTATGTCCATCATCTTAAGGCCTCTCCCATTGAGAGATTCCTCAAGTTGCTTGGCCTCACATAGTTCTGTTTTAAGAGAAATTATTTGTTCATTTTCTAAAACTAAATCATCTTTAAGCTTAATGTTTTCAGCAAATAGATTATCAAATTCAGTTTGCCTATCTCTAAGTATCTTGATTTCTTTTTTAGATTTTATTAAGTCATTACATAATGCTTTGAATTCAATTTTAAAATCAATAGAATTAAAATCAAAAGAAGAGATTACCTGATCCTCTTCTTACTCACATTCCTCTTCTGATTCCTCAGATTGTATTTCCACTTGATCTTCAGCATCAAGACTGCTGCATGAGGCATTGATTGCCATGAGGTAGACTTACCTTGCCTTGGCTTCTTCTTCATCTTCACTGGAGCTGGAAGATGAAGAATCTTCATCAGTATTACTCCAGGTTTCAACAGTTAAACCTTTCTCCTTTCTTTTATGTTTGCTGGAGAAGTGTTTGCTTGAGTGCCTTCTTGAATTTTTCTTGTTTTCCTTCTCTTTTCTTCTGTCTCTTTTCTAAGCTTCTAGGCATTCAGGTAGAATGTGCACAGGCTTTCTGCATCCAAAGCATACAATCTTCTTTTTAGGAGTCTTGTCATATCTTGGTTTGTCATCATTTTTGGATGACCTTCTCCTGAAATCTTTCTTGGCTAGTTTGTAGAACCTTTTGGCCAGCAAGCTCATCAGCTCTTCATTGGCAGGAAGGGCTCTTGACTCTTCATCAGCCTTGAAGGCTATGTTGTGCTCCTTCCTTGAGGATGTGGAGGTCTTATGTTCAGCAGCCTCTCTGGATTTAATCAACTACTCATAAGACTTGATCTTGCCAAGGATAGATACAGTGGAAATCTCATTTAAGTTTCTGGCCTCCTTGATTGGCCATATCCTGGAATCCCAAGTGTTGGGGAAGCACATTAGAATTTTATCATTTATTTCAGTTAATGAGATGTCTTTATCCAGAGTTTTTAGCTCACTGATGATAACACTTAGTCTGTTAAACATCTCATCCACTGATTCTGAATCTTCCTTTTTGAAGTTCTCATATTGAGAGATTAGGAGAGATCTTCTGTCCTTTTTCTCATCTGATGAGCCTACCACCATCTTGTTTAGAGAGTCCCAAATTTTTTTTACTGAAGTGCATTAAGCCACCTTTTTGAATATGTCATCTGACATGGTTTGAGCCAGTATATTCATAGCTTTTGCATCAGCTATCTTGGCTTTCTTCTGTGCATCAGTCCACTCAGGTGGCGGAACTGCATATGTGTCAGTTGTTGTTGTAGGCACTTGCTGTAGGTTGAGGAGGTACTATCAAAATTGAATTGAAAATATCCTCATCAATAGAGTTCATATAAAGCTTGATTATTGCCTTCCAGATTGCAAACTTATTTAAGTTGCAGACTGGAGGTCTGGTGCTGGCATAATACTTATTTTGTGTCATGTTGTAACAACACATTAGATAGAAGACAATCTAACAAGGATCTTGGTTCAGATGTTAATATGTGAAACCAAAGGAACAGCCCTCTGATACTAATTGAAAGATTGTATGGCAATACCATATAAGGGGTTAGATCAACTTAGCTCTAGAGGGGGGTGAATAGAGATTTTAAAACCTTTTTATAGAAATAAAATTGCGGAATTAAGATAGTAATATTACTATGTGTAAAAGGTGAAGTGCAGAAAAGAAAACTACAGCACACAGCACAATAAGTAAAAGCTAGCAACACAGACGACACAAGAAATTTATAGTGGTTCCCCTAAACTTGGGTACATCCACTCTTCTACCACCCTGGTAGGAATCCACTCAGATTTTTGATCAGGTGCTCTGCTACCAATCAGGTTTTTGCTCAGGTGACCTGTCACCATAAGATCTATTTCAAGGGAGATCTCACAACCCTTTAGGCTTTTGATCAGGTGCCCAAAAACCAAATCAAGTCTTTTGATCAGGAGACTTGCAAACAAGGTGAATAAATTTTGAAGGGAGTTAAGAAACCCTTTATATAGTGGGTGAAAATACAACAAAAACAATATGGAGTTCTTCTCTTTTTCAAACAACTGAGAAGACTAATGGATTTTCTTAATGATGTCAAAGCTCCCCCTGAGATAGAAATTTGATCAGGAAGATGGAAGCTTTGCAGGGTGTGTAGGTCTTCTTGAGAATGATCTCCATAAAGATTTAGACTAATGGTGATGGTTGTCTCTTGAAACCCTTTGGAGAAGCAGAAAATTGATGATGAAGAAATGTTCTCAGTCTCTTGAATATTCTCAATACTGTCACTTCTTCACTTGTGTTATTCTCCAGGCTCTTAAAAACTTGTTTTATATTTACTATATTTTCCTATAGCTAGGTTTGAATTTCCTTCCTTAATTGACTGCTAATTTCTTGGAACTTGGAAAAATGGCTAGAAGGCCAATAAATTAATTCCTTAACTATCCCAAGGAATTAGCGGTATATTAACTCTGTGAATTCCAGTAATTAATGCTGCCATTTGAACGGCTATATTCAGAGAATATAAGCATTAATTACTCAAAGTAAAATAAGCAAAAATATAAGCCTTAGTCAATCTGAAATAACTGCAGAGAAATAGAAAATGAACTGATAGTTATCGTCGATCTGAGATCCAAGATCGTCGAAATCAAACCTCTCATTCATCGAGCTGAGCCTTGAGAACTCTGAACAGAATTGTTACTTTACATTCTGGGCTCCAAGTTCGTCGAACTGAGATAGAATAACGTCAAACTCAATCCTGATAGAAGATCAGAGTTCGTCGAGCTCATTTCATATTTCATCGATCTCAGTTCAGAGAAGAGAATCTGAGATTGTCGAACTGAGAACAAAGATCGTCGATCTCACTTCAGAGTTCGTCGAATGCCTTCTACAATAGAGAAAATTCTTCCTTGTTCTGATTTCTTCAGTCTTCTAAGTCCTCTGAGGGATTAGTTTGATCAATATGACTTGTTGATCTACCCTATAATCTAATGAAGACCTATGACCCTAGACTATACAAAGTGGGTCAATCTATACAACCCTAATAGTGAACCTTAGCCCAAATCCCTAAAATAGGTGGGGTTCCAACATGCTCACTCCGCCGCGCTGGAGGCTCACACCGCCGATGTAACGCCCCCGGCTTTTTCTGTATTTGTTTGATCGTTGTTTGGCGTTATGATGATGCATTTTTGGCCCTTTTGCCATTGTTGGAGCGTGGTCTTAGCTCTTTAGGTTCCTTGAGTGGCCTATTTGTAGCCTGTTTGCAAGATTCCCCAGCTAGCCGGAGTCTGTTTTGGTGACTCGGCTGAGCCTCTTGGGGAATGCTTGTACTTTGGATTGGGAGGTGTTAGCCTGAGTGTTTGATCGTCAGATGTTGTTTTCGACTTTGCCGTTGTTTTCTTAGCTTGGGTGTTTAGCTACGGTGCGAGTTTCGTCGAATTCCGAGATCGTTTGTTTTCGCGTCATTTTGATGTTTGTTGAGATAGGTGGTAGTGTGTTACCAGATTATAGCTATTACTGTGCATGGCTAGGTGGCCGAGCTTTGTAGAGCTTGAGGCTTGTTTGATTGGCTTGTTTTATGGCTATGTGCAGAAAGCTAATTTTATATATATAAATTTATATGAGCTGTGTGTATATATATATATATATATATATATATATATATATGTGTGTGTATTAGCTAGTTTGTCAGCTTGGTGCCCGAATTCCTTGATTCAGTTAGTGGCCGAGTTTTTTTATGTGCTAGAATATTTTATTAGCTATAAGTGAGTGAGTGGGTAGAAGATAATATATAATAGCCTAGCTGGTTTCTGTTGGGTATTGTATCCACAATTACCTGGATTTGAGGAAGCCACCTGTCAAGCTAAGATGAATTCACAATGTATTTGATGATATATCTTTAAGTTGTGCTTGCAGTTATTCCACGCTAAGTACACACCAATGTCAGGGTGCAGTGGGTCAATATATACGGGTCTGCGCAACGTAATCCCTCGTTGAGCTGATCAGTGTGTTGGCCTACGTGTACTCTCTCTATTGAAGTGTACTTACTTTCAAGTACAGGGCTGTGATAGTTAAAGAGCAGACAAGAAGCAAGGATGGGTCAAAGACCAAGTGCAGAGGAAAGAAGAAATCCTCTAAGGAAAATTCGACGGGAATCACTAAGTGATTCTCGCCGATTCGACGGGAATCACTAGTGATTCTCGCCGAATCGTCGAGAATCACTGGCTGATTCTCGCCGACTATCTCCGGCTGAGTCAGCGCTGTTAAGATTTCTACTAAGGCAGAATCGGCGGGAATCACCAAGTGATTCTCGCCGATTCGTCGAGAATCACCGCCCATTCCCGACGATTATTTCCGGTTGGAAAGCTACTATGCTAAGAATTCTTCTAAGTAGAATTCGGTGAGAATCGTAGGTGATTCTCGCCGATTCGTCGAGAATCACCAATAATTCTCGCCGAATTTGCCTTAGGCGAAATTCTGGTGCTTGCTGGACCGGACCAAGTTTCAGGCGCTGTTTTGAACTGAAGCAAGGGTTTCTTTTGGTGGGGCCCACAACGGTCATATTGTATGACCTACTGTATAAATACTTCGGCATTTTTGAACAGTAAAAACAGGCATACACAAGAAAGGAAACTGAGCCGCCGACGTGACCTAGATCACGGATTTCTCTTCCGCCGCTGCCATCGCCGCTCGGGAAGTCAGTCGCCGTCGTTGATCGTGGATACCTCTTGATCTTCCGGCGACAGAAGCTTTGCCAAGCAACGCATCTCACGTGTCCTTTTTGAGATCCTTTGTCTCTTGGTTTGTAGATTTGGAATACCTTCCCTTTCCGAATCGATCGAGACGATTGATCCAAGGAAGACCGTTTGTAGACCTTGCCAGCATAGCTACGAAGGTTGGATCTCTAAAGCTCAGCCGCCGCACTTCATGCCGCCGCCGATCCCGAACGCCAAGCCGCCGCTCTTCTTGCCACCGCCGGTTTCGTGGAGATTCATTCTAAGTGAGAGATAAGGTCGTGGACTCTTCGTATTCGTCAAGAACGTGTCATCGAACGAAGAGGGACACCTAGCACTCCATAAGTAGTTTGTATATGTTGGGTACATTGGAAAATGTGTACCTGATTTGAAGAAGCCTAACTTAGCATAATGATATACATCAAGGTGTATTTGATGTTGTTTAAGTTGAATATGTGCAGGTTAAATGTATGAAAAATTTCTAAGTCCATGTGTCGACACCAGAAGAAGATGTGTCGACACTTCAGGAAGATTGTGTCGACACTTGAAGAAGGCTGTGTCGACACAGAGAAAATGAGTCGACATCAACTGTGTCGACACCGGGAGGCAGTGTCGACACACACAAAATTATAGTCGACATCAACTATGTCAACACCAGGAGGCTGTGTCAACACACAGAGGCATAAGTCAACAACAGCTAAGTCGACACTTAGAGACTGAGTCGACACCTGGCAGAATCAACAATAAGTCTGTGGCTGAAGTAATTGTGTCGACATACAACTATCTGTGTCGACACATTCTCAAAAAAGTTGTGTCAAGAAGCTGTGTCGACATCAAGACATATGTGTCGACATCACAAAGGATTGTGTCGACACTTAATCAAATGGTGTCGACACATTTTAACAATTGTCTCGACACATATTGACAGTTTGTCTCGACACTTTCTGGCAGAAACAAAGACTCCTTGGCTGTTTGAAGAATTGACAGCTGTGGGTCTCTATAGGTTAACTGACGTGATTGACACAGACAGAAGTTTGTTAGGAACTGGACTAGCCGGTTACCAGGAATGAAGGCTATAAATAGACGGATAGAGTCTGAAAGAAAAACACGGAAAACTGAACACTGAATAACAAGTAACAATAAGGAGAAGATCTTTGCAGATCTAAGAAGATATTCTGATTTAACTATCAGAATCTGTCAAAGTAGAATTCAGTCAAGAATTCTGAAGTATCTTCAAGGGACTTGGATAGAGAGAGATCCAGTCAAAAGAAGGCAAGAAAAAAGATGTCTCAGATTTCAAAAGAAACAGATTCTGAACTTATCTGTCAAGAAGATTCAGATTCAAATTCTGAAATCTAAGGAGAAAGCTGCTGATCAGTTTATTTCAAAGAAGATCAACTCAACAAAGTTCAGATTCAAGAAGCTTTGAAGAAAGCTAAGTTCCAGTTGATTTTATCCATCTGGTTTATCAAGAAGCTGATCAAGAACACTGTCTTGTTCCACCTCTCTCTCCAGGAGCAAGATAAAAATATATTTTACTCAAATCTTGTAGGATTTTTTAATAGATCTGAGTTGTAAGCCTAATTTATAAAGGCTGAGTGTAGGAGAGATAATCTCTGAGTTGTAGGTCTTGAATAAAGACTGAGGTAGGGTTGAATTGCCTGAGCTATAGGAGTGTTGTATCACTCTGAGTTGTAGGAACCTTTCCAGGTTCTGAGCTATAGGATCTTAGGATTTGAGTTAAAGAAGGAAGTTTGGCTGAATCTAGCACACTGCTAGATAGGCGAAGGGGGAAAGTGGATGTACCAAGATCTTGGGGAACCACTATAAATACTTGTTGCAATCTGTGATGTGTAGTTCTAGATTGTGTGATTATGATTGCTGAAGTAGCTGCAGAACTCATAGAAAATAGTCTTTAATTACTTAATCATTCTGCCTTAAGTTTGAAAAGAAAATAAGAACCTATTCACCCCCCCCCCCCTCTAGGTGTCTAGGTAATCTTGAAAGTAAAACTATCAAGTGGTATCAGAGGGAGGTTACTCAAAGAAAGACTTAACAGTCTGAGTTAGATCTAAAGGCAGAATCAAGAATCAAGAAAATGGGTTCAGGTGAGAATCACAAGGAGTTGGGATCTATGAAGCTACCCATCTGCAGAAAAGAAATCTTTGGAATCTGGAAGGAAAGGGTTAGGCTGTTTATGGAGGCCTCAGACCCAAGAATTTATATCACAGTGAAAGAAGGTCCATATATTCCAATGAAGATTTCTGTATTAGATGCAAAATCAGAAAACTCCTAAGGATTTTTCAGAAATGACAAAGGAGGAAATCATCTTAGCCACTATGGACAAGAGAGCTCAAAACATCATAGTTAGTGCAATAGATGATTCCACCTTCCAAAATCTGATACATTGTAAGACCTCCAAAGAGATGTGGGACACCTTGATTGTCTATATGGAAGGATCTGAAGAAGTAAGACAAGACAGAAAATCAATGCTCAACCAAGAATATGAGAGCTTCAGACAAGGAAAGTCTGATAGCATAACTGAGTGTTATAAGAAATTCTATAGGATTGTGAATGAACTAATGTCCTATGGAAGAGACTTCAGTACATATGAGCTGAATGACAAGTTTCTCAGATCTTTAACAAAGGATTAGGATACCAAAATATGTGCCATTAGAGAAGTGGTCAAGTTAGCTGATATTTCTCCTCCAACCTTGTTTGGAAAATTGCTTTCATATGAAATGCAATTGATGGCTAGGAAGGAGGAAGAAAGAAGTACAAAAGGTGAGCATAGATCTATGGCTTTCAAAGTTGAAGCCACTAGAAAGAAAGGGAGGATGTCTTCATCTCCTCTCAAGGAAGCTACATAAGAAATAACAGAAAATTCAGATAGTCAGAAATCAGGGAGCAGTGACTCAGATACTGACTTTGCTGCCTTTACAAGACAGTTTCAAAAGTTCTTGAAAAAGAAGCAGTGGAAGTCCATGCCCTCCACATCACAGCCAGTAGATGAGTACTATCAGAAGAGAAAATCCTCAAGAAATGAGAGAAACAGAACTAAGCCTAGCAAAGCCATAACTTCTAAGATTGTTTATTATTGCTGCAATAAGACTGGACATATGGTAGCTGAATGTCCAGAAAAGAGAAAGGAGTCAGTAGACAGAAAAAGAACTCAACATAAGGGCAAGAAGGAGAAATCTTTTGTTGCAAAGAAGGATAAGAGTCTTTCAGATCAGTCCTCATCAGAGTCAGAATCTGAAGCAGAAGCATACATAGGATTGTATGCAGCCAATGAAGAAGAGGAATTTCTGCAACTGATGGATTCCATTCATGATCAAGAAGACAAGGAATGCATGGGTCTGATGGCTGAGTTAGAAGATAACCAATACCAGGATCAGCCTAGTCCTAGTAAGGTACAAAAGGTTTCTAGTTCTTCTGATTTTAGTACTGGTTCAGAGTCAGATTCATCTACATCAAGTGATGTGAATGGATCTAAATCTGAAGGTGATATTCATCAGTTGATGGATGAAGATAGGGACTTATTGCAGGCTCTTAAGAAAAGCAAGAACCTAGTCAAAACTCAGGCTCAGGAAATTGCTGATCTTAAGGTGGCTGCAACTGAGTTTGAAAAAGTAATGGATCAAAAGTTAAATGAGATTGCCAAACTGAAAAATATAACCTATATTCAGATGGGCACAATCAAATATAATAATGATCAAATTAAGAGTCTGGAGGCCAGACTAAGAATAGAGAAAGATTTAGTGGCTAGTTACTCTAAGCCAAAATCTGTCTTACCTTTAATAGATGAGTTTGTGGCTCAAAAGGGTAAGGCAGGATTAGGCTTCAAAGGTAACCCCAGGGCTGCCTAATTCAAAAGAAAAGGTAAAGCTCTTGTCCAGCCTCTAAACCTTTCAGTCCCAGTTATGTTTAGAAAGGTGCAAGTGCCTTCTAACAAATATGATCTTGAGAATATTCATGGTCATATTAAGACTAATGTTCAGATAAACAAGGGTGTAAATGCCAATAGGTCTACCCATATTCATAAACCCCATGGTTATAAGAAATCTGTGGGTGAAGCTGCAGCAGTACCAGCACTGGACAGAAATTCTTCTGTCAAGGGTGTATCAAGACCTAGATACAACAAGTTTGAATGTTGGTGTTGTGGCAAGAGAGGCCATTTTGCCTTAGACTGCTGGCATAACACAAATGTAAAGAAGAACAATAGTCTACCAGTTAGAAGAGTTGTTGGTAGTCTTAATATGAATGGTGCTAACCTGAACCAAGGACCCAAGACATTCTTGGGCTCTAAGGGAAAGTAATTCTGTATTGCAGGAAAGTCCAAGTTGTCATGCCCATATATGGTACTTGGACAGTGGATGTTCCAGGCACATGACTGGAACAAAGGGGCTGCTGAAGGAGTACACATCTGTCAAAGATGGACCTAAAGTAATCTTTGGTGGATCTGAAAGAGGAATCATCAAAGGGTTTGGTAACATTTCTTCAAACCAAATTACTATCACCCAAGTGGCTTATGTAAAAGGTTTGAAACATAATCTGATTAGCATAAGTCAGCTGAGTGATCTTGGATATAACATTTCATTTGTTAAGGATGGATGTCATATCAAAAGGTCAAGTGATCAAAAGATCATATTGACTGGGTATAAAAAGAGAAATGTTTATTGTCTTAATTTTGTATGTGAGAACAAGGCTTCTCCCATCTGTCTTGTAGCTGATGATAATGCATCTCATTATATCAAGTGGCACAAGAGGTTGGCTCATCTTAACTACAAGACAATTGGCCAACTCTTCAGCAAAGAGTTAGTGAGGAATGGTCCTCAAGTTAAGTGTATAAAGGAAGGGATATGTTCTGCTTGTCAAAAGGGCAAGCAGACAAAATCCTCCTTTCATAGTCTTGAAAACAAGGATTCTATGAGGTGCTTATACCTCTTACATATGGATCTTTTTGGTCCTATGCCAGTTCATAGTCTAGGTAGGAAGGTCTACACTTTTGTGGTTGTAGATGACTATTCTAGATATACATGGGTGTTCTTTCTGAGACAAAAATCAGAAACCCCAAGTGTCTTACGTAGTTTTGTGAAACAAATTCAGAATGAACAAAACAGTACAGTAGTCAAAATCAGAAGTGACCATGGCACTGAATTTCAATCTGAAAGTATGACAAAATTATGTGAAGACTTTGGGATTTTCCAAGAGTTCTCCTCACCTAGAACACCTCAGCAAAATGGTATTACTGAAAGAAAGAATAGGACATTGATTGAAGCTGGTAGAACTCTATTGAGTGACACCTCTCTTCCAGAATATTTCTGGGCTGAGGCAGTAAACACTGCATGTCATGTGATCAATAGGGCTTCTATCACTAAGTGCCACAAAAAGACTCCCTATGAAATTATGAAAGGTAGAAAACCAAATCTATCCTACTTTAGGATCTTTGGTTGCAAGTGCTATATACTTAACAATGGCAAGTCATATCTAACTAAGTTTGCTGCCAAATCCCAAGATGGGATATTTGTTGGGTACAGCATAAATAGTAAGGCCTATAGAGTCTTCAACTTGACTACTCAAGTTGTAGAAGAATCTGTACATGTTGTGTTTGATGAATCAAGATTAATCAACTGTGAGTTGCCTTGTAGTTCATACAGTCCAATAGGTATAAGCAAAAGGATGGACAAGCTTTCCATTGCAGAAGCATCAAATGCAGATGAAGCAGTGGAAAATGAAGGCTACTGTCCAGGGGGAGTACAAAACTCTATAGAAGTTGATGATAACCAAGTAGTACAGCATGATGAAGGAGCTGGAGATGTTCAACCTGAAGGAAATCTACCACCAGCCATAAGACATCTAAAAGATCATCCAGCTAATCAAATAATAGGTGATCCAAGTCAAGGAGTGCAGACTAGAAGTAGAAATCTGAGCACAGTCCTGCACTCAAGTTTCCTATCTCAAATGGAGCCTAAGAAATTTGAAGAAGCCATCCAAGACCAACATTGGATTAATGCTATGCAAGAGGAGATTAATCAATTCAGAAGGTGCAAAGTCTGGGAGCTTGTTCCTAAACCAAAAGACCACAACATCATTGGAATAAAGTGGATATTTAGGAACAAGTTGGATGAGAGTGGAGTAATTGTAAAGAACAAAGCAAGACTGGTTGCTAAAGGATATAGACAGGAAGAGGGAATAGATTTTGATCAGACATTTGCCCCAGTAGCAAGACTGGAGGCAATCAGGATGTTTCTTGCCTATGCTGCATACCAAGGATTCAAGGTATACCAAATGGATGTGAAATCAGCATTTCTGAATGGAGATCTAAAAGAAGAAGTCTATGTGGAACAGCCATCAGGTTTTGTACACTCTCTTAAACTTGATTATGTTTTTAGACTTAGGAAAGCTTTATATGGGTTAAAGCAAGCCCCAAGGGCTTGGTATGATACCCTGTCTACTTTCCTTATTGAGAACAAATTCTCAAGAGGCAAAATAGACAAGACTCTATTCCTTAGGGAGTCTAAAGGCAAGATAATCTTAGTCCAAATCTATGTGGATGACATAATTTTTGGGTCTACAGAGAACAACCTTTGCAAGAAGTTTGCCAAACTTATGCAAAGGAAGTTTGAAATGAGTAGTATGGGGGAACTTAAGTTCTTCTTGGGACTCCAAGTAAGACAGACTGATGATGGCTTGTCCATATCCCAGTCTAAGTTCACCAAAGAGTTGATAAAGAAATATGGTATGGAATCTTCCTCTACCATGAAAACTCCTATAGGAACAAATATGCTTATATGTAAAGATGATACAGGTAAGCCTGTAGATGAGTCTTTGTATAGAGGAATAGTTGGTTCTCTAATATACCTCACAGCTAGTAGACCAGATA
Source organism: Platanthera zijinensis (assembly GCA_039513925.1). Lineage (NCBI taxonomy): Eukaryota > Viridiplantae > Streptophyta > Magnoliopsida > Asparagales > Orchidaceae > Platanthera > Platanthera zijinensis. Next base: position 197,443,424 of record CM077082.1, read on the forward strand.
TTATGTATGCTACATGTGTCTGTGCTAGGTACCAGGCATGCCCTAAAGAATCTCATTACATTGCTGTTAAAAGAATTTTGAGATATTTAAAGGCCACACCAAATCTAGGCCTTTGGTACCCTAGGAATGGAGATTTTCAACTAATAGGTTATTCAGATGCAGATTTTACAGGCTGCAGAGAAGATAGAAAAAGTACTGCAGGTACATGTCAATTTTTGGGAGGAAGGTTGATATCATGGAGTAGTAAGAAGCAGACTAGTGTGGCAATATCCACAGCTGAGTCTGAGTATGTTGCAGCTGGAAGTTGTTGTGCACAACTTTTGTGGATTCAGCATCAACTAAAAGATTATGGTATCTAGGTAAGTAGAACACCTTTATTATGTGATTCTAAAAGTGCTATTTCTATTGCAAATAATCCTATTTCACATAGTAGGACTAAGCATATAGAAATAAAATACCATTTTCTTAGAGAACATGTAGAAAAAGAAGACATCTCACTAGAATTTGTTAAGACAGATTATCAAATTGCAGATGTATTTACTAAGCCTCTGGATGAAACAAAATTCAATAGATTTAAAATTGAATTAGGCATGCTAACTATAGATTAGTTTAGCAAAATTTGGCTAAGTAAAGCTGTGTTGACAGATTCAGGATTTAAGTGTCAACACAGAGGATTTGTGTTGACAAACTCAGAAAAACGGTGTCGACACAGAGTAGATGTGTCGACACATCAGGGATTTTATGTCGACATAATCTAGAGAGACATGTTGACACAACTAGAGTATTGTTGTCGACTTATTCAGAATTTGTGTCGACACATATTGTCTGTGTCGACACAATTTGACTATTTTTGCCCGCATTTTGATCTTCTTGGCATAGAAGGGTATAAATTGGTCACAGCCGTATTTTATCAACACGCTCACCAGGGTTTCGAGACAAAAACCTTGTGTGTCGACAATCCTTCTTCTCTCTTTTCTCAAGCCTTCTCAACGATTCAATGGCGCCAAAGATCAAAGATTCCATCAACGAGGGATATGAACTAGTTAGGCATGCGTTCGACGATGCAGCTCCAGAGATTAAGATGGTGGTGTCTCTTCTCATAAACAATGGAGTTGAATTCCTTGCCTCAGAACCCACCAAGGTCTGGAAGAAGGAAGTTCTTGCATTCTACAAAATCGCATCTGTGGATTCTACTGGTATGAAAATCAAATCAACTATTCAGGACACAAGAGTCAAGGTGACTCAGAAGCGATTAACCAGAATCCTTCATCTTCCAAGGATAAACGATGAAGAGGAGGTTTTAGCCTCACAAATAAGGCAAACACTTCAGTGGTGTGGACTAGAACCCACCATGAAGATTGATGCTGCCTTCAATCGAAAAGGCATGAATAATCAGGGTAAATTCATTTCTGAAGTTATTGGGAAAGTGGTGTTGTGCAAGACTGGTGGACATAATAGGATCTCTGTCTTCATGTTCAACCTAATGAATAGGATTGTATTTCACATTCCCACCAACTGGTCAGCAGTTGTGTTTGACAAAATCAAGGAGGCAATCAAGAAGCCAAACATGGCTAGAATACTTAGTCTTTACTTAGCTGGAATCATTCCAGGAGTAATGCAACAACTACCAGGCTCCAAGATCAATCATATGAGGAGAATGGATATAAGGTTGTTCTCCAGGTGGGATAGAGTTCTATCCAAGGATATGCCTGAAGAAGATAGGCAGGAGCTAGCTGAGAAGTCTCCAGCTCATAATCACACTGAGCTTGGTACTAAAACAATTCAAGTACAGACAGAACAGACTACAATACAAGATCAGCATCAGGCTAGTACTATCCAAGATCCAGAACAGATACCTGCATAGGTTCAGGGGGAGCCTAGTACTGCTCATACAGAAGAAGCAGAAAGGATTGACTTATCAGAAAAGATAGATACTGCTAGATTAGATGATCTTATAGAGAGATTCAATGTTCCATCTCCTCCTCAAACACCAAAGGAATATACAATGGATGATCTCTTCAAAGAGGCTGTAGACACAGCAGATAAAGATGACACCCAAAGGGTTGAGGGGGAGCAAGCTAGTGAGGAGAGGGTACCAGTGAAGGTGAACAGGATCCACATGTTACTGAAACTGAAATCCCTACCTCACAAAAAGAAAGAGTTCAGATTGAGAGTTCCTCTGATTCCGGGAATGAAGAAATTCAAGAGGCAAAGAAAAGGAAGCTTATGGTCTTCAAGAGAAGAAGCCATAGTTATAAGAAAACACTTCAAACAACACCACCCACCTCTTCAGATTTTGATTATGCAAAGTTCTTGGTAACTTTTCAAATGAAAATGGATGAACAAAGACAAGCTCTAGAGAAATATGTTGATGAAAGTCATAAAAATCTTCAGTTTGATCTGGCTCAAGATATAAAGTCTATAAGATTTGAAGTCAATCAACATAAAAGAGAAATGACTGATTATTTTTCAAAAGGGGCACATGTTGTTGTATATCTAGCCCAACAACAAGAAGTAATGAAGAAAGAAATAGATGCTCAATCTATTAATCAAGGATACATTCTTGAAAATCAGAAAAGGCTAAATGATAATCTGACAACTGCCAGCACAGATATTCTTGCTCAATTTCAAACAACCATGTCTAAATTGACTAAAGCTAGGGCAGCTGAAATGCTAGCATATGACACTAAGTTCAAAACTGCTTTAGACTCAGTACAGACAGCCATAACCACTTCCCAGAAGGAAATTACTGCAAAACTTAACAAGTTGAAACCCTTCTTCAAAGATGGCATTAATTATTTGGATGGTCAGATCAGGTTTTAGAAGGAAGATCTCAGAGATCATGTAGCAAGAGAAGTCCTAAAGGGGGAGAGGGTACTTTTTATGCTGGCTCAGAACATGCCAAGTGGGTCACTAACAGTGTCAGAGCCACATTGGGATATCCACCCCTTTGTGATGATGATAATATGGCAGAGTCAGGAGTATAGCAACAAGGTCTACCTGAAGGCAACCAACCAGAGGTTGCTCAAGTCATATACCCCCCTGCAGATTTTGACATGATTCATCAGCAGGTGCAAACTATGTATAGTCCTCCAGAGGAGGTTTCAAATATTATACTTGGAAAAGTAGACATGCCTGAAGCTGTAATCAAGGCTCAGCAAGAGGCTCAACTGTCAAAGAAGAGATTTAGGGAGCAAGCTGAACTAAAACCTGATTTTGAACAGTGGAGCCCTACCTCTAGAAATATCATACTAACTGCCTGGAAAGCTGTAAAAGATCAAGTCCATAAAAGGGGCAAGTGGTACAATGAACGAGAATGGAAGAAGCATGAAGCCAGACAGGAGGCTATTGTTCAGCATAGAAGGAAAGCTAAGACGGGAAAGCTACCTCCTGATGCTGTGGAGCCTAGCAAATACTTTCCCAAGCCGTATCACTATTTTGAGAGACAAAGACTGAAGACTGAGGCTCAGGAGAAGGCTGATCTTAAAGGCAAAAAGCCCATGGAAGAAACTGAACCTTCTGTGCAGGCACAAGTACAACCAGGAAGAGGGATTGTTATAAAGGAGCCTGATCAGTCTTAGTCTAAGATGTCTTAGTTTTAGTTTAAAAAATGTGTAATGTGAAACATTCAGTGTTAAACATTTTGTAAACAATCATTTTGACATAATACACAAAATCTTGCTCTTTAATTAATTTTTGTGTATATCCTTTTATCTCTGTGATGAATCTGTGCAAATGTTTTGATTGTTAGTATTTTCTGTAATATTAAGCTTATATACATCATCATCATTTCTTTTATTATTATCATAAGTGGTGTATATCATTAGCTAATATGGGTTATGACTTCTCCAAATAGGGGGAGATTGTTGGGTACATTGGAAAATGTGTACCTGATTTGAAGAAGCCTAACTTAACATAATGATATACATCAAGGTGTATTTGATGTTGTTTAAGTTGAATATGTGCAGGTTAAATGTATGAAAAATTTCTAAGTCCATGTGTCGACACCAGAAGAAGATGTGTCGACACTTCAGGAAGATTGTGTCGACACTTGAAGAAGGCTGTGTCGACACAGAGAAAATGAGTCGATATCAACTGTGTCGACACCGGGAGGCAGTGTCGACACACACAAAATTATAGTCGACATCAAATGTGTCGACACCAGGAGGCTGTGTCGACACACAGAGGCAGAAGTCAACAACAGCTAAGTCGACACTTAGAGACTGAGTCAACACCTGGCAGAATCAACAATAAGTCTGTGGCTGAAGTAATTGTGTCGACATACAACTATCTGTGTCGACACATTCTCAAAAAAGTTGTGTCAAGAAGCTGTGTCGACATCAAGACATATGTGTCGACATCACAAAGGATTGTGTCGACACTTAATCAAATTGTGTCGACACATTTTAACAATTGTCTCGACACATATTGACAGTTTGTCTCGACACTTTCTGGCAGAAACAAAGACTCCTTGGCTGTTTGAAGAATTGACAGTTGTGGGTCTCTACAGGTTAACTGACGTGATTGACACAGACAGAAGTTTGTTAGGAACCGGACTAGCTGGTTACCAGGAATGAAGGCTATAAATAGACGGATAGAGTCTGAAAGAAAAACACGGAAAACTGAACACTGAATAACAAGTAGCAATAAGGAGAAGATTTTTGTAGATCTAAGAAGATATTCTGATTGAACTATCAGAATCTGTCAAAGTAGAATTCAGTCAAGAATTCCGAAGTATCTTCAAGGGACTTGGATAGAGAGAGATCCAGTCAAAAGAAGGCAAGAAGAAAGCTGTCTCAAATTTCAAAAGAAACAGATTATGAACTTATCTGTCAAGAAGATTCAGATTCAAATTCTGAAATCTAAGGAGAAAGCTGTTGATCAGTTTATTTCAAAGAAGATCAACTCAACAAAGTTCAGATTCAAGAAGCTTTGAAGAAAGCTAAGTTCCAATTGATTTTATCCATCTGGTTTATCAAGAAGTTGATCAAGAACATTGTCTTGTTCCACCTCTCTCACCAGGAGCAAGATAAAAATATATTTTACTCAAATCTTGTAGGATCTTTTAATAGATCTGAGTTGTAAGCCTAATTTATAAAGGCTGAGTGTAGGAGAGATAATCTCTGAGTTGTAGGTCTTGAATAAAGACTGAGGTAGGGCTGAATTGCATGAGCTGTAGGAGTGTGGTATCACTCTGATTTGTAGGAACCTTTCCAGGTTCTGAGCTGTAGGATCTGAGGATCTGAGTTAAAGAAGGAAGTTTGGCTGAATCTAGCACACTGCTAGATAGGCAAAGGGGGAAAGTGGATGTACCCAGATCTTGGGGAACCACCATAAATACTTGTTGCAATCTGTGATGTGTAGTTCTAGATTGTGTGATTGTGATTGTTGAAGTAGCTGCAGAACTCATAGAAAATAGTCTTTAATTACTTAATCATTCTACCTTAAGTTTGAAAAGAAAATAAGAACCTATTCACCCCCCCCCCCTCTAGGTGTCTAGGTAATCTTGAAAGTAAAACTATCAGTATATTTTATGTTGGGGTTTGTCTCCACAATACCTCAGATTTGTAGGAAGTCAGACCTTGAACTAAGATGAATTAAGATGTATTTGATGTGGTGTTTGAGTTGTATGTGTGCAGGTTCTAATTGCCAAGTGTAGACCAATGTCAGTCTATAATGGGTCACCAGACACAGGACCATGCAATGTAATTCCTCATTGTGTGATCCAAAGTGTTGGCCCATGTATAGCCTCTCTATTGGGATACACTTCTCATTCATGCACTTGGATTGATGGACAGAAGCATTGGAGCTAATTTCCTCAGAAAATATTTCTAAGTCCAAAATACTCGAGTAACCCCTTTCTTATACTCGAGTATCAGACTTAATACTCGAGTAGCTAGTTAGACATACTCGAGTAGTTAGTTAGACATACTCGAGTAAATCAGTTAGACTTACTCGAGTAGGCTCTGAATACTCGTGTAGATAAATCTATACTCGAGTAGTTAAGTAGTCATACTCGAGTAGTTCTTTTCATACTCGAGTAAGTAACTTAATCACTCGAGTAAATCATGTATCATACTCGAGTAGATCCTTTTTCTTCTTTTCTCTGCAAGTTCAAGTAGTTATACTCGAGTAGTTTCTTCTAATACTCGAGTAAGTATTTCTATACTCGAGTAATTGATTTTTCATACTCGAGTAAATTATTCGATACTCGAGTAGTTGATTTTAATACTCGAGTAAGTATTTCCATACTCGAGTAATTGACTTTGATACTCGAGTAAGTGAATGTTTCTCGAATATATATTTCTGATACTCGAGTATATCTTTCTTTCACTCGAGTATATATTTCTGATGCTCGAGTATATCCTTCTGATACTCGAGTAGTTCATCTTTCACTCAGTAAAATTTCTCCTCTCATACTCGAGTATAATCCTCTTTGTCACTCGAGTATCTAAATTCCCATACTCGAGTATATCTTCTCTTACTCGAGTATAGTAGTTCTCTATTCCAGAATTTCGAATTCGCCATAAGTATTTTAAATCCGTCAATTCTGATTGGTCCACGTGTCATCCTTAATTAAGATTATGACCGTTGGAGTCCACCTATAAATAGGTCATTTCAGAATTGACTAAAAAACAAGATTACAGAGATATTCTTTTTAAGAAAGAGAAAATTCCGTGAACCCTAATCCTCACGCCGCCGCCGCCATCGTTGTTCACGGAAGAAACTCTGGATCGCCGATCTTCGTCTTCAACGACTATTTCTCCAGCGATCCAGACAAAAGTGAATCACTCGATCTCGCCGAGCCTCAAAGATTTCAGATCTATCTTCTTGATCGAGGTGGTTCTAGTTTTCAGATTTGTGGATCTCTCTCAAGTCATCTTCAACCGTTTCTGATCAAGCCGAAGTTCCTAAAGAAGAAGACTGTCAAAGATCCAGATCTGAGATTGTTGTTTTGATTTTTTATTCTCAAATCAAAATTTCTTTGTAGGAGTTTTTCTCCGAGATTTGTAGGAAGATCTTTCTTCCGAGTTTTGTAGATCCAGTTGGATCGAGTTTTGTAGGAACGTGGTTCCGAGGTGTAGGATTGTTTTCAATCCGAGATAGTGGAGTAGCCGAGTCTAGTGATTTGCTAGATCGGTGAGGAAAGTGGACGTACCCAAGGTTGGGGAACCACTATAAATCTCTTGTCGTCTGTGATTGCTTGATGTGTGTTGTGTTAATTTTTAATTCCGCATTTGACACGCATTTCACCTATTCACCCCCTCTAGGTGATTTAGGCTATCAACTTAGACCTCTCAATTGGTATCAGAGGGAGGTTGATCATTAAAAGGTTAACACCTTGATCGTATCCTTCTAAGTTGAGTATCAAGCATGAGTAAGACTAAGGATTTTGCCAAGCTCCCTATCTGCACCAAGAACAACTTTCCTATGTGGAAGGAAAGGGTCAAATTTTTCATGGAAGCTGTAGACCCTCGGATCTTCATGATTGTTGAAGAAGGTCCTCATGTTCCTATGACCGCATCAACAATAGATCCCACCAAAAAGGTACCAAAGAAATTGATGGATCTAGACAAGGATGAGATTGCACTTGTCTCTCTGGACAAGAAAGCAAAGAATATCATAGCAAGTGCAGTCGATGACTCAATGCTGCAAAATCTGATTCATTGCCAATCTGCCAAGGAGATGTGGCAATCCCTAGTGACTCTAATGGAAGGTACAGAGGAAGTGAGGGATGATCGGAGATCCCTTCTGAATCAAAAGTATGAAGCCTTCCGGCAAGGTCACAAGGAAGCCATAGCTGACACGTTCGAGAATTTTTTCAAGATAGTGAACGGCCTAAGAGTTTATGGCCGAGTCTTCACCAACAGGGAACTCAATGATAAATTCTTAAGATCCCTAACCAAGGAATGGGACAATAAGGTATGTGCCATTCGGGAGTTTGGAAGGTTAGCTGAGACGGACCCGCAGAATCTGTTCGGAAAGCTTATGTCTTACGAGCTGCAAATCAACTCAAGAAAAGCTGAAGAAGAGACAAGCGGGTCTGCATCCAAGGAGAAATCTGTTGCTCTAAAGGCAGATAGCTCAAGGAAGATAAAGGCTAGCTCTCCTGCCCCAGTTCCTGAGGCTGATGAAGAAGAATCATCTGAGCCTAGCTCATCTGGCTCAGAACTATCTGATGGAGAGTTCTCCCTACTCTCAAGGCAGTTCAAGAAGTTCTTGAACAAGAAGAAGCAATGGAGAGGCAAGGATGCCTCATATAGAAGATCACGACATGACGGTGATCATCGGAAGAAAGGCTCAAGCAGCCATGACAGGTATAATTCTAAACAGAACAAACAGATCTCAACTGACATCATTTGTTATTGTTGCAATAAGCCAGGTCACGTCATCGCCGATTGCCCTCACAAAAAGAAAGAGGGTGGAAGAAGAGAGGAAAAGAAATCCTCACACCATAAGAACAGGAAAGAGAAAAGCTTAGTAGCCAAGAAGAGCAAAACTCTCAGCGACTCTGACTCATCCGAGTCGAGTGAAGAAGAGGAAGCTTACTTTGGGCTCATAGCTCACTCAGATGATGAACAAGTCCCCCAGTTTACTGGGGAGGTAAAATCTCGCACTCCTCTCTCTGATTCTGATGATGACAATGAGCAAGAGGGATATTCCTCTGAAGATGAATCTGAGCTCATGGGTCAGTATAAGGAGTTACTCACCGCCTACGAAAAATGTCGTAGATTAATGAAAACTCAAGCCAAAGAGATAAATACTCTACGAGCTAGTGAGAGCAGCTTGAGAGAAGAAGTCGATAAGACTAACTCTCTTCAAGAGAACCTCAATGCAGCTATGGAGGGATACAATAAAGCTCTCAAGCACATCGACCTTAAAGAGGAAATCATCAAAGAATTGGAACGACAACTCGAGGCTGAAAAGAAGCTTGTTGAGAGTTTCTCCAAGCCTAAGACAGTTCTTCCAATCGTTGCTGAATTCTCTGCTAAGGCCAAGGGTGCTGGTTTAGGCCACATTGTCTCTTCTAGTAAATCCTCTAGGAGAAACAAGGCCAAGAGAAAGAATAAGGCTGCCCGGAAGGCTCTAGCTGAAGAAAAAGGGAAAGCTCGCTTGGAACCTGTTGTGTTCAAGAAAGTTATCTTTCCCACGAACGAACTCGATTATGAGTCCACCTACGGACACTTTTCTAGGCCGATCCCTGAGAAGCCTAAGTTAAGATACCAAGGTTGGACTCGTCCTCGTAACTTTGGCGAGAGTGTCTTCAAGGCACCTTATGAGGAGATTCAGCTTCAAAGCTATGGACCTTATGCTCATGGTCATAATTTCAAAAAGACACCAAAAGTAAAACCCATTGTAGAAAAGCCTATGAAGGAGAAGACCTCATGTAACTGCCATCATCATGAAGCCTCTTCCTCCAAGAGTAAAGCTCATGCTGGACCTTCATTCCAGAAAGTCAAGCAGGACTACACAAGGCAAAGATACAACAGGTTCAACTGTTGGTGCTGTGGCAGAATTGGTCATTTTGCCAGTGATTGTTGGTTCAATCCTGAAAATGCTGCAACCCCTAAAGTTAGCAACTTGAGAGTGACCACTCGTGAGGCTAATACTCATAGGGGAGTATTCTAACTTGAGACCAAGGACCCAAACTTGTTTGGGTTCCTAAGGCTAAATGATTGTAATTGCAGGTATGTCCAAAGGCCACCAAAATGCCAATCTGGTACTTGGACAGTGGATGTTCTCGGCATATGACCGGGACAAGGAGCCTACTACAGAATTACATCCCAGTCTGCAACGGACCAAAGGTCATCTTTGGAGGTTCAGATCGTGGGACAACGAAAGGCTATGGTATGATTTCTAATGGTAGCGTATCCTTTTCGAATGTGGCATATGTTGAAGGATTGGAACACAATCTCATCAGCATAAGCCAACTATGCGACAAAGGATACGTAGTTGAATTTCATGCTGACAAGTGTTTGATAAAATCGGTTAATAATATGGAAACTATTTTATCAGGCACTCGAAGCAGAAATATTTTTCGCTTAAATTTTATTTGTATAGACTCCTCGACACCAGTGTGTCTTTTGGCAAAGAGTAGTGCATCTCTTGCTGATCAATGGCACAAGAGACTAGCACATATTAACTTCAAAACTATTAATAAATTATTCTCTCAAAACTTAGTGCGTGATGCACCTAATGTCAAGTGCGTTACGGACAGTCCTTGTCACGCTTGTATCAAAGGCAAGCAAACAAGAAGTTCGTGTAAAAGCATAATAGGCAAGGATTCCAATAGAAGTTTGCAGCTTCTCCATATGGACTTGTTTGGTCCACTGCAGGTTAGAAGTTTGGGAGGTAAGGAATATACGTTGGTTATTGTGGATGATTACTCACGCTTTGCGTGGGTGTTCTTTCTGAAACACAAGTCAGATACCTTCGGTATTTTCACTAATTTTGTGAGGCAGATCCAGAATGAATATAACTGTTCCGTAGTCAAAATCAGAAGTGACAATGGAACGGAATTCAAATCTGGAGCCATGACAGAATTTTGTGAAAGTCAAGGTATCTTTCATGAGTTTTCCTCTCCTCGCACTCCACAGCAAAATGGAGTAGCTGAGAGAAGGAACAGAACACTCATAGAGGCTTGTCGGACCATGTTGAGTGATGCCTCACTTCCGGAGTATTTCTGGGCTGAAGCCGTCAACACCGCTTGTCACGTGCAAAATCGAGCACTCATCAACAAGAACCATGATAAGACTCCTTACGAACTTCTAAAAGGCAGGCAACCAACCATTTCATACTTTAGAATCTTTGGCTGTAAATGCTTCGTGCTCAACAACGGGAAGTATCACTCTACCAAGTTTAGTGAGAAAAGCTTTGAAGATATTTTTGTAGGATATAGTAGCCATAGTAAGGCTTATAGAGTATTCAATAGAAAAACTCTGGTGGTGGAAGAGTCGATACATCTTGTATTTGATGAGACGAGTCTGTTGCAAAGCAACTCGTCTAGTGTGCCTATTGTAGATGCAGGTACAAAGTTGAAAGAACTTAGCTTGGATGAACCTAGTGAAGATAAAGATGAGACATTCATCAAGGTCCCCTCTACAACCACCATTGGAGAGGTGGATGATCAAGATGAAGAAGACATCCCAGCTGAAGATGCAACTCCAGTGGCTGACGAGATCCCAGATGCAAGGACTTTAGAGTTCAGACACTTGAAGGATCATCCTATTGACCAAATAATAGGAGATCCTCGGGATGGCGTCAGAACTCGTCGAGGTACAACTAACGAGAATTTACACTTAAGTTTTCTCTCACAGGTTGAACCAAAGAAATTTGAGGAAGCCAACTCCGACGCATCCTAGATTCTAGCCATGGAAGAAGAATTGAATCAGTTCAAACGATGCAAGGTTTGGACACTTGTTCCTAGACCCAAAGGTAAGAATGTCATTGGGACAAAATGGGTCTACCGGAACAAGATGGATGAAGATGGGATAATCGTAAAGAATAAGGCCAGACTTGTCGCCAAGGGATATCGTCAAGAAGAAGGAATCGACTTCGACCAGACTTATGCTCCAGTAGCAAGACTGGAGGCGATCAGGTTATTTCTTGCCTACGCTGCACTTAAGGGCTTTACCGTCTATCAGATGGACGTAAAGTCCGCCTTCCTGAATGGTGACATAAAGGAAGAAGTGTACGTAGAGCAACCGCCAGGTTTTGTTGATTCAACCCATCCTAATTATGTGTACTTATTGCAAAAAGCACTATATGGTCTTAAACAAGCTCCTCGAGCTTGGTATGAGACTCTGTCTAGCTTCCTTCTTGAGAACAAGTTCACAAGAGGAAAGATAGACAAAACATTATTTCTTAGGAATATAAAAGGCAAGATTTTGCTAGTGCAGATCTATGTCGACGATATTATTTTCGGCTCTACGGATAACAACCTCTGCAAGAAGTTTTCTAAACTTATGCAAGGGAAGTTTGAAATGAGCAGTATGGGAGAGCTAAAGTATTTCTTAGGGCTTCAGGTGAAACAATCTGAAGATGGGATTTTCATCTCACAGACCAAGTTCACCAAAGAGCTACTTAAGAAATTCGGAATGGAGAATGCAACATCTATGAGGACTCTAATGGCCTCAGCTATGTCTCTGGACAAGGATGAGAAAGGGAAACCTTTTGATGAAACCAAGTACAGAAGCATAATTGGGTCCCTGCTCTACCTTACTGCGAGTAGACCAGATATAATGTTCTCAACATGTGTATGTGCTAGATTTCAGGTGAACTCTAAGGAATCTCACTACATCGCTGCAAAGCGAATCTTGAGATACCTCAAAGGTACACCAAATCTTGGCTTATGGTACCCAAGAAGTAATGATAGTGAAGTAATTGGTTTTTCAGATGCAGATTTTGCAGGTAGCAAAGACGACAGGAAAAGCACTTCCGGGACTTGCCAATTTTTCGGAAGGAGACTTATTTCCTGGAGCAGTAAGAAGCAGAACTGTGTAGCCATCTCAACGGCTGAATCAGAGTACATCTCTGCAGGCAGCTGTTGTGCACAGCTCTTATGGATCAAGAATCAGTTTGAAGACTACAACATGCACTTCCAGAACATTCCCCTGTTCTGTGACTCTTCCAGCGCCATAGCAATAGCCAACAACCCAGTCTCCCACAGCAGGACCAAGCACATAGAGCTTCGCTATCATTTCATCCGGGAGCATGTGGAGAATGGAGACATAGATCTACAATATGTCTCCACAGACAGGCAAGTGGCAGATATATTCACGAAGCCGCTGGACGAGTCCAAGTTCTCGTTCTTCAAAACTGAGCTTGGACTGCTCAACAAAGAAGACCAGTGATGGACTCTCAAATTAAGAAGATATCAATAATGTTGGCTGCTCAGAGGTACAGTCTTTCAGTGGAAATAGACATCTACCAAGGAAATTTCTTCAAGTATTAGAAACTCGAGCATCGTTACACTTACACGAGTAAACGGCTAATACTCGAGTAAAAAATTTCATATACTCGAGTACTCCAAAAGATACTCGTGTATGAACTTCTGATACTCGAGTATGAAAATTCGTCAAGTACTTAATACTCGTGTATGCTGATTACATACTCGAGTATGAATTCTTGATTACTCGTGTATGTTGTAACCTACTCGAGTATACTAAACCTCATACTCGTGTATGCTGTCATCCTCTACTCGAGTACACGGAATTTTTTTTCTGGATTTTCATACTCTATCCGCACCAAGCAATTGCCGCCTCGTTCAGGTATATCCTTATACTTAATCCTTTTTAAACCTAATTAGGATTATTTATATATATATTCAAAATGAAAAAGTCCTTTCCACTCCTCATTCACTCGAGTAGCCGCCGACTTCTCGTATTCCCGAACCCTGTTCTTCCTCTTCCGTCGCCGCAAGATTCCTGTCTCTTCGTCTCCTAGCGCAGTTGTAGAGCTTCGTCGTCCTCGTTCTTGTTTCCTTCGCATTGCAGAATCGCTGATGGCTCCTCCCTCCTCCAAGATTGGAATCGGCTCTGAACTGGTGACAGACGGTATTGAAGAAATTTCTGATGACTTCCAGAACTTACTGATTCTCCTGGACACGGCCGGGTTGTCCTTCGTTCTTCAAGAACCCTGTCGTCTCCTGCTTCCTGAGGTTGAAGAATTCTACAAAAATCTGAAGATTAGACACAACGGCACAGTTTTGAAATCCAAGGTAAAGGGAGTTGAAATTCGGTTGGATAAAACTTCAGTTGCCACTCTGCTCCGGATGCCAGTGGTCGACGAAGAAGATGACCTAGACAAGGCAGATGCCGACCGCACCTCTCTGTTCTGCGGTCGAGATCCTGAAGGTGGAGGTGAAACCCTGAATCGATCCTTGTTCAATTCAGAAGGGAAGTTTCTCGTTGACATCATCGCCAAAATCCTATGGTGTAAGACCTACTCCATAAGAGACATCTCCCAAAATCTTTTCGATGTTATGCAAGCTATTGTCTGCAGGAAGAAATTCCAGTTCGGAATGATGATACTGGACAAGATCCGAGAAAGCGTCAAAAATCCCAGTTTTGCTAGGATTATCTCCCTCCTCCTCCATGAGATCAACCCTACAGTGTTTGACTTCTCAAAAGGGACTCCTCTACATCACATGAAGAAAGTCACCCTCTCCTCTATACAAAGATACGAGATCAAGCTTCAGAACACTGCTCAATCCTCTAAGGCCTCCCAAACAGCAGATGCTCCCAGACATCAGGCTGTGATCAGGACTCCATCTCCTCCTCAACATCAAATTGCTGACACTCTGGGTGCAGTAATTGAGGGGGAGCCTGCCTCATCCACCCTTCAGGTACAGACTTCAGAGATACCAATCCAAACTGTCAGAGATCCTTCTCCATCATCCTTTCCAAATCTCCAGATATCCTCAGAAGCTCTAAGTCAGCCAGAAACCCAGGTTCAGGAGGAGCCTCTATCTTCAGCTGCAGACATAGCCAGCATGATTGAAGAACTGAGAGATACCAGTTCCCCTCCTCCAGCAGATACTGTAAGTCATGATAAAGAACCTGAGCTAACAGAAGAACAGACCCCTGCAGCAGAACCTTCTCCATCCCCTGCTCACTCTCCCTTAGCAGCAGCAGATCTTCATGATGATATCATCCTGTCTGATGACGAGGAGGATTCCACAGAACCTGTTGACCCTCCTCTGAGGACACTTGACTTCTCTCTCCCCTCTTTCACTGACCCTTGTGATTCCATAGAGATAATTCCAACCAAAAGAGCTGTGAGCTCAGTGATTGTGGAAGAGATCCCCCTTGGAATACTCCTGCTCCCTCAGTCCCTGCATCAACCTCAGCCCCTCCTTCTTCTTCTTCCTCTTCAGATCTTGTAAGTAAGATTGAGCTTATGCTCAAAGAACAGAGAGATTACTTTGATGCCTCTCTGCAGTCAGTCACCTCCAAGGTCTCTGCTCTTGAAAAGGAGATGAGCAGAGGCTTTGCTGAAATTCAAGCAAACACTGACACACTCAAGCAGCTGTTCAATATTGGAGGCAAAGCCATAGATCACACCATAACAAGCATAGGTGAGCTAAGAAACCAGGCAGAGACAGTAGCTCACAATCAGCTCAAGCTAGATGAGAGAGCTGAAACTAATGTTGTGAAAGTATGTAATGAAGTGGGCACCTTCAGAGATGAAGCAATTGCCCAGCTATCCATAGATATTAGCAAGGGGGAGAAGATCGTAAAAGAACAAGTTGAAAAGCTCTCTGAACAGGCTGAAGCTCAAATCAAACAACTATCTACCCAATCTCAAGATGCTGTAAGTGATCTAGTAAAAGGATTGAAAGAATCCATTCTTTCCCAGCTCCAGTCTGTCAAATTCTATACCTATGACACTGATGTCTGGCTGCATAATCAAAACTTTCCTGAGTTTCAACTGGACCCTACCATTATACCTCAGCATCTAGATCCTCTTGCAGAACAGCCTCCAGCAGATGTCTCAGCTCAAGCAACCTTTCAAGGAGGTGTGCCAGTCTTCTCACCCAGACCTGAGGGTGATGTGACTGAGCCTCCCCTATCCTATACTGAAGCATGGCAAGATGATTTTCCTTCCAGTTCTCAAGGTCCTTCTAAGAAGAAAAGAAGATATGGTGACGGCGCTTCTGCCAGCCGTTCTGCACCCAGGAAAGAGCCAGCTTCTGAAGGTAGACCACATGTTGTTCATGCTGAAGTGTGGAGTCCTACCTCTAAGTCCCTAATTCTTGATACTTTGAGGTTAGTGACTGATCTTGGAGAGAACAGAGATAATTACTACAGTTATTCAGAGTGGAAAGCCTATGAAGCATCTCAGATAAAGATCAGGCTACATGATAGGAATTGGGGGCACAACAACCCAGCTGCTCCTCCTAGGCCCAGGACTTACTTTCCAAAACCTTTCAGCTACCTAGAGAGGCAAGAGCTGAAAAGAGAAAGGATACACAAGGATGCCCCATCTTGAGTTGAACTGAGAATGTGGAATTGGACTTTTGTTTCTGTACTTAAAACATTTCTATATATATATATTTAATTCTGATTATGGCAATGTTTTGTTCACCCTGCTTTAGTTTAGTTTATTCTCCTGTTATATGCATGTTGTTCTTTTACTCTTAAGTAATTCACCTTAGTATAGAGAGTGCTGACATCTACAAATAGGGGGAGATTGTTGGGGTTTGTCTCCACAATACCTCAGATTTGTAGGAAGTCAGACCTTGAACTAAGATGAATTAAGATGTATTTGATGTGGTGTTTGAGTTGTATGTGTGCAGGTTCTAATTGCCAAGTGTAGACCAATGTCAGTCTATAATGGGTCACCAGACACAGGACCATGCAATGTAATTCCTCATTGTGTGATCCAAAGTGTTGGCCCATGTATAGCCTCTCTATTGGGATACACTTCTCATTCATGCACTTGGATTGATGGACAGAAGCATTGGAGCTAATTTCCTCAGAAAATATTTCTAAGTCCAAAATACTCGAGTAACCCC
Organism: Platanthera zijinensis; assembly: GCA_039513925.1. Taxonomy (NCBI): domain Eukaryota; kingdom Viridiplantae; phylum Streptophyta; class Magnoliopsida; order Asparagales; family Orchidaceae; genus Platanthera; species Platanthera zijinensis. The sequence continues at coordinate 197,459,943 of CM077082.1, forward strand.
TTTCTTATACTCGAGTATCAGACTTAATACTCGAGTAGCTAGTTAGACATACTCGAGTAGTTAGTTAGACATACTCGAGTAAATCAGTTAGACTTACTCGAGTAGGCTCTGAATACTCGTGTAGATAAATCTATACTCGAGTAGTTAAGTAGTCATACTCGAGTAGTTCTTTTCATACTCGAGTAAGTAACTTAATCACTCGAGTAAATCATGTATCATACTCGAGTAGATCCTTTTTCTTCTTTTCTCTGCAAGTTCAAGTAGTTATACTCGAGTAGTTTCTTCTAATACTCGAGTAAGTATTTCTATACTCGAGTAATTGATTTTTCATACTCGAGTAAATTATTCGATACTCGAGTAGTTGATTTTAATACTCGAGTAAGTATTTCCATACTCGAGTAATTGACTTTGATACTCGAGTAAGTGAATGTTTCTCGAATATATATTTCTGATACTCGAGTATATCTTTCTTTCACTCGAGTATATATTTCTGATACTCGAGTATATCCTTCTGATACTCGAGTAGTTCATCTTTCACTCAGTAAAATTTCTCCTCTCATACTCGAGTATAATCCTCTTTGTCACTCGAGTATCTAAATTCCCATACTCGAGTATATCTTCTCTTACTCGAGTATAGCAGTTCTCTATTCCAGAATTTCGAATTCGCCATAAGTATTTTAAATCCGTCAATTCTGATTGGTCCACGTGTCATCCTTAATTAAGATTATGACCGTTGGAGTCCACTTATAAATAGGTCATTTCAGAATTGACTAAAAAACAAGATTACAGAGATATTCTTTTTAAGAAAGAGAAAATTCCGTGAACCCTAATCCTCACGCCGCCGCCGCCATCGTTGTTCACGGAAGAAACTCTGGATCGCCGATCTTTGTCTTCAACGACTATTTCTCCAGCGATCCAGACAAAAGTGAATCACTCGATCTCGCCGAGCCTCAAAGATTTCAGATCTATCTTCTTGATCGAGGTGGTTCTAGTTTTCAGATTTGTGGATCTCTCTCAAGTCATCTTCAACTGTTTCTGATCAAGCCGAAGTTCCTAAAGAAGAAGACTGTCAAAGATCCAGATCTGAGATTGTTGTTTTGATTTTTTATTCTCAAATCAAAATTTCTTTGTAGGAGTTTTTCTCCGAGATTTGTAGGAAGATCTTTCTTCCGAGTTTTGTAGATCCAGTTGGATCGAGTTTTGTAGGAACGTGGTTCCGAGGTGTAGGATTGTTTTCAATCCGAGATAGTGGAGTAGCCGAGTCTAGTGATTTGCTAGATCGGTGAGGAAAGTGGACGTACCCAAGGTTGGGGAACCACTATAAATCTCTTATCGTCTGTGATTGCTTGATGTGTGCTGTGTTAATTTTTAATTCCGCATTTGACATGCATTTCACCTATTCACCCCCCTCTAGGTGATTTAGGCTATCAACTTAGACCTCTCATTTTATACATTCCATTTTATTTTTGTTGTAAAGGAACGTAGGTTCCTCGTTGTAAGGGTTGGGTGCAACCCGTGGTGAAGGAGTGGTGACTCCTTCGTTCGGAAGGGTTCCTTCCATTAGTGTGAGGATTGGATTTCAATCCGGTTGGTGAAGTGACCAAGTCATCCCTTGTTGGGAGATAAGTCGAAGGGGAAAAGTGGGCGTACCCAAATTGGGGAACCACTATAACTGCTTGTGTCTGTTTGTGTTGTGTTGTTTTGTTTACTTGTGCAGGTAGAATTTTAATTCCGCTAAAATCGCTACAAGACACCTATTCCCCCCCCCCATAGGTGAAGGTAGTTGACACTAGGTGGACTTTCAAGTGGAATCGGAGGGAGGTTACTCATCAAAAAGGTTAACACCTTGAGTAGAATCCTGCATCTAGTGTCAACAAGAAGATCAGACTCAAGCATGGAGTTATATTCTGAGGTCTCTCCCCTAAGACTCCCGGCTTACACAGAGGAGTATTATCCCATCTGGAAGATGAGAGTGTTGTTTCATCTAGAGCCCATCGACCCTCGAGCGTCACTCATCTTGGAAGAGGGTCCCTTCATTCCCATGAAGGCTTCCAGTTCAGGAAAGGATATCCAAATCCCCAAGAGTCCCGAAGAGATGTCTGAGACCGAGCTCTCACTGTTCAACTTGGACAAGTTGATTCGTCAGATCATCACTGACGTCTAATCTGGAGTATCTCGTTCAAGAGTGGACAAGTGTAGGACGGCCAAGTCCATGTGGCAAACCATCTCAGACCTCATGGAGGGATCAGAGAAATCAGGGACCAGTTGTCAGCATGAGGATGAAGCCTATGTGGGGGTCCTCACTTTTGAAGATGAAGATCATGACCAATCTATCATTTTCAGGGCTCCTGTGTCTCTGTCAGAGACTGAAGAAGAAGTTGAGGAAAGCAGTTCTGATGAAGCTGACTAAACAGTTTTTGCCGATCTTAACGGTAACCCGGAACAGCAAAGTCAGGAGCAGGTAATTTCTTTGTCATGCCCCTCTCCTCTTGTTATTCCTGAAGAAAGGAATAGTTCAGAGGACTGTTACTCTAGTGATGCAAGGGATATGGATACTTCAATCAAAAGATTGAAAATTTTGATTCCCTTGAGAGTGCCCTTCAGAAGAGCAACTTACTTGTGGAGGAGCAAGCTAAGGAGATTGCTCAGCTGAAGACTTTGATGAATCTCCAATTAGAATCTATCAAGGTAAAGGACTCAAAGATCTCAGATCTAGAGAGTCGTCTAGAGACTGAGAAGGGGATAGTTGCTAGCTTTTCTGAGATAGACGCTATCAAGCGAAAAATTGAAAATGGGTGGATCTCCCAAATCATTAAATCCTGGAGAAATGGGGAAACTGTGTTCAGACCCCCCCCCCCCCCACCCCGAGTAGGAAGGGCACTCATCATGCTTTCAGGTATGACCACAAAAACAATCTTGGTCACTGCAAGAATGATCACCCCTCATGTGGAAATACCCACAGTGCCAGAGCTGTCATGGCTACCCATGAGAGAATACCCAAGGCTCATCTTGAGCCCTTTGTATTCTAAGCCTCAGCCCCAACTCATCGTGAAGCTACAGGAACCAGCTCTCACTGCAGTTCTTTCCACCCTAGGACACAGGAAAGGGAGGTCAGGAAACATGTTGTAAGTACCCATACGGCCTCTGGAAGTGTGCTGACTGAAAGGAAGGCACCACCTCCCAGGCCTCATGTCACTCACCACATGCATTCTTTCCACTCTCCCACGTGTCACGGTGGAAAAGGCAAATTTGTGAGCAGAACCGGCTCTATCCCATTTAGACCTAAGATCCTGACTACCTCAGTCAGCAGATCAGGTAAGATATGGCGATACAACATTCACGAGTGTTGGTGTTGTGGCAAGGTGGGTCACTTTGCCGTAGATTGTTGGCACAATCCCTCAGTGCCAAGGGCAAGGGTATGTCCATTTCCTCTGGGCAGAGTTAGCCTTCCTGACAGGATTCCTGTGGGAAGGCATTCGAGTTTTTATGCTGATAAGAACCTAGGACCCAATACATATTGGGTTCCTAAGGTAAGGTAATTCCTTTTTGCAGGGTAGTTTAGGTTCCTGTAAACATGATGGGAATAAGACAGGAGATGTTCCAAGAATGACTTGGAATAAGTGTCTGGAATAAGAGCAGTGCTATCTTCAATGGCATACTCAAATTGAACACCTGGTGTGCCTTAAACAGAAGATCTAAATGATAAATCTTAAGATCCTAGGTACCTGCATTCAGATTCAATAATTGAGACAAATTATATTGATATTCACATATATATATATATACTTATATATCCACACAAATTTGTGAATTCCTTCTCCAAAAGTTAAGTGGTTATGCGTATATATACACATATATGCTTTTACACCTAAGGGCAGATTAACATTGTAAAGTGATCTTTAGATACAATTTTACAGAATTCTTGGTAGTTACACATTAATACATTTGAAAATGAACCTCAGTAGGCATATGTCAGCCCATTTAAAATTAAGGAAGGTACGTCAATGGGTGTTACAAAAGATTACAATTGATATCAGAATATTGTGTACAGCTCGATCAAGAAATAACTTGAAGGCAAATTTGCATGCCTCGGTTATTGACTAGGGTATAACAAAATTAATATGCCACTTAAAGTTGTTTATAAAATCCCATCGAAACCGCCCGGCTCGGAATAGTACATATCGCGCCTATTCCGCTGACCCTTCATATCTCGTCGATCCGCCTCTTCCTCTCATCCCGTCGACTTCCCGTAACAGCGAGAAACCTAACTCCATGTCCCGACGATTAAGTTCCAGAGGTCTAGGGTTCTCATCGATTGACTTCCGACGACTCCTTCCCGAGCGCATCCAGGGTTCTCGACATAGTCCCAAGTTCGCAAGAGATTCAGGCAATCCGGTCGATTCCCATCAATCTCGTTGATTCTGTCACCTTCGTCCCGCCAAATCCTCGGCATTAGGGTAACGGCTTCTTCCTCCTTGCAATGGCTTGTTGTTATTGTAGCTTCCTACTAGAGTTACTAACGAGGCTTAGACTTGGGTATTTCCTCCTTAGATTTAAAATGGCTCCAAGAACCACCGCCGGCCTAGTCACTGGATGCGAACTGGTTCGAACCGGCTTTTCTCATGCCTCAGATGAGTTCAAGAACATCATTCTTATGCTTAAAGAGGCTGGACTCACATTCATCCTGGAGCACCAATGCAAAATACTGGATAAGGAGGTGATGGAATTCTTTACAACTGCAAAACTTCGCCACGAAGATACTGTAATCAAGTGTAAGATTGCTGGTGCAAGGATCAAAATGTCTGCAGGGAAACTGATACAATACTTGCAGCTCTCCAGCTCAGATCAAGAGGATTATCTGGAAGAACAGGATCGAGCCAGGACCCTTCTATTCTGTAGACTACCAAGAGGAATCAAATCTATCAAGAGGAAGGAAATGAACGAGGAAGGGAAGCTTCTATCAGACATCGTCGGGAAAGTCTTGATCTGTAAACCAGGCTCCCACGATCATATCTTGGGTGAGATGTTCAAGATCCTAGTGGTAATCGTCTGTCGGAAGAGATTCAACTGGGGGGCCATGCTGTTTGAGAGAATAAAGGATACTCTACGAACCCCCAGTTTTGGACGGATTGTTAGTCTTTATCTTAACCAACTAGATGGAGACAAGTTTGATATGAGTAAAGGAGTTCCCCTCCACTATCTGAAGAAAATGGACTCCAGTGTCTTTGATAGATGGGAGAGAAGGATCGGGCATGCTGCCGTAGGTGAAGAACGAGATGATTCCCCAGCTGAGTCCCATGGTAATGAGGACAATAGGACTCCAGCAGACTCTGTGGTTGTACCCGGTGAAGTTCCTGATATGCTGACTGCAGGAACTGAGGGGAGTCTCTACCCGCTCCTGCTGAGGTTAGATTTGACATCTCTCTGACAGCAAGGGATGCAGTTGAGAACCTGGAAGAAGAAAGTGAGGATGTGGAGAAAGATGAGGCGGCCCTGGACAATAATAATATGGGAGATGGAGGTGTTCATCTGGAGGATGATGAGCAGAACTTGGCCGATGCTGCAGTTGAAAATGAGGATCTGGAAGATCAGTCTGATGAATAAGAGAATGAAGAAGTTGAAGATGATACAACCTTGAGAGAGGTGGTAGTGATGGTGGAGCTCCGAGATGAAGGTGAAGTTCCATCTGAGGAATAAGCTCTAGAGATAGCTCCTGAGAAATCTAGTGCACCAATGGAGGGGGAGTCCTCTTAGCCGAGGCTGTTAAGTGTTCCTGAGAAATCTACTGAGGTTACCAATATCCCCCCATTGGAGACTGTACAAGTGTCCAGCTCACCAAGTGAATCGCCTGAAGAGCAAGGCCAAGGAATGCCTCCGGGTCATCCACTACGAGCTGATTTAGCAAATCACACTGTAAACATCATTCAAGGTATCATGGATGAGCTCAAAGTGTCTTTTCAGAAAGCACAAAACAAAGTGTTAAAAAGGATTAAAAATTTGAGGAACTTATGCTGAAGAACGTAGTGGAAATCAATCACAAGCTAAATGTGATGGACAAGAAGTTCGCGGACAAGTATACAGAGGTTGGCACTGCGGTCACCCTACTTATGAAAGGACTCAAAAAGAACACAGATGACCTGGCAGTGGTTAATAAGAATGCACATGTTGTGGCTAATAACATCCAGAAATTCGATGCCAACATGGTGCTTCTAAATACAAATCAAAAAGTCCTGCTGACTGAGTTCTCAAAGACTGTGAAGCACATAGATGGGTCACTGGATTCTTATGCAAACTCAATTGCCCTCGAAGCAAAAAAAGGGGGAGGAAGAATATTGAGCTAAGATGGCAGGGCTTCAGGAGATAATAATCAAAAACTTCGACCAGTCAAATGTATATGTATATGACAGTTGCCAGTGGCTTGTGCAACAAGTGTCGGGCACTGCTATTCCTGCTAATCCTGAGGTCAATCCTGTTGCTGAGACTAATACTGCTGCTGATGAGGAGGCAAGTGTAGAAGAAGTTCCTCTCAGTGAAGTCGATGTAAGAAGCGCTGTCAGGGCCACTTCCAAAGCAAATCTGAGGGCTATGTTTGACCAGGAAGCCTTAGAAAAAGGAAAAAGGAAACGTCAAGAAGGGATATCCAAAGAAACTTCAACCGAGAAGAGAATAAGACTGAAGGAGGATGAAGTGAGAAATGAAAAATGGAGTCCGGTTTCAAAGAGCATTATCTTGGATACCTTTATGCTACAGCAGAGGGGGGGAATCAATAGAAATGATGTATACAATCAGTATGAGTGGGAGCTACATAAAGAATATGATGCTAAAGGAAATATCTTTTTCAGGTCCAACACCGTGGAACATAAGGCTCCTCCCCCCAGATATTATCCAAAGCCCAAGGAGTACTTTGAGAGGCAAAGCAAGAAGTTCTTAGCTCAAAAACTAAAGGATGATTTAGCCAAGGAGAAATAGGCTTAAGTTTATAGCGTGTCATTTCCTAAATTGCATATTTATCTTTTCATGTTGTCATATGAACAATTCTTGTGGATATATATATATATATATATATATATATATATATATATATATATATATATATGACTTCATGATTGACTCAAGTACTATTCTATTTGCCGTTATTTCTCTGTGTCTTATTTCTATCAATATGCTGCGTATATTCTCTGGATGGTGGTATTCATCTTAGCTAGTAGGATTTTGGCTTCATCAAATAGGGGGAGATTGTTGGGTATTGTATCCACAATTACCTGGATTTGAGGAAGCCACCTGTCAAGCTAAGATGAATTCACAATGTATTTGATGATATATCTTTAAGTTGTGCTTGTAGTTATTCCACGCTAAGTACACACCAATGTCAGGGTGCAGTGGGTCAATATACACGGGTCTGCGCAACGTAATCCCTCGTTGAGCTGATCAGTGTGTTGGCCTACGTGTACTCTCTCTATTGGAGTGTACTTACTTTCAAGTACAGGGCTGTGATAGTTCAAGAGCAGACAAGAAGCAAGGATGGGTCAAAGACCAAGTGCAGAGGAAAGAAGAAATCCTCTAAGGAAAATTTGACGGGAATCACTAAGTGATTCTCGCCGATTCGACGGGAATCACTAGTGATTCTCGCCGAATCGTCGAGAATCACTGGTTGATTCTCGCCGACTATCTCCGGCTGAGTCAGCGTTGTTAAGATTTCTGCTAAGGCAGAATCGACGGGAATCACCAAGTGTTTCTCGTTGATTCGTCGAGAATCACTGCCCATTCCCGACGATTATTTCCGGTTGGCAAGCTACTCTGCTAAGAATTCTTCTAAGTAGAATTCGGCGAGAATCGTAGGTGATTCTCGCCGATTCGTCGAGAATCACCTATGATTCTCGCCGAATTTGCCTTAGGCGAAATTCTGGTGCTCGCTGGACCGGACCAAGTTTCAGGCGTTGTTTTGAACCGAAGCTAGGGTTTCTTTTGGTGGGGCCCACAACGGTCATATTGTATGACCTACTGTATAAATACTTCGGCATTTTTGAACAGTAAAAACAGGCATACACAAGAAAGGAAACCGAGCCGCCGACGTGACCTAGATCGCGGATTTCTCTTCCGCCGCCGCCATCGCCGCTCGGGAAGTCAGTCGCCGTCATTGATCGTGGATACCTCCTGATCTTCCGGCGACAGAAGCTTTGCCAAGCAACGCGTCTCACGTGTCCTTCTTGAGATCCTTTGTCTCTTGGTTTGTAGATCGGGAATACCTTCCCTTTCTGAATCGATCGAGATGATTGATCCAAGGAAGACCGTTTGTAGACCTAGCCAGCATAGCTACGAAGGTTGGATCTCTAAAGCTCAGTCGCCGCACTTCGTGCCGCCGCCGATCCCGAACGCCAAGCCGCCGCTCTTCTTGCCTCCGCCGGTTTCGTGGAGATTCATTCTAAGAGAGAGCTAAGGTCGTGGACTCTTCGTATTCGTCAAGAACGCGTCATCGAACGAAGAGGGACACCTAGCACTCCATAAGTAGTTTGTATATTTTATACATTCCATTTTATTTTTGTTGTAAAGGAACGTAGGTTCCTCGTTGTAAGGGTTGGGTTCAACCCGTGGTGAAGGAGTGGTGACTCCTTCGTTCGGAAGGGTTCCTTCCGTTAGTGTGAGGATTGGATTTCAATCCGGTTGGTGAAGTGACTGAGTCGTCCCTTGTTGGGAGATAGGTCGAAGGGGGAAAGTGGACGTACCCAAATCGGGGAACCACTATAACTGCTTGTGTCTGTTTGTGCTGTGTTGTTTTGTTTACTTGTGCAGGTAGAATTTTAATTCCGCTAAAATCGCTGTAAGACACCTATTCCCCCCCCCCCCCATAGGTGAAGGTAGTTGGCACTAGGTGGACTTTCAGTTTCATCGTCCCCAAAAGAATTCAGTTAGCTTCTTGTGGATGGAAGGGAGATGGAAAAGTTGGGGTTTTGGCCTGCGATTTCTTGCCATTTAGAGCTCGGTTTGCTCGGGTAAGAGCAGATTCGGTTTGCTCTCCTCCAGATCTTCCTTCCTAGGTATGTATTATTTGTTCTAGGGCAGTCTTTAGGAATTAGGGTTTTCAGCTTTCTCTTCTTCTTCCGCAAAGCTTCAAATTTGGTCTTCTAAGTGGTCGGTCTTGCCGCTGATGCCAAGCTTTGGAGATAGCTGCTATTTTCCTAGAGATAGAGGCAAGTTGTGCCCTTTGCCCTTACCGAACTTAATCTTACTCTTATTATTCTTATTGTAGTAGCTTAATTCTATCTTCCTAGATGCTAGGGTAGCTACAGTTTCATTCCAGCTAGGTTTTACTTAAGCTGTCCAGGTTTAAATTGTTTTTCTCCTTCTTTCTTTTCTCTTTCTATTCACTATTTTGGGTCCAGGTAGAGGCTGGAAGCAGCATTTTTTTTAGGTTGCTAAGTTTAGTCCAGCTAGTTTTTGGTAGCTGTGGCTGGGCAGTAGGAGAGAGGAAGTCGTTGGAATTAATTTTCCAGCTCTCTGTTTCTAGGCGTTGAGTGTAAGCTTAGGGCAGAAGTCATTTTGTAGGCCAAGTGTAAAAGCGTTGAGTGTGGTGGACACACTCAACGCCTAGTTGTTTGGTCTGGAGACTAAGTCCAAAAGCGTTGACAGCGTTGAGTGAGTTGAGCTCGCTCAATGCCGTCTTACCAAAGACTTTTTTTCTAAGTCTTTTCGCGTTGAGTGAGTTGAGCTCACTCAATGCCGTTTGCTTTTTGGCATTGAGTGAGTTGAGCTCACTCAACACCGTCTGTGTTGGCGTTGAGTGAGTTGAGCTCACTCAATGTCATCTAGTCCGGCGATGTTTTCTTCTCAGTCTGTTGGCGTTGAATGAGTGAAGCTCATTCAACTCCGTCTAGCAGTCCATTTTTTTGCTAAGTCTAAAGCGTTGAGTGGGGAAAGATCTCACTCAACGCCTTTAGCTGTTTGGCATTGACAATGTTGAGTGATTTGAACTCACTCAACGCCCTCATCTCGAGAGTGAGTGTTTTTGCAGTTAAGTCATTTGGCATTGAGTGAGTGGAGCTCACTCAGCGCGGCGTCGAGTGAACTCGACGCCTTCCCCGACGGTTGTCGGCGTTGAGTGAGGGGAGCTCAATCAATTCCGCGTCGAGTGAAATTGACGCCTTCCCCGACGGTTGTAAGCATTGAGTGAGGGGAGCTCACTCAACATCGCGTCGAGTGAACTCGACGCTTTTGCCTTGGGTTGGTGTGTTTCCTTAGGATTGTTAGTGTGTCTTTTCCCTAGGAGGGTGTTGGGTATTCCGCTAGTTTTGCTTGGATGCCGACTCATGGATTATGGCCGGTGGTGTGGTTTTGTGGGCTCTGTATGGGGTGAATTGTGTGTGCTGAGCTTGGCCGCCACCACCTAGGCCGTGTTGGGCTGGTATGGTTAGGTGTGTGGACCCTGTAGCTGTCACCGGTTGTTTTCACCCTGGAGTGTTTTTGGTTCTGGTTGTTGGTGAGGGCTGTGTCGCCCACTCCGACCCAAGGTTTTAACCACGGCCAATAATTCACAAAGTTAGGACTATTAGTTCCTTTCCTTTTTTATTAATATTTCTTTAGGCATATATTTGCCTTGTTTGAAAGTCCACCTAGTGCCAACTACCTTCACCTATGGGGGGGGAATAGGTGTCTTGCAGCGTTTTTGCGGAATTAGAATTGTACCTGCATAAGTAAATCAAACAACACAGCACAGAAAGACACAGGCAAATTATAGTGGTTCCCCGATTTGGGTACGTCCACTCTCCCCCTTCGACCTATCTCCCAACCAGGGACGACTCGGTCACTTCACCAACAGGATTGAAATCCAATCCTCACACTAACGGAAGGAACCCTTCCAAACGAAGGAGTCACCACTCCTACACCACGGGTTGCACCCAACCCTTACAACTAGGAACCAACGTTCCTTTACAATAAAATTGAAAATGGAGTGTATTAGAAATACAAACTACTTATGGAGAATAGGGTGTCCCTCTTCGTACGACAACGTGTTCTTGAAGTCGACGAAGAGTCCATGACCATAGATCTCACTTGGAGTGAATCTCCCCGAAACCGGCGGCAGGCAAGAAGGGCGGCGGCTTGGCTCTCGGGATTGGCGGCGACAACGGAGTGCTGCGGCTGTTCTTTGGAGATTAAAACTTCGTAGCAAAGCCGGCAAGGTCTACCAACGGTCACACTAGGATCGATCATCTCGATCGATTCGGAAGGGGAAGGTTTTCCCGATCTACGAATCAAGAGACAAAGGATCTCTGGTTAGACGTGTGAGATGTTGTGCTTGGCTGAGCTTCTGTAGCCGGGAGATCTGGAAGAAACCTCGATCAGCGACTGCAATCAACTGGCACGAGTGGCGACGACGGCGGAGCAAGATTCACGATCTAGGTCACGTCGGCGGCTCGTCTTTTTGAATCCGTGTATTCGTATGTCTGCTGCTCAACAATACCGATGTATTTATACATTAGGTCATCCAAAGTGACCGTTGTGGGCCCCACCAAAAGGAATCCCTAAGACCGGCTCCAAACGGCGCATGTTAACTTGGACCGGTCCAGAGAATAGCAGAAATTTGCCCCAAGTCAAATTCGGTGAGAATCGAAGGTGATTCTCGACGAATCGGCGAGAATCACCTTTGATTCTCACCGAATTCCACTTAGCAGAATTCTAGCTTCATTGAAATAGCAAGCCAGAGAGAAACAGCAAGAATCACAATTGATTCTCGCCGAATCGTCGAGAATGCAGAGTCATTCTCGACGAATCGGCGAGAATCACTTCGTGATTCTCGACGATTCTGCCTTGGTAGAATTCAGGGCGGCGTCGAGACAGCCAGCAGCATTCGGCGAGAGTCAGCGAGTGATTCTCGTCGATTCGGCGAGAATCACTTAGTGATTCTCGACGATTTCTACTTAGACGATTTTCGCCTTTCTTCCCTTGAGCTGGTCTTTGGCCCATCCTTGCTCCTTGTCTGCTCTTGATCTTTCTTAACCCTATGCTTGAAAGTAAGTACACTCCAATAGAGAGAGTACACGTAAGCCAACACACTGATCTGCTCAACGAGGGATTACGTTGCACACACCCGTGTATATTGACCTATTGCACCCTGACATTGGTGTGTACTTAGCGAGGAATAACTGCAAGCACAACTTGAAGACAAGTGATCAAATACATTGTCAATTCACCTTAGCTTGTTCAGGGGCTTCTTCAAATCAGGTACATTGTGGATACAATACCCAACAATCTCCCCCTATTTGAAGAAGCCTAAACCCTACAAGCTAAGGTGAAAATAACGGCTGGAAGAAAACACAACTTTGAAAGATGAGAATAGAAGTTCCATACCATTATCTTTTAGAGCAATTGGAGCATACACCTTAGCACCTTAGCCGAGAGGGTAATCTCTCCCTTTTCGGCTTCTACAAATCTGGGACTATTGCACTTGATACCATGCTCCCCCTCAGTTCTTGCACCTGTGCTTACACTTGAGTTCCTAGCAGATGCTCCCCCTAGATGCACGAGCCAGGGGCTTCTGAAGTTTTCATTCCTTATAGTTTAGCATCCCCAGTTCAGTTTAGAAGAGACTGAACTTGGCCTCGTCTAGGGGCTTTGTGAAAATATCTGCAATCTGCTTATCTGTGGGGACATAGCAGAGGGAGATGTCCTTGTTCTCCACGTGCTCCCGAATGAAGTGGTAGCGCACTTCAATATGCTTCGTTCTGCTGTGCGATACCAGATTGTTGGCAATAGCAATTGCACTGGAGGAGTCCCAGTACATTAGTACTTCCTTGAACTAAAGGTCATAGTCTCCTAACTGGTTTCTGATCCATAGGAGTTGTGCGCAACAGCTACCTGCTGAGATATACTCAGATTCAGCTGTGGAGGTTGCTACACAATTCTGCTTTTTGTTGTTCCATGAGATAAGCCTTCTTCCGAGAAATTGACACGTCCCAGAAGTGCTTTTCCTGTCATCCCTACTCCCTGCAAAATCAGCATCTGAAAAACCTATTAGTTCGACATCATTGTTTCTCGGGTACCACAAGCCAAGATTAGGGGTACCTTTAAGGTATCTAAGAATTCGCTTTGCAACGACATAATGAGATTCCTTAGTGTTCACCTGATATCTGGCACAAACACATGTGGAGAACATGATATCCGGTCTACTTGCAGTAAGGGAGAGCAGGGATCCAATGATGCTTCTGTATTTGGTTTCATCAAAAGGTTTCCCTTTCTCATCCTTATCCAGAGACATGGTAGATCCCATTGGAGTCCTCATAGAGGTTGCATTCTCCATTCCGAATTTCTTGAGGAGTTCATTGGTGAACTTTGTCTGAGAAATGAAAATTCCCTCCTCAGACTGTTTCACTTGAAGTCCCAAGAAATACTTTAGCTCTCCCATACTGCTCATTTCAAACTTTCCTTGCATAAGTTTAGAAAACTTTTTGCAAAGATTGTTGTCCGTTGAGCCAAATATAATGTCATCGACATAGATTTGCACCAGCAAGATCTTGCCTTTGACTTCCTTGAGAAACAATGTCTTGTCTATTTTTCCTCTGGAGAACTTGTTCTCAAAAAGAAAGCTAGACAAGGTCCCATACCAAGCTCGAGGAGCTTGTTTTAACCCATATAGAGCTTTATTAAGAAAGTATACATGATTAGGATAAGAAGGATTGACAAAACCTGGGGGTTGAGCGACATATACTTCCTCTTTCAAGTCTCCATTCAAGAATGTTGATTTCACGTCCATCTGATAGACTGTGAATCCTTTGTGAGAGGCATAGGCTAAGAATAGTCGAATTGCCTCGAGTCGAGCAACTGGCGCAAACGTCTGGTCGAAGTCAATCCCCTCCTCCTGTCTGTATCCTTGAGCCACCAGTCTGGCCTTGTTCTTGATGATGACCCCGTGTTCATCCAGCTTGTTTTTGAAGATCCACTTGGTGCCAATCACGTTTTGCGTCTTAGGTCTGGGAACCAGCGTCCAGACGTTGCATCTTTCGAATTGATGCAGCTCATCTTGCATGGCCAATATCCATGACGCATCTTTGTTCGCTTCGTCGAACTTCTTTGGCTCAACCTGCGACAGGAAGCTAAAATACAGAATCTTGTTAACAGTACCTCTTCGAGTTCTGACACCGTCATGAGGATCTCTGATGATCTGATCTCTAGGATGATCCCTCACGTGTCGGAGCTCTAGGAGTCTTGCATCAGGAGCTCTGGCAATTTCTGGGGCACCTTCCTCTTCAGGGAGGACTACTCCATCCTGACTATCATCTTCCCCGATCGGTGTTGAGGTGGAGACCTTGACGTACTTTGGAGTTGCATCTTTCTCGGGCACATCTAAGTATAGCTTTTCGAGTCTCGCACCTGCATCTTCAATAGGACCACTGGAAGAATTGCAATTAAGCAAACTTCCTTCATCAAATACAACATTTATTGATTCCTCTACCACTAGGGTGTTCTTGTTGAAAACCCTATAAGCCCGGCTATGCCTACTATAGCCCATGAATATGCCTTCGAAGCATTTTTCACCAAACTTAGTACGCGGGTACTTCCCATTATTCAGTACTTAACATCTGCAACCAAAGATCCTCAAATAGGACATGGTTGGTTTCCTGCCTTTCAGAAGCTCATAAGGCGTCTTACGATGGTTCTTATTGATCAATGCCTGGTTTTGCACATGACAAGCTGTATTGACAGCCTCGGCCCAGAAGTATTCTGGGAGAGAGGCATCATTCAGCATTGTCGTGCACGCTTCAATGAGTGTTCTCTTCCTCCTCTCTGCAACTCCATTCTGTTGAGGAGTGCGCGGGGAGGAGAACTCATGAAAGATACCAAGTTCTTCACAGAACTCTGTCATAGCACCAGACTCGAACTCTGTTCCATGGTCACTTCTGATTTTGACCACTGAGCAGTTAAGTTCGTTCTGAATCTGCTTGACAAAACTGGTGAAGATGTCAAACGTATCAGACTTGCGTTTTAAAAAGAACACCCAAGTAAACCGAGAGTGATCATCTACAATCACTAGCGTATAAGACTTGCCTCCTAAGCTATGAACTTGCATTGGACCAAACAAGTCCATGTGCAGAAGATAAAGACATCTGGAGGAGTCTTTGTCTGAGATGCCCTTAAAGGTAGCCCGAGTCTGTTTTCCCTTCTGGCATGTAGGACAGGGGTTATCTTTGATGCACTTAATAATGGGAGCATCCCTTACTAAATCTTTAGAAAACAACATACTAATTGTCTTGAAATTAATATGTGTCCAATCTCTTGTGCCACTGTTCACAAAGAGATGCACTGCCTTTTACTACTAGGCATACAGGGGTAGAAGAATCTAGACTAAGAAAATCTAAACAAAAAATGTTTCTGCTTTTAATGCCGGTTAATACCGTCTCCGAAGAGGCACATGATATTATCAGGCATTTATCCTTGCAGAACTTAACGTCATACCCTTTATCACATAACTCGCTTACACTGATCAGGTTATGATTTAACCCTTCAACATAAGCCACATCAGTGATAGAGAGTATACCGTTGGAAATCATACCGTAACCTCTGGTGACTCCCCGATCAGATCCCCCAAAGATGACTTTGGGTCCATTCTCGACTGGAGAGTGCTCCCGCAGCAGGCTTCTTGTCCCTGTCATATGTCGGGAGCATCCACTGTCCAAATACCATATAGGAGTCTTGGTGGCCTTTGGACATTCCTGCAAAACAGAATTAATTTCCCTTAGGAACCCAATCAAACTTGGGTCCTAGATTCCTCATTAGCATGCTCCCCCTCGAATGGTTAGCCCTACGAGTGGTCTGTCTCGCATTGCCAACATGAGGAGTCTCGTGATTCCTCGGATTAAACCAGCAATCCACGGCAAAGTGACCAACTTTGCCACAGCACCAGCAGTCAAATCTGTTATACTTTCTCCTAGGCACCTGCTTCACTCTTGGAACGGAAGGTTCAGCCGGGGCCTCGGACCTGGAGGTGGAGGCATCATGATGACAACAGTCGCATGATTTCTTCACCTCCTGGTTTCTCAGTGTAACAGGCTTGGCCTTGGGTGCCTGCTTCCTATTATGGCCGCTAGAGAAGTGGCCATAATCCTCCATCTGAACTTCCTCATAAGGTGCCTTGAAGACACACTCGCCAAAGTTGCGGGGGAAGGCCCACCCCTCATATCGTCTCTTGGGCTTTTCAACCGAGGGCCGAAAGAAGTGGCCATAAGTTGACTCAAAGTCCTGTTCATTACAGGGATAGCCAGGCTTCCTTAATACAACAGTGTTGAGTGGGGCCTTTCCCTTTTCTGCAGTAGAGGCCTTCTTAACAGCCTTATTTCTCCTCTGCTTTTTGTTTCTCCTGGATGATTTACCAGGCACACCCACATGCCCCAAGCCAGCCCCCTTAGCCTGAGCAGAGAAGGTATCAACCAGTGGAAGAATAGTCTTTGGCATAGAGAAGCTTTGGACAATCTTCTTTTTTGCCGTAAGTTGTTCTTCCAACTTATTGATTTCTTCCTGTTTAAGGTCAAGGAGACTTAGAGACTCTGAGTGCTTAAAGATAAGGTCCTGGTGCTCCTATCGGAGAGAAATCAAGCTAGTGAT
Organism: Platanthera zijinensis; assembly: GCA_039513925.1. NCBI lineage: Eukaryota > Viridiplantae > Streptophyta > Magnoliopsida > Asparagales > Orchidaceae > Platanthera > Platanthera zijinensis. The sequence goes on from CM077082.1 coordinate 197,476,533, forward strand.
CTCTTCCCTTAGGGAGACACCCTCGACCTTAAGGAATTTGACTTCCTTTTTCTGAGCCCTCAATCTCTTGCAGCATTCCTCGAAGGTGTTGAGCAAAAGCTCATACTTTTCGAGGAGCTCAGCTTCTCGGGCAGATGGGCTGTCCTCGAGATCATCATCAGGAGACTCATAGTCAGAGTCAGAGAGGGGGGTACGAGCTTTTACCTTCCCAGTGAATGGGGGGCATTCTCCTTCTGAGTCAGAGCGACCCACCAGCCCGAAGTAGGCTTCCTCATCATCACTGGAGTCTGAGGAATCAGACTCACTCAGTGTCTTTGACTTTTTGGCGATGTAGCTCCTCTCCTTCTTCTTATCTCTAGAGGTCCTATGCTCTTCTCCCTTCCCCTTCTCTCTCTTGCCTTGATGGCAGTCGGCCACGACGTGTCCTGGCTTATTGCATCCAAAACAAATGATGTCAGTATTACGATGTTTGTTCGGTTTTGATTCATACCTGTCAGAAGAATAATTCTTCTTCTGAATTCTGGAGGAGGAGCCGTCTCTCTTTCTTTGATTCCTCATCTTGAGCAACTTCTTGAATTCTCGGGTGATGAGGGAGAAATCTTCTTCAGACAACTCTGAGCCGGAGGAGCATGGCTCGGAGTCTTCCTCCTCATCCTTTTTCCCCGCACGGGATGAAGCCGCACCCTTGCCCTTCCTGGAGTGAATGGCTTTTAGGGCCACAGTCTTTTCCTTGGCTGCAGCCTTCTCTGCTTCTTCTTCAGCTTTCCTCGTGTTCAACTGGAGCTCATAGGACATGAGCTTCCCAAAGAGTATCTGAGGATCAGTTTCAGCTAATCTGCCAAACTCTCGGATGGCGCAGATCTTCGTGTCACATTCCTTAGTAAGGGACCTAAGGAATTTATCATTAAGTTCACCATTAGTGAACACTCTTCCGTATCCCTTGAGAGCATTGACGATCTTGAGGAAGTTTTCGAAGGTAACTCCAATCTCTTCCTTGGGCCCCTACCTGAAGGCCTCATATTTCTGATTCAGGAGGGATCTCTTATCATCCCTCACTTCGTCTGTGCCCTCCATCAGGATAATCAAGATGTGCCAGATATCCTTAGCCGTCCTGTAGTTTCAGAAGTTCTGCATCATGGAGTCATCGACTGCACTGATCAGTATGTTCTGTGCCTTCTTGTCAAGTCCGACCAGCACTATCTCGTCCTTGTCCATTTCAGAAAGCATCTTTGGCACCATTTTGGTAGGATCAATGGTGGAGGCCTTAGTGGGAATATAAGGTCCCTCCTCCACGACCATGAAGAGTCGAGGGTCGACTGCTTCCATGTAAAATCTAATCCTTCCTTCCAGATAGGAAAGTTTAGCCTGGTGCACACTGGGATCTTGCCCGAGTACTTGAGTCCGTCCATAGTAGATATCTGCCTTCTTCTTGACACTAGTGGCAGGAACTTACTCGAGGTATTAACCCCTTTGATGAGTAACCTCCCTCTGATACCACTTGAAAGTCCACCTAGTGCCAACTACCTTCACCTATGGGGGGAATAGGTGTCTTGCAGCGTTTTTGCGGAATTAGAATTATACCTGCACAAGTAAATCAAACAACACAGCACAGAAAGACACAGGCAAATTATAGTGGTTCCCCGGTTTGGGTACGTCCACTCTCCCCCTTTGACCTATCTCCCAACCAGGGACGACTCGGTCACTTCACCAACAGGATTGAAATCCAATCCTCACACTAACGGAAGGAACCCTTCCAAACAAAGGAGTCACCACTCCTACACCACGGGTTGCACCCAACCCTTACAACTAGGAACCAACGTTCCTTTACAACAAAATTGAAAATGGAGTATATTAGAAATACAAACTACTTATGGAGAATAGGGTGTCCCTCTTCGTACGACAACGTGTTCTTGAAGTTGACGAAGAGTCCACGACCCTAGATCTCACTTGAAGTGAATCTCCCCGAAACCGGCGGCGGCAAGAAGGGCGGTGGCTTGGCTCTCGGGATTGGCGGCGACAATGGAGTGTTGCGGCTGTTCTTTGGAGATTCAAACTTCGTTGCAAAGCCGGCAAGGTCTACCAACGGTCACACTAGGATCGATCGTCTCGATCGATTCGGAAGGTGAAGGTTTTCCCGATCTACGAATCAAGAGACAAATGATCTCTGGTTAGATGTGTGAGACGCTGTGCTTAGGCTGAGCTTCTATAGCCGGGAGATCTGGAAGAAACCTCGATCAGCGACTGCAATCAACTGGCACGAGTGGCGACGGCGGCGGAGCAAGATTCACGATCTAGGTCACGTCGGCGGCTCGTCTTTTTGAATCCGTGTATTCGTATGTCTGCTGCTCAACAATACCGATGTATTTATACATTAGGTCATCCAAAGTGACCGTTGTGGGCCCCACCAAAAGGAAGCCCTAAGACCGGCTCCAAACGGCGCATGTTAACTTGGACCGGTCCAGAGAATAGCAGAAATTTGCCCAAGTCAAATTCGGCGAGAATCGAAGGTGATTCTCGACGAATCGGCAAGAATCACCTTCGATTCTCGCCGAATTCCACTTAGCAGAATTCTAGCTTCATTGAAATAGCAAGCCAGAGAGAAACAGCAAGAATCACAATTAATTCTCGCTGAATCGTCGAGAATGCAGAGTCATTCTCGACGATTCTGCCTTGGTAGAATTCAGGGCGGTGTCGAGACAGCCGGCAGCATACGGCGAGAGTCAGCGAGTGATTCTCGTCGATTCGGCTAGAATCACTAGTGATTCTCGTCGAATCGGCGAGAATCACTTAGTGATTCTCGACGATTTCTACTTAGACGATTTTCGCCTTTCTTCCCTTGAGCTGGTCTTTGGCCCAACCTTGCTCCTTGTCTGCTCTTGATCTTTCTTAACCCTGTGCTTGAAAGTAAGTACACTCCAATAGAGAGAGTACACGTAAGCCAACACACTGATCTGCTCAGCGAGGGATTACGTTGCACAGACCCGTGTATATTGACCTACTGCACCCTGACATCGGTGTGTACTTAGCGAGGAATAACTGCAAGCACAACTTGAAGACAAGTGATCAAATACATTGTCAATTCACATTAGCTTGTTTAGGGGCTTCTTCAAATCAGGTACATTGTGGATACAATACCCAACATTGTTGCTACTGTAGGTGTTTGGCAGAGCCTGTTGTTATTCATTCTTGCACCTGATGTGTTTTGATTGCTCTTTAGACAGTGTTTCTTCTTGATGTCTTGATTATTTCATTCTGCTCTTTTTGATAGCATTTGTTGCAGGGTTGGTAAACCTCTTCTTTCATTGCTTATGAATCTAATGCTCCACTTCTTTTGATTTTATTCTTATTGAGGTGTTCTTTTTTTTTGAACGCCTCAGGTTCAGAGTAATAGCCGGTTGAGCGGCTAGTTTTCTTGTGGAGGTTGCTTGTGGCCTCCTGGGTAGCTGAGATTTCTGTTTCTCATCCTTGTGAGGTAGTTTTTCCTCTTTCTGTATAGACATGCATGCTCACCAGTGGGTTGGTGTCAGGTTGTTGATGCCCATTGGTGGCTTACTTGTGATGCTGGGTATGAACTTAAACTGCTATTTTTGCCTATTTGGAGGTTGTTCACTTGCTTTCTGGGAATGAGTTATGCTAGGTTGCATGTTAGGTATTTTAAACCCTAAAATCATTACTATATGTATCTCATGCACGTCATGTTTATACAACTAAAGCATTACTTTCCCAAGTAACGTAAAGGCTATTTTTATTACTATATTAAATTTAGAGTCGTGCATACCATGAGTCGTCCCTCGGGAACACTTATGCTCATTTAGGATGTCAAATCAACCTAACCAAAGTATTTTTTGCTGCGTATCTATATATTTTAATTGTGGACTAGCTGATCCACTGTGTTGAGGGATACGGCCGTCAAATTTAACTGATTTTCTCTCATAATAATTTATGATTTTCTTTAAAGGTGTATAGTCTGGAGTTTTGCCTAAACGTGTGCAGTTATCCCCTGCACAATGTGGCATCATGGCATGTATTTTCTCTTGCTCTGATACTATTTTATTTGTGAGAAAATGTGGGTCGTGACAGCCGAGTTAGAGGGGAAAACATGAAGCTGAGCGATGAGAACAAGGGGCTCCATGGTGAGATCATTCGCTTGGCGGAAGCCTTCCTCCCTCTAGGCGGCAGGGAGCCCCCCTTCCCATACAAGAGCCCGAAGATCTTCGGCGAGGCTGAGGTCTTAGAAAGGATGCGGGTCAACTCGATTGAATCTGCCGAATACACCCTGCAGATCTCGAAGGACATGCATGTATTGGTGGAGGGCTACGAGGAGGTCACGGCCGGAGGCCTCATGCCAAGTCTATTCCCACCCATGCCACCCAGCGAGAAGGAAGATAGCTTTGATCTGCTCTTTGGGAAGGATTACAAGGACGATCCATCTGGAGATCGGGCGAAGATTGCCAATACGGGGGAGGAGGCGAGAGCTGACCCTCCCATTTTCCTTTCTTTTGTGTGTAATTTCCTCCCCCCCCCCCCCGTAACCTCGCTTAGGCGAGCTCCTTTTTTGTAACATAAACATTGATAATTCAAAACATATTCTCCCATCTTCTTTTTCTTGCACTTTCTCAATGTGATAGGTTTGCCTGTGAGCTCTCCTCCTTGAAGGGATGTGTTAGGATAGAACCTGCCGTTAGAATGCATGCTAAGACTCGCACTCGTGGACTGTTCCTGAGAGTTTGCCACCTCTAGGCAACCTGGGAGACCACTCGTCGTGCTAGGACTCGCCGCCACCCAGATCGCTCGCGAGCTGTCTCCTTTTGTTCTTATGTCAAGCCAAATGAATTTCACAAGTAAAACTGGAGGGGGGGTGGGGCGTATTACTGGAGCTCGACTTCTTTAGAAGATGCCTAGGGCCCGGCTCGCCTTCTTTCTACCGAGCTAGTACTGCGAGCCCTGACTCACCTGTGAGGGCTTTCTCCTTCATACCCTTGAGAAAAGGACTGATCTTTTCAAATAACTCCTGGAGAGGGTGAGGCACCCTCGAGTGATATCCAGCCCTGCCAATTTGGTGAGATCTAAATAGCGGGATCTGCTCGGGGTCTGGGTAGACTCCCTCGAATGATATTTGGCCCTACCAGCTAGGTGAGAGCCTGACAGCGGGATCTACTCGGGGTCTAGGTAGACTCTTTCGAGTGACCTCAAGTCCTGCCAGCTAGGTGAGAGCCTGATAGTAGGATCTGCTCGAGGTTTTGGTAGACTCCCTCGAGTGACATCCAACCCTACTAGCTAGGTGAGAGCCTGACAGCGGGATCTGCTCGGGGTCTAGGTAGACTCCCTCGAGTGATATCCAGCCCTGCCAGCTATGTGAGAGCCTGACAGCGGGATCTGCTCGGGGTCTGGGTAGACTCTCTCGAGTGACATCCAGCCCTGCCAGCTAGGTGAAAGCCTGACAGCGGGAACTTCTCGGGGTCTGGGTAGACTCCCTCGAGTGACATCTAGCCCTGCCAGCTAGGTGAGAGCATGACAGTGGGATCTGCTTGCAATCTAGGTAGACTCACTAGAGTGACATCCAGCCCTACCAGCTAGGTGAGAGTCTGACAGCGGGATCTTCTCGAGGTCTGGGTAGACTCCCTCGAGTGACATCCAGCCCTGCCAGCTAGGTGAGAGCCTGACAGCGGGATCTGCTCAGGGTTTGGGTGGGCTCCCTCGAGTGACATTGAGCCCTGCCAGCTAGGTGAGAGCCTGATAGTGGGATCTGCTTGGGGTCTGGTAGACTCTCTCGAGTGATATCAAGCCCTCCCAACAAGGTGAGATCCTGACAGCAGGATCTACTCGGGGTCTAGGTAGACTCCCTCAAGTGACATCCAGCCCTGTCAGCTAGGTGAGAGCCTAACAGCGGGATCTGCTCGGGGTATGGGTAGACTCCCTCTAGTGATATCTAGCCCTATTATCTAGGTGAGAGCCTGACAGCAAGATCTGCTTGGGGTCTGGGTAGACTCTCTCGAGTGACATCCAGCCCTGCCAGCTATGTGAGAGCCTGACAGTAGGATCTGCTTGGGGTCTGGGTAGACTCCCTCGAGTGACATCTAGCCCTATCAGCTAGGTGAGAGCCTGACAGCGGGATCTGCTCGGGGTCTGGGTAGACTCCCTTGAGTGGTATCCAGCCCTGCTAGCTAGGTGAGAGCCTTGCAGCGATATCTGCTCGGAGTCTGGGTAGACTCTCTCAAGTGACATCTAGCCCTGCCAGCAAGGTGAGAGTCTGACAGTGGGATCTTCTCGAGGTCTGGGTAAACTCCCTCGAGTGACATCCAGCCCTGCCAGCTAGGTGAGAGCCTGACAGCGGGATCTACTCGAGGTCTTGGTAGACTCCCTCGAGTGACATCTAGCCCTGCCATCTAGCTGAGAGCCTGGCAGCGGGATCTGCTCGGGGTCTGGGTAGACTCCCTCGAGTGACATCTAGCCCTTCCAGCTAGGTGAGAGCCTGACAGCGGGATCTGCTCGGGGTCTAGGTAGACTCTCTCGTGTGACATCCAGCCCTGCCAGCTAGGTGAGATCCTGATAGCGGGATCTGTTTGGGGTCTTGGTAGACTCTCTCGAGTAACATCCAGCCCTGCCAGCTAGGTTAGAGCCTGACTGTGGGATTTGCACGGGGTCTGGGTAGACTCCCTCAAATGACATCCAGCCCTGCTAGCTAAGTGAGAGCCTGATAGCGAGATCTGCTCAGGGTCTGGGTATACTCCCTCGAGTGATATCTAGCCCTACCAGCTAGGTGAGAGCCTGACAGCAAGATCTGCTCGGGGCCTGGGTAGACTCTCTCGAGTGACATCCAGCCCTGCCAGCTAGATGAGAGCCTAACAGTGAGATCTGCTCGGGGTTTGGGTAGACTCTCTCGATTGATATCCATCCCTGTCAGCTAGGTAAGAGCCTGACAGCGGGATTTGCTTGGGGTCTGGGAAGACTCCCTCGAGTGATATCCAGCCCTGCTAGCTAGGTGAGAGCCTGACAGCGGGATTTGCTTGGGGTCTTGGTATACTCCCTCGAGTGACATCCAGCCCTGCTAGCTAGGTGAGAGCCTGACAGCGGGATCTGCTCGGGGTCTGGGTAGACTCCCTCGAGTGATATCCAGCCCTGCTAGCTAGGTGAGAGCCTGAGAGCATGATCTTCTCGGGGTCTAGGTAGACTCTCTCGAGTGACATCCATCCCTGCCAGCTACGTGAGAGCCTGACAGCGGGATCTGCTCAGGGTCTGGGTAGACTCCCTCGAGTGATATCCAACCTTGCCAGCTAGGTGAGAGCCTGACAACGGGATCTGCTTGGGGTCTGGGTAGACTCCCTCGAGTGACATCCAGCCCTGCTAACTAGGTGAGAGCCTGACAGCGGGATCTGCTCAGGGTCTGGGTAGACTCTCTCGAGTGGCATCCAGCCCTACCAGCTAGGTGAGAGCCTGAAAGTGGGATCTGCTCGGGGTCTTTCAAATGAACACTTCACCCATTCTCATGAATCACAATGAGAGCACTGGCACATCAAGTTTTATTAGAAAAAGAATGTTACTTACATGGCTTCAAGGAAAAAACATTTTAAGTCATCACTGCTCCATGTGAGACTTAGGGTCTCGCCCTCCACATTTCGGAGGCGGTACCCTCCTGAATTTAATGTTTTTTTTTACAATGTACGGACCTTCCCAGTTGGGGTTGAGCTTCCCCACAGCGGCTGACCTTCCCGCGGCATCCACCTTCTTCAGGACCAAGTCCCCTTCCGCGAACTGTTTTACCCGGACATGCTTGTTGAAGTACTTGGTCATCCTTCTTTTCACTTCCTCCTGGCGAATGACGGAGAGGTCGCGTACCTCATCCACCATGTCAAGGGAGAGCCGTAGCTCCTCTTCATTTTCAACTTGCCATTTTTCCCCGCCTGCCTCTGCCTCGACCACCCGAGGCGTTCAAACCTCGAACTCGATTGGAAGCACTGCCTCGCATCCATGGGAAATCTTGAAGGGGATTTCTCCTGTGGTGATGTTGGGGTGGTTCTAAGGTCCCAAAGAACTGAGGGGAGTTTCTCCACCCAGCTACCCTTCAAGTTCTCAACTTTTTTCTTCAGGAGGTTCACTTTTATTTTATTTGCCGCCTCTACCTGCCCGTTGCTCCTAGGGTGATGGACTGAAGTAAATATGAGATCAATCCCGAGCTGCCTGCAGAAGCTGATGAACTTTGCGCTGGCAAACTGAGGTCTATTTTCTGTGATAATGGCTTGCGCCAACCCGTGCTGGTAGATGATCTCCCCCCAAAAAAAATTCCTGATAACCTGGGAGGTCACCTTAGTCATCGCCTTCACTTCCACCCACTTAGAAAAATAATCTATCATGATGAGTAAGAACCTCCTCTACCCGCTGGCCTGGGAGAAAGGCCTTACTAAGCCCATTCCCCAGATTGCGAAGGGCCAGGGGGCCATGATACTTCTGAGATGTTGGGCCGGTTACAATTGGAGGGGCATATAACTGGCACTTATGGCACTTTTTAGTGAACTCTGTCACATCGTAGCCTAAGGTAGGCCAGAAATACCCTTGCCTGACAATCCTCCCTTCCATGGTCCGACTCCCGGAATGACTCCCACACTCCCCGGAGTGGACCTCCTCCAAGATCCTCTTGACCTCCCTCTCGGACACGCAATGTGCAAACATCCCTGAGAGGGTCTTTCAGTACAGCTGCCCATCGCGCATGAGAGAGTACGTCGACTTGTACTTGAGTTTCTTCTTATCCATCCCCTCCGGATACTCTCCCGTATAAAGGAAGGTCGTGAATGAGTCCATCCACGAGGGGTGTTGATCCACCTCCATCAGTTCTCATTCTTCGATGGAAGGGCGGAATAGGTTGGAAATGGTGCCCCCCACTCGAGGACCATACTTTGTCATTCGATCCACCGGCTCGCTCTCTTCCCGGGTCACGTGCCGGATGGAGAAGGTTTGGAACGTGCCAATGACCCCCTTTACTTTTGCTAAGTATAACAGAAGGGTAGGCTCCCTTGCCTCTAACTCCAAGTTGATTTGGGAAGCGACCACCATGGAGTTAGTGAGGACCTCCATATCAAGTACCCCTAGCTCCCTGGCCAGGCGCAGCCCTGCGATCACTGTCTCATACTCGGCCTGGTTGTTGGTGATGGGAAAGTGCACCACTACTGTTTGTTCAATTCTCGTTCCCTGGGGGCTTAGTAGGATGGCCCCCACCCCTAGGGAATGCCTCCCAAAAGTGTCGTCTACCATCACTTTCCAAGGAATTGGGTGAGTGAGTTCTTCTCCGCCACCTCGACCACATAGTCAGCCAGAAAGTCGGTCATTGCTTGGGCCTTGATCGAGAGATGGGGGACAAAGGAGATGTCGAACTCACTCAGTTCTACCGACTACTTGGCCAATCGGCTCGAATGCTCCACCCCCTCGAAGATGTTGCGGAGAGGGTGGTCAGTTACTACTCGGATTTAGTGTGCCTGGAAGTAAGGCCGGAGTCTCCGAGCCGAGATGACCAGAGCGAAGGCCAGCTTCTCCAAAATGGGATACCGGAGCTTTGCCTTCCTCGGGACCTGATTCACATAATATATGGGGAGTTGCTTCTTCCCCTCTTCCCGAACCAGGACAGAGCTCAAGGCCTCTATTCCGACCCCAAGATACAAAGACAGGTCCTCCCCCTCCTTTGGCCCTTAGAACAGGGGGGCCGGAGTCAACTGCCACTTCAAGGCTTGAAATGCCTCTTCACACTCCTTATTCTATTCGAACGCCTGCCCCCCCTCAAAACTTTGAAGAAGGGGGAGCCCTTCTCTCCGGCCCGGGAGAGAAATCTACTCAACCCTGTCAGCTTCCATGTCAACTGTTGCAGTTCCTTGGCATTCCGAGGCGATGCCAACTCCATGATCTCCCTTACCTTGTCAAGGTTGGGCTCTATACCTGAAGGGGTAAGGAGATGGCCCAGTAACTTCCCTCTGCTTGCTCTGAAGACAAACTTCAGAGGCTTCAACCACATCTTGCACTTGCGTATGGTGGTGAAGGTCTCCTCTAGGTTCCGGAGCTGAGAGTCCACGTCTCGACTCTTGATCATGAGGTCATCCACATATACCTCCAGGTTCCTCCCCTTCTATTCCCGAAATACCCTATCCATAATTTTTTTGTATGTTGCCCCTGCATTCTTTAGCCCCAAGGGCCCAATTTTATAGCAGTAATACCCATCCCCCGTGATGAAGGATACATCTTTGACGTCGGACCCTACCTAGACCTTAGGGGAGGCCAATGGGTCACCAAGGACCCATTGAGGGTAACCCAAAGGGCAGATTGAACAAGGTCAACCCTAGTCTAGGTTTAGGTCAAACTAGCCTAAATGGGCTAACCCAAGCTCAAGCCCTATCCACTTGGGCTAACCTTATGTTAATTATCTAATATTATGAGTTAGTGGGCTACCAATAGGTTGCAGTAGACATCAAATTCAGCCTTAATGATCAAGAGAGAGAAAGCTCCATTTTCCCCTTTAATGGAGGAGAGAAAATGAGGGAGAAGGCCATCCATGACATAGGGAAGCCAAGGGCCACCCTTTATTGCTGGATTCAAATCCTCTGGCGAAGAGGAGGAGTTTCCAGCCGTTTCCCGGATAGATTAAGCCCAGGTTCACCCCCCCCCCCCCAACCTCCCCACCACCACAATGGCTGAAATTCTTCATTAAGGCCATTAATGGCCATTTCAGCCTACAGCCTTCCCCTACCCCCAGCTGCTGATCTTTAAAGCATCCCTGGACTCAGTGGAGACGTTTCCATACTTTACTTGAAGGAACTGAGTGAGTTGGTAGTGAAAGTATCTAGTGTCGACTAAGTCCACCTATGGGGGGGAATAGGTGTCGTGCAGTCTTTTGCGGAATTAAATTTACCTGCACAATTAAACAAACACAGCACAGAAAAACACAAAGAAAGTTATAGTGGTTCCCCGATTTGGGTACGTCCACTTTCCCCCTTCGACCTATCTCCCACCAAGGGATGACTCGGTCACTTCACCAAAAAGATTAAAATCCAATCCTCACACTACGGAAGGAACCCTTCCACCAACGGAGTCACAACTCCACCACCACGGGTTGCACCCAACCCTTACAACTAGGAATAAAAATTCCTTTACAACAAAACCAAAAATAGAATGTATTAGAAAATACAAACAACGCTTTTGGAGATCCCGATGTCCTTCTTCGTTCTTTGAAGCTTGCTTGAAGATAACGAAGAATCCACAACCGGACTTCTCTCTTGGAGAGGATCTTGTTAAGATCGGCGGCGGCAAGTGATTGCGGCGGCGATACTTTGTAGATCCAAACTTCTTGACGAAGCAAGCAAGGTATACGAACGATCTCAGTCGGATCAATTGTCTCAATCGATACGGAATGAAGAACTAACCTCGTTCGACGAATCGAGAGATAAGAGATCTCAAGAGAGAAGCGTGAGACGCACTGCTAGCCTCAGTACTGTCGCCAGAAGATCAAAGAACCTCTGAGATCAGCGGCGGTGACTAGCTTGCGAGCAGCGACAGCGATCGGCGACGTTCCGCGATCTGCTAGGGCACGCGTCGGCTACTTCAGATTTTCCGTGAATCAGTTACTATAGATGTTCGAAATAAGCAAGTATATATACTCGAGCCAACCCTAGAAGACCGTTGTGGGGCCCACAAGGAAAAACCCTAGCCCCGGCCGAAACAGCGCACGGCTTCTTGGTTCGTTCCAGCGAACAGGAGAAAATTGCCTAAGGAAAAATCGGCGAGAATCATTGGTGATTCCCATCGAAGTCGGCGGGAATCACTCACGATTCCTGTCGATTCTGCCTTGGACGATTTCCAGTTATAAAACTAGTCAGCCTGTGTGAATCGGCGGGAATACAACCTGATTCTCGTCGAATCGGCGGGAATCAGAATGATTCCCATCGAAGTCGGCGAGAATCACTTGGTGATTCCCGTCGATTCTGCCTTAGCAGAATTTCTATAGGAAAACAGTCATCCGGAAAAGGTTGGCGGGAATGCAGCCTGATTCTCGTCAAATCGGCAAGAATCACAAGTGACTCCCGTCAAAGTTGGCGGGAATGACTTAGTGATTCCCGTCGATTTTAACTTAGACGATTTTTCTCTTCCTTCCTATGAACTTGGTCTTTGACCCATCTTTGCTCGTCTTCTGCTCTTGATCTATCTCGACCATATACTTGAAAATAAGTACACTCCAATAGAGAGAGTACACGTGAGTCAACACACTGATCTGCTCAACGAGGGATTACGTTGTGCAGACCCGTGTATATTGACCCACTGCACCCTGACATTGGTGTGTACTTAGCATGGATTAGCTGCAAGCACAACTTGATAGAAGATCGTCAAATACATTGTCAATTCAACTTAGCTTGTTCAGGGTCTTCTTCAAATCAGGTACATTTTGGATACAATACCCAACATGTAGTGTTGTTGCAGAAATCCGATCGGCACCACCACCACCCATGGCAATCCGGCGATCGACCCGCCTCCATCCCTCCAATAAGGTCCTCCTCTTCTCCTTCTTCTATGGATAGATCCTAGGATTCATTTAGAATAAGAATCAGGCTCAATTGAGCCCGATCAAAGCTTTCATTTTCTTAGTTTTTCGGGAAAAACTCATGTCTCGGGTTCGCCGGAAACGTCCCCTCCGGCGGTCGTGCCGCCGCCTGGCGATAGCCACCACCTCAACGTAGGTGGTGGTGGCGGTGGCCGGCCAGGGAGGTGGTCGGGTGGCTGGCAGTTGCGATTGGGAGTTGCTCCAAGTTGGGTAGATCTTACCCGTCGGCTGGAGGAAGAAGAAATGAAGAAGCCATCGTATTCTCCTTTAATATTTGTGCAAGATCAAATTTATTAAATGTTTTATATGTGCTTTTCTATCACAGTTATTAGGCTATGTGAAATTAATTATTAAAATTACTTAGACCCCCCTACAAAAAAAGTGGTCAACATAAAACTTATAGATCTATAATTCTAGTTTAATTTAAAATTGATTTGAATCAATTTGGAGTTCATGTTTGACCACAACACTCATTTTGGTGAGATCTATACTTACGGTTGAGCAGAGGTTGATTTGGGTGCCCCCCCCCCATCCAACCAGCCATTCAAATGACTTGAAATTTGGACAGGGGGTCACTATTATCTATACCAACAACTTATCCAAAAATGGGAATTTTTGGACATACGTTTCCTATAGTTTTTATAACTATTTAATAAACCTTGTATAATTTAATTAGAGGGTCTAATGACCCTTTAAATTCTCCCAAATTTTGGTGAGAGATTCTTGGGGTCAATATAGGTCTCTGTATCAAATTTCATCTCATTTGGAGATGATGTGGTATGGATTTTAGTAAACCCTAGCCTTGACCCAAAAGGGGTAATTAGGTCAAGTGTCTCTTGTGGGCTTATGGGGCCAAATCACCTCAAAAGAGGTTGATACTCGGTCCCCTGATGTGTTATGTCAGTAAGCATCCTCCCATGGATTATGGGGTGGATTAGGGTTGATTTTCCCTAGGACCCTAGTTCAAACCCTAACGTTGAACTTTGGTTGTTTGTGAAGGACATAGGGTATTATGTCCTTGTATGGACTTGGTGTTTAGTCCATGTGATTCTAGGGTGGTGAAATGCCCTAGGGTGGAATTTGGTGACATTTAGACTTAGGCACACAACTTAAACCAATTAGGATTAGTTTAGGATTTTACCTTTTAGGAAAATTTTAAAGGGTCATATGACCTTGGTCCTTAGGAAACTTTGGCAGGTGGGTTTCTATAACATTATGAGTCTCTAAAAATTATTGTAAAATGTTTGGAAGACAGTAGCTTATACTAATAGTTATAACCTTTGTCTTTCCCCTATCGATAATTTAGATAAAATAGTGGTTAACATAACATAGAATGTTATGAAACTTGGTCAGTAATTTTTTGTGATCATATTAAATCTCTGGTAATTTTTGTATAATTTTTTGATTAAGTTTGGTGATGCTTCCTTATTTACATCTATTTATTGGTATTATCTTGAATTAATTAATTAAAGGTTAATTCTTTTATGACATTAAATGAAATTTGGTGCTCTCTGATATTTTGGCATCTTATAGTGTTCATAAATTTTGGGTGGTCATAACCTAAGTAAATCTACTACTTCATGTTCAAAATTACCCATGGCCTAACTTTTGGGAAAATTAAATAAATGCCAAATTAATTAGGAAAATTATAAGTTTCTGAATTTAGGCTAAACATGTCATTATAGACCCCCATTAAATATATTAAGGCTTTTGGATGAAAATTTGGAGTACCTCCTATCATGTACATCATATAGCTTAGGTTGGTCTGCATATAGTAAAACTGTAGAAATTGTGATAGAATGTGAATTGAGCATAGGGAGTTGGGGTTTATTATCATACTGATTTCGAGGAAGTGAAAATGAGTTAATTCTTAGGAATCATCATGGGGGAAGTGATGGGTTGACTAGTGTAAGTGGTTCTCGGGATCGACGAAGGATCGTCATTCCTGTGGAGAAAAAAAAAGTCAAAATACACTAGGGTTAGATCCAGTATAATATTAAAAAGGGGGAATCGGGAATTGAGTAATAACTAATAATAGTAAGTGCCTTGCGAAAGGGAACAATGGGCTTCAGGTACCATCATAGTTCATAGTGCCCTTTGAGAACCCTTCACCGGGTATGCCGGGGGCAGTCCTGGGCTAACCTAAACCATAAAAATAATCAATGTTAAGAGTAAATAATATATCTAGGATTACACTTACACTCACACTCCCCGCTGTTTTGGGAGTTAGGTTGGGTCTCACGAGCCGTAGGCTCAGTGGTTTTAGTGGTGGGCAGGTTAGCCCGACGAGCCGATGGCTCGGTAGATAATTGTGACGGACGGGATAGTCTGGGGAGCTTTGGCTCGGTGGGAGAATATAATACTATTGCATGTGCATAAGATAAAAGGTGGTGGGTCTTTTGTATTGGACTATCGTTCACACCGACGTCAATACGCTGACTCGGCGGATGTGGTTTACACTTAGCCAAAGGAAGTCTAGTGGATATGGCCAGTATTAGTACGTGGTGACTCTAGGTTATGTCCTTCTAGATGCGTACGTAAGGGCTAGGCTTGGTGTAACACCTCTCCACTATACCAGAGTGGTCTCTTAGCGAGCATGTTACCGGGCTACAGCCCAAGCACCCCAACCCCTCTCCAGCCCACTAGCGGGTTGTTGGTGGCCACAGCCTTTCTTTGATGAGCAAACTCGACAGTTAAGTTGGGCCATACGGTGACTTCCCAGGAGCTCACCCATCCCAGTACTATAGAGTTCCTACACTTCTCATCACCAATTGAGATGCAGCTCAATTGGTGATGAGAAGTGAAGGAACTCCATAGTTAAGCGTGCTTGGGTGAGAGTAGTAATGGGATGTGTGGCCTCATGGGAAGTCCCCGTATGACCCAACTTAATTGTCGAGTTTGCTCATCAAAGGAAGGCTTGGCCACCAACAACCCGCCTGTTGATGGAGAGGGGTTGGGGTACTTGTGCTGTAGCCCGGTAGTGATGCGGGGGGCTATGGACCAACAACCCTAGCCGATCCAACGTGACATTATCACGGCTCCCCTCTAGGCGACGTTACCGGGCTGCAGCCCAAGCACCCCAACCCCTCTCCCTCCACAGGCGGGTTTTTGGTGTCCATAGCCTCCCTTTGATGAGCGAACTCGATAGTTAAGTTTGGTCATATGGGGACTTCCCAGGAGGTCACCCATCCCAGTACTACTCTCACCCAAGCACGCTTAACTATGGAGTTCCTTCAACTCTCATCACCAATTGGGGTGCAGCTCAATTAGTGATGAGAGTTGTAGGAACTCCATAGTTAAGCGTGTTTGGGCGAGAGTAGTACTGGGATGGGTGACCTCTTGGGAAGTCCCCGTATGGCCCAACTTAACTATCGAGTTCGTTCATCAAAGGGAGGCTATGACCACCAACAACCCGCTTGTGGAGGGAGAGGGGTTGAGGTGCTTGGGATGCAGCCCGGTAACGTCGCCTAGAGAGGAGCCGTGATACTGTCACGTTGGATCGGCTAGGGTCGTTACACCTGGTAGTATTGATACCCGCCTAGGAGTGGGAGGCCTGACCCACTGTCTCTGTTTGCCACTATGGAGGCTCCTGGGAGTGAAGCTAGCTGCCCAAAAGGGGGGAACTAAAGGTTTGTGTGCATAGAGTCGTGTGTGTGTGTGTTGCACTTGCATGAATCATGGCATAACATAGCACTACACTCACACTACAACATTTTTGTATTTAGCAACACTTAAAAGATGTTGCCTAAAACTGCCAAGTATTGCCGAAATAGTGAAAACTGTTGTCATAGAGGGTGTTGTCTATACGCATGTTACCAAAAGTCTAAGGCAATACTTTTCAGACTTTTAGGCAACAAAACATAAAAACTGTTGCCTAAAATGTTAGAATATGCAACAGTTCTTTGGTAGAACTATTGCAACAGTTTAGAAATGTTGACCTGTACTGTTACAACTAAAAACTGTTGCCAAAAATACAAAGACAACACTTTAAAACTATTGTAAAAAATGCGATGCTTTTTTTAAATGCGCTTTTTTTAAAAAACAACCACCAGTCACGACATAAGATATTGAATATAACATCTAATGTTTCCTAAAACTCACTAGAAGTGTTTGAAATGGATGTACATAAATAACCCCAAAACTGATCCGATAATTTCACAGAAATGCATTTAATTATAAAATGTAAAGATGAACGCCACAATTTATTGTACTCTAGAAATCAATATTTGCATATATATTATACATAGTGAAAGATGTTAGCCACAACACACCACACTGACACACCACAATCAATTAATAAAGCTCTATTCAATTTTACAACTATTTGATCCACATGCATACATAACATGCATGTACTCATTTCTAATTTGCTAAAACATGCCTTCGGCACCAGCAAGCTTGTTCTGGTTAGGATGGAGATGGAGAGCAAGCTGTCAGAATTGCTCTTGGTTGTAGATTCTTACACGGACATCTCTACTTGAAGAATCATGTATTAGTCCTTACAGTATGCATGGTCGCAGCAACAAAATGCACCCTAACAAATTGTAAAATTGCAGTTAGTCATGCACATTAACAAATTATAAAATTAGTATAACGCCATGCACATTAACAAATTATAAAATTAAAATAGCCATGCACCTTGAAATTTTGATAAACTGGCACCCTGTTGTTTATCAATACTACAATATTGTAGTTTTGATAAACTGCAGGGTGGTAGTTTAACAATACTGCATCTCTGCCCAAGACATGTTATGAATCCATAGAAGGCCAGAAGGGGGTGCACACATTCCTAAATGTGATGTGATTCTTTTTAAAAAAACTTCAGAAGCACTCAAGTATATTTTGGATATAATAGTATGGATATGCTTATGCTTATCTGAATATAAAGCTTATGCTTACCTGGATAAAATAGTATGGACATGCTTATGCTTATCTGGATATAACGCCATGCATATCTGGATATAAAAAGTTTCAGATGCACATATTCCTAAATGTGGGGTGCAATTATCTGGACATACTTATTTATGGCCATTGTGCAAGCTATTCCATCCTTCCTCTTACCATTGCAAAAACCAAAGTCTGTTGAAGTCCCGATATTTAATATTTGACCAATTGGGTGTTCGCTCAAAGAAAACCCTTTTCCCTAATGAAAACATGTGCAAAATTAGTCAACTCCAACCCCATGACATCCTGAACAGCAATTAAAGTTGTTGAATGGAAGACTCACATCACCATCCTTTTTCAAATTCAAATTGAAAATTGCAAAAATAGATCCCTCTTTTTAAGAGTAGTTCGTCTTGTAAGCATTACCAAACAGGAAAACTAAAATATCAATCTCATCCAAGCAACTCATTTTCCAAATGCCATAGTTATTCCCAGTAGAGCTTACCTTTGCCCCCATCTTCTCTTTCAACACTCCAGCGGTTGCCCAACTACCAGAAAGGGTGTCCCCAGACAATAAATTTCTGACAACATTCAACATATAAAGATTATATAAATGTGACTCAACTTCCGTATGTTTAAAGAAATTTAGATAAGTCTTGTACCATTACATTTAAATCATCAGCATATGCAAATATTTTGATGTAGAAAATATCATCCAAAAATGAAATTTTCAAAACAACAGTGAGGGGCACCTTATGCTTAGCATCCGAACAAATCTCACATCAGAGAAGTGATTGATCAGCTCAACCGACGATACCAACTGGTTCCTGTTATTGAATCAAAAAAATGTTAAGAAGTAATTAAAGCAAAATCAAATTTGGATGAATCGATCCACGATGTCATCGACTGCCTGCAACTCACCGAATTCTGAGACCTGAAAACCTCTCAGTCTCTACTTCTCTAGCCTTATTCTATATATTTGTCTTGGAATGGAGTTTTGAAGGAGCAATTGGCTCGGAATCGAGGTAATCTTTAACGACCTCACGGAATGCCGACATATCGCTGACCCTAAGTCTCTTCGGCGATCCATCGTTATGAAATCTAAAATTATGAATGCACACAACAAAGCCATTATGAATTTATATATAACCCCTACAACAACAACTAATTGGGAAGGGAAAAGCAAAGCTTTATTATAAAAGAAGAACAATCTAAGAAGAAGGGAAAAGCAAAGCTTTACATTTCATTCACATCTGGGAAATTATCATAATGTAAAGGTAAAGAGAAGATAACTTATAGAAGCTACCACTCTGAGTATCTGATACACAACTTGCTTATTCTAGTCCAATGGTTGAACTCTTTAAAAGGTAGTGAGTTGTGTAAACAGCAAGCTATAAATAACAAAACAAAGAAGAGAAATAATAGATTTAAAAATTACATAAACATAATACCATATAATAGATCATCACCTAAAATTAAGAAATGCTCATACCCATAAAAATTATCCTTGTGAAAAGGGAGTCCAGATAATAGAGCATCAAATACCACCACAAATTTTATCTCTGTACAGATTGAAACATACGGCATTAGAGATAAAAAAATTTACACAACTTACAGCAAGAAAATAACATGTAGATTATGTGAGACGTGCAAACATGTGTTATAAGAACTATATTATTTACAGGAATATGAACAAAACTGAATCTCAAAATCTATCCCAAGCAGGAAAACACTGCAGGAATAAATGATTGTGCTTCAGTATATAGTTATTTACTTATATTATTTCTACTATAATGCAAATTAATGATCCCATAAGCATATTTTCAATGTAAATATATATTAAAAATATACATTTTAAAAAAAGGCTAAAGTAGACAAGAGAAAGCAAGAATATGACCTATGAAAAAGAATTTCTCCTCCCCTAAATTCACCTCAAACACGGCTGAGTTGTCACATGCTTGTCTTTCATGCACTCATCATTATTTTTTTAAAAGTAAATCATCTCCTAATAAATAAATCAAGCAACAAGCGTAAAATATTTGCTGGCACAAATCAACCTCCCTAAGAACTGAACATCTCAGCACTCATTCAATATTACAGATACAGAGAGAGTAGCCTCCAGTGTTTAAATTTACTGATGCAGCAGACTGGTGGATGCCCACAGAAATATGGTCGGTATCGCATTGGCCGCCGGAATCTGGGAGCTTTTTTGCATACAAACAACACAATCAAAATTTGTTGCGAGCAAATTGAATGCGCTCTGATGAATAGCTCGGTATTCATTCATATAAAAGTCGAGTCATTTATGTTGCTCGAATAAAAGTTTTTGGACTTCAAAATATATATGAACAAAACAAATTACCAATATAGATTTGTGAGCTTACTCGTTTGTTGTTTGGCAGGAGCTAGATAAAATTACTGGGCGTACATACATATGTTATAAGATTTTGCAGTTTGGTTTGTAGTTCCAAACGACACCTGCCCAAATCCAGGTCAACTACTACTACTCTGTCCAAATGTTGAAGGTGACAACAATGAAGAGCTATTTGAACCTAATGCAGCACATTAAAAAGAACCTGAACTAGGTTGACTTATCAAACTCTGAGAGAAGAGTGAATTACCACTACCAAACTGGGATGGCTGAACACCAAAATAGAGATCCCCCTGTAGTACCAAAATTTGTGCTAGAGTTCGAAAAGCTGCTATTAGCAGCAGAAAAAACTATGCTACTAGTTTGAGCAATATTGGAACCAAATATACCATTAGTTCCACTTGATAATTGAGGTGGTGCAGCAAAACTAGAGCCACTACTAGATACCTATGAGGAAATTGAGGGTGTTGATGTAGAAATTTTAGAACTGGGTGTGCTTCCTAAGACAGGAAATGTAGGTACAAAATGGCATCTGTAGGGACAAAATGATGTTATCACATCTCTTAACTGGTCTGGATGATTTTCATAAAAAATTTCTACAATTGTGTCGCTCTGTAGCTACAAAATCAAAAAACCAATAAAAACTATGAAAACATTCATACCTGAAGATGGTGCGCTATTTCCATCAAACTTCTCTTTTAATTCAATTGTCCTCCTACACTCTCTTCAGTAGCAGCATAACACCAATGTTCTAGCTTAACTAATCTAGCCTTGACATATTCACCATTATTGAATGAGCAACACTCCCGTAGAAGAAGGATAAAAATGATAGAAGAATTATATAAAATGTTATTGATAAATAATTGCACATTGACGAAGGAAAAAAATCTAAATAAAGATCTAGTGAACTTAAAATGGAGGAACCTGCAAAGGCAACAATTGGAGCAGAAGATGGAGTACAAAATAATGAAAATTCACTAGTATTGTTTTTATCTCCACATTATCAAGTAAAAGTTGCCCAACAAATAGAAATACCACAATTAGCATAAAGGAACAAATACATATAATTTTAAAATAAAAATGTGTTCACCGTTATCATGTGTTCACAACTAGGTTGCATTGCACGTACTACTGCTAGAACATATGAATCAAATGTTACAACCGGGCCGAGTTTCCTCCTGTGTCGGCTCCATCCAAATTTTTTTTACCATCAATTAATTCCTTGGGCAATTGATTAACTCTGAGGAATCAAACCATAAGCAACCTTGGAGATGGTACAAATCCACTGCTCAACATTAGCCTCCCAGAAATTTTAGAAACAACAACCCTAAATTGAGAGAAGAGACGCAAAATATAGACATGGTGGCACGCTGCACTCTATAATTGAAATCTCTTTTTGATATTTACCAAACATGTGATGTAGCAATTTTTAATATTGAACCAACCAACTATGAAGAGACCTACATGAAAATAAGCATGAAAAACCAAAACTGATTGTATGCAAGATGAGAATTATATAAAATGCTCCTCCTGCTTTTTCCTTCTCCAACTATTAGTAGAACATGCGAAGTTTTCAACGGTTCAAAAATATTGAAATAGATTTAGATATCAAAATAAGTTGCCCAAAATAACTAGTCATTAAGTCCTCCAAAGATATAACATCCAAATCAACTTGAACATCTAAACATCTTCATAGTTCATCATCGACCTCCCCATTTGCCTCCAAAATATTAAGAAATTTCTACATAAAAATAAATAAATAAATATAATATTAATATACTTAAATTATATAAAGATCTATAACACTATACCTCCCCATAATTTGGAACATGTGTTGATGTAGAAGAATGTGCACGTGATACACCCACTATCTTTTGTGCACTATTTATGTCGCCGGGAGATGAACCCAATATATCATCCAATGATTCTATATAAATTTTAGCCGGGTTGCTTTGTTGCAACATAGTCTTGAGCACACCTTTTAATTCGTTTAGTGAATATTCCATATTATGTATTTTCTCGTTCAATACAAGCACTTCTTCATTATGTATTTTTGTTAAAGAAACAATCTCTTCCTTTTGCTTCAATGATGTTTTTGTAACACCTTTCCCAAAACAACGCATTCATCCAGAATGTTCTTCCCCAAACATAGCTTGAAATGCTTCTACATTAGTTTCCTCATTGTTCGTAATAATAGCCTGAAGTTGAGACTAATAAGAAATTTAAAGAAGGTTAATAAATAATTAACTAATTAAAACAAACTATATTCTTCTTAAAAATAATATTTAACTTACAATTGCATTATTAGTCTCCAAGTCATGCTCCTTTCTCTTATTGCCTTTTCGAGTTTTAATAAAAACTTCAGCTTGGATGGGGTCTCTCTTTTCCTTTGAATGCTACAAATGCATAAAAATAAATAAATATGATTTGAAGTATTAAAATTCAAATAAGGAGTTATATACCATTCTTTTGCGAATTATGGCAAATGTGTTGGGTCCCATTCGATGCCTCCACTTTTAATTTGCTCTACTTTGAGTATTCCTTTTACTGATTGCCTATACATTTGATTAAAAATATTAGAATAAATATATATTTACAAGACAATTAAAAATAAATAACTGTTAAGCTTACTTGTATATTTTCCAAACTCTAAAAGAGGCAAAGCTTTTTAAATACAGACTCTGTCACCTTTACAGGACGATTTTTGAGTCTATCACTCATATTGGAATACTTAAAAAAAAATTTAATTAAGTGTTTATATCTTCTCCAGCATCTCTAACAGTAATCTTTACCCATTTTTTGCTTTATCTGACAATATAAACTTTGACTACAAAGTCCAAAATAAGAATGAGTATTTAAATCCTATAATTCCGCACAAGTAAAAATAAGAAAATTAAAACATGTACATATACCTTAGTATAATTCCATATACGCTCCATGTTCTCATTTGGCATGGCTTTCCAGCTTGTGTAAATAAAAGGACAGAAAGTTGAATTTCTGGCCAATGTGCCTAAGAATTGACTAAGGTCAGATACGACACAATCATTAGGCCTTATAGGCTGACCTTCTTCATTTATTGTCACTTCTACGCGCTCCTCAAAAGTATTTGCATGAATGTTTTTGCACATTGTTATTCCACGAGCTTTTTTCTCGTTAATCCTATTAACAGTGTATGCACATTCACATAGGTAAAAATGAAGTAAATACAAAGAGACTAATAAACTCGTAAACGAAAAAAAATTATATACCAGCTTCTTTATTTGGTTGTGCAACTATGCCTTGTTGACTTATATCTTTATCAACTTGAAGCGACTCAGTTCTCCCACTAGATTGTCCCTGAGTTTGATTCATATTTACTGGAACATATAGATTCCCACTTTCATGAGAAACCCCATGAACTTCAACGAACTCATCAATCAACATTGATGGACATCTCTTGTTCCTCTTTACCTTGTCATTAAGACTTTCATCCACACTATTGCATTCCTGGGGAATAGTTATAATGGTAGGAACTACTTGTTGAACTTGATTTTGATCAATCTTGTCAACAACCACTTGTTCTTTATTTGTTCTATTTTCTCTAAGACTTTTATGTAAAACATCAGCTTTCTCTTGCTTAATTTGACGAAATTTTCTTGCCAACTCAACACTAGACCTTGCTTGGATAGGCAAATCAAAACCACATCTTCTTTCTAGTCTTTTACCATTCCCTTCATGTACCAATTTACTTGTTGCTTTCTTCATTCCTGTAGACCTAAAATCAAAATATGAAAATCATTTTAAGCATTATCAAATTTAGAATAAATAGAACCAAAATAATTTTATAAATAAATGAATGAATATTACCTAATTTGTATTATCACTAAAAATAGAAGCAGTATCACTTTCATTTTCACATTCAATAATGACCACATCGTCGACTCCCGTGTGTTGAACATGAATTTCAGATAAAGGCAATTCAATAATATCATCTGGTACATCTTCTCTTGCCAAATCAACTTCAAAATCATTCTCTGTTATAGTAATATTTATTGAAATTCCAGATATTTCTTGTGTATTTGAAAGTGCATTATCTCCCATCTCAAATGAGTGTCTTGGAAGTACTTTCAAAACATTGTGTTTATTTTTATTAAAATAATCTTCAACATAGAAGCATTATTGCACTTGAGATGCTAGAACAAATGGATCATTCTTGTAACATTCTTTATTAAAATAAACACATTTCATTCCGTACTTGTCTTCTTCAGCCTCAAACCATACACATTTGAATAAAACATAATTCAAATGTCCATAATAATCCAACTCTATGATATTGGTTATTGTGCTATAATATTTCATACAAATTTTTTCTGGATTTTCGTCTTTAATACTTTTAAAGCTTGGGGTTACTGCTTCCAAAGTGACACCACTGTTTTGAGTTTTTTGCCTTGCATCACGTTTTCTTGTATGAAATCTATATCCATTAATAATATATGCAGAGTACATTTTTGCAACATTATTTGGTCCACGAGACAACTCCTTTATCCAATATGAAACATCATCATTCATGCCACGTGTTTCAAACCATTGAATGAAATTGTCTCTTTGATTTTTACCTTTGCTCCATTAACTTCTTTTCTTAGATTTTTGTAAATAAAGCTCATGCTCTCTACAAAAGAAAATATCATTTTTAACATAAATGTATTTATATTTATTGAAAACATAAACTTTTGAAGGAATTAAATGATATTACCTTATGTAATCTTCAACTCCATCAAAATTAAATAAAATGTAACCATGTGCTTGATTTTGAGACTTTTGATCAAGAGAAAAGAGAATCCTTGCCCCAATAGAATAGCTAGTGTTTGGAAATTCACAATTATTTCGTGATATTCTATTCACACGTGTATCTGCATCACTAGATAAATATCTTGAACAAAATGTCAAAGACTCCTTGGCCAAATATGCTTCAGCGATAGACCCTTCTATGCGGCTCTTATTATAAACAAATGATTTTAATTCACCTAAATATCTTTCCATATAATACATCCATCGAAACTGAACTGGTCCGCCTAATCTAACTTCATTTGCAAGGTGAATTGGTAAATGGACCATTATGTAAAAAAAAACTAGGAGGAAAGATTCTCTCAAGCTGGCAAAGCGTTTCAGCGATCTCTACTTTCAAATGATCTAAATTTTTCAGCTCAATAACCTTTTGAAATAAACAACGGAAGAAGGAACAAAGCCTAATCAAAGGAATTGTAACTTGATTGGGGGTTATGCCTCTTATTGCTATTTATAGCAAAAAATGTAGTATAATATGAGCATCATGACTTTTGTACCCAAAAAAATTTCCCTATTCAACATTCACACATCGTGAAATATTAGAGGCCACACCGTCGGGAAATTTGATATCTTTAAAAACACCACAAAAAATAGATTTCTCCTTTTTTGTTAGGGAGAAACAAGCCTTCAGGAGCTGAGTTTTTTTGCCATCACTTGTTGCCTTCAAATGAAGCTTCTTTCTTATCCCCATATCTTGTAGGTCAAAACGAGCCTTTGCATGATCCTTTTTTCCCTTCAATCTCAAGAAGGGTTCCAATTATATTATCACATATGTTCTTCTTAATGTGCATAACATCAAAATTGTGACGAAATTATTATCCTTCCAATATGGCAATTGGAAAAAGATGGATTTTTTTCCATGGGCCAAGCCCTTTTTTTCTTATCAATCTCTGTGAATACGTCAGAAAAGTCTTGTAAATCTTCTAAAATTATTTTTGAATTTAACAAAGAAGGTGCATGTATATATTCTATCTTTCCATTAAAAGAAATTTTATTAGATCGCCACTCATGATACGAGTCTAAGAAGGCCCGATGGCCCATATAGCACATCTTCCGACTATGTTTCAAATAAGTAGAAGATGTTTTGTAATACAAGCAGGACATGACAGCCTTCCTTTTGTACTCCAACCAGATAACATAGCATATGCAGGGTAGTCACTAACTGTCCATAAAAGAGCAGCACGCATTAAAAAAGTTTGATTTTTGGAAACATCGTATGTTCCAACCCCAACATCCCACAATATTTTTAGCTCCTCAATTAGTGGTTGAAGGTATACATCAATAGCATTTCCAGGTGACCGCGGTCCAGGAATGAGAAATGACATTATAAAATTTTCTTGCTTCAAGAACAAATTTGGAGGATAATTATATATTGTTAATACCACAGTCCATGTGCTATGTGATAGACTCATATTGCCAAAAGGATTAAACCCATCACTAGACAATCCAAGTCTTATATTAAGAGTATCAAGAGCAAAATTTTGGTGCTTCACATCAAATTCTTTCCATGCTTTTCCATCAGCTGGATGTCTTAACTTACAATCCTTAGAATGCTCTTTTGCATGCTACCTCATTGAATCAGCAATCTTTGAACATGTATAGAGTCTTTTTAATCTTGGAATTAATGGAAAATATCTTAGCACCTTTGCGGGAATTTAATGAGTTTTCTTAAATACCTCAGACTCACAATTCACTTCAGGATATACAATCCACTGAGATTCACCACAAATATGACATTTTTCTTCTTTCTTGAGCTCTTTCCAAAATAACATACAGTTA
Source organism: Platanthera zijinensis (assembly GCA_039513925.1). Lineage (NCBI taxonomy): Eukaryota > Viridiplantae > Streptophyta > Magnoliopsida > Asparagales > Orchidaceae > Platanthera > Platanthera zijinensis. The sequence continues at coordinate 197,502,962 of CM077082.1, forward strand.
TTTAGACAAACGTCTATCTTTTTATAATCTAAGCCTAGGTCACATATCATAGATTTTTTTTATTGAAGAGACCTGGATGTTCAAGTTGGGTATAGCCTCTTTCAATAACTCTAGGAGAGATGTAAATGATGCATTGCTCCATCCATGAAGACATTTTAGTAAATATAGTCGAATAGTAAAAGCTAGTGTAGAGAATTTTTGACAACCCGGATATAATTCCTGATTTGCTTTCTAATTAAGTTTATAAAACTTTTTTGCATCTTCATTTAGGCCTTCATGCACTCCATCTTCTTGAACTACACCTTTAAATGTCTCAGACAATAAGCCATCAATATCATCAGAAGAGACATTTTCATTAGTGTCTTGATAAACATCCATACGTTTAATCTCTTCCCTATTATAAATCCAATCTGTGTAGCCTTTTACAAAACCCTTACTTGTCAAATGGTCAAACACTGTGTCTATTTTACCCCATACATCATTGCAATAGATAGGGCATGGACATATAATTTCTTCTCCTTCATAAAACCCTTTACTGAATGCAACATCCAAGAAATAATTAACACCATTAATATAATCTTCACCATAGCGAGGAAAATTAATCCACTCCTTTCTCTTCATATTTTGCTTTCAAATCTTGAATAATGGAAACACCTACACATATACAAACACAAAGAATTCATACAAATTACATTATATTCTAACAAATACATAAATTCACACTTCAATACATACACATTTCAGCACAAAAGACATACATAAATACACACACACAAATACAGAGACACCAACATAAACACAAACACAAAACACACACAAAATCACATAAATTTATATGCACATGCACGCATCCACACAAATACGATACACACACAAAACCACATTAAAAGACCAACACACCAACAAGGACTACACAATAGCCATAAAAGTGTTTTTACAACATGAATTCCATCTTATCACTATGTTAAACTATCAAGGAATACACAATAACGATAAACCTCTAACTTTATTATTTTGATCCAAGTGTCTTTTCACTACGGAGCATCTTAGCGGCTTTGGTGGAGGTGGAGGCAACTTCTCAATGAGGACAAAATATTCATAATGTGAAAAAAAAAAGATGATGAGCCACCTACACCTCCACCATATCCATCACCGCCAAAGCCGACACCATAGCAAAATTAACTCGGATACTTCAAAAATATACCTCAACAGGCATCTTAAGATTCATTTTGTCCAAAAATGAATCAATAAATTTAATTGAATTTGCAACGCCGTCGGCTATTGATACATAGTTATCCTTGATCATCACACTATCAAATAAGCACATTCTATGGTTTTCCCACCTCGGATTAGTTCCTATCATTACACAACTTGGTGAACATGTGGTGGAAAAATGAGATATAAAATGCACATAAGAATGTGAACTAGAAAAGTCTACCCACGTATCCACTAAGCGTAAACCTGGATCAAGTTTCTCTAAAATGTATGCAGGATGTGCGTGCCTGTAGTTTATTATAACTTAAATTTCAACTTCAAAAAAATCAGAGATGAAAGCATCAAAAAATGGAACTAAATCAGAAAATTTAGTATTACATATGAAATCATCAAGAAATTTATTATTATAAACACCATTGGAAGTGCTTTGTTTGGTATTTTGCATCAGAAATCAACAAATGGATCATAGAGTGTAAATGAAGGACAAAACCAAGAATGAATCCAAGAACCAAAACAGAATCATGTATTAGGTTAAGAAAATGAAAACGGAGAACTCACCAACGATGGTTTTTAAGCAGGGAACCCAAAATCGTATTGAGTAACTAGAGTAACTAGACTGAAGGAGGTATTGAGGACAGCACTAGTGATGTAGATGAGTGAATGGATCGCAGAAGAGGTGTGTTGCTAGGGCGAATCGATAAGGAGAAAGTGAGAATGGCGACCTCTGTGGCAAATAGAAGAGGAGAAATGAGAGGATTGTTGGTCGCGCTGGGAGGAATGGCGAAGAAGTGTCGCTGGGAGGAATGACAATCGAGGAAGCGGCTAGGGTTATCGGGAAAGTGTTGGGCGAATTTTGTATTAAAAATTTATAAAAAAAATTTATTAATTGTTTTAGTGTGTGAAAAAATTTTGGATGAGTTGAGATAAGGATTAGGCAACACATTTAATGTGTTGTAAATTTTTTTTTTAAAGGCAACACATAATAATTATTGTCTAAAGTGAAATGTCAACTGCAACATTTCAGAAGTGTTCCCTATAAGCCTTTATAGAACATTTATTCAATGTTGCAAAAAAAGTGTAACCTAAAGGCGATAATATATTGGAACACTTATAAACTGTTCTCTATATAGGTTTTGACAACAGTTCTTTAAATGTTGCAAAGTAGGTGTTACTAAAGGCCGAAAATGTTATAGTGTCATACTTGCATATAAACCTGACACTCCATCGTATAAATCGGTATGGGACTTTTTATATGATGGGAGCCTTGCAAAAGACCCCTTAACTTATAAGTTTGTATGGGCATTCATATAAGTTAAGGTTTCTTGTTTCTTAGTTTACCTTTCATATACTTACTGCTCTGCTATACCTTCTACCATTACTGCTTGTTATCATAGAACTGCTACTTTGTACTTCTCTTCATTAAAATTATAATCATTATAAATAACTGCTATAGTAGCTCCACCGCCACCTCCCTCCTTTGTATTATCTACCTGCATAGCTTCCCTTTCCTTCTCCCCGGTCGGTGCCTAGGAGCCATGGGGGAGGGGTGGGGGATGATAGGATTTAGTCTTTTTGACTAACGGTTAATGACAATAACATTTTAGGGACTCCGGATAGGAGATAGGTGGAAGCAGTAGGGGATACAACACTAGTGGATTACAGTGCTCATAGAGGTGGGATAGTCTAGCACAGGAGCACCGGCTACTGGTTCCGTGAGTGATTAGTTTACTTAGCTTATGCGAGTGTTTGTAGTAAGGATTTGATGTAGCGGGCTTGAGCCCGTTTATATTTCTTTGTACTGTTTTACTTCAGTACTTTTATTATCTTGTGTACTTATCATGGTTTCATATTATATGTGATTGTGGACTTAGTTTTATCTGAATTGTGTATAAGCTTCTTTCTCTTTGGAGATCGTAAAGGCTGGCAGGATTGACGTTTTGTAGTGGCGACCTTCCCGAGTGTCGGTGTCATCGCAAAATGGAGATTCTGGGCATAAGACCCTGATGGTTTAAAAATAAAAAAAATGGGGTCTTACAAACTGGTATCAGAGGAAACATCGATCAAAAGCGAAGAAGCCCACAAAAAACCTAGGCCACCCCGCACGAGCTTAGTTTACGGACAAACTAGCAGCGGAAGCAATGGTGTGCCCATAAGGGGAATCACATGTAAAAGTCCACTTTGTTCTTTAGTTCCACTTCTACATTATCTAACAATTGGAATTTTTCCTTTATAGTCTGTGATGAACCCTATTCCGCAGCATGGTACACCTCAGGCACAGAATGTGGTTCCACCCCTCCGATTCCGTTCCAGCAGACAGAGATGGGGCAGACACTAACGGACATTCTGGAGGCCTTCAGGACTCAGTAGGCCCTAGCTCCACATCCAAATCCCGGGGCCAACTGGATGAGTGCCTTTCGGGGGCTTTCTCCTCCATCCTACCTCGGGACGGAGTCAGCAGTCCGTACAGAGGAGTGGTTGGACATCATCTACGAGATGCTGGCTGTAATTCGATGCCCGACAGAGGAGGCGGTTGCTCTGGCAATTTCCTGCTTAGAGTCACATAGGAAGAGATAGTGGAAGTCACAGCTGGACACCACCTTTACTGGAGTGGATTGCGCAGACATCTCCTGGGAGGAGTTTAGAGCAGCTCTATTGGAGCATTTTGTACCTCAGTCAGTGAGGTATGAATTGGAAGACAGGTTCTTGCAGTTGAAGCAGAGCAGCAGGACAGTGTTAGAGTACTCCCGGGAGTTCACACATCTAGCCCGCTATACAGACTCATATCAGTTGGATGATGCGGGCTATGTCAAGAGATTATATAAAGGCCTACATGATGACATGAGACAGGCCCTCCTCTTTATCTCTGATAGGAGCCTGACCAGGATCTTGGAGATGGCCAAGAAGTGAGAGGTAGATTAGCTTATAGTCCGGGGCCGGAAGAGACCGGCTAACGATGTAGTGATTGGTGGCTGGAGGGACCAGCCCAGAGGTCATGTCATCGGAGAAAAGAGGAATGGGGATCAACCCCGTCGGGAGGACAGGTAGGAATAGAGGGACCCGGTAGTATTGGCTCCTCAGCCTTTACAAATATGGGAGATGCCAAGGACAGGGGAAAGGGCGCAGGTATGTTTCTGGTGCAACCAGCCAGAGCACTTCAAGAGGAACTGCCCCATGAGGGAAGCACCCCTACCAGCACTTCAAGATTCCCCACCTGCTCGTAAGTTTAGTGGTCAAGGACGCGGTCGAGGACGTGGATTTCAGGGCGGAGAACGCAGGTAGGATAGAGGGCTAGTGTATGCATTGGACTTGGCTTAGCCCCGGAACCCGGAGCAGGTGATAGTAGGTACGCCGGTGATTTTAAGTTCTTTTCTTTCCTAAAAGCTAGACTCATGGATATAGAATTGTTAGAAATAGGAAAGAAAACCATTACTAGATCTCTAAGACATTTAACCACCTCAGGCATAGTCTTCATCAGCGGCAAGACCGCTCATACACTGTTCTATACGGGTGCTTCGCACTCGTTCATGTCAGAAGCCTTCGTGGAAGGAGCGTGGAACCATTCATAGGCTTGAAGATGAGGGTACGTCTACCCAACGGATCAAATCTATTAACCTCTACCCATTACAATAAAGAGGCAGAAATCGGCGGAAAGGCATTCAAAGCACCAGCGATGATCCTAAGGATGCCAGACTTCGACCTGATCCTGGGCATGAAATGGTTGTATTGGAACCATGCCCTGATCGATTGCCTGTCGAGGAGGATCACCTTGAGGCACGGGGACTCCTACGTTGTGATCGAAGGTATTAGATCTACCTCCCACCTCTTACTATCGTCCGTACAGGCCGTCAAGGCCCATCTGAAAGGAGACGAGGTCTACCAAGTGTTGTTTGAGATGGCCGAGTCCAAGGATTCCATTCCTAATATCCCGGTGGTATGATATTTTGCTGACGTATTCTCGGAGAAGTTGTCAGGGCTATCCCTGCATTGGGAGAAGGATTTCCAGATACAGCTCGTGCCGAGGGCTAAGCCGGCATCCAGAGCTCCTTATCAGATGGCCCCGAAAAATTTGTTAGAGTTTCGAAGCCAGCTGCAGGTGCGAGTGGAAGCCGGATTTGTCCGGCCAAGCTCTTCACCTTAGGGAGCTCCGATGCTATTCATCAAGAAGAAGGATGGGACACTCCGATTATGCATTGACTATAGGGCTCTGAATAGGCTAACAAGCCAGAACATGTATCCTCTGTCGAGGATTGACAAGCTGTTTGACCAGTTGGAGGGAGCTCATTGGTTCTCAAAGCTGGATTTGAGGTAAGGTTACTACCAACTGCGCATTCAGGAGGAGGATATCCCGAAGACAGCTTTCAGCAGTAGATACAGGTTGTATGAGTTTACCGTGATGCCCTTCGGGCTCACAAATGCACCCTCCGCATTCATGAGTTTGATGAACCGGGTATTCGAGCCATATCTGGATATCTTTATCATCGTGTTTATTGACGACATCCTCATCTATTCGAGGTCTGAGGAGGAGCATGTGCGTTATTTGGCTTTGACCCTAGAGAAGCTCTGAGAGCACAAGTTATATGCTAAATTCAGCAAGTGTCGTTTTGGCTCAAGGAGGTGGCCTTTTTGGGCCATATTATCAGTGGGGCGGGATTGGCAATAGATCCGGCGAAGGTTCAGATAGTACGGGATTGGCCACGGCTGAAGACGGCAACAGATGTCAGGAGTTTCTTAGGGCTTGTCGGATACTACCGGAAGTTTGTGGAGGGATTCTCTCGGATTGCTCTCCCTCTCACATCTCTGATGAGGAAGGAGTCTCCATTTGTTTGGACGCCACGGTACGAGGCTGCCTTTCTGTATCTGAAGGGTCGGCTTACCTCGGCCCCTATACTTGCTCTTCCATCTGGGAAGGAAGGATTTCAGGTTTATACGAACACATCATATCAGGGGATGGGTGTCGTTCTGATGCAGAACTTGAAGGATCAAGCGCATACCCAACTAAACCAAAAGCCCGGACTGTTGGAGAGGGTGCTACTTAATTTTTTATATAAGTAGCAGAGCGCCACGGGTCAAGTGAAGGAACGCCGGACCCAACAATCCCCCCCCCCCGGCGTCCAGCACAACCCGTCGGCTCAGAGGTGGGGTTACCACATGGCCCACACGGCTCAGAGGTGGGGTTACCACATGTCCACGGTTGCCTGACCCACCGGACCCACACAGGTAGAAGGGAAAAATCAGGATTTAATAGCGCCCCCCCCCCCCCCCCGGTCTTGAACCCGTAACCTCCCTCTGATACCAATTGAAGGATCAAGCGCATACCCAACTGCACCAAAAGCCCGGACTGTTGGAGAGGGTGCTACTGGAGAGGGTGCTACTTAATTTTTTATATAAGTAGCAGAGCGCCACGGGTCAAGTGAAGGAACGCCGGACCCAACAGAACAGGTACGTGATAGCTTACGTCTCCCGTCAGTTGAAGAAACACGAGCAAAATTACCCAGTGCATGACTTGGAGATGGGAGCGGTTATCTTTTTCCTGAAGATCTAACGGTGTAAGTCTCTAGTGTCGACTAAATCCACCTATGGGGGGGAATAAGTGTCGTGCAGTCTTTTGCGGAATTAAATTTACCTGCACAAATTAACAAACACAGCACAGAAAATACACAAAGAGTTATAGTGGTTCCCCGATTTGGGTACATCCACTTTCCCCCTTCGACCTATCTCCCACCAAGGGACGACTCGGTCACTTCACCAAACGGATTGAAATCCAATCCTCACACTATGGAAGGAACTCTTCCAACAAAGGAGACACAACTCCACCGCCACAGGTTGCACCCAACCCTTACAACTAGGAAGTAAAATTCCTTTACAACAAACCAAAATTGAATGTAAAAGAAAATATAAACAAAGCTTTTGGAGATTCCAATATCCTTCTTCGTTCGATGAATCTTTCTTGAAAGTTAGGAAGAGTTCACAACTGGATTTCTCTCTTGGAGAGGATCTTTTCAAGATCGGCGGCGGCAAGTGATTACGGCGGTGATACTTTGTAGATCCAAACTTCTTGATGAAGCAAGCAAGGTCTACGAATGATCTCAGTCGGATTAATCGTCTCCACCGATTCGGAATGAAGAACTAGTCTTGTTCAACGAATCGAGAGACAAGAGATCTCAAGAGAGATGCGTGAGACGCTCGGCTTGTCTCGGTACTGTCGTCGGAAGATCAAAGAAGCACTGAGATCAACGGCGGCGACGACCTTGTGAGCGGCCACAGGCGATCAGTGTTTTCCGCGATCTGTTAGGGCACGGTGTCGGCTGCTTTCTTTTCTCGTGAATTGTTATTGTAGAGGTTCAAAATACGCGTATATATATACCCTGATCCAACCCTAAAGACCGTTGTGGGGCCCACAAGGAGAAACCCTAGCCCCGGCCTGAACAGCGCATGGCAAGATGGTTCGGTCCAGCGAACGGAGGAAAATTGCCTAAGGCAAAATCGGCGGGAATCGTTGGTGATTCCCGTCGAAGTCGGCGGGAATCACTCACGATTCCTGTCGATTCTTCCTTGGCATAATTCTTATTGAAAAACTGTCAGCCGAAAGAAGTCGGTGGGAATGCAGACTGATTCTCGTCGAAGTCGGCGGGAATAACTCACGATTCCCGTCGATTCTGCCTTGGCAGAATTCCTGTTGGAAAACTGTCAGCCGGAAGAAGTCGGCGGGAATGCAGACTGATTCTCGTTGAAGTCGGCGAGAATTACAAGTGACTCCCGTCGAAGTCGGCGGGAATAACTTAGTGATTCCCGTCGATTTTGACTTAGAAGAATTTTCTCTTCCTTCCTTTGATGACTTGGTCTTTGACCCATCTTTGCTCCTTCTTCTGCTCTTGATCTACCTAGACCCTGTACTTGAAAATAAGTACACTCCAATAGAGAGAGTACACGTGATTCAACACACTGATCTACTCAATGAGGGATTATGTTACGCAGACCCGTGTATATTGACCCACTATACCCTGATATTGGTTTGTACTTAGCATGGAATATCTGCAAGCACAACTTGATAGAAGATCGTCAAATACATTGTCAATTCAACTAAGCTTGTTCAAGGGATTCTTCAAATCAGGTACATTGTGGATACAATACCCAACAGGCGGCACTACCTTTACGGGGTCCACTACGATATATTCACATACCACAAGAGCCTAAAGTATGTGGAATTGCAGAAGGAGCTAAACATCAGACAGAGACTCTGGGTAGAGTTTTTGTTGGACTATCAGTATATCATGCACTATCATCCCGGGAAGGCAAACATGGTAGAAAACGCTCTGAGCCGGAGAGCAACTACATATGGAGTAGGGCCTCAGCTGATGGCTATGGAGGTTGTGCAGATGTTGGAGGAAATATAGATATCTCTGTTGTCTGAGGATGATCCAGAGCTATATGCGAAGTACCTGTCATCGATGATTGTCACCGATGACATTCGGGATTGCATCAGGGATAGGCAGAGGCTGGATGCAAGGACGGAGCCGATATTTAGGGCCTTGGAGGATGGCACGGCAGGGGATTACACTCTGAGAGATGGACTGCTATGCTTTAGAGGCAGGGTTTATATACCGGCAGGGGGCAAAATTCGGGAGGATATCATGACCGAGGCACACGGTAGCAGATAATTAGTGCACCCGGGGATCACGAAGATGGTAGCAGACTTGAAGAGGATGATGTATTGGTCGGGCATGATGATGGATATTACATACTTTGCGATGCATTGTGAGGCTTGCCAGCTCGTAAAGGTGGAGTGCAAGAGTCCGGCCGAATTATTACAACCACTTCTGGTACCAGAGTGGAAGTTTGAGGACATAGCCATGGATTTTATACATGGGCTACCCCAATCTCATGCGGGGAATGATTCGATTTGGGTGATTGGCGATAGACTGACGAAGGTAGCCAAACTTATTCTAGTTGCGAAGGACGCTCTGGTCAGTGTTTTGGTGCGGAGGTTCGTCGAGCAGTATATTCATTATCATGGAGTGCCCAGGATGATGTAGGGATGTCCGGAATCGGAGATCTCTACGGTAAAAGTCAATCTACGCCCAATCTCGTCTTAGATCTACCGCACCTACACAGCACCTATCGCCCACAATATTTCCTCGTCGCAAACGCAGCACAAAAATAACAAGAAGGAATGGTCGACTCGAAAATAGCGATCGAAACTTTGAGTCGGATTATTCCCCAAATCAACACAAAGGTTGCCACTCCTTTTTGAGAGCGAAATCAAGGCTATAGGCCAAGATCCACTCCGGCAAATAGGATCCACCCGATCCGGAAATAAAAGCCTAGCAACGGCGATTTCGAAATGAAAGTGCAGCGATTAGATTAACAAAACGGATAAAACGACTTGCATATTCCACCATAACTAAGAAGAAGAATCGCGAAGATGGGGGATGAGAAGTTACCCAACCGGAGAGCGTTTCACACAAGATAACTGTGGGAGATTCACTCTCTCCACGGATCCACCGGCGTCACACCGAAGGGTTGCAACCTTCTTCCAAGGAGTCGCACCGAAGGAAGCTGCGCCGGAGTCGCACCGAACGGATGGAGGAGGCAAGGGGGCGGCGGCTTCACACCACAAGAGGGGGCGGCGGTAGAGGGAGAACCTCCTTGGCCGAATTCTCAAAGAGAAGGAATTAGGTTTTCAATCTTCACTAATGATCTCATAATAAGGCATCCTTAAATAGGAGTTACAAACAAGCCTTAACCATTCATGATGGAGATGTAATCTCATCCATCCAAATGGTTAAATGCACACCAACATAAAATATTGTCCAAATGATAAATAAACTTGCAAACATTGAATATAAAATTATCACTTCAAACTTGGATAATTTTATATTCCTAAAATAGAAATAAAGTGCAAGAAAGTAGGGAACTATTTTAATGCGTCGCGGCGGATGTTGTACGCCGCGGGCGGAGGTTGTAACGTAGCCTTCCGTTAGCATCACCATGACGCCTCACGTCCTTGAGTTGAACCGCCTCAGCAACCGGATCAACAGCATCGCCAGTATCGTCTCCAAGTAGAGGTGGCGGAGGTGCGCCATCAATCCTCCCCCGCTCAAAATCACGCATCTCCGTAGCGTGGTCCAAGAGATAGCAGTGAAGGAGATCGGCATCCAAACTTCGCAGCTCCAACTCGAGTACCCAAGAGTCATCCGAAGGGGGGTGGTCACGCCAACGGATGAGAAAACGGCGGGTGTCGCCATCAGCAGTGGTAACCGGCTCAGCATCAAGTATCATCTCTGGGGTGGAAAACGTCCGTGGAAACCTGGGGAACATATTAGCAGTAGGCAAGAAAGAAGACAACGTACCATCCGATGAAATACCTGTGGGGACCGTAAGAGAGAGATCATCCGTTCTACCACTCCCCAACCCATGAGAATTTAAAGTGGGAGAAGAAGACGACAAAGAAATTAACTCTTGTGGTGGTGACACAAACATCGTTAAATCCGAAACGTTAAAAATGGGGGAGATACCCCAATCAGCAGGCAAGTCCAAAACGAAAGCGTTGTCACCTAACTTCTTAATGATCCGAAAAGGGCCGGCGCGCTTTGGTGCTAACTTTTTAACGGTGCCAGTTGGCAAGCGTTCGGGAACTAAATGGACTAAAACCAGATCGCCAATTTTAAAGTTTGATACTCTCCTATGTAAATTAGTGTGCGCCTGATAAGAGTCGTACTGTGTATTCAAAGTGGCCCGTATACGTGCATGTAGATCATGGATGTGTTGGGCAAAGGATTGTGCAAATTGACTTGCCTTGTACGTTGGGGGCAACGACACCAAGTCAAGCGGCACAGGAGCTTTATAACCATGGACAATCTCATTCGGAGACATACCTGTAGACCGATTTTTGGAATTATTGTAGGCTAATTGGGCGTGGGGCAAGAGAAGATCCCAAGTGCCCAAATGATCGCTCACGAGGCATCTTAACAAAGTCCCTAAACTCCGATTAACCACTTCCGTCTGTCCATCCGTTTGGGGATGATAGGCGGAGGAAAACAATAATTTTGTCCCCATTAACATCCATAGAGTTTTCCAAAAATAGCTAGTGAATTTTACGTCTCGATCCGAAACTATGGTCTTTGGCACTTCGCGATGACTAACAACTTCTTTAAAATATAATTTAGCGACGTGAGACGCATCGTTTGTTTTACTACATGGGATGAAATACGCCATCTTGGAAAACCTATCCACAACTACAAAAACGGAATCATGACGGCGTTGGGTAGGGGGAAGGCCTAATACAAAGTCCATACTAACATCTACCCAAGGCATGGAGGGAATAGGCAAGGGTGTATATAATCCTACATTGGTTTTACCACCCTTAGAAACCTGACACGTTCGGCAGCTACTCACTACTCTTCCTACCATAGCCTTAAGTTTGGGCCAATAAAACTTTTCCTCGACTAACGTAATCGTCTTATCTCTACCGAAGTGACCACTCAACCCTCCACTATGCAATTCCCAAATGATATGTAGACGTAACGATGACTGTGGAATACATAGCTTTCCGTTCCTAAACAGGTAACCGTCCTTAATGACTTATGCAGATATCGTCGTGGGGGAACTATCCTGGGCTGATAAATAGAAGTCTTGGAAGTCAGGACACGTAGCATACTCATCCTTAACCCGCTCAAATCCTATGACATGTACATCCATAGAAGTGAGTAAAAGTGTTAGACGACTAAGGGCGTCAGCGACTCGATTATCAGCTCCCTTAAGGTGTTTGAGATTAAATGTATATCCTTGTAGGAAAGCTACCCACTTAGCATGTCGTGGGCTGATTTTATGCTGGCCGTTAATGAAACGTAAGGCCTCATGATCGGAGAGAATCACGAACTCCTTGGAGAGGAGATAGTGTCTCCAATGGTGTAAGCATCGGACTACAGCATAAAATTCCCTATCGTAATTTGAATAGTTCAGCTTGGGGCCTGACAACTTTTCGCTGAAATAACTAACGGGATGGCCCTCTTGGCTCAATACACCTCCAATCCCCACCCCAGATGCATCACATGTGAGCTCAAAGACTTTAGAAAAGTCTGGTAGACGTAAGACAGGTGCCTCAGTCATAAGTTTCTTTATTCGTTCTAAAGCATAGGTGGCGGACTTCGTCCACATAAACTCTCCCTTCTTCATACAGTCGGTAATAGGTGCCATAATACTACTGAAGTCTCGTATGAAACGACGATAGAATGTGGCTAACCCATGGAAACTACGCACCTCACGTAGGTTGGTTGGCACGGGCCAGTCCTTGATGACCTGAACCTTACCCGGGTCAACTCGAATACCCTCAGACCCGACTATATAGCCTAAGAACTCTACCTCCGAGGCATAGAAAGTGCACTTCTTAAGATTGAGAAATAAAGTTTCTTTCCGCAGGGTGGAAAGGATTACTCTCATGTGGGAGATGTGCTCGGCGGTAGAAGTGCTATAGATCAGAATATCATCAAAGTAGATGACAACGAACTTCCCCATGAATGGCTGAAAGACGTGGGTCATCATCCAGGAGAAGGTACTCGGGGCATTGGATAACCCAAAAGGCATCACAAGCCACTCGTACAGACCATCCTTTGACTTAAACGCCGTCTTCCACTCATCGCCCTCTCGTATCCTAATCTGGTGATAGCCACTCCGAAGATCTAATTTGGAGAATATGGTGGCTCCAGACAAGACGTCCTATAAATCATCCATACGGGGAATAGGGAACCTGTATTTGATGGTGATTTTGTTGATAGCTCGGCTATCAACGCACATTCTCCATGTACCGTCCTTCTTGGGGGAAAGTAGGGTGGGTACCGCACACGGACTCATGCTAGTCCTAATAAAACCCTTCTCAAGCAAGCCCTCTATCTGGGTTTGCAACTCCTTGTGTGCCGCGGGATGGAGTCGATAATGGGGCTGATTTGGAAAGGAAGACCCCGGGATGAGATCTATCGCATGCTGGATATTTCTAAGCGGGGGTAATGTAGACGGCAACACATCCGGGTATACGTCCTTATACTCTTCCAACAGTACCCGTAACTCACTAGGTAGCTCATCCAAAAGACTAGATTCGGGTTTCGCACTCAGGAGAACGAGCGCATACATGATCCCATCATAAAACGGGTCGCTCGCGAACTCCTTCCGACCAACTAGATTCAACGTCTTCCTCTCTACAGGAATGGTGGTATCCTTAGCCAAAACTACGGGCTCCTTGGGGATGGTGGGCCTCAACGTGATGGTTTTGCCATTGAATTTAAATTCATAAGAGTTGGCTCTACCAAAATGAGTCACATCACGGTCGTACAACCAAGGGCGGCCTAACAACACATGACAGGCGTCCATCGGAAGAACATCACACCAAACCTCATCAATATAAGATTTGAATTAGAGAGGTACCAGGCATTGCTTGGTAACAGGTACGGAGATCTTGTTGATCCAAGCAACCTGATACGGGGTCGGGTGTGGTTCCGTGGTCAAGGACATACGTGATATGGCATTCTCACATACAACGTTCACACAGCTACCACTATCAATAATAAGCTTACAAAGCTTTTCGCCACTCTTAAAGATCAGAGAAAATATACTCGTCCTCTTCCAGTCATCTAACGGACGAGGAGTGGTCAAGATACAACGCATCACCATAAGGGAGTGAACGTCCTCTAAATCACTTGGGACCCCTTCCGGGTCGCTCTCCTCAGCAGCCTCATAAACATAATCTGCAAGATCGGTCGTCGACTCTAATAGGGCTATGGCTTTAGTCTTCGTTGGGCATTCGAAGGCATAATGACCTTGAATGCCGCAAGAGTAACATGTAGCGTTAGTCTTGTTAACCTTTCCTATGGGAATACGTTCGCTCGCGGGGTTCTTGGCGTTCCTAGCAGTGATTACTACGGACTTGGACTCGGTCGACCGGTACTTCCCTTTGTCCTGATATGTGGAGGAAGATGCTCCGGTAGAGGATTTTCCCTTCGCATGGGAGTAACGGGAGTGAGCCTTAGAGGCTAAATGTTTCTCAATGTCGAGGGCAGCATTGAATGTCGTGTTCAGATCTGTGTGACCATAACGCAAGAGCTTCCGCTGAATATTGGGTTGAAGCCCCTTACGAAACCTAGAAATGGTGACTTCGGGGATCTCCCTCAGGTTACAACGCACCAACCGGTCCTTTAATTCTCCCATGTACTCTGATACAGAATTGGAGCCTTGCCGCAGGGAGGCGAGCTCGTCAAACATTTGTGTCCGATGGTACGCGGGGACGTACTGATCGGTCAACAAATTCTTCATGACTGTCCATCCAATAATTGGGTCTCCATCCCCAGTCCCTAGTCTACGCTCTTCATTCAACTAATAAGTTTTGGCGCGACCGGTTAGCTTCATCCTGGCAACTTGGACCTTTTGGGGGTCCGTAAGATGGTGCCAATCATAATAGCATTCCATGTCCACTATCCATGTGAGGAAATTCTGTGGATCTCTCATACCATCGAAAGTGGGGGAATCAATTTTGATGGCCCTTGTAATATCAAACTCTCGCCCATGGCGATTGCCTCGAGGGGGCACTCGTGGGGAGTCGCCATCCGAATCGGAAATATGTTGGCGCCGATGGGGCAACTCAACATTAGCGGGAGGTGGGGGTGGCCTAGCTTGATTTTATAAAATCTGTGCTAAGGTGGCCCTAAGTTCCGTCATATCGTTACGAAGACCTGCTATCGCTTCAGTGTTACGAATTTCGTGCTCGTTCTCAGCCATCCTAGACGTAGACGGTGCCGAATACTCCGTGCCTAGCCTAGTGCGCATGCAAGACCCTGAAAATTTTGAGAGACGAATTTCCCTAGGGCTGTAGCTATACTGAAAGTAATATGTTTTTATAAAAGATTAATGTGAAAAACATGTAGATCATTAAAAAAAATTCTGAAATTTCGCTAAAAAATGCAGATTTTAGCCCGCTATTGGCAGACCAATGAAAATTTTTTTTTTGATTTTTTTTTCACCGATTTGATGGGGCATAAGCGAGGACGTTTCAATTGGGAAATTGAGACGACCGCCTCTGATACCAAATTGATGTAGGGATGTCCGGAATCGGAGATCTCTACGGTAAAAGTCAATCTACGCCCAATCTCGTCTTAGATCTACCGCACCTACACAGCACCTATCGCCCACAATATTTCCTCGTCGCAAACGCAGCACAAAAATAACAAGGAGGAATGATCGACTCGAAAATAGCGATCGAAACTTTGAGTCGGATTATTCCCCAAATCAACACAAAGGTTGCCACTCCTTTTTGAGAGCGAAATCAAGGCTATAGGCCAAGATCCGCTCCGGCAAATAGGATCCACCCGATCCGGAAATAAAAGCCTAGCAACGGCGATTTCGAAATGAAAGTGCAGCGATTATATTAACAAAACGGATAAAACGACTTGCATATTCCACCACAACTAAGAAGAAGAATCGCGAAGATGGGGGATGAGAAGTTACCCAACCGGAGAGCGTTTCACACAAGATAACTGTGGGAGATTCACTCTCTCCGCGGATCCACCGGCGTCACACTGAAGGGTTGCAACCTTCTTCCAAGGAGTCGCACCGAAGGAAGCCACGCCGGAGTCGCACCGAACGGATGGAGGAGGCAAGGGGGCGGCGGCTTCACACCACAAGAGGGGGCGGCGGTAGAGGGAGAACCTCCTTGGCCGAATTCTCAAAGAGAAGGAATTAGGTGTTCAATCTTCACTAATGATCTCATAATAAGGCCTCCTAAAATAGGAGTTACAAACAAGCCTTAACCATTCATGATGGAGATGTAATCTCATCCATCCAAATGGTTAAATGCACACCAACATAAAATATTGTCCAAATGAAAAATAAACTTGCAAACATTGAATATAAAATTATCACTTCAAACTTGGATAATTTTATATTCCTAAAATAGAAATAAAGTGCAAGAAAGTAGGGAAATATTTTAATGCGTCGCGGCGGATATTGTACGCTGCGGGCGAAGGTTGTAACGTAGCCTTCCGTTAGCGTCACCATGACGCCTCACGTCCTTGAGTTGAACCGCCTCAGCAACCGGATCAACAGCATCGCCAGTATCGTCTCCAAGTAGAGGTGGCGGAGGTGCGCCATCACAGGATGATCGTGTCAGATCGGGATGGACGATTTATGTCTAAGGAGTGTAGGATGGTTCAGGCTTATCTGGGTTCTCGGTTGACGTTCAGCACAGCATTCCACCCTCAGGCAGATGGGAAGATGGAGTGCACCAACCGGATACTGGAGGATCTTCTGCGCCTATGCATTTTGGACCATGGAGAGCCCTGGGAGAGACTATTATCGTTGATCGAGTTCTCATACAACAACATCCATCAGTCCAGCATAGGAATGGCCCCTTATGAGGCATTATACGGACGGAGGTGCAGGACCCCACTATCTTGAATCCAGGATGAGGATCCATAGGTACTTGGCTCGAAATTCGTGGAAGACATTGATGCTCAGGTGAGATTGATCTGGGATAGGATGTTGGAAGCCCAGAGCAGGCAGGCCAAATACTACGATATGTGTGTTGGGTGCATTGGAAAATGTGTACCAAATTTGGAGAAGCCTCACTTAACTCAATGATATACATTAAGGTGTATTTGATGGAATGTTGAGTTTGAATGTGCAGGTTAAAGAAATGCATGAAAATATTCTAAATACAAGTGTCGAAACTGGTGAAGGACTTGTGTCGACACCAGAAGCCAGTTATGTTAACACCTTCAGGACTTGTGTCGACACGCAGAAATTCTTTCAAAAGCAACTATGATGACACACAGGACTTGTGTCGATACACAGAAGTTCAGTCTATAGTAGTTGTGTCGACACACAAGACTTGTGTCGGCACACACTCAAGAAATCGGTTAACACCAGCTATGTCGAGACAAGAAGCAGTTGTGTCGACACACAGGACTTGTGTCGACACACACTCAAGAAATCTGTTAACACCAGCTATGTCGAGACAAGAAGTAGTTGTGTCGACACACAGGACTTGTGTCAACATACACTCAAGAAATATGTTAACACCAACTATGTCGAGACCAGAAGCAGTTGTGTCGACACACAGGACTTGTGTCGACACATCCAATAGAAGCTGTGTCGAGAAGATAAAGTATTACTGTGTTGACAATGTGGGAGTTGTATCGACACCTTAAAGACTTGTGTCGACACATGGTCTATTTGTGTCGACACATTTGGAGTTGTCTCAACGCCCTTTTCTGCTGATATAGAAGTTCAAGGAGGAGTTAGTTGTCAAGACTGAAGACCCGACAGCTGTCATAAGTAACAAAGCCAACATATCTGTCAGAGCTGTCAGAAGGCCGTTATGAACCGGATCAGCTGGTAACCTTGGATGGGGTCTATATAAAGACATGTGCTATCACAAGCTAAAAATAGCTTTGAAGCCTAAAAAAGTCTGAATAGCTTTAGAATTTGAGAAGTAAAAAAGGGGAACAAGAGACAAACCCAGAAGAAGGCAGATCCTGAAGAGTCTGTAAGAAAAATTCAAATCTTATTCTGAATTCAGGAAGGGAGCTAGATAGAAGATCAACTCCAACTTCAATTGAAGATCAACCGTACTTTATTCACATTCAAGAAGCTTTAAAGAAAGCTAAGACAGGTTTGATCTAGAGTAATCAGTTCAATCAAAAACTGATCAAGAAGCCTTCACCCTATTCTCTTTCTATATGGGTGAAGTTTTTATTGTTTTAAACAATTAATTTCCTTGTAAGATCTTATATAGATCTGAGTTGTAAGCCTAAATTTATAAAGGCTGAGTGCCTGAGATAGGACTTGATGAATTTTGAGTTGTAGACCTGGTGATAAAGGCTGAGGTAGGGTCGTTGCCTGAGGTAGGATTCTTGGGAAGAATCTTAGGTGTAGGACTTGAAGAAGTCTGAGTTGTAGGAACCAGTTGGGTTCTGAGTTATAAGATCTGTGGATCTGAGATAGTTGAAGGAAGTTTGGCCAAATCCAGTACTCTATTGGATAAGTGAAGGGGGAGAGTGGACGTACCCATAAATTGGGGAACCACTATAAATCATTTTGTATTGTGTTGTGAACTTGCTGTGATTATTTGTGCTGTGATTATTTTAATGTGCTTTAACATTGTTAATTGTCTAAGTTGATTAAAAGGATTTTAACATATTCACCCCACCCCCCACCCCCACCCCCACCATACCCCCCCACCCCCCACCCCACCCCCCACCCCCCTCTAGGAGTTTAAGGTCTATCAACCTAATCTTTCAAGTGGTATCAGAAGGAGGTTGACTCAAATAAAGACCTAACAGTCTGAGTAGATCTCCAAGGCAATTAACTGATTTGCCTGAATGGGTTCAAGTGAAAATCAGAAGGAACTTGGATCCATGAAACTACCTATCTGCGGGAAAGAGAATTTTGGCATATAGAAATAAAGGGTCAGGTTGTTCATGGAAGCATCTGATCCAATAATTTACATCACAGTTTTGGATGGTCCTTTCATTCTTATGAACATATCAATTCTTGATGCAAATCTCAAAACACCAAAGAGCTATTCTGAAATGACTAAGGAAGATATCATCCTAGCTACCTTAGACAAGAGAGCACAAAACATAATTGTGAGTGCCATAGATGATTCTACATTTCAGAATCTAGTTCATTGAAAAACCTCCAAGGAGATATGGGACACCTTGATTGTATACATGAAGGGAACTGAAGAAGTTAGAGAGGATAGAAAGTCCATACTGAATCAAGAATATGAGAGCTTCAGATAAGCCAAGTCAGATAGCATAGCAGAATGTTACAAGAAGATCTTTAGAATTGTAAATGAGTTAATGACATATGGAAGAGTCTTTAGCACATATAAACTGAATGACAAGTTTCTCAGTTCACTAACCAAGGACTGGGATACAAAAATATGTGCCATCTAATCCAATAATGCCATAGCAAGTACTTTCCAAAGCCTTATCATTACTTTGAAAGGAAGAAGATTAAGGCTGAAGAGCTCTGATGAGTTGTAAATATACGCATTTTTTAGTATTTTATTTGAGTAGTTTTAGAATCTTTTAGTATTTTTCTGTTATTTTTCTTTAATAAATATGCTTCTTTTTGTAAAAAAATTGATCTAACTTAGCTTAATTTTGATTCAAAAAAAAATTTAGAAAATGGTCAAAAATTGACCTGACACGCCCGTGTCCCATGAACGACACGCCCATGTCGCCCCTCAACGATCAACCATCGTCGACCCCAACTTGACACTCAATGCTTCATCAACCCGAGCAGGACACTCCCATGTCCTTAGACATGACACAGTCGTGTCAGTAACTCAACGCCTTCATCCAGTCAACGCTCAAAGCCACTCAATGCCATCAACTAGACACTCAACGCCAGAATGTCACGCCCGTGTCCAAGCATGACACGCATGTGTCGAACAAGTGTCCCGTCCCGAAGCTTCCAGAAACAAGCCAGCTCACCAGATTTTGCCAAGTCAAACACGGCAACTGTGACACGCCCCCCAACATGCCCGTGTCCTAGGGCGTGTCACACCCGAAATTTTGTCTATAAATAAAACTTTTTTGTAAGGTCCAAGGGTTCACTTTTTTGAGCCAAATTTAGTGTCTTTTTGTGGGCTATCCTTGGTGATTCCATAGCCATGTAAGGAGATTTCTCCCCCCTTCCTTTTATGTTTGCTTTTGCTTTAGTTTTATCTTTGTAATAGCTTTGTAATAGTTCACTTTCATTAATAAAATATGTTAGTTTTTCTCTTCTTAAATGACTTTGGAATGAACTTGTGTGCCCACTTTCTTCTTCATTTTTTCCCTTGTATTTCTTAGTATTTCTCTTTATGAAAAGTATGTGTGTGTGTATGAGTGTAACTTGTTACTTTCTATGTTTTTAGTGTGCCTCGATGTTAGGTGTTGTTATGAATTGTTAAGTTTTTTTCCTCTTTCTCTCCATGTATTTTAAAGTGTTTTAATTTTCATTCTTATGAATTTATAAAAGAGGTTTTAAAGTGTTTTTGATTTTTTTTACGTAGTTTTTTTTTAGGATTGTAAAACCTTTTTTGTTCTTTTAAATTTTATTTCAACTTTTTTATCACTTTCATGAACTCTTAAGGATGAAAATGTAATCACTTTAATTTTTGAGCACCTTTGATTTTAACTTTAATTTCCAAAACTTTATGCTCCTTTTAATTTTATTTTGTCTTTTTATTCATTTCTAGCAAATCCTAAGTATAAAAAAGTAGTTGTTTTAATTTTTAGGTAACTTTGGTTTTGTTTTTAATTTGTGTGTGTGAGTGTATGAGTTAGGTTTTTATTTTGTTGTTTTAAATTATGTTGTGTGTGTGTGTAGGAGATAAATTTTCATGCTTTATTTTATCGCTTTCTTCAAATATGTCGAGTGTGTGTGTGTGTAGGAGATAACTTTTCATGCTTTATTTTATCGCTTTCCTCAATTATGTAGAGTGCGTGTGTGTAGGAGATAACCTTATCGCTTTCTTTCAATTCATATAGAGTGTGTGCGTGTGTGCATTTATTTTCGCCTACTCGTTAAGAGTTAAATGGCGTGTTTTAATTTCCTGCCTACTCATTCGAGTAGGACTTGTCATTTACCGTCTACTCGTTTTAGTAGAACTCATACTTACATTAATTTCCCGCCTACTCGTTTGAGTAGGACTCGCCTAATTTCTCGCCTACTCGTTTGAGTAGGACTTGTAATTGTATTTATTTCCCACCTACTCATTCGAGTAGGACTTGTCTTTACTTTATTTATGGTTTTGAAGAGTGCGTGAGTTCTCATTTTAGTAAGCTTTCCAATTTTTCTAAATGTTTGTTGTTTTATGTCTTCTTTCTTATAATGCTTTAGTGCTTAGTTTCGAACTCACGCCTCATTAAAACTATAAAGCCGTCCCCATACCAATGAGTGGCTAATCGTTATTATCCCTTGGCATCGAAGAGTATTGGGACATATAAAATGATTTGAAATAATTAATGTTCTTTATTTTTACTTTAATATTAGGACTTATGGTTTACCCTGGGTTAACGATGTGTAGGACAACATAATCGATGTGTGGGCTCTATTTCAGTTATCCATACGATAGGTAGCTGAGAGGCCGTGCGTATAGAACGATCCCTCTTGGGTAAATAAAATTGCGTACATACCCTCGAGAGAGGAGAAGCGTAGTTCTATTGGATTGGGTTCCCCACCCAATAGCGGGGTTCTTAATGTAAAGCGAGCGTTAAGAGGAATCCTTCGTCGGACTAACGTTCGATTGAATAGTCTTAGCGTTCAGGTGAGCAATATTCCTAGAGATAAGTGCGCTCATATTTATGGAACCTCCACAGCCAAGTGCCTTTTATTAACTTGAAAACTAAGTTCAATAATTATTAAGAATTATTTTAGTCTTAATCCGATTCGGTGTCAAGCGTTAACCCGTCATCGAATAATCTAGTAATTTGCAACTTTCTTTTATTTTCATTGTTAGTGACAAACAAAAATCCAACTTACTTTGAATAAAATAATAGTCCTCTTGGAGGAGTAAGAATAATCAACCCAACCCCGAGAACAATACGACCATGGTATTCTCCCGAATATCAAGTACTACATGCGATAGGTGCACTTGCCTCCTTTGGTTAGAAACTTCGATTTTCTAGCAGTCTACGACGGTCGACTCATCGAACCAACCACCCAAATAAGAGTCTGCTCGCGGGCCAATCAAGTTTTTGGCATCGTTGCCGGGGAATCTCTCGAGTTGTTATTTCGAATTCCGGAGTCTATTACTTTTACTTATTTTCTAAAAAAACTAAAAAAATCAATAAACTTAAAAAACAAAAAAAAAATTCCCCTTTGTTTTAATTCTCTTTATTTCTTTTTTTTTATTTTGGGGTATATGACCCGTGGACAACCTTTGGATTCTGAAACTTTGCATTTTGATCCTGAGATCGACCGCACCCTTGCGCGCATTTGATCTCAACGCCAAGATCAAACTTTAGAACCCGAAGAATCTATCGGAGAACCCCCAGCTGTTTTTATGGCTGACCAAGTTTTAAATGTGGTCGCGGGGCGTACAATGTCTTATTACGCCCGGCTAAATTTGGACGATACCGGGTCGAGTGTTATTCGCCCTACGGTGGCGAATAACAATTTTGAAATTAAGTCAAGTTTAATCCAAATGATCCAAAACTCTATACAGTTCGATGGACTGCCGGATGAGGACTCTAATGTCCACTTGTCCAACTTTTTGGAGATTTGCGACACGTTCAAAATTAATGGCGTCACTGATGAAGCCATTCGTCTGCGCTTATTTCCCTTCTCCCTCAAATCCAAAGACAATGCGTGGTTGAATTCCCTCCCGTGAGGATGTATCACCACCTTGGCTGAATTGACGGAATGGTTCCTAACAAAGTACTTTTCGCCCGCAAAAACTGCAAAGTTGCGGGCGGACATTTCTTCATGTGTGCAAAATGATTATGAGTCTCTATATGAGACTTAGGAACTGTTTAAGGAATTCCTCCGCCGTTTCCCGCACCACGCGCTACCAACGTGGTTGCAGGTACAAATTTTTTATAACGGCCTTAACTTTCAGACGCATCAAATGATTGAAGCGGCTGTCAGGGCACCCTTAACAATAAGACCCCCGAGGCAGCTCAAACTTTATTTGAAGAGATGTCTATGAACTCCTATCAATGGAACGTCCTGCGGGGACACCCGAAGTTGGCGGCTGGCCTTTTTGAAGTGGATGCCACTGCTCTATTAACCCTTCAAGTTGAAAGGTTAACAAAGCAGATGGCAGAGATGACTAATGCCTCCTCCACTTCGCCTTGTTTTATTCCCCCTAATGTCTGCATGGCTGAAGAGTTCGTGGACTACATGGGAAATCCATTTTGTCCCTCCTTCCCCCAAAACAACCCTTTTAGTAATACCTATAATCCGAGTTGGAGGAACCACTAGAATTTTTCATGGAGCAACCCGAACAATGCGCAGCAACCTCCTCCTCCTTCTTTTGTGCCCGCATTTCCTCCTCCTCCTCCTCCGAAGCTTTTTCCGATGGAGGAAAATTTTAATAAATACGTCGCGTACAACAAGTCCAATATCCGGAACATCACTGGATCGCTAAAAAATTTAGAACTACAGGTTGGACAGTTGGGGCGACTCATGTCGGAACGCGTGCAGGGGCCACTGCCAGGGAATACGGAGCCCAACCCACGAGAGAACCTCAATGCTATAACCCTTTGTAGTGGTAAGGAGGTGGTCGATCCAAAATGGATCGATCCTCAGGTACATATCTCTCCTCCGACCCCTCTTCCTCCTTCTTTGATTACGCCTCCTTTACCGATTTTAAACGAAAAAATTATTTTAAACAAGGCCTTACCATATCCACTTAGGTTAGAAAATGAGCGTAAGGATGCACAATACGAAAAATTTATTTTATTATTAAAACAAATTCATATTAATGTTCCTTTTTACGAGGCTATCTCGCAAATTCCCAAGTATGCGAAATTTTTAAAAGAACTACTTTCTAATAAATGTAAACTCGAGGATATTTTGAATATTTCTCTCAACGTTGTCTGCTCGGCGGCTCTTACTGATAAGTTACCCACAAAACAAACCGACCCGGGACGGTTTTCCATCCCGTGCCTTTTTGGCAATATATTAGTAAAATACGACTTAGCTGATTTAGGGGCTAGAATTAATCCGATGTCGTTCTCTCTCTTTCTCCGATTAGGTTTGGGTACTCCTCGTCCTACGAATATGCGCATCTAATTAGCGGATCGCTCGGTTAAGTTCCCTATCGGGGTAGTGAAGAACTTCCTTTTCCGAGTAGACAAGTTTACCTTTCCGGTAGACTTCGTCATCTTAGACATAGAAGAGGACGTCGAGGTACCAATAATACTCGGTCGCCCTTTTCTCTCCACCTCCCGCGCACTAATAGATTTTATTAATGGTCTTCTTCTCCTCTAGGTAGGAGATGATCAAGTTACTTTCTCTATTAATCCCTCGATGGACAATTCGTCATCGAGTGACGATTTCTGCTACTCTTTAGATACCTATTTGGAGATTGTTCTTCTCCCGTTTTCGAGTCCGTATTTTTAAAGGATGATATTTATGCGCTCGAAAATTTTTATTGCGATGAGGATACCTCTATAGACTTGCCTTTCGAACCAATTGGTAAGAAAGACATAGGAATTAAAACCTCCCTAGAAGAACCGCCCACCCTAGATTTTAAACCCTTACCCGAATCGCTCAAATACGCTTTTTTGGGAAAAGGCGATACGCTTCCCGTTATTATTTCTTCGGACTTGAGTGATTCGGAGACTTCTAATTTATTGGAAGTTTTACTTAAACATCGCCACGAAATTGCGTGGCAAATCTCTGACTTAAAGGGGATTAACCCCTCATTCTGCACCCATTAGATATTTCTTAATGATAATTGTCGCAAAACGATTCAGCCATAGTGACGTCTTAACCCAAACATGAAGGACGTCGTTAAGGCCGAGATCATTAAGTTGTTAGATGCGGGGATTATCTACCCTATTTCAGACGGTGCATGGGTTAGTCCCGTACATATCGTTCCCAAGAAGGGTGGTCTTACAGTAGTGGCGAATGAGCACAACGAGCTCGTCTCAACTCGTACTGTTACGGGTTGGCGTGTGTGCATTGATTATCGCAAACTTAATGATGCCACCCACAATGACCATTTCCCACTACAATTTCTGGACCAGATTTTAGAGCGTTTATCTTGTCATTCATATTATTGTTTTCTTGACGGTTTATCGGAGTTTTTCCAAATCCCTATTTCCCCCAATGACCAAGAGAAGACAACTTTTACTTGCCCATTTGGCACCTTCGCATACCGAAAAATGCCATTTGGACTTTGTAATGTGCCGGCTACATTCCAAAGATGTATGCTAGCGATCTTTGGCAAGCTAGTAGAAGACATTATGGATGTCTTTATGGATGACTTTTCTGTTTGTGCATGCTCTTTTCCCGATTGCCTTAAAAATTTAGATCGTGTCCTCCAACGGTGCGAGGACACAAGCCTTGTTCTAAATTGGGAAAAATGTAACTTTATGGTTCGAGGAGGTTTGGTCCTCAGCCATAAGATTTCGATTAAGGGGATGGAGGTAGATAAGGCAATGGTAGAAATCATAGAAAAACTCCTGCCACCAACAAACGTAAAATCTATTAGAAGTTTCCTTGGCCATGCGGGCTTTTACCGACATTTTATTAAAGACTTTTCAAAAATAACAAAGTCGCTAACTCACCTCTTGGAAAAGGAATCACGCTTCATCTTTAGTAACGAATGCGAGTCTGTCTTTAATTTAATAAAACAAAAACTTATCACCTCACCGATTTTAGTGGCTCCTAATTGGTCCCTACCGTTCGAAATCATTTGTGACGCTAGTGATATTGCCTTAGGTGCTATTCTTGGCCAACGCGTAGAAAAATATTTTCATCCAATTTATTACGCTAGCAAAACACTCACTTCCACACAAGTGAATTACACGACGACAAAAAAGGAACTCTTAGCCGTCATTTTCGCTTTCGATAAGTTTCGCTTGTATTTAACGTTATCTAAAGTTATCGTCTATACCGATCACTCTGCCCTTAAATATTAATTAGCTAAAAATGATGTGAAGCACCGCCTTCCTCGATGGATTCTCCTCCTACAAGAGTTTGATTTGGAAATCCGGGATAAGAAGGGCGCGGAAAATCTAGCAGCAGACCACCTCTCCCGCTTAGAAAATCCGGGTGCGGAAGCACTCGTCGAATCTGAAATAAATGACAAATTCCCAGAGGAACGCCTCCTAGCCATTCATTTATCTTCGTCATCTTTGCCTTGGTTCGCAGATTTTGCGAACTATTTAGTCACGCGGGTACTTCCAAAAGAATTTTCAAGTCATCAAAGGAAGAAATTCTTTTATGACTTGAAAAATTTCTTTTGGGAGGACCCATTTCTTTTTCGTATCTGCGCGGACCAAGCGGTCCGAAGATGCGTTGCGGGTGTGGAGTGCTTGCAAATACTTAGGCACTGCCACGAGGGTCCAGCCAGTTGGCATTATCAAGCCAACCGGACTGCTTGGAAGGCGCTAGAGGCGGGCTACTTTTGTCCCTCTCTCTTCAAAGATGCTCACAATTTTGTGCGCGCATGCGATAGCTGTCAGCAGTCAGGTAACATCTCTCGTCGTGACTAGATGCCCCAAAACATGTTTTTAGAGTGCGAAGTCTTCGATTTATGGGGCATAGATTTTGCTAGCCCCCTACCTCCGTCTTTCAAAAATATGTATATTTTAGTGGCGGCCGACTAGGTATCGAGGTGGACAGAAGCGCAAGCTCTCCCCACCAACGATGCACAAGTCATCGTTACATTTCTTAAAAAACTATTTTCTCGCTTCGGCACGCCTCGCGCAATTATTAGTGATAGGGGAACGCATTTTTGTAACGCTCTTATGGCTAAGACGTTAGCTAAATACGAAGTCACGCACAAACTCGCCACCCCCTACCACCCGCAAACAAGTGGCCAAGTTGAGGTAGTAAATCGAGAGATTAAGCGTATATTAGAGAAAATCGTTTCACTTAATAGGAAAGATTGGTCTATTAAACTTGACGATGCGTTAGGCGTATCGTACGGCGTACAAAATCGCAACTGGTTGTACTCCGTTTCGATTATTCTATGGCAAAGCGTGCCATTTACCAGTAGAACTAGAACATCGCGCACTTTGGGCTTTAAAACTCTTAAATCTCGACGCTAACTTAGCCGCTCAAAATAGAAAACTATAACTAAACGAGCTCGATGAATGGCGTGTGAACGCTTACGAGAGCAATAAGTTCTATAAGGAGCATTCTAAGTTATATCACGATCGAAAAATCAAGTCCCCAAAAATTTTTTCTCTGGGCGATCTTATCCTTCTTTATAATTCACATCTAAAACTTTTTCCTGGCAAACTAAAATCTCGATGGTCCGGTCCCTTCTTAGTTGAAGAAGTTTTTCCATATGGGACCGTACTCGTCTCCCACCCGTAAAAGGGCTCGTTTAAAGTAAACGGTCATAGGTTAAAGTCTTACATAGCGGGCAACCCAGTAATCGAGCATAACAAAACCATATCCCTCCTCGACTTATAACCCCGCCAATATAGACAAGCTACACGACTATAAACAAAGCGCTCCTGGGAGGCACCCCATGTCTATCTGATAGTTTTACTTTCAAGACTACCTAAACACCTAGAGGGGGGTGAATAGGTTCTAATGCTTGTTTTCACTTTAGGCAGAATATAACTACTGAATAAAATATAATGCAGAATATACTTCAGCAAACACAGCACATCAATCACAGATATTCACACATCACAGATTGCACACAGATTTATAGTGGTTCCCCAAGGTCTTGGTACATCCACTTTCCCCCTTCACCTATCTAACAGTGTGCTAGATTCGGCCTAACTTCCTTCTTTAACTCAGATCCTCAGATCCTACAGCTCAGAACCTGGAAAGGTTCCTACAACTCAGGCTAATCAGCCCTACCTCAGCCTTGACACAAGGCCTACAACTCAGGTAAATACCTTCTCCTACACTCAGGCATACACAGCCCTACCACTCAGAGATCAAATCTCCTACACTCAGCCTTTATAACATAGGCTTACAACTCAGATCTATATTAATAGATCTACAGAATTTGAAAAGAGTTTTATTATATCTTGCCTTTGTTGAGAGAGAAGGGACAAGACAGAACTTGATCAGCTGATGGATGAAATCAACTGAATCTTAGCTTTCTTCAAAGCTTCTTGAATCTGAACTTAGCTGATTTGATTTCCTGACAGCTTCTTGAGAAACCTGTGACAGCTTCCTTCTTGATCTTCAAATGGCTGGATCTCTCTCTATCCAATACCTTTGATAATACTTTAGAATTCTTAGACGAATTCTACTTAGATAGATCCTGAGAGGTTGTACCCTTCAGAATGTCTTCTTAGATCTTCTGATGAAGATCTTCTTCCGAGCCTTGCACTTTCTTGATTTGATTACTCAATCAGTTTCTATGTGTGTTGCTTCTTAATCAAAAATCGTGTATTCTACTTACGAATCTGTCTATTTATAGACCTTCTTCATGGTAACCGGCTGATCCGATTTCTAACTAACTTCTGACAAGTCTGACAGCTTCAGTTAACCTGTTGTAACTCACAGCTGTCAAGTCTTCAAACAGATCTTGTGCCTTTGTCTTGGTCAGCAAAGTGTCGAGACTGTCTGTCAGAAAGTGTCGAGACCATCTGTCAATATGTGTCGGCAAAAGTAACTTTGGTGTCGACACAGCCTTTGATGATGTCGACATGTTTGCCTTTAACTCGACTCAGCTTCTACATGCTGCATCTTAAGAATGAGTCGACACTGAGTATTTGTGTCGACACAAACACTTCATCATTCTTCAGCAAATGACTTAGTCTAAACTTTGCAGTGTGTCGACACAAGTCCTGTGTGTCGACACAGTTGATGTAGATTCAGAACAAAGTATGTGTCGACACTGCCTTCAGGTGTCGACACAGCTGTTGTCGACTCTACTTCTGTGAGTCGACACTGCTTCCCGGGGTCGACACAGATGTTGTCGACTCTTTTTCTCTGTGTCGACACAGCCTTCTTCAAATGTCGACACAATTATTCTGAAGTGTCAACACA
This sequence comes from Platanthera zijinensis, assembly GCA_039513925.1. Lineage (NCBI taxonomy): Eukaryota > Viridiplantae > Streptophyta > Magnoliopsida > Asparagales > Orchidaceae > Platanthera > Platanthera zijinensis. The sequence goes on from CM077082.1 coordinate 197,531,855, forward strand.
GCTTCTTCTGGTGTCGACACATGGACTTAGAATAATTTTCCTGCTTTTTAGTACATTCTTAACCTGCACATGTCAACTCAAAATAATATCAAATACACCTTGATGTATATCATTGAGCTAAGTTAGGCTTCTTCAAATCAGGTACACATTTTCCAATGTACCCCATAATCTCCCCCTATTTGGAGAAGTCATAACCCTTTTAGCTAATGATATACACCATTTATAAAAATTTAACATGATGATGTATATAAGCATGACATAATAGGAAACATTTAAAAACAAAACATTAAGCAACAGATTCATCACAGAATAAAGATGAACATGAAGAAATAATTACAGAACAATGTTTTGTTTATAAACTTAGAAATGTTTGTTACAGCTTGTTTACATTGATTGGTAAAACAAACAAATCACTACAAAATATTTGAAAGAACTGATAAGCTTAATCTAAGACTGATCAGGCTCCCTTATGACAATTCCTTTTCCTGGTTGAATTTGAGCCTTCACAGTAGGATCAGCAACATCAGCAGGCATCTTGCCTTTCAGTTCAGCTTTCTTCTGAGCTTCCTCCTTGAGCCTTTGCCTTTTAAAGTAATGAAAGGGCTTGGGAAAATATTTGTTGGGCTCCTGAGCATCTGGTAGTAACCTCCCCATCTTAGTTTTCCTTCTGAACTGAACTATGGCCTCCTGCCTAGCCTCATACTTTTGCCATTCAATTTCATTATACCATTTTCCTCTTTCATGGACTTGATCCTTCACAGCCTTCCAGGCAGTTAGTATAATGTTTCTTGAAGTGGGGCTCCACTGCTCAAAATCAGGTCTAAGTTCAGCTTGCTCTCTAAATCTCTCCTTGGACAATTGAGCATCTTGTTGTTCTTTAAAACTTGCTTCAGGCTTATCAACTTTTTCAATAATAACATTTGTAACCTCCTTTAGAGGACTGTACATGGCTTGCACTTGCTGTTGAATCATATCAAAATCAGCAGGGGGGTATATGACTTGGGCAACCTCAGATTAATTGCCTTCAAGTAGACCTTGTTGTATTCCTGACTCAGCAATTGCATCATCATCACACAATGGTGGATAGCCCAATATGGCTCGAATACTATTGGTTACCCACTTGGAATGTTCTGAGCCAGCATAGATAAGTACTCTCTCTCCCTTTAGGACTTCTCGGGCCATATGATCCCTAAGATCATCCTTCTGAAACCTTATTTGTCCATCAAGAAAATTTACACCCTCTTTAAGAAATGATTTTAATTTGAGAAGCTTGTCAAATAGTTCTTTCTGGGAGGTGGTGATAGCAGTTTGAACTGAATCCAGGGTGGCCTTGAGCTTTTGATCAAAGACTTCCATATCTTTAGTCCTTGCAGCAGTCAGGTTTATTGCAGTATCTTTTAACTCAGTGAGAATTTCATTGTGAGATTCAGTCAGATTGTCATTCATTCTCAGCTGATTTTCTAGAACATATCCTTATTTCAATGCAATGTCATCCACTTTAGTAAGGATAGTTTGTTGTTGTTAAGCAAGAAAAACCACAGCATTACCTCCCTTGTGGAAGCAATCTGTCATCTCCTTTTTATTCAAATTTACCTCAAATCTGATTGACTTGATGTCTTGGGCAAGATCAAACTGAAGTGACTTATTACTCTCATCAACATATCTCTCCAAAGCTAATTTTTGCTCATCCATCTTTACCTGCAAATCTACCATAAACTTATTGTAATCAAAAGCAGAAGAAGATTGATGAGTTGAAGTCTGTAGAGCCTGCTTATAGTTATGGCTTCTTCTCTTGAAGACCATGAGCTTCCTTTTCTTAGCCTCTCTGGCTTCTTTTGTCTCGGAGTCTAAGGAACTGTCAATCTGTACTCTTTCAGGAGGTGAAGTAGGAATTTCTATCTCAGTGAAATGTTGTTCTTTCTCAACATTCACTTGTTCCCCCTCAACTGCACTTTTTACCGCCTCAACCCTATCAGAAGCAATGCCATCATCAAGAAATAACTCATCTAGAGTGAATTCCTTTTGTGCTGGTGCAGGAGATAATACATCAATATCTACAGTGTTTAAATATTCTGATAAGTTTATTCCTTCTTCCACTTGTATTGTTTCCACAATGGTCTCTCCCGGCAATTGTTCAGGATTAGAAATGTGCTGGGCAGGAGAATGAACTGGCTCCCCCTACACCCGTGCAGGTAATGTTTCTTCCTGGGCATGAGTAGACCTTGTCTGGTCCTCAGCTAGTTCTCTAACTTGTTCTTCTTGATGTTGTTCAGTGCCTTGTTCATGGCCAGGTGACATCTCAGTTATGTCCTGCCTGTCCACCACAGGCATCTCTTTGGACAGAACTCTATCCCACCTTGAGAATAATCTCATATCCATTTTTCTCATGTGATTGATTTTGGACTCTGGTATCTGTTGCTTGACTTCTGGAATGACTCCAGCCAGGTATAAACTCAAAATCCTAGCCAAATTTGGCTTCTTAATACCTTCCTTGATTTTATCAAACACAACTCCTGACTAGTCTGTGTTAATCCTGAAGATTATCCTTGTCATGAGATTAAACATTAAGGCCGAAATCCTATCATGGCCTCCTAGTTTACACAAAATTACTTTTCCTACTACTTCAGATATAAATTTACCCTGTTGATTCATTCCTTTTCGGTTGATGGCTGCTCCAATCTTTATGGTTGGATCCAATCCACACCATTGGAGAGCCTCTCTTGTCTTAGAGGCTGGGACCTCTTCTTCATCTTGTATGTTAGGTAGTTGAAGAATCTTTCTTAAACTTCTTGGAGTAAGTTTCACTGTTGTCCCATGAATAGTGGATTTGATCTTGAGGCCTGAAGAGTCCAATGTTACAGAAGTATAAAATTCGATAACCTCTTTCTTCCAGATTTTTGTTGGTTCAGAAACAAGAAACTCTAATCCAGATTCGGAAATTAGAGTGATAACCCTTTGTATATCTGTCGGTGCATCCTCAAAAGCATTGCGCACCAACTCGTATCCTTCGTTAACATTGTCTTCAACTTTGGGCGCCATTGGAAAGATGAGAAATCTTGAGAGAAGAGAAGAGAGATTGTTGACATAGTGTTTTAGTCTCGAAAACCTTGTGAGCGTGTCGACAGAATACGTTCTTGACCTATTTATACCCTCTAAAGAAAGAAGGTCAAAAGTCGGGCAAAAACAGTCTAAATGTGTTGACACAGATGAAATGTGTCGACACAAACTTCTATTGTCTCGACATCAATGCTGACTACTTTGTGTCAACACCAATTGAGGATATGTCGACACGTGAGATACATAGTAGTGCATCAGAATTTCTGTGTCGACTCTTAGTACAAGTGTCGACACAAAATCTGTAAGTGTCGACACCATTATTCTGGTGAAGTCGACACTACATTTCTGGATGAGTCGATTATTTGACCCTTAAGTGTCGACACATATTCTCTGACTAGTCGACATGACTTCTCTGTGTCGACACTTTATTTCTGAATGTGTCGACACCATTAGACTTAGCCAATATTTGGTTTTTGAAAACCACTAGATAAACTAACCTATGGTCAGTATTCCTAATTCAATTTTAAATCTATTGAATTTAGTTTCATCCAGTGGCTTAGTAAATACATCTGCAATTTTAAAATCTATTTTAACAAATTCCAATGAGATGTTTTCTTTTTCTACATGTTCTCTAAGAAAATGGTATTTTATTTCTATATGCTTAGTTCTACTATGTGAAACAGGATTATTTGCAATAGAAATAGCACTCTTAGAATCACACAATAAAGGTGTTCTACTTACTTGAATACCATAGTCCTTTAGCTGGTGCTGAATCTACAATAGCTGTGCACAGCAACTTCCAGCTGCAACATATTCAGACTCAGCTGTGGATATTGCCACACTGGTCTGCTTCTTACTGCTCCAGGATATCAGTCTTCCTCCTAAAAACTGACATGTCCCTGTTGTACTCTTTCTATCTTCTCTACAGCCTGCAAAATCTGCATCTGAATAACCTGTTAGTAGAAAATCTCCATTCCTAGGGTACCAAAGGCCTAGATTAGATGTGCCCTTAAGATATCTCAAGATTCTTTTGACTGCAGTATAATGAGATTCTTTTGGGCAAGCTTGGTACCTAGCACAGACACATATAGCATACATAATATCTGGTCTACTAGCAGTGAGATATAATAGAGAGCCAACTATTCCTCTATATAAAGACTCATCAACAGGTTTACCTTCATCATCTTTGCATATAGGCATACTTGTTCCCATAGGAGTTCTCATGGTGGAAGATGATTCCAACCAATCTTTCTTAATTAATTCTTTGGTGAACTTAGACTGGGATATGGACAAGCCATCTTCAGTCTGTCTTACTTGGAGTCCCAAGAAGAATTTAAGTTCCCCCATACTGCTCATTTCAAACTTCCCTTGCATAAGTTTGGCAAACTTTTTGCAAAGGTTGTTCTCTGTAGACCCAAAGATTATGTCATCTACATAGATCTGAACTAAGATGATCTTACCTTTAGATTCCCTAAGGAATAGAGTTTTGTCTATTTTACCTCTTGAGAATTTGTTTTCAATAAGGAAAGTAGACAGGGTTTCATACCAAGCCCTTGGGGCTTGCTTTAACCCATACAATGCTTTCCTAAGTCTATATACATAACCAGGTTTAAGAGAATCTACAAAACCTGATGGCTGCTCAACATAGACTTCTTATTTTAGATCATCATTCAGGAATGCAGATTTCACATCCATTTGGTATACTTTGAATCCTTGGTATGCTGCATAGGCAAGGAACATTCTGATTGCCTCCAGTCTTGCTACTAGGGCAAATGTTTGACCAAAGTCAATCCCTTCTTCTTGCATGTATCCTTTAGCAACCAATCTTGCTTTATTCTTCACAATTACACCACTCTCATCCAACTTGTTCCTATAGATCCACTTTGTGCCAATTATGTTGTGGTCTCTTGGTTTAGGAACTAACTCCCAGACCTTGCACCTTCTGAATTGATTAAGCTCCTCTTACATAGCATTAATCCAGTGTTGGTCTTGGATGGCTTCATCAAATTTCTTAGGCTCCATTTGAGATAGGAAACTTGAGTGCAGGACTGTGCTCAGATTTCTGCTTCTAGTCTGCACTCCTTGTCTTGGATCACCTATTATTTGATTAGTTGGATGATCTTTTAGATGTCTTATGGCTGGAGGTAGATTTCCTTCAGGTTAAACATCTCTAGCTCCTTCATCATGTTGTACCTCTTGGTTGTCATCAGCTTCTATAGAGTCTTGTACTCCCCCTGGACAGTAGCCTTCATTTTCCAATGCTTCATCTGCATTTTATGCTTCTGCAATGGAAAGCTTGTCCATCCTTTTTCTTATACCTGTTGAATTATTTGATCCTTTGATGATTCCTCTTTTAGATCCACCAAAGATTACTTTAGGTCCCTCTTTGACAGATGTGTACTCCTTCAGCAGCCCCTTTGTTCCAATCATGTGCCTGGAACAACCACTGTCCAAGTACCATATGGGGCATGGCAACTTGGACTTTCCTGCAATAAAGAATTACTTTCCCTTAGAACACAAGTAAGTCTTGGGTCCTTGGTTCAGGTTAGCACCATTCATATTAAGACTACCAGCAGCTCTTCTAACTGGTAGACTAATGTTCTTCCTTATATTTGTGTTATGCCAGCAGTCTAAGACAAAATGGCCTCTCTTGCCACAACACCAACATTCAAACTTGTTGTATCTAGGTCTTGATACACCCTTGACAGAAGAATTTCTGTCCAGTGTTGGTGCTGTTGCAGCTTCACCCACAGATTTCTCATAACCATGGGGTTTATGAACATGGGTAGACCTATTGGCATTTACACCCTTGTTTATCAGAACATTAGTCTTAATATGACCATGAATATTCTCAAGATCATATTTGTTAGAAGGCACTTGCACCTTTCTAAACATAACAGGGACTGAAAGGTTTAGTGGCTAGACAGGAGCTTTGTCTTTTCTCTTGAATTGGGCAGCCCTAGGGTTACCTTTGAAGCCTAATCCTGCCTTACCCTTTTGAGCCACAAACACATCTATTAAAGGTAAGATAGATTTTGGCTTAGAGTAACTAGCCACTAAATCTTTCTCTATTCTTAGTCTGGCCTCCAGACTCTTAATTTGATCATTGTTATATTTGATTGTGCCCATCTGAATAATGGTTTTATTTTTCAGTTTGGCAATCTCATTTAACTTTTGATCCATTACTTTTTCAAACTCAGTTGCAGCCACCTTAAGATCAACAATTTCCTGAGCCTGAGTTTTGACTAGGTTCTTGCTTTTCTTAAGAGCCTGCAACAAGTCCCCATACTTATCTATCAACTGATAAACATCACCTTCAAATTCAGATCCATCTACATCACTTGATGCAGATGTAGCTGATTCTGCACTAGTACTACAAACTGATTTTATAGAAGGACAATGTACCTTACTGGGACCAGACTGATTCTGGCACATGTCTTCTTCTGATCCAGCCATCAGTCCCATGCACTGATGGTCTTCTTGATCATAGATGGAGTTCAGCAATTGCATAAACTCCTCTTCTTCATTGGCTGCATACAGCCCAATGTATGCTTCAGCTTCAGATTCTGACTCTGAAGTAGATTGATCTGTAAGGCTCTTCTCCTTCTTAGCAACAAAGGATTTCTCCTTTTTGCCCTTTTGATGAATCTTCTTTCTGTCTGTTGACTCCTTCCTCTTAGCAGGACATTCAGCCACTACATGTCCTGGCCTGTTACAGCAATAGCAAACAATCTTTGAAGTTGTAGCTTTGCTGGGCTTAGTTCTGCTCTTCTCTTGTCTTGATGATTTTCTCTTCTGATAGTAATCATCAGCTGGCTGTGATGTGGAGGGCCTTGACTTCCACTACTTCTTCTTTAAGAACCTCTGAAACTGCCTTGTAAAAGCAGCAAAATCTGTATCTGAATCACTGCTTTCTGAATTCTGATTGTCTGAAATTTCTGAGTTAACTTCAGCAACTTCCTTAGGAGGTGATGGAGATATCCTCCTATTCTTTCTAGTGGCTTCTGCCTTGAAGGCCACTGACTTCTCTCTATGCTCTCCTTTTGAATTCTTTTCTTCCTCCTTCCTAGCCATTAGTTGCATTTCATATGATAACAACTTTCCAAACAAGGTTGGAGGAGAAATCTCTACCAGTTTAGCCACTTCTCTTATGGCACAAATCTTGGTGTCTCAATCCTTTGTCAAGAACCTTAGGAATTTGTCATTCAGTTCATAGGTACTGAAGACCCTTCCATAGGACATCAATTCATTTACTATCTTGTAGAATTTCTTGTAGCATTCAGTTATACTATCAGACTTCCCTTGTCTGAAACTCTCATACTCTTGGTTGAGCATAGACTTCCTATCCTGTCTAACTTCTTTAGACCCCTCCATGTAGACAATCAAAGTGTCCCACATTTCCTTGGAGGTTTTACAGTGAATCAGATTTTGGAATGTAGAATCATCTATGGCACTCACTATGATATTCTGAGCTCTCTTATCCATAGTTGCCAATATGATTTCATCCTTGGTCATTTCAAAATAACTCTTTGAAGTTTGAATATTTGCATCAAGAACGGATACCTTCATTGGAATGAAGGGGCCTTCCTGTACTATGATGTATATCCTTGGGTCGGAAGCCTCCATAAACAACCTAACCCTTTCTTTCCAGATTCCAAAGATTTCTTTTCTGCAGATGGGTAATTTCATTGACCCTAGTTCCTTGTGATTCTCTCCAGAACCCATTTTCTTGATTCTTGATTCTGCCTTTAGGGATCTAACTCAGAATGTTAGGTCCTTATTTGAGCAACCTCCCTCTGATACCACTTGATAGTTTTACTTTCAAGACTACCTAAACACCTAGATGGGGGGTGAATAGGTTCTAATGCTTGTTTTCACTTTAGCCAGAATATAACTACTGAATAAAATAGAATGCAGAATATACTTCAGCAAACACAGCACAGCAATCACAGATATTCACACATCACAGATTGCACATAGATTTATAGTGGTTCCCCAAGGTCTGGGTACATCCACTTTCCCCCTTCTCCTATCTAGCAGTGTGCTAGATTCGGCCTAACTTCCTTCTTTAACTCAGATCCTACAGCTCAGAACCTGGAAAGGTCCTACAACTTAGGCTAATCAGCCATACCTCAGCCTTGACACAAGGCCTATAACTCAGAGAAATACCTTCTCCTACACTCAGGCATACATAGCCCTACCACTCAGAGATCAAATCTCCTACACTCAGCCTTTATAACATAGGCTTACAACTCAGATCTATATTAATAGATCCTACAGAATTTGAAAAGAGTTTTATTATATCTTGCCTTTGTTGAGAGAGAAGGGACAAGACAACACTTGATCAGCTGATGGATGAAATCAACTGAATCTTAGCTTTCTTCAAAGCTTCTTGAATCTGAACTTAGCTGAGTTGATTTCCTGACAGCTTCTTGAGAAACCTGTGACAGCTTCCTTCTTGATCTTCAAATGGCTAGATCTCTCTCTATCCAATACCTTTGATAATACTTTAGAATTCTTGGACGAATTCTACTTAGATAGATCCTGAGAGGTTGTACCCTTCAGAATGTCTTCTTAGATCTTCTGATGAAGATCTTCTTCCGAGCCTTGCACTTTCTTGATTTGATTACTCAATCAGTTTTTATGTGTGTTGCTTCTTAATCAAAAATCGTGTATTCTACTTCTGAATCTATCTATTTATAGACCTTCTTCATGGTAACAGGCTGATCCGGTTTCTAACTAACTTCTGACAAGTCTGACAGCTTCAGTTAACCTATTGTAACTCACAGCTGTCAAGTCTTCAAACAGATCTTGTGCCTTTGTCTTGGTCAGCAAAGTGTCGAGACTGTCTGTCAGAAAGTGTCGAGACCATCTGTCAATATGTGTCGACACAAGTAACTTTGGTGTCGACACAGCCTTTGATGATGTCGACATGTTTGCCTTTAAGTCGACTCAGCTTCTTCATACTACATCTTGAGAATGAGTCGACACTGAGTATTTTTGTCGACTCAAACACTTCATCATTCTTCAGCAAATGAATTGGTCTAGACTTTGCAGTGTGTCGACACAAGTCCTGTGTGTCGACACAGTTGATGTAGATTCAGAACATAGTATGTGTCGACACTGCCTTCAGGTGTTGACACAGCTGTTGTCGACTCTACTTCTGTGAGTCGACACTGCTTCCCGGTGTCGACACAGATGTTGTCGACTCTTTTTCTCTGTGTCGATACAGCCTTCTTCAAATGTCGACACAATTATTCTGAAGTGTCGACACAGCTTCTTCTGGTGTCGACACAGGGACTTAGAATAATTTTCCTGCTTTTTAGTACATTCTTAACCTGCACATGTCAACTCAAAATAACATCAAATACACCTTGATGTATATCATTGAGCTAAGTTAGGCTTCTTCAAATCAGGTACACATTTTCCAATGTACCCAACACTATCTTTTTCGCTCTTTATTTATTATGTTTGCTACTTTTTCTAATAATACGGGGTTTCTAAATGGGCTTCCCCGAACACGCATCAGGGACATTTCTACCCACCCTCTTTATTTTTGCACATATAGCATTTATTTATTTTTCTCGTTCTGCATACTTATCTTACAACATTGGGGACAATGTTGGAACTAAGTATGGGGGTGTTTTCGTGCTTTTCCTGTTTTCTTTTCTGTACTTCTCTTATTTGCACTTCTATTTTTCAAAACAAAAACAAAAAATGTTTAAAACGAAAATTCCAAAAATATTTTACAAGTATGAAAAATTTTCTTAAAAAATACAAAAAAATTAAAAACAAACAAAAAAAATTTATAAAACAAAAATTCCAAAAAAAATTTGGTTTACTTTGTAAATATTTTTTTTAAATAAATTTTTGTAAATATTCTTTTCTCTTTCCCCTCTCCCCTTTTCTCTCTCATCCTTGTAAATAACTTCTCTTTTTCTCCCAATTTTTGTAAATAGAATGAAAATTTTCGAAAGAAAAATTAAAATACAAAAAATTTGCAAAACTTAAAAATCTAAAAAAAATTTATTTTATTTTCACATTTTCCTTTCTTTAGTATGTATATATTAAAGAAATAAATACAAAATTACAAAAAAAAGATAATAACTTTAAAAATTCAAAAAATTATATTTTATAAAACAAATAAATTAAATATACCATTCTTAATTTTCTTGCTATCAGAAAATTTTGTTTTAAGTTTATTTATATGTGAATTTTATTAATTCTTTATTCACTATTAGTTTGTTAATTATAGATTGAAAAATTTAAATAACCGGGGTTAAGTTTTAAAGAATTTATTATGCTTTGTTAAAAATAGCGAACTTATTTTAGGCACTACTTCTAATTTTTTATAGATACGAGCACGTGTAGCATGTTAGAAAATAACGACTATAGAATTCAATTATGCTTACTTTTAGCTTTCTGAAAAATTGGAACATACAATTTATAAAGGTTGCTCTCAAAAAATTTTTAATTAAAAATCTAGTTTTCTTTTCTTCCTCTTATTTATCATGTCCAACATGGCATGATGAAAATTTTACCCTTATAAGATCCTATGTTAATGGTAATAAGATTTCATTCCGTAAACATAGGCACCCAATAATTTAAAAAGATTATATGTTATGGAATAAGAGGATAAAATTCATTACTCCACATATACATTGGGTTAATTTTATTATTATGAAGTTGAAAAGGAAAAAAATCATATTAGGAAAATAAGATTTCATTATCCTAATAATCCAAAAAGAAAAAAAATGGAGGTTCGAGAAAAAATTACCTCGCCTCAAAATCCAAACCACTTCATAAACCGTCAAACCCTCTCAGCCAATTTCAGGACTCTAGAATTAATTCAAAAATCTTTTTGAGGGCATAATTTGTAAATTGCATTATTTCCCGTAAAACTCCTATAAGCTAAAGTTCATATAATTCCAAACTATTCTTGTTAACCTAACCATTACAACTATTACTTTCTATTTGATTACATCGAGAAGTCTTTTGGCCAAAACTTTTGCCCTATTTAAATCATCTACATAATTTTTGAAATTAACACTTATACCCCGTATATTTATTTAGATCTCTCTTATAATTAATTTAAAACGGTAGCTAAACTTAGAGTTTTTTTTATTCCTTATAAGTTCACCTCAAGCTTTTGCTTTGGAATAGCAAAAGCTTAAGTTTGTGGGTATTTGATGAGTTGTAAATATACACATTTTTGTATTTTATTTAAGTAGTTTTAGAATGTTTTAGTATTTTTCTATTCTTTTTCTTTAATAAATATGCTTCTTTTTGTAAAAAAAACTGATCTAACTTAGCTTAATTTTGATTCCAGAAAAATTTCAGAAAATGGTAAAAAAAATTAACCCGACACGCATGTGTCCCATGACCGACACGCCCGTGTCTCCCCTCGACGATCAACCATCATCGACCCCAACTCGACACTCAACGCTTCATCAACCCGAGCAGGACACGCCCGTGTCCTTATACCCGACACGGTCGTGTCAGCCACTCAACGCCTTCATCCAATCGACACTCAAAGCCACTCAAACGCCTTCAACTCGACACTCAACGCCAGAATGTCATGCCCGTGTCGGACACATGTCCCATCCCGAAACTTCCAAAAACAATCCAGCTCACCAGATTTCGCCAAGTCAAACACGACAACTGTGACACGCCCCCAACATGCCCGTGTCTTAGGGCGTGTCACACCCAAAATTTTGTTTATAACTAAAACTTTTCTGTAAGGTCTAAGGGTTCACTTTTTTGAGCCAAATTTAGTGTCTTTTTGTGGGATGCCCTTGGTGATTCCATAGCCATGTAAGGAGATCTCTCCCCCCTTCCTTTTATGTTTGCTTTTGCTTTAGCTTTAGCTTTGTAATAGCTTTGTAATAGTTCTCTTTCATTAATAAAATATGTTAGCTTTTCTCTTCTTAAATGACTTTGGAATTAACTTGTGTGCTCACTTTCTTCTTCATTTTATCCCTTATATTTCTTAGTATTTCTCTTTATGAAAAGTGTGTGTGTGTGTGTGTGTGTGTATGAGTATAACTTATTACTTTCTATGTTTTTAGTGTGCCTCCATGTTAGGTGTTGTTATGAATTGTTAAGTTTTTTTTCCTCTTTCTCTACATGTCTCTTAAAGTGTTTTAATTTTCATTCTTATGAATTTATAAAAGAGTTTTTAAAGTGTTTTTGATTTTTTTTTACTTTAGTTTTTTTTAGGATTGTAAAACCTTTTTTGTTCTTTTAAATTTTATTTCAACTTTTCTATCACTTTCATGAACTCTTAAGGATGAAAATGTAATCACTTTAATTTTTGAGCACCTTTGATTTTAACTTTAATTTCCAAAACTTTTTGCTCCTTTTAATTTTATTTTGACTTTTTATTCATTTCTATCAAATCCTAAGTATAAAAAAGTAGTTTTTTTAATTTTTAGGTAACTTTGGTTTTGTTTTTAATTTGCGTGTGTGAGTGTATGAGTTAGGTTTTCATTTTGTTCTTTTAAATTATGTTGTGTGCGTGTGTGTAGGAGATAAATTTTCATGCTTTATTTTATTGTTTCTTCAAATATGTAGAGTGTGTGTGTGTAAAAGATAAATTTTCATGCTTTATTTTATCGCTTTCCTAAATTATGTAGAGTGCGTGTGTGTAGGAGATAACCTTATCGCTTTCTTTCAATTCATGTAGAGTGTGTGCGTGTGTGCATTTATTTCCGCCTACTCGTTAAGAGTTAAATGGCGTGTTTTAATTTCCCGCCTACTCATTCGAGTAGGACTTGTCATTTATCGTCTACTCGTTTTAGTAGAACTCGTACTTGCATGTATTTCCTGCCTACTCATTTGAGTAGGACTCGCCTTATTTCCCGTCTACTCATTTGAGTAGGACTTGTAATTGTATTTATTTCCCGCCTACTATATCGAGTAGGACTTGTCTTTACTTTATTTATGGTTTTGAAGAGTACGTGAGTTCTCGTTTTAGTTAGCTTTCCAATTTTTTTAAATGTTTGTTGTTTTATGTCTTCTTTCTTATAATGCTTTAGTGCTTAGTTTCGAACTCGCGCCTCATTAAAACCATAAATCCATCCCCATACCGATGAGTGGCTAATCGTTATTAGCCCTAAGCATCGAAGAGCATTGGGACATATAAAATAATTTGAAATAATTAAAGTTCTTTATTTTCACTTTAATATTAGGACTTAAGGTTTACCCCAGGTTAACGATGCGTAGGACCACATAATCGATGTGTGGGCTCTATTTCTGTTATCCATAAGCTAGGTAGCTGAGAGGTCATGCGTATGGAACGATCCCCCTTGGGTAAATAGAATTGCGTATATACCCTCGAGAGAGGAGAAGCGTAGTTCTACCGGATTGGGTTCCCCACCCAATAACGGGGTTCTTAGCATAAAGCGGGTGTTAAGAGGAATCCTTCATCGGACTAACGTTCCGTCGAATAGTCTTAGTGTTCAGGTGAGCAATATTCCTAGAGATAAGTGCGCTCATATTTATGGAACCTCCACGGCCAAGTGCCTTTTATTAACTTGAAAATTAAGTTCAATAATTATTAAGAATTATTTTAGTCTTAATCCGATTCGGTGTCAAGCGTTAACCCGTCATCGAATAATCTAGTAATTTGCAGCTTTCTTTTATTTCTGTTGTTAGTGACAAACAAAAATTCCCCTTACTTTCAGCAAAATAATAGTCCTCTTGGAGGAGTAAGAATAATCAACCCGAACCCGAGAATAATACGACCTCAGTATTCTCCCGAATATCGAGTACTACATGCGATAGGTGCACTTGCCTCCTTTCGTTAGAAACTTTGATTTTCTAGCAGTCCGTGACGGTCGACTCATCGAACCAACCACCCAAATAAGAGTCTGCTCGCGGGCCAATCAAGCTCAAAAAGAAAGATCTAAAAGGAAAGAAGCCAACTGATGATTCAGAAACTAATGTGCAAGCAAAGATAAAATCTGGCAAAGGAATTATGATCAAGGAGTCTGATCAATCTTAGGGATAGATAGGCTAGTTTTAGAACTATGTAAATTTTGTTCTAAACAATCTTATAAATCAAACACTTATTCCTGATTAATGAATGTTATCATATTCTATAATGATAATAAATGTTATTCCTTGTTATTTCTGTTTATGAGTTACCCTTCCTATGTAATGATAATATACATCTTCTTTGTTTTATTATAAGTGGTGTATATCATTGACTACGGGTTATGACTTCTCCAAATAGGGGGAGATTGTTGGGTACATTGGAAAATGTGTACTAGATTTGGAGAAGCCTCACCTAACTCAATGATATACATCAAGGTGTATTTGATAGAATGTTGAGTTTGAATGTGCAAGTTAAAGAAATGCAGGAAAATATTCTAAGTACAAGTGTCGACACTAGTGAAGGACTTGTGTCGACACTAGAAGCCAGTTGTGTCGACACCTTCAGGACTTGTGTCGACACACAGAAATTCTGTTAGAAGCAATTGTGTCGATACATAGGACTTGTGTCGACACACAGAAGTTCAGTCTACATCAGTTGTGTCGACACACATGACTTGTGTCGACACACACTCAAGAAATATGTTAACACCAGCTATGTCGAGACAAGAAGCAGGTGTCTCGACACACAGGACTTATGTCGAAACACACTCAAGAAATTTTTTAACACCAGTTTTGTCGAGACAAGAAGCAGTTGTGTCAACACACAGGACTTGTGTCAACACACACTCAAGAAATCTATTAACACCAGTTATGTCGAGACCAGAAGCAGTTGTGTCAACACACAGAACTTGTGTCGAGACATCCAATATAAGCTGTGTCGAGAAGATAAAGTATGACTGTGTCGACAATGTGGGAGTTGTATCGACACCTTCAAGATTTGTGTCGACACATGGTCTATTTGTGTCGACACATTTGGAGTTGTCTCAACACCCTTTTCTGCTGAGATAAAAGTTAAAGGAGGAGTTAGTTGTCAAGACTTAAGACCCGACAGCTGTCATAAGTTGTTGGGTATTGTATCCACAATTACCTGGATTTGAGGAAGCCTCCTATCAAGCTAAGATGAATTCACTATGTATTTGATGAATTTCTTCTAGTTGTGCTTACAGCTATTCATCGCTAAGTACACACCAATGTCAGGGTGCAGTGGGTCAATATACATGGGTCTGCGCGACGTAATCCCTCGTTAAGCAGATCAGTGTGTTGGCCTACGTGTACTCTCTCTATTGGGGTGTACTTAATTTCAAGTATAGGGCTATGATAAAGCAAGAGCAAACAAGGAGCAGGGATGGGCCAAAGACCAGCTCACGGGTTGGACGACGAGAATCGTCTAAGTGTAAATCGTCGAGAATAACTAAGTGATTCTCGCCGATTCGTTGAGAATCACTAGTGATTCTCGACGAGTCGTCGAGAATCACTAGATGATTCTTGCCAGGTTGGGCCGGCTGT
Source organism: Platanthera zijinensis (assembly GCA_039513925.1). Lineage (NCBI taxonomy): Eukaryota > Viridiplantae > Streptophyta > Magnoliopsida > Asparagales > Orchidaceae > Platanthera > Platanthera zijinensis. The sequence goes on from CM077082.1 coordinate 197,547,356, forward strand.
CTCGACGCAGTCAGAAAATTCTCTAAGGCAGAATCGTCGAGAATCACTAAGTGATTCTCGCTGATTCGTCGAGAATGACTTTGCATTCTCGACGATTCGGCGAGAATCAAATGTGATTCCCGCCGATTCTCCCCGGCCTATATAACCTGTGCAGCCTGAATTCGCCAAGTAGAATTCGGCGAGAATTGTAATTGATTCTCGCCGATTCGTCGAGAATCACCTACGATTCTCGCCGATTTTGCCTTGGGCGATTTTTCCGAATTCCTGGACCGGTCCAGGTTTCCAACGGTATTTCGAACCGGACTTAGATCTTATTGCTGGTGGGGCCCTCAACGGTCATCTTTATGACCTAATGTATAAATATACAGGTATGTGTGAACAGTAAACAAGAACACACGCGAATTCAAAAAGGACAGCCGTCGTCAAGCCCTAGCTCTCGATCTTGCTCCGCCGATCGTCTCCGCCGCCGCTCGTACAGTAGTCACCACAGTCGATCTCGATCTCCTCCGGATCCACGGTGACAGAAGCCAAGTCGTGCACAGCGTCTCACGCGTCTAACCAGAGATCTTTTGTCTCTTGATTTGAGATAGGGAAATCCATCCCCGTCCGAATCGATCGAGACGATCGATCCTAGTGTGACCGTTGGAAGACCTTGCCGACTTTGCTAAGAAGATTGAATCTCCATTGCATAGCTGCTGTTTTCAGTTGCCGCCGCCAACACCGAGAGCCTTGCCGCCGCCCTTTGCCGCCGCCGGTCTCGGGGAGATTCTCTCCAAGAAAGATCAAGGGTTGTGGACTTTTCGTTACCTACAAGAATAAGTAGTCTAACGAAAAGGGACACCTAGATCTTCAAGTTGTTTGTATTTCTTATACACTCCAATTTCTTTTTCATTGTAAAGGAACATTTGGTTCCTAGTTGTAGGGTTGGGTACAACCCGTATTGTGGGAGTGTTGACTCCTACGTGTGGAAGGGTTCCTTCCGATAGTGCAAGGATTGGATTTCAATCCTGTTGGTGAAGTGACCGAGTCGTCCCTGGATTGGGAGATAGGTCGAAGGGGGAAAGTGGACGTACCCAAATCGGGGAACCACTATAAATTGCCTGTGTTATTTTCTGTGATGTGTGGTTTGTTTTGATTCTGCAGGTACAATTTTAATTCCGCAAATACGCTGCAAGTCACCTATCCCCCCCCCCCCATAGGTGAAGGTAGTTGACACTAGGTGGACTTTCAAGTGGTATTAGAGGGAGGTTACTCATCAAAAAGGTTCACACCTTGAGTAGAATCCTGCCACCTGTGTCAACAAGGATGGAGCTGGATTATGATATCTCTCTGCTTAGACTCCCTACGTGCACAAAGGAATATTACCCCATCTGGAAGATGAGGGTATCTTTTTACTTGGAGGCCATTGACCCGCAGACATCAATCATCCTGGAAGAGGGTCCATTCATTCCTATGAAGACCTCCTGCTCTGGACAGGGTCTTCAAACACATATGGATGTCTCTGAGATGACAGAGCTTGAACTCTCCTTATTCAACCTGGATAAAGAGATCCGTAGAATCATCATGGAAGTCTGGTCTGGACCTTTTCGATCAAGACTGGAAAGGTGTAGGACAGCCCATTCCCTATGGCAGACAATATCAGACCTCATGGAGGGATCAGTATCTGCTGAAACAAGTTGCCAGCGAGAGGATGAGGCTTATGTGGGGGTCAGCATTTCAGAAGATGACAGTGATGACAAATCTCTCTATATCAGGGCTCCAGTATCCTTATCAGAGACTGAGGAGGAAGTCGAGGAAGACTGCTCTGATTATGATGACGCAGCTGTCCCTGTCAAACTGAACGTTACCTCAGAACAGCTAAATCAGGAGCAGGTAACTCCTTCATCTTGCCCCTCTCCCTTTGAAACTCCTGAAGACAGGAATGGTTCAGAGGATAGCCCCTCCGGTGTTGCCTAGGATAAGGAATGCCCTACTCCATGGCTTGAAACACCTGGCTCCCTTGAGTGTGCTCTTCAGAAAAGCAACCAACTTGTTGGGGAGCAAGCTCTGGAGATTGCTAGATTGAAGATCTTGATGGATCACCAATTGGAATCTATCAAGATAAAGGATGCTCAAATCTCAGATCTAGAGAGTCGTCTAGAAAATGAGAAAAGGATAGTATCGAATTTCTCTAAGGTTGATGCTATCAAAAGAAAGGAAAAAAATGGGTGGATCTCCCGTATTATTAAGTCTTGGAGAAATGGGGAAACGGTATTCCATCCCCTCATCTCAGGCAAGGAGAGTACTCATCATGCCTTCAGGTATGACCACAGGAATAATCGTGGTCACTGCAAGGTTGATTTGCCCTCATGTGGAGGCACCCATAATGCAAGGGTTGTCATGGCCACCCAGAAGAGAATACCTCAGGCTTCCACCAAGCCCTTTGTATTCTCGGCCATAGCCCCAACTCGTCATGAATATGCCAGCATCAGCTCACAATGCGCCTCTCACCTCCCTAGGACTCAGGAAAGGGGGGTTAGAAAACATGTTGTTGGGACTCATGGGGTCCTTGGAAGGGGGCTGACTGAAAGGAAGGCACCACCTCCCAGGCCTCATGACGCCTGCCATATGCATTCTTTCCACCCTTCTAATAGTCACGGTGGAAGAGACAACTCTGTTAGCTTATCCGGCTCTATCCCGTTTAGACCTAGAACTTAACTATGACTACCTTAGTCACCCGTTCAGGTCACAAACGGCGATACAACATTCATGAATGTTGGTGTTGTGGCAAAGTGGGTCATTTTGCCATAGATTGTTGGCACAACTCTTCTGTGTCAAAGGCAAGGGGACTTCCACATCCTCGAGACAATGTTAGTCCTCCCACCAGGATTCCTGAGGGGAGGCACTCCAATTATTATGCTGACAGGAACCTAGGACCCAATACTTATTGGGTTCCTAAGGCAAGATAACTTTTTCCTGCAGGGTGGTCTGGGTTCCCGCAATCCTGATGGGAACCGGACAGGAGATGCTCCAAGAATGACGTGGAAAAAGTGTCGAGCATGGGAGCAGTGCCATCATTATAGGCACATGCATACTGACCTCCTGATATACTCTACGCTGATGATGTGAATGTTACATCTTGTTATCACAGGTAACTGCAATTAGCCTTAAATGGTTGAGCCATAAAGCATAAACAATTCCATATATGTATATATGTATGTTGACATATCCACACTTAATAATGAATTCACTTCTTTTGACATTAGATGGTCATATCGAATAATTATTCACGTATGCTCAGTCACTTAGGGAAGGAGTATAAGTTTAAGATAACCTTCAGTTATATTAATAGTGATTAGTTTGACATTTTCAGCCATAAGTCCGCCCTCGAAAATTTTGAACCCCTTGGTTGGATTAAGAAACAATTATGCCTATTAAGACTTTCCTACCCTTGACAACGACATAAATTTGGAATCTCAGGTGATTTCCCTCAAACCAAATTCCGCCGACCCTTCAAATTGGGGAGACCCTTCAAATTTCGTCGTTCGTCGAGACCCGCCAACCCGCTTATATAAACCCGCTTATAACATAAACCCGCCGACCCTTCAAATTGCGTCGTTCGCCGAGACCCTGTCCAAGCTCCGCAGGAATCCCTTCGACTTCTCCTCCCAGCGGGTTCCTCCTTCGGCACTTCGTGGTGACCTAACGACACCTCCTGAAGACTTCCTCTCGCAACCAGGCACTCGTCCAAGCTTCGCCTCGGATCGACTCGTCGTCTCTCTAGTAAAGCAGCCGGAACTTTCACTACCTCTCCTCACTAGGTAATCTCCATCTTGTCCCTTACCGTGACTTGAACTTAGTGTAGATTTTGTTCTCCCTCTCTTGGTTTCAGAGATCCTTAGACTTGGAAATTGGTATTCCCCTTCTTCCCAGTTTGTTATGGCCCCACGGACTACTGCAGGCCTGGTCACTGGATGCGAGCTAGTGAGAACCGGCTTCTCCCAGGCCTCGGACGAGTTCCGAAACATAATCATTATGCTCGAGGAAGCGGGACTAACGTTCGTGCTGGAGCACCCGTGCAAGATCTTGGATAAGGAAGTATTGGAGTTCTTTGCAACTGCCAAGCTCCGTCACGAAGACACTTCCATCAAGAGCAAGGTTGCTGGGAAGAAGATCAAGTTATCCGCCAGGAAACTGACCCAATGCCTGCGGCTATCCAGTTGTGAGGAAGAAGATTACCTGGAGGACGAGGATAGAGCAAGGACCCTATCCTTCTGTGGACTGGCCAGAGGGACCAGGTCAATCAAAAGGAAAGACATGAACGAGGAGGGAAAATTGCTGTCTGACATCATTGGGAAGGCTCTAATCTGCAAACCTGGATCCCACGACCATATTTCAGGGGAAATGTTCAAGATTCTGGTGGCGATCGTTTGCCGAAAGCAGTTCAATTGGGGAGCCATGCTCTTTGAAAGAATTAAAGACACACTCCGAACCCCCAGCTTTGGCAGAATCATCAGCCTCTATCTGAATCAGCTGGACGGAGATACATTCGACATGAGCAAAGGAGTGCCTCTGCACTATTTGAAAAAGATGGACGTAAGCATATTCGACCGATGGGAGCGTCGAATAGGGCAGGTTGCCAGGGAAATAGATCAAGAGGAAGCATCTCCGGCCGAGGACACCAGTGCTCCTGCACAGTCTACGGCAGCACCCAGTGAAGTTCCTGACGCACTGATTGCAGGAACTGAGGGGGAGCATTTACTCTCTTCTGCAAACATCATATCTGATATTTCTCAGATAGCTAAAGATGCTTTGGAAACTGTGCAAGAAGACGGTGAGGAGGTAGTGGCCGATGAAGTGGCAGATGTGGAGGAGGAAGAGGAAGGTGAGGAAGATATGAATTACCTGGGAGATGAGGTGGCTGATGAGGAGGAGGAGGAAGAAGTAGAGGAAGATATGCACAACTCTGCAGATAAGCCTGAGCACTTGGAGACTGAGATGGAGGAAGAAGTAATTGAGAGGGAGAGAGTGGTGGATCCTCGGGAGGATGCTGCTGTTTCATCTGAGGAACAAGCTCCTGAGAGGTCGGATGCAGGAATGGAGGGGGAGCCCTCTCAGCAACCCTTTGTTCCCCCTGTGGATTTTCAAGTGGTATCCAGCTCTCCCAGTGCTTCTGCTGAGGGGCCTGACAAGGGCCTGCCTGTAGCTCCTCCACTTCAAGCAAACATAGCAAATCACACTGTTAATTTTGTCCAAGGGATGCTGGATGAGCTTAAGGATACATTTGAGAAATCCCACAACAAAGTGCTAAAGAGACTGAAGGACTCTGAGGATCTCATGCTCAAGAATGTGGTTCAGATCAACCACAAACTAGATGTGATGGAGAAGAAATTTGATGAAAAATATACAGAGGCAGGCACAGCCGTATCTCTTCTCATGAAAGGGCTGAAGAAGAATACTGTCGACCTGATAGTAGTCAATAAAAATGTTCATGCTGTGGCACAGAACATACAATAATTTGATGCCAACATGGTAACGCTGAACGCAAATCAGAAAACTCTACTGGACGAATTCAGTAAAACTGTGAAGCACATTGATGCATCTCTGCATTCTTATACAAACTCTATAGCCGCCGAAGCCAAAAAGGGGGAGGAAGCGTATAACGCTAAGATGGAGGGGCTTCAAGAGTTAGTAATTCTAAAATTCGATCAGACCAATAGGTATGCCTTTCAAAACTACCAAATCATAACTGCACCTTTAATCAACTTAATAAATAATAATTGACAAATACAAATTCGATAATTCGAATAGGTACATGTTTGAAACGGCCCACTGGCTGGTAACAGAAGCATCGGGAATACATGTTCCTGTTGCTCCGCCTGAGGATGTGGGTCCTGCTGGTACTGCTGTGGGTGAAATAAGGACTGAAGAAGTACTAATGAGCGAAGCCGAGGCAAAGAAAGCTGCTGAAAGGACTGAACAAAGAAGCTGGTTTGATCAAGAAGCCCTAGCAAAAGCCAGGAACATGAGAAAAATTCAAGAAGGGACATCTAGGGAAATGCAAGCTGAAAAGAAGATCAGATTGAAGGAGGAGGATGTGAGGAACGAAAAATGGAGTCCTGTATCAAAGAGTATTATCTTGGACACATTTTTATTACAGCAGAGGGGGCAAATAAATCGAAATGATGTATATAGTCAGTACGAATGGGAGCGGCATAAAGAATTTGAAGCTAAACGTAACATATTTTTTAGGAACAACACCGTGGCAGATAAAGCCCCTCCTCCGAGATACTATCCAAAGCCCAAGGAGTATCTTGAGCGACAAAGCAGAAATTCATTAGCTCAGCAACTTAAAGAAGACATAGCTAAAGATAAAGATCTTTAGGATGTTAGCTTTTGTAGTTATCACATTTAAACTTTCCTTATCATGTAATCATGTGAACATTTCTGTGTGGATATTCATATTTATATATACATGTGTGTGGTTTATTAATTGACTCTCACATTGATCTGATTACGTTTATTGTTCACTCTTTTGGTTAATGCATATTTTATCTGGAGTGTTGAAATTCATCTTAGCTTAGTAGGATTTTGGCTTCGTCAAATAGGGGGAGATTGTTGAGTATTGTATCCACAATTACCTGGATTTGAGGAAGCCTCCTATCAAGCTAAGATGAATTCACTATGTATTTGATGAATTTCTTCTAGTTGTGCTTGCAGCTATTCATCGCTAAGTACACACCAATGTCAGGGTGCAGTGGGTCAATATACACGGGTCTGCGCGACGTAATCCCTCGTTGAGCAGATCAGTGTGTTGGCCTACGTGTACTCTCTCTATTGGGGTGTACTTAATTTCAAGTACAGGGCTATGATAAAGCAAGAGCAGACAAGGAGCAAGGATGGGCCAAAGACCAGCTCACGGGTTAGAAGACTAGAATCGTCTAAGTGTAAATCGTCGAGAATCACTAAGTGATTCTCGCCGATTCGTCGAGAATCACTAGTGATTCTCTACGAGTCGTCGAGAATCACAAGATGATTCTCGCCAGGTTGGGCCGGCTGTCTCGACGCAGTCAGAAAATTCTCTAAGGCAGAATCGTCGAGAATCACTAAGTGATTCTCGCTGATTCGTCGAGAATGACTTTGCATTCTCGACGATTCGGCGAGAATCAAATGTGATTCCCGCCGATTCTCCCCGGCCTATATAACCTGTGCAGCCTGAATTCGCCAAGTAGAATTCGGCGAGAATCGTAAGTGATTCTCGCCGATTCGTCGAGAATCACCTACGATTCTCGCCGATTTTGCCTTGGGCGATTTTTCCGAATTCCTGGACAGGTCCAGGTTTCCAGCGGTATTTCGAACCGGACTTAGATCTTATTGCTGGTGGGGCCCACAACAGTCATCTTTATGACCTAATGTATAAATATACAGGTATGTGTGAACAGTAAACAAGAACACACGCGAATTCAAAAAGGACAGCCGCCGTCGAGCCCTAGCTCTCGATCTTGCTCCGCTGATCGTCTCCGCTGCCGCTCGTGCAGTAGTCACCACATTCAATCTCGATCTCCTCCGGATCCACGGTGACAAAAGCCAAGTCGTGCACAGCGTCTCACGCGTCTAACTAGAGATCTTTTGTCTCTTGATTTGAGATAGGTAAATCCATCCCCGTCCGAATCGATCGAGACGATCGATCCTAGTGTGACCGTTGGAAGACCTTGCCGACTTCGCTAAGAAGATTGAATCTCCATTGCATAGCTGCTGTTTTCAGTTGCCGCCGCCAACACCGAGAGCCTTGCCGCCGCCCTTTGCCGCCGCCGGTCTCGGGGAGATTCTCTCCAAGAAAGATCAAGGGTTGTGGACTTTTCGTTACCTACAAGAACAAGTAGTCTAACGAAAAGGGACACCTAGATCTTCAAGTTGTTTGTATTTCTTATACACTCCAATTTCTTTTTCATTGTAAAGGAACATTTGGTTCCTAGTTGTAGGGTTGGGTGCAACCCGTGTTGTGGGAGTGTTGACTCCTACGTGTGGAAGGGTTCCTTCCGATAGTGCAAGGATTGGATTTCAATCTTGTTGGTGAAGTGACCGAGTCGTCCCTGGATTGGGAGATAGGTCGAAGGGGGAAAGTGGACGTACCCAAATCGGGGAACCACTATAAATTGTCTGTGTTATTTTCTGTGTTGTGTGGTTTGTTTTGATTCTGCAGGTACAATTTTAATTCCGCAAATACGCTGCAAGTCACCTATCCCCCCCCCCATAGGTGAAGGTAGTTGACACTAGGTGGACTTTCATAAGTAACAAAGCTAACACATCTGTTAGAGCTGTCAGAAGGCCGTTATGAACGGATCAGCCGGTAACCTTGGATGGGGTCTATATAAAGACATGTGCTATCACAAGCCAAAAAAATAGCTTTGAAGCCTGAAAAAGTCTAAATAGCTTGAGAATTTGAGAAGTAAAAAAGGGGAATAAGAGACAAACCCAGAAGAAGGCAGATCCTGAAGAGTCTGCAAGAAAAATTCAGATCTGATTCTGAATCCAGGAAGGGAGCTGGATAGAAGATCAACTCCAACTCCAAATGAAGATCAACCTTACTCTGTTCACATTCAAGAAGCTTTGAAGAAAGCTAAGATAGGTTTGATCTAGAGTAATCAGTTCAATCAAGAACTGATCAAGAAGCCTTCACCCTATTCTCTTTCTATAGGGTGAAGGTTTTATTATTTTAAACCATTAATTTCCTTGTAAGATCTTATATAAATCTGAGTTGTAAGCCTAAATTTATAAAGGCTGAGGTAGGGCTGAGTGCCTGAGGTAGGACTTGAAGAAGTCTGAGTTGTAGGCATGATGATAAAGGTTGAAGTAGGGCTGTTGCCTGAGGTAGGATTCTTGGGAAGAATCTGAGGTGTAGGACTTGAAGAAGTCTGAGTTGTAGGAACCAGTTGGGTTCTGAGTTGTAAGATCTGTGGATCTGAGATAGTTGAAGGAAGTTTGGCCGAATCCAGTACTCTGATGGATAGGTGAAGGGGGAGAGTGGACCTACCCATAAATTGGGGAACCACTATAAACCATTGTGTACTGTGCTTTGAACTTGCTGTGATTGTTTGTGCAGTGATTATTTTATTGTGTTTTAACATTGTTAATTGCCTAAGTTGATTAAAAGGATTTGAACCTATTCACCCCCCCCCCAGATGTTTAGGGTCTATCAACCTAATCTTTTAATGCGGCATCGTCAGGTAGAGTTCTAGGTAGGAGATCGGGTTTTCCTGAAGATACGGCCAATGCATGGAGTCTCGCGGGTTTGCGGCAGAAGAAGCTCAATCCGATAAATATGGGGCCTTACAGGATCTTGGAGCGGATCGGCCCCTTGGCTTACATACTGGAGCTACCGTCGAAGTTGGCTGGATTTCACGATGCCTTCCATGTGTCTTCACTTCGTAGGTCTCTACTACACCCTGAGTAGCTAATTTCCACTACGAACATCCCGGTGGCCTAAGATTGATCAGTCAGTATGGAGCCGATCAGGATCGATGATACGGCGGTGTGGGTCTTGCGACGCAAGAAGATCCCGCTAGTTAAGGTCCTGTGGAGAAACCATAGGCAAGAGGAGCACACTTGGGAGACATATGACTTGATGCAGCAAAAGTACCTGGATCTCTTCGAGTCAAGTATACCTTCAGCCCCTAGGGATGTTACATACTTTTATTTCAGTACAAAACCCGTAGGCTTAATCTTAATTTCGGGGACGAAATTTTTATTTTTATATATTGGGATTTGTAATATCCCTCAAACAACTAGACCACTAGGATTTGTTTTGTCATGACTAGGTCATGATAAAACCATAAGAAGCTCAAGGACCTAGTGAACAAGGACTAAGGTGAAGATCACCTTGGTCTGCCTATAACACAACCTTACCACCAGAACTATGGTTTGACTTTAGGGCTCCAACTTGATCCCATGACCCTACCACAAACACCCTTAACTCCTTGGGTGGTCCATAAGGTCTCTAAGGACCCATTGGGGGCAAGTAAGGTGGCCAAGTTGGCCTAAGTCCACCCTAACCATAAATGGGTCAAACTGGCCTACTTAGGGTCAGTTGACCTTCCCTTATCCAAGTGAACCCCACACATGCCTCCCTAACCCTAGAGTGAGTCCAATGTATCACCAAGGACCCATTAGGGTCAACCCAAGAGGCTAAGTTGACACAAGTCAACCCTAGCACTAAAATGGCCAAGTGCCCTGATTAAGGTGCATGTGACCTCCAAAGTGCCAATTCAACCCTACCCAACCCAAACTAGACCCTAGGGGAGGCCAATGGGTCACCAAGGACCCATTGAGGGTAACCCAAAGGTAAAATTGACCAAGGCAACCCTAGTCTAGGTTTAGGTCAAACTAGCTTAAATGGGCTAACCCAAGCTCAAGCCCTATCCACTTGGGCTAACCTCATGTTAATTAGCTAATATTATGAGTTAGTGGGCTGCCAATAGGCTGGAGTAAACAAATTCATCTTTAATGATCAGGAGAGATAAAGCTCCATTTTTCCCCCTTTAATGGAGGAGAGAGAAAATGAGGGAGAAGGCCATCCATTGCATAGGGAAGCCAAGGGCCACCCTTTATTGCTGGATTCAAATCCTCTAGGGAAGAGGAGGAGTTTCCAGCCGTTTCCTTGCCAGATTGAACCCAGGTTCACCCCCCCCCCCCCACCACCACCACCACCATGGCCGAAATTCTTCATTAAGGCCATTAATGGCCGTTTAAGCCTACACCCTTCCCCTCCCCCAACTGATGATCTTAAAAGCATCCCTGGACTCAGTGGAGACGTTTCCATACTTTACCTGCAGGAGCCGAGTGAGTTGGTAGTGCTGTTGCAGAATTCAGATCGGCGCCACCACCACCCATGGCAATCCGGCGATCGACCCGCCTTCAGCCCTCAAATATGGTCCTCCTCTTATCCTTCTTCTGTGGATAGATCCTAGGATTCATTTAGAATAAGAATCGGGCTCAATTGAGCCCGATCAAAGCTTTCATTTTCCTGGTTTTCCGGGAAAAACTCATGTCTCGGGTTTGCCAGAAATGGACCCTCCGGCGATCGTGCCGCCGCCCGGCGATAACCACCACCTCAACGGAGGTGGTGGTGGCGGTGGCCGGCCAAGTCGGTGGCCGGCCAAGGAGGTGGCCGGCAGTTGCGATTGGGAGTTGCTCAAGGTTGGGTAGATCTTACTCGTCGGCTGGAGGAAGAAGGAATGCAGGAGCCTTCGGATTCTCCTTTAAGATCTGTGCAATATCAAATTTATTAAATGTTTTATATGCGCTTTTCTGTCACAGTTATTGGCCTATGTTAAATTAATTATTAAAAATACTTCGACCCCCCTACAGAAAAAGTTGTCAACATAAAACTTGTAGATATATAAGTCTAGTTAAATTTAAAATTTATTTGAACCAATTTGTAGTTCAGTTTGACCACAGCACTCATTTTGGTGAGGTCTATACCTATGGTTGAGCAGAGGTTATTTGAGTGCCCCCATCCAACCAGCCATTCAAATGACTTGAAATTTGGATAGGGGGTCACTATTATCCATACCAATAACTTATCGAAAAATGGGAATTTTTGGACATACTTTTCCTATAGTTTTTGTAAATATTTAATAAAATTTGTATAAATTAATTAGAGGGTCACATGACCTCCAAATTCTCCCAAATTTTAGTGAGAGATTCTTGCGGTCATTATAGGTCTCTGTATAAAATTTCATCTCATTTGGAGATGATTTGGTTTGGATTTTAGTAAACCCTAGACTTGACACAAAAGGGGTAATTAGGTCAAAGTGTCTCTTGTGGGCTTAAGGGGCCAAATCACCTCAATAGAGGTTGATACTTAGTCCCCTGATGCGTTATGTCAGTAAACACCCTCCCATAGATTATGGGGTGGATTAGGGTGGATTTGCCCTAGGACCCTAGTTCAAACCCTAAGGTTGAACTTTGGGGGTTTGTAAATGACATATGGTGTTATGTCCTTGTATGGACTTGGTGTTTAGTCCATGTGATTCTAGGGTGGTGAAATGCTCTAGGAAGGAATTTGGTGAAATTTAGACTTAGCCACACAACTTAAACTAATTAGGGTTTATTTAGGCCTTTACCTTTTAGGAAAATATTGAAGGGTCATATTACCTTGGATACTTAGGCAATTTCAGCAGGAAGGTTTCTATAATATTATGAGTCTCTAGAAATTATTGTGGAATGTTTGGAAGACGGTAGCTTATACTTATAGTTATAACCTTTGTCTTACCCCTATCGATGATTTTGATACAATAGTGGTTAAAATAACTTAGAATGTTATGAAACTTGGTCAGTAATGTTTTGTGATCATATTAAATCTCTGGTAATTTTGTATAATTTTTGGATTAAATTTGGTGATGCTTCCTTCTTTATATCTATTTATTGGTATTATCTTGAATTAGTTAATTATAGGTTAATTCATTTATGACATTTAGTGAAATTTGGCGTTCTCTTATATTTTGGCATATTGTAGTGTTCATAAAGTTAGGGTGGCCATAACCTAAGTAAATCTAGTACTTCATGTTCAAAATTACCCATGGCATAACTTTTGGGAAAATTAAATAAATACCAAATTAATTTGGAAAATTATAAGTTTCTGTATTTAGGCTAAACATGTCATTATAGACCCCCATTAAATATATTAAGGCTTTTGGATGAAAATTTGGAGTACCTCCTATCATGTACATCATATAGCTTAGGTTGGTCTGCATATACTAAAACTGCAGAAATTGTGATAGAATGTGAATTGAGCATAGGGAGTTGGGGTTTATTATCATACTGATTTCGGGGAAGTGAAAATGAGTTAATTCTTAGGAATCATCATGGGGGAAGTGATGGGTTGACTAGTGTAAGTGGTTCTCAGGATCGACGAAGGATCGTCATTCCTGTGGTAAAAAAAAAGTCAAAATACACTAGGGTTAGATCCAGTATAATATTAAAAAGGGGGAATCGGGAATTGAGTAATAACCAATAATATTAAGTGCCTTGCGAAAGGGAACAATGGGCTTCAGCTACCATCATAGTTCCTAGTGCCCTTTGAGAACCCTTCACCGGGTATGTCGGGGGCAGTCCTGGGCTAACTTTAACTGTAAGAATAATCAATGTTAAGAGTAACTAGTATAACTAGGATTACACTCACACTCACCGGTGTTGTGGGAGTTAGGTTGGGTCTCACGAGCGGTAGGCTCGGTGGTTTTAGTGGTGGGCAGGTTAGCCCGACAAGCCGATGGCTCGGTAGATAATTGTGACGGACGGGATAGTCCGGGAAGCTTTGGCTCGATGGGAGAATATAATACTATTGCATGTGCATAGGATAAATGGTGGTGGGTCTTTGGTATTGGACTATCGTTCACATAGACGTCGATACACTGACTCGGCGGGTGTGGTTTACACTTAGCCAAAGGAAGTCTGGTGGATATGGCTAGCATTAGTACGTGGTAACTCTGGGTTGTGTCCTTACAAAGGCGTACGTAATGGCTAGGACTAGTAGTGTGTTTACCCGCCTAGGAGTGGGGGTCCGACCCACTGTCTCCATTTGCCACTACGGAGGTTCCTGGGAGTGAATCTAGCTGCCCAAAAGGGGGAAACTAAAGGTCTATGTGCATAGAGTCGTGTGTGTGTGTGTATGTTGCACTTGCATGAATCATGACATAACATAGTACTACACTCATACTTGCATATAAACCTGACACCTCATTGTATAAATCGGTATGAGACTTTTTATACGATGCGAGCCTTACAAAAGACCCCTTAACTTATAAGTTTGGACAGGTATTCATATAAGTTAAGGTTTATTGTTTCTTAGTTTACCTTTCATATACTTATTGCTCGGTTATACCTTCTACAATTACTGCTTGTTATCATAGAACTGCTACTTTGTACTTCTCTTCATTAAAATTATAACCATTATAAATAACTGCTAGAGTAGCTCCACCGCCACCTGCCTCCTTTGTACTCTCTACCATCATAGATTCCATTTCCTTCACACAGCTCGGTACCTAGGAGCCATGGTGGAGGGGTGGGGGATGATAGGACTTAGTCTTTTTGACTAACAGTCGATGACCACAACATTTCAGGGACTCCGGATGGGAGACAGGGGGCAGCAGCAGGGTATACAGCACCAATAGAGTATAGTGCTCATGGAGGTGGGCCAGTCTAGCACAGGAGCACGGGCTACTGGTTCCGTGAGTGATTATGTTGGGTACATTGGAAAATGTGTACCTGATTTGAAGAAGCCCAACCTAGCTCAATGATATACATCAAGGTGTATTTGATGTTGTTTTTGAGTTGACATGTGCAGGTGAAGAATTGATAAAATATGTAGAAAAATTCTAAGTCCAAGTGTCGACACAGAGGAAGCAGTGTCGACACATAGAAGAAAATAGTCGACACAACACTGGGAAGCAGTGTCGACACATAGCAGTTAGTCTACAACTACATTGGAAAAAAGTGTCGACACAGAGGAAGCAGTGTCGACACATAGCAGTTAGTCTACAACTACACTGGGAAAAAGTGTCGACACAGAAGAAGTAAGTCGACACAACACTGGGAATTTGTGTCGACACAGAAGAAAAGCGTCGACCTCAATATTGGGAAAATGTGTCGACACAGAAGAGTAAAGTTGATCTCAAGATTGTCGACACCAGCTGGATGTGTCGACACAAAAGAATATAGTCGACCTCAAGTTTGTCGACACCAGCAGAATGTGTCGACACATTGTGATTGAGTCGACACATTATAGCAAAGTTAAAAGAAGACTGTGTCGACACCTGAAGGCTAAGTCGACACTTACTAAGTTATGATTCTACAACAACTGTGTCGACACACAGGACTTGTGTCGACACACTGAAGAGTCAAGACCAAGTTATTTTCAGAAGAAGCTGTGTCGACTCAAAGGCAACTTAGTCGACATCACTGAAGACTGTGTTGACACCAAAGTCAATTGTGTCGACACAAATAGACAGATGGTCTCGACACTTTCTGACAGACTGTCTCGACAACTTATGGTTCAAGACAAAGGCACAGGACTTGTTTGGAGACTTGACAGCTGTGGGTTGCCACCGGTTAACTGAAGCTGTCAGACTTGTCAGAAAACGGTTAGAAACTGGATCAGCCGGTTACCATGAAGAAAGTCTATAAATAGACAGATTCAGAAGGAGAAAGTAACTTTTAAAAACATTGATAAGAATCAAAAAGTTGAGAAGGATTACAATCCAATTCATTTCAAGAAAGTGCTAGGCACTTAAGAAGATCTTCTCTGGAAGATCAAAGAAGACTATCTAAGGATAGATCAAAGAAGAGTTCTAATCAGAATTCAGAAGAATCATTCAAAGTGCTGGATAGAGAGAGATCAAGCCAGAATTTGAAGAAGAAGAAAGAAACCACCAGTGGATTCTCAAGAAGCTGTTTGAAAATCAACTCAGCTAAGTTCATATTCAAGAAGCTTTGAAGAAAGCTCAGATATAGTTGATTTCATCAGCTGATCAAGAATTGTCTTGGCCTTTTCTCTCTCAATTCAGGCAAGACAGTTAAATAATATTTTCTATATTTCTGTAGGATCTGTTTACACAGATCTGAGTTGTAAGCCTGTGTTATAAAGGCTGAGTGTAGGAGTGTTGAACTCTGAGTGGTAGAGCTGTTTGTCTGAGTGTAGGAGAAGAATCTTCTCTGAGTTGTAGGCCTTGGGGCAAGGCTGAGGTAGGGCTGTTGTGCCTGAGTTGTAGGAACCAGTTGGGTTCTGAGTTGTAGGATCTGTTGATCTGAGATTAGTGGAAGTTTGGCCGAATCTAGCATACTGCAAGATAGGTGAAGGGGGAAAGTGGATGTACCCAGACCTTGGGGAACCACTATAAAACATTGTGCAATCTGTGATGTTTTATTTTCTATGATTGCTGTGATTCTTTTGTTAGTCATTGAATTGAATTCTGCCTAGAAGTTTTTATAAATAAGCAGAACCTATTCACCCCCCCTCTAGGTGTTTAGGCTGTCTTGAAAGTTAAACTATCAAGTGGTATCAGAGGGAGGTTCCTCAAAAAGGACTTAACAGTCTGAGGTAGATCTGAAAGGCAGATTCAAGATTCAAGAAGATGGGTTCTGGAGAGAATCATAAGGAGCTAGGGTCTATGAAATTACCCATATACAAGAAGGAAATCTTTGGGATCTGGAAAGAAAGAGTCAGATTGTTTATGGAGGCATCTGACCCAAGGATTTACATCACAGTACAGGAAGGCCCCTTCATTCCAATGAAGATATCTATTCTTGATGCAAATATCCAAATACCAAAGACTTATTCAGAAATGACCAAGGATGAAATCATCTTGGCAACCATGGACAAAAGGGCACAGAACATCATTGTTAGTGCCATAGATGATTCAACATTTCAGAATCTGATTCACTGTAAGACCTCCAAGGAGATGTGGGACACATTGATTGTCTACATGGAGGGATCTGAAGAAGTAAGGCTGGACAGAAAGTCTATGCTAAATCAGGAGTATGAAAGCTTTAGACAAGGAAAATCTGATAGCATAACTGAGTGCTATAAGAAATTCTATAGGATTGTGAATGAGCTAATATCCTATGGAAGAGTCTTCAGTACCTATGAACTGAATGACAAATTCTTAAGATCCTTATCAAAGGATTGGGATACAAAGATCTGTGCCATAAGAGAAGTGGCTAAATTGGCAGAGATATCTCCTCCTACCCTGTTTGGAAAGTTGCTATCCTATGAAATGCAACTTATGGTAAGGAAGGAGGAGGAAAGAAATTCAAGAGGAGAGCATAGAGAAAAGACTGTGGCATTTAATGCTGAAGCCACTAGAAAAAATAGGAGGAAATCACCATCTCCTCCTAAGGAAGTTGAAGAAGATAGTTCTGAAAATTCACATAAGGGTTCAGAAAGCTGTGATTCAGATGCAGACTTTGCTGCATTCACAAGGCAATTCCAAAGGTTCTTGAAAAAGAAGCAATGGAAGTCTAGGCCTTCCACATCACAGCAAGTTGATGACTATTATCAGAAGAGAAGGTCATCAAGGAAAGAGAAAAGCAGATCAAAGCCCAGCAAAGCCACTACTTCAAAGATTGTCTGCTATTGTTGCAATAGGCCTGGACATGTAGTGGCTGATTGTCCTGACAAGAGAAAGGAATCTTCAGAAAAGAAGAAGACTTATCAGAAAGGCAAGAAGGAGAAATCCTTTGTAGCAAAGAAAGATAAGAGTCTGTCAGACCAGTCAACTTCAGAATCAGGATCTGAAGCTGAAGCATATATTGGACTATATGCTGCATCTGAGGAAGAGGAGTTTATGCAGTTGCTAGACTCCATCAATGAACATCAATGCATGGGGTTGATGACAAGATCAGAAGAGGACATATGCCAGAATCAGTCTGGTCCTAATGAGGTAAAATGTCCTTCCAGTACATCTGTTTGTAGTACAAGTGAAGAATCAGCTACATCTGCATCAAGTGATGAAGATGCATCTGAATCTGAAGGAGATGTCTATCAATTGATAGACAAGTATGGGGACTTGTTGCAGGCCCTTAAGAAAAGCAAGAACCTGGTTAAAACTCAGGCTCAGGAAATTGCTGAACTAAGGGTTGCAACAACTGAATTAGAAAAAGTCCTTGATCAAAAATTAAATGAAATTGCCAAGCTGAAGAATATAACTATTATTCAGATGGGCACAATTAATTATACTAATGATCAAGTGAAGAGTCTGGAGGCCAGACTTAGAATTGAAAGGGATTTAGTGGCTAGTTACTCTAAGCCAAAATCTGTCTTACCCTTGATAGATGAATTTGTCACTTAGAAGGGTAAGGCTGGATTAGGATTTAAAGGTAACTCCAGGGCTGGCAGATTCAAGAAGAAAGGCAAAGCCCCTATTCAGCCACTAAACCTTTCAGTCCCCATAAAGTTTAGTAAGGTGAAAGTGCCTTCTAACATATATGATCATGAAGACATTCAAGGTCATATTAAGACTAATGTTCTGAAGAACAAGGGTGTAAATGCAAGCAGGCCTACCTATGGTCATAAACCCAATGGTTTTAAGAAATCAGTAGGTGAAGTTGCAACAGCACCAGCAATGAACAGAAATTCTTCTGACAAGGATGTATCGAGATCTAGATACAATAAGTTTGAATGTTGGTGCTGTGGCAAGAGAGGCCATTTTGCATTAGACTGCTGGTATAACACAAGTGTTATAAAGAATAAGAGTCTACCTGTTAGAAGAGGCTATGATAACTTTATTAATGCTAACCTGAACCAAGGACCCAAGACTTACTTGGGTTCTAAGGGTAAGTAATTCTATATTGCAGGTGAATCCAAGTAACCATGCCCCTATATGATACTTGGATAGTGGTTGTTCCAGGCACATGACTGGAACAAAGGGGCTGCTGAAGGAGTATTCATCTGTCAAAGATGGACCTAAAGTGATCTTTGGTGGATCTGAGAAGGGAGTCATCAAAGGGTTTGGTAACATTTCTTCTAACCTAATTACTATCACCCAAGTGGCCTATGTAAAAGGTTTGAAACATAATCTAATAAGCATAAGCCAGCTGAGTGATCTAGGATATGACATTTCATTTAGTAAGGATGGATGTCATATCAAAAGGTCAAGTGATCAAGAGATCATATTGACTGGGTATAGGAAGAGAAATGTGTATTGCCTTAATTTTGAATGTGAGAATAAGGCTTCCCCCATTTGTCTTGTAGCTGATGACAATGCTTCTCATTGTGTTAAGTGGCACAAGAGATTGGCTCATCTAAACTACAAGACAATTGGCCAACTCTTTAGTAAAGAACTAGTGAGGAATGGGCCTCAAGTTAAGTGTATAAAGGAAGGGGTATGCTCAGCTTGTCAAAAGGGCAAGCAGACAAAATCCTCATTTCAAAGCCTTGAAAACAAGGATTCTGTGAGGTGCTTATACCTCTTGCATATGGATCTTTTTGGTCCTATGCCAGTTCACAGTCTAGGTAGGAAGGTCTACACTCTAGTGGTTGTAGATGACTATTCTAGATTTACATGGGTGTTCTTTCTGAGACAAAAATCTGAAACCCCAAGTGTATTACTCAATTTTGTAAAGCAAATTTAGAATGAACTGAATAGTACAGTGGTCAAAATCAGAAGTGACCATGGTACTGAGTTTCAATCTGAAAGCATAACAAACTTGTGTATAGACTTTGGGATTTTCCAAGAGTTCTCCTCACCTAAAACACCTCAGCAAAATGGAATTGCTGAAAGAAAGAATAGAACATTAATTGAAGCTGGTAGAACTCTATTGAGTGACACCTCTCTCCCAGAATATTTTTGGGCTGAGGCAGTTAACACTGCTTGTCACGTCATCAATAGGGCTTCTATCACCAAAAGCCACAGAAAGACTCCCTATGAGATTGTGAAAGGCAGAAAACCAAATCTATCCTATTTTAGGATCTTTGGTTGCAAGTGCTATATACTTAACAATGGCAAGTCATATTTGACTAAGTTTGCTGCCAAATCCCAGGATGGGATATTTGTTGGGTACAGCACAAATAGTAAGGCCTATAGAGTCTTCAACTTAACTACTCAAGTTGTTGAAGAATCTGTGCATGTTGTATTTGATGAAACAAGATTAATCAATTGTGAGTTGTCTTGTAGATCAAATGACTCAACAGGTATAAGCAAGAAGATGGACAAGCTCTCCATTGCTGAAGCTTCAAAGGAAGATGGAGCATTGGAAGATGAAGGCTACTGTCCAGGGGGAGTACAAGAGATAATGGAAGCTGATGAAAACCAAGAGGTTCAGCAGAATGAAGAAGCTGGAGATGCTCAACCTGAAGGTAATCTTCCTCCAGCTATAAGATATCTAAGAGATCATCCTACTGATCAGATAATTGGTGATCCAAGACAAGGAGTGCAAACTAGAAGCAAAAATCAAAGCACAGTTTTGCATTCAAGTTTCTTGTCTCAAATGGAACCTAAGAAGTTTGAAGAAGCTATCCAAGACCAGCACTGGATTGATGCTATGCAAGAGGAGCTGAATCAATTCAGAAGATGCAAAGTCTGGGAGCTTGTTCCTAAACCAAGAGGCCACAACATAATTGGCACTAAGTGGATCTATAGGAACAAGCTAGATGAAAGTGGGATAATAGTGAAGAATAAAGCAAGGTTAGTTGCAAAAGGATACAGGCAGGAAGAAGGGATTGACTTTGATCAAACCTTTGCTCCAGTAGCAAGGCTGGAGGCAATCAGAATGTTCCTTGCCAATGCAGCCTACCAAGACTTCAAAGTATACCAGATGGATGTGAAGTCAGCATTTCTGAATGGTGATCTTAAAGAAGAAGTATATGTAGAGCAGCCATCAGGTTTTGTAGATCCTCTTAAACCTGATTATGTGTATAAGCTTAGGAAAGCTTTATATGGGTTAAAACAAGCTCCAAGGGCTTGGTATGAAACTCTGTCTACCTTCCTCATTGAGAATAAATTCTCAAGAGGAAAGATAGACAAAACTCTATTCCTTAGGGAATTCAAAGGAAAGATCATCTTAGTCCAGATCTATGTTGATGACATAATCTTTGGATCTACTGAAAACAACCTTTGTAAAAAGTTTGCCAAACTTATGCAAGGGAAGTTTGAGATGAACAGTATGGGAGAACTTAAGTTCTTCTTGGGACTCCAAGTAAGACAGACTGATGATGGATTGTCCATATCCCAGTCTAAGTTCACCAAAGAATTAATTAAGAAATATGGTATGGAGTCATCCTCCACCATGAGAACTCCTATGGGAACAAGTATGCCTATATGCAAAGATGAGGCAGGTAAACCTGTTGATGAATCATTGTATAGAGGAATAGTTGGGTCTCTACTATATCTCACTGCTAGTAGACCTGACATTATGTATGCAACATGTGTCTGTGCTAGGTACCAAGCCTGCCCTAAAGAATCTCATTATACTGCAGTCAAAAGGATTCTGAGATATCTAAAGGGCACTCCTACTCTAGATCTTTGGTACCCTAGGAATAGAGATTTTCTACTAACAGGCTATTCAGATGCAGATTTTGCAGGATGTAGAGAGGATAGAAAGAGTACTACAGGTACTTGTCAATTCCTGGGAGGAAGACTAATATCTTGGAGTAGTAAGAAGCAGACTAGTGTGGCAATTTCCACAGCTGAGTCAGAGTATGTTGCTGCTGGAAGCTGCTGTGCACAGCTATTATGGATGCAGCATCAGCTTAAGGATTATGGTATTCAGGTAAGTAGAACACCCCTTTTATGTGATTCTAAGAGTGCTATTTCTATTGCTAATAATCCAGTTTCTCATAGTAGAACTAAGCATATAGAAATCAAATACCATTTTCTTAGAGAACATGTAGAAAAAGGAGACATCTCATTGGAATTTGTAAAAATAGATTATCAAATAGCAGATGTATTTACTAAGCCTTTAGATGAAACCAAATTCAATAAATTCAAAATTGAATTAGGTATGTTAACCATTGATTAATGTATTAACAAAATCATTAACAATGCAGTTAAAGTGGGATTTAAGTAAGTTAAGTAATAACAATAGAAATTGGCTAAGAAAGAATGTGTCGACACATTCAGTAATAATGTGTCGACTCAGAGAAATAATGTCGACAAGTCAGAAATATTGTGTCGACACAGAGAATATGTGTCGACACTTAAGAGTTATATTGTCGACTTAACCAGAAATGTAATGTCGACTCAACCAGGATAATGGTGTCGACACTTACAGAATATGTGTCGACACTTATCCTTAGAGTCGACACAGAATTTCTGTCTTTCTATTATGTATCCAAGGTGTCGACATAACCACAAATTGGTGTCGACACATAGTAGGCTGAAGTAATGTCGAGTCAATAGAAGTTTGTGTCGACACATTCCGTCTGTGTCGACACATTTAGACTGTTTTTGGCGCCTTTTGAACTTCTTTCAACTGAAGCTATAAATAGGTCAAAAACTCTTTCTGTCGACACGCTTTCAAGGTTTTCGAGACTAAAACCCTGTGTCGACAGTCTATCTTTCTCTCTTCTCTCAAGCTTTCTCGACGAATCGATGGCGCCAAGGATTGAAGACAACATTAATGAAGGGTATGAGTTGGTGCGCCAGGCCTTTGCAGAGGCGTCGCCAGATGTTCAAGGGGTTATCACCCTCCTCTCTGAGTCAGGGTTAGAATTTCTTATCTCAGAACCAACTAAAATCTGGAAGAAGGAGGTGCACGAGTTCTTTATCTCTGCATCAGTCCACTCAACTGGCCTCAAGATTAAGTCCAATGTACAAGGGACTAAGATGAAGATTACTCAAAGAGGTTTAAGAAAGATCTTTCAATTACAAGTAGTTGAGAATGAAGAGGAAGTTCCTAGTTCTAAGACAAGGGAAGCCCTTCAATGGTGTGGACTGGACTCAGGCTTGAATATTGGAGCTGCATTCAACAGGAAGGGTATGAATCAGCAAGGGAAGTTCTTGTCTGAAATAGTTGGGAAAGTGATCCTCTGCAAGACAGGTGGACATGATAGGATTTCTGCCTATATGTTCAGCCTTATGACCAGGATTGTTTTTACAATTCCTACTGATTGGTCAGGAGTACTCTTTGACAAGATCAAAGAAGGAATCAAGAAGCCTAACATGGCCAGGATCATGAGCTTATACCTCACTGGAGTGATTCCTGAAGTGATGCAGCAACTGCAAGGGACTAAGATTAATCATATGAGAAGAATGGATATGAGACTGTTTTCAAGGTGGGATAGGGTGTTGTCCAAGGATGTGCCTGAAGAGAGCAGGCCAGACACCCCTGTGAAATCCCCTACTCAAAATCAAGAAACTGAACAACTACAAGAAGACCCACTAAGGACACAGGTTGAAGAACAGCTTGACTCAACTATAGTCCAGCAAGTGTCAACACCTGCACAGATGCAGGGGGAGCCAGTTTCCACTCCTGCTCAAAAGGTATCTACTCCTGATCAGGTACAAGTATAGGGGGAGCTAATGTATTTTACTATAAAAGACATTGCTTATATTTTTGTTACTGCACAGGTTCAGGGGGAGCTAGTGTCCACTCCTCCTCTAGATACTACAAATACTGAAGTACAAGTGCAAGAGGAAGCACAGTTAAACTTATCTCAAGATTTAACTGCTGCAGAAGTTACAGCTCAACTGGAATTTACTCTGGAGGAGTTATTCCCTGATGTTGATACTATTACTGATAAAGTCGGAGGTGGACCAGAAATTGAGAAGTCCATAGGTATGGACATTGATCAGGAAGCTGAAGTTGAGCCACAGGATGAGGGGGAGCCAGTGGTTGTTGAGGCTGAGCAACAGGTTACTGGGACAGATACAATTCATCCTCCTCAAGAAAGAATTCATTTAGATACTTCATCTGAAACTGAAACTGAAGATGTCAGGATGGCAAAGAAAAGAAAACTTGTTGTATTCAAAAGAAGAAGCAAGAATTATAAGCAGGCTTTACAGACAACACCTCTACAGGTATCTCCAGCCTTTGATTATAACAAGTTTATGGTAGATCTACAGGTAAAATTGGATGAACAAAGGATGGCTCTGGAAAAATATGTTGATGAAAATAGCAAGTCACTTCAGTTTGACTTAGCTCAGGATATAAAGTCCATCCAGTTTCAAGTCAACATGCATAAAAAGGAAATGACAGATTGCTTCCACAAGGGTGGCAATGCTGTGGTTTATCTAGCTCAATAACAGGAGGCTATTACTACAAAGGTGGATGACATTGCTTTGAAGCAAAGCTATGTTTTGGAAAATCAGATAAGAATGAATGAGAATTTAACTGAATCTCATAATGAGATCATTAAGGAGGTGACGAAGATTGTTCCAGGTCTGCCTGCAGATAGAGCCAAAGAAAGGGAAGAATTTGATAAGAATTTTCAAGCTGCCATTGCTTCTGTTAAGACTGCCATCACAACCTCTCAAAAAGAAATATCTGAAAAGCTTCAAAAGTTAAAACCATTTTTTAAAGAGGGTGTGAATTATTTGGATGGCCAAATCAGATTTCAAAAGGAAGATCTAAGAGATCATGTCTCTAGAGAAGCCATAAAGGGGAGAGGATGCTAATTCATGCAGGCTCAGAGCACTCCAAATGGGTGACCAATAGTATCCGAGCCACTTTGGGATATCCCCCATTGTGTGATGATGCTATGGTGGCTGAGTCAGGAATACAATCAAATCTACTTGAAGGCAATCAACCTGAGGTTGCCCAAGTCATTTACCCCCCTCCAGATTTTGACATGATTGATCAGAAGGTTCAAGGAATGTATAGTCCTCCAAAAGAGGTTACTAATATTGTCATTGGGAAGGTTGATAAGCCTGAGGCTACTCTGAAAGAACAGCAAGAAGCTCTATTAGCAAAGAAGAGATTCAGAGAGCAGGCTGCACTTAAGCCAGATTATGAGCAGTGGAGTCCTACTTCAAGGAACATAATACTCACTGCATGGAAAGCTGTACAAGACAAAGTTCATGAGAGAGGGAAGTGGTACAATGAGATAGAATGGCAGAAGTATGAGGCAAGACAGGAAGCAGTAGTACAATTCAGAAGGAAAGCTAAGCTGGGAAGGCTGCCATCAGATGCTAAGGAGCCAAGCAAGTACTTCCCAAAGCCTTTTCACTATTTTGAAAGGCAAAGGATCAAGGAAGAAGCTCAGAAGAAAGCTGATCTAAAAGGAAAGAAGATAGCTGAAGAATCAGAAGCTCCTGTGACAGCTACAATTCAATCTGGCAAAGGGATTATCATAAGAGAGCCTGATCAATCCTGATTATGTTTTTTAGTTCCTTCATAGTGTTTTTGTAATGTTGTGATGTGATCATTAAATGTAAAACAATGTAATCAAACATTACCCAGTTATAAACAAAATGTTGATTGGCATATTATAATGTTCATTTTGTGATGGATTGTTTTTTTTATGTTTTGTTTATATTAAGTATTCCTGTTATGTCATATATCATCAATTTAGTACTGTTTATAAATGGTGTATATCATTGGCTATAAGGGTTATGACTTCTCCAAATAGGGGGAGATTGTTGGGTACATTGGAAAATGTGTACCTGATTTGAAGAAGCCCAACCTAGCTCAATGATATACATCAAGGTGTATTTGATGTTGTTTTTGAGTTGACATGTGCAGGTGAAGAATTGATAAAATATGCAGAAAAATTCTAAGTCCAAGTGTCGACACAGAGGAAGCAGTGTCGACACATAGAAGAAAATAGTCGATACAACACTGGGAAGCAGTGTCGACACATAGCAGTTAGTCTACAACTACACTGGGAAAAAGTGTCGACACAGAGGAAGCAGTGTCGATACATAGCAGTTAGTCTACAACTACACTGGGAAAAAGTGTCGACACAGAAGAAGTAAGTCGACACAACACTGGGAATTTGTGTCGACACAGAAGAAAAGCGTCGACCTCAATATTGGGAAAATGTGTCGACACAGAAGAGTAAAGTCGATCTCAAGATTGTCGACACCAGCTGGATGTGTCGACACAAAAGAATATAGTCGACCTCAAGTTTGTCGACACCAGCAGAATGTGTCGACACATTGTGATTGAGTCGACACATTATAGCAAAGTTAAAAGAAGACTGTGTCGACACCTGAAGGCTAAGTCGACACTTACTAAGTTATGATTCTACAACAACTGTGTCGACACACAGGACTTGTGTCGACACACTGAAGAGTCAAGACCAAGTTATTTTCAGAAGAAGCTGTGTCGACTCAAAGGCAACTTAGTCGACATCACTGAAGACTGTGTCGACACCAAAGTCAATTGTGTCGACACAAATAGACAGATGGTCTCGACACTTTCTGACAGACTGTCTCGACAACTTATGGTTCAAGACAAAGGCACAGGACTTGTTTGGAGACTTGACAGCTGTGGGTTGCCACCGGTTAGCTGAAGCTGTCAGACTTGTCAGAAAACGGTTAGAAACCGGATCAGCCGGTTACCATGAAGAAAGTCTATAAATAGACAGATTCAGAAGGAGAAAGTAACTTTTAAAAACATTGATAAGAATCAAAAAGTTGAGAAGGATTACAATCCAATTCATTTCAAGAAAGTGCTAGGCACTTAAGAAGATCTTCTCCGGAAGATCAAAGAAGACTATCTAAGGATAGATCAAAGAAGAGTTCTAATCAGAATTCAGAAGAATCATTCAAAGTGCTGGATAGAGAGAGATCAAGCCAGAATTTGAAGAAGAAGAAAGAAACCACCAGTGGATTCTCAAGAAGCTGTTTGAAAATCAACTCAGCTAAGTTCATATTCAAGAAGCTTTGAAGAAAGCTCAGATACAGTTGATTTCATCAGCTGATCAAGAATTGTCTTGGCCTTTTCTCTCTCAATTCAGGCAAGACAGTTAAATAATATTTTCTATATTTCTGTAGGATCTGTTTACACAGATCTGAGTTGTAAGCCTGTGTTATAAAGGCTGAGTGTAGGAGTGTTGAACTCTGAGTAGTAGGGTTGTTTGCCTGAGTGTAGGAGAAGAATCTTCTCTGAGTTGTAGGCCTTGGGGCAAGGCTGAGGTAGGGCTGTTGTGCCTGAGTTGTAGGAACCAGTTGGGTTCTGAGTTATAGGATCTGTTGATCTGAGATTAGTGGAAGTTTGGCCGAATCTAGCATACTGCTAGATAGGTGAAGGGGGAAAGTGGATGTACCCAGACCTTGGGGAACCACTATAAAACATTGTGCAATCTGTAATGTTTTATTTTCTGTGATTGCTGTGATTCTTTTGTTAGTCATTGAATTGAATTCTGCCTAGAAGTTTTTATAAATAAGCAGAACCTATTCACCCCCCCTCTAGGTGTTTAGGCTGTCTTGAAAGTTAAACTATCAGATTAGTTTACTTAGCTTCCGTGAGTGTTTGTAGTGAGGATTTGATGTACCGGGCTTGAGCCCGTTTATATTTCTTTGTACTGTTTTACTTCAGTACTTTTATTATCTAGTGGACTTATCGTGGTTTCATATTATATGTGATTGTGGACTTAGTTTTATCTGAACTGTGTATAAGCTTCTTTCTCTTTGGTGATCGTAAAGGCTGGCAGGATCGGTGTTTTGTAGTGGCGACCTTCCCGAGTGTCGGTGTCACCGCAAAACGGCGATTCTGGGCATAAGACCTTGATGGTTTAAAAAAAATGGGGTCTTATAGGAGGGTCTCGCACCCCCCATCTCGCTGAACCTGTTGCCGCTCGCCAAGCCCGAGAAGAGTACTCGCCCGGGGAGCTCGCAGCCTCCCCCTTTATCTGTAATCTTCTTCCCGGCTCTCCTGCCGGGAGCGTCCTCGCCAAGGGCCAGGACCTCGAGTACTGGCGCAGTTGGAGTCGAGCATTCAGCACGCACGTCGAGCGAACCTGACGAGGTCGTTCACCTTCTTCCTGAAGTCTTCGAACATCCCCACTATGGCGAGAGGCGGGGGCGGCGAATCGGACCTGTCTGAGCCTTGTCCTCCTGTCATCGAGCCTGCTGAATGTTTTCTGTGTTGACCACGCTCCACGCTCACCGCACCAAAATGTTGAAATCGGAAATTCATTCTCTATGGAGTTCACCCTCGGGGAAGGGGTGATCGCGCACCTACTTCTCTCCTGCAAGCAAAATGATAAGGAAAAAAATAGGGGACTGACCTAAGGGATCGGCGCGGAGGACCCACCACACACCCGGAAGATCTCAGACTGCTTCCCCTCCTTAGACAAATGTCGAGATAAGGTACCTCAGAAAGCGCTAGAAGGTTGGGAGACAAGTGAGCATGCCTTCTGAGGTACCCTTTGGGTCCTATTTATAGATTTTTGAAAACGGCCTACAAATAGCCAACCTCCGCTGTTCTGAATAGTTATGTGCATCCCAACTGGGTCTGCCAACAGCACAACTCCGTTGTTATAGCTGGCTATGGGCAGGCCAGCGGGGGAAAAATGGTAAAAATACCTCGCAGATCAATGGGCGAGTACCCCTCAACAACCTCTACTCGGCGAGGGCGGTGAGTGCTCGATGGAGCCGTCACTTGCCACTTCCACTCAGCATTTGGCGAGTACAGGCCCGGCCTGCCCTGCTTGCATGTCGCGAGTTCATTGAGCGGTCAGAACTTAGCGAGCGGCCCAGGGCTCGACGAACGGTCCAGATCTCGATGAAAGGCTCAAAGCTCGACGAACAGCCCTGAGGTCGACGAAAGGCCCAGAGCTCGACAAAAGGCTCAGAGCTCGACGAACAGCCCAGAGCTCGATGAACAACCCAGAGCTCGACGAAAGGCCCAGAGCTCGACGAACATCCTAGAGCTCGACGAACAGCCCAGAGCTCGACGAAAAGCCCAGAGCTCGACGAACAGCCCAGAGTTTGACGAACGGCCCAGAGCTCGACGAAAGGTCCAGAGCTCGACGAACAGCCCAGAGCTCGATGAAAAGCTCAGAGCTCGACGAACAGCCCAGAGTTCGACGAACGGCCTAGAGCTCGACGAAAGGTCCAGAGCTCGACGAACAGCCCATAGCTCGACGAAAAGCCAAAGCTCGACGAACACCCAGAGTTTAACGAACGGCCCAGAGCTCGACGAAAGGTCCAGAGCTCGACGAACAGCCCAGAGCTCGACAAACAGCCCAGATCTCGACGAAAGGCCAAGAGCTCGACGAACAGCCCAAAGTTCGACGAACGGGGCTTGACGAGTACAAGCTCGCCTCCCAAAAGCGTCTCACCCCGCCTGGGCGAGTCGGAGACTGCCGAGTTCTCCCCCCCCCCCCTGCCGAGCTCGCCCAGGGACTCAGACTGCCCGACTTGGCCGGTCTATCTTTTGCTGACCCACTCGCCGGATACGGGGTTGTACATAGCGAATCGCAGATTTGATGACTAAGCCGCAGACGAGGACTCATCATGCCTATTTACTATCCAAACTATCGGTGTATGATCCCTCGTGAGTTTGGGGGGTATTAGATATTGTGTGCACTTTGTGAGGTAGAGATAGCTTAGACTCACCTTGATTGTTGTGAGCACCCTCTCTTATACATGTATATATATTATCATTATTCATATGAATACATCATTCAATTCTTTATTCCTATCATATAGAACTATTAACTTACTTTAGTAATCATGCAATCCTGTTTATGCATAAACTAGCATTTCTTTTAACACAGATTTAAATGTTTGAAAGTTTATGGTATTTTTTTGACAATTATTTTAAAAAAATTTAACAAAATTCATAACTATCTCAGTGTCATGTTAGTCATTGTGTACTACATTTCCCAACCCTTCTCTCATTTTCCTTCTACAACCATAATATTTTTTAGTGTCAAAGGAAAACTTCTTTTCATTGAATGTTTCTCCTACTAACTAGTATGAGTTATTAATATTTTTAGAGGGAAGCAATGTAAAAGAACAATGTTAGCTGCATGTAAATTTTGGCTGTGCACATAAGAAAATAAATTATTTTAGATATACCTCCTAAATAAAGCACCCTTTACCTGCATTCCAACCTTTGCCTCTTCTTCCTCCTCCGATGTTGAGAAATATTGGAGGCAGTGCAGGCCAACCTTAATCTTTGAGCTCTCCTACCGGCGAGCCCTCTTGACACAGCAGCAATGCGAGCTCTCCTACCGGCCAACCTTAATATTGGAGGTAGTGCAGGTCAATTTCAACCAACACTGGAGAGTGGAGGCCGCCTCTTTGCGGCAGCGGGTTGGGCACTCTTGACAGGAATGACGCTAACTATTACGGGTACGAGAAGAACTGTGCAAAAGGGGGAAGATTTGGTTGAGTTGAAAATTTTACAAATGTATTTATTTGGATTAGTACTTTTTGAAATGAATCTTGTAACCCCATTGTAACTACATCAAATATGTCATTTTTTATAAATAATTAATTAATTATTTTATTATTATTCATATAATTTAATTTTGTCAATTCCTATGACAAAAAGTCTATTACCTGCAAACGAACAATAAAAACTTATCAATATCAATTTCTATGACAGAAAGCCATCATGCGAACGAACAAAAAGATTGAATTTAAACTCAATGTCATTTATCATATATATTGATATTGGATTGAAAGTTAATACTTCAATATCAATGTCAATTCGTTTCACGGACATTGATATTGAAGTATTGACTTTGAGAATATGAAAATCATTTCTGTTGTTCAGACCAACAATTGTAGAATGAAATTGGCTTTCTGATGAAAAGTCAGCGTCATTCACCGTAACCTAAAAACGCAATGATCAAATGTTTATCTTCAGGGGCAGATATTGAAATCGCCAACTCCGGCATTCCAAAAGGAGAGCAAATTTTTTCGACCAAAATCTTGTTTTTTTGCTAGTACGTGATATTTTTGTCTGGACGCGTATTTTCGCACCGTGATTTTTCCGATCAGACGCGATTTTTTCGCCCTGGAGCGATTGTTTTGGTCTGGCGAAATATTTTAGCCAGATTGCGATTTTTTCTCGCCCAAGCGCGAATTTTTCTCGCCCGGGCACGCATTTTTCTCCTCCGGGCTCGCATTTTTCTCGCCCAGGCGCGCATTTTTCTCGCCCGGCGTGCTTTTTTTGCTCGGGCGAGCTTTTTTTGCTCGGGCGCACTTTTTTCGCCCAGACGCACTTTTTTCACCCGAACGCTCTTTTTTCGCCCGGGCGAGGATGTGACTTTTTCGCCCGAACACGATTTTTTGTTAGGACGTGAGTTTTTTGCCCGGGCGTGATTTTTTCGCAGACTCAATTTTTCGTCCAAGCGCAATTTTTTTGCCCGTGTGCGTTTGTTTGTCTAGGTGCGACTTCCGCCTTGGCATGTTTTTTTCGCATGTGCAATTTTTTTTACTCAAACGCATTTTATTCGCCAGTGCATAATTTTTCAAACAGATCGCGCCGCGCAAAAAAAAACACTCCCGCCCGGGAAAAAGAATCGCTCCCGGAAAAAAATGCATCCAGGGAAAAAAGTCACGCTCGGGCAAAAAAACGCAACCGAGAGAAAAAACGCGCATGGGCAAAAAAATCGCGCCTGATCGAAAATAGTGCCCGGACGAAAATATCTTTCCTGGCATAAAAACGCGTCCGAGCAAAAAAATCGCGTTCGGACAAAAAAATCACGCACGGGACAAAAATCACGCGCCGGCAAAAAAAATACAACCGGGCAAAAAAAACACGCGTAGGCCAAAAAAATACGCCCAGATAAAAAAATCACGTCATGACTTAGAATAATTTGTAGGAAAATGCTTAGAAGCTCAACATTGATCAATGTCAATTACTATGACAGAAAATTTTTCTGCAAACGAATAATAAAATGTTGAATGTCAATTCTTATAACAGAAAATCATCATACAGGCGAAAAAAATTGTATTTAAACTCAATGTCATTTTTCATGTGCATTGATATTGGATTGAAAGCCAATACTTTAATATCAAATTTCGTAAAACGACCTGCCCATTAATTGAAAAGGGGGAAAACATTACTGTTCATTTATGTCATTCTGCTCATTAAATATATATAATAGTGTAGCAAAGGGTAAAACAATTCCTAATAAATACTGGAGAGCAGACACAAGATAAAGAAGACGTCAAAACCAGTTCAAATTTTATGGCTCTCAAAACAAATGAGAATGAATGAGGAAGCAGATTTATGCATTAAAGGCATCATAATCATCCAATCTCTCATTGTACTCCATCACCTTCCTCTTGATCTTAGACGAATCAACCCATGTGATGAAGTCTTCCATATTTCGTGTTACAAGGAATGCTGGATCTGTGATTGTGTCGGGGCCGACTCGTACGTGGCCCTGCTCGATGTATGTCACGGCCTCCCTCAGATGCTCTGCAAACTTATTGTACACGAGAACCGTTGCCAGCCGGCGCCTGTATTAGAATTTACAAAGAAATGTAAACTTTATGAAGCAAATGAAAGTAATCATCATCTTATAATATATTTCATTATCATTGGACAAAAGAAACCATACTCAAAGGGGGTTAAATCAAGAAAACATCAAAACCCATGAATTTTCATTTGAGGCCAAAGGTTGATGATAGGACAAAGTTAGAATAAAAACAAAGTTCAAAAGAGTTCTTAAAAATGAAATAGACTAAAGTTAGATGAAGTGTTTAGCCGTGGTATATCTCAATCAAGGCTCGACAGAAGAGAACGAAAAATGACGATTCATAAACCTGGCCCCAAGAAGTTAGAGGAAAGGCTATTGATGATGATCATACGAGCCTTGCCACAGTAGAAACAAAGGTATATTGAGTGAGGTGCATATGACAAAACTTAGTATTGAGATGTGCTTATCATTATTATGTGTGGTTTATTGTATTTGTTCGATTAGGGCTTCCTCATTGTAATAGAAGTCCTTTTCGTTTCTGCAACATGGTATCTGAGCCTTAGGCGATTAGGGCTCCCGCGTATCCACCTCAGCATCCCGCTTCTGCATCCTGCTTTTGTACCGCACCCGTCGCGCCTCCAGAAGTTGCACCCCATCCCTTCATCCAGTCCCGCTTCCGAAAGCCGCACCCGTCGAGTCTTCGTCGCGTCTCCAGAAGCCGCACATGTCCCGCTTCTTCTATGCGCCTTTTTTCTGGCAGATTGCCGCTGTTTGGTTCTTTTGACACCGGAAATGTGCCTCTACCTTGATGGTATTTCCGGTGTCAGTCCTTGTTGGAGGCTCCTTCGTGATCTTAGTATTGTTCCTTCTTATATGAGCCAACCCTAGTTTCTATCTAGGTGTATGTGGGGCTTCTTGTGCTTGTTCTTGCGCATTGCTTGTTCTTGCACATTATGTCGGGGAATGATGGATCTCCCACTCTCTCTTCCGGTGTCGAGATCTCCTCCACTACCTTGTTGTCTGGTGGTGCGGCTCGGTCCAGTCATGACCACAATACTCCTCAAATCACCACTATTAGATTGGATGGTTCCAATTTTCTTCCATGGTCGCAGGCTATTACCCTTGCCTTGAAGAGAAGACGTTTTTTTCGGTATGTTCTGGGGACTATTCCGACACTAGCCAAAGATTCTTCAGACTGACTACAGTGGGAGTCTGAGAACTCTCTTGTGATGCCTTAGTTGACAAGCTCTATGATTAACTCAAGTGCTAGGAATTATATGTTTTTGGAGACTGTAGCGGATTTGGAAGAGGGCTGAGACTACTTACTCCTGCCGGGGTAATGCTGCCCAAATTTTCCAGCTGCGACGGAAAATCTTCCTCTTTCGTCAGGGTGATCGGCCTCCGTCTGTCTACTACTTGGAGTTCACTCAACTGTATCAAGAGTATGATCATTTTTACTCCCTCACTAGTGTCTCTTGAGGTTGAGCTCCTCATTCGAGCTCGGGAAGATAGGGCAATATTTTTTGAGTTCATTCATGGCCTACACCGCGACTTTGATCCGATCAGTGTGTAGATTCTTGAGCGCTCTCCTCTGTCATCCCTTCCTGAGGTTTTTAGTCTGGTTCAACGGGAATTTTATTGGCGACAGACATGGACCACTAATACTTCTCCTGAAGGTTCTGCCCTGACTGTTCAGTTTGGTAGTAGAGCTCCACATGATTCCAGGCCCAAGTCCACGGACAAAGATCACTTGCTCTATGATTACTGTGGCAAGTCCCGTCATACTCGGGACACCTGTTTTCATCTTAATGACTTTCCTGCACCCCGTAGGGGTCAGCATCACGTGACGGTCGTGGTTAGGGTCATTCTCCAAGTCGCTCCACTCAGCCCCGTTCTGTTCACATGTCTGATAACTCTAAGGAAACGCTTCCTCCCACTACCCAGTATGGTCCTCTGGCTTTGTCCGCGGATGAGATTCATGCCTTCCGGCGCCTGATGCAGCAACAAAGTTTGGATCCTTCTGTGTCCTCGTCTTCCTATGCTCATCAAGGACCCTCGGGTGCTCATAATGCGTCCTATTGTCCCTCTACCCACTGGATTATCGATTCTAGAGTAACGGATCATATGACCGGCTTTGCTACAGGTTTTGTGTCTTACCTCCCTTTGTCTGGTCGAGACAAAAAGAGCATTGTGGATGGTTCCTTATCTCCAATTGCTGGAAAATGAGCAATGCCCTGCTCCCCTCTTACTCTTTCTTTTGTCCTTCATGTACCCAAGTTTACTCGCAATCTTCTCGCAACTAATCATCTGACAAACTCTATGAACTGTTATGTGACATTCTTTCCCTCTTCTTGTGTGTTTCGGGACCTGAAGACAGGACGGTGATTGGATCTAGTAGTCTGGTGAATGGGCTCTACGTGTTTGATTCTTCCACTCATGCATCTTCTCCTCAGGCCTTTCATGCTGATCAGGCGGTCACTTTGGAGTCTGGCATTGCCGCCTTGGACATCCCTCTATTCTGTCTATGAAACGTTTATTGCCTACTTTGTCTGTTGTATTAGTTGGTAATTTTCATTGTAATGATTGTGAACTGGGCAAACATCATCGTGTTTCGTTTAATCATGTTTCATCCCCTAGTTTTACTCCTTTTCATGTTATTCACAGTGATGTTTGGGGGCCTTGCCTTGCTCACATGTGTGTTTTTATCAGCTATGCTATCACTCAAAAGGGTTATAAATGTTTTGACCTGATGTTTAAGAAAGTCTTTGTTACTATGGATGTCACATTCGGTGAATCTGAGAGCTACTACGGGCCCTCACTTTAGGGGCGGGGGGCTCTTCTATGTTGAAAGTGAGTTCCTTAACTCCTTTACCCATTCCTCTATTATATCACTATCACTCGACTCGTCTCCTATTTCTCCTGCGCCAACACCTGCTGCTCCAATTACCAAGCCCCTGCAGGTTTACTCTCATCGTCCCAAGGGAACAAACACACCGGCTCCTATCAGATTCCCATAGCAGATATCTGATCCGTCGTTAGGTTCCTTTACTCTAAGGGAAGGTACTTCTACACAACACCCGTTATCCCATTTTGTTTCATATTCGTCCCTAACGATTTCCCATAGAGCTTTTGTCTCTTCTTTGGTTGCTACTTCCATAGTTCTATCACTAAATCGTGGAAGGATGCTCTCTCTGATGACAGGTAGAAGTTGGCTATGCTTGAAGAAACGCATGCCCTAGTTAAGAATCACACATGAGACCTAGTACATCTGCCTAAAGGAAAGACTGCTGTAGGATGCAAGTGAGTGTTTTCTATTAAACAGAACACTCAGAGGGTTATGGAAAGGTACAAGGCTAGGCTGGTTGCAAGAGAGTACACTCAAACGGCAGGTATTTATTACCAGGAAACCATTGCACCGGTTGCTAAGATGAACTCTATAAGGATTCTCCTGTCGTGTGTTGTGCAAGGGGTGGAGTCTCAGCCAACTGGATGTAAAAAAATGGTGATCTGGAAGAAGAGATATACATGACTCTAACTCCTGGTCTCTCTCCTAGAGGATCTGAAGGCAATGTTTGCAAGCTGAAGAAGGCTTTGTATGACCTGAAACAATCACCTAGAGCTTGGTTTGGAAGATTTCACAAGGCAATGACATGCTTCGGATTCTCTCAGAGTAATAGAGATCATACTCTTTTCATCAAAAACAATGAAGGAAAACTAACTGCTCTGATAGTTTATGTAGATGACATCATTATAACAGGAGACGATCAGAACGAGATTCAGGCATTGAAAGTGAGTCTGGTGAAAGAATTTGAAGTAAAAGACTTGGGGAACCTCAAGTACTTCTTGGTTATTGAGGTTGCGAGGTACAAACATAGAAAATTCATATCACAGAGAAAATATACTATTGACCTCCTTGAAGCTTCAGGAATGAGTGAGTGCAGATCGCCTAACACTCCAATCAAAGTCAACCACAGACTTGGAAAAGATGATAGTGACATGACTAAAGACATTCCCAGTTTTCAAAGGCTTGTTGGAAAACTAATCTACCTGTCGCATACTCGTCCAGATATCTCCTATGTTGTAAGAGTGTTCAGTCAATATATACATTCCCCGAGGACCTGTAATTTTGATGTTGCTCATCGTGTCCTCAAATATCTCAAGTCCTCTCCTGGGAAGGGCATCCTGTTTTTATCAAATGAAAAGCTGACTATCGAGGTGTGCACGGATGTTGACTGGGCTGAATCGATTGAAGATCGACGGTCCACGTCTGGGTATTGCACTATGGTGGGGGAAATTTAGTCACCTGGAGGAGTAAAAAACAGTATGTGATTGTCAGATCTAGTGTTGAGGCGGAGTTGGGGGCTATGGCTCACAAAATTTGTGAATGGCTATGGATATGAACTATTTTGACTGATCTTGGGCTTAAAAGTAGTGAGCGCATCAGGCTATACTGCGACAACAAGGCTACAATCAGCATTGCTCACAACCCTGTGCAACATGACCATACAAAACATATTGAAATCGACAGACACTTCATCAAAGAAAATATAGATCGAGGCATTGTTGTTACTCCATTTATGCCCTCTGAGTAACAATTGGCAGACCTCCTCACAAAGGGATTATGCAGTGTTTTCTTTAAAAAGCTTATTGGCAAATTGGGAATGTTCGACATCACACACCCAACTTGAGGGGGGGTGTTGAGATGTGCGTATCGTTATTATGTGCGGCATATTCTTAGCCGTGTAATACTGTATTTGTTTTCCCGATCCGCCTCCATATATAGAGGGGATTAGGGCTTCCTCGTTGTAATAGAAGTCTTTATCGTTTCTGCAACACTTAGCTATTGTCATTTTTTAGAGCAAAAAAAAAAATTTCTAAAAAAATAGATTGTCTTTTTGTAAAATATAGGCCAACATATCTGATTTTTTCTGATATATTGGCTGACACGACATTTAAACATATAGTACACATTATTTTATATTATGTGAGCAGTATGTGTTTTATCTATATGTATTATTATATTATATATGCTTAAATTGAAACAATTTTTAGCTAGCATGTTATTATTTCAGTATCCATATAACCAAGTACTTACAAAGTAGATAACATCCTTCTCCAGAGTTGGGCAACTAATCTAAGGAAAACATGTGACAGGCATATAAGGTATCCATCTGTTTAATGCAACAGAAAGACAAACAGAATTTGTGGAATTTGAGAGGCACCTAGGAAAAGGAACTGCAGACGAGAAAGAACTATCAAAATAAGTATGAGCATTTAAAACAAAAAACAACATAAAGAAACCAAATGAAGAAACTGGAAAATATCTAAGCTGCAAGGTAAACAAATGATTCCTGCAAGTTGCCATGAAAGGTGATGGGTTAGATCTAACCTAGAACCGCCGCAACACACGAGGAATTTCAAGGGCTTCCAAACTTGAAATGTTGAGTAAAGATTAGATACAATACCTTCTCGAACATAATATCAAAAAATGGAACCATACAAATTTAACTATGCTGCAAAACAGTAGTCATAATCAGAAATTATAACGCATTTCATTGTCCCTTTCCACTTTTCCTTTTCTAAATGGAGGCAGCAGTAGGCTCGCCCAGAAGCATAAAAAATGAGATGAAACACGGGGACTTGGGCCCGGCAAGTGTACTCGAGGTATCCGTGGCGGAGCACAGAGGAATGATATTTACTTATGATGGGATCCCACTTGAATCTTTATTCATGCATCTTTTATTTTGTCAATACTTTTAGGTCTTCAGTATGGGACTAGACATAGATTGATATTTGAACCTTCCATGACAACTTTGGAAGACCAGAGAAAAAAAACTTGGCACTATCATTGGAGTTTTTCAGGGTAACTTTTGTCGCCTCCTCCCACTCCATAACTCTTCCCCGGAATCTTAAGTGCCTAATATTGGCCTGCCCTCCCCCTTACCATCTCGATGTTACTCGAGCAATCAGAAAACAAGCACTGAAGTCATTGTCATCCTCTGCAACCCTTCCAACCCCTCAGCTTTGCCTCACACAGCTTTCATCTCAATCTAATGTCTTCCAAAGTGTTGTCCAACTATGATCAAGCGTCTTTGCAAACTCTGTTAACGACAACTCTACCATCCCAGATTGATATGTTTGATTCTATCTCCTGGTTGACAGCTCGACTGAACTCAAACCGCCATGCTCTGAATCAGGCTCCTGATGCCCATAGTACGCCGATAGAAACAGCTCAAACATGCACCTTTTATACGTCTCACCACAGAAGGCGATCGAAAGGAACAATTCAACCAATGTTCATTGTACGAGCCAGGTTCTCTCTTCATCCAATCGGGATCCCTATACATCAGTCCGGGCACAATATTTTAGTTACCCATGCCCCCTCATCTACACCATGATCGAAGTACGTTTGGGCACTGATGCGCGTTCGGCAAATGCACCGGTCGCTCAAGTAATATAAAGTGGGAGAATATTCCGAAGTATCGATCTCTTGAGGAACGCAGAGTGAGCGTGTGATCTAGTTGCTTAGAAAATTAATTATAAAGGTAAAAAGAAAATATGGGGCATGATTTTGATGGGTGAACAGAAGAAAAACACTAAAACTACTAGTGCGGGTCGCCTTCACCGCTTCGCAAAGGTGGATGCCCAGTTGGGCGAGCTCGTGAAATGGATTGCAATGGATGAGGGTCGCAAGCACCTCTTCGCAGCGCACGGCATTAGCAATTGCTAGTGCGACACTCAAACGATGGTGGGGGTGATGAGATTGAATGGGGGTGCTCCTCACATGCATAAACCACAAAGCATTCACATAGACATGAACAAATGCATTAATACTAAATTAGGGTTCATATAACGCATCCAAATATCCAACAATCCAAAGAGAAATAAACTACAATTGAAGACGAGGGAAGAATACAACCGAAGCACGAATACTCATCCAAGTTTCACGACCGGAATCGAGGGTTGTCACGTCTCGTCCACCCTCGGACTTCGACTGTCGTCCGGGGTCCAGAAGAGCTGCCACCTTCTCTCAATATACCCGTCTTCTTCGTCAATAGCCTCCAATTACAACCTTCGTCGAAGAACTCTCCAAGAGCAGCGAGAAATCCCTCGAAATGGAGCTTGGATACTTGCGGATGATGGAGGAGACCAAGAGGAAGCTCTAGCAAAAGATTGGCGAGACAAGCTAGGCCGGAACTTCTCGAGATGATGGTCGTAGGTGGAGCAGTGAAAAGGGGCAAACTAGAACCCTAAGGCGTGGGAAAAAATCATTCTTCTAAAATAAGTGGAGTCCTACAGCTTAAATAGTAAACAGTCAGAAAAAGGTCATGCACGGTCGAACGCACGACTGTGCGTGAATCGTGCGCTAATAACAACACAGAACTCCCCCAGCCTGAAGCAGCAAGAGACCGTGCGTTTTTGATCACGCACGGGCAAAATAGCTTGTGTGAGAACAAATCGAAGGGTTAGTGACAGATCACTAAAAATAGGGCAAACCAGGCAGGTCGTATGTTTTCCTTCGCGCACGGTTGAACCCAACCGTGCGTGAAGAAAACGCACGGACAATAAAAACATAAAATTTTAGACAAAAAACGAAGTCGTGCGATTTGATCACGCAAGAGCAAAACATTCTATGTGCGAGCAAATCGCACGGCCCGGGGCAGAGCACCAGAAAATGAATTTGTAGGCATCGCACGATCGCGTTGATCATGCGTGAAGAAAAACGCACGACTGTGCGATTCCACCAGAGAAGAATGGGGTAGCAATGGGGATCTGCCCACCTGCACAGCAACACGCAGCCTAAAGCACACCTCCAGCACAAATAAAACCCAAGAGAAAACAACAAAAAAAACACGCTAGGGAGCACCTGTTGGGATTTGTCTCTACAATACCTCAGATTTGCAGGAGGTCAGACCTTGAACTAAGATGAATTAAGGTGTATTTGATGCTGTGTTTAAGGTGTATGTGTGCAGGTCCTTAATGCCAAGTGTAGACCAATGTCAGTCTATAATGGGTCATCAAACACAGGACCATACAATGTAATCCCTCATTGTGTGATCCAAAGTGTTGGCCCATGTATAGCCTCTCTATTGGGATACACTTCCTACATGCACTTGGAATGGTGGACTCAAGTATTGAAGTATGATTTTCAGAAGAAATTTTTCTAAGTCCACATACTCGAGTATGTACCTTCATATACTCGAGTAAGTGACTTAATACTCGAGTAGATCCTTAGACATACTCGTGTAGACTCTATATACTCGTGTAGACTCTATATACTCGTGTAGATAAGTTTATACTCGAGTAGATAGTCAATCACTCGAGTAGGTCATATCTTATACTCGAGTAATTCCTTCTGTTCTTAAATCCAGAATTTTCTAAGTCCACATACTCGAGTACTTCTCTAGTATACTCGAGTAAGTGGGTCTGTACTCGAGTAAGTTGGTTTACATACTCGAGTAGACTGTATTCACTCGAGTAAGTGATAACTTGTACTCGAGTGGTTGGTTAGTTACTCGAGTAAGTGCCTTGTTTATACTCGAGTAGTTCTGTTCTTCCCATTTCAGAAATATTCTAAGTCCACATACTCGAGTAGTTCCCTATATACTCGAGTAAGTGACTCTGTACTCGAGTAGTTATTTTTCATACTCGAGTAAGTCAATGTTTACTCGAGTAGTTGTTCTAAGATACTCGAGTAGTTCATTTTCCCCTCACTCGAGTAGTTCTCCTAATATACTCGAGTAGTTCTTTTTCTCTCACTCGAGTATCTGCAACTCTTGTACTCGAGTATTTATTCACACTTTATCTGAAAATTTTTTCTAAGTGTTTTCACTCGAGTATCTACTCACATACTCGAGTAGTTCGTACATCACTCGAGTTTTGATCTCTGGATCACTCGAGTTGTTTTCTCTTCTCTTACTCGAGTATGCCAATTCTTTCCACTCGAGTATATAACTTCTCTTACTCGAGTATGCCAAATCTTTTCCACTCGAGTATATACCATCTGATACTCGAGTATGTATCTTCTATGACTCGAGTATGTCTGTTCAAATCTTTCCTGAATTTCTCTAAGTCAAATGTCACTGTACATTTCGATTTGATCCTTTCTGATAGGTCCACGTGTCATCATTAATTATTCTTATGACCGTTGGAGTCTACCTATAAATAGGTCACTTCAGATTTGACTATTATCAATTCCTTCAGAGATTATTAATTTTAAGAAAGAGAAAGAGAACAATCCCGTGAACCCTAATTCTTCAAGTCGCCGCCGCCGCCATTAACGTTCACAGAAGAAGCTCTGGATCGACGATCTCCGATCTCTGTTTTCAACCCTGATTCTTCAGCGATCCAGACGCAAGTCAATCACTCGATCTCGCCGCGCTTTAAAGATTCTAGATCTACTCTCTCGATCGAGGTGATTCAGTCTTTCAGATTTGTGGATCTCTCAATGTCTGCGAAGGAGATGAACGGGGAATGGAAGGGAGGAAGGCGCGCGGGATTTCTATGAGCAGCGACGAGGAGGGAGACGAGCGGATAATTTCATGACTGCAAGTTGCGGATTCTAGGCGCGTATTAGGGCGATAGGAAAATTAGAAAGGGGAGAGGAGAGAGAGAAAAAAAGAAGAGAGAGAGCCTTCGAGATAATAATATTTTAGATGCCTTCAAACATAGGACCCCATCCAACAAAATAGGTCTAAGCGTGAGCTATAACAAAAGTGAGACACAAAACATAAAAGCAAAGTACGCGACATAACAAGAAGACACGATGTGATAATAAAATAAAATACATGATGCAATAATATACTATCTCGTGTAACGACGATAGGTGCGCCCCCAATATGGATCCACGGCGTCCATAACATCTCCATCCCCGTCGAGATACAGCTTGTCTTCAAGATGTGGTGGAAAACAAACCAAGGGTTCCCGTGGGGGATCCCACAAATGGCTTCAACTGGGAGGCGTGGAAGACGTCGTGTATACGGGTCCCCGAGAGCAGTTGGAGGCTTGGAGCTGACATGCCACCTCGCTGATGCGCTGAAGGATTGGGAACTGCCCATAGAACTTGGGGCCCAATTTATAGAGGAGGGAGCTGGGGTCAAGGTTTGGCGAAAAGGCTGGCGTTTCAGCCAAACCAAATCCTGAATGGCAATAGAAAGTTCATAATGGCCTATGTTGTAAGCAACTTCCATGAACAGTTGTGCCTAAAGTAGCCGCTCCATTGCGGTGGAAAGGATCTGGTCACGATCAAGAAGCTCCCGGTCGACGGTACCAAGCATGGAAGTACCCCCGTTGTACGGTAGGAGACGTGGAGGATCTCGTCCGTAAATCAAGCGGAAGGGGGTCGTCTAAAGCGTGGTGTGGTACGAAGTGTTGTAACAATACTCAACCCAAGGAAGCGATCTGACCCAATCCTTGGGGAGATCCCACCGTGATGCAGCGCAGACACATCTCCACGGTGTGGTTGACCAACCGGTCTGCCCGTACGACTGTGGATGGTAGACAGTGGAGGACAACTTGGTGTTGTTGAGAGTGAATAACTCCTTCTAGAATCGACTAGTAAAGACCTTGTCACGATCAGATACGATGCTTCCCAACATCCCATAGAGGCGGAAAACGTCATGGAAAAAGATACACGCCACAATCTCAACAACAAAGGGACGGGCCAAGGCAATGAAATGTGTCCCTCTGGAGAAGCGGTCGAGGACGACCATGAGGACAGTCTTCCCTCTGGAAGTGGGCAGCCCCTCTACAAAGTCATGGACACATTTGCCCATATCTGTGTCAGTGCTGACAGTGGTTGTAAGAGTCCGACCGACAGAAGATGGGATGTCTTGTTCATCTAGCAAACGAAACAAGTAGGTATGAACTCTTGCACACGACGGCGGAGGCTCTTCCAAAATAACTGTTCGCGAATGCGCTGAAGCGTCCGATGGACTCCCTCGTGTGGACACAAAAGACATAACACCTATTATAAATTTCTCCAATGAGGTTCATTATCCGTTGAGTGGTGTCCTCCACTTGAGTCTAATCCTGTAGATGTGACTCTGAATGGGAATGAATATGAGCGACCTAGTGATCTCGTAGTTATTTGTCCTTCCCCAACCAGTTGTGTTGACTTAGATACTGCTCTAACCATCAACTCACCCTTGAACACTTGTTCATCAGAGCCTCACAACAAAGTAGTGACGAGTCATGTCCATAGTAAAAATCGAGAGTCTGGCATTGATTTTATAGTAGCTATGTCACCTTCTTTTGATGACACTCCCGCTATCCAGGGAACCTATTTCAGAACCCATCGCATCTTATTATACCCCTTCTGGCGAGCCACCAGATGAATTATCATTTTATGGAGGCATTCTAGAGTGACATCCTAGTGACAAAGTCTCATCCAGTCATCTGGATGTTATTTCATATTTGATGAGTATTTCTACACCCACCAAGAGAGCCTCCTAATAAACCACCACTTTTTAGGGACGTGTCCACTATCTTCGAGTTAGTTGAGAGTGAGAGTGCTCTCGATGGTCTTGAGATCGATTTCATCAACATTAGTGCTGACATTTTGGGTGATTCTTAGGAAATCATAGCATCCGCGAGGAATTTTTTATACCCTACCCATGGACCCCCCCTAAAAATGTGCCCCTCTGGGATGTAACCAGAAGGGTTGTAGAGCCTTTACATAGGAGATCAGTTATGTTTGTCGACCATCATTCATTGTCACTATATAGCATGCATGAGTCTATCTGGCATATGAGTACTTGCAATAAAATTATTTATAAATCATATGTTGATAGCCACAGGAGATTGAAAAGCTTCAAAAAAGAGAGTATGTGTTGATCTATATATGTGCTAAGAGGTTTCCCAT
Organism: Platanthera zijinensis; assembly: GCA_039513925.1. Taxonomy (NCBI): domain Eukaryota; kingdom Viridiplantae; phylum Streptophyta; class Magnoliopsida; order Asparagales; family Orchidaceae; genus Platanthera; species Platanthera zijinensis. The sequence goes on from CM077082.1 coordinate 197,591,023, forward strand.
GGAAATTGCTCGAAAATTAAATGTTAAGTGAATGGGTCCTTACACTGTGCTTAAAAAATTAGAACATATGCTTATGAATTGAATATCCTGCAGAGTATGTGAATTTTACATGTATTCAATGTAAAAGATTTAACACCACTCTTTAATCCACATGATTACATGTCTCCTTCGCCCTCTAACACCACAACTCCTCAACCTCCATTTTTGTCCACCACTCCACCACGGTTCCAGTTGTCCCTGATTTATCCTTCCACTTCAGTGCCTCAGCTGCAGCCTTTGTCTACCACTCATCTTACGGCACAGCTCTAGCCCTCAATGCTAATTGATCATGTGATTTCATATACAGCAGTACTGCATTCTCCGACACAAGCACCACCTTGGCTTTTTCCACAGCAGTACTATACAATGTTTGACGTTGACGATAGTAGTAGTACCTTCTTGAGCATTGATGTCCACAACTCCAACTCTGACATCTTCGACAACATCTCCTTTAGCGACAACAACATTTGCAGTACTGTCATCAATTTCAGCAGTACCAACCTCGACTTTATAGTCAGCATCAGTTTCAGCGACCTACGAGTTCAGGACACAATCAGAGATAATGGTTTCAGCTCGCTTTCAGACGAGAAGCACACCTATATTTATGGAGATGAATGTTTTCAAGGCAGGGGAATTGATGGGGATCGCGACACACATCGACTTACACAATGATTAGAGCCGTCCATTTTATGTGGATCGAAAATCCGAGAATTTTAGTTATTTTGTTTTCTTGTGATTTTATTTTCATTTATTTTAAGGGCCGTCAATGATCGAAGAATCATGATCATCCATGATGACCCCTAGTGTTTATATATTGGGTTCGAGAGCTCTCATTTAGGAGCATTGAAGATTGGAGCATAGAAGTCTAATCTTTGGTCATTTCGGTGTCGAAGCAGGTCCAAGGAAGGAAGCCTTGGTCCCCTGCCACCTCTCCTTGGCTTGAAGCCTTGGATCCCCCACCTTATCCCACTGTCGACCCCCATCCTTTCCACCAACATTCCCCCACCCCCTAGTAGCCAGCCACCACCTCCCCTCCCCCCACAATACATTATTTGATGGACTTGGAAGAATTCTATGATTATCCTCTACCCATGTTTTGTGATAACAAAACTGCAATTTATATATCAAAGAATCCAGTCTTCCATAAACGAACAAAGCATATCGAAGTGAATTTTCACTTCATTAGAGAGGAAGTCTTGAAGAAGCAGATATGCACTTCTTTTTTCTTTTCTGAAAAAGAATTGGCAGACATATTTACAAAACCAGTCTCTTCATCCTTTTCAAATATTTATGCCAAATTGGGAATGATTGACATACCTGCTCCAGCTTGAGGGGGAGTGTTAAAACACAATATGGTGTCCTTACGGTTGATGAGGATGGGCAGACCCTCTTAGGGCCTGTTTGGCTAAGCTGTGGCGGTGCAGGAAGCAGTGGTGAAAAACAGTGGTGCACGAATCAGCTATTTTGCAGTGCTGGAAAAATTTATGAAATTGTTTGGAAAACTGTAATTGTAGTGTTATGTGAAACAGTGGTGCGGAACTAAACTGTAATAAAAATTAAACGATAATAATAATAATTAAACAGTTTGCAGAATTTACGAACTCTAAATAATAATTAAACAGTTTATTCGATATTAAATATTTTTTAATTGTAAAAATTAATTATTTTAAATACTAATAATGATGAGATTCCACAAAATAGGTTCGAACAAGATTTTTTTTGCGCCCTCGACACGACTCGAATCGCTCACGAGATAGGGCGGTTATTTTTTGACCGCTTCACAAGCACCTCGACTGACCCGCAACAAATATATACAAAAATTATTTAACATTAAAACAGCTCACGAGCTAGGACAGTTATTAAAATTTCTTAAATATATATATTTTAAAATTTTAAATTTTTAAAAAAAAATTATAAAGTTAAATGATATACATAATACATACATATATTCAAATAAATGTTTAACAATATATAAACATAAATAATATATAAAATTTAATTTTTAAAAAAAAATTGGAGCGTATAAATATTTTTATATAAAAAAAATTAACAATATCTAAGTTAACATTTTTTATTTTTTTTGATTATTTTTTTTAACAATATATAAACTTTATTTTTTTTGTAAAATTAATAATTTTTTATTTTTTTTAAACATCGATGCATCCCTGAACCTGCCGCGGGTCTCCACCCGCGGCAGGATAATTGGCGGTGGCTTCTTGCCACCGCCCGCCCCTTAAATATGTTTGGCGGAGCTGCAGGGACAGTTGCGGCATGCAGCACCTATGCCACTCCGCCAAACAAGGCCTTAGTGTTCACCAGTTGTTGCGGGAGCTGGAGTCCCGGAGGACACTCTTGATATAACCACCTAGTGTTGTGGTACTGTATAGTCTGGGTGGAGACTCTTGGTGTAACCGTCTAGTATTTTGTGGTCTTGTATAGTCCGGGCGGACACTCTTTGTGTAACCGCTCAGTGATGGTTCATTTGTATTTAGTCTCACATCGGTAATTGTATATTCTCTTTTCTTCTCTACTCTACATAAATATGAGTGATCTCATGTAATAAATATTTTTTTGAAAAATAAAATATTCTATTATTTTCAATTTCTCACAAGGATAATGAAGAGGTGTTGCAGATGCTCTATAAAAGACTTGTTGTATACCAAAATATCATCAAAAAATATCAAAACCGACTTAAGTAACAAGGGCTGAAATTTCTCATTCATCAGTGACCGAAATGTGGAGGGTGCATTTGTGAGACCGAATGGAATCACCAAAAATTCGAAGTGACCAAGGTGTGTCTGCAAACGTCGTCTTTTCAACGTCGGTGGTCGTCATCCGCACCCGGTGGTAACTCGAGTATAAATTAAGCTTGGAAAAGAAGCAAGCTCAATTTGCTCGTTCAGAAGCTCCTCCGCCACTGGAATCGAGAACTTATCCTTCACTGCCTTAGCGTTTAGCTCCCTATACTAGACACAAAAGTGCCACGAGCCATCCTTTTTGTGCACCAAAAGGATCGGCGAGGAGAATGGTGAGACACTGCAGCGGATGATACCCTGCTGAAGCATCGTTGTACATTGACGCTCAATCTCATCCTTCTAGAAGAAGGGATAGCGGTATGGACGGGAGACCATAGGCTTTGTGCCTGGCAGAAGACAGATGTGATGGTCTTGGCTGCGGAGCGGAGGAAGGACGATTGGGGGTGTGAATGTATTGTCAAAATCTTGTAGGAGATGTTGGGGGCATCCTCCGGAGTGGAGAAAAACACCGAGGGTGGAGCGTTGTGGAGCAAAAAGTACGTCGTACACTGTATCTGGGGGTGGTCGTGTTACTCAATCTGTTGTGCGCCCTGGTGCCAGCACATAGTGAGGCAGTCAAAGGCCCACGTCAGTGCCTCAAAGGTCCTTAGCCAATGAACGCCAAGTACCACCTCAAATGCTTGAGGTCTACCACAAAGAGATCAACAACGGAGTGGTGGTCTTCCACCACAATTGGAACCCTGCGGAAAATCCCCGGGCACACCATATGGTGGTCGTTTGCCACCTACACATGCACCCGATTGCGCGGCGTGACCGAAAGGTGAAGGAGAAAAGTAGTAGTCTGGATGTTAAAACTATGTGTGTTGCCCGAGTCCGTGAAGACAAGGAGAGTCTGGTCCCCAAGTGTGACGACCATCTGGATGGTGTGCCCCTCATGAGGGACCTGAATGGTATGCAATAAAATTTGCGACACTGTTGTGTTAGGATAATCCTCATCATTGTCAGACGGGTCGTTTACTTCAACCCAAATAGACATTTACACATGTGTCCTAGGCCAAAAGTCCCGTCATTGTTGAAACATAGGGGACCTTAGCGCGGCAGTCGGCCATCTCGAACACGGAGACGCGGCGACGGCGGACGGCTCGGTTCGGTCCCCTTAGCCGGTTCGAGAGTGGTTATCCTAGGTCATTGTTGTTGTCGTTATTCTGAAAGGGCCCTACGGCATCTTGGTGGTTACCCGGATGTCGGTCGAGAAAGAGGCGCTTCTCACATCCCCGTGTGAGGTTCATCACAGTGGTGAGATCAGTGGGGGCCTGGAACACAACGTCGAGGCGAAGGCCCTCGTGGAGGCCCTCTGTAATGACGGGGACCTGCTAGGATGGGCAGACTGAGGAGTGCGAGCAAGGAGAACTTGGAACTTTTTCAAGTAATCGTCAATGTGTCCAATCTGCATGAGGGCAATGAGATCACCAAGAGGGCTGCTGCGTAAGGGGAGTCGAAGAGGAGTAAACAAGAATCAATGAAATCCTCCCAGGTAAGCAGAGGTCGCTCCTTATAGAGCCGAGTGAACCATATTTGGGTCGGGCCCATGAGGTAGAAAGAGGCAATACCCAAGCAATTGTCCTTCGGTGTCCGTTGGTTGTTGAAGAAAAGCTCGCAGGGGTTTATCCATGATAGGGGGGCCTCGCAACCATCAAAAATTGGAAAAATCCATTTTCACATATTGAGGAATGATGCCACTGTCGGAACGAGGGTGAGGTTGTCCGGAATTGCGACCGGTACCGGGGGCTTTGTGGGACGAGCTAGAGATCCGTGACTCTTGTCGAAGAGTGTCGATCTGCCTTGGAGGTTGGCCACAAGTGATTAAAACGACTCCATGGACATGCTTATACCGCCCTCATACATGATGGTACACAACGATGGAAGAGTGGGAGGAAGGGGAAAAAAGTCGGAGGTGTTGCGGAGGGGTCAACTGACTAGAGAGGCGCGTCAAACTCGCCAACGATTGGTTGTTGGGCGGCGGTAGGGCGCGGCGTCAAAAGAAGCAGCGGGAAGGTACCGCCATTGTCCTCGGTGTCGGAGAGGGGTAGCTCTGATACCAAGTTGTGTGCTCCAGATTGTGATTTTGTGTTAGGGTGTGTAAGGGCGAAGTCATTCTAGGGATTCAAGTTCCCCTTTCTAGATCCTGGCGGAGCAATGACTGCGGAGATGAACGGAGAATGGAAGGGAGGAAGGCACACGGGATTTCCACGAGCAGCGGCGAGGAGGGAGACAGGCGGATATTTTTGTGACTGCGAGTTGCGGCTTCCAGGCATGTGTTAGGATGACAGGGAAAGTTAGAAGGGGGAGCCGAGAGAGAGGAAAAGAAGAGAGAGAGAGAGCCTTTGCAATAATAATATTTTTGATGCCTTCAAACATAGGACCCCATCCAACCAAATAAGTCCAAGCCCCTCACTTGGAACATAACACAAGTGAGTCCCAAAACATAAAAGCAAAGTGCGCGACATAACAACAAGGCACGATGCGATAATAAAATAAAAGACACGATACAATAATAGACTATCCTGTGCGACGACGATAGATGCACTCATGCACACCCGATGTGGATCTGCGACATCCATAATAGTCCCCTCCCTCATTCCCCAACATTATAAAGCCCCCATCTTCAATGGGATCAATATAGTAAGATGGAATGTTAGCACAAAGTATTTCTACAACCTTAACCGCACCACTGACGCACGAGCCTCCTTTGCTATCTTAGGCATGGAAGGTTCGGCCCTCCAAGGTCCGGTAGTTTTGCAAACAATGACATCACTCAATGGTCTTCTCTTACCAAAGTTAATCCAACATTACAACTACCATTACGCTTTCAACACGGTAAAACACCTTTGTGGAGGCACTAAATTTGGCTCGTAGATACGTATATGGACCAGTTCACCGGGCTCGTCACTCATGTCCCCTACCTTTTGTCAACCGCACATTCACGTTTGCGTATGTACTCACAATCATACCAGTATCACCTTACCATAGACATCACTCGCCTCTTGAAGGCTGAGTTCTCAAGCAAAACCTAGGAGCACACATTCCTAACCCATCTTATTCAACTCTTATAACTCATACTCCACCGCACATTCAGTAGTTTTATTTAGGTACTTCATTCACCCCCTATAGAATAATACTTATATCGAGTTTTTGGATTTCAACTTGTATCGCTTTGGTCATCGTAATTCGATACGGTTCTAGGTTGGTCAGCTGCCCATCTGCCTCCTTAACAATACCACTAATTGTAAGATTTGGCTTGCCCTCAAGGTTAATGGAAATCAAATGGTGACCAATGTGGTTGTTGATGAGGCAGCCATGATGTAGCCGTGGGTATAGCTCAAGATTTGGGGGTCCATAAGTTCGCTTAGAGTAGTTGCAGTGATGTGCCCCAAGATTTCACTGAAGTTCACATGTTGTCTTGCTGATAGTCCTGGGAGTGATGATGAAAGAAACATTGCCTGCAAAGTATGTGGGCAGCAATGCATTGACAAGGACATGGCTTGAGACTAATTAATATATTCCTTAGGTTAACAGTTAGTTGTTTCTCAAAACATATATGCCACCGAGATCAAAGGTGTAGTAATCTGTCATAATGGGGGAAAAACTACATGCATGAAAAATGTTGAGACAAAGGCTTCCCGTTGTAGTGTAATAGCCATTTTCCCAAATAGACTACTTGCATGAAATGAAGTTGTGATTAGCGTTGTTGTTGATTATCATGAGGATGTTGCTTGTGTGAAGTTAGCTGTGTAATGGCATTGTGTGAGGTTTTGGAGATGCTCCATTCAAAAAAGCATAGAAGGTCCATACGGCCGACCTCCGTGGGAGGGCTACCCACCCTCTACAATGCCTCTTAGTCCACCATTTTAATTTCTTCCTTATTACCGCTGATTGAGTGCCCAAAATATTTTATAGGATAATCTTGTATGGGGAATATTCTTTCTTGCAACGTAAGCATACTCAACTCCATAAGTCATTGTACTCTTTCTTGGAAAGGTGTTGGCAGGGGGTAAATTTGTTCTTTGTAGAGTTTTGTGTGTTTGTGCAGGTCATGTAAAAGAGGGAGATATTTTTTTTGGAGGGTGGTGGTGGTGTGTGTGTGTGGAGGGGGGGGTGAAGAAAGGTGGTTGGTTATGGCTAGGCGGCCCATCTGCCTCCAAAAACTCGATATAAGTATTATTCTATAGGGGGTGAATGAAGTACCTAAATAAAACTACTGAATTTTAATAGCAACACTATAACTTAAAATAAATGTGAAAACAGAATCTATTCTATAGAGCACGGACAGAAAAATATATAGTGCTTTCCGAATAAGGTAGTCCACTCTTCCACAAGTTTGGGTACCTTCTCGAAAAACAATCACAACACTCTGCATTTGGATTCCAACTTTTTCAAGTAGTCAATGGAATATAAAAATTAGTTCACAGCTCAGTCTAGTGGAACAGCCAAATTAAGTTAGAACTCAATAAATATTTCTCGAAAGACAATTTCAATTGTTAATTGAAATTGTGTATGCTTTGAATATCAAAGTGGATAGGGGCCTTTATTTCTTCTTCCTCTCTTCGCTTCTCTATTTCCAATGAATTCAGTGGTTATCATTATTCTTCTGATTTATAACAATTGTTCCATTGAATTTGCTTATTTAATATACGCTCATAGCAATGAAACTTTTTTCTCTTTGGAACTACCCTTTTGTCCTTTTTTCAGTGTTTGTTGCAAATAGCTCTACTTCGACGACTCCGTTCAAATCTTACTCACCGACAGCTGCTCAATGTTAACCTATTCTTTCTGTTCAACCGATTGACGAGTAAGCTTCTGCTCGAAGTTTATCTTCAATACTCAGTGCTTGGAGATCAATGCATAAAAAAACAATGATCAACGATTAAACAGTTGCTCGATGGCTGCCTTTAGCAATATGCTTACTGCTCGACTATCAGCTTCTGATTTGACAATCAGCTTACTGCTCGGCAATTGTTGGTCAACAAGTCTTCTGCTGCTCGATGAACATACTCAATAGTCAATACATGATTAATATTCACAACCCATCTTAGACATGATATAAGGGCTTGTTCATATTATCTTATCATTCAAATAATTTTGTACCATCAATTTAAATGAGTTTTTCCCAAATAAATAGGTTGTGATATCAACCTTGCAGCATCTTAGAAGACTAAGAAAAAAAGATCATATGGGGCTAGTTGTTGGAGTTTCACAGTAGATTTTTTATCCTTCCCTCTCATTTTCATCTCCTCACCTGGAATCATAAGGGGCAACAACAATGCACAAAACAAGGGTAGGTATATGTGTATTTGTTAGCATTTTTCTTGCATTCCAAGACCAACATTATGCATATACTTTGAGAGAACTAGACAGCAGATTAAAAAGATCACAAAAGCCAAACATATACCATCGAACATAACTTCTATTTCTTTACAAATGGAGTTATAGCAAAGAATATATCCTCACCTGCAAAACGAACTCACAGACAGCTTCTCACATCTTGCCAAGCTCTTCTTTGTGGTAATCACACCCATATTGTAACTGTAGCACACAAAAATGTCAGATCAGCAAGGCCATATTTCAAATATATAAATGATTCAAAACAAGGATAGATATATCAGAAAGGAAAATGGAGAAAATTCTCTGCAGATAGCAAACAAAACTCAAATGACAGCTAAACATAATTTATACCCTTAGGGTAAATCAACTTGTTCCTTATTGTATTTGAGGGCTCGAATAGAAAAAGCATATATCATTCTTTAAATGTTCTGATACAACATAAGTGATAGGCCAAAAAAATCTTTTGTTAGTTTATTGAAGTTGATGGAAAAGGATTTGGATTTACTGAGTAATGGCCGCATATTCTTCAAGGGAGAAGGGTATGACCATCCACAATACATCCGCTTATAACTTTCTAAATAAAGCGAGACAAATAAAAGATAATGAACTAAAAAAGATAACTGAAACCATCAATTGCTTAGCTCAAAAACAGCAAAAAGATTTAAAAACTTGTAGCAAGACAACTATATCCATTGAGCCAATAAAAGGTACTGATGTAAAGGATTCAAGAACACCTAAGAAATCATAAAGCAATTTATACTAGCTATGAACAGGCTTACAGCTTTTCCAGCAGAGCATCAGTCATCTCGATACGATATGGATCTCTAGGGTCAATCTGCTTCAAAGTGTGCACAAGTTTTTGTACCATAGAGCATATACTCGAATACCTAGAATCACTCAGAAAAGGATGGACAAGTGACCCAAAAAAATTCTTGAGAAAATGGTAAAATGACAGGATCTTCACAGTTTTTGATAGATAAAAAAACAGTGAACTTCATTAAAATAAGTTTTATGAATTCTTTTATTTTGTAGAAAGATTAAAGTGAGAAAACTTACTTCTTATAATCATCTCTTTGTACAAGGTGGTAGCGACGAGTAACCAAAGCTTCCCGATGTCCTTTTTCTCTTTTATACTCAAGAAAATTTACCTTTTTAAGGAGTTTCTTCTCATGAAACTTCAACTTCCTCATAATTTTTATTTATTAAAATCAAGGCACTGCAAGGAAGTAACAAGCCATTCCTCTTTACAAAAAGTTGCAAGATAATTAGAAAGAATAATTAAATGGAAGAATTAACTTCCTTTGTTGGAAAGAGCCAAGCAAAGATCAAAAATTGCAGGTTGGTAATTTCATGGTCTTGACAACCAATGATGATATTTCATAACTATTGATCTTAGAAGATCACTGATTAACACATAATGATAACAGAAAAAAGAAGAGTAAATCAATATATGCAGAACAACACAGGTGACAGGATAGCCTGTAAAAGTGGACTGACACTAATGTACGTTTATATGAGTGGTGTGGGGTTGACTCAAACAAACCTAACTAATATGATGTGTAAAAGACTTAAATCAATACGGAATTAAGTTAAGCAATAGAATTATACTAATCTTGGCAACATGGAACAATATTCACGGTAATTTACAAATAAATAAACAAGGAAAAGTTTCCTTCGTGTGAACGGCTTCAAACTACACTTGCACAAATGAGAACAATAGGAAATAGAGAAAACGCAATAATAGCAGTCCACGTCATGATTTCCAAACGCTACTCAGTATTCAGAACAACACAAGTGAAACTAATATATGCAACTACACAATTTAAACTCAATCGAGCCAACTTTAAAGAAAAAAGAAGAGTAATATAATATATGCAGAACAACATAAGTGACAGGGTAGACTGTGAAAGTGGACTGACACTAAAATACGCCTATATGAGTGGTGTGGGTTGACTCAACCAAACCTAACTAATATGATGTGTATAAGACTCAAATCAATCCGGAATTAAATTAAGCAATAAAATTATACTAAGCTTGGCAACATGGCATAATATTCACAACAATTTTCAAATGAATAAACAAGGCAAAGTTTCCTTCACATGAAGTGCTTCAAACTACACTTGCACCAATGAGAACAATAGAAAATAAGGAAAATGCAATAATAGCACTCCACATCATGATTTCCGAACACTACTAAATATTCATCCACATATTCAATAACAAAAATGAAAACATTGGGAAATAGGAAAATGCAATAATAGCACTACACATAATAAATTTCCAAACACTACTCAATATTCATCCACATATTCAATAATAAAAAGAATAATTACCAAAACTTTCCGAGGAAGTTAGCATAATTACAGATTGCACCCCACTTATTATTGAAATTACAAAAACGGCTTTTTGGCAGAATGCACCCCACATTATTCATGTTTTGGCAAAATGCACCCCCAATATTTTAAATTGGCAAAATGCACCCCCCCCCCATTATGATTAAACTTGGCAGAATGCACCCCAAGTTCTATTTTTCAGGGGTATTTGGGTCTTGCTCTGTTTTTAGAGCTCTGTTATTTAATTAAATGGAACTCGTCGGTGGGCACCGGCGAGTTCCCCGGTGGGCTGTTTAATCATTTTTTAACAACAGATAATTGTTGTTGTTAACAACAGATAATTAGTGTTCAATTGCACACACAGATAATTGCTGCTGTGAATAATTAAACAGTTAAAAAAGTTAACTGTTCAATTGTACAGTTAACAGCAATTATCTGTTAACAATATCTGTTCAATATTGAACAGATAATTGCAGTTAACAGATAATTGCAGCTAACAGACATCGGCAGATAGCACATCAGATAATTGCAGTTAACATATAAGCACAGCAGATAATTGCAGTTCAGCAGATATATGCTCAAAATACAGCAATTCAAACATACCATTCAACAGTTAAAACATGATAAAACAACAGCAAATAATTGCAGCACAGACATCGGGCATACCTCTCCATTGAATTTACCAATTTTGTCCCTCTGAGTGTGGAGCCTCTTCATTAAAATCACTCTGATCATTTCCAACATTGTTATTATGGGTTTATCTCTAGTCCTCAAAATAATTTTGTTGAATATTTCCAACATTGTTATTAAGTAACATATCACATTTGGACAAGTACTGAAATAAGACTTTGTCCAATGCCTTTCATGTCTTTCTTTAACCCAATCATAAGCGTTCTTACTACATGCCTTCAATTTCTCCATTTCATAATTGAAATCAACAATCCTTGTAGCGGATGCTGCCCTCCATAACAAATCTTTGAGTTGTAGACCTCTAAATTTTTGTTTAAAATTATTGTACATATGCCTTAAACAAAATCTATGTTCGGCATTAGTCAACAACTCTTCAATTGCATTTATTAGCCCTTTTTGCTTATCCAAAATTAAGGTCCACATATGACTATTCTCAATGCATAAATCCTCAATAAGTAGACTTACAAACCATTTTCAAGACTTTGTATTCTCTTTTAAAACGAAAGCATATGCAATAGGAAACATATTGTTATTACCATCGATGTCAACTGCACATAACAAAACACCACCTGTAGTAGTCTTTAAGTGAGTCTCGTCCAAACTTATTATAGGTCTACAACCACTCATAAAACCTTTCTTCAATGGACCTCAACATATGTATAGTTTCTTAAAAATGAATGTTTGGGAGGATACGTCAAGCTTGCATTTAATCTTGATTGTGGTATCCGGATTTGTCCTATGTATCTCTTCACAATAATCCCACAACTTCGCATACTGCGCCATTTCAGTGTCACTAATTAATTTACTTGCATGTTGTTTTACTCTATACATTTTCCAAATGCTAAGAGGGGTTTTATTCTCCATTTGCAATATCACTTGCATTGAGTTTGCTGACCATTCTGAGTTACTCCTAATATGCTGCTCATACTTTTGCGCAAGGAACTTTGACTTGCAATGCTTGGAAGTTGAAACCCTACAACAAGTATGTTGTTATTTAATTGTCTTAACTTGGAATGTTCTTTCACACTTATATATGAAAGATGCAAATAAAATCCATCCACACTCGCAAGTCAGTTGGATCTTATTGCTGCAATTTTTAGTAAACTTTACTGGTTTCCCTTGTGTTGTAGCATATAGCCTCACTGCCTTCTTAAAATCATAAACACTATTAAAACATAGCCTAACTCAAATTCAAATTTTGGTTCATTTGCATTGCCCTGATAAACTTGAATTTGAGATACTTTGCATTTTTTGGAAGTTGATGAAGAATGACTACTGTACACTTTAACTTGTATTCCAACATTTGCACTCAAACTAGTTTTTTTTCGTCCTTGTAGCCTACCAACTCGATATCTTCATCAATATTTTCATCAAAGAGAATGTCATCTACCTCAAAATCACTCTCCACCAAATCATCAAAAAATGACGAATCGTTTCCATCAGATATTCCGGCCGAGCTATTTGAATCACTTGTACTATTTATATCTTGCAAATCATTCCCCCTCAATGAAGATATTTTCTCATTCCATGGCTATAACAAAAATAGCTACATAAATAAGAAACCAAAAACAAGGAAATACATGGCAAAATAGGACTGAAAGCTTCTAAAAATATAGGAAGAAATTTGAGATGTATTGTGTGAATATCCATGAAGCTAATAAATGTAAGTCGGCATTGTGTGAATCGGCAGTTGACCGGCGAGAAGAGTGAATGGGCAGTAGGCAAGAAGCTAAAAAATGTAAACTAACATTGGCGAGTCCAAGTTATACCTGCTTAAGACCTGGTGATCGGCGAGTCCAAGTAAGTCGGCGTCGAAATGGAGGACTGGGGAAGATAAACAGGTAGCGTGGGGGAGGAGGTTTCGCGATGATGTCGCGGGCTCCGGCGATGATGTCGCGGGCTCTGACGATGATGTCGCGGGCTCCGACGATGATGTCGCGGGCTCCGGCGATGATGTCGCGGGCTCCGACGATGATGTCGCGGGCTCCGGCGATGATGTCGCGTCAGGGAGGAGGTTCGGCGCGAGGGGGGAAGACAGAGCAGCTGCGATGATTTCTGGAAAATTAGGGATTCAGTTAGCCCTAAATCCCGATGAAATTTCCGTTCGGACGAAAATAACCTAAGGTGCATTTTGTCAAAAAAATTATATTCAGGGGTGCATTTTGCCAATTTAAAATATTAGAAATGCATTTTGCCAAAACATGAATAACGGGAGTGCATTCTGACAAAAAGCCTTACAAAAACCTCCCCTGAATGTTACAAAACATAAGGCAGCGTTCGTTTGACAGGAATTGGCGGATGGAATTGGAATTCAAGGTCCCAATTCCAATTCCAGTGTTCGTTTCGCCATATTTACAACGGAATTGGAATTACTTTGAAAACCCATAGGTTTTCAAAATTTCTTAAACCCGCTGGGCTCAAAACTTACCCCCCCCCCCCTCCCGTCGGTTTTCGCGATTTTTAGAACAGATCCATCGATGCCTCGCAGCCCTAGCTTCCGCACATCGCCGTTCCGCGCGGGACTCGCCTTCTCCGGCCAACGCCGATCATCTGAGGTGAGTATTCTCCTCTACAAGAAGAGATCTCATCTAGGCCTCCGATTTCACCCGATCGATTTTCTCATTTCCTTCCTATTCTCCTTCTTGTGCAGTGTTCGTGCTCCGGCCGACTCCCTCAACTCTGAAAAACTCCTCCAGTGCAGATCTTCAGTGCAGCTTCCCTACTCCGGCCAGCCTCTGTTAGGTGCATCTTCCTCCTCTTCAAGAATGTTGGAGTTTTTTTTTGTGTATGATGTGTCTTCCTCCTCTTAGGGCAACTTGTTGGAGTTTTTTTTTTGTTTATAATACCCTGATTTTTTGTTGGTATGTGTATGTGTGTGTGTAAATGTATGTGTGTGTGTAAATCTATGTGTTTGTGTGTGTGTAAATGTATGTGTTTGTGTGTGTGTATAAATGTATGTGTTTGTGTGTGTGTATAAATATAAGTGCATGTGTATGTGTGTGTGTAAATGTATGTGTTTGTGTGTGTATAAAAGTATGTGCATGTGTATGTGTGTGTGTAAATGTAGGTGTGTGTGTACATGCATGTGTGTGTGTACATGCATGTGTGTGTGTGTGTGTGTAAATGTAAATGCATGTGTGTGTATATCCGCTCTTTGGGATGAGCGTCGCGTCCATATTAGCAAGGAGAAAATAGCGGCACGACTGAAAACGTGGAATAAATACTATCAAGAAATATCTGCAATGCTGGATACAAGTGGATTTGGATGGGATTGGGAACGACATGTGGTGCAAGTTGATAGCGAACAAGTATGGACCGATTATATCAAGGTATTTAATTTTTTGGTGTTTTTAAAAATTATGATTGATGTTGTAAAAATTTATTTTTTTATTTTATTTATTACATGATACTGAATTGGTTACATTAAATGCAGGCACATCCGTCTTTGAAACACTACAAAGATAAAGTAATTGTAAATTGGGGAGATTTGGGAACTCTCTGTGGGACTGATCGAGCAAATGGCGGTAATACCTCAACGGGAGTGGAGTCATCAAATGATTTTGGGGTGGAAGAAATTCCTGAAGAGGATGTTCCGTCAGAGCAAAGTGGTCAAATGAAGAAGAAATCCAAAACTACAACAGCAATTGATACGATTGTCGATGTTGTCACATATATTGCAAAGAACATGGATAATCCAATTGAAATTGCCCCGATCGGAAAACCATCAAGGTCTAGGATTGAAGCGGTGTACAAAGCATTATCTGTTATGACTGATCTTTCTGAAGATGACCTTATAAAAGCCATAGATTTGCTCAGTGTTGACGCGACAAAGTGTGAGGTCTTCTTGGTTTTACCGGAGATTGCTAGGAGGCGATGGTTGCACATCCATATATCCGAGTAGTGTGTACCTTATATGTTTTTATATATGTCATGTTTGGACCTATATGTTTTTGGACCCTATTTAGGGAGGTTGTATCTTTATGCATTTATATTTTCTGACTTGAACTCATGTTTTATGTAGCTGTGTTTTTTATTTAATCCGTTCGGAATGTTGTAATGATTACTTGTATTAACTGTTTGCAATGTTTGAAGCATTCTTGTTTTTATAAAAAAAATTTTGCAATATTTGAGTGTTACATTCCGGCCAATTCCTGTCTCTGAATTCCATCCTGCAAACGAACAGAAATAATGAAAACTTCAATTTCTGTGACTGAAAACCTTCCTGCAAACGAACAAAAGAATTGATTTTCTGCCAAAACCAATTCCTCTGCGTCGTAGGTTTTCGGCCAAAACCAATTCTTACATCTCAATTCCTGCGAAACGAACACACCCTAATATTTATCTCTCAGTTCACATCTCATAACATCCATGATCCATGTACAAAATACTCCTGAAAATGTACTCTGAGAGGGGTATTTCTCTGCATGGATGTTATGAAATGTGAACTTCAGGAAGGTAAATGTGATGTTTTGTAATTTCAAAAATAATACGGGGTGAAAATCTGTAATTTTTCAAACTTAGAGGGGAGTTCCTAGTAAATGCCCCATAATAAAAATAAAATACTAGATACTCACAAGATTAAGGAGATTCCGACAGCAGTGGGAAGTGATGCTGGATGACTTGGCGGCAGGAAAAAAGGGACGGAGGTACTGGTGGGAGCAAAGTGGGGCGTACAGGTTGCTGTAGGAGTGGAAGATGGGGCTTTGGCTTGCGGAAGGAACTGGAACGTTGGGGGTAGCGGCTTGCGGAAGGTGTCGAAAGAAAGTGAGGGTTGAGTGAGGAGCGGGTAGGAGAGGCAGGCGATGAGTTTAGGGTTTGAGGGGAGGGAGAAGGATTTGTGCGGTTAGTGATGTGAACCAATGAGAAGACGCCAGTCGTGGCTGGCGAATGAGGGGAGAAAATCATTGGTTAATTGGCAATAGAGGAGGGTCATTTTGGTCTTTTGTGTGAGTTGTGGAGTCTAAATAAGTCTGTAGGGGATAGGGGTGCAAGTTGAGTTGAGTCGGCTCGAAAGCTCGATGAGCCGGCTCAAAAAAAGCTCGACTCGAGCTCGAGCCCGATTACGAGTCGAGCTCGAGCTCGAATTTTAATGTTCATGAGCTCGTGAGCCGGCTCGCGAGTTTTTTATTCCAATTTTTTAAAAAATATATATAAAAAATATGAAAATATATATATATAAAAAGAAAATAAAGTTCATGAGCTAAAAAGCTCGCGAGCTCGAAACTCGAGCTCGATAATTTGGCATTGAGCTCGAGCTGGAATAAATGAGCTCGTCGTGCTCGAACTCGAGCTCGAAAGGAAAAGCTCGAGCTCGAGCTCGAGCTTGAAAATTTTGCCAAGCTCGACTCGTTCGCACCCCTAGTAGGGGATAGGCAGAGGAATGTTGTAACGTATGTTTTTCTTGTTCGTTCTTAATTTGAGTTGAGCGGAGAGCTCCTCGCCGAAATTAGGGGTGCACATAAAATCTAGCAGGTGCAGTTTAGGCCCAAACTTTTTCTGCGCATGCCCAGGCCTGGGCCTAGCAATAGTCAAGCTCAGACACTGGCTTAGGTCTGGGCCTGGCAATAGTCAAGCCCAGACCCAAGCTCAGGCTCAGGCCCCTTATATAAAGAGGGACTAGTTGGGCCTCTTCAGCAAAGTATAGTCTAGGCCCAGGCCGGGCCTAACCAGGCCTGGCCTTTGCCGATTTTTCAAAAAAATGTAATTTTTTATAGATATTACTTTGATATTTTAAATATCTATAAAAATTTAAAAAAATAATTCAAAAAACTAAATAAAACTCTATATAAAGTATGGGTCCGCCAGCCAAGGCCCAACGACTCCAAAATGAACTGTTGGTGGCTTGCTGACAATTGATAAATGGTAATTAGGGCTAGCATTCTTCCAGCCATAATTACCCTTTAGACTTTAGAGACGTTGCCAGCTGACAACGTCTCTAATTAATTTAGAGATGTTGTTAGCGCAACGTCTCTAATTAAAGTTGCACAATAATTTTGCGGTGCACTGCCTTACTTGATCCAGTCTTGGCCCAGGAAAGGCCTCGGATCGGGCCTAGGCTAAGTCTGGGACCGGGCTTAGCCTGTGTAACATCTCATTTCAAACTAGACCCCTAAGAGTAGTTTTGTCATGACAAAACCCTAGAAAGTCCATAAAGGCCAAGTGAGCCTAGGAATGAGGATGAGACCACTATGGTCTGCACATAGTAGATTTCTGAACCTTGGTTTAAGGTGATCATGGGGCTTCACCAAGACTCCAAGACCCCACCCATACCTTCATAACCCTAGTAAAGGGGTCAATGGGTCACTAAGGACCCATGGAAGGCAGTCAAAGGGGCTAAGTTGACCAAGTCAACTATAACCCTAATTGGGTCAAATTGACCTACACAAGGGCCAAGTTGCAGTCCCTTAGCCAAGTGGACCCCACACATACCCTCATAACCCTAGTGAGAGGCCAAAGGATCACCAAGGACCCATTGGGACCAATCAAAAAGGCTAGGTTGACCAAAGTCAACTCTAGACCTAAAATGGTCAAAGTGCCCTAGTTAAGGGTCAAGTGACCTTCAAAGGCCAATCCAACCCCCACCTTGACCCTAGGGGAGGCTAATGGGTCACCAAGGACCCATTAAGGAAACCTCAAGGACCAAATTGACCTAAGTGAGCCCTAGTCCAAGGTTGGGTCAAGCTAGCCCAAATGGGCTAACTCAAGCTCAAGCCCATTTTGATTGGGCTAACCTTGTTTGATGGATAAAATAGACATGTGTGCTGCCATTGGGTTAGGTAGGAGCCATTGGATTCAGCTTGGTGTGTAGGAGAGAGAAAGCCATCCATGGAGGAGAGAGAAAGAGAAGGAAGAAAAAGGGAAGAGGACTTTGGGCTCATCCTCCCCCTCCCCAACCCCCTCCATTCATTGCATTAGGACAAGGAAGGCAGCCCCAATCCAACCAGCTGGTCATTGACTGGTTGGAGACATGCATTTCCCCCTACCAACCAAGCCGCCAACCTTGACCATGGCCAAAAATGGCCAAAGGGTTTCCGGCCACCTAACACCTCCCCTCTCCCTTTTAAAAGCTCCATTGGACTCCAAGGAGTAATTCCCACCATTTTCCTGAAGGAGCCAGCTAGTTTCCTGTGTTTTTGAAGAGGCCGACCACCACCGGCCACCACCATGCCAATCCGGCGATCAGCACGGCTACAGCCGCCCCCACAGGTCCTCCTCCACTCCTTCTTACATGGGTAGTCCTTAGGGATCCTTAGAACCAAGGTTAGGGCTCAATTGAGCCCAACCCGATTTTCAAAATCATGGAATTTCCATGAAAAATCAACCTCTCGGGTTCGCCGGAACAGTGCTCCCCGGCGGCCAAGCCGCCGCCTGGAGATAGCCCCGACCACCACGAAGGTGTTGGCGGCGGTGGCCGGCCGGGGAGGTGGCTGGAGCGCCGGCGGCGGCAGCTGGAAGTCGGCCCAGGCGGGATTAATCTAGGTCGTCTGCTGGAGGTAGAAGATGACGGGATGCCGTCCAAGGCGCGCCAAGATTCGTGGAAGGGATGATTAAATACTATAGGATATAAAATTCTGATTTATTTCATTTCTGTCACAGTTTTTGTATTTAATGGTTTAAAATTTTAAAAATACCTAGAGACATGTTCATGAAAAATGGTAAACATATAAAATGTAGCCCTGTTAGTCTATTTTCATACAAAATTGGTTTGAACCAATTTGGGTGACTGGTTTGACCAGGGAACTCATTTTGGTGGGGTCTATACATATGACTAGGCAGACATTAAACAGAGTGCCCACACTTCATCCTTAGCTCAAATGAGCTAAAATTTTGGCAGGAAGTCACCCTACCAAATATGTAGACCCTGCCCAAAAATGGGAATTTTTGAGAATAATTTTTCTATAGTTTTGTAAATAATTTAATTTATCTAGGGTAAATTAATTTATGGGTCAAATGAAGCCCAAATTCATCCAAATTTTGGTGGGAGGTATATGTGGTCAATATAGACCTCTGGTTAAAATTTCATTAAGTTTGGAGGTGATTTGAATGGAAATCATGCAAACCCTAGTCTTGCCCTAAGAAGGGCATTTTGGACCAAAAATGTATTGTTAGTTTAGGATGTCCAATTCACCTCAACATAGGTTCAAATTTGGGCCACTGACTTGGCATGAACTTTTGCACCTTCCAATTAAATATGGGGAGGTTTGGAATTGATTTGCCTCAAGGTCCTAGGTCAAACCCTAAGGAAGGGCTTTTGTACCTTGTGAAGGGCATGTGGCCCAAACACCTTATATGACTATGAAATTTTTTATGAATGGTATTAGGGTAACTAAAACCCTCTGGTTAAAATCTTAGGGTATTTTGGAAGGTTAGGGACCCACAAAACCCTAACCTTAATTTAGGGCACAAATATTTTAGGGTTGGAATGGGCTAGTTAAACTCCTCAAACTAAGATGAAATTTTGGTAGAATGGTCATAAGGATATTATCAGCCTCTGGTAATTTAATTGGGAATTTTGGGATAATATTTATAGTACTTCCTTTATAACACAAGGGGATGCCTCAATTTAATAAATTGATTATTATGGTCCCTCTGCCCCTTGGTAAGACATAAAAGTTTGGCAGAGGAAGTCTTGAAGCATTATAGACATATATAAATTTTATGAGAATTTTTAAATATATATTGGAGGTACTTACTTCACAAGCTTGTTAAATGAGGAAATTATTCAATAATTTATTTAAGTCTATTTACTGATAAATAAATTATTAAATTTATCTCAATTCATTTATATACCATTATAATCATACTTGAATTTTCTATGAATTTTTGGAAGCAATATAGTCTTTTATATCTCTTTAAATGAATTTTTAAGGATTAAAATGAAATAAGAATTTGGGGATAAAACCTTACTGACAAATTTAGATATTTTGGAGGATGAGTTAAATTCTTATTTTCAATATCATATAAAATTTTTGGAATGATATCTTGTCTGAAATTGGTACCTCATGTTCATTTTTGGAAACTTTAGTCACTATAATAATTAAATAAATTATTAAATAAATAAGAAAAATTTTGGGTCTCTGGATTTAAGGCTTAAAGTTTATAAGGAACTTACATTAATTATTATAGGAGTATTGGATGATCATTCGATGTACTTCCTATTTTACATGAAGTTTAACCTTGGTGGTCTGCATTTAGTAATTTTGGAAAATTGTTCATGATTTTTATTTGAGGCTTATCACTCCTTAATCACTTATGATATTTGACCCAGAGCATTTATATGCCCTTGCAATCAGGTTAGAGTTTTCCTTGAATTTTTAGAAATAATATTGCCCTATTTATCTATTTTAATAAATTATTGCAAGTTACCTTTAAAATAAAATCAGTGGCCTAAACCTTGCTAAAAATTTAAGAGACCTTGGATCTTAGGTTAAATGTTTATAATGAGTATAACATAAATCTGGGGGAATTGTATCTTGTCTAAATTTGGTACCTCCTGTTCAATCTCGGAGACCTTGGCCACTAGGAATATTTAATAAATTACTAGATAAATAGAAAAATTGTGAAATTCTGGATTTGGGCAATAAAGGTCATTATGGACCCCCATTAATTATTATAGGAGTATTGGATGATTATTTGATGTACTTCCCATTTTACACGGCATTAAACCTTGGTGGTCTGCATATAGTAAATCGACAGAAATATTTTGGAATACAAGTTAGGCACGTAAGTCGAGATTAGTGGTTATAGGTTTGGATAATTTAGAATAAGTTCATCCCTCAGGGTTGGATGAGAAAAGGTTGGGTTTGGCTAAAAGTTAGATGGTGTTCGGGATCGACGAAAGATCGTCTTCCCCGTAGAGTGAAAGGTCAAAATCACCTTGAGTTTAGCCTAGCGTAATATGAAAAGGGAATGGGTAAGGGATATGGGATTAGTTATCAACCAACAAGAATAAGTGTCTTGCGAAAGGGAGCTTTGGGATTCAGCCCATCATAGCTCCTAGTGCCCTCGAGAGCCCTTCACAGGGAATACCTTGGACAGTCCTAGGTCAAACCTAAGTCATAGGCATAAAATAAACTGAAGAGTAAATAGTAAACTTAGGATTTCACACTCTCAAACCCCAATGTACCGAGAGATAGTTTGGGCTACTCAGGCAATAAGCCCAGTGGTTATGGTGATAGGCAGGGTGGCCCGGGAGCTTCGGCTCGGTTGTTGATTATGACGGACGGGATAGTCCGGGGAGCTTCGGCTCGGTTGTTGATTATGACGGACGGGATAGTCCGGGGAGCTTCGACTCGGTTGTTGATTATGACGGACGGGATAGTCCGGGGAGATTTGGTTCGATTATTGTTTGGACTCATAACTATTGCATGTGCATAAAAGGTATAAGGTGGTGGGTCTTCGGTATTGGAGGGTCGATGCACCGACGCCAATACGCTGACTCGGCAAGTGTGGTTAGCACTTCGCCAACAGAAGTCCGGTGCGCCAGCCGACAAGAGTACGTAGGAGTCCGCTTTGTGCACCAAGCGTTGAGGCGTACGATAGGTCTGACCGGTAGTGCCTTACTGGTTTAGAGGTGGGCGAGGCCCAACCCACCGCTTCCGTCTGCCACTACGGAGGTATCCTGGGAGGTAACGGCTCCGAAAGGGGGAACTAAAGGTCTGTGTACACAGAGTCGAGTGGGTGAGTTGCACTTGCATGTTCACGACATAGCATAATTGTATTTCATAGCATAACCATTGCATATAACCTGACACCTAAGGTACAAGCAGTATGGGACGCTCTATACATTAGGCCCTGCAGAACGACCCCTTGGCCTATAAGTTCGTGCGAGCGTGCTTATAAGTCAAGGTTCTCTTTCAGTACTATATATTTAAGCCTGCTAGTAAAACCGACACCCTATCGTATAAATCGGTATGAGACTTTTTATACGATAGGATCCCTGCAAGAGATCCCTTAGCTTATGTGTATCGCATAAGTCAAGGTTACTTTCTTATTCAAATTTTATATCATTATTACCATCTTTTGAACTGCTAGTTTAGCTCCGCTGCCATCTGCTATTTGATATTCTCCACCTTCATGTCCTTCCCTTTCCTTCTCCCCGCTCGGTGCCTAGGAGCCATGGGGGAAGGGGCGGGGGACGATAGGACTTAGTCTTTTAGACTAATGGTTTTCGAACCACATCATTTTAGGGGACCACGGAGCCCAGCATGGAGGAGCAGCCCCGGAGGTCGGCACATTTGGAGATCGGACAGTCTAGTACTGGAGTCCAGACAGCAGGGACTGTGAGTCCCGACCACTAATAGTTATATTAGTTTGCTTCCGCGATGAGCGATTTGTAGTGAGGACATGTTGTACCGGGCATAAGCCCGAGATTTCTGTTATATGTACTATCTGTGGACACTCCCTTCGTGGAGCTTATTTTCTATACATGTGATTCCTGTGGACTTGCTTTTAATTTATTACTACAGTTGTGATTGATTTGGCCGACAGGATCGGCGTTTTGTAGTGACGACCTTCCCGGGTGCGAAGGTATCACCGCAAGGCGACGGTTCTGGGCCTAAGACCCCGGTGTCTAAAAAGAAAAAAAAGGGGGGGTCTTACAGCCTGGGCCTAGGTCGGGCACCAGGTCGGGCAAAACACTTATATTGGGGCCTTTTTAGGCCAACGGGACTGGCCTGGGCCCGGACCAGACCTAGCTGGGCCAGTCCTAACCAGACTTTTGCCTTTTAGGATGTTTGTTTCCTGGTTTTTCATTGTTGATTGATTGTGATTCCATTATTGATTGGTGAATTTCTACTAGATCTTCTTTGGGTTGTGAGCGTATCAGTGGCATCAAAGAGACCGAACTCCCATCCTTCAACATGATGGTGGCTGATGACACCCATTCTCATGATTGGTAGCTAAAGTTGGAGGTTCTGCAACAAGCTCAGTAGACATTGACCTGATCGCTGCAGTCCTTCGGGGATAAGTAGGATCGAACATTAGAGGGGGTTTGAGAGATGTTTTCTAGCTTGCGGGTGACAGCGACGGCGAACTCTGGATTCATGGCATCTTCCTATGCTGATCGATCATCTTTTCCATCCTCATCTTCATCTTTCAATTTTTACCCCATGTGCATGGTGCGAATCAAATTTCCTAGACTTGATGGCACTGCCTTTACCGATTGGTTGTTTCAGTGTGAATAATTTTTTGAGCTGGAAAATACTCAACCGCGGATGAGGATGAAGATTGCCTCGATGCTTCTAGAAGGTCGAGCATTGTGTTGGCATCAAGCGTTTATGAAGAATCGGTCATCCCTACCGACGTCGGAGTGGGAGAAATATGTCCAGGCTTTACAATGCCGATTTGGATCGATACTTTTTGAAGATCCAGTGGGCGAACTGAAGAATTTGAGGTAGCATGCTTCCGTTCAACAGTACTTGGATGAGTTTGATGGCTTATGCCACCGTGTTCACTTGTCGGAGGAGTATGTAGAGAGTTTTTGCTGGCCGGTTTGCGTGATGAGATCAGTTACGTTGTTCGCATGTTTCAGCCCAAATCTCTTTAAAGGTGTTCTCCTTAGCTCGCATCCAAGAGCACAAGATAACGATATGAAATCAGAAATTTTCTGGGACAACTTCTCTGACCGCATTTCGACAATCTTCTCAATTTTATTGAGCACCACCACCCGTCAATTCTCTAGTTCCTAGCCCGGCTTCACGGTTGGCCATAGGGGCACGTCGTCTTACTTCCAAAGAGATGGATGCTAAGCGATCGCACAGGTTGTGTTTTTGGCGTGACGACAAGAATACTCCCGATCATAAATGTTAATCTCATTGACATTCTTATGCCTTAGAAGTCATTGCTGTGATGTGAATACCGACCAAGCTATTTCGAATGGAGTAGAGGAGCCAGATTCTCGGGAAGAGAAGGGGAGGCTCTTTCTCTTCCCCAAGAGATAATTATATAACCACGTGTTCGCCGAGTGGACTCAACAAGGCAGAGCCAAGTGAGGCCATCGAGATAGGCCTTGAGATCACAAGACCTAGGCGAGCCGGGGCAGCCGGCCCGCATCCGCCAAGCAGGCGGGCGAGCCGGGGCAGTTGGCCCACATCCGCTCGGCAGGCGGGCGAGCCGAGGCATCCTACCCGCATCCGCCAAGCAGGCGGGCGAGCTGGGGCAGCCGACATGCATCCACTTAGTAAGCGGCGAGACGGGGTAGCAGGCCCGCATTTGCCCGGCAGGCGGGCAAGTCGGGGCAGCAGGCCCACGGTAGCCGGCCCGCATCCGCCAAGCAAACGGGCGAGCCGCAGGAACCCGGCTCGCACTCTCCTAAGAGGCAGGCGAGTCGTGGGAGTAGGGTTGCACTCGTCTAGGGGACTGGCGAGCTTGCTTAAGCTCGCCCCCATGTGTGGGGTATTAATAACATGTATTTAATGTGAGTTGGTCTGTTGGTAGCCTCTTCAAGAAGCGGAGTTTCGATGTTGGCAGACCCACTTTGGGTTGCGTGTAATAAAACAAAAAGGTGAAGTTACGCTATTTGCGGGCCAGACTCAGAAATCGATAAATAGACCCACAGGGGTATCTCAGAAAGGCAAGCTTCTCATTTCGGGTCTTGTAGCACTTTCTGAGGTGCCCTTAGCTCAGCATTGGCTAAGGAGGGGAAGAACTCTAAGATCTTCCGGGTGTGTGGTGGGACCTCTGTGCTACAGCCGTGGGTTATTCTCAAATTCTAAGTTTCCAGTTGAGTGAGCTCATCAGGAGAAGTTAGTGTGCGGTCACCCCTTCTTAGGTTCCGAACTCCACAGAGACCGGTTTTCGGTTTCAACATTTTGGTGCGGTGAGCGTGGAGTGTGACCAGCACAGAAAATCCTTAGTGAGTTCGATGACTAGAGGCGAAGGACAAGGAGCTGATCCGGCTGACTCACCGCCTCCCCCTCCCTTGGCCACCCTCGGAATGTTCGAGGATTTCAAGAAGGAAGTAATAGATTTAGTGCTCTTCGCACTCGCGGCTCGCAGCGAGTGCTTGACACCCTCTATCCCGGTAGTCGCTGCCCTATCTCTGGGTGAGAACGCCTATTGGGTCCATTGATCCCAATATCCCGGATTTGAAGAAGGCCTAGCATACAATGTCTACACATGTGGTGATCTAACTTGTGCTCAAGTTTAGTGATTGCAGGGTTGTCCTATAACATTGATGGGATAGATAGCCTAAATGGCTAAGTCAGGTAAACTCTTACCTAAGGAGTGGATTGACAGAAATCTTTCTAAGTCCACAGGCATTGAGTGAAGGCTACTCACTCAACTCCATATGACTTATAGCGCTGAGTGGAGCCTTTAGAGTCAAAGCCAAAGTTATGGCAGGCTGGAAAAGTGGCTATGTTCATAGGCGTTGAGTGAAGTCAACTCACTTAATGCTATACAGCAAAAGGCTGTGAGACAGTCTAATGCTGTAATAGCCTAAGTAGAAATGTGCAGAAAAGTGGCTAAGTCCACATGTATTGAATGTAGCTCACTCACTCAATGTCATAGCTTTATAATCGTTGAGTATAGCTCAGTCAGTCAACGCAACAGGAAAACTGTAAATATTTACCAAGTCCACAAGCGTTGAGTGAGAAAATCACACTCAACGCCATGTGATAATGCGTTGACTAATTCTGAAAGGGAGTGTTCTTTTTAGACACATAAATTTGGATAAGTCCAAATGCGTTGAGTGTAGTTCACTCACTTAACGCCAGATAATAGAAATATTTGTTAAGTAGTTTGACGTTGAGTGGAGCTTACTCACTCAACGTCAAGTAGCAGTAAAGCTTGGCTAAGACAAAAAGCGTTGAGTGAGGCATGCTCACTCAACGCTCTCAACGTTAAGCAAGCAGAAGTGGTTGAAAAATGAGCTAAGGCAAAAAGCGTTGAGTGAGGCTTGCTCACTCAATGTTATCAACGCCTATTGGCAGAAAGTTTGCTTAAGTATTTGGGCATTGAGTGAGGTTTGCTCACTCAATGCTGTCAACGCCTAAAGGCAAAAAAGTTGTCTAAGTGTTTTGGCGATGAGTGTAGCTTACTCACTCAACACCTAGATAGACAAAATTCTGTCTAAGTATTTTGGCGCTGAGTGAGGCATGCTCACTCAACGCTTATGCTTTTGATGCTTGATTTTTAGCAAAGTCCACAGATGGTGACGTCAGCAAGTCAACATTACTCAAATTGTTAGCGAGAAAGCTATAGTACAAGACAAAAGGCACCGTTAAGCTACTGTACGACAGTTGGCATTAAAATAAGGTTGTAGTTGGCATTAAATGTGTGGGGCCCACTGCTCAAAGAGTCGTTGGGACATAAGTGATAAAAGGAAAAGCTTCTATAGAGAAAGCCAAGCTTTTCAAAAAGCAGCCAAGGTGCTTCTTCTTTGCCGTCATTGTTACTGTGACTGAAGAACATGAAGCTCAAGTCAGCAAGACTAAAAGAAAGAAAAGTTAGTTGTTTGTCTTTATCATCGACTACAGCAAGATCAGAGCAGCTCTCTGAAGAGGAGAAAGAAAGTTAGTTGGTGTCATTTTCTATCTGCACCAACAAGGTCTTCACAGATCCAGCTTCTACTCTGAAGATCTTTTATAGGAGGCTGTGAAGAGGAAGTCAAAGCTAAATTACCTCAGCCCATGAAAGAAAGTGGAAGTAGAAATGTTGTATGCAAGTTGCTTCCAGCATAAGTCTCTTCATCCTTATTGTTGTGAAGTAGTTGAGTTGAGATTCCTTCAGCTCAGGTAGTAGCAAGTTTTGCTGCAGTCACTTCATAATTCCAGCAGGAAAAATCCCTGGTGCTGTGAAGAAGAAGTTAGAACTGAGTATATCTCAGTTCAAGTAAAGGTAGACTCATGAAATATATTCCCGGAGTCAAAGTTGGGTTGAGTCTATCTCAGTCAAGGTAGATTAACACAGATAAATTTCTTTTGTGTCCAATCAAGACTCACCAACCCACCTCCATCTTGTAGGATCCAACTAGTTCTGAGTTGTAGGGCCACTGGCCTGAGGTAGGAAAATATTGCCTGAGTTATAGGAGAGTAAAGCTCCTTGAGTTATAGGATCCTCTTGGATCTGAGTGGTAGGAGCAAGCTTGCTCTGAGGTAGGTTCCCTAGTGGATCTGTGGTAGGGTTGTCCTCCAAGCCTGATTATAGGGCCTTTGGCCTGAGGTTGGTGATCAGCTGATCACTAAGTTGTAGTCCCTTGTGGCTGAGTTGTAGTACTTGGAAGAGACTGAGAGATCCTGAGGGATCTGAGGTGTAAGCTCTTTGGAGTAGAGATTTGGAGAAGTGTCTAGTCCAACAAGATAGTTGGATAGGTGGAAGGGAAAGTGGATGTACCCTTGTTAGGGGAACCACTATAAATCTGTGTGTGCTTTTCTGTGTTGTTTTCTTTGTGCAGGTTGCATGTATTGAAAGTAAAATTAAATCAACTAATAAAACATACAACATAAGAAAAATAAAAGATAGTCACTAAGGACTAAGAAACCTATTCATCCGCCCTCTAGGTGATTTAGCTATCCTTGAAAACAAAGACTTTAAAGTGGTATCAGAGGGAGGTTACTCAAAAAGGACCTATCAGTCTGAGTTGACCTCTAAGTATAGCTTAAAAGGTTTTAACTTATGTGTTCTAAAGTAAACCATAAGGTGTGGAGATCAATGGAGCTCCAAGTCTGCAGAAAATACATGAACAACACTAGATTGTTGGCAGCTCTTGCAGAAGACAAAGTACATCCAGATACTACAACAAAGATCAGGCCCCCTGACACAGTCAGATAGTGACTCAGAGGTGGATGAAGCTGAGGATGGAGAATGCAGAGACTATGAGCTAACAACTGCACCAGAAAAAGAATCCTGTCAGGATCATCCTGGACAAAATGAGGTATATTCCTCATCTAGCTCATCCTCAGAGTCTAGATATGAATCCTTCTCAGACTCTGATACATCCTCATCAAGTGATGATGAGAGTCCTTTGTCAGAAGATTATATCAATCAATTGATTGAAAATCATGCTGCACTTCTGAAAGCTTTCAAGAAAAGCAAGATGTTTGTTAAGAAACAAGTAGAGGAAATTACCTCCCTACAACTAGCTGCTTCCCAGCAAGATGAGACTTCATCTTTTCTATATCTAAAAGAGAGGTAAGTAGCTCATCTGAAGATCATGGTAGATATCCATGTTGAGTCTATCAAATATAAGGACTCTATCATCAAGGATCTTGAAGAGAAACTTGAAAGGGAGAAGAGGGTTGTGGCCAATTTCTCTAAGATAGATTCTATCAAGAGAAAATCTGAATTTGAGTGGATTTCTAAAGTTATCCAATTTCAGAGGAGATGCCAAGCTCCCATCAAGCCTCAATCAACCTCTCACAAGGTAATTATCCCATCCAACAGGCATGACCAAGACTGTAAGTGTGGTCACTTGAGGTGTGGGAATCTTTCTTGTAAGGTTACAAAAGTACCTTACAATGGAAGAAGAGAGATCATGGGATTGAGTGCACTGAAGGCTCCCTGTGTAGAAGTCCAAAATGCCCAACTTGGACCTTTTGTATTTGGTGCCCTAGCCCCCTCATTCAAGGATATGACTATGGCCTATTTTAAAGTTCTTCCAGCAAAACTCAAACCAAAGGTAAGCCAGTCAGTGTGGCTACCTTGGTTATCCCTAAATCCATGAAGACAATGCCATCTGCAAAGAGGGTTGTTGCTAAGGATGTTCAAAGTAGGCCAAGTTCCTCTACTAGCAGACTCACTTTTGGTCAAGCTCTTGTTGAAAGAAACAAGGAGAAGGCCACGGTTCTCCCTAATGATCAGGCAATCGGAAGTGGCTTGCACACTTCAAGGTGTGTTCAGAAAACGAGATACAATATCCATGAATGTTGGTGCTGTGGCAAAGTGGGCCACTTTGCCATAGATTGTTTGCACAACCCTGTGTGCCAAAGGCAATGCTATGTCTTCTTGACAAGACTCCTATAGGTAGACATATGCATTCTCATGTTAATAGGAATCTAGGACCCAAGTCATATTGGATTCCTAAGGTAAGGTAATTTCTATTTTGCAGGATAGTCCAAGTGGTCATGCCCATATATAGTCCTTGTATAGAGTTGTACCAGACCTATGTACTGGTACAAGATGGGATGAATTAACTAGCATGCACAAGAAGCCCAACACATGTGCAATTATTGAGGGGGAGCTTGGAAAAGAAAGCCAAATGCATATCAATGGCTAAAGTTCAGAAGCATGGAAGCTGGTGTGCTCAGAGGCTGTGAATCCAGCATCAACTCCTAGTCCACTAAACAGAGATAAGTAGAATTCATCCTGTTTATGACTCTACTATATGTTCTCTCAATTGTAAGAGTTATGCTTATTAGAGATAAGTGAAAGACTTATTTCAAGAGCCTAGACACTTAGAGGATGGGGGGGGGGGTGAATAGGTTCTAATTTTCTTTTATAATTCAGACAATTAACTAGTATTAACACAACACATGAAATACAATCTACAGTCCAAAAATCACAGCACAGCAAACACCAGATTTATAGTGGTTCCCCAAGGTATGGGTACATCCACTTCCCCCCTTCGCCTATCCAATAGAGTACTGGATTCAACCCAACTTCCTTCCACTAGCTCAGATCCACAAATCTTACAACTCAGAACCAGATTGGTTCCTACAGCTCAGACTTATATAAGTCTTACCTCAGATTCTTCCCAAGAATCCTACCTCAGGCCTCAGCCCTACCTCAGCCTTTATTACCAGGCTTATAAATCAGACTATCACAAGTCCTACACCTCAGGCCCTCAGCCCTACCTCAGCTTTTATAATTATAGGCTTACAACTAAGATCTTACAAAATATCCTACAAGAAATTAATTGTTTAAGAGATACAAAGATATCACCAGATAGATCTCTCTATAGATGTGAGCTTCTTGATCAGTTCTTGAATAAACTGAATCTTCAGATTCAACCTAACTTAGCTGTTTCAAAGCTTCTTGATAGAACAAAATAAGGTTGAACTTTACTTGATGTAAAAGTTGATATCCTGTCAGCTCCTTCCTTGAATTCAGAATAAGATCTGAATCTTCTCTTGCATACTGCTCTGGATCTGCCTTCTTAAGGGTTTCCCCTTTTCATGTTGTCAGATTCTCTTTCCTGAAATAGCTTGATTACTTCCTTAGTTCTGTTATTGTTTTGGTTGTCAAGGATCAATCTGTAACGACCCCATCCGTTAAATGACGTATAGTAGAAGGTCCGGCCGGGGCCCCACACTATATGCCACAAACAGACGGTGAGGTCACAGGATAATACCAAACCATACACGAATCCTAACTCAGAGCATTCTAGCGGAAGCTTTAAGTTGTAATTTGAACTCTAACTAGGAATGTCCAATATATAAACCACCTTTATATATCTAGCCACGGAATGTACAACAAATACATAGAGTTTGGCCTTAAGGCCTTACAATTCCTCTTTCCACACCGTATGGTTTACAAACCTCGGCGCGCAGGCCGGCCATACATGAGTAAAAGAAAACAAGCAAAAACATTCGCTTAGCCTTCAAGGGCTAGCCGCAGCAGCAACAGTAACAGCAGTAGGGCTTCAGCCCTTCACTTACCACTTGGCTCTCCAGCACCTGCATAGGGACAATCCACCCAACCGGTGGCAAACAATGCAACGGTCAGCATTCAGCTGACCCAATTATAACAATCCTACCCCTTTCTCGGGGCATTAGCATTCTTTCCCTGCATAGCATGGCATCATCAATAGCAACTATGTGCGCGCAGGCACATTCAAGCCATCACAACCGTCGGCCACACGGCCCGACAGTCCGTGCACTCAGGGCACATTCTTGGTGTACCGGAATACCAGGGTCAACACCATCATCTACACGGTATTTGAGCATTCTAGTCTTTCCGGCGCGCGGGCCTAAGACTCTCATTAGGCGCTCCAACAAAACCTATAACCAGGCTTACAAGTCGGACGGACCTAACGCAGGTACGGATCAGCCACCCCCCGTTGCTCAAGTCGCCGTGCCACCTCGAATACGGAAGTATCCATGGCTATTTATAGGCGCGGGTCGGTTTCACATTTCCTGTTCGGTAATCTGCCTTTTCATCGAGTTGCAGCCCAACGGCTCAACCGCTCATAAAGTGGCAACGCACGACCACAAGAGTTGCATCCAACCCTCTTCATTTCCTGGACTTCATCCAGTACTTCCTGCTGCACCAAGCAACAGGTAGGCATAAGGCAATACAAGCCATAATCACGGAGCCTTCTCCGATATGCAAACAAGCATCACCAATCCAGACCATGTCCAGATGGGCTTCACACAGCATGCCTAGAGCCGTACTCCAATTCCGGCCTCTAACAAGGGGGACTTCACATATCTACCCCAAGGGACACCACAACCCACCGCACACTCGCGGGGAAGGATTTTCCCTATGCAATGCAGAAAAGAAGGACTTCACATGTCCAAGAAGGGAGATCGTTACCCTTGTCGATCTCTTGGGAGCCATCGCAAACTAGCCGGTGAGAAAGAACCGCAGCAGCTTTGCCTTCACAATGCCGGCTTCGGATCACGAATCGGACCATGGGAACTCTGCCGGTGGCTTGATCTCCTCCTCCTTCTTCTTCCTCCTCTCTCTTTCTCTCTTCCTTAATCAAATGAAGAATGAATTCTTCCTCAGCCTCTACTGATTAAATCCAGCCAGGAATCACCTGAGCCCTTGGATCCAAAGAGAGAAATCTGAACGGCCACGATTTTCCCAAAAACTCACTTTTTTGGCTGACACGGCCTGTGACACGCCCGTGTCACAGGCCGTGTACCCTTAAGCGGCACACGCGGTATTCGTACTGACTGAACTTTACCAGAACACGGGCATCGACACGCCCGTGTCGAACCTGACACGCCCGTGTCATTCCTGAGACACGCCCGTGTCACCCCTGCCTTATCGAGCTGCAAGCAGTACACGGGTAGGCACACGGCATCGGACACGCCCGTGTCCAACCTGACCCGCCCGTGTTCAAGGCTTGGTTCTAGGCCGTGTAACCTTCTGACTCAAAACGCATTTTATTTGAGTGACACGCCCTGGGACACGCCCGTGTCCCAGGCCGTGTACCCCCGACACGCCCTGGGACGCGCCCGTGTCCCAGGCCGTGTAAAATGACCTGCACCTCAAAACCATTTTTGAGTCTTTTTGGGGTGTTACAATCCTCCCCCCTTAACAAAATTTCGTCCCGAAATTTGCACGGTAAGGAAACAAGAACCAACAATGCTATAACTTGATAACTCTGTTATAACAAAAAGTACACGGTCTACAGTTTATACAAACAGTTCGGGAAATTCAGCTCGCATGGTCTGCTCTCGCTCCCATGTTAGCTCTTCACGGCCACAATTGTCCCATCAGACCTTGACCATCCCGATCACTTTGTTCCGCAACTGTTTCTCGGCTCGATCCTCGATCCGAATGGGTCTAACCCTCGTCGTTAGCCCATACTCGACCGGTACCCGATCATTCTCCACTACTTGAGCTGGATCCTTCACCGCCTTACGAAGGACTGAGATGTGAAATACATCATGTAATCCACCCAAGTCTGCTGAAAGTGCTAGTCGATAAGCAGCTTCCCCAACTCGCTCCACCACCTCAAATGGACCAAGATACCTCGGACTTAGCTTTTTCAAACGCCGAATCCTGGACACGCCTTTGAAGGGTTTGATCTTCAAATATACCCAATCACCCACCACGAACTCCACGTTCCGGTGTTTGGCATTGTAGTACTTTGCTTGACGATCTTGGGCTATCAATAGCCTCTCCCGAATAGAGCGTATGAGCGAGGTAGCTTCTTCGACTTCCTTTTTCCCACTCAGCTTAGACTCGCCTGCTTCTGCCCAAGCTAACGGTGTACGGCATTTCCGACCATATAAAGCCTCAAATGGTGCCATACCAATACTCGCTTGGTAGCTATTATTATAGGCAAATTCGACAAGAAATATATAATCTTCCCATCTCTTACCAAAGTCTAGGGCGCACATGCGGAGCATGTCCTCCATCGTCCTGTTGGTTCGTTCAGTCTGGCCATCCGTTTGGGGATGAAAGGCCGTACTAAACGCTAACTTTGTACCCAACATTTGATGAACGAGCCGCTAATCATTCGATGTGAACCGCCCATCACGGTCACTGACGATGCTCCGAGGAACACCGTGCAGTCGAATAACCTGCTCCACATAAAGCTTGGCCAAGGTTTCCACTGAATCGTCTCTTCTGTTTGGAAGGAAGTGCGCCACTTTTGTCAACCGGTCCACAATCACCCAGATTGAATCATGACCGCGTTGAGATCTCGGCAACCCGTGCACGAAATCCATCGAAATGTCATCGAACTTCCACTCCGGAATAGGTAACGACTTCAGGAAACCGCCAGGCTTCTGGCATTCTGCTTTCACCAACGCACAGGTATTGCATTCAGCCACATAACGTGCTACATCTTTCTTTAGTCCGGGCCACCAGAACAGCTTTTTCAAATCTCTGTACATCTTTGTGCTCCCTGGGTGAACTGAGTACTTTGCAAAGTGAGCTTCGTACATCAACTCTTCCCTCAATTTACCCATACTCGGGACGCACACTCGACCATTTCTTCGTAACAAACCGTTATCCCAAGAGAATTGGTCATCCGGCCCATCTTTTGCATAGCGCTGGAGACTTTCATCAAGCTCCGTTGCTCGCCGAACTCTGTCCGTAAGGTCATATTGCACCTCCGTCCAGTTCAAGCATGCATCAGTCGACGAACCCTTGTCAACACAAGATATCTCCAACGCTTTCAATTCCTGGATTAACTGCTGATCATGCCTCTGCAACCATCTTGCCCTTACCGGAGTCTTCCGACTCAAAGCATCAGCGACCACATTTCCCTTCCCGGGAGTATAGTGAATCTCGAAGGTGTAGTCCCCAAGGAACTCCATCCATCTTCGTTGTCGCATATTCAGATCTTTCTGATCCAACAAATACTTTAGGCTTTTGTGATCTGTATAGATGTCCACTTTAACGCCATAAAGGTAGTGCCGCCACAACTTGAGCGCAAAGATTACCGCCGCCAACTCCAAATCATGGATGGGGTAATTCCGCTCATGCACTTTCAACTGGCGCGAGCCATAAGCAATCACTTTACCAAACTGCAGAAGAACGCAGCCTAAGCCGCTCCCGGAAGCATCACTATAGATCTCATACCCATCGGTACCACATGGCGATGTCAACACAGGCGCCGTGGTCAAACGACTCTTCAAGTCTTCAAAAGCTCGCGCGCACTCCGGCGTCCAAATGAACTTTTGATCTTTTCTCGTCAGCGTGGTCAGAGGTAAAGCAATCCGTGAGAAGTTTTTCACAAACCGTCTATAGTAGCCCGCAAGTCCAAGGAAGCTCCTGACATCGGCCACTGAAGACATCACTGGCCAATCTCGAATGGCACTTATCTTCAACGGATCCACCGCGATACCTTCTCCACTTACCACATGGCCTAAAAAGGCTACTGAAGAGAGCCAGAACTCACACTTTGAGAACTTGGCATAAAGCTTATTCCTCCGCAGGGTATGCAAGACCAACCGCAAATGGTTTGCATGATCCTCTTCCGACTAAGAGTATACTAAGATGTCATCGATAAACACAATCACGAACAAATCCAAGTACTCTCGGAACATTCGATGCATTAGGTCCATAAATACCGAAGGCGCATTACATAGGCCAAATGGCATTACCGTGAACTCATAATGACCGTAGCGTGTTTCAAACGCCGTCTTGGGAATGTCACCTTCCCGAATTCTCAGCTGATAATATCCCGATTTCAAATCCAACTTGGAATAGACCGTTGATCCTGCCAGCTGATCAAATAGGTCATCAATCCGTGGGATCGGATATTTGTTTTTCTCCGTCAGCTTATTCAATTCGCGGTAGTCAATACATAACCGTAAACTACCGTCTTTCTTTTTTACAAATATGGGCGTATGTATCCCTGCTCCAACAACTCTTGCAATTGGACTTTCAACTCAGCCATCTCTTTTGGCGCGACACGATATGGAGAGCGGGCCACAGGTTTCGCACCTGGCACCAACTCAATAGAGAAGTCAATCTCCTGCTGGGGTGGTAACCCAGGAAGATCTTTAGGAAACACATCGGCAAACTCTGACACAACCAGTACTTCACCGACATTGGCCTTTGGTTCAACAGCCTGAATTAGCGTGAAGAATAACTCCGCGCCCTTCCGAACAACATTGACGACTTGGAGTGCAGACAACAGGGTCCCGCCAACTCCTCGCATACCAGCGAACTTCGTCACCAGTCCGGTATTCTGGCCCAGTGTAATCTCCTTGGAGTTGCAATCAATAAAGGCACGCTGCTCCGAGAGCCAGTCCATACCAAAGATCACATCAAACTCCGACAACGGTAGCACGCCTGCACTCAAACCGAAATCCCGACTTCCTATTTGCACATCCACATCGCAAGCCCTATCCGCAAGCATCACACAGCCATTCGGCAATAGCACCCTTGTACTATCCACCGTCACATGACTCGGTACCCCAATGCGAGATACGAAATCCTCAGACAGAAAAGAATGCGAAGCACCCGTATCAAACAGGGCTCTCGCCAGATTATTCCGAATCAGGACAAAGCCTGCAGCACACACATCATGCACAAGCTATACATAACCAAAAACAATAGCACTTAAGCAAGTAAGCTATAATCAACTCATACCTGTGACGACGTCACTTTGCTTAATCGCTTCCTGTTGGCCAAGCTGATAGATTCGGGGCTGTGCCTGGGACGCAGAGGAATCAACCACCGCTTTGCCCTTCTCAGCATAAGACGCACCCGTCTTCTTTTCCCCTTTGGGCTGAACAACCCGACAGTCACGAGCTATGCCCCACCCGGCCACAGTTATAGCATGTACGAGAATCTGGCCTTGATGTCGCCCCCGACACAACGGTCGTAGTCACTTGCCCAGACGGCTTGGACCTCTTGCCCTCTTTCTTCTGGTAAAACGATTTGCTCGGGCGAGGTGCTTGAACCTCTGGCTTTGACACAACCAAGCCCTTGTTCCCTTGCACCCGCCACATGTCCTTCTCCAACGCACACACAGTATCAACCAACGCCTGAAACCCTTGGTTCACTAAACTCGAAAGCAGGAACCTCAACTCATCCCGCAATCCTTCATAGAACCGATTCGTTTTCCTTTGGTCATCCGCGAAGATTGTTCCCGCATACCGTCCCAACCTGGTAAACTCATGCAAGTAGATATCCACGCTATCTTCCCCTTGCTTTAACCGTTGGAACTCATTTTCCATAGCAATGCGTTGCGCCGCTGGGACATGTTTTGCCAGAAATATTCGAGAGAACTCCTCAATCGATACTTGCGTTAATTGCCTGCCAGCCAAATGGTGTACCTCAACCTCATCCCACCACAACCGCGCCTCTCCTTCAAGCATGAAGGTGGCCAAGGTGACCTTTAGAGTTTCCTCTGCCCTGATCGCTGCTATTATCCGCTTGACACACGATAACCAATCTTCTGCCTGCGTTGGGGATCCCATTCCCGTAAACGTAGGCGGACTGAAGCTCATGAATTGCTTCAACTGTTGGTCAGTTGCTCGTGGATCTACAGCCTCAACCGGCTCGGGTCGTACAACAACACGAACTGGTTCTACTGCCGGCTGCGCTTGCCTGGTCGGCTGAATCATGGCAAATAGAGCCTCAGCAACTAAGCGAACAGTTTCCGCAGATGGAGGAGGTGTTGGCACCTCAGCTGGTGCCGCACTCTCATCAGAGCGGTGGGGCTCAGACTGCCCAGCACCACTACGCGTCACCTATAGGTGGACAAGACACACAATAGCGAACGTATGCAAGCAAAACAACAAAAAAAGGAACGCGCAGATTCCTCAAACAAGATTTTGTACATTCCTTAGTGGACATTCCAGAGTTCATTAGCGTTACAGCAGGGCGCATAAACACGCGCTCGCCACCCCATAAAAGAATTCGTCCACGAATTCGAGAGAGGAAGACCGAACGAAGCTGATACCAAAATGTAACGACCCCATCCGTTAAATGACGTATAGTAGAAGGTCCGGCTGGGGCCCCACACTATATGCCACAAACAGACGGTGAGGTCACAGGATAATACCAAACCATACATGAATCCTAACTCAGAGCATTCTAGCGGAAGCTTTAAGTTGTAATTTGAACTCTAACCAGGAATGTCCAATATATAAACCACCTTTATATATCTAGCCACAGAATGTATAACAAATACATAGAGTTTGGCCTTAAGGCCTTACAGTTCCTCTTTCCACACCGTATGGTTTACAAACCTCGGCGCGCAGGCCGACCATACATGAGTAAAAGAAAACAAGCAAAAACATTCGCTTAGCCTTCAAGGGCTAGCCGCAGCAGCAGCAGCAAAAGCAGTAGGGCTTCAGCCCTTCACTTACCACTTGGCTCTCCAGCACCTGCATAGGGACAATCCACCCAACCGGTGGCAAACAATGCAACGGTCAGCATTCAGCTGACCCAATTATAACAATCCTACCCCTTTCTCGGGGCATTAGCATTCTTTCCCTGCATAACATGGCATCATCAATATCAACTATGTGCGCGCAGGCACATTCAAGCCATCACAACCGTCGGCCACATGGCCCGACAGTCCGTGCACTCAGGGCACATTCTTGGTGTACCGGAATACCAGGGTCAACACCACCGTCTACACGGTATTTGAGCATTCTAGTCTTTCCGGCGCGCGGGCCTAAGACTCTCATTAGGCGCTCTAACAAAACCTATAACCAGGCTTCCAAGTCGGACGGACCTAACACAGGTACGGATCAGCCACCCCCCGTTGCTCAAGTCGCCGTGCCACCTCGAATACGGAAGTATCCATGGCTATTTATAGGCGCGGGTCGGTTTCACCTTTCCTGTTCGGCAATCTGCCTTTTCATCGAGTTGCAGCCCAACGGCTCAACCGCTCATAAAGTGGCAACGCACGGCCACAAGAGTTGCATCCAACCCTCTTCATTTCCTGGACTTCATCCAGTACTTCCTGCTGCACCAAGCAACAGGTAGGCACAAGGCAACACAAGCCATAATCACGGAGCCTTCTCTGATATGCAAACAAGCATCACCAATCTAGACCATGTCCAGATAGGCTTCACACAGCATGCCTAGAGCCGTACTCCAATTCCGGCCTTTAACAAGAGGGACTTCACATATCTACCCCAAGGGACACCACAACCCACCGCACACTCGCGGGGAAGGGTTTTCCTTATGCAATGCAGAAAAGAAGGACTTCACATGTCCAAGAAGGGAGATCGTTACCCTTGTCGATCTCTTGGGAGCCATCGCAAACTAGCCGGTGAGAAAGAACCGCAGCAGCTTTGCCTTCACAACGCCGGCTTCGGATCACGAATCGGACCACGGGAACTCTGCCGGTGGCTTGATCTCCTCCTCCTTCTTCTTCCTCCTCTCTCTTTCTCTCTTCCTTAATCAAATGAAGAATGAATTCTTCCTCAGCCTCTACTGATTAAATCCAGCCAGGAATCACCTGAGCCCTTGGATCCAAAGAGAGAAATCTGAACGGCCACGATTTGCCCAAAAACTCACTTTTTTGGCTGACACGGCCTGTGACACGCCCGTGTCACAGGCCGTGTACCCTTAAGCGGCACACGCGGTATTCGTACCGACTGAACTTTACCAGAACACGGGCATCGACACGCCCGTGTCGAACCTGACACGCCCGTGTCATTCCTGAGACATGCCCGTGTCACCCCTGCCTCATTGAGCTGCAAGCAGTACACGGGTAGGCACACGACATCGGACACGCCCGTGTCCAACCTGACCCGCCCGTGTTCAAGGCTTGGTTCTAGGCCGTGTAACCTTCTGACTCAAAACGCATTTTATTTGAGTGATACGCCCTGGGACACGCCCGTGTCCCAGGCCGTGTACCCCCGACACGCCCTGGGACACGCCCTGGGACACGCCCGTGTCCCAGGCCGTGTAAAATGACCTGCACCTCAAAACCATTTTTGAGTCTTTTTGGCAATCCCTTATATAGAGTTTCCTCATGATGACCGGATATCCGGTTTGTAACAACCTTCTGACAGTTCTGACAAAGGTGTCAAACCTGTTGGTTATGATAGCTGTCGAGTCACCAGTCATGACAACTGATTCCTTAAAGACTTAACAACTCAGCTTAACCACTCAGCAAACTGCTTCACATGTGTCGACACAAATAGACTAAGTGTCGACACAAGTCTTTATGATGTCGACATAACACTCCATGTATTGACATAGTCATTCTTCAGCTACTCGACACAGCTTTTGTTTGTATGTGTCGACACAAGTCTTGTGTGTCGACACAACTGCTCCTGGTCTTGACATAACTGATGTTGACAGATGACGTTGAGTGTATGTCCAACTATCATTGAGTGTGTGTCGAGACGTCATTGAGTGTGTGTTGACACAAGTCCTGTGTGTCGACACAAGCCTTCAGGTTCAGTATAGCTATTGCTGTTAGATGGCGTTGAGTGTCATCCAGATATCGTTGAGTGTGTGTCGACACAAGTCCTGTGTGTCGACACAACTGCTTCTAGTCTTGACTTAGTTGTTGACAAATGGCATTGAGTGTGTGTCGACACAAGTCTTGTGTGTCGACACAAACCTTCTTCAGGTGTCGACACAATTCCTGAGTGCCGACATATGCCTTTTTCTGATGTCGACATAACTCCTGGGTGTCGACACAACTGCTGCTTTAGGTTTCGACACAATTCTTGCCTTAGGTGTCGACACAATTCTGGGTGTCGACACAACTTCTTCTTTTGGTGTCGACACAATGCCTGTGTGTCAACACAGGCCTTGCTTCTAGTGTTGACACAACTTCTAGGTGTCGACACAATTCTTCATAAGTGTCGACACTTGTACTTAGAAAAATTTCTTGCAAACCTTACACCTGCACAATGAAACTCAAACATCTATCAAATACAAATTGATGTATATCATTGAGTAAGATGCGGCTTCTCCAAATCTGGTACATATTTTTCAGTGTACCCAACAATCTCCCCCTATTTGGAGAAGTCATAACCCTTAGTCAAAGATATACATCACTCATAATAAAGCACATAAAAATAGATGTACATGCATTTCAGTGCAGGATAACATATAAACAATGTAAACAACTAAAATTAATAGTGAAGCTGATTTTATTTATTAATCAGAAAATTCTGGGTTTACATGTTTTTTTAGAACAAAAGCAAAAAGTTACATTATTCTACACATAAGCCTATCTATCCTATGATCGACTAGGCTCCTTGATCATAATGTCTTTTCTAGATTTTATCTTTGCCTACATAGTGGGTTCTGTATCATCAGCAGGTTTCTTCCCTTTGAGATCCTTCTTCTTCAGTTCTTCAGCCTTTATCCTTTGCCTTTCAAAATAGTGAAAAGGCTTGGGGAAGTACCTGCTAGGCTCCAGAGCATTAACAGTTAACTTCCCAGCTTTTGCACTTCTTCTGTACTGAAGAATGGCTTCTTGTCTAGCTTGATACTTATTCCATTATTGCTCAGAATACCATTTACCCCTATCATATGTCTTATCCTTTACAGCCTTCCAGGCAGTCAAAATAATATTCCTAGAAGTGGGGCTCCATTGCTCAAAAATTTGGCTTCAACTCAGCCTATTCTCTGAACCTTTTCTTTGATAGCTGTGCTTCCTTCTGAGCTTCCTTGGCAGCCTCTGACATGTCTACTTTTTCAATAATCACATTTTGTGCCTCCTGTGGAGGGCTGTACATTTTCTGCACTTCTTGTTGAACCATGCCAAAGTCAGCAGGAGGGTAAATAACCTGTGCAACTTCAGGCTGATCTCCTTCAATATTTACAGGTTGAACTCCAGACTCAGCAACATTGTCATCATCACACAAAGGAGGAAAGCCAAGTGTAGCTCTGATGGAATTAGAGATCCATTTTGCATGATCAGAGCTAGCTTTGACTAACAACCTCTTCCCCTTTATGACTTCTCTTGTGATATGATCTCTCAGATCTGTCTTTTGAAATCTTATCTGATCAGCCAGATATTCTGTACCTTCTTGATAGTAAGCTTTGAACTTAGTTAGGTAATCAGAAATAGTCTTTTGAGAGGCTCCAATAGCTATGTGGACAACAGCTAGATCTTCTTGTAGTTGTTTTGATATTTCAGTTTTCAATTCTGTTGAAATACTTCCCAGTTTCTTGATGATTTCTTCATGGGGGTCTTTGAGGTTTTCATTGGACCTGAATTGATTTTCCAAATCATATCCTTTCTTGGTGGCAATGTCCTCAACCTCAGTCTTCAACAGCTATTGTTGCTCAGCCAAATATACTACAACATTGCCTCCCTTATGGAAGCAATCTGTCATTTCTTTTTTTATGCAGATTTACTTCAAATCTGATTGATTTTATGTTCCGAGCCAGTTGAAATTGCAGTTCCTTATTAGACTCATCCACATACTTCTCTAAAGACTGTCTTTGTTCATCCAATTTTACTTGCATTTGGACCAGTAATGAACTGAAGTCCATGCTTGGAGCAGGTGGTGGTGTGACTGTTTGCAAGGTTTTCTTGTAGCCTGTGCTCTTTTTCTTGATTTCAACCATTTTTCTCTTCTTAGCCATAGTGGCTTCCTCATCATCAGAGGGTTGTGATGAGCTTTCTATATCAACTATTTCTTTATTAGATGGTTCATTCAGTAGCTCGTCCCACTCAATTCTTGGCAGATCCTTTTCTACCTGTGATTGCTCCCCCTCAGTCCTTACAGCTGGTAAATCAGGAAATAGCTCTTTCATTGTTACCTCTTATTGTATCTGTACATGACAAATAAGGTTAGGTTGGAAAACAAAAGGTTCTCCCTAGACATTCATATTTTTGTCCAGGGCCAGTTCTATAAAGGAGATACTTACTTGCTCATTCTGAGCTGTATCTTTTATCTACACATCTTGTGCATCCTTCTCAGCAATGTCCAGTGCTTCTTTCTTTATATCTGATACAATATCTATTACTGTATCAGATGTATACTCACT
Source organism: Platanthera zijinensis (assembly GCA_039513925.1). Lineage (NCBI taxonomy): Eukaryota > Viridiplantae > Streptophyta > Magnoliopsida > Asparagales > Orchidaceae > Platanthera > Platanthera zijinensis. The sequence goes on from CM077082.1 coordinate 197,633,282, forward strand.
CCCTAGAGTAGCAGCATCAATTCCTTCCCCTTGAGCAGGTAGCTCAGAAAGTATAGTATCTTGTGCTGTTGGTTCAGGAGTTTCTCCCCCTAGAGTGGAGACTACCTGTTGCTCTGGGAGCACACTACTCTCTACTTGATCTTGAGAATCTTTTTGTGGCCTGTCTTTATCTGAACTGAAGACCACTTCTTCTTCAGAATCACTAGAGAATTCTGCTTGCTGAACAACTTCCTTCTTCTTCTTTTCTTTCTTGGTCTGTTTTTGTGGAGTAAAAACCTCCTTGGTTAATACTCTATCCCACCTGGACAGAATTCTGGTATAGCTGAAGCTAGACATAAGCTTAGAATCCCTTCCAGATTTGGTTTCTTTATTCCTTCTTATATTTTGTCAAAGACTATTGATGCCCAGTCTGTTTTTACAGTGAAGATGACCCTTGTCATTAGATTGAACATGGAGACTGAAACTCTGCCATGTACACCAGTCTTACACAGAATTATCTTGCATATGATTTCAAACAGGAACTTCCCTTGAGAGTTCATCCCTTTCCTGGTAATGGATGATCCAACTTTGATATTAGGGCTTAGCCCACACCAGCTTAATACATCTTTTGTCATTGATGGAATGATGTCATCGTCATCCTTAACATTAGGAAGTTGGAGTGATTTTCTAATCGTCTTCTATGTAAATTTCACTCGGGAATCTTGTACTGTGGATTGGATCTTCTTCCCGTCTATGTCCACAGTGGCTGATGAATATAATTCAATGACTTCCTTCTTCCAAATCTTAGTCGGTTCTGAGACCAAGAATTCCAAACCATTCTCTGAAATTAGGGTAATTACACCCTGGATTTTTGGAGACGCTATCGTGAATCCACCACGAACCAGCTCATAGCCTTCGTTCACCTTGTCTTCCTTGATGGGCGCCATTGATGAAAGGGAGGGAGAGAGAAGAGAAGAGAATATCGAAGTCGACACAAGGTCTAGAGTCGAGAAATCTGAAAGCGTAGTCGATAAGATTTCTGCTTCACCTATTTATTGTCTAGGTGTAAAGGGGAGTTCAAAAGACGCTCCTTATTAATAATACTAGGTATCGACAACACTTATATGTGTTGACAGAAAAGATCTAGGTCTCGACACTACTTAGGTTTAGTCGACACATCTATGTGTCGACATACTTATGTTAGTGTCGATATAGACTGGTCATGTCTCGACACAGAGTGTCGACTTTGATTTTTGTGTGTTGACACAAAAATCAGTTTACTTAAAGTCTCGACATAGTTGTGTCGACACCTATTCTTCTGTCGACACAGATACTGTGTCTGTGTCGACACATCCTTTTCCTTTGTTGACACAACATACTGAGTGTGTCGACACAATTTGTTTGTGTCGACACAACCATTGTACTTGAATTTCCTGAGAATTATTGTGCTTACATAATCCACTTAGGAATGCTTGTGCTGACCTACTCTAGGTTCAACATACCTAATTCAATTTTAAAATGATTGAATTTAGTATCATCCAGAGGTTTTGTAAAAATATCAGCTATTTGACTATTTGTGTTTACAAATTCTAGATTAATATCTTCCTTCTCCACATGTTCTCTTATAAAATGAAACTTAATTTCTATATGCTTGGTTCTACTGTGAGATACATGATTCTTAGCAATAGAAATAACACATGTAGAATCACAAAACAATGGAATTCTACTTACCTTGATGTCATAATCTTCAAGTTGGTGCTTTATCCACAATAATTGTGCACAGCAACTGCCTGCAGCTACATATTCCTACTCAGTTGTTGATATAGCTACACTAGTCCGCTTCTTGCTGCACCATGACACCAGCCTTCCACCTAGGAATTGATAGGTTTCTGTAGTACTCTTCATGTCTTCTTTGCATCCTACAAAGTCTACATCTGAGAAGCCTGTTAGTAATAAATCTCAATTCTTAGGGTACCAAAGACCTAGATTAGGTGTGCCCTTAAGATATCTCAAAATTCTTTTAACTGTAGTATAATGAGATTCTTTTGGGCAAGCTTGGTACCTAGCACAGACACATGTAACATACATGATGTCAGGTCTACTAGCAGTCAAGTAGAGTAGGGAGCCAATTATCCCTCTATACAAAGACTCATAAATAGGTTTCCCTGTCTCATCTTTGTCTATAGGCATACTTGTTCCCATTGGAGTTTTCATGGTAGAGGTTGAGTCCATTCCATATTTCTTAATCAACTCTTTGGTGAACTTAGACTGGGATATGAACAATCCATCATCAGTCTGTCTTACTTGAAGTCCCAAGAAGAACTTCAGCTCACCCATACTGCTCATCTCAAACTTCCCTTGCATAAGTTTGGCAAACTTTCTACAAAGGTTGTTTTTAGTAGATCCAAAGATAATGTCATCAACATATATCTGAACTAGGATTATATTGCCTTTAGATTCCCTAAAGAATAGAGTTTTGTCTATCTTTCCTCTAGAGAATTTATTCTCAATAAGAAAAGTAGACAAAGTTTCATACCAAGCCCTAGGGGCTTGTTTCAAACCATATAAAGCTTTCCTAAGCCTATATACATAATTAGGATAATGAGAATCTACAAAACCTGATGGTTGTTCAACATAGACTTCCTCTTTTAAGTCACCATTCAGAAATGTTGACTTTACATCCATCTGATATACCTTGAACCCTTGATAGGCAGCATAGGCCAAGAACATCCTTATAGCCTCTAGCCTTGCTACTGGGGCAAAGGTTTGATCAAATTCAATCCCTTCCTCTTTCCTGTAGCCTTTTGCTACCAACCTGGCCTTGTTCTTAATCATAGTGCCATTCTCATCAAGTTTGTTTATGTAGATCCACTTAGTTCCTATAATGTTATGATCCTTTGGTTTAGGAACCATTTCCCAGACTTTACACCTTCTGAATTGATTCAGCTGTTCTTTCATAGCATCAATCCAGTTTGTGTTTTGCATGGCTTCTTCAAACTTCCTTGGTTCTATCTGTGATAAGAAACTTGAACATAAAACTGTGTTCATGTTCTTGCTCCTTATTAGAGCACCTTGACTTGCATCACCAATGATTTGGTGAGCTGGATGTTCCTTCAGGTGTCTTCTAGCTGGAGGAAACCTGTCAACCTCATGGTCTTCTTCATTTTCCTCAACCTGATGCTCCTCATTGTCTTCATCATCCAGTGAGTCTTGTTCTCCCCCTAGACAACATGCATCTTTTTCTTCATCCATCCTAGCAATAGCTTCATCATTGATGGTCAGCTTGTCCAGACTGTCTGTTAGACCTGTAGAACTAACTGAAGAACTAGACAATTCACTGTTAATTAATTTAAACTCATCAAATACAACATGGACTGATTCTTCTACAACTTGTGTAGTCAAGTTGTAGATCCTGTATGCCCTACTATTATTGCTGTACCCAATAAATATCCCTTCTAGTGATTTGGATGCAAACTTTGTTTGGTAGTGCTTACCATTAACTAGAACATAACACTTGCTACCAAAGATTCTGAAGTAGGAAATGTTTGGTTTTCTACCTTTCAAAATCTGATAGGGAGTCATCTTATGTTTCTTATTGATAGAGGCTCTATTGAGTACATGACATACAGTATTTACTGCCTCTGCCTAGAAGTATTCAGGGAGAGTAGTGTCACTAAGTAGTGTTCTACTTGCCTCAATTAGAGTCATATTCATCCTTTCAGCAACACCATTTTGCTGGGGTGTTCTAGGTGAGGAGAACTCCTGATGGATCCCTAGTTCTTCACAGAACTTTGTCATACATTCAGACTGAAATTCAGTTCCATGGTTACTTTTGATTTTGACAACTGAATTATTAAATTCATTCTGAATTTGTCTAATAAAGGTCTGAAAAACAGTAGGAGTTTTAGATTTCTTCCTCAAGAAGAAAACCCATGAGAATCTAGAATAGTCATCTATAATAACAAATGTGTATACTTTCCTACCAAGACTATGAACTAGCATAGGACCAAACAAATCCATATGCAAGAGATATAAACATCTCATTGAATCTTTGGTATCTAGTGTATAGAAAGAGGACTTAGTCTGTTTGTCCTTTTGGTAATCTGAACACACTCCCTCTTTAATGCACTTGACTTGAGGACCATTCCTCACTAATCCCATGCTAAACAGCTGTCCAATAGACTTATAGTTCAGATGAGCTAGCATCTTGTGCCATTTGACACATAGTGAAGCTTTCTCACCGACAACTAGGTAAATGGGTGAGTTGTTAAACTCACAATCTAGGTTAAGACAATATATATTCCCTTTCCTAGTGACAGTCAAAATGATCTCTTGTTCACTTGACCTCCTTATTTGGCACTCCCCTTTGAGGAAAAAAGATGACATAACATAGATCACTAAGTTGACTTATGCTAATCAGGTTATGTTTTAGACCCGTCACATAAGCCACTTTAGTGATGGTAATTGAATCACTAGAAATGTTACCAAATCCTTTGATGATTTCTTTTTCTGATCCACCAAAGATGACGTTGGGTCCATTCTCTATGTGTACATAGTCCCTCAACATTCTTCTTGTTCCAGTCATGTGTCTGGAACATCCACTATCCAAGTACCATATAGGGATATGACCACTAGGATTCACCTGCATCAAATAAGGAATCACTCATCCTTATAACCCAAATTAGTTTTGGGTCCTAGGTTCTTGTTAGTTTGAAAATTATCATGTTTACCTACAGCTTTTCTGATAGGTAAACTATTCTTGGTTTTAACACTTGTGTTGAACCAGCAATCCATTGCAAAGTGGCCTACCTTGCCACAACACCAACACTCAAATCTGGTGTACCTTTTCTTAGGTACAGACTTCACAACCTTGTTGCCAGCAGTTCTTTTGAGTGTAGGTGCTGGAGCAGCAAACCCCAAGAATTCCTTTTGAACCTGATGGGCTTGCCTATAGAGTGGCCTATTGACATTTGCACACTTGCCAATATGATCTCCATACTCACAGTGACCATGAGTAATTTCATGATCATACCTGTTTGTAGGTTGCATCACCTTCCTAAAGAAAATAGGGGGCTTAGAGGCTAGTGGATGAATTGGGGCCTTACCTTTTCCATGTGAATTTGTGGCCCTTGTTCTTCCCTTAAAGCCTAGACCAGTCTTACCTTTTTGAGAAATGAAGTTGTCTATTAAAGGCAAGACTGATTTTGGCTTAGAGAATTTAGCCACTAACTCTTTTTCTTTCTGAAGTCTTGCCTCCAGATTCTTGATATGATTTTCCTTGAAAGAGATTGTGCCCATCTGAATGATAGTTATGTTCTTCAGTTTGGCAACCTCATTCAGTTTTAAATCAATTAGCTTGGCTGATTCTGATGCTGCCTGCTTAAGAGATTCAATCTCTTTGGCTTGCTCCTTGACAAGAAGCTTGCTTCTCTTTAGAGATTGCAATAACCCACCATACTCATCAATGAGTTGGTGTATATCCCCTTCAGACTCAGAACCATCCACATCTCTTGATGCAGATGCTTCTGATTCTGATCCAGTAAAATAATCACACTCTAAGGGAGAATTGTATACTTTGCTTGGACCAGGCTGATCCTAGCACTGATCATTTTCTAACAGAGTCATCAGCCCTCTACAACAATGGTCTTCCACTCCATTTACGGAGTTCAACATTTGTAGGAATTCTAGTTCCCTAGAATCCTCTTCTTTTGAGAACAACCCAACATATGCTTCTACATCATCTTCTTCTCCTGATCTAGAAGATGAGTCTGTCCAACTCTTCTATTTCTGAGCAACAAAAGATTTCTCCTTCTTGCCCTCCAGTTGATGCTTCTTCTTGTCCTTAGATTCAGTCCTCTTATCTGGATAGTCAGCTATGACATGTCCTGGCTTATTGCAACAATAGCAAACAATCTTAGAATTAGTTTGTTTACTAGGTTTTGAGGCATACCTGTCCTCCTTGGGAGTCTTCTTTTTCTTGTAATACTCATCCTTGGAAAATGATGATGATGGTCTGGATCTCCACTTCTTATTTTTCATGGACCTTTGGAACTGCCTTGTAAAGGCAACAAAGTCCTCATCAGAGGTGTGGCTATCTGATGTGTTGTTGTCAGGAATTCCTTCTTCTGCCTCAGCACTCCTTCTGGGTGGAGAAGGAGATTTTCTCCTGCCCTTTCTTGTGCCTTCAGCCTTGAAGGCAACTGACTTATCCTTATACTAAGACCTGCTGCTCTTCTCTTCCTCCTTTCTGGCAGTGAGCTGCATTTTATATGATAGCAGTTTTCCAAATAGTATGGGAGGAGGTATATCGGCAAGCTTGGCCACCTCTCTGATGGCACAAATCTTTGTGTCGCAGTCCTTTGTCAGAGACCCGAGAAACTTGTCATTCAGTTTATATGTGCTGAAGACTCTTCCATAGGTCATCAGCTCATTAACTATCCTGAAGAACTTTTTGTAACATTCAGCTATGTGTTAGTCTTGGCTTGTCTAAAGCTCTCATATTCTTGATTCAGCATAGATTTTCTGTCCTCTCTGACTTCTTTAGTTCCCTCCATGTAGACAATCAGGGTGTCCTATATTTCCTTGGAGGTTTTACAATGCACCAGATTCTGAAATGTGGCATCATCTATAACACTTACAATAATATTCTGCGCTCTTTTGTCTAGTGTTGCTAGAATGATCTCATCCTTTGTAATTTCAGAATAGTTCTTAGGGGTTCTAACATTTTCATCTAGAGCCGATACCTTCATTGGAATTAAGGGTCCTTCTTGTACAGTAATGTAGATTCTTGGATCAGAAGCTTCAATAAATAATCTGACCCTTTCCTTCCAAATGCCAAAGCATTCTTTCCTGCAGATAGGCAGTTTCATAGATCGAAACTCTTTTTGATTCTCATTTGAACCCATTCTTGAAATCTGTTAATTGCTTTGGAGATTCACTCAGACTGTTAGGTCAATCTTTGAGCAACCTCCCTTTGATACCACTTGAAAGACTTATTTCAAGAGCCTAGACACCTAGAGGGGGGGGGGGGTGAATATGTTCTAATTTTCTTTTATAATTCAGGCAATTAACTAGTATTAACACATCACAGGAAATACAATCTACAGTACAGAAATCACAGCACAGCAAACACCAGATTTATAGTGGTTCCCCAAGATATGGGTACATCAACTTTCCCCTTTGCCTATCCAGTAGAGAACTGGATTTAGCCCAACTTCCTTCCACTAACTCAGATCCACAGATCTTATAACTCAGAACCAGATTGGTTCATACAACTCAGACTTATATAAGTCTTACCTAAGATTCTTCCCAAGAATCCTACCTCAGGCCTCAGCCCTACCTCAATCTTTATCACTAGGCTTACAACTCAGACTATCACAAGTCCTACACCTCAGGCCCTCAGCCCCACCTCAGCCTTTATAATTATAGGCTTACAACTCAGATCTTATAAAAGATCCTACAAGAAATTAATTGTTTAAGAGATATAAAGATATCACTAGATAGATCTCTCTATAGGTGTGATCTTCTTGATCAGTTCTTGAATAAACTGAATCTTCAGATTCAACCTAACTTGGTTGTTTCAAAGCCTCTTGATAGAATAAAATATGGTTGAACTTTACTTGATGTAGAAGTTGATCTCCTGTCAGCTCCTTCCTTGAATTCAAAATAAGATCTGAATCTTCTCTTGCAGACTACTCTGGATCTGCCTTCTTAAGGGTTTCCCCTTTTCTTGTTGTCAGATTCTCTTTTCTAAAATAGCTTGATTACTTCCTTAGTTCTGTTATTGTTTTGGTTGTCAAAGATCAGTCCCTTATATAGAGTTTCCTCATGATGACCAGCTGATCCGGTTTGTAACAACCTTCTGACAGTTCTGACAAAGGTGTCAGACCTGTTGGTTATGACAGCTGTCGAGTCACCAGTCATGACAGCTGATTCCTTAAAGACTTTATAACTCAGCATAACCACTCAGTAAACTGCTTCACATGTATCGACACAAATAGACTAAGTGTCGACACAAGTCTTTATGATGTCGACATAACACTCCATGTGTTGACATAGTCATTCTTCAGCTACTCGACATAGCTTATGTTTGTATGTGTCTACACAAGTCATGTGTGTCGACATAACTGCTCCTGGTCTTGACATAACTGATGCTGACAGATGGCCTTGAGTGTATGTCCAGCTATCGTTAAGTGTGTGTCGAGACGTCGTTGAGTGTGTGTCGACACAAGTCTTGTGTGTCGACACAAGACTTCAGGATCAGTATAGCTATTGCTTTTAGATGACGTTGAGTGTCATACAGATGTCGTTGAGTGTGTATCGACACATGTTCTGTGTGTCGACATAATTGGTTCTGGTCTTGACTTAGCTGTAGACAAATGGCATTGAGTGTGTGTCGACACAAGTCTTGTGTGTCGACACAAACCTTCTTCAGGTGTTGACACAATTCCTGAGTGTCGACATATGCCTTTCTTCTGATGTCGACATAACTCCTGGGTGTCGACACAACTTCTGCTTTAGGTGTCGACACAATTCTTGCCTTAGGTGTCGACACAATTCTGGGTGTCGACACAACTTCTTCTTCAGGTGTCGACACAATGCCTGGGTGTCAACACAGGCCTTGCTTCTAGTGTCGACACAACTTCTGGGTGTCGACACAATTCTTCACAAGTGTCGACACTTGTACTTAGAAAAATTTCTTGCAAACCTTACACCTGCACAATGAAACTCAAACATCCATCAAATACAAATTGATGTATATCATTGAGTAAGATGAGGCTTCTCCAAATCTGGTACATATTTTTCAGTGTACCCAACAATAAGATAGTTGAATTTAAAATTTGAGAAGATGTAAGACAATTATCTAAATCCTTGTCTAATTAAATAGTTCAATTGCTCTCATGGTAACTATGCCACAAGATGCAACTATACTCAACATCCTCAAACTTGACATAAGGATGTTGAGTTTATGTGTAAATGTACCCCACTAGGACACAGTATAATGTGCATTATAGGTCACCTTAATCCCTGCTGATTAGGCAAGTATAGTTTTACTAAATAAGTCAATGACAATTCAATTGCTGAAGAAATGGTCAATCAATTAAGACCAATAAGTCAAAGGTTGAGGAAAATAAGCTTACTCAACAATATCTATCAATTAGTCGGTCTGCGGCTAAGTAGCGGAAGTTAACCACAGCCGTTGATCATATCCTTGATCTCGAATGGTTAAGTGACTTTCCGCCTTCTCTTAAGACATAACTATAAATAGTAGAGCTTGTGCATAAAGCAAAAGCAATGTTCCTTGCCCTCTCCCGCTCGTATTCACCAAATCGACGGATAGCCGTTCTCGCTAGGTATCAAAAATTTGCAAGCGAAATGGTGCCCAAGGGACAAGATTTCCTCTTCGAAGGGTCAGAAGTAGTTCGAAATGGATTCATAAATGCGCCAGAGGAAGTGCAACATGCTCTTCATCTTCTCCATGTGTCTGACCTAGGGTTCATCTTGACGGAGCCCTGTTTACTATTGAAGCGAGAAGTCATAGAATTATTCTCCAATGCCAAAGCAGATGTATCTGGAGGCAAACTCAAGACTATGGTGAGTGGAATGAAGTTCAAAATCACTCCGCAAAGATTAAGCAAGGCACTGCAGTTTCCTAGGTTCACTGGAACTGATGAGGAAGAAGAACAGAAGCAAGACGACATAAAGTTTGCAGTAAAATGGTGCGGATTGTCAAAGCACGCTACAAGCTCCATCTTGAGAAAGGAACTAAACCTAAGGGGAAAGTTTCTGGCAGATATCATCGGGAAGGCTCTGATATGCAAACCGGGCTCCCATGACAAAATATCAAAGAAGATGTTTGAGTTAATGACAAGGGTCATTCTGTCCAAAAGGACCAACTGGGGCAGAACAGTGTTTGAAAGGATAGTGCAATGCATTGCTGAACCAAACTTAGGGAGAATTCTATCCCTATTTCTGCGATAGACAGTCCTAGAAATGCTTAACATGAAGCTTGGGGCAAAAATACACCACATGTGAAGAATGGACATCAGAATGCTTAAAAGGTGGGACAGGGTACTTCATCCCCATGGATCATCAGCTGTAGAAAAGAAAGGAAAGAAGGTAGCTGTTCCAGGACCCATCTCCACTAACAGTTCTTCTGATGAGGAAGAACCACATGATCCAGAACTGACATCTTCGGCTAAAGGGTCTAGGAAGGACATGAACACTCAGGTATCAACCTCTTCAGAACCTTCCCCACAAAGCCTTGTAAGTAGATCTGAGACAAATACTGTCCCTAGGGATGTTGTGCCGACTGTTGAGATGGCTGAAGCAGTGGCAGAGGAAGTTGTTGAGAAGATCTTTGCAAGGATGGAGGAAGATGCTTCTAAACTTGAAGATACAGATGAGCATATGCCTGTCTGATGATACTGGTAATCCCAGGCCTCAGAGTGAGGGGGAGCAACTGGCAAAAGAGATAATGCATGAAGCATTAATGGTGGGGGAGCAACTTCAGGTACCTCCTGAAGGTATTCATCTTGAGAACACTGAAAAGATAATTCAGGATAATGCAGCTGTAGCTGCTGCTGACCTGCATGCAAAGGAAGGCATGACAGAGGCTGAGGGGGAGATTCCATCCAAACTCCATGCTCATGAAGTGCATGATCTAGTCTCCTCTGAATCCAAGAAAGAGGAATCTAGTCATGAAAAAACACACTCCTCAGCACATACAAAGAATGTCCTGTCTAAGAGTAACTCTACACAAGGAACAGGAAACATGCCAATACAGGAAAATCAAGATGAAGACACATCTGCAAGATTAGATCAACTGCCACCAATATTCCTAGCTCAACTGAAGAGACTTCTAGATGAACAAAGGAGAACCCTATAAACATTTATGGATGGTTCATTAAAGGAAATCAAAAGTGATCTAGCAACTGAGATCAAATCCATAAGGTTTGAAGTCAACTTACTGAAAGCTGAAACTGTGAAGTTCTTCAAAATGGCTGCTCCAGTTGTGGATTACACTATGGACAAGCTGGATGTGGTGAGCCAAAATGCTGTCACTATCATAGAAAATCAAAATATTCAGAATCATAAAATACTGAACATTCATAATACTGATAATATTCTAAGGAATAAACAAAAGACAGAAATCTTTACCAAGGTAGATGCCTGCACAAAGCTGCTGGATGATCAAATATTGGAAGTAAAGAATCAGGTTACTGCAGGAGTCAATTATCTAGAAACTGAAATAAGCAAAGCCTGCACCTCCCAGACCATTAAATAACTAAAGAAGTCAAAAAGGGGGAGAGTGAGGCTATAACAACCAATACTGAGAACATGGTCTAGGAAACCAATATGGTAAGAGGGTCATTGGAAATGGAACAAATTTAGTATAATAACATCCCAATGATGCTTGATCATGTACAAGATGCCATGCATAGAATGTCTGCTGCTGATCAGGTACAAGATAATCAAGAGTATGTACAGTATATTGAAGAAGGAGATAGTGTTGGTGCTCAATGGGGATAACAATCTGCTACTATTATGATTCCTTCCATCAGCCCCACTGAAGACCAGGCATTACACACCAAAGAAAGGAATACAACTGCTGAAATTGAAAAAGAGATCAGACTGAGGAAGAAAAGGTATAGAGAAGAAATGGAGCAAAGGCCTAATTTTGAAGTATGGAGACAAGAATCCATGTCTATCATTCTAATTTCCTGGGATTAAGTAAAGTCCAAGAAGATAGATAGAAACAAATTATACAACACTGTGGAATGGGACAATATGGATAAGAGGGAGACCTTAAGGAGGCTGTACTGCAGAAACAAAAATGCAAACCTTCTATCTCCTTGATGAAGTTGAGCCCTCTAAGTACTTTCCAAAGCCCTACAGCTATTTTCAGAGATAGAAAGATAAGACTGAAGATGAGAGGGAAAAAGCATCAAAGGCCAAGACAGCTGATGAAGCAGATAAGAAGGGAAAGAAGACAGCTGAAGCTGAGGACAAACCTGCTAAGAAATCCAAGGGCAGTGATATTGTGATAAGAGAACCTGATACTTGAAAAGTTTCAGGTTCTGCTTATATGGCAAAGAAATGTGACATTTTGTTTTATGCACAAACATTATAATTCCTTATATGTGAAATGAAACATCATTTGTTATGATTATGATTTTTATGATTCATGCCGTGTTAATCCTTTCTATATATATTGCTTAAGTATGTTAGTGTATACATTGGTATAGGTTTTGACTTCTTCAAATATGGGTAGATTGTTGGGTCTATTGATCCCAATGTCCTGGATTTGAAGAAGGCCTAGCATATAATATATACACATGTGGTGATCTAACTTATGCTCAAGTTTAGTGATTGCAGGGTTGTCCTATAACATTGATGGGACAGATAACCTAAGTGGCTAAGTCAGGTAAACTCTTACCTAAGGAGTGGATTGAAAGAAATCTTTCTAAGTCCATCGACGTTAAGTGAAGGCTATTCACTCAATGCTAGATGACTTATAGCGCTGAGTGGAGCCTTTAGAGTCAAAACCAAAGTTATGGCAGACTGGAAAAGTGGCTAAGTCCACAAGCGTTGAGTGAAGTCAACTCACTCAACGTCATACAACAAAAGGCTGTGAGATATGCTAATGTTGTAATAACCAAAGTAAAAATTAGCAGAAAAGTGGCTAAGTTCACAGGCATTGAGTGTAGCTCACTCACTCAATGTCATAGCTTCATAATCATTGAATATAGCTCAGTCAGTCAATGCCAAAGGAAAACTGTGAATATTTACCAAGTCCACAGGCGTTGAGTGAGACAAGCTCACTTAACGTCATGTGATAATGCGTTGACTAATTCTAAAAGGGAGTGTTCTTTTTAGACACATAAATTTGGCTAAGTCCAAATGCATTGAGTGTAGCTCACTCACTCAAGGCCAGATAACAAAAATGTTTGTTAAGTAGTTTGGCGTTGAGTGGAGCTTACTCACTCAACACCAAGTAGCAGTAAAGCTTGGCTAAGGCAAAAAGCGTTGAGTGAGGCATGCTCACTCAACGCTCTCAACGCCAAGCATGCAGAAGTGGCTGAAAATGAGCTAAGGCAAAAAGCATTGAGTGAGGCTTGCTCACTCAACGCTGTCAACGCCTATTGGCAGAAAGTTTGCTTAAGAGTTTGGGCATTGAGTGAGGTTTGCTCACTCAACGCTGTCAATGCCTAAAGGCAGAAAAGTTGCCTAAGTTTTTTGGCGATGAGTGTAGCTTACTCACTCAATGCCTAGATAGACAAAATTCTATCTAAGTGTTTTGGTACTGAGTGAGGCATGCTCACTCAATGCATATGCTGCTGATGCTTGATTTTTGGCTAAGTCCACAGATGGTGATGTCAGCAAGTCAACAAGTCAACATTATTCAATTTTTAGCAGGAAAGCTACAGTACAAGCCAAAAGACGCCGCTAAGCTACTGTACGATAGTTGTCGTTAAAGCAATGTTGTCGCTGGCATAAAATGTGTGGGGCACACTACTCAAAGAGCTGTTGGGACATAATTGATAAAAGAAAAAACTTCTATAGAAAAAGCCAAGCTTTTCAAGGAGCAGTCAAGGTACTTCTTCTTCACTGCCATTATTGTTGTGATAGAAGAACATGAAGCTCAAGTCAGCAAGACTAAGAGCAAGAAAAGTTAGTTGTTTGTCTTCATCATTGACTACAACAAGATCAGAGCAGATCTATGAAGAGGAGAAAGAAAGTTAGCTAGTGTCATTTTTTATCTGCACCAGCAAGGTCTTCACAGATCCAGCTTCTACTCTAAAGATCTTTTACAGGAGGCTGTGAAGAGGAAGTTAGGGCTGAATCACCTCAGCCTAGGAAAGAAAGTGGAAGTTTCTTCCAGCATAAGTCTCTTCATCCTTGTTGCTGTGAAGTAGTTGAGCTGAGATTCCTTCAGCTCAGGTAGCAGCAAGTTTTGTTGTAGTCACTTCACAGTTCCACCAGGAAAAATCCCTGGTGCTGTGAAGAAGAAGTTAGGACTAAGTATATATCAGCTCAAGTAAAGGTAGACTCAGGAAATATATTCCTGGAGTCAAAGTTGGGCTGAGTCTATCTCAGTCATGGTAGATTGGCACAGAGAAATGTATCTTATGTCAAATCAAGACTCACCAACCCACCTCTATCTTGTAGGATCTAATTGGTTCTAAGCTGTAGGGCCACTGACCTGAGATAGGGAAATATTGCCTAAGTTGTAGGAGAGTAAAGCTCTCTAAGTTGTAGGATCCTCGTGGATCTGAGTGGTAGGAGCAAGCTTTCTCTGAGGTAGGATCCCTAGTGGATCTGAGGTAGGGTTTTCCTCCCAGCATGAGTGTAGGGCCTTTGGCCTGAGGTAGGTGATCAGCTGATCACTGAGTTATAGGCCCTTGTGGCTAAGTTGTAGGTCTTGGAGGAGACTGAGATATCCTGAGGGATCTGAGGTGTAAGCTCTTTGGAGTAGAGATTTGGAGAAGTGACTAGTCCAATGAGATAGTTGGATAGGTGGGAGGGAAAGTGGATGTACCCTTATTAGGGGAACCACTATAAATCCGTGTGTACTTTTCTGTGTTGTTTTCTTTGTGTAGGTTGCATGTCTTGAAAGAAGAATTTAATCAACTAATAAAGCATCCAACACAAGAAAATAAAGGATAGTCACTGAGGACTAAGAAACCTATTCACCCCCACCCCTATAGGTGATTTAGCTATCCTTGAAAACAAAGACTTTCAACGCCCCCATCAAGCGACCTGGTAATGAAGTTGAGGGGGAAGGCAGCGAGCGAGATCTCTCAGGGCAAACGTTGTTCTTCGATTCTGCGAGTGCGGGTATGGTCAATGAGGTGGAGGTGCGAGACTACCCTGCTTGCCCCATAAGGGAAGGAAGTCCTTTTAGCGAGCCGGTCGCATCCGCCCCAATCTTAGAGGATTTCCATGAGCCGAAGATGTCCTACTACACCAGTAGGGATGACCCAGTCCAATACATCCAGTGGTTCAAGGATGTGGTCTCAATCCGACAGATGTCAGATGCTTTCAAGTGCTGACTCTTTGCCATAACCTTCAAGGAGAAGACAAGGGATTGGTTCCACCAGCTTCCTACTATCTTTATATACTTCTTTGAGGACTTGCGTCGATTACTGCTGAGGTTTTAAACTTCAAAAAAGATTAAGAAGAAATCAGAGTCCCTGTTTCTCATCAAGCAGGGCGTGGAGGAGACGCTGGGGAGTTAAGTCAGTAGGTTCCAGGAGGAGGTTCTTCAAGTTTAGGAGATGTCGGGACATACCATCATGATAGCCTTCACTTTGGGGCTATGACAAGGGTTCTTTAGAATGGAGTTAAAGCGGGTGCCTCCACTATCCTTCGAGGAGCTGGTAGAGAGGGAGGAAAAGGAGATCGAGGGAGAAGCGGCAAATCCAACATTTGTCAGGAGATTAGCCTGTTATATCGTGAGGTGCCCTTAGAGGGGGGGGTGAATAAGGGTTAATAATTTTTAAGCAGAGTTTACTTGATAAAATAACTTTAAAACTAATTTTTTATAAAATAAACTAAACACTTAGAAATGTATACGAATGAAAATGACAGTATTTTATTTCAAAAGCAAAAAAAACGAATACAACATATCTCTATAAAGCTAGAGACTAAGGCTTATGAAAAATATAACAAACTTTTGATTTTGCCGGTCCTTCCACAAGAACCGGCAGGCTAAAGCGAATCTCTTCCTAGAGCTTGCAACTAGCCTCTCCCTAGATCTAACTCCAATCTAGACACTGGACATAAGGCATCGATTTCTCCCTAATCCACACAAGGACTTGGACGCCACTCACAAGGCAGTGATTCTCTCCTAAGCCACGCAAGGACTTAGACGCCACGCACAAGGAGGTGATTTCCTCTCTTGATTATAATGGAAATAAAGAACAATACAAAATATAAACTTCAGGGTTAAAAACTCCCTCTAAACGAAGCATTGTAGATGCCGACGAATCCTTGCCAAGGTTGCTTCGAATGTCGTGTACGAGCCGTTGATCTTTCGCTCTTGAACCTTCTTGGGAGAAAGGAGTAATTCTGAATGCTGGAGCTCTCTGGATCAGTTGGACAAGAAGGAATACTCCAGATAATTGAATTCGTGATCTCCACCACAAAATAAGTCATTTTTATATTGTTGGTATATCTCCTGGCGACATCTTATCCTACTGACACGTGTCCCACGTATTCACCATTTTCGCATCCCAAATCGATCATGTCCAATCATGCAATGTTGCCTGGCGATATCGGTCTCGCGGGGCGACAACGATAGTAACTGTACATAGACATTGAGTGTGTTGAGTTCACTCAACGCCATTTCCTATTCAATCAATTGTAGCCGATTGGTGATACTAGATGTCGTAGGGCGACAACGCCTTAGCTCGGCTTTTCTGTTCTGACCCAAATCAACGCCCAAAGTGTGGTAGACCTGTGATACCTGCACATCATAAACACCATATGATCAAATACAAACTAGATTTATTATTAACAAACTAAAAAGCATGGAACACATGCTCCAACGATCTCCCCTTTTTGATAATAACAAATTCACTTAGAAAGAAATCATGAATGATCTATAAAATGTTAGTAAATATGAGTAGCAAGACTAAGCATTTGTATGTTCACAAAACTCCTTTTGTATGTAAAACTCCCCTACCTGTGTACTCCCCCTACATGTGTACCCAACCTAAAGCTAAGCAAATTGTACCAATGTATGTTATTTTTAATTTAATTAAAATAAATACTAATTGAACTAATGTGTGCTATTTTTAATTGAATTAAAATAAATCCTGATTATGAATTGTTTCTCAATAAATTCCCCCCTTTTGGTATTGTCAAAAGAAATAGCAGATCATTGCGGAAGCAAAAATAGGAAAAGGATAAAGGAACAAGTATAGAACATGTGAACAATGTATAATAATGAACAGTGTGAGTGAAGACTAACATTGTTAACTTCCATCCATTTTTATCATAGACATATACTCTAGTGAAGATAATTATATAATCATTTGCGTTCTAATTCTCATGAGAAGAAATTTTAGAGAAGATAATGGTGTGTACATATGAGAGATTGATGAAAATACATAATGAGAATCCTTATAAATATGTGAACACGTGGAATATGAAAAAACACCATAACATAGAAATATACATAACTAGCTATACATGCACCTAAGAATGCAGAGCACAAAGATTAAAGTAATATCCATATAAAGGGTTCACAAGACACTTTACAATTCTTTCTAAGGTGCTCAACCTCACATTGCTTATTAAGACTTATTAGGAGGGTAAATAGAGCTTGGTGGAGGTTCCTTGTCAGCCTCTTTTTTTTATATTTTGCAACACATCAACAAAGACGTGAATTGTTTTTGTTAAATAAGCAATTTTTTCAATTGGCTTGACAAAGGATTCCGAATTCACTTTTGTGACCATATAGGATAAAAAAATATGAATTGTGCAAAGAAAACTAGGATAAAGTAATAGTGTCAGCATGAAATCTAGTGGTTATGGTAGAAAATTCACAATTCACATATGAAGTATGGTAAAGTCATATGTATATTTTTAAAACTATGGGTGTGAGAACATTATCCTAACTAAAATATTTCTCATACTTAGAGGCATGCGTAAACAATTTCATAAGTATAATACACTAGGAGAGATGTATAAAAAATATGACATTTGAAGTTAGAATAAGTGGACAATGTTATATGATACTCAAAATTATAGAATATATATTGTACCATGCCTAAACCTGAAAAATCAAGACAGAGTGGCATAAAGGTAAATTATTGATGTCGCCCGACGATATTAGATATCGCCGATCGGTGACAGTGCAGAAATATAAAAACCCGCCGAACTGGATCTAGTCCATTGTGTTCTCTGTTTTCTCTGAAAGGATTTTTGCATTAGGCGTTTCGAAGTCGGCGAAATCCCCAAATCAAAGTAAGATCTTGAATTTTTGTCTTCTTTCTTCATGATTTTTGATGAAAAGGTTTGAGGGAAGATTCCATGAAGAGTTAGTGTAGAAATATTTTTAGTTTTGATGGTTGGTTTGCTAGGATTTTGTAACACCCCTATCCGTCACATAACATATAGCAGTAGGTCCGACTGGGGCCCAATGCCATATACCACAGGCAGACTGACGAGTTACTAGATGAAACCATTCAACCAATACACACGTCATATATATAGCATCTAGTGGAAGCAATTTATTAAGTTGCAAAAGTAAGAACCCAGCCACATGCATGAATGTCCACTAACAAAACCCAGTAAGAATGAACTACATAATATACAAAAGTACTGGCCTTATGGCCTTACAAGAGTTCACAATAATTAAGCAATGTCTTATAAACTTCGGCTCACAGGCCGGCCACACATGATTTAAGTAAGTAAACAAACATAGCCTTCGAGGGCCGGCTCCGCAACTTCGGCTTTGGCCCACTATTTGTCGCTCGGCTCCGCAGCACTTGCAAGCACAATTCACCGCAACGGTGGCAAACAAGAATAACGGTCAGCTAAAGCTGACCAAATTATAACGATTCCGCCCCCAAACTTGGGGTGGCAAAGCTCCTTCCCTGCACTTGTTAGCAAAACAAGCAATATAATGAATAAACACAACATCATGGGTGCACGCACACATGGCCACACACCCCGTGCTCTTAGGGCACTTACTCGGAGAACTCGGTCCACCACCACCCCCATGACGGCAAACTCGTGAGTAATAAAGTCTTCATGGCTTGAGCCGAAGACCCTCCCTCTATGCCATCGGTAGGCCTTTAAAACCGAACCACATAGAGCAGGTACGGTTTCACTCAACTCGCTGCTCACACTACCACGACAATAAAAATCATCGGCGCGAGCTAAGTTTCCCTGTAACCCGTAAATCAATCAACCAACGTACATAACCCGGTTATGTACAATGATGGCTCCCAGGCTACCAACGATGGCAGAATCATGCTTCTGCCCAGATTTTCGGGTGCGCCTTGGGGTTAATCTCCAAGGATCCCTACTGCAATCTACCATGTCAAAACCCGAAAACAACCAAAGGCATAGAGACTTCTCCGGATAATCATGCATAACAAATCATCACCGATCCAGACCAACATGTCTGGGTAGGCTTCACACACCATGCCTATGTCCGTATTACAATTTTGGACTCTAAACAAGGGGGACTTTACATATCTACCACAAGGAGCACCGCAACTCACCGCACACTCGCGGGAGAGGGTTTTCCCTATGCAAAAGAAGAAGAGCTTCACATACTCAAGATGAGAATCGTTACCCTAGCGTTTCTCCTCGGCGCCACAAAAAACTACGCGGATGAAAAGAACCGTATCGGCCTCGCTTTCGCGGATCTGGACTCGGATCGTGAATCGGAGCTCCGAAGCTCCTCCGATGACCAGATCTCCCTCTTCCTTCTTCCTATATTGTAATATTAGTTGAACTATTCTGTGATTTAAGTGTTGTTGTAGTTCTATTTTTAACTCATATTATTTTTTTGTTATTAATTATAATGACCATTTTCTCTTAATTAAAGTTAATTTTTTTGTTTCATTATTATGTCAATTCATTAGCTTGATATGTCCAGGATTCTTAGTTCTAGTCTTAGTAATGAAAAATCGGAATCTGGAAGTGGTTTTGTGAAAATATCGGCAAGCTATGAATCGAGGCCTATAAAATTAACTTTGATTGTATTTTGCTTAATGTGGTCTCTAATGAAGTGATGATGTACATCAATATGTTTATACCTAGAGTGATGAACTGGATTGTATGTTAAGTCAATTGCACTTTTGTTATCACACTTCAATTCAACTGTGTCATGGTTAATTCCAAAGTCTTCTAATGTTTGCTTCATCCAAAGAACCAGTGTACAACAACTACCTAGTACAATATATTCGACCTGAGTGGTGGATAAGGCAATAAAATTTTGTTTTCTACTCGACCACGAAATAAGTGATGGGCCTAGAAAGTGACAAGTGTCACTTGTGCTTTTATGGTTTAATGAACAACCAGCATAATCAGAATCAGAATAACCATGCAAAATAAAATTATCATTATGTGGATACCATAAACCTAGCTTAAGTGTACCAATAAGATCTCTAAAAATTCGTTTAGCCGCTTTTAAATGAGATTCTTTGGGATTAGCCTGAAATCTAGCACATAAGCATACTGCGAACATAATATTAGGTCTAGATGCAGTTAAATACAAAAGTGATCCTATCATTCCTCTATATAATGTTTGATCTATAGAAATTCAATTTTCATCTTTTCATAATTTCAAAGAGACATTCATAGGGGTATTAGTATGTTTTAGATTTTCAAATCCAAATCTTTTTAAAAACCCATGAATGTATTTAGATTGATTAATAAAAATACCATCATGTCTTTGTGTAATTTAAAAACCATGAAAATACATGAGTTCTCCTACCATACTCATTTAAAATTCATTTTTCATAATTTCTACAACATTGTCACATAACTTTTCATTAATGGATCCAAAAATAATGTCATCAACATATATTTGTAAAACTATAAGATCATCATGAACATGTTTAATAAAAAGTGTACAATCAACACTACCCATTTTGTAATCATTCTTTAGCAAATATATAGTTAATCTATCATACCATGCTCGGGGTGCTTTCTTTAAACCATAAAGGGCCTTTTCTAATTTAAAAACATGATCAGGAAATTTATCATCAACAAAGCCTGGAGTTTGTTCTACGTAAATCTCTTCCTTAATGTACCTGTTAAGAAAAGCATTTTTAACATCCATTTGAAATAGTTTAAATCTTTTAAAGCTAATAAATGCAAGAAAAATTCTAACTACTTCTACACGTGCTACGGGTGCACTCAAAATCTATTCGTTCAATTTGTGAATAACCTTTTGCTACAAGTCTAGCTTTGTTTCTAGTGACTCTATATTCACTATCCATTTTATTTTTGAAGATCCACTTAACGCCTACAACAGGATGATTTGATGGTCTTTTTACTAGTTTCCAAATCTTATTACGTTCAAATTGACTAAGCTCTTCATTCATAGCTAAAAACCAAGAATTATCAATCAAAGTGTTTTTTTACATCTTTTGGTTCTATATAAGATATAAAGCATAGGTTTGAAAATAAATCATGTAAGGATGAACAAGTACTTACCCCTCTTGATGGTTCTCCAATAACCAATTCTTGCGGATGATCTTTTGAAAATTTTAGTTCACTTGGAGGCATATATTCTTGCACTTCTTCTTCTGGTTCATTTTTATATTTTTCTTCATCTCCAAGTGCTCCATCATCATCCGACTTTTGTAGAGGGAAGGGCTCTTCATCTTGACATGAATTGTTAGTTTCTACACAAGGGAAAAATTTATCAAATTTAACATGAATTGATTCTTCAACTATTTTCATCCTTTTATTATAAACTCTATAACCTTTACTAGTTGCAGAATATCCAATAAAAATACCTTCATCACACTTTTCATCAAATTTTCCTAAATTGTCTTTAATATTCAAAATGAAACATGTACATCCAAAAACTTTAAAATAAGATACATTCGGTTTCTTTTGAAAGTATAATTCATAAGGAGTTAATTTCAAGAAAGGTCGAAGCATAACACGATTGATAACATAACATACAATACTAATAGCTTCGGCCCAAAATGATCTAGGTAATTTGTGTTCTGATAACATAGTACGAGCTAGTTCTTGAAGTGTTCTATTTTTCCTCTCTACCACACCATTTTGTTGCGGTGTGCGAGGAGCGGAAAATTCATGCTTAATTCCTAACTCAGTACAAAAAGATACAAATTTATCATTATCAAATTCACCTTCATGATCTGAACGAATGCATTTTATTTTTAAATTTAGTTCATTTTGAACGCGTATACATAATTTAGAAAACTCTAAGAATGCATTAGATTTTGATAATAAGAAAATTTTCCAACATAAACAAGAATAATCATAAATCAAAACAAAAGTGTATTTTCTACCTCCTAGACTTAGTGTATTCATTGGGCCAAACAAATCCATATAAATCAACTGTAAAGGTCTAGTAGTGGAAATAACATTATTGCTTTTAAATGAAGAATTTGAAAAATTTTCTTTTTGACATGGTGAACATAAAGAAGATAAATTTCCATGTAAAATAGGTAAACCTTTAATTAATTTATTTTGGGACAATTTTACAATTAGCTTGGAACTAGAATGTCCAAGATGCCTACGCCGCAAATCTAATTCATCATTTTTAGACATAAAACATTTTAATTATGAATGTGATAAATCATTGAATTTAATCATGTAACATTTTGATACTTAGGAGCAATAAGAACAATATCATTTGTTTTGGAATCAAAAAATTTGCAAAGGTTTGGAGATTAGTCAAATAATACATTTAAACCAATATTGCATAATTGACTTATAGAAATTAAATTATGTTTTAAACCTTTAACATACAAAACATTATAGATAGTAAAAGACTTGTTACCTACTACTCCAATGCCGATAATTCTTCCTTTCTCATTATCACCAAATGTAACTACTCCTCCTTTCTTCATTTCTAGGCTAAGGAACTTTGATTTGTTGTCCGTCATGTGCTTGGAACATCCTGAGTCCAAGTACCACACATCTTCTTTATCCTTAGCCTTCCAACATACCTAAAAAGAAGATGAGAGTAAAGATCTGGTTACCCAAGTAGTTCCCCCCCATAGTATAAGTGGAAGCCTTAGGTACCAAGACTTGTTTAATATAACAATATCCTGTCTTTTTATAGGTATAAGTGATGTGTCCAAACTTATTACATTTGGCACACATGATGAATGGAGTTGAAGGATTTTTCAAATTAGTTTTGAATTCTTGCTGGAGGAAGCATTTGTAGTAGATTTATCATTTTTATTTTTAAAAGACGAATGTTAGAAATTTTTCTTATTGCCGGCGATAGTGACTGTTGCTGGGCGATAGTGTTCCGGACAGTATCCAATTCCAAATTTTTCCGAACCATGGAATTGGTTTGCCAAAATTATATTTAGTGATTTTCGGCCGATTCCAAACTTTTTTATGGCCATTTCCAAATCACTGACTCGGCCTCTCAATGCGGTGTTTTCAGCAACTATGGTACCACATCAGTTTGTGAAGCCCTTTTTACTTCCTTCTACTTGTGACTGATAAAGTTTTAGAGATCTTTCTAAGGTCCCTTTTTCCCTTGTAAGAGAATCAATGCGAGACCGAGACTTAGAAAGATCTTTCTCAAGTTCTAGTATCCTTGTCGAAGACGAACAATCCTCTTGACAAGTTACTTTCTCCTTCCCAAGTATTTTTACTTCATTTATTAATTTTTTATTTTCAAATTTTAGTAATTTAATCTCATTTAAACTTTTATCAAAGTACTTGCATGTTCTTAAAAATTCAGTATATAAATCTTCATAAGATGGATGATTTACCTCAGTGTCACTCTGGACATTGCTTTTATCATCAGATGATGAGATGTCCTTCCCCATCAAGCACATGTTGGACTCCTCTTCAGTTTCTGAGTTCGAACTGCTTGATTCCTCAAATGTGATGTCATCCCAGGTTTCCGCCTTCAGTACTTTCTTCTTATCTTCCTTCTTGTATCGCTTCTCCTTCAGCTCTTTCAGATATTTTAGGCACTTGTTCTTTATATGACCAATTTTCCTACAGCAGTAGCACTCGGGTGGTGGTATCTCTTCGTCATCCTCTCCATCAACTTGGGATTTTCCTTTTCTATATCCAGATTCTTGCTTCTTGAAATTTTTTTTGAAATAATTTCATCTTTCAAGATTTCTCATAAACTTCCTAAACTTCTTCACGAACAGAATTTCTTCATTTTATTCTTCATCCTCATCAGACTCACTCTCAACAACCTTTTTGGACTTCAACGCCAATACCTTCTTTCTCGGCTCCACATTGTACTCTTGTTGTTGAATCCTCAGTTCCACTTAATGAGTTTTTTAGGTTTCCTATCAAATTGTCAATTTGTAGAGTCTTTAGATCATGTGACTCTGAGATGGAAGTCACTTTTGGGTTGAACTTCGGGGAAAGTGACCTAAGGATATTCCTTACTAGATCTCCATCTAAAAAGCTCTTTCCTAGAATCTTCGAGTCGTTTATAATTTTGCTGAACCTCGTGTACATGGAGTCTACATCTTCATCGACCTCCATCTTGAATATCTCAAACTTAGATTCTAACTGGAATAGCTTGGAGTCTTTCACCTGCGATGTACCTTCATGGGTAAATTCATGTAAGTTCCATATATCATAAGCAGTTTCACATACACAAACACGATTAAATTCAGTCCTATCTAGCGCACAGAATAAAGCGTTCATTGCTTTTGCGTTATTTTTGCATCGAAGTTTGTCAGAGTCATCCTACTTATCTTTGGGTTTTCCCATGCTAACACTTCCAACTACCATTGTAGGTGGAGTGTAGCACATTTCAATCATGCCCCACACTTGGATATTGAGAGTTATTAAAAAACATCGCATTCGAGCTTTCCAATAGTTATAGTCAGTGCCAATGAACAAGGGAGGTCTACTTATACCTTGCCCCATGGAAAATGCGTGAGTGTTTTGCGCCATTACTCCTGGTGGTAAAACCGATTTCAAAGTAACCTACTTCGGATACCAATTGTTGTATCGCAAGGCACCCTTAGAGGGGGGGGGGGTGAATAAGGGTTAATAATTTTTAAGCAGAGTTTACTTGATAAAATAAGTTCAAAACTAATTTTTCATAAAATAAACTAAATACTTAGAAATGTATACAAATGAAAATGATAGCATTTTATTTCAAAAGCAATAAAGATGAATACAACAAATCTCTATGAAGCTAGACACTAAGGCTTATGAAAAATATAGCAAACTTTTGATTTTATCGGTCCTTCTACAAGAATCGACAGGCTAAAGCAAATCTCTCCCTAGAGATTGCTACTAGCCTTTCCCTAGATCTAACTTCGATCTAGACACTGCACATAAGGAAGCGATTTCTCCCTAAGCCAGATAAGGACTTGGACGCAACTTACAAGGCGGCAATTCTCTCCTAAGACACGCAAGGACTTAGATAACACACACAAGATGGCGATTTCCTCTCTTGATTATAATGGAAAAAAAGAACAATACAAAATGTAAACTTCAGAATTAAAAACTCCCTCTAAACAAAGCATTATAGATGCCGACGAATCCTTGCCAAGGTTGCTTCGAATGTCATGTACGAGCCATCGATCTTTTGCGCTTGAATCTTCTTGGGAGATAGGAGTAATTTTGAATGCTGGAGCTCTCAGGATCAGTTAGACAAGAAGGAATACTCCAGATAATTGAATTCGTGATCTTCATAAAAAAATACGTCATTTTTATATTTTGGTGATATCGCCTGACGACATTGGCTGTCACTGATCGGTGACATCTTATCCTGCTGACCCGTGTCCCACGTATTCGCCATTTTCACATCCCAGATCGATCATGTCCAATCATGCACTGTCGCCTGGTGATATCGATGTCACCGAGCGAGATCGATAGTAACTATACATAGGCATTGAGTGCATTGAGTTCACTCAACGCCATTTCTTATTTAATCTACTGTCGCCGGTTGGCGATACTAGATGTCGCCGGGCAACAATGCCTTAACTCAGCTTTTCTATTCTAACCCGAATCAAAGCCCAAAGTGTGGTAGACCTGTAATACCTGCACATCATAAACACCCTACGATCAAATACAAATGAGATTTGTTATTAGCAAACCAAGAAGCGTGGAACATATGCTCCAACATAACCAAGTTGGCAGTATAGGAGGTGAGAGAGCCAGGAGGAGGTAGGATTTTGGAGGTGAGGAGGGGAGATCCTAGATAGTGGGAGCAGCAATAACAACCATGATGGGGTCGTTAGGAGCCGAATAACCAGATGGGTTGGAGGCAATAAGAGTGGCACGACTGGGGCGCCCAAGGATTACATTTCCTCAGAGGGGCAAACCATCAAGGGAGCAAGGCCGGTTCAACCCTCTAGGTTAGAGGCAAGGCCAGAGATTCCCTCTCCTTGAGCAGCACCAAGCTTTGGTGATAGCTCTGGGGAGGAGGAGGAGGAGGAGGAGAGGTGTTCAAAGGATAAGGCCGGAAGGAAGGGCAGAGTTGCCCTACTGCGATTTCCACCAGTAGGAAGGCCACATGACATCCACCTGCTTGGAGTTTTGGACATGAGGGGGGCAAGAGAGCAGGGCCCGTAGTAGCAACGACCCCGTCAGGAGGTGCGGATAGAAGAAGTTCTGCAGGAGCGGAGGACGAGGCCAAGTGCGAGGATCGAGCCAATGTAGGAGGCCGAGGAAGGATCAGAGTGATCCATGGGAGGGGGGGAGTCAAGGCTGCCCGCTAGGCGAGTTTCCACACTATGTACCATCGGAGTATTTCCTCGATGTCCCAAGCCCCGCCCCCAGATGAGAATATTAACTTCTCTTGGAAGGATATGCCAGATCATGAGGATCCATTCTGCAATGCGCGGGTAATCTAAGTTGCCATCAAAAATTTTACTGTCTCCCAGATCCTCATCGATAATGGGAGTTCCGTCAAAGTCATTTTCAAGAAGGCATTTGACATGATAAAGGTGGAGGCAAAGAGGGTACTGGACTTGGATGGACCTTTGTTTGAGTTCTCCAGAGAAAGAAAAGAGGTGGAAGGGCAAGTGGGGCTCCATATTACCTTGGGGGGTCAGTCCAGGAATTGCAGGTTCGTTATTGTGGACACTCCTAACAGCTATAATGGGATATTTTGGCGGCCGCTCATCACCACCTTCCGCTGCGTACCCTCATCCTTCCACCAATGCCTCAAGTTCAATGCCGAAGGAGTCTAGGTCTGGGTCCGGGGAGACCCCAAGGTGGCGAGGCAATGTTACGTCATCGCGGTCAACACCATCTCATGGCAGGAGGGAGCTGAGGAGATAGAGATAAGAATTTAGGAGTTGTCTAGATAGGAGGTCACAGGAGGATAAGAGGATATGGAGGTGGAGGTATGGATCCACATTCGTATAGGGGGAGCAGAGGAAGTTCCGGAGGAGCATGCCAAGGTAATGTTAATGGAGGAAGTCGAGAAGGAGGAAGCCCTTATCCTAGGTGAGAGGGCTACAGGAAAGTGGGAAGAACAATCCCGACTGGAAGTGGCAGAAAAAGTGGTGGAGCTGGAAGTCCTCACCTGGTGGGAAGGGTGGAGAAGTTGCGAGTCAGTAGGGGGGGGGGGGGGGCTAACCCAGAGGATGAAGAGAAGATGTTGGAGTGCATCCAGAAAAACATGGATATCTTCGCATAGAGTGCAGCAGACATGCCG
Source organism: Platanthera zijinensis (assembly GCA_039513925.1). Taxonomy (NCBI): domain Eukaryota; kingdom Viridiplantae; phylum Streptophyta; class Magnoliopsida; order Asparagales; family Orchidaceae; genus Platanthera; species Platanthera zijinensis. The sequence goes on from CM077082.1 coordinate 197,660,601, forward strand.
GGGATTGATGCAAATATGGCTTGACACTGCCTCAACCTTGATCCCGATGCTCGCCCCATCTAGTAGAAGAAGAGGACCATCACCGACAAGCTGGCCAAGCCCATCCGGGAAGAGGTGGGTAAGCTTCTCAAGACAGGGTTTGTATCAAAGATCTAGTACCCAGGCTGGGTCTCCAACATGATGATGAAAAAGAAGGGAGACGGGCGCTAGAGAATGCGTATTGATTTCTCACTTTTAAATAAAGCCTGTCCTAAGGGTTGCTATCCCCTACCTTGAATCGACGCACTGGTTGACTCAGCCATTGGTTTTTCTCTAATGAGTTTTCTAGATGCCTTTTCAGATACCACCAGATCAGGATGCACCCGTCAGACATAAATGATGTTTCCTTCATTACAGGGGATGGGTTCTACAATTACAAGATGATTCCCTTTGAGCTCAGGAATGCAGGGGAAATGTATCAAAGAATAATGGATCTAGTCTTCTGAGAGCAAAAGGGAGGAAATTATAAGGTGTACATGGATGACCTCAGAGTGAAGAGTCAGGATGCGAGATCTCATCTCCAAGATCTACAGGAGACCTTCAACACCTTGAGAAAGTATAAGATGAGGTTGAACCCCCTAAAGTGCATTTTTGCGGCAAGCAGTGGAAAGTTCCTGGGTCACTCCTTACTCTTGCAGGGGTGGAACCCAATCTTGATAAGGTGAGGGAGATCATGGAGTTAGAGTCACCGTAAAATGCTAAAGAAGTCCAACACTTGATAGGGAAGCTTGCAGGCTGAGCAGGTTCCTATCTCGGGCAGGAGAGAAATGCTCACCCTTCTTCAAAGTGCTAAAGGGAGGCCAGAAATTCGAATGGTCTAAGGAGTGCGAGGAGGCTTTCCAAGCCCTAAAGAGACATCTCACCTAGGCTCTTCTTCTCCTGGGACCAGAGGAGGGGGAAGATTTATCCCTGTATCTTTGAGTTGGGACCGAGGCTATGAGATCTATCCTGGTCTGGGAGGAATGAAAGAAGCAGCTGCCAATCTTTTATGTGAGCAGGGTCTTGAGGAAGGCGGAGCTTTGATACTCGATCCTGGAGAAGTTGGATTTTGCTATGGTCATCTCAGCTCGGAGGCTCCGACCATACTTCCTGGCATATTCAATATGGGTGGTGATATACCATCCCCTCCGCAACATCTTGGAGGGGGTGGATCATTCAAGGAGACTTGTAAAATGGTCGGTAGAGTTAAGAGAGTTTGACATATCATTTGTCCCTCACCTCTCGATAAATGCCCAGGCGATGACCGAATTCTTGGCCGACTATGTAGTTGAGGTAGCAGAGATGGAGCTCACTTGTCCGGTTCCCTGGAAGGTGATGGTGGATGGCGCCTCTGGAAGGCACTCTTTAGGGTGGGAGTGATCCTGGAGAGTCCTTAGGGAACGAGGATAGAGTAGACAGTGGTGATCCATTTCCCCATTACTAACAATCAAGTGGAGTATGAGACGGTAATTGCGGGATTACGTCTGATAAGGGAGCTGGGGGTGCATGAAGTGCAGGTGCTAACAGACTCCCTGGTGGTGTCCTCTCAAATCGATGATAAGTTCGAAGTAAGGGAGCCTACTCTCCAGTTATACCAAGCGAAAGTGAAGGACTTCATTAGCATGTTCCAAACATTCTCCATCCGATATGTGCCGCAGGAAGAAAGTGTACAAGCAGATTAGTTAGCCAAGTTTGGACCCTATGCTGGAGGAACCATAACCGACCTGTTCCGTCCTTCCATTAAGGAGGGAGAGCTGATGGGGGTGTACCAGCGCCCCTCATGGATGGACCCTTTACAACTTTCTTAGCCACGATAGAATTCTCGAATGGCCTGGACAAGAAGCGTTTCAAGTATAAGTCGGCATACTGCCTGATGCGCAATGGGAAGTTATAAAGGAAGACCCTCTCAGGATTTCTAGCATGGTGCATGGATGAGGAGGAGGTCCCAAGAATCTTGGAGGAAGTCCATTCCGGTGAGTGCGGGAGTCACTTGGGAAGCAGGACTCTGTAAGAAAGGATAGTGAGGCAAGGGTATTTTTGGCCGACCCTGGGCCGGGATGCCACCGAATTTGCAAAGAAATGTTAGAAGTGCCAGTTTTTTGCTCCACTCTAACTGCTGCCAGCTAAGAGGCTCAGAAGCATCACCGCGCTCTGACCTTTCGTTATTTGGGGAATAGATATTGTGGGGCCCTTCCACCAGGCTAGTGGGCAGATAAGTTTTCTATTAGTTATGATCGATTATTTTTCTAAGTTGTTGGAGGTCAAGGCATTGGCCAAGGTGATCTTCAGGTGATTCACAACTTTGTATGGGGGGGGGAGATCATTTGTCGGCATGGGTTGCCTCATGCCATTGTCATGGATAATGGGCCATAGTTCGCTAGTGCAGAGTTCATCAGCTTTTATGGCCAACTTGGGATAGACCTCAGGTTCGTGTCGGTCCATCACCCTCGGAGTAACGGGCAAGTGGAGGCAGAAAACAAGATAATTATAAATTTTTTGAAGAAGAAGGTGGAGAATTTGAAGGGGATCTAGGTAGAGAAACTCCCTTCAGTCCTTTGGGCCCTGAGAACTATGCCCAACATGGCCACGGGGAGACTCCCTTTGTAAGACCCCTCTCCTTACCAAGGAGTTACCCGATCATATGCCCAGAATCGCCGCCGTACGGTGACACTAACACACAGGTTAGTCGCCACCGCACAATGTCGATTCTGTCGGCTAGCACGATTATTTTAACATTTAGGCTAATACGAGAAAAAAAAGTAAAAGTGCATCACACAAGTCCACAGAATCACAGATATCATCACATAAATGAAATATAGTCCACAACGAGTACAAAATAAGATAGTAATGGCTTATGCCCGGTATATGCCAAAATGAAATAAAAAATTCTCCCTCATAATAACTCTAAGCGGAAGCTGAAACTAAAAATTCATCATCACCGGACACAGAGCTATAGTGGTAGTGATGCGCGGTATCTGCTCCTCAAGTCTTGCCACCTCATCCTGCTTGCTATGCTGGTGCTCCATCTCCTCGATCTCCTATGGTCATAACTTACCATTAGTCATAAAGACTAAGCCATTTCATCCCCGCCTCACACCCGCGACTCCTAGGCACCGTGCGAGAGGATGAAAGCGGAGGACAACATAGGCAACATCAAAATAGTAGGTGATAAGGAAACTATTCTATCATGTATAAAATCTAACGTTATTTATATTATCATGCTAACAGTTATGTATGAATATAAGGAGTAAAGAACAGTAAACAGTAAAACTATAATAAAGAAGCAGCAGAGTAAGAAAGTACAGTGTAAAAAAGTAAATAACTACTACCAAGCGTGCAGTAAAGTAAGCAACTACTGTCAAGCTACCATCACAAGATTACCTTAACTTATATGAATGCCCATATAAACTTATAAGTTAGGATTTTAGGAATTGTAACTTATCATATAAAAGAGCCCATACTAATTTATATAATAAGGATTTGCAGTATGAATGACCTAGTACATATGTATGATATGATATATTATGCATGCTATGATTCATACATATGCAACTCACCCACACAACTCTATGATCACAGACCTTTAGTTCCATATTTTTTGAGTTAACTAAACTCTCTGGTACACTGTTGTGGCTACGATAGCAGTGGAGCGAGCACCTCTACTTCTTAGGTGGGTATACACATTACCAGGCCTAGAACCTTCATACACCTCCACACACATCCCAGGTGCACTCTAGAGTCTCTTTGTACTAATTACTGAATATCCCACCAGTATTTATGGTCGAGTGTGCATTATTGGATATCGTCCTCCAGACCGTAGTATAAATAACCTACTGGCCCCTCAAACCCTCACACCTCGCTAGAGTCAACGTACTGCCATCGGTATGATGACTGGCCCAGTACTAAAGACCCACCACTAATTTGTTTCTTTTCACATGCACGTAATCTGAACCCAAGCCTCCAGCTCGCAGGACCAACCCATCCTGATATAAAACATCTCGAGCCTCTAACTTGTAGGACCAACCCATCCTGATATAAAACTTCCCGAGCCTCCAGCTCGCAAGAATAATTCGTCCTGTATCACTCTAACCCAACAAGGGTTAGATTGTTATATTGTTCCTCCAACCTAACCTATTAAACTACTCTTGTCTAACTTTTAGTTATACTTAGAGACTTAGGGTTAATCCTGGACTTCCCGAGGTCTACCTAGTGAAGAGCTCACATCGGTACTAGGGAATACGATTGGTTGAAGCCCAAATTCACTTTCCAGGACAATTAATTTTATCAGTCTCTACCCGTTATTGACACCCCACTCTTTATGTTACTCTTGAGTAAACCTAATGACTTAAGATAGTTAAAGGAGAGTGACGATCTTTCGTCGTTCTCTGAACTAGCTATTCCTTAAAGCAACCATTCATACTAGCACTTGACACTATGTTGTGACATATCCTAGGGTTCCAATCAAGGTTCCAATGCCTCCCAAACATGTCTTTAATTCAATTAGATTCCACTATCCTGAATGTCATCCCAACCCACTTTTATATATCCGTTCCATAGATAGTGCGAACTCGTAAACCATTAAGTGAGGTGCAAACCTACTAGTAAATTCTTATGAATCAAAAACACTTCTAATGATGCACCATGACCTTGTTCAAGACTTTAGGTGGCTTGGTAACACTTTAATGTGGTTTGGATGCTCTAAACATTATATGCCAATTTTACTAAATGCAGCCCAAGGGTCTATCCATAGTCCGTATGAGGTGACTTTAAAATTTTCTTGTCCAAAGGCCTCCAAATTTTTATCATAGGTTAATCAAGTGGTAACTAGTGAAAATTCAGAAAATCACAATTTTCCTAATTACTTTTTGCCATAATTAAAATTATTTAATTATGTGACCTAAGTCATATTGAACATGAACTACCAAAACCAGAATTTCTCTAGGTCTAATTAATTTATTTAGTATTAATCTTGGTATAAAAAGTCAGTGTACAAAATTTCATAATTTCACAAATTAGGTTGATCCATGTTTTCTATTTATGAATAATAATACAATATTACCCTTTTCCAAATAAAGTACCGAAAATAAGATTATATTGACATGGGAGTGATCAAAACAAATTTTCATAAACATCCACTAAGATTTGACTTAAGATATTCACTAATTATGATATTTACAAAAATGCCACTATTCTTAAAAATATCATATCTACCCATCAAAAAATGAAAAGAAAATTTACAGAGATCCATAGTACTAAAACAATGATCTAGTAAAAATTTCATAATTTTTCAAGTCATATTTGTCACCTTTTTAATCAAAAATATCAAAGGGCATAATTGAAATTTGTACTATTCTTCACATGAAATAAATTCCAAAAATCCCACTAAATTTCCCAGAGCAATAAAATAACATTTTAGGGCTTGTGACGGAGATCTAAAATTTTCCAAGTTAAATTGCCCAAATTTCCTATTATGATATATATATATATGTGCTATATTTAAAATAAATTGAAACCTTAGGATTTTTTATTCTAAAAATCCTAACTTCACCATGGATGATGCATTTCATCTCCATAAACTCCTATCCAAAGTTTCATTGACATGCAATGGGTAAAATGGGCATAATTCTCCATTTTCACATTTTTGCTAGACACACCAAATATACCTATACCTTCAAATTGAAAGTTGGATCCTCCAACATGTAGATGTTCAAATGACCCTAAATTTTTACCATGGTCTTAAAATGACCTCTGTTGGTACCCTAGATGTGATTTGGCTCATGTAATCCCTTTCCAGCCCCTCTTGATCCATATAACTATATATGATCATGTTTAGACTTTGTTTAGTCTCCCTAGGGCAGTTTATAACTGACCTAGAGCTTAGATTAGAAGTTGTAGAATGAATATATGGTTAAGGCATTTTCCGTTCGACCATCGTCGAACGAGGCCTCGCGATCGTCGACCATTGGTCGATGATAACAGGGCTATAGAATAGTTGAAGTCAAGACAATTATCGTCGACCAATGGTCGACGATCTCAGAGCAAGTTTATTATGCTCTGAAGGATTGGTCGACGATCTGCCATCAGCAGTTCAACGATCGCAGTCTTGCTTCACGATTTCTGTTTCGACAGATTCTTTGTTGGTCGACGATAGCATGAGCTATTCGACGATTTCTGTCCCAGACGTTTTCTGCCTTAGTCGACGATCTGTCGGCTAGGTCGACGATCATCGAACCCCTGTTCGACGATTATTGTCTGCCTTTAACAGTTTGTATTCATTCTATTCCTTGGTTCATTTCCAAGTGTTTTAGCTTGTGGTTAGAGAGATTTTCTGAAGTTGTTTTTGCTAATTTATGGCTTAAATTCAAATAAATTAATTACCAAATATGTTAAGCATAAATTACGAGATTTCGTATTTGATAAAGTATTTTGTCCTATTATACAAAATATGTTGACTTTATCTTTCCAGGCTGTATTCTAGCCGTTGGCGCTGTATGCTATTTCCAAGTATGTTAAGTCTTTATGCTGAGATATTTTCCCATTCATTTATTTCCTTATTGGGACTGACAGAGAGTTAATAGCTCATTCTATTCCTATTGCTATATTCTATATTGAGATAACCTGTTGTAGGGCTCGAGATATTCAAATCAATAGAGCCGTTTCAAGGGAAAAAGAGAAGACATATTTAAAAGAGATTTCTCTCTCAGCAGACATAGCAAGTTACAGACACAGAGAGATTTTCTTCTCAAGGCTTCATTTGCCCAAGCTTCATCAGAGCAGCTCTTCACCATCTCTCAAGAAGAGAAGAAAAGTTTTCCTGAAGCAAAAGTCCAGAGCAATCATCTTCTTTCTCAAGTCTCCTGAGTATCTGCTTAGAGTTTTCAAGACTTCAGAAAGACCAGCTCCAGTTCTGCTTCAAGTGTTCCAGAATCTGAAGACCTGATAAAAATCAGTCTACAGATCTCTGAGGATTTAGTTTCAGTATATCTGAAACTCCTTCATCCTGAAGCAAAGGCTTTCCCTGGACTTCCACTGAGCCAGGGGGAGACTTTGATTCTTTAGAGAATCCACAAGTCTTCTCTAATCTGTTATTAACAACAGAGAAGACAATCTAACCCTCTCAACCCCTTTGTAAAAGAGTTTTCACACCTCTTCAAAAGTGAACATTGGTGACAGGGCACCTTATCAACAACCTGTGGTTGAGCATCCTTATCAAAAGCTCAAAGGGTCTTGTTTGATCTACCTGAATCAGATCATTGGTGGCAGGGCACCTTAGCAAAAACCTGCAGTGGATTCCTACCAGGGTGGTAGAAGAGTGGAGTACCTATTAAGAGGGAACCACTATATATCCTGGGTCCCTCTGGCTATTTTGTTTAATTGCTTATTCTGTGGCTGTGATAGAAATACCTAGGATTGCTAGTTGCTGTGATAGGCTTATAGTTAAACTGAAATTTCAGTTAGCTCTCTCACTTGTGCACTTCACTGTGTTAGGCTCTTAGGGTTCAAGTATCAGATTATTTATTCCGCAAATAAACTCCAAGGGAGCTGACTAGTTGTTCATAAAATTTGAATACTCTATTCACCCCCCCTCTAGAGTAGTTTACAACTTATCCCCTCACTTTCAATTGGTAACAGAGGGAGGTTAGCTGTTCATACAGGCTAACACCTGGGTTAAAAGATCCAGTGATAAGTTGTTTCCTGATACCATTCACAAACACTTTCACACATGGCCCAGTCTAAGGATTATTCAAGCACCAGACCTCCTGTATGCAACTTGTCCAAGTTTGGCATATGGAAGGCCAGGATAAGACTATACATGAATTCTATTGATGAAGATATCTTTTCTTCTATTTTGACAGGACCACCTGCTAGGCCTGCTACTGCTACTTCCACTTCGGCTGATCTCAGTGCTGTGCCACCTCCTGACTACAATGACAATTACAGGAAGGCAAAAGCAGTTGATGCAAAAGCAATGAACATCCTAGCTCAGACAATGTCTGATGAAATATTCCAGAAGCTTGCTGAATGTACCTCAGCCAAAGCTATGTGGGATTCCCTCAACCACATAGTTGCTGGCTCAGCTGATGAGAGGAAGGACAGGAGATCCAACCTCACTTCTCAGTATGAAAATTTCAAGAAGGATGATGCTGAAGACATTGACATAATGTACACAAGACTCAGTTCAATAATAAGTGAACTGAGGTCTTTGGACAAGGAGATAACTTTGACAGAGGTCAATGACAAGATCCTGATGTGCCTTCCCATCTCTTGGGACTCAAGGATATGGCCCATCAAGGATGGCAGAAACACTGTGGAACTCTCCACAGAAGCTCTGTTGGGAAAGCTCAAGTCATATGAGCAAACTTTGAAGAGCAGAGCTGCTGCAACTGAAGTAAAGACTCTTACACCTACAAAGAAAGAGCACTCTCTAGCTCTTAAGGCTGCTGAGACTTCTGAAGGAAGTCAATCAAATGAGGAGTTGCTGGCACTCATTGCCAAGAGGTTCCTCAACATGGGAAGAAGAGACTTCAGAAAGAAGTTCTCCAAGTATGAGGATAAACCAAGGTATGACAAGACTCCTTCTAAAGAAATCATTTGTTATGTTTGCAGCAAGCCTGGACACATTGCTCCAGATTGTCCAGAGAAGAAACACAAGGAGAAGAAAAATGAGAAAGAGTACAGGAAGCACCACTCCAAGTCCTCCTCACACAAATACAAGAAGAAGGACAAGGGATTTTTGGCTGCTACCTGGAGTGAAACAGAAGAGGATACCTGCTCCTCTAGCTCCAGTGATTCAGAAGAAGAAGAAGAGAAGAAAGCCAAAGAGGTCTGCCTCATGGCTATTAATGCCCGCAGCTCTTTGTCAGCTGTAGAGAATTCTGAAGAAGAAGGAGACAATGAAGAAGATCTTCCTATGGAAGACCAGGTAATCAACTCATTTGATTTCTCATCTCCTAAGTTCAAATTAAAATTTAAAACTCTATGTTTAGATTTACTATTATCTGAAAAAGAAATTAAGTCACTTAGATTAAAGATAATGGAACTAAACATGGAAAGTACTGAAATAATTAGATTAGAAAAGGAATTAGAAAGCTCAAAAGGAGAAGTAACATTCCTAAAATTAGAACCAGCTAAATCTAAGAGGTTAGAAGAAAAATTAAATGGCAGAAGCCTTAAACTATCTGAAATAACCAGTATGGCAAACACTAGGGTTGGTAATGATAAACTAGGCCTAGGTGCTACACCTAGTGAACCCATCCTCCTCACAAAGGAGAGATTTAACACTCCAGTAAAATTTATTTCTGAATCAGGAATAAAGAATACTGAGGAAATTGAAAAGTATAAGAAAATTCGTAATAAGATCAAGAAAGAGAACAGAAAGAAAAAATTTCTAGCTTTACAGAAATCGTCGAACATTAATCGACGATCGTCAAACCAATCGTCGAACATCTATCGACGATCGCTGAACACCTACACTGAGTATAATAGCTTTGGTGCAGGAGGTCGACGATCTCATCTTGAGTCGTCGACCAGTGATCGACGATCGTGGAATCCAGAACATCGTTCTACCATAAATGATCGACGATATGGCTTGCGATCGTCAACCATTGATCGACGATCTGGACTTAAGCTGGAAAATAAAATTCAAACTTCCAGAACTGTAAATCCTAATCACTACCCCAGGTTGTTTAATCCTTCAACTGAATGGATTATCCCACCTAGGAGATCACACCCTTTAGGATATCAATCTAAGCCTGCAAGATCTTTTATATCTAGCTTTTCTTTTGTGAAGAATACTGGACCCAAGGTAACCTGGGTCCACAATGTATAATTGATATCTTTGTAGGTGAAGACCTATCCAGTCATACATGACAAATGGTATCTGGATAGTGGATGCTCAAAGCATATGACAGGAAAGAAGAAGAACCTGTCAGGTTTCAAAGCCAAGCTGGGACCAAAAGTTGTATTTGGAGATTCCAGCTGTGGACAGACTGAAGGGTATGACAGCTTCACCATAGGAACTGTAACCTTCAAGAAGGTAGCTTATGTCTCAGGACTAAAGCACAACCTAATTTCTGTAAGCCAAATGTGTGATGCTGGGTACAAGGTATGATTTACTGACACTGCTTGTAATATTGCTTTAAATAATACTGTTGTGTTAGTAGGCATTAGAATTGGTAATGTTTATGTTGTAGATTTTAATTCATCCAAATCTGAAATATGCTTATTTAATGAAGTAACCAGTAATAATACCCTTTGGCATAAGAGACTTAGTCATGTTAATTTGAAAAATATTTCTAGGTTGGCTAAACACAATCTTGTAAGAGGCTTACCTTCTTGCCCCTACAAGAAGGAAGGCCTTTGTAAAGCTTGTCAATTAGGTAAGCAAACAAGGAATAGCTTTAAATCAGTTAATAAAAGTGATTCTCCCAGGATCCTGTACTTGCTACATTTGGACTTATTTGGTCCTATTGCTGTACAGAGTCTTGGAGGAAAGTCTTACACTCTAGTAGTTGTAGATGACTTCTCTAGGTTCACTTGGGTATTCTTCTTGAGAACTAAGGCTGATAACTTCAAGGTTATTACAGATTTTCTAAAGTGTATACAGAGTGAGTATTCTACTCAGATTGCCTTGATCAGAAGTGATCATGGTACTGAGTTTGAGTCTCTTCTTATGCAAGAATTCTGTGAGAAGGAAGGTATCAAACATAGCTTCTCTGCTCCTAGAACTCCTCAACAAAATGGGGTAGTTGAAAGGAAAAACAGAACCCTAATTGAAGCTGCAAGTACATTGTTGGCAGATGCTAACATGCCTCTGTCCTTTTGGGCTGAAGCAGTTAGCACAACTAACTATGTATTGAACAGAAGTCTGATACATAAACTTAAGGGTAAGACTCCCTATGAGTTACTTAAGCAAGTGAAACCTAAAATAGACTATTTTAGAGTATTTGGTTGTGTAGCTTTTGTTCATAACAATAACAAAGAATACCTTAGAAAATTTGAGGCAAAAGCTTCAATGAGAGTTTTTCTAGGATACTCTCAAGTAAGCAAAGCCTATAGGGTCCTTAATAAATCTTCTCTTAAGATAGAAGAGTCTGCACATGTCTCTTTTGATGAGACAGTCATGTATTATAAGGAGAAGGATTCTTCTTCTAACAGTACAGTGCAAGTCCTAGAATTAAGTAAGGATTTGGAAGGTTTGAGACTCACACAGGAGAATCATCCCCAACAAACTCCTCAGGTTGCTTCCTCAGATTCTGAATCTGATGTAGAACTTCTTGAAGTTAAAGCACCTGCTCCAACAGTTGATCAAATTCCACATGAGAAATTAAATCTTGAAACTGTTGAAGATCAGATCATTGTTGAACCTACTGATCTTGTCACACTTAGAGATCACCCTGTATCTCAAGTGATTGGAGACATTTCAGTAGGAGTCCAGACAAGACATCAACTCAACAAAGACGTGATGTTTGCTTGTTTCCTTTCTCAGGTTGAGCCCCTAACCATTAAAGATGCTGAGCTTGATCTACACTGGATTATAGCCATGCAAGAGGAGCTTAACCAGTTTGAAAGATGTAAAGTTTGGACCTTGGTTCCAAGACCAAGAGGCCAACTGATCATAGGCACCAAGTGGGTGTTTAGAAACAAGCTTGATGCCCAAGGCATAGTAGTTAGGAATAAGGCTAGACTAGTAGCTCAAGGCTATAGACAGGAGGAAGGCATAGATTATGATCAGACTTTTGCCCCTGTAGCTAGATTAGAAGCCATTAGGATTTTCCTAGCCTATGCTGCCTATAAGAGATTTAAGGTCTTCCAAATGGATGTGAAGAGTGCCTTCCTCAATGGAGATTTAAAGGAAGAAGTGTTTGTTGAACAACCACCAAGGTTTGTTTCATCATCCTTACCCACTCATGTGTTCAAACTCCAAAAGGCTCTATATGGACTTAAGCAAGCTCCTAGAGCTTGGTATGAGACCTTAGCAAATTTCCTTCTAGAACACAAGTTTGTGAGAGGTGTAGTAGATAGAACCTTGTTTTTTAGACATCATAAGGACTCACAACTGTTAGTTCAAATCTATGTAGATGACATTATATTTGGCTCCACTGATCCCAAACTATGCAAGAGGTTCTTTGAACTAATGCACTCCAAGTTTGAGATGAGCAGCATGGGTGAGTTATCCTATTTCCTTGGTCTCCAAGTGAAACAGAGTGTTAATGGTATCTTCATTTCTCAATCAAAATATGCCAGAGAGCTGGTTAAAAGATTTGGAATGTCTGATGCTTCATCAATGAGCACACCTATGGCCTCAAATGCAGTTATTGATTCTGATGTCAATGGCAAGTCTGTTGATCAAAAGAATTATAGAGCCATTGTTGGTTCCCTGCTATATTTGACTGCAAGTAGGCCTGACATAATGTTTGCTACATGCCTATGTGCTAGGTTTCAGGTCAACCCAAAGGAATCTCACTTAACTCTTCTCAAGAGGATCTTGAGATACCTTAAGGGATGCCCTAACTTAGGACTGTGGTACCCAGCTGAGTCAGAATTTGAATTAATTGGATATTCAGATGCTGATTATGCTGGTTGTAGAGTTGACAGGAAAAGCACCTCAGGGACTTGTCAGCTCCTGGGAGAGAGACTTGTCTCTTGGTTTTGTAAGAAACAGGCATCTGTGTCTACTTCAACTGCTGAGGCTGAATATATAGCAGCAACTAGTTGTTGTTCACAGATCCTGTGGATTCAAAATCAGCTAGTGGATTATGGGTACACACACTCAAACACAAAAATTCTGTGTGACAGTACCAGTGCAATATCAATTGCTCAAAATCCTGTGCACCATTCCAGGACCAAGCACATTGAGATTAGACATCATTTTCTGAGAGATAATGTGGAAAAGAACAAGATAATTATGGAATTTATATCCACAGATCTGCAGAGAGGAGATATTTTCACTAAGCCCCTTGATGAACAAAAGCATTTGTTCTTCCTGAACCAGCTTGGTATGATTAATGGTTCAGAGTAGTGAAAATTAGGATAGATCTGTTTTCTGTCTAAAATCGTCGAACAACTGCTCGACGATCTTCGACCAGGTCAGGACTATCGTCGACCAATGGTCGATGACAGTTCGTTCTGTAGTAAGGCAGAAATCGTCGACCAACTGGTCAACGATCTCTCCTTAGGTATCTATCGTGGACCAATTGGTCGACGACAGATTTGTTTTGCTGTGTGGTAAATCGTCGACCAACATATATTGATCGACGATCGTGGTGTATGCTTGTAGTCGGTCGATGTTTGACGATTAGTTAAATATTGACTATCGTCAGTCATTGTTCGACGACCGATTTTAATCGGTGTTCAACGATCGCAGACTCTTTCTGATAGTCGATTTAGGTCTGGAGATCGTCGTCCTTCAGTTTCATCTTTTCATATTCTGTCTTCTGGCTTAGAATTCGCTCTCGAACTCTAATCCCGCGCGATTCTCTTCTCCCCTTGCCTTGCATCTCGATTCACCATTCTCTCTCAAATCAAATGGCGATTCTTCCAGCAGTTCTTTCCGGGATGAAGTTCGACACGGGATTCTGTGTCGACTTCGATTCCTTCTGCCTTTGCGATCAACCAATCAGAGACATGTTGCAGATGTGTGAAGATCACGGACTGAAGAAATTTATGTCATCCACGCCCAAGATCAATATACCAGAGATTAAAGAATGGGTGTATACTTTGTCTTCCAGCGACGAAGCAATGACGGGAAAGATTAATGGAGAGGAGGTCATTCTGACTCCTGATATCTTGACAGAGCTGTTTGAGTTACCAACTGGAACTGAAGAATATGAACAAGATACAGAGGAGTATGGCCGCATGCTAATAGTGATGGGCCATGCTGATGGTATTCCAGCAAAGTTGCTGAAGATCAACCTGTCTCCAGAGTTTAAGTTTCTGGCAGACCTGGTGGGCAAAGTTGTTTTGGGTAAACACTCTGCTCATGATAACATCAACAGGCAACAGTTTGCCTTGATGTCGGCATTGGTGAACAAGACTCAGATAAATTGGGGAAAAGTTTTGTATGAATTGATAAGGAGAAAGAATAGCAAGAAGGAAGTAACTCTTGCCAGAGTATTGGGTGTCTTTCTATCTGAGAAAGCACCCCTGCTGCTTGTATCTGCATCCTCTGCAGTCAATGCAAGCAAGAGGTTGGACCCCTCCCTCTTCAAGAAATCCCAAAGGGTTATCAAGAAGACAGTCAGGGTTGATCCTAACCCTTCATCAGACACCAGGGCTGATTCAGCCACTCTCCATCTTGCTGGGGAAGGCTCAGCAATTCCTCCATCTTCACTCATTATCACTGCATCCCCATCACCTGCACTCATTTCCACACCATCTGCAGTCCCTCCCTTTCCACATACATCTCCATCCCAATCACCAACACCACAACATCTGGCAGCTTCAGCCAGTGTTGACATGGTGACTGAGACCATCCTCACCAACCTATCTCAACATGAATCCCAAACTCATGTTGATGACACCCTATCTCCACATGATCCATTTGATCATGTGGCAGATCATACTGATATCATTCCATCACCACCTCACCTTGCATCCCACAGTCATCCATCCACATCTACACCCTCAGCATTTCAGATCACCCCTGAATTGCTTGCACACATTGTGGAGCTCATCACCCCATCCATCCAAACCATGATTGAGGCAGCCAATGCCCCTATCATTGCATCCATAAATGCACTTACAGAAGCCATTAAATCCATTCCATCTTCTACTAAGCCCTCTTCAGTGAGGTGCATGACTCCAGCCCCAACTGAAGTCATGCAGGGGGAGATGTCTTTTGAAGTGGTCTCAGGTGATGCCTTGATCCTTCAGGATAACTCTTCCCTTCTTTCCCTTCCAGCCATTGCAGAAGAAGCTCAAGAGCTACAAGAGGAAGAAATTCCAGAGAAAGAGTTGGAAGATAGTGCAGCTGTTGAAGATCAACAGGCTGATCTAATTCTAGAGGATATTCCAGTGGACACTACTGATCTTGCAGTAGTGGTCCCAGAAGTCAACAAAGATTCAGAGCAACCAGAAGTGAATCTAGCTCCTGAGGAAGAAGTCCCTGAGAAAGACAATGAGGAAGTCCCCATGGACATTTGTGAAAAAGTTCCAGTGAACACTATTGATTCAGAAGTAGTGGTTCAAAAATTTGAGAATGATGCTGCTCAACCAGATGGTATAGTTTTATTTAAGATTCTAATTAATTCAAACTCCAACCTTGAGTTAATTTCTTATTCCTTCCTACCCATCACAGCTGCTGATGATCTTGCATCAGTGTTGCAAGTTGATGCTGCAAATTCCATTGATTCTGATGAAGATTTAGAATCCGTTCTTAACTCAGACTGTGAGTTCACACTCACATCTACTCCTTATGTTCCTCCTTTTCAAGAGAAAATGGTCCCTTATAGACCTGAGTACCTTGATGACCCCTTGGTCAAGGACTCTCTCTTCCTTTCCTATATGGCACTCCTCTTGTGCCTTGCAGAGGTGTCTATCCCTGATGTCACTGAACATCTAGAAGGAATTATAACCTCCTTCCTAGATGCAAAGTGGTATCCTGTGTAGATCTTCAGGTAATTCTATCAATTACCTGTTGTTGTTCACCTTGGGGGGAATACTTTATTCCCACTTGGTTGTTAACTTATCTTTCTTTGTATGCAGGCACAACCAACAATGCTGCTGCTGAAGATATCAACATCCCTGCTGCTGCTGCTGCTGAAGAAGTTGAGGCTGTGCAAGATAGTGCAGAAAATGCTTCCAAGATGACTGAAAAGGATTCAAGCTCAGGTACTCTAAACCTTGAACAATATATAGCCTTTATGGCTGAGAATATTGCCTCTGAGTACATTGAAGAGTTGGCTAATTCTCATATGGATTCCCTAGCCATCTCTCTAGAGAAAGCATCTGCCCCTGCAGATATTGTCATCTTTTCTCCACCTATTCTTACCTACCCTCTATCCATTCCTACAGTTGCTGAACTAATTCCAGAGCAAGCTCCAGGATCTGTTAAAGAAAAGGAAGCTGAAGCCCCAACTGCAGAACTGGTCCCCAGGACAGTTCCTGATTTGTATCCTGAATCAGAACTTTGGAAGAGTACTCCTAATGTTGATCTTGATGCCCTCCTTGAGCAAGATGCCATTGAGGAGGCAAGAGAAAAGGAAGATAGAGAGAAGCCTGAGAAAGAAAAAGCTGAACTTGCTGTAGCTGCCAAGGATCCCTCAGAGCAAGATTTTGATGACTATGCTGGCAAAAACTCATCTCACTCTTCTGATGATGATGATGATGATTCTGAAGATTTTGATAACACCAAGAAGAAGAAAAAGGCTGTATCTAAGAAAAGGAAAGCATCTGCTCCTCCTCCTGCAAATCCAAACAAGGATATTCCTTATTTCATTCGGAAAGGAATTGATCCTAAGAGCAAAGAGTATGAACCATGGATGAGATTCTCAAGGAAACAGTCAAGAGAGAAGAAGAGAACCAAGAGATATGATACTCCAGTTCAGAAATTCCCTCCCAGAGGTCCTCCTCCACCTCCTGGTGCTGGAGCCTCTGGAAATCCTTCTTCTGCTCCATCTGCTCAATCACCCAGATCCAACCCTTCTCAGACCTACCAGAGAAGAAGTAATCAAAGCCAAGGAGGCCAAGATAAATCAGGACAAGGAAGGCAAAGAAATGAAAGTGTTCCCATGGAACAGATAAAGGAGATGACCTTTCAGCAACCAACATTCTCTCCTCCTCCTTCTCTCAAAAGGAAAGCTCCAGAATGGAAACCTTCTCCTCCCAGGAGAGGTTCATCTTCTACATCAAGGAAACCTGCTATTCCTAAGACAGTTGATACAAAAGGAAAAAGAGTTGTCCATTCAGAGAAGTCCAACAAGAAATTTATTGAACTTGCACCTCCAAGATCTTTATATGCTAAATCTGATCCTAAGAAGGCTGTACAGATTCCTATTGACTCAAGCAGATTAGCTACAGCTCTTCAAAGGGATATGGAGATTGCAGCTCAAACTGATACTGATAGACCACCTTCTCCATCAGACAAGACAGAAACTGAAAGAATTGTCTCTATGGCAAGATTCAAGGAATCAATTGCACTAAGCATGATGGAGAAA
Organism: Platanthera zijinensis; assembly: GCA_039513925.1. NCBI lineage: Eukaryota > Viridiplantae > Streptophyta > Magnoliopsida > Asparagales > Orchidaceae > Platanthera > Platanthera zijinensis. The sequence continues at coordinate 197,677,775 of CM077082.1, forward strand.
GCCAAAGCTCAAGGACTGGACCCTTCAGCATACTCAACTATGTCTGAATTCAGAGAAAAAGAACTCAGCAAGATTCAAGTCAACTCAGAAATATTTGATACTGAAGAATACATGAAGCTGCATCCTGCTGCAGTCCTGCCAAGCTATGGTGAAAAGAAGATCATTGGTGAACATGACCTGATGTTATCCAAAAGACAAGCAGCTAATCTAAACAGAGAAATCATTTTCAAACCTGCTGTAATCCCAAAGAACTCCTCTGATGCTAAACCATCTGATAAATCTGCTTGATACTCTATAATTCTGCTGATTTATGATTTATATGTTTTCTATGGATTGCCTGTGTTTTGATATTATGGTTAACCTTTGCATTTGTTCTTGTTTGTATTAGTTTTTAGATTGGATTGGATGACATGACCCAAATAGGGGGAGATTGTTGGTACCCTAGATGTGATTTGGCTCATGTAATCCCTTTCCAGCCCCTCTTGATCCATATAACTATATATGATCATGTTTAGACTTTGTTTAGTCTCCCTAGGGCAGTTTATAACTGACCTAGAGCTTAGATTAGAAGTTGTAGAATGAATATATGGTTAAGGCATTTTCCGTTCGACCATCGTCGAACGAGGCCTCGCGATCGTCGACCATTGGTCGATGATAGCAGGGCTATAGAATAGTTGAAGTCAAGACAATTATCGTCGACCAATGGTCGACGATCTCAGAGCAAGTTTATTATGCTCTGAAGGATTGGTCGACGATCTGCCATCAGCAGTTCAACGATCGCAGTCTTGCTTCACGATTTCTGTTTCGACAGATTCTTTGTTGGTCAACGATAACATGAGCTGTTTGACGATTTCTATCCCAGACGTTTTCTGCCTTAGTCGACGATCTGTCGGCTAGGTCGACGATCATCGAACCCCTGTTCGACGATTATTGTCTGCCTTTAACAGTTTGTATTCATTCTATTCCTTGGTTCATTTCCAAGTGTTTTAGCTTGTGGTTAGAGAGATTTTCTGAAGTTGTTTTTGCTAATTTATGGCTTAAATTCAAATAAATTAATTACCAAATATGTTAAGCATAAATTACGGGATTTCGTATTTGATAAAGTATTTTGTCCTATTATACAAAATATGTTGACTTTATCTTTCCAGGCTGTATTCTAGTCGTTGGCGCTGTATGCTATTTCCAAGTATGTTAAGTCTTTATGCTGAGATATTTTCCCATTCATTTATTTCCTTATTGGGACTGACAGAGAGTTAATAGCTCATTCTATTCCTATTGCTATATTCTATATTGAGATAACCTGTTGCAGGGCTCGAGATATTCAAATCAATAGAGCCGTTTCAAGGGAAAAAGAGAAGACATATTTAAAAGAGATTTCTCTCTCAGCAGACATATCAAGTTACAGACACAGAGAGATTTTCTTCTCAAGGCTTCATTCGCTCAAGCTTCATCAGAGCAGCTCTTCACCATCTCTCAAGAAGAGAAGAAAAGTTTTCCTGAAGCAAAAGTCCAGAGCAATCATCTTATTTCTCAAGTCTCCTGAGCATCTGCTTAGAGTTTTCAAGACTTCAGAAAGACCAGCTCCAGTTCTGCTTCAAGTGTTCCAGAATCTGAAGACCTGATAAAAATCAGTCTACAGATCTCTGAGGATTTAGTTTCAGTATATCTGAAACTCCTTCATCCTGAAGCAAAGGCTTTCCCTGGACTTCCACTGAGCCAGGGGGAGACTTTGATTCTTTAGAGAATCCACAAGTCTTCTCTAATCTATTATTAACAACAGAGAAGACAATCTAACCCTCTCAACCCCTTTGTAAAAGAGTTTTCACACCTCTTCAAAAGTAAACATTGGTGACAGGGCACCTTATCAACAACCTGTGGTTGAGCATCCTTATCAAAAGCTCAAAGGGTCTTGTTTGATCTACCTGAATCAGATCATTGGTGGCAGGGCACCTTAGCAAAAACCTGCAGTGGATTCCTACCAGGGTGGTAGAAGAGTGGAGTACCTATTAAGAGGGAACCACTATATATCCTGTGTCCCTCTGGCTATTTTGTTTAATTGCTTATTCTGTGGCTGTGATAGAAATACCTAGGATTGCTAGTTGCTGTGATAGGCTTATAGTTAAACTGAAATTTCAGTTAGCTCTCTCACTTGTGCACTTCACTGTGTTAGGCTCTTAGGGTTCAAGTATCAGATTATTTATTCCGCAAATAAACTCCAAGGGAGCTGACTAGTTGTTCATAAAATTTGAATACTCTATTCACCCCCCCTCTAGAGTAGTTTACAACTTATCCCCTCACTTTCAACCTCACAGTCATGTCACCCAAATTTGGTGTTATTTTGAGTTGTAAAACTCCCTAAATCACATTAATTTGTTAAATCAAATAATGGAATAAGCTATAGAGAAATGTTCTCCTAAAAATCTGATTTTTGGGAACAAGCTAGGTCTAGTACATACACATGCATGACCCAAATTTCATTACATTTGGAGCTGTCATCTATCATATATACTCATTATAATTTCCGACCTAGGCTTGGAACAGTCCTAGGGAAATAGGCCTACAAGGAGCTACAATGCTCCAAATGACTTGATTAAGGTGCCTAAATAAAGGTAAGACAATGGGCTACACTTTTCATGTTGGGAACCTTTCCTGAATCTGCACCTAAAGGGCCTAAGTTTTGCATGCAAGTTACTATAATAAGTGTGATAGAATATTAATTACACTATAGTTTTATATATATATATAAAATGGATAGCATCGGGTCATCCCCTACCTCCAGCCAATGACTGCGATTGACCCATCCTAGAACACCTTGATCTTGTATTTCCCAAACATCCGACCACCACCACTACTGGCTATCTTCACCACCACCATCATGTCAGTGGCGGACACAGGAAGAATTTTTAATTTTAGGGTTTCATTGTTTCAGTTCAGTGCTCTGATACCAAATAAAAAGTAAGAGGAGAAATACTTGATTGATGTATTCTTCCACATAAGGGGGGAATATATAGGAAATACAAAGATACAAAAAACTTGACTCACAATGTGGGACTAAACCCACTGACACATAAATAAACTAATATTAGTTATCTCAAATTGTCCAAATCCTCTCTGCGCAAGTAGCTGTACAGGTTCAAGTTTTCACACTAATTTTTGAAGTCTGGTTTAATATCCTAAAGATGCAGACATTAAACCAGAATTTGCAGGAACAAACTAGTCTTCTTGGCAAAACAAATACAAGCTCAAATAAGGTTTCAGTAAAAATCAAATAAACCAAAAAATGAAGCAAAATTGAGATTATTAGGAACAATAATAGCCTTCAGGAAATGACCAATGATTACCTTCCCTGTGAAGCCAATATTTATTGGCAAGTCATCAGTTGACTGCAACATCATTTGCATATGGAATGGAGATGGAGTACAGGTGGTTGCACGAGTACCATCAGCAGGTCCTGTCCCACCACCAACCATTGTTGTAATACCTGCATTAGTAAAAAAATTATAATCTCCATCAATATTGGACTTGCTCCAGAAGCTATATCACTAGTAAAGCATACTAAAGAACTTAATAAAAGGAACTTATTTCTGCAATTTTCCAAATATTACATTCTAAATAAATAAAAAATCATCACGAAGTTTCTCAGGCTGATATAATGCTTAACTCTACATTATGAAGAAAAGTGTGAGAGTTCGAAATATAAATAAATAATTTTTCAAGAATTTAAATTATTACAAGGGAGTTCCCCTCTTTATATAGAGTATAGGAAGAAGAATGTATACTTGGAGATATGAGACTAAATATAAGGAGAGAAATACAATGAGACGGGCTTTAACACTCCCTCAAGCTGAACTATATGTATTGATCATTCTCAACTTGACACAAACATACAAAAAAGTGAAGAAATTGGCTTGGTGAATGCAACAACTCAAAAAAAAATAACGAAAAAAATGGATTTTTCATTAATTTAAAACCTATGACATAATTGTAAATAAAAAATAAGGTCTCTTCTATTTTCAGCCGCAGCAAACCGGAGCCTCCCCCCCGATTATATCTTTCTATTCGGCAGTAGGGATCATGTCTGCTTCTGCACCCGAGCCGACTCCCACGTAGCCCGCAACTCCCGATCCCGCCTCCCTGCCGCTCCAGCCTCCTGCGCCTCCTCCTGCGCCTCCTCCTGCCGTGGTCGACCTCCCCTTCTCCTCTAGGGCCGACAGCCTCCTCCTCCCTAAGCCGACGACTGTGGTTCTCCTCCACAAGGCGAGTAGCTCCACCCCATGTAGCAGAAACTCCTTCTCGTCTTCTTCTTCTTCTTTGATCAACAAGGCAACCAGGTCTTCCTCCCCCAAGGGGCCAACAACCTCTTCCTTTCTCTCTTAGGGTTGGCAACCTTCTCTCTTAGTTTTAGTAGGGGATTTGCGAGAGGGACAGTAGTGGTGGTGCCCAAGCGAGTCGGAGGGGACAGTAGTGGGCACCACCTAGTAGTGACTCGCTTGGGCACCACCACCATCATGTCAATATAAGTTCTAGACTATTGTAACCTTGATTTATAAAGGCTGAGGTAGGGTTCTGGAGGGACCTGAGGTAGGTGATTTGTGTTGGATCACTGAGGTGTAAGTCTGTGTTATAAAGGCTGAGGTAGGATTCTTGAGGGACCTGAGGTAGGAGATTGGGTGAATCTCTTAGGTAGGACCTGTTGGTCTATGTGTAGGTTTCTTCACAGAAACTTAGCCTGTAAGATCTTTTGATCTGAGTTGAAGAGGAGATATAACCTTATCTAGCACATTGCTAGTGATGAAGAAGGGGGAAAGTGAATGTACCCTAAATAGGGGAACCACTATAAAAGTTTTGTGTATTGTGGATTGATTATGCTGTGTTCTTTGGATTGCTTGTGCTGTGTTCTGTGGATTGCTTGTACTGTGTACTTGTGAAGTTTACTTTCAAATACCAGCTGAACATATAATATAAGTGACAAAGAATTTTTAAAAAAACCTATTCACCCCCTCTAGGTGATTAACTACACATAGAATTATCTTTCAGAACCCATGTATGTATTTTTGACCAAATTAGGGTTAAGGATGACTTTGGTCAAATTGGACCAATGGGTGACCATGTGATGATGCTTTATGGTCCAATGCACTCCAATTAGGGTTTGGAGTTAAGTGGTGGGGTCAATTTGACCACATGATGCTTAATTGAGCCAATTAGGGTTGAGTTGACCTATGCTGACCTAAAGGGCACTTTGGTCAATTTGGCCAATTTGGTGACCCTATGATTGGGCTTTTGGGTCATTAGGTTTCCTTTAAGGTTAGGGACAAAGTTGTGAGGTCAATTTGTACTTGTGGTTTCAATTTGGGCTAGATTGATCTAAGTTGAATTGAACACTATAGTGGGCCCCATATGAGCTCACCCTAACTTATTGGGTCCTAAGGTCACTACCTAGCTTAACCCCCTTTCACACTCACCACATGTCCTACCCTAATTTGAGTTAAGGGGTCTAGAAGGAAATGGGATGTTACACCCTTCAAGCTCTCCCATGGCTGCGAGGCGGTACTCCCAATAGAATTCGAGATCCGGATGCCGCGAATAGTGCAGGCAGGGGAAGGTAGTGAAGAATGGACTGTCGAGAACGAGAACGAGTTACAGCTCTCCCTAGATTTGGTGGAGGAGCTGCGTGACTTGACATCGATTCAACAAGAAAAAGTCAAGTGATGGATGACCAAGTACTTCGACAAGCATGTCAGGATCAAGCAATTTGTAAAGGGAGACTTGGTCTTGAAAAAGTTTAATGCTGCCAGGAGGTCGGCAGCCATTGGCAAGCTGAATTCTAATTGGGAGGGTCCCTATATAATCAAATAAGCCTTGAAGTTGGGGGGATACCGCCTCCCGAATATGGAGGGGGAACTCCTCGATCGTGCTTGGAGCGACGATGATTTAAAGCGCTTCAATCTATGAAATTGAATAATGAACAATACCATTTCACACTCTTGTATGTCTTTGATGGTTCACTTGCTCATTATAAGGAATGTGGAGAATGACTGGCCAAGAGAAAAGCCCGGTTGATGCTGAACACCCGCTGTCAGGCTCTTACTAGCAAATTGGTCCGGTGGAAGCGCCCAATGGCTGGCCAAGAGAAAAGTCCGGTTGATGCTCAACACCCATCGTCAGGCTCCTACTTGTTGATTGGGTCGGTGGAAGCACCCGATGGTTGGCAAAGAGAAAAGTTTGGTTGATGCTCAACACCCACCGTCAGGCTCCTACTAGCCGATTTGGCCGGTGGAAGCGCTCGGTGGCTGGCCATGAGAAAAGATTGGTTGATGCTCAACACCTACTGTCAGGCTCCTACTAGATGAGTGGGCCGGTGGAAGCGTCCGATGGCTGGCCAAGAGAAAAGACCGGTTGATGCTGAACACCCACCGTCAGGCTCCTACTAGCTGATTGGGCCGGTTGAAGCGCCCAGTGGCTAGCAAAGAGAAAAGTCCGGTTGATGCTCAACACCCACTGTCAGGCTCCTACTAGCTGATTGGGCCGGTGGAAGTGCCCGATGGATGGCCAAGAGAAAAGTTCGGTTGATGCTCAACACACTCCATCAGGCTCTTACTAGCTGATTGGGCCTGTGGAAGCGCCTGGTGGCTAGCCAAGAGTAAAGTCAGGTTGATGCTCAACACCCACCGTTAGGCTCCCACTAGCTGATTGGGCCAGTGGAAGCGCCTGGTGGCTGGCCAAGAGAAAAGTCCGGTTGATGCTCAACACCCGCCGTCAGGCTCCTACTATCTGATTAGGCTGGTGGAAGCGCCCGGTGGCTAGCCAAGTGAAAAGTCTGGTTGATGCTCATCACCCGCCATCAGGCTCATACTGGCTAATTGGGCCGGTGGAAGCGCTCGTTGGATGGCTAAGAGAAAAGTCCGATTGATGATCAACACTCTCCATTAGGCTCCTACTAGCTGTTTGGGCTGATGGAAGTGCCCAGTGGATGGCCAAGAGAAAATTCTGATTGATGCTCAACACCAACCATCATATACCTACTAGTTGACAAGAAGGGTGGAGGGGTTGAAACTCCTAGTGGCCTGCTGAAAGTCCACCTAGTGTCAACTATGTTCACCTATGGGGGGGGGGGAATAGGTGTCTTTGCAGCGTACTTGCGGAATTAGAAATTTACCTGCACAATAAAACAAAACAACCAAGCACACACAGTACACAGACAAATTATAGTGGTTCCCCGATTTGGGTACGTCCACTTTCCCCCTTCGACCTATCTCCCAACACGGGACGACTCGGTCACTTCACCAACAGGATTGAAATCCAATCCTTGCACTCACGGAAGGAACCCTTCCACACGTAGGAGTCAACACTCCCACAGTCCGGGTTGCACCCAACCCTTACAACTAGGGACCAATCGGTCCGTTACAAAGAAATTAAAAACTAGCTTGTAAGAAATACAAACAACGTTTGGAGAGAAGGTGACCCTCTTCGTTTGACGACGTGCTCTTGAAGTCAACGAAGAGTGCACAGCCCTAGATCTCACTTGGAGTGAATCTTTCCCGAGACCGGCGGCGGCTTGAGGCGGCGGCAACGTTCTCGGAATCAGCAGCGGCGACGAAGAGCAGCAACAGTGCCAACTTGATTCAGACTTCGTAGCAAAGGAAGCAAGATCTACCAACGGTCACACAAGGATCGATCGTCTCGATCGATTCGGAAGGGGAAAGTTTTTCCCGATCAACGAATCAAGAGACAAGGGATCTCTCGTTAGACGCGTGAGACGCTATGCTAGCCTAAGCTTCTGTCGCCGGAGATCTGGAAGAATCCATGATCAGCGGCGGTGACCACCTTCACGAGCGGCGACGGCGGCGGACGACAATCTGCGATCCGCTAGGTCAAGACGGCGGCTGTCCTTTTTTTTTGAAATCCCGTGTATTTTTACTGTTCACAATACAATGTATATATACCTTAGGTCAAGAAGATGACCGTTGTGGGTCCCACCAAAGTAAGGACCAAGGTCCGGTACAAACAGCTGCAGATAACTTGGACCGGTCCAGAACTTTCAGAAAAATTGCCAAGTCAAATTCGGCGAGAATCATAGGTGATTCTCGCCGAATCGGCGAGAATCACTTATGATTCTCGCTGACTTCTACTTAGCCGAAATCTGACTGCACAGATACAGAAGTCGGGGAGAATCGGCGGGAGTCACTTTTGATTCTCACCGAATCGTCGAGAATGCAAGGTCATTCTCGACGAATCGGCGAGAATCATAAGTAATTCTCGACGATTCTGCCTTAGAAAATTTCCCTGTCTGTGACAAAGCTGCCGGCTTCAACCGGCGAGAATCAGCTAGTGATTCTCGACGACTCGGCGAGAATCACTAGTGATTCTCGCCGAATCGGCGAGAATCACTTAGTGATTCTCGTCGATTTGTACTTAGGCTGTTTCTCCTCTTTCTCCCCTTGAGCTGGTCTTTGGCCCATCCTTGCTCCTTGTCTGCTCTTGCTTTATCATAGCCCTGTACTTGAAATTAAGTACACCCCAATAGAGAGAGTACACGTAGGCCAACACACTGATCTGCTCAACGAGGGATTACGTTGCACAGACCCGTGTATATTGACCCACTGTACCCTGACATTGGTGTGTACTTAGCATGGAATATCTGCAAGTACAACTAGAGAATAATTCATCAAATACATTGTGGATTCATCTTAGCTTGACAGGTGGCTTCCTCAAATCCAGGTAATTGTGGATACAGTACCCAACAATCTCCCCCTATTTGACGAAGCCAAAATCCTACTAGCTAAGATGAATACCACCACCCACAGAATAATTAAAACTTTAAGACAATAAGAACAGACAAAATAATACTTGAGTCACAACATGTCATCACATATATATATTTATATAAAACCACAATATTTGTTCGTAAGACAATATAAAAACAAAGATGTGCAGTGAGGGACAAAAAGGTCCTAAGCCTATTTTTCCTTAGCAAGATCATCCTTGAGCTTCTGGGCCAGGAATTTCTTGCTCTGTCTTTCGAAATATTCTTTGGGCTTAGGATGATATCTGGGAGGAGGAACTTTATTTGTCACTGTATTATTTCTGAAAAATAAGTTGCGTTTGGCTTCAAATTCTTTGTGCCTCTCCCATTCGTATTGACTGTATACCTCACTTCGTTTTATGTGCCCCTTCTGCTGTAACAAGAATGTGTCCAAGATGATACTTTTTGATACAGGACTCCATTTTTCATTTCTCACATCCTCCTCCGTCAATCGGGTCCTCTTTTCAACTGGTGTTTCTCTTGAGGTTCCCTCTTGGATCTGCCTTTTTCCTTTGGCTTTAGCTAAGGCATCTTGATCAAACCAAGTTCTGCGTTCAGCCCTTTCAGCAGCTTTCTTCATCTCAGCTTCGCTCAACGGAACAGCCTCTGCACTTGCCCCTTCGTCATCCACAGTATTGTGCTCAGTGGTTTCATGTACAGGATTAACCTCAGGTATATTATTGCCTAAAGCTTGGTTAAGCAACCACTGGCAACTGTCATATACAAAAACATTTGACTGATCGAAGTTTTCAATGATGATGTGCTGAAGCCCTTCCATCTTAGTAGTATATTCCTGCTCCCCCTTTTTGGCTTCGAGTGCTATGGAGTTTGCATAGGAGTGCAGGGACTCATCTATATGCTTCAGAGATTTGGAGAATTCAGTCAGCAGGGCTTGTTGATTTTGATTGAGGAGCACCATGTTGGCATCAAATTTCTGTATGCTATTTGCCACAACATGTGCATTACTATTGACCACTCCCAGGTCATCAGTATTCTTTTTGAGTCCTTGCATGAGAAGAGTTACTGCTGTGCCTGCCTGTGTATACTTGTCATCAAATTTCTTCTCCATCTCATCTAACTTATGGTTGATCTGCACAATGTTCTTGAGCATGAGGTCCTCAGATTCTTGTAGTCTCTTTAGCACCGATTTGTGGGACTTCTTAAACGATCTCTTGACCTCATCTAGGATCCCTTGGACAATATTTACAGTGTGATTTGCTAAGTTATCTTGAAGTGGAGGAGCTGCAGGCATACCTTGGTTAGCCTCCCCCTCAGAAGCACTGGGAGAGCTTGATAGTAGGATGGACTCCACAGGGGGAACAAAGGATTGCTCCCCCTCCATTCTTACATCTAATTGCTTAGGAGCTTGTTCCTCAGACGGAACCTCAGCATCCTCCTGAGACTCTGCTGCTTTCTCGTTCTCAGGTACTTCTTCCTCTATCTCTGTCTCCAAATGATCACCATTATCATCAGTGATGTGCACATCTTTTTCTACTTCTTCCTCTTCCTCCTCATCAGTTTCACCCTCCTCACCATCTGCCACTTCTTCTGCTTCTTCCTCTTCCTCCTCATCATCCTCAGCCTCCGCATCATCTGCCACTTCTTTTGCCACCATTTTCACAGCATCTTAAGCTATCAGAGAAATATCAGACAGAATGTTTGCAGAATCGGTTACCGGCTCCCCCTCAGTTCCTGCAATCAGGGCGTCAGGAACTTCACTGGCGGCTGCCAAGAAATCTGCTGAAGTTCTGTTGTCCTCGGCAGGAGATTCTTCTTGTTCAACTACCACTGCAGCTCGCCCTATGACTCGCTCCCATCTGTCAAAGACGCTGGAGTCCATTTTCTTCAAATAATGCAAGGGAACTCCTTTGCTCATGTCGAACTTATCTCCGTTCAACTGATTGAGAAATAGACTGATGATTCGTCCAAAGCTTGGAGATCTGAGGGTGTCCTTGATCTTCTCGAAAAGCATGACCCCCCAGTTGAATCTCTTTCGGCAGACAATCACCACAAGAATCTTGAACATGTCGGCTGAAATGTGGTCGTGTGAGCCTGGTTTGCATATCAGTACCTTCCCAATGATGTCGGACAAGAGTTTCCCCTCTTCATTCATTTCTTTTCTTTTTATAGATTTGGTGCCCCTTGCTAGCCCACAGAATAATAGGGTCCTGGCTCTATCATGTTCCTCCAGATAATCCTCGTGCTCAGAACTGGAAAGCTGCAAGCATTGAGTCAGTGTCCTGGCAGACATCTTGATCCGTGCACCGGCAACCTTACTCTTGATGATAAAGTCTTCGTTCCGAAGTTTGGCGGTTGCAAAGAACTCCATCACTTCTTTATCCAGAATTTTGCAGGGATGCTCCAGTACAAACGTGAGTCCAGCCTCTTCCAGCATGATGATGATGTTTCTGAACTCATCCGAGGCGTGTGAGAACCCGGTTCGAACTAATTCACAGCCAGTGACCAGCCCAGCGGTGGTCCTTGGAGCCATAGCAAACTAGGAAGAAGGGGAATATCAAGTTCCAATTCTAAGGATCGGCGAAACTAAGAGGTTGAGAGTAATGTCTATACTAATGCGCAAGGCACGGTTGGGATAAGAGAGGCATTACCTTAGGAGGAGACGCAGTGAGGGTTCCGGCACCACGTTGCGTAAGATGCGGCGAGCCGAGTCGAGGCCAAGCGAGGGCGTGACTCCGGCTGCAAGAGGTCTTCCGGAGGGTTGTTAGGTCACGATGAAGCCGAAGTCGAAGAACCTAGTAGCGGGAGAGCTTCGGGAAACGAAGAGTCGGAAAGGAACTTGGAAGCGGGAAGTGATGAGCTTCGGCGAGTATTGGGAGGTGCTGGGACACTGCTTCGGGAGAGCTTTGAAACCAGGTCGGCGGGATGATGGGAAGTCGAAGGGATGACGGGAAGTCGAAGGGTCGGCGGGATTTACTGGGTCGGCGAGATTCGCTGGGTAGGCGGGAATGGAGCTATAGCCGGGTTTAAGAGCTTCGGTTCGATGAGAATTGCCGGAATTTCAATTTTATTTGTCCGGGGTTGTCAAGGATACCACTTGAAAAACCACCTATATTCCACCATAACGTTTTTGTCACAGGTTGTAACGAAATCGAGAAGATCATTTATTACTCCAGGTGTGTTTTACCATACCACACAGCTTAGGAGTCATAGCAACTTTGACATTTCTAACTTACTAACATAGGCTGGCAGATTTCATAACTTGAGTCGAGATCGATACATGCGATATTCATGAAGTTAGTTGTCATTCTAAGTGACTCCTAATGACATGTCGACTTTAATTTTCAACTTGTAATATATGCTTATTGATGTGCCTTCTCGAATTTTTCAGAGATTTACTGACACATCGTTAATAATATATCTAAGGTTTAATTATACAGCTTTGATCTGCCCTTAGGAGAACATACATAGATGTGTAAATGTATATTTGTATATATATATATATATATATATATATATATATATGTATATGATGTCACAATATGACTCATTATTTAGGCTGATCAATGATACCTGAGATTGTAAGATTCATCATTGAGATCCTTTGAAGAGCATACCAGGTGTTCAATTTTGAGGGTAGTACTTCTTGCGTTCCAGATGCTTGTTCCAGATTATTCTAGGAACATCTTCTGTCTAGCTCCCATCATGACTCGGAAGTCTAGACTACCTTGCACCAAAGAATATTACCTTACCTTAGGAGCCCAATATGTATTGGGTCCTAGGTTCCTGTTAGCATAATAATTTGAGTGCCTCCCTTCAGGAATCCTGGTGGGAAGACTAACATTGCCCCGAGGATGTGGAAGTCCCCTTACCATTGATGCAGATTGGTTGTGCCAACAGTCTATGGCAAAATGACCCACTTTGCCACAACACCAACACTTATGAATGTTGTATCGCCGCTTGTGACCTGAACCGATGACAGAGATAGTCATAGTTCTGGGTCTAAACGGACTAGAGCCAGAAATGCTCACAGAATTGTCTCTTCCACCGTGACTATTGGAGGGGTGGAAAGAATGCATATGGCAGGCGTCATGAGGCCTGGGAGGTGGTGCCTTCTTTTCAGTCAGCCCCCTTCCAAGGACCTCATGAGTCCTAACAACATGATTTCTATCCCTCCTTTCCAGAGTCCTAGGGAGGTGAGAGGCGCATTGTGAGCTGATGCAGGCGGATTCATGACGAGTAGGGGCTGTGGCCGAGAATACAAAGGGCTTGGTGGAAGCCGGAGGTATTCTCTTCTGGGTGGCCATGACAGCCCTTGCATTCTGAGTGCTCCCACAAGAGGACTGATCATTCTTGCAGTGACCATGGTTATCCCTATGGTCATACCTGAAGGCATGGTGAGTGTCCTTCCTACTCGGGGTGGGGGGTCTGAACACCGTTTCCCCATTTCTCCATGACTTAATGATTTGGGAGATCCACCCATTTTCTGCCTTCCTCTTGATAGCATCAATCTTGGAAAAATTGGAGACTATCCTCTTCTCGGTCTCTAGACGATTTTCTAGATCCGAGATCTGAGAGTCCTTTACTTTGATGGATTCCAATTGGAGATTCATCAAAATCTTCAGCTGAGCAATCTCCTTAGCTTGTTCCTCAACAAGTAAGTTGCTCGTCTGAAGGGCACTCTCAAGGGAATCACGATTATCAATCGGTTGAGTGAAGCTATGTGTATCCCATGCATCATTGGAAGGACTACTCTCAAAACTATTTCTGTCTTCAGGAACTTCAAGAGGAGAGGGGCATGAGGAAGAAGTTACCTGCGTCAGACTTTGTTGTTCAAGGTTACCATCCAGATTGGCAGAAACTGTTGTGTTGGCTTCATCAGAACTGCTTTCCTCAGCTTCTTCTTCAGTCTCTGACCAGGACACAGGAGCCCTGATATTGACATATTGATCATGCCCTTCATCTTCAGAAATAAGGACTCCTACATAGGCTTCATCCTCTTGCTGACAACTGGTACCAGCTTTCTCTGATCCCTCCATGAGGTCTGAGATGGTTTGCCACATGGACTTGGCTGTCCTACACTTGTCCACTCTTGAACGAGATACACCAGACCAGACGTCAGTGATGATCTGACGTATTAACTTATCCAAGTTGTACAGTGAGAGCTCGGTCTCAGACATCTCTTCGGGACTCTTGGGGATAAGGATATCCTCTCCAGACTCAGCAGCCTTCATGGGAATGAAGGGACCCTCTTCCAAGATGATTGACACCCGAGGGTCGATTGCCTCCAGATGAAACATAACTCTCATTTTCCAGATAGGATAATACTCCTTTGTACATGAGGGGAGTCTTAGAGGATGGACATCATAGTCCAACTCCATGCGTGAGTCTAATCTTCTAGTTGACACTAGATGCAGGAGCTTACTCGAGGAGTTAACCCCTTTGATGAGCAACCTCCCTCTGATACCACTTGAAAGTCCACCTAGTGTCAACTATGTTCACCTATGGGGGGGGGGGAATAGGTGTCTTTGCAGCGTACTTGCGGAATTAGAAATTTACCTGCACAATAAAACAAAACAACCAAGCACACACAGTACACAGGCAAATTATAGTGGTTCCCCGATTTGGGTACGTCCACTTTCCCCCTTCGACCTATCTCCCAACACGGGACGACTCTGTCACTTCACCAACAGGATTGAAATCCAATCCTTGCACTCACGGAAGGAACCCTTCCACACGTAGGAGTCAACACTCCCACAGTCCGGGTTGCACCCAACCCTTACAACTAGGGACCAATCGGTCCGTTACAAAGAAATTAAAAACTAGCTTGTAAGAAATACAAACAACGTTTGGAGAGAAGGTGACCCTCTTCGTTTGACGACGTGCTCTTGAAGTCAACGAAGAGTGCACAGCCCTAGATCTCACTTGGAGTGAATCTTTCCCGAGACCGGCGGCGGCTTTAGGCGGCGGCAACGTTCTCGGAATCAGCAGCGGCGACGAAGAGCAGCAGTAGTGCCAACTTGATTCAGACTTCGTAGCAAAGGAAGCAAGATCTACCAACGGTCACACAAGGATCGATCGTCTCGATCGATTCGGAAGGGGAAAGTTTTTCCCGATCAACGAATCAAGAGACAAGGGATCTCTCGTTAGACGCGTGAGACGCTATGCTAGCCTAAGCTTCTATCGCCGGAGATCTGGAAGAATCCACGATCAGCGGCGGTGACCACCTTCACGAGCGGCGACGGCGGCGGACGACAATCTGCGATCCGCTAGGTCAAGACGGCGGCTGTCCTTTTTTTTTTGAAATCCCGTGTATTTTTACTGTTCACAATACAGTGTATATATACCTTAGGTCAAGAAGATGACCGTTGTGGGTCCCACCAAAGTAAGGACCAAGGTCCGGTATAAACAGCTGCAGATAACTTGGACCGGTCCAGAACTTTCAGAAAAATTGCCAAGTCAAATTCGGCGAGAATCATAGGTGATTCTCGCTAAATCGGCGAGAATCACTTATGATTCTCGCCGACTTCTACTTAGCCGAAATCTGACTGCACAGATACAGAAGTCGGGGAGAATCGGCGGGAGTCACTTTTGATTCTCACCGAATCGTCGAGAATGCAAGGTCATTCTCGACGAATCGGCGAGAATCATAAGTAATTCTCGACGATTCTGCCTTAGAAAATTTCCCTGTCTGTGACGAAGCTGCCGGCTTCAACCGGCGAGAATCAACTAGTGATTCTCGACGACTCGGCGAGAATCACTTAGTGATTCTCGTCGATTTGTACTTAGGCTGTTTCTCCTCTTTCTCCCCTTGAGCTGGTCTTTGGTCCATCCTTGCTCCTTGTCTGCTCTTGCTTTATCATAGCCCTGTACTTGAAATTAAGTACACCCCAATAGAGAGAGTACACGTAGGCCAACACACTGATCTGCTCAACAAGGGATTACGTTGCACAGACCCGTGTATATTGACCCACTGTACCCTGACATTGGTGTGTACTTAGCATGGAATATCTGCAAGTACAACTAGAGAATAATTCATCAAATACATTGTGGATTCATCTTAGCTTGACAGGTGGCTTCCTCAAATCCAGGTAATTGTGGATACAGTACCCAACACCTGCCAAAGGGAGAATCAGTGGAATGAGTGCTGCCAAGAGCAAGCACTCCAGGCGAGCTGGGCCTCGCCCCTTAGGTGCCCGTTTGGCGAGTACCTACCCGACACCTGTAGAGCAACCCAAGTCGCGAGCTCTCATGAAGGGAGAGACCACAATAAACATACAGACCGTAGGACTCCATGCGGGTCAACCAGAATATCAAAGGGGAATAAAAGATGAGGCCCCAGTAATGCTGGGGGACTCGCGAGTCCTTCAAACAACATCTCAACCGAATGAGGCATGGATCGTGCGAGCTGAACACCCATGGCGTGGGACGGAAGGTGTCTATACCTAGATCCCATAGGCACCGCGGTAGAAGCTCTCAAAAAGGAGGGGGTGAGTCGCCACTTGTAGACCGATTATCGAAGGTCTCATCACTCTCCATGCTAAGTCCTTGAGAATTGCACGAGCACACTATCGAGGCGTAGGTTCAGACGCAGCGAGTGATAAGATCGAGCTAGGTCGCGAATAAAGAAAAATAAAGTTAGATTATCAATAACAATAAAGATAGCGAGGTCAACCATCATCCATTCAAGAAAAGAGCATATACATTGATATGCAGTAATTACATCAAAAAATAAAAGAGGATGGGCTCAGCTTGCATATCCAATATTACAAAATAATGAAAATAAAATAAAATTATAAGATCAACGAACAAACACCAATGCAACTTGCAAAATCTTTAGGGCGAGCCCTCGAGCGATGCGCTATCCCGTAGGGAGAGATAGGAGTCGTTGCCCGGCTTCGGGACTGGGATGAACAACTCTAAGACCACATCTTTTGTCATAAGCCTTGCGCCCTCGTTTGTCACCAGGCCTGCCTGTTTCATTGTCTAAAGGGTGAAATTCACTGCCTTGTCGAGTTCAGCTATAGCAGCTCGTCGACCTCATGCTCGGTGTACCAGACGAGCTTGTCGTTGCTACTAGAGTGTAGCGGGAGTGCTGCGGACTCCAACTTCTGAACTCGAGCCTTCAGCTCCTCATTCTCCTTCTCCAGGTAGGCGATTTAGGAGTTGAAGTGCTTGTCCATCGCCACATACTGCAGAAGGCTATGAAAAGATGATTTAGCACGAGAAGATATTCTTAAAAAAAGATGGCGTTAAGAATCTTGGGGCTCACCACCCTCCCAGGTAATCGGCGAGGATGGCGTCGGAGGAGTCAACCCATTTCTTGTGGTGCTCCACCTCCACGAGCGCGAGACGATGCGCTTGCTCCTTATTGAAAGATTTGATTTCAAGAGCCTAGACACCTAGAGGGGGGGGGGGTTAATAGGTTCTAATCTTTTTAACTATTTAGGCAATTAACAAGATCTAACACAACATATAAAATCTAAATTCTCAGAAAAATAAACATAAGACTGCACAGCAAGATTTATAGTGGTTCCCCAATTTATGGGAACATCCACTTCCCCCTTCGCCTATCAAGTAGAGAACTGGATTCAACCAAACTTCCTTCCACTATCTCAGATCCACAGATCGTACAACTCAGAACTTGATAGGTTCCTACAGCTCAGACTTCTTCAAGTCCTACCTCAAATTCTTCCTAAGAACCCTACCTCAGGAAACAACCCTACCTCAATCTTTATCTCCAGGCCTACAACTCAGACTTTAACAAGTCCTACACCTCAGGCACTCAGTCCTACCCCAGCCTTTACAAATACAGGCTTACAACTCAGATCTATATAAGATCTTACAATAAAAAGTTTATTTAATGAAATAAAAATTTCACCCAGATTGAAACCTAAATGGGTGAGAGCTTCTTGATCAGTTCTTGAATGACTGAATACTTCAGATCCAACCTGTCTTAGCCTTTTCAAAGCATCTTGAATTTGAAAAAATAAGGTTGATCTTTACTTGGTGTTGAAGTTGATCCTTAATCAACCTCCTTCTTAAATTCAGAATCAGATCTGAATCTTTCTTGCAGACTTGTTCAGGATCTGCCTTCTTCTAGGTTAGCCTCTTGCTCTCCAATACTTGTTGTTAGTTATATATATTTTTTCTGTTTCAATACTCTTGGTTGTTATGGATCAGCCCTTTATATAGAGTTCATCCACGATTACCGGCTGATCCGGTTTATAATAGCCTTCTGACAGTACTAATAGATGTGTTAGTCTTGTTACTTATGACAGCTGTCAAGTCTTCAGTCATGACAACTGACCCTTCATTGAAATTCTTTCTCAGCAGGACACTGTCAGCAAACTACTTAAAATGTGTCGACACAAATAGACCAAGTGTCGACACAATTCTTGATGATGTCGACACAGCTTCCAATGTGTCAACACAGTCATTCTTTATCTTCTCGACACAGCTTCTGTTGTATGTGTCGACACAAGTCCAGTGTGTCGACACAACTGCTCCTGGTCTCGACATAACTGATGCTGATAGATGGCGTTGAGTGTATGTCCATATGTCGTTGAGTGTGTGTCGACACAAGTCCTGTGTGTCGACACAAGCCTTTCAGACTCAGTATAGTTGTTATTGATAGATGGTGTTGAGTGTGTGTCGACACAAGTCCCGTGTGTCGACACAACTCCTGCTTCAGGTGCCGACACAATTCCTGGGTGTTGACACTAGCCTTGCTTTAGGAGTCGACATAACTCCTGGGTGTCGACACAGCTCTTGCTTCAGGTGTCGACACAATTCCTGGGTGTCGACACAGGCTTTGCTTCTAGTGTCGACATAACACTTGGGTGTCGACACAGCTCCTTCTTTAGGTGTCAACCCAATTCCTTACAAGTGTTGACACTTGTACTTAGAAATTTTCCTGCATTTCTTAAACCTACACACTGAAACTCAACATCCCGTCAAATACAAATTGATGTATATCATTGAGTACAGAGAGGCTTCTCCAAATATGGTACACAATTTCCAGTGTACCCAACACTTATTAGTGGCCTTCTTCAGGTGCTCGGTGAAGTTTCTTTCCACTTGATCGCAGTGGCAACCCACCATGTGAGCCATCACCAGAGCGCGGAGCTTGGCCAGCGCGCTCGTACACCAACACTTGCGTGGACTCCTCACCGAAGATCGAGGCATCCTCCTGCATGTAAAGGCCAAACGAGAAGGCGTAGGCCTCCCTGCTGGACGTTTCTTGCTCCAGCCAGGTTAATAGGATGGTCGAGATCGAGGTCCTGTTCACCCCTTGTCCAAAAATTGGAGGGGCTTGCCGAGCTCGTAGAGGTGCCTCTCACTATAGCCAAAGTTTCAGTGCCCCCTCAATACGGGCTTTTCCGCGAGCTCCTATTCTCATGCCTTAGAGGTGCCGGACGCCTTGCTAGGGGCTTTGCTGGCGGGAGCTCCAGAGGCCGTGCCCTTCTCAGGGTGCGGGTCCTCCGATGCTTTCCCTTTTTCTCGGAGTGCGGGAGGTTCGCCACCCCGGGTCTTCGATTTCATTGACGTGGGCTTTGAAGGGGATTGCTCACGAGCGACCCACTATTGAAGCATAAGGGGGGCCCATTTGATCATCTTGGCCTTCTCTGACCTGAAGGAAGAGCTGGGCGACCCCTGAGCTAGCCATGGGGCGATGTCGTCGACCTGTGACTGTGTGCCCTCCCTCGTGGCCTCCAGGAGAGCGCGCATCTCCTCTAAGATAGACATCACTCATACAGCTACAGTAACACGAGGAAAGGGAAGAAGGAGGAAGTCAGTAAATTCCATTGAGGCCAACGATATATAAAGAGCAAGAAGGTGGGGCCCACCAAAGATTCCCTCTAGCTTAACAATCACTCACCGAACGTGTAACATCCCATTTCCGGCTAGACCCCTAGGAGTCGGTTTGTCATGACAGAACCCTAGGAAACCCAAAAATTGAAGTCCATCAACCAAGGATTCGAGTCACGGGTTGGTCACGCCCGTGACCTACATGTCACGCCCGTGACCTAGGGCGTGACCCCTTCGACGATCGTCGATCTCAGGGAGACGATCGTCGAGTGCAGAAATTTGCAACCCGGGCCTGTCACGCCCGTGACATATGTGTCACGCCCGTGACATAGGGTGTGACCCCCTTCGACGATCGTCGATCTCCACGAGATGATTGTCGAGCGCAGAATTTGCTTAATGACCCTGTCACGCCCGTGACCTATGTGTCACGCCCGTGACCTAGGGCGTGACCCACCCTCGACGATCGTCGATCTCAGGAAGACGATCGGCGAGCGCAGATTTTGCATCACGGGCTATCACGCCCGTGACCGACAGGTCATGCCCGTGACCTAGGGAGTGACCCCTTCGACGATCGTCAATCTCAGGAAGAAGATCGCCGAACTCTGAATTTGCAACACACCTGTCACGCCCGTGACCTATGTGTCACGCCCGTGACCAAGGCCGAAACGTCAGCCAGGCTGGAAATTTCTATAACCGAAATCATAATCAATTATGATTATGATAATTTACAGCAGGAGTATTTATGAGCCATTTCTTTCTCTAAATACTTAATAAAATGGGGAAGAGTTGACCCAATAGGAAATCGCCACCTGGATCAGTCTTCTCATCTTCCACCGTTTCCTTCCCTGCACCATAACCGAGATATTATTATGAGAAAACATTCATGGCCATGAATGTTTCACAATTTCCCCTCCCCAATTGGAGATCTATAAAAGCCCCCTTAGAGCAAGAGGATAAGGTTACACCCTTGACCAAACGGATTCATATTTCTGCTCTTGCTGTACGAGAAGTTCGGGAATGCCACCACCGCGCCATGACCATCCGACGTTCATCTCGTCTCCAAACCGCGAACAAGGTCCTCCTCTACTTCTTCTTTTATGGGTAGATCTTAGGATATTATAAATGAAGTTCGTGCTCAACGGAGCCAAATCTATCTCAAGTTTTCATGGAAAACCATGAAAATATATTTTTCGGGTACGCCGGAAACCGCCACCTCCGGCGGCCAAACCATCGCCGACCGATAGCCATCACCTCGACGGAGGTGGTGGTGGTGGTGGCTGGCCAGGGAAGTGACCGGACGGCCGACGATGGATCACAGAAGAGCTACAGGATATATGAGTTTTCTGTGTTCTGTCTTCGGGTTCTGTAGAAGATGAACAGTAAAATCACTTTATAGTATATAAATTATGTATATAATACATAATGAAAAGTTATATTAATTGAGTATATTTTGAGGCTGCAAAATGAGGCACTTAGAGGCCGATTTAGGAAAATGACCAGTCACGAAAGTTATAGCCCTTCGAGTCTAGTTTAATTTAAAATTGATTTCAACTCGTTTGGGTAAGCGGTTTGACCGCAACACCCGTTTTAATGGGGGTTGTACCTAGAGTTGGGCAGAAACTAAAATGGATGCCCACTCTTCTTCCTTTGTCCAAATGACTTTAAATTTGGGAAGGCGGTTACCCTTAGCCATATCTAGAGGCTGTCCAAAAATGGGAATTTTTGGAGTTACTTTTCCTAAAGTTTTTGTTTTAATTTAATAAATTTAGAGGAATTTATTTAAGTGGTCAAATGACTTCCAAACCCTCCCAAATTTTGGTGAGTGGTCCCTGGCTATAAAACTTAGCTCTGCACAAATTTTCAACTCATTGAGATGAGTTTTGGATAGGGAGTCACCTATTCTTAACTAGGCAATAGTGAGGCATTTTTGAGTAAAAGTGCACTAGAGGTTAGAATGGTCATATCACCTCAACAGAGGCTGATATTTCGACCACTGACTTGGAGGGGTTATTATAACCCACTTGGAGAAAATAGTGTGATTTAGGGTTGGTTTACCCTAGGATCCAAGCTCAAACCCTAAATGAAGGGTTTTGAGGGTTGTGAAGGGCATGAGGGCAAATGCCCTCATATTGTCTTGAGATTCTATAGAGTTGACAATAGCATGATAATAATTATCTGGATGGAATCTTGGAGGATTTGGAGGCAAGTAGATACCTTAAAACCCTAATCTTATCTTTAGGGTAAAATACTAACTAAGCACAATCCGTCATTAAACATTATCTAAAGGCTGTGAAACTTAGGTAGAGTGAGTTTTGGAGTGAGTAGAATTTATATAAATTTTACTGGAATTTTATGATGTTTATTTCCAGCACTTCATTTGTAAAGTTGATTATAGCCCTAATTGATGTTTTAAATATTTGTATCTTTCTGATCATTGAAATCTCATGAAATCTTGGAAGTAAATGTTTTAGGACATAATGATTACCCTTGAATTTTTGTATAATTTTTAGTTGAGTAAATCCAGTACTTCCTTCACAAATGTTTAAAAGGGGTTCTATGCTTTGAAAATTAATTATGGATGATATTATTACTGAAAAATTATGAAAGTTGCCCAATGCTATTTTTAAGGCTTTATCTGCATAGTATAATATATTTATAATTTTTGGAAGAATATTCTCGGTACTTGATTCACAAATAACGAAATATAGAAGCTATGGCTAAAATAGTTTTAGTGCCCTTTTGATGATATAAAAATTATGATACTTTGGATTTACCATATTGAGATAACATACTATTTATTATAATTTTGTTGAATATCTTGCATGAGAACTTAGGGTAGTTCATGTTCAAACCGGTAGCCCTTGGAATTTTTGAGGAAATTAATTAAATGCCAGATAAATTAGGAAAATTTCCCTTTTCTGGATTTAGTCTAATTATATCATGATAAGTCTCCAGTAAATATTTTAGGGCATTTGGAAGAGTATTGGATCATTGCCTAACCGGTTCGACATATAGTCTAGGTTAGTCTACATATAACATATTGTTAAATTGCATTAGGAAATGATCTGGGATAGTGGTTGGAGTTAGTCATTTTGTCTGGGAGGATAGATGTGGATGATATCGCAAAAGAATGAAATGAAGAATAAAGAGAAGTGGTGTTAACTAGAGTTAAGAGGTGCTCAGGTTCGACGAAAGATCGTCTTCCCCGAAGAGAGGAGGGTCAAAAATCACCCTAGGTTAGCCTATCGTAACATGAGAAGGGAATGGGTAAGGGAATTATACCAATAACAATAAGTGCCTTACGAAAGGGAACGATGGGCTTCAGCTACCATCATAGTTCCTAGTGCCCTTTGAGAGCCCTTCACGGGGAATACCGAGGGCAGTCCTGGGTTAATGTAAACTGCATTAACAAACTGACAAGAGTAACATAGTAATTAGGATATCATGTTTCACAAACACTGCTAGCACAGGAAGATTGATGGGAGCTTCGGCTCGGTTGGTTAAGAGACGGACGGAATGGCCCGGGGAGCTTCGGTTCGGTTGGTTAAGAGACGGACGTTTTGGTCTGGGGAGCTTCGGCTCGATTTTTGTGTGATTACGATTAAATTTGCATGTGCATAAAATGAATAAAAAATTAAGGTGGCGGGTCTTCGGTATTGGAGGGTCGATGCACCGACGCCAATACGCTGACTCGGCAAGTGTGGTTTTTACACTTCGCCAAAGCTAAGTCCGGTGCGCCAGTCGGCAAGAGTACGCAGGAGTCCGCTTAGTGCACCAAGCGTTGAGGTGTACGATAGGTCTGACCGGTAGTGCTTTACTGGTTTAGAGGTGGGCAAGGCCCAACCCACCGCCTCCGTCTGCCACTACGGAGGTATCCTGGGAGGTAACGACTCCGAAAGGGGGAACTAAAGGTCTGTGTGCACAGAGTCGGGTGTGTGAGTTGCACTTGCATGTTTCATCATACCCACTTGCATGTCATTGCATAATCGATTCATTTAACCCTGACACCTAAAGTATAAGTGGTATGGGATGCTTATACATTAGGACCTGCAAAACGACCCCTTGGTCTATAAGCTTGTGTGGGCAAGTTTATAAATTAAGGTTAAATTCAATATATATATGCTGCTGTTTGATAACCGATACCCTAACGTATAAGTGGTATTGGACACTCTATACGATGGGAGCCTTGCAAAAGATCCCTTGGCTTATGCGCTTCCGCACATAAGTTAAGGTTACTTTTCCTACTTTCTGTTTCTGTCATATATATTATAGAATTGCTAGATTAGTTCCGCTGCCACTTGTTTCTTTTGATTCATTCTCCACCTTCAAGTCCTTCCCTTTCTTCCTCTCTGCTCGGTACCTAGGAGCCATGGGGGAAGGGGTAGGGGATGATAGGGCTTAGTCTTTATGACTAACGGTTTTCAAACCGCATCATTTTGGGGATCATGGAGCCCAGCATGGAGGAGCAGCCCCAAAGACCGGTGCGCTTGAAGATGGGGCAATCTAGCTCCGGAGTTTATACAACCGGGATCGTGAGTCTCGACCTTGAGTAGTTCTGTTTTTGCTTCCGCATGAGTGATTTGTAGTGAGGACATGTTGTACCGGGCTTAAGCCCGTATTTTTAGTACTCTGATATACTATTCTGTGGACACTCCCTTCGTGGAGTTTTATTTCTATATATGTGATTTATTTCGATGGACTTGCTTTTATTTACTTCATTTTATGCTACCTTTCTGTGATCAAATTGGCCAGCAGAATCGGCGCCTTGTGGTGATGACCCTTCAGGACGTGAAGGTGTCACCGCAAAGCGACGATTCTGGGCCTAAGACCCCGGGTTTAAAAAGAAAAAAAGGGGGTCTTACAGAACGCTTGGGATTGGATGATTATTTTTGAGCTTTGCAAAAGCTCATAAAGTGCGTGGATTGTGTATAACCAGTGTTCATCGAGTGGACCCAACAAGGCAGAGAAAAGTGAGGCCCATGAGATAGGTAATGTGATCATAAGCCCTAGGCAAGCCGGGGCAGCTGACCTGCATCTGCCAAACAGGTGGGTGAGCCGGGGCAGCTAGCCCGCATCCGCTCTGTAGGCAGGTAAAGAGGGGCAGCCGACCCACATTTGCTAAGCATGCGGGAAAGCTGGGGCAGCCGGCCCGCATCCGCTCGGCAGGCGGGCGAGCCGGGACAGCAGGCCCGTATCTGCCCGACAGGTGGGCAAGCTGGGGAAGCAGGCCCGCGACAGTCGTCTCGCATCCGCCAAGCAGGCAGGCAATCCGTAGGAACCCGACTCACACCCACATAAGAGGTAGGCGAGTCGCAAGACCATGGCCGCACCCGTTCAGGGGACTGCCGAGCTGGCTCGAGCTTGCCACCGTGTATGGAGTGCTAATAATATGTATTTAATGTGTGTTGGTCTGCCAGTGGACACTTCAAGCATCAGAGTTTCGTTGTTGGCAGATCCACTTTAGGCTATGTATAGTAACACAAAAGGCGGAGTTATGCTATTTGCAGGCCAGACTTAGAAATCTATAAATAGACCCACATGGGTATCTCAGAAAGGCAAGCTTCACATTTCGAGTCTTGTAGCACTTTCCGAGGTTCCCTTAGCTCAGCTTTGGCTAAGGAGGGGAAGTGCTTTAAGATCTTTCGGGTGTGTGGTGGGACCTCCATGCTGCTGCCGTGGGTCAGTCTCAAATCCTAAGTTTCTGATTTAGTGAGCTCATAAAGAGAAGTAAGTGTGCGGTCACCCCTTCTTAGGGTCTACTTGAAGACTACACCTTTGATATTCTTTACACTCCCAAAAAGGGAAATATTGTTGCAACAATGTTAAGTCGCAGGGTTCATACCCAACCAAACTGGATTAAGATGCTTGATGAGTGTCTAATTAATGACTTGGAGTCCCTTGACATTACTTGTGTTGACAGGAAAAAAATGACTACAACATGCCTGAATTGAACTGAAGTTCAATTCGACCTTGCAGATCAAATTAAACAGGTTTTGGAACTTGATGCGAGTATGAATCTTTATATAACAGAGACTGTGGATGGGTCACATGGCGACTTCTCCTTCGATGATTGTCTTTGGTGGAAAGATAGCAGTTTGTACACCCTAAATTTCATTAAATTGCAGGAGGAATTATTGTAAAAGGCTCATTTTACTAAAAACTCAATTCACCTATGAAGCACGAAGATATATAAAGATATGAAGAAACTTTTCTAGTGGTTAGGCCAGAAGAAATACATATCCCTCTACGCAATAAAGTGTCATGCATGCACACTTATGAAGACTGAAATTCAAAGACTTGGTGGATTTCTAAAGTTTTTGTTGATTCTAAAATGAAAGTTCAATGATATATAAATGGATTTCAAGCATATATTGCCGAGATCGCAACACAGAAATGATGTCATCTGGGTGATTGTTGACCTTTTGACAAAAGTATCTCACTTCATTCTGAATGGGAGAGATGATTTGTAAAATCTTAATTTTTATTAGGTCACTAAAACCCTAGTAGACCCAATAAAAGTGACCCGATCCTCTATCCAAGACCCTAGAAGGTAGGAGGAGACCCGATTTTTGGATATTAAGCATATGAACTACGATTTGAGTTATGTCAGTTTTTATTGACTTGCATAGTCAATAAAAGTGCAACAAGACTCATTTTATTTCAATCCAAGGTCATACGAAGAATATGATCATTTTACGTAGTGTGTCCCGACTACGTAGATTTTGGATAATGAGCATATGAACTTCGATTTGAGTTCAGTCAGTTCTTATAGGCTTGTATAGTCAATACAAGTGCAACAGTGCTCATTTCATTTCAATCCAAGGTCATATAGAGAATAAGAACATTTTGCGTAGTGCGTTACAACTATATAGATTTTGGATATTAAGTATATGAACTTTGATTTGAGTTCTGATAGTTTCTATAGACTTGTATAGTCAATACAAGTCCAATATGAATCATTTTGTTTCAATCCAAGCTCATACAAAGAATATGAATTTTTGCGTAGTATGTCACTGTCACGACTACACAGATTTTGGATATTGAGCATATGAATTCTGATTTGAGTTCTATCAATTGCTATAGACTTATATAGTCAATACAAGTGCAATGATAAAGCAATATTTATAGTTATTTTAATTAATTTTTACTTTTTATTTAGTTTTATAATAATATTTTTCTAAATTACTTTCTTTTTGTATTTCAGGTTAATCTGGGCTGCAAATAACATTTTGCAGCTTGCAACATTGATTAGGAGATTATTTCTAGAAAATATGGAAAAGTCTTAGTACACGCCCCCTATAACAGGCGTGATATGGGGGCGTGACCTATGTCATGACTGTGCCTGCCTTTAGAGGTTCCAGAACCCAATCCTACGTCATTTAAATTTACACACCCCCATATCACGGGCATGACATGGGGCATGACCATAGTCACGGGCGTGGCCGACTGAAAGAGATGGAGATTCCGGTGACACGTCAGTTTAAAGTTACAAGCCTAGTTCACAGGCATGACCATCAGGTTACGGGCGTGACCCATAGGCATGACAGCCAGCTTAGGGCATGATGCAGCATTAAGAAGATAGTTTTCGATCCAGGCCGTTCCAAGCTTACATGCCCTAGGTCATGGGCGTGAACTCTTCAACATCTGTAAGATTAACTCCTGCCATTTCGAGTTCCTTCCATTTTCAGTAACAGTCAAGACATGCCCTAGGTCACGAGCATGACCAAGGGGCGTGACCCGCAAAACAACAAATTTTGGCTATTTTTCTCCAAATGTTCCCGAGCTTTCAAGACGATGGTTTCATACCTTACATGCCCTAGCCACAGGGCTGACCTAGTGACGTGACTCTCTAGAAAATTTATTATAAATTCCAGACATTACCTGGAGCTGGGGGAGAAGATTTTTAGGAATATTTAGTAGTTTAGTTTTGAGTATTTTGCATTTCTTTCTTGTACTTTTCCATTTCATAGTATAGTTTCTCTTTGGTAATTTCTAATTTAAGTACTTTATTTTATGCAATCATGTTTTTCTTTTCCTTTTTTTTATGTAGTTCCTTTATCATGTTAAGTAGCTAATCTTCTCTTAGCACTTGATCATGATAAAATTTTGAATAAAATAAACTTCTTTTATTTGTCAAGCTCTTTATTATTCACTTTGATTTATCTTTGATTTTAGTTGAATCAAATTCATATTTCATGAATATGTCTTCAATCCTAGATCTGTATCCCAGCTTTACCGAGAGATTGTGGATATGAGTAGATCACTCAAAGGTAGAAGGAGTTGCATGCACTATTCGAGAGAGGACGCCATAAATCTTTCGGATTGGAGTCAAATCCAGTAGTGAGGTTCACCGCCTAAAGCAAGCTTAGGGATTTCCACTGTCCGAGAGGTCTTAATTGATCAACATAAGGTTAGTCAAGAGCGTATTCTCGGGAGAGGTACTTTTGTATTTTGGGAACCTCCACGGTCGAAGTAAGTAATTAGAAGCTTGCATTTTATTTCATGAAAGTTTATTTTAAACCAAAGGAATTCTAGATCAAGTGCTATTCTTTATTTCTTAAAATTTCTTTTAATAGTTTAGTTAACCACTCTTTTTATATTTATTGAAATAATATTAATTTGAGTGAGTAGAAGTAATCAACAGGCCCGGAAGAATACGACACTTGATATTTTATTTTAAATTATCCTATATTATGAACGATATGTGCTCTTTCCTATAGTTTGTAGAATTTGGAAATTTATATATCCTAAATTTTACCCATCAAGTTTTTGATGCCGTTGCCGGGGAGTTATTTTTGTTGATATTTTGAAAGCGCAAATTTTATTAATTTTATCATTCTCTTTCTCTACCTCCATTTCTCTTTTTAATTTTCTTTTTCAAATTCATTTCTATTACGTTAAGGTTTTTTTTATTTTCTTTTCAACAAAATGTTATCTGATTTGGTTGCTAAGGTTGTCGAGCTTCAAACAAAAGTACATCTTTTGGAAGCCGCACGAAAGCACCAAATTTCTTTTTATTATTGTGGTGCTCCTCATCAAAGTGAGGAGTGTTATCTTTATTATTATTCTCAAAAATTTTCTTATGAAAATAATTTTGATAATAATTATGAAAATAATTATTCTCACTTTTATGATAATTCTCATGAAAATAATTTTTCAAAATTTACAAAATTTTCAAATTTGCATGAAAATAATTTTTCAAGCTTTAACAAGAATAATATTTCTACTTCAAATAAATTTTCTTCCAACTCGGATGTTAATTTTTCTTTTTAGCAAGATCAACCAAAAGGATTCTCGAGTAATGAGAATATTTTTTTAGATCCGAATTTTTGTTCTTCTATTTCCGCACCACAAACTTCAACTTCTAATTTTGGGAAATTTTCACAAATTCAATTTCTTTTACCTCCCTAAAATTTAGAAATTATTAATACTGTTCTAATGATTTTTCTCTGTCTTCAAATATTTCTCCTATGGAGAAACATGAATCTTCATGTACTCCCTTAGTGTCTTATTCCAAAGATGAAGAAAAATTATTATTTCAATAATTTGTTTATTGTATGGACGCTCCGGGAAAATTGGAAAAACATGTTTCTTCTCCAACTTCTTCCGATTTTTCTCCTCTTTATGAATTTTCAAGAACTATATATAAATATTCAGGAATTCAAATTAATGAAAATTTTGTGTCCAATAATTTCAATTTCCATGAATTATCAGATAACAATTTAATTTTAGAAAATAAACAACCAAAACTTATTCATATAGTTTTGCAAGAGCCTCCTTATTGTGAAAATTTTTCTGACATGCTTATTTTCGATTTTTCTTGCACTAATAATTTTCAGGAAGAAGATGAGCCGTTGTAATCAAACTTTGTCCCCGATCTATTTGCTGCTCATCTACAAAAATTCAAATCACCTTTGGCATGTATATGTGATTTGGATGTACATTTTCAAACTAACTACTACCACAAGAAAAATAAAAAAATCAAGCGGAGGAGTAGCCGGGCGAGCGACTTCGACTTATTCGCCGAAGTGTAAATTAATGGATTTGCCCGTTCACTTTAAATTTTATTTTCCATTTTCCTAACCAAAACCGTCTAGCTTAAAGACGGGAAAAAGAAAAGCGCTCTTGGGAGACACCTCTTGCTTATCTTTTAAATTCATGCAATTTAATTTTATCAAAAATGAAAAAAGAAATGAAAAAAAACCCTTGCTTATTTTGTTTTTCCCTCGTACTTGGCTTATAAACATTGATGACAATGTTTATTTTTAAGTATGAGGGTGGGATCTCCTATTATTATTTTTTTTTTCAAAAAAAAAATGAAAAATATATCAAAAATACAAAAAAAATTAGAAAATTAAAAATTTAATTTCTTGGAAAGGGCCATGTTGGGCTTTCATTCCACAAAACAGCCTAGTATCTTGCGAACTCGTCACTGTGTAGTCCTAGGGAAGTCCAAGAAATAACAAAAAATTAGGATTATAATTTATGCTTATTTTATACTTTAAAAAAGAAACAAACAAAAAAATTAGCCCAACAAGTCACTTATGCTTTAGATTCTTAAGAAAGTTTAATTTACTATAGTTGCTCTTAAAGATTTTAATTTAATCTTAATATTGCCTGGCCCTTTCCTTGTTTTTAATTCTCTTATTAGATCATATATCATGGAGATAAGAGGATAAATTCATTATCCCTTGGTGAATATATGCATTTTTTTATTGTTAGATCATATGTCATGAGAATCAAGTATTCCTTGGTACACATACGTAACCCTCAAATATAAAAGATAGAGTAAGAGGATAAAATTCATTACTCCAAATTATTTTTTGTCTTTTTTATGAGAGAGAAAAATATATATATTTGTTCAAATGTCATGGAAAATGAGAAGATAAAATTCATCATTTTTTGGGTAAACATATACAAATATCAAAAGAAAACAATGTATGGGGTGAGAGTATAAAATTCGTCACCTCTAATCAAAATCTCTTCATATTCCTTGTTTCCAAAATCCTATTAGCCAATATAATTGTTTTAGAGTTGGATTAAAATATTAAGAGAGCATAAGTAGTAGCTTAAAATTTTCTTTTAAGTCTCTTTTTGATTAAGGGTATTAATAATTCTAATCTAATCTTGTTTGCTAAACTACTCAATTTTGAATGCTAATTAATTTATTTGAGAAATCTTTGCTAATTATTTCACTCTTCTCATTTTAATTTCATATTTTAGGACTTAATTTTTGAATTCCTAATTTTTTTTAACTTTCATTTGATTTAATAAATTTTTAGTTTAATTAAAAAGTTATATTAATTTCTTATAAATATTTCTCATAGTTTTGCTCTGGAATAACAAAAGCTTATGTATGAGGGTATTTGATAAAACAATATTTATAGTTATTTTAATATAGTTTTTATTTAATTAATATTTAATATTTATTTATTTTTATAATAATATTTGTCTAAATTTCTTTTTTTTATTTCAGGTTAATCTGAGCTGTAAATAATATTTTGAAGCTTGTAGCATTCTTTAAGAGATTATTTCGAGAAAATCTGGAAAAGTCTAAGTACATGCCCCCTAGTCACGGGCGTGACATGGGAGCATGACCTATGTCATGGTCATGCCTACCTCCAGAGGTTCCAGAACCCAATCCTACATCATTTAAATTTACACACCCCAAGTCACGGGAATGACATAGGGCGTGACCATAGTCACGGGCATGGCTGACCGAAAGAGATCTAGATTCTAGTGACACATCAGTTTAAAGTTACACGCCTAGTTCACGGGCATGACCATCAAGTCATGTGCATGACCCAAAGGCATGACAGCCAGCTCAGTGCGTGACGCATCATTATGAAGGCTGTTTCCGATCCAGGCCGTTCCAAGCTTACACGCCCTAGGTCACGGGCGTGACTTATGGGCATGACCTCTTCAATAACTACTAGATTAACTCCTGTCATTTCAAGTTCTCGCCATTTTCAGTAATAGTCAAGACACGCCATGCCCTAGGTCACGGGCGTGACCCACAAAACAACAAATTTTGGCGGTTTTTCTCTAAACATTGTCAGGCTTTCAAGATGACGGTTCCGTACCTTACACACCCCTAGTCATGGGCGTGACCTAGGGTCGTGACTCTCTATAAAATTTACTATAAATTCCAGACATTGCCAGGAGTTGGGGTAGAAGATTTTTAGGAAGATTTAGTAGTTTAGTTTTGAGTATTTTGTATTTCTTTCTTCTACTTTTCCATTTCATAGTATAGTTTTGCTTTGGTAATTTCTAATTCAAGTACTTTCTTTTATGCAATCATGTTCTTCTTTTCCTTCTTTTTATGTAGTCCCTTTATCATGTTAAGTAATTAATCTTCTCTTAAAACTTGATCATGATAAACTTTAGAATAAAATAAACTTTTTTTATTTGTCAAGCTCTTTATTATTCACTTTGATTTATCTTTGATTTTAGTTGCATCGAACATATTACATGAATATGTCTTTGATCCTAGATCTGTATCCTAGATTTACTAAGAGGTTGTGTATAAGAGTAGATCACTCAAAGGTAGGAGATGCATGCACTCCTCGAGAGAGGACGATATAAATCTTCTGGATTGGAGTCAAATCCAATAGTGAGGTTCACCGCCTAAAGCAAGCTTAGGGGTTTCGACTGGCTGAGAGGTCTTAATCGACCAACATAAGGTTAGTCGAGAGTGTATTCTTGAGAGAGACGTTATTATATATTGAGAACCTCCACGGTCGAAGTAAGTAATTAGAAGCTTGCATTTTATTCATGAAAGTTTATTTTAAGCCAAAGAGATTCTAGATCACGTTCAATTCTTTATTTCTTAAAATATCTTTTAATAGTTTAGTAAACCACTCTTTTTATATTCGTTAAAATAATATTAATTTGCGTGAGTAGAAGTAATCAACAGGCCTGGAAGAATACGATACTTGATATTTTATTTTAAACTATCATATACTATGAATGATCGGTGCTCTTGCCTATAGTTCGTAGAATTTGGAAATTTATTAATCATAAATTTTACCCATCATGCAATAAGACTCGTTTCAATTCAATCAGAGGTCATACAGAGATTATGACCATTTAGCATATTGTGTTACAACTACGTAGATTTTGGATATGGAGCATACGAATTCTGATTTGAGTTCTGTCAGTTTCTATAGATTCATATAGTCGATACAAGTGCAATATAAATTGTTTTGTTTCGATCTGAAGTCATAAAATATGACCATTTTATGTTTCATAGTGCACCACGACACATAATTTTGGAATATCGAGCAAATAAACTCGGAATTGGTCCTAGTCAATTTCATTTGACTCATATAATCAAAACAAGAACAACAAAGTTTGTTGCGATCAATTCCGACATCAAATGGTCAAACTGTGGTCAAATCAAGCTTTATTGTGCACTAAAAAGTGTGCACACATCAATATTACTTTAATACCCAACATTGACCCATCACCCAACGACTTGGACCCACTTTGATCTATATGGGGGACCCACTATAGGGTTGACTTTGCTCAAACCCACAAAAAATCATATTTAAAAAAATTAAATGCAGGACTTCCCCACCCTAACTCTTTATGGCCTTTGGGCCCCACCCACAATCCTTATTTTGGCTTGAAAATAAAAACCAGATATAGGGTAAGGAACTTTAGGCCTAAGAGAGGCCCGCCGACAAGCCCCCACTTCTTCTCTCCATTTCCAAGCCTAAGCCCAAGGAATTAATCCCAATGATCCCTGCCACTTAGCTGTACTACCACCCAAGGATGGAGCTAGCTATACAACACAACTAAAGGAGGAGAGGAGATTCCTCCTCCAAGTTTTAGTCTCACACTAGTAAGTGAGGGTGAGGGGTTACCTCCCCAGCCTTTATATAAGCCCTCTCCCCCTCAATCCTCTTCACACCACCAAACCAAACTCAGCCCTACTCTCATCGGTGGTACCCCATGTCGGAAACCACCAACCTGAGCCTTACCTCCTTTGCCACCCTCCAATGGTAATTCCACCAGGGACCTCCAGAACTCCACAACCTTAGGTGGGTACTAAATCCCTCCCCTTCTCTTTCCCCTGTATGACATGCATGTGCATCCCGGCCACTAGAGCGCCGCCGCCGCCACCTGAGCTATGCTCCAGGCTCGGGTGGTGTCCATGCATGGTGAGCCTCCTAATTCCTGTGGTGGCACTGGGATGATGTTAAACCACCAGAGGAGACGAGCCAAAACCTCCATTGATGGTGGATGACGCTGGTGCTGTCGGAAAACACGGCTGTGACAGCACCCATAACTTTTAGCTTTCTATAAATATTTTTTGATGGCAGCCAATAACATCAGGCCACCATAGGAATCTCTATCCCTTAGGGAGCTAGCCATGGGTAGTAGCACTGCACCCTGACAGCCAGAGTGCGGTGGCATGATACTGTTGGGAATAAAGCTGGTCGTATCACCTAGCTCTCTACTATGTAATTCCGGCGGCAGCCGACGACTCTAGGTAGCTGGACCACCCTCTGAGGGATCACCAGCCCTTAGCAAAGCAGCTGGGGGTGGTAGTGTGTCCATCCAACAATCAGCTGATGGTTTAGGGATGGTGTAAGAAGCTAAGGCACGAGAAGTATATGGGTCATCTGATCTAATGATTGAGATCAGATGGCCAAAGATTTATCACTTTCCTCCCATCCTTGAATTTCAGAGCCTCATAATGAATGCACACCAGATCTGATGTGGGGGAAGAATACTCCAGCATAAGGGAAGTGTTGGGTCCATTGCCCACAATGTCCTAGATTCGATGAAGTCAATATTATCAATGATATACATAAAGTTGTATTTGATGAGTGCCTAAGTTCATGCATGCAGGGATGTCCTAACAACAATGATGGGACATGTATCCTAAGTGGTTAGGTCAGGTAAACACTTACCTAAGATGTGGATAGACAAAAATTTGTCTAAGTCCACAAGCGTCGAGTGAAGGTTACTCACTCAATACCAAATGACTTATAGTGCTGAGTGGAGCCTATACAGTCAAAGCCAAAGTAGTGGCAAGCTGAGCAAGTGACTAAGTCCACAGACATTGAGTGAGGATCACTCACTCAATGCCATACTCTATATTCATTGAGAATTGCCTTATAAGTCAAAGCCACAAAAAATCAGTGCTGAAATTTGATTAAGTCCACAAGCGTTGAGTGAGGCAAGCTCACTCAATGCCATATGATAAATCATTGACTGACCATCATTTAGTCAGAACTTATGTTTTTAGATGCAGATATTTGGCTAAGTCCAAATGCGTTGAGTGGAGCTTACGCTCTCAACGCTTATGATGTTGAAGAAGCAGGAAAATGATTAAGGCAGAAAGCGTTGAGTGAGGAGTG
Source organism: Platanthera zijinensis (assembly GCA_039513925.1). NCBI lineage: Eukaryota > Viridiplantae > Streptophyta > Magnoliopsida > Asparagales > Orchidaceae > Platanthera > Platanthera zijinensis. The sequence continues at coordinate 197,712,719 of CM077082.1, forward strand.
CTCACTTAACGCTCTCAATGCCTAAAATATAGAAAGCATGGCTAAGGCATAAGGCATTTAGTGAGGTGTGGTCACTCAACGCTCTCAATGCTAAGCATGAAGAAAAGGCTAAAGAATAAGCTAAGGAAAAAAGCGCTGAGTGAGGCTTGCTCACTCAATGCTGTCAATGCCAAGATAAATAAAATTCTATCTAACTGTCTTAGAGGTTAGTGAAGCTCATTCACTCAATGCCTATTCTACTAATGCTTGATTTTGGCCAAGTCCACAGGTGCTGACATCAGCAAAATCAGCAAAATCGACAAAGTCAACTAATTTCAAATCAAGTACAAGGAAGCTACTGAACACGACAAACTCTGCCGAGAAGCTACTATAAGTCTTCTTCTGTTAAAGCAAGGTGTAGCTGGAAGCTGTAGATGGGCCCCACTAATTCCTAAGAGCCGTTGATGGACAAACTACAAAAGGAAGAGATTGTCCAAGATGCAAAAAAATTTAGGGCTTTATTGATTTCAAAAAGTTGCGGCTAGACTTCATCTTCCTCGCCATTGTTGCCGAGAAAAAGCTTGAAGTCTTCCAGCAAGAACCAAAAAGTTCAGTGTTCGGTGCCATCTTTACCTGCACCAGCAAGTTCAGAAGGTCTTTCTTCTGAGGGAGAAGCACAAACAGATAACAGGTTTCTGCAGATCAAGTTGCTTCTCAGTTTAGCATACTCAAATATGAAGATCTACTTCTAAAGCTGAGAAGAAGAGAGAACAAAAGTTACTGATTCTGTTCTGGGAAGGAAGAAGAAGCAGAGCAGTTTACTACTAGTTACTTCCAGCTCAAGATCTTTTTAGCTGTGAAGAAAGTTAGAGCTGAGATAACTCAGCTCAAGGGGTTATCAGAGAGAAATTTCCCTATGATAAATATAAATCTATTTCACTCCAGTAGGATCCTTTTGGATCTGATTTATAGGGCTCTTTAAGCCCGAGGAAGGGAAAATTTGCCTGAGCTGTAGGATCCAGTTTGGATCTGAGATAGGTGGTCAATAATTTATCACTTAGCTATAGGAGAGGAATACTCTCTGAGAGTAGGACCTTTGGGTCTGAGGTAGGATCCCTAGTGGATCTGAGGTAGGGCTATCCTCCCAGCCTGAGTGTAGGGCCATTGGCCATAGGTAGGTGATCTGCTGATCACTAAGTTGCAGGCCTTTGTGGATGAGTTGTAAGTCTTGGAGGAGTCTGAGAGGTCCTGAGGGATCTAAGGTGTAAGCACTTTGGAGCAGTGGTTTGGAGCTAGAAGTGCCTTCACTAATAGGAAGTTTGCAAGGTGGGAGGAGAGTGGATGTACCCAAAAGTTGGGGAACCACTATAAATCTGTGTGTGCTTTTCTGTGTTGTTTTCTTTGTGTAGGTATTTGAAAGCTAATTACTATCAACACACTAAGTATTAAGGAAGATAAAATTAAAAGATAATAATATCAGTGATACAACCTATTCACCCCTAGGTTGTAAGCTACCATGAAAATAAAGACTTTCGAGTGGTATCATAGGGAGGTTACTCAAAAAGGGTCTAACCATCTGAGTGATCTTCCAAGGTAGATACAGACTATCCTTATGGGTTCAAGAGTGAACTATAAGGAGCTGGGTGCCATGAAACTTCCTATCTGCAAGAAGGAGGGATTTGGCTTATGGAAGGAGAGGATCATGCTGTTCATGGAAGAAGCTGACCCTAGAATCTTTATAACTGTTAAATAAGGACCTTTCATCCCCATGAAATTGTCTGTCCTTGATTCAAACATCCAGACACACAAGATTTATGATGAGATGATAAAGGATGATGTCATTCTTACCACCATGGACAAGAGGGCTCAGAATTTCATTGTTAGTGCAATTGATGATTCTACCCTTTTGAATCCGATTCACTACAAAACTACAAAGTTGATGTAGGACACTCTGGTGATCTACATGGAAGGAATAGAGGAGGTCAGGGATGATATAAAGTCTATGCTCAACCAGGAGTATGAGGCCTTCAGACAGTCCAAGGGAGAGAACATAGCCACTTGCTATAAAAATTCTTCGGGATGATAAACGAGCTAAGGACCTATAGAATGGTCTTTAGTCATTATGAGCTAAATGATAAGCACCTCAGGTCTCTCACCAGAGACTGGGACACAATGATATGTGCCATCAGAGAATTGGCTAAGCTGGGTGACATTCCACCTCACACCCTATTTTGAAAATTGCTCTCTTACGAGATGCAGCTAACAGTCAGGAAAGAGGAAGAGACCAACTACAAGTCTCAAGCAAAAAAACTGTGGCTTTCAAAGCAGCATGTCTGAATTAGTGGCATCAGACAACAACATTTCTGATGAGGATTTTTCTGTTTTCTCCAGGCAGCTCCATAGGATGATGAAGAAGAAGCACTGGAAGAGTAGGCCCTCCACCTTAGCCCATTACTGGAAGAAAACCTCCAAGGAGGACAGGTGTGGCTCTAAACCTAGTAAACAGAACTCTTCTAATATTATCTATTACTACTGCAACAAGCAAGGGCCTGTCATTACTGATTGCCCTATGAAGAGAAGAGAGGATGGTGAGAAGAAATCTAACCAAAAGCATAAAGGGTAAGAAAGAAAAGTCCCTTATGGCTAAGAAAGAGAAGAGTTGGACAGACTCATCATCATCAGAGTCTGAAGAAGAGGAAGCCTATTTTTGTCTAGTTGCTGTTGCTGCTAAACAGGAAACTGTTTCAACAGATGAAGACTATCCTTCTACAAGGATAGGAGTCAGGTCCCCTATTACACTATTGGACAGTGACTCAGAGGTGGATGCTATTGAAGAAGATGTCTACAACTGCCATGGAGTAATGACAATGAATGATGAAGAGGGCAACCTGTATCAGCCTGATCAAAGTAAGGTATATTCCCTATCCAGCTCTTTTTCTAGGTATGAGACAAGTCCATATGAGGAAGCCTCTTTATCTAATGGTGAAGATAATTCTTGCTCAGAAGGTGATGTCAATCAACTAATTGACAGATATAGTTAAATTCTGGGTGCCTTGAAGATATACAAGAAGTTGACTAAGAAGCAGGCTAAGGAGACTTTTCCTCTTCAGCCTGCTGCTTCTCAGCTTGCTGAAACAACTTCTATGCTGAATTAGACAATGAGGGAACTCAGTCAACTGAAAACCCTGTCAGAAATCCAGATAGAGACTATCAAGAGCAAAAAAGGTCTCATTAGAGATCTTGAGGAAAAGCTCCAGAGGGAGAAAGGTATTGTGGCCAGTTTCTCTCATCCCAATATAGTGTTGCCCTTCATAGACTCCTTTTCCTCACAGGAGGGTAAGAAGGGGATGGGATTTAAGGGTAACACAATACCTGCCCATCCCAAAGGAAAAGGGAAAGTTCCAGTTGTGCCTATGGCATCTAGGCCACCTATCCCATTCAAGAGGGTGAAATTCCCTTCAAATAGGTATGACTAGGAAAGTATATATGGTCACTATATGAATGGTGCTTCCACAAGTAGAACAAAAGATGTTTTCAGCCATTATGGAAGGTATAGTAGTGTAAGTGCCTTTAAGACTGTCCATGAAGGAATTCAAATGGCCCATCATGGACCATTTATTTTTGTGCTACAGCCCCCTCTCAAAAATGTTGCTGCAGCCAATTTTCAGAACCTGTCAGCACAAAATCTGACTAAGGGTAAGTCTGTGAACTTTACTAATGTAACAGCCTCCCCAGCACCATGCTCGCAAGGACGGCCACTGATACCCCCAGCACCATGCTCGAAAGGGTTTAGCCTAACCAAGTCTGCAGACCATGCACCCCAACCCCTCTCCATCCACAGGAGGGTCTGCAGCTCAGTTGGTGATGAGGAGTGGTTTGAAGGCTCCTTATCAAGGAGGTATCGGGTTCGATCCTCGACCTCAATAAACCTCCTGTGGATGGAGAGGGGTTGGGGTGCAATACAACCTTATAAGCATAAGCCAACTCTCTGATCTTAGCTATGTTATTATCTTCCACAAGGATGAGTGCCTGATTAGGAGGTCAAGTGACCAAGAGGTCATATTGACATGCATTAGGAGTTGAAATGTTTACTGTTTAAACTTTCTATGTTTGGACTCAGATTCTCCTATTTGTCTTGTTGCCAATGAAAAAGGCTCATATTGTGTCCAGTGGCACAAGAGACTAGCTTACTTGAATTACATAACTATTGGCAAGCTCTTTAGTCAAGAGTTAGTTAGGAATGGTCCAAATGTGAAATGAACCAAGGATAATATTTTCTTAGCTTGATAAAAGGGCAAGCAGACCAAAGCTTTCTTCAAGGGCACTAGTTCTAAAGACTCTGTGAGGTACTTATACCTCTTGCATATGGACTTATTTAGTCCTATGCCTGTTTGTAGTCTTGGTAGGAAAGTCTACACCCTTGTGGTGGTTGCTGACTATTCCAAGTTTACTTGGGTGTTCTTTCTAAATAAAAAGAATGAGACCCTTGATATCGTTATCAAGTTTGTCAAGCAAATTCAGAATGAATTTAGCAGTTCTGTGGTCAAAATCATAAGTGACCATAGAACTGAATTCCAGTCTAAAGGCATGACAGAGTTCTGTGAAGAGTAAGAGATTCATCAAGAATTTTCTTCTCCTAAACCTCCCCAACAAAATGGGATTGTTGAGAGGAGAAATAGAACTCTTATGGAGGATGGAAGAACCTTTTTGTATGACACATCTCTCCAAGAATATTTCTAGGCTGAGGTAGTGAATACTGCATGCCATGTTCTAAATAAGGCCTCTTTCACCAAAAGCCACAAGATGACTCCCTATGAGATCTTGAAGGGCAAAAAAACAAATCCGGGCTATCTCAGAATCTTTGGTAGTAAGTGCTATGTTATCTATAATGGAAAGTCCTATGTGACTAAGTTTGCTGCCAAGTCCTTTGATGGGATTTTTGTTGGGTACATCAATCATAGTAAAGACTATAAGGTATACAACTTGAAAAGCTAAGTTGTAGAAGAGTCTGTGCATGTAGTTTTTGATGAGTCTAGCATGATTAATAGGGAGCTGCCAAGCTCCTCTTCCAGTACTGCAGGTATAGAATAGATGATGGAAAATCTGACCATCATGTAAGCAGAACCAGTTATCCAAGATGAAGTGGATTCTCCAGAAGGGCTACCAGACACACTTGGAGCAGAGGATGATCAGCAAGAGGCTGTTCCTGAAGTTTTTGCTGAAAGAAGATTACCTCCAACAATTAGGCATTTAAGAGACCATCCTGTTCACCAAATCATTGGTGAACCAAGCCATGAAGTAGTGATAAGAAGCAAAAATCTGAATACAACTATGTATGCAAGCTTCCTGTCATAAGTGGAGCCAAAGAAGTTTGAAGAGGCCAATATAGATCAATTTTGGATAGTGGCTATGCAAGAGGAACTGAACCAGTTCAAAAGATGCAATGTCTGGAAGCTGGTTCCTAGACCTCATGGACATAATATCATTGGAGTCAAGTGGATTTACAGAAACAAACTTGATGAAAATGGCAATATAATTAAGAATAAAGCAAGATGAGTAGCTAAGGGGTACAGACAGGAAGAAGGAATTGATTTTGATCAAACCTTTTCCCCTGTGGCAAGGTTGGAGGCCATAAGATTGTTCCTTTCATTTTCTGCATATAAGGGATTCAAGGTCTACCAGATGGATGTGAAGTCAGCCTTCCTGAATGGTGACTTAAAAGAGGAAGTCTATGTTGAGCAGCCTCCAGGTTTTGTAGTTTCAAACTCACCTAATTCTATTTATAAACTTAGGAAAGCCTTATATGGGCTAAAGCAATCCCCTAGAGCTTGGTATGAGACTTTGTCTAGCTTCCTCATTGAGAACAAATTCTCAAGGGGGAAGATAGACAAGACCCTATTCCTAAGGGAATCTAAGGGTAAGATCATCCTAGTTCAGATCTATGTAGATGACATCATCTTTGGATCTACTGATGACAACCTCTGCAAGAAGTTTGCCAAACTTATATAGGGGAAGTTTGAGATGAGCAGTGTGGGTGAACTTAAGTACTTCTTGGGTCTCCAAGTAAGATAGACTGATGATGGCTTGTCTATATCCCAGTCTAAGTTCACTAGGGAGTTAATCAAGAAACTTGGTATGGAGAATTCCTTCACCATGAGAACTCCTATTGGGTCAAGTATGCCCATAATCAAAGATGAGGTAGGGAAACCTATTAATGAAACTTTATATAGGGGGATAATTGGTTCCCTTCTCCATCTAACTGTAAGTAGGCCAAACATCATGTATACTATATGTGTTTGTGCTTGGTATCAGGCTTGTCCCAAAGAATCTCATTACTCTGCTGCAAAGAGAATTCTTAGGTATCTTAAGGGCACACCAGATCTTGGCCTGTGGTACCCTAAGAATGGGGAGTTTGAACTAACTAGCTATTCAAATGCAGACCTTGCAGGCTGCAAAGAGGACAGGAAGAGAACTTTTGGAACTGTCAATTATTGGGTGGAAGACTAGTTTCATAAAGCAGCAAGAAGAAAACTAGTGTTGCAATTTTAACTGCAGAGTTAGAGTACATCTTAGCAGGCAACTGCTGTGATCAGTTGATGTAGTTATAGCATCAGCTCTAGGACTACAACCTTCAGATAAGTAGAAGTCCTTTATTTTGTGATTCCACTAGTGCTATCTCAATTGCTAGGAATACTATCTCCCACAGAAGGACTAAGCACATTGAGATCAGACATCATTTCATTAGGGAGCATGTGGAATATGAAGATACTAACCTTGAGTTTGTCCCAACCGACAAGCAAGTGGCTTACATCTTCGCTAAGCCACTAGATGAAGCAAAGTTTAACACCTTTAAGTTTGAGTTGGGTATGTTAAACCTGGTATAGCTTCAATTGCTCCTCATTTAATTGCAAGTTATTTTGTATCTTGTAGATGGAATTATTCTTCAGTAAAATGAAGACTCTTCAAGTGATATACCTTCAGTGGTATCATGGTCAACTACTGTCCAGACTAGTATAGACTAGATTTTCTACCAAGAAATATGATAGATGATGCATCAATTGAGGTGGAACATGTCCTGCACTGCTCCAGCACTCTCATGAGGATCAACTGCTGCCTATTTATAATCAAAAAGGGGGAGCAGATGATCAAAACCTTGCTGGCTATTTGCTGAAGTCAAAATGGGGGGGGGGGGAAGATGATCAGGTATATGATCAAGCAATTCGGGGGGAGCAGGTATGGTAACTATAGATCTTTCTCCAGTTATATATATATATTTTAAATTCTTATTGCTGTGTATGTGTATGTCATTAACTCATTTTGCTTAAGGGTTTTGACTTCCTCAAATAGGGAGAGATTGTTGAGTCCATTGCCCACAATGTCCTAAATTTGAGGAAGTCAATCTTGTCAATGATATACATAAAGTTGTATTTGATGAGTGCTTGAGTTCATGCATGTAGGGATGTCCTAACAATAATGATGGGGCAGGTAGCCTAAGTGTCTAGGTCAGGTAAACACTTACCTAAGATATGTACAGACAAAAATCTGTCTAAGTCCACAGACATTGAGTAAAGGTTACTAACTCAATGCTAGATGACTTATATTGCTGAGTGGAGCCTATACTGTCAAAGCCAAAGTAGTGGCAAGTAGAGTAAGTGACTAAGTACACAAGCGTTGAGTGAGTATCACTCGCTCAACGCCATACTCTATATTTGTTGAGAATTTCCTTGTAAGTCAAAGCCACAAAAAATCTGTGCTGAAATTTGACTAAGTCCACAGGCGTTGAGTGAGGCAAGCTCACTCAACGCCATATACCAATGAAGCTCAATCATTAGTTAATCCCACACACTAGTCTCAAATTTAAAAATTTACCCAAATTCTATTCGTTCCTTACAATTAATTTTAATATTTTTGGAGAATTCCCACTGATGTGCATTGATGAAAAAGTATGTAGTCTTGGAGTCCGGAGAGAGCAGGAGAGGCATGCTTCAACTTAAACATGGTCAGTGTTTCCATGGAGCAGTTAGTGAGAACCAATGGGAAAGGGTGGGAGAAAATTATGGATCGAGTTCCTCTCAATTTGAACCAAATGAATTGTATCCATTTGATGGGTAAGTTAGTTAACCCGTTGGATACCCTGAGAAAAGATATTGACCACCAAATGGATACTATCCATTTGATCCCAAATGGTGATGGAGGGCCAAGTGGAGATGGAAAGACATCTTTTTAGCCAATTTAATCTGTTCCTTTCGATGTAGTTGAGAGAATCCACATCCTTGATCTATTTTAAAGTTTGGGCCCGACCAGTTCATAATTTTTTTCTATTTTCTATTGAATATTTTGTATTATCTATCAAAATTTCAAAATCAGAGATGTCATTCTCCAGGTAAAATATTATCTGTTGAATATAAGATAATATATGTAATAAATGGTTGATTTTAATTGGTAAAGACTAGAGAAGTTTTTCATTAGATGAATAGATAGAAATGTCAAAGGGAAAAAGTATGCTCTAAGATAATATGATGGAATTTTTATACAATGGTTCGAGTAGTTTAACATATTTACATTGCCTCTTTGTTCAAGATGAAATGAACAAAATCCTTATTCTTAATTTGAGAAGAACGATGGAAATCACTAGTGAATTCATGAAACAAGTGTGGAGAGTCCATCTAATCGAACGGGTTAAGAGAACCCTACTGAACCACCTGGGCTTATGAATGTAACCTCCCCATGATTGCATTATAAATTAATTTGAAGTTTGATTTCAGATTAGACATGATGTGTGAAGCCTAATATAGTCATATGCCCAATTCAGTGATGAATGTTTGGTCGATTACATTTTTGGAGTTGTATGTAAATCAAATGCAGTTGCACAGCCAACATAATACCCAAAATTTGTGTGAAAATTCCATGCAAAGATTATGCCATAGAATGTATTCAAAATTCCAATGCGATCATGGGTGGAGAAATTCTGACGAGTAATTACTCGAAATCAAATGAGTGAATATGTGGATGATTATGATTGATAAAGGAGGTTGAAGAAGGGGTTATGGAATGAATATAACTTTCCACTCTGATATCGAATTGATTGAGATTTGGTAGAAGGGCCCGAATAAGCCTATAACCGACCGCTCTCCTAGATGAATGTCTATGATTATGAGTTGGTTTAAAGACCTGAGAACCCACTACCTAGATTGTCATCGCGTTGGTAGAAGGTCCCATAAATGAGTATAGGAGGTCACACAAAATTGAATCAGAGCCTTCAAATAAGGGTCTGAGATAATGGTACAATTTTCAAGACTTATAATTGTGTTACTGAAATGCATTGTGAGCGATATATGAATGTGTTTTGATGACATGCTATATTCATGCGTGATTGACTAGGAGTAAGTGTGCATCTTGTTTAGCTAACATGCACGCATAACTAGGCAAAATTTTATATGTTATACAAGTAGAGAACATGATTGATGATTGTGACACCTACACTTATATGTTTTGGTGATTTTTTTATAATGCTTATTAAGTTATACAAAGTACTAAATAGCAAGATGATGTGGCTCTACGAGGTTTACTATAATGGCCAGAAGGAAGGGGATTGTTACATGGTTTATGATGAGCTCATAGCTAACCATCTTTTACCTCTGATGTGTACTTAGTTATAAGGTAATTAAGGATCATAAATAGGTGCTCACTAGTGCATTAAAGGAAAAAAGCTAAAAAATAAAAGCATAATGAAGTGTTTTTTGTACTTTCTTTTCATGTATTTTTGTCTTGTGTTCCTGTAACGTCCCCCATAGTTTTAGGCCCCCTAAAGTTTGGGTTAGGGCTTGAGTGGTGCGTGGAGGCCCTAGTGTGACCCTAGCTCAACTTGAACTTAGGGAAACTTCTATGTGCACCCCCAATGTGCACAAGTCAACCCTAAGGTCAACCATGGTCAAATTAACCCTAATTGCTAAATAAGAGCCCAAGCCAATTCAAGTGTGCTAAGGCCTTGCCCAAAGCCCATAATAAGCCCCACTAACTTTTCATATTTATTTAATCTAATTTATTATTTTAATTAGGTGATTTAATGGTGGTAATTAGGGGGGAAGTTTCATTTGGAGGGGAAATAATGGAGGGAGGCCCAGTGTGTAAGACCCCATTTATTTTCCTTTTTAAACCACCGGGGTCTTAAGCCCAGAACCGCCGCTTTGCGGTGACACCAACACGCTCGGGAAGGTCGTCACTATAAAACGCCGATTCTGCCGGCCAAATCGATCGCAGAAGTGTTGAATAAAGTATAAGAGTAAGGATGAACTCAAAACTAGTCCACCAGAATCACATGTATATAATAAATCTCTACGAAGGGAGAGTCCACAAAAATAATAATAAAGGTACTGTAAATAGGGCTCATGCCCGATACATCAAATCCTCACTACATGTCAGTCATCGCGGAAGCAAAACTAAAACATCTACTAACGATCGGGACTCACTGTCCCAGCTGTCTGAACTCCGGTACTAGACTGTCTCGTCTCCATGCGCACTGACCTCTGGGACTGCATCTCCAAGTTCGGCTTCACGATCCCCTAAAATGATTTGGTTCGAAAACCGTTAGTCTAAAAGACTAAGTCCTATCATCCCCCACCCCTCCTCCATTGCACCTAGGCACCGAGTAGGGAGAAGGAGAGGAAAGGTAATGAAGGTGGAGAATAACAAAGGTTGCAGGTGGCGGCGGAACTAATCTAGTTGTTCTTTGTAAACATGTAGTAGTAACAAAAGCTTGTAGAGTAAGCATAAGTAAACGAAGGCAAAATATGAAACATGCAACCTTAACTTATAAGAATGCCCGTACAGACTTATAAGCTAAGGGATCTTCTGCAAGGCTCCCATCATATAAAAAGTCTCATACTAATTTATATGATGGGGTGTCAGTTTACAAGCAAGCAATATTTATCATGGGAAAATAACCATAACTTATAAGCATGCTCACGCAAGCCTATAAACTAAGGGGTCGTTTTGCAGGGCCTATTGTATAAAAAGTCTCATACCAATTTATACAATAGGTGTCAAGTGTTATATGCAATGATTATGCTATGTCATTAAAGTATGCTATGATGTGAGTCACACAAACTCAACACACTCACCCGACTTTGTGCACACAGACCTTTAGTTTCCCCTTTCTGGAGCCTAACCTCCCAGGATACCCCCGTAGTTGTAAACGAAGCGGTGGGTTGGGCCTCGCCCACCTCTAAACCGGTATCAGCACTACCAGTCAGACCTATCGTACGCCTCAATGCTGGTGCACTAAGCAGAGCTCCCGCGTACTCTTGTCGGCTGGCGCACCAGACTTAATTTGGCTAAGTCTAAAACCACTCCCGCCGAGTCAACGTACTGGTGTCGGTGCGACGACTCTCCAATACCGAAGACCCAGCACCGTATATCTTATACACATGCAATATTAATATATTATCCACCGTGCCAAAGCTCCCGGACTATCCCCTCCATCACAACAAATAACCGAGCCAAAACTCCTCAGAATATCCTGTCCATCATAATTATCCACCGAGCCTTTGGCTCGTCGGGCTATCCTGCCCATTTCCACAACAACCGAGCCTACCGCTCGAGAGACCCAACCTAACTCCCACAACACCGGGGAGTGTGAGAGTGAGTGTAATCTTAATTATACTAGTTACTCTTTAACATTTATTATTCTTACGGTTTAGGTTAGCCCAGGACTGCCCCCGGCATACCCGGTGAAGGTTTCTCAAAGGGCACTAGGAACTATGATGATAGCTAAAGCCCATCGTTCTCTTTCACAAGACACTTACTTTTATTGGTTATTACCCATTAACTGATCCCTTTTATATTACTTTGGATCTAACCCTTGCGTATTAAGACTCTTCCTCTCTCTACAGGGAAGACAATGTTTCATCGACCCCGAGCACCACCTACACAAGTCAACCTCTCTTTATTCCTCATTATAACTCCCGATGGTGAACTCATTATACTTTATCATAACCAGCAACCTGAAACACTCACATCCTAGTTCATTCCTCACCCTATCTCAGTTTCTGTAGTTTTACTATATGCAGACTACTCTAAGCTATATGATATACATCATGGGAGGTACTCCAAATCTTCATCCAAAAGCCCTAAAATATTTATTGAGGGTCTACCATGATATATTCAGTCTAAATATATAAATTTATAATTTTTTAATTAAACTTGATATTTAATTAATTTTTCCTGAAATTAATCCATGGGTTATTTGAACATGAAGTACCAGATTTACTTAGGGTATGACAATACAAAAAATTATGAACACTGTTAGATAACAAGATATCAGTGAATACTAAATATCATAAACTTTCATAAATCAGTTAACCTCTAAATATTTAAAACAAAATAATTCATATAAATAGGAGTATTGAAGGAAGTACCAAAAATACTAGTCCAAAAATTCCTCAAAAATAAACAGAGCTACATTATGGTGATAAAACTTCATAGCAAAAGTTTCATGAAACTCCCAAGTCAGTAAATTAGGTAAAAGATTATCCTAAGGAAAACCATCATAAGACACTTTATGAAGACACACCCGTGTAATCTCAATTAAACAACATTTAACAATTTTTAAATGATTTTATATGCCCTAATGATGACTAGTTTAGTCATCGTTTTTGGGATAAATTAGTAGCCTAAAAGTCTATATTTATTTATATTTCATGCTTGTTATTCATGTTTTAATAAAATATAATTTCCTAGTTTAATTATCCGTTTTATGCATTTTTTATGTTTAATTTTATGATGTTTATGTTCTAGGTTTAACTTGTGTTTTATTTTGAATATTATTATTATTATTATTATTATATTATGTTATGTTTGAATAATTATGTATTATGTTATGTTATGTTATGTTATGTTTTATTATAGTATGTATTATGTTATTTATATGTTTTATGCTATGTATTTTGTTTTATGTATTTTCATTTGTATATAATCATTAACTAATGTTTTGTTTTGTTTCATGTGTAGGTGCAGCCCGGCCCCCATTGCTAGCCCTTGGCCGAGCCCACCACCTCTTGCTTTCCCTCAAGTTTTGGAGCAACCCAACACAAGCTACCCGAGCCTACAAGTCCATAGCATGCAGCCCATGAAGACCAAGTGCAGCCCTCTCCAACTTGGTGCAACCTACCCGAGCCCAAGAGCTGCCCTCCTCCATTGCAAGCAGCCCGGCCTCCTCCAAAGCATGCTACTCGAGCCCATTGAAGCCCAACATTTCTCCCACATGATGTGGCCGGCCACTATCTATTTCCCCTTCATATTTTATATTTTTTCATGCATGCATTTAGCTATTTCCTCCCCTCTTTCCCCTCATTAATTCCATACATGCACCTCTCCATTATGCATGGCCGGCCCCTACACACACCCCCTTTCTCTCTCTCTTTTATTATTCCCTTGCCACCTTTCCATGCATGCATTTTATCATTTTCTCTCCCCTCATTTAAACAACATGCATGAACATTTCATCCCACTATGGCCAGCCACACCATCTCTCTCCTCCCCTTTATTTCCTATTCACTCCCCCCTTCCCATTACATATTTTTCATTAAATACATGCATGCATTTCATCATTTTCTCTCCCCTCATTTAAACAACATGCATGAACCTATTCTACCCCATGTGGCCGGCCACCCCTTGGTCTCCCCATTCTAGATGTTTCCCTCCTCTTCTATAAAAGGAACCCATATCCCATGCTTTGGTTGGTTGGTTTTTGGAGAGAGTTTTTGGAGAATACAAGTCAAGAGAGTTTTCTATTGTAATTTTCATTTCTAGTTCCCTTTTATTTTTGTAATCTCATTTTGTTTTAAGCATTGTGTACTTTCTTTCCTTTTAGTAAAAAAAATATGAAATCCTCTTCTCTTTATTTTGTTGTTTTCTTGTCCAATATGCGTAGCTAATTTCCTTGTAGCATTTGATCATGAGGATCCATGATTTGAGATGACGATTTTTCTTATTTTGTAATTTTATTTTTGCTAAAACTAGCTCGATCCTTCTTTGATTAATTTGTGTCGACTCCGTATTTCCGGTATACGGTAGTAGGCCTTGTTCTCATTTCATAGTAGTCGAGAGACTCGTGATTTGAAAGATCACTCAAAGAAGGAAGGAGTTGCACGCAACTCTAGAGATAGGATGACGCAAATCCTCCGGATTGGAGTCAAATCCAATAGTGCGGATCACCTCGATAATGTAACTTTAAGCTTCTTTGATTTGTAAAGAGATTTCGATTAAAGAGTTTATAAGTTAGGAGACATAATGCTCTAGCGAGATTTTGTCTTAATATCGGATCCGCCACGGTCGAGTTAGTTTGCAATTATAAAATTACATTTTTATTTCCTTCATCTCTTTTCATGGTGAATCATCGATCAAGTGCTATCTTTTAATATAAGTTTTTTTTTCGTCTCGCAAATTATCGTTTGTTTTACTTTAAAAAAAATTCTCAAATCCCAATAGTTTTCCGGTAGGATAATAGTTAAAGCGTGAGTAGCAGTAATTGACAACCCCGTGTTTAAATACGACCTTGGTACTACGATTCGACAGGTACGCTTGCTTGTTCGGGTTTTGGCCCACCAAGTTTTTGGCGCTGTTGCCGGGGATTTTTTTTCGTCAATATTTTGAAAACGCTTGCGCTATTACTTCTACAAAAATAAAAAAAAATATTTCTATATATATTTAAATATTTATAATCAACCCACCTCATTTTAATTTCTACCCCACCTAAAATCTCTCGAAAAGGGTAAGGGGCTTTAAGCGCCACCATTTTACCTAGTACTGGGCGAACCCTTCACCGGGTAGTCCTCGGGAAGTTCGAGAGCCAAGCCGTAAAAAATTCTATTTTCAAAAAAAAATCCTTTCTTCTTTTTTTTCTTTCTTTTTCTAGTTTCCATTTTCGTTTTTTCTTCATCTTCTTTACTAGTGCATGACCCGAGCGAATCCGTCGCTACTTGTTGATTTGGACCCGGAAATCGAACGCTCCTTTCGGAGACAACTACGGTTCGGGGCTTCCACTTCTCAAACAGCGGTTGAGGATTCCTTTGGGGATTGCAATTTTAATTCTGAGATGGGAGACCCTAACCCAGGAGTGGCTCAGCAAAGGACTATGTCCGATTATGCTCGACCCAACTTGGAAGGGACAGAGACAAGTATTGTTCGACCTGCAATTGCGAACAATAACTTCGAGCTCAAGCCTAGCATCATACAAATGGTGCAACAATATGTACAGTTCGACGGATTACAAGATGAAGATCTGAACTTGCATATTGCCAATTTTCTTGAAATCTGTGACACCTTTAAAATTAACAGTGTCTCAGATGATGCGATAAGGCTAAGACTCTTCCCATTCTCCTTAAGAACTAAAGCCAAACAGTGGTTGAGTTCTCTTCCAAGAGGATCAATCACTACTTGGAACATTTTAACTGAAAAATTTCTTTCTCGTTATTTCCCCCCCGCTAAAACTGCTAAGCTTCGAAATGATATAACTTCATACTCTCAAATTGATTCTGAGACCCTCTATGATACTTGGGAGAGGTTCAAAGAACTTTTGAGAAGATGCCTTCATCATGCTCTGCCTGTATGGTTGCAGGTCTAGACATTTTATAATGGGCTAAATCAAGAAACTAAGCAAATGATAGATGCCGCTTCCGCTGGTTCTTTAGACCGCAAAACTCCAGAAGCTGCTCTTGAGCTTATCGATGACATGGCGATGAACACTTATCAGTGGAATTCATCTAGGTCTCGCCCATCTAAACCTGCAGGTATATATGAAGTGGATTCGGTGACGCAACTGGCGATGCAAGTGGAAATGCTCAACAAGAAGATCTCGGAGATGACTGCTCCCTCCGCCGCTAAGGTATATGAAAATGCTGCTGCTGCCGAGTAGGTGGATTATCTGGGGAACATACCCAGGCCTGCTCAAAATAATTCTGCCAATAATTTTTCTGCTTTTTCGAATTTTTCTTCTCCTCCTGGTTTTAATGCTGCTACGAATTCTTATCATCCTGGATGGCGTAACCATCCTAATTTTTCTTGGAGTAATAATGCTAATGTAGTACGCCCACCGCATGATTTTACACCACCACCACCACAACAAAATTTTCAAAAACCTTCCCCTTTGGAAGAGATCCTCGCTAAGTATATAAGCTCGAACAATGCTACTATTAGAAACTTAACGGGATCAATGAAAAGTTTAGAAAATCAGGTCGGCCAACTCGCCAAGGCTTTTTATGAGAGACCACCTGGAACTCTTCCCTCGAACACTGAGCCTAACCCAAGGGAGCACGCAAATGCGATTTCCCTTCGGAGCGGTAAGGTTGTTAACGAGCCCACCCCAAGGGAAGAGCCAAGGGTGATTGTCCCTCCTGTGTTTACCCCCACGGAAACTGACAACTTAGATCTTGAAAAAGAAAAATCTGCATTTGAAAAAGAAAAGGATAGCTCTATTATTTCTGATTCTGAAAAAGACAAAAATGGTTTTCAAAATGATGCTCCAATTGTTCTAAAAGAATTTCCGCCACCTCCTTATCCGGCTAGACTTAGGAAGGAAAAATTAGACGATCAATACAAACGCTTCCTTGAAATGTTCAAACAAATTCACATTAATTTGCCATTTCACGAAGCGATTAGTCAAATGCCTAAGTATGCGAAGTATCTTAAGGATTTATTAACGAATAAGACGAAATTGGAAAATTTATCACATGGTCACGTTAAATGAAGAATGCTCGGCGGTTGTTAAGAATTCTAATCTTCCTAAAAAGATAAATGACCCGGGTAGTTTTTCCATTCCGTGTGTCTTTGGTGATCTGTTCGTTAAACACGCCTTAGCGGATCTAGGAGCAAGCATCAATTTGATGCCTTTTTCACTATTTAAGAAGTTAGGATTGGGCACTCTGAGCCCTACAAGAATGAGTATCCAATTAGCTGATAGGTCTATTAAGTATCCACTAGGTATCGTTGAGGACGTGCTAGTAAAGGTCGACAAATTCATCTTCCCGGTGGATTTTGTCATTCTTGATATTGAAGAGGACGTCGAGGTTCCTCTTATCCTTGGAAGACCATTTTTGGCCACCTCTCGAGCAGTTATATACGTCAGTAACGGAAAGTTGTTTTTGCGTGTGGGAGATGATGAGGTCACATTTTCAATCAATCAATCCATGAAAAATTCTTTAAAAAATGATGACTCATGTTTTTTCCTTGATGTTTTAAATGAAGACTCCTCTCTTTCTCTTTCAAATATTTCTTCCAATGATTTTTCTTCCTCTTTTTCTGATGTTTCTACAAATGTTTTTGAGGACACGGTTATGTCCGTACAAGCCAATTTTGCAAATGAACTAGTGTTTAGACAAAAAAATTATGAAAAACTTATTTTTGAAAATGAAAAAGTTTTAAAGAACTCCTACGAGGAACCACCCAACTTAGAACTCAAACCCCTTCCCGAACATCTCAAATATGCCTTTCTTGAACGAAATTCCAAATTACCCGTTATAATCTCGGCTTTGCTTTCTCAATCCGAAAACGATCAATTGATCGAACTACTACAAAAGCATCGCCGAGCTATAGCGTGGTAAATTTCCGATATTCCTGGCATAAGCCCTTCCTTTTGTACCCACAAAATATTTTTTGAAAATAATCCTAAGGGTGTAGTTCAACCACAGCGTCGTCTTAATCCGAATATGAAAGAGGTTGTGAAGGGAGAAGTTCTTAAGTTATTAGATGCAGGGATAATCTATCCTATTTCCGATAGTGAGTGGGTAAGTCCGGTTCAGGTTGTGCCTAAGAAGGGTGGGATCATGGTAGTGACGAACGAAAATAATGACTTAATTCCAACTAGGACGGTAACAGGATGGAGGATGTGTATCGATTACCGTAAGCTCAACGATGCCACTCGTAAAGATCACTTCCCCCTTCCCTTTATCGATCAAATTTTAGAACACTTATCCGGACATAGTTTTTATTGTTTTCTCGACGGTCTTTCGGGATACTTCCAAATCCCTATCGCACCCGAAGACCAAGAGAAGACGACATTCACTTGCCCCTTCGGAAGTTTTGCTTATCGTAGAATGCCTTTCGGGTTATGCAACGCACCCGCTACCTTTCAGCGGTGTATGCTTGCTATTTTTGATAAATACGTAGAGAATATTATGGAAATATTTATGGACGATTTTTCTGTTTTTGGCGACTCATTAAATTTATGTTTAACGAATTTAGGAAAAGTTTTAAAACGCTGCAAATAAACGAATCTAGTTCTAAATTGGGAGAAGTGCCACTTTATGGTACGTGAAGGCTTAGTCCTTGGCCACAACATTTCCGCTAGGGGAATTGAAGTGGACAAGGCAAAAATTGAAGTAATTGAAAAGTTACCGCCGCCTACAAATATTAAAGCGATTAGAAGTTTTTTAGGGCATGCGAGTTTTTATCGATGATTCATTAAAGACTTTTCAAAAATTACTAAGCCTCTCACCCACCTTCTTGAAAAAGACACTCCCTTCGTTTTTGATGAATCTTGTCTCGCTGCGTTTGAATTAATTAAATCAAAGCTTATAAATGCTCCTATTATGATTGCCCCAGTTTGGGATTTACCTTTTGAAATCATGTGCGACGCGAGTAATCATGCGGTAGGTGCGGTTCTAGGACAACGAATTGCTAAGAACTTTCATCCGATTTTCTATGCTAGTAAAACTCTAACTTCTGCTCAAGAAAATTACACCATGACGGAGAAAGAACTCTTAGCTATTATTTTTGCTTTTGATAAATTTCGACCCTACATCACCCTTTCTAAGGTTATCGTTTTTACGGATCATTCCGCTTTGAAGTACCTCCTTTCTAAATCGGATGCCAAGCCGCGTCTTATTCGTTGGATCCTCTTACTTCAAGAATTCGACTTGGAGATTCGGGATAAGAAAGGAGCGGAAAACTTAGCAGCTGATCATCTCTCTCGTCTTGAAAATCCCAATCTAGATAGTTTAAATGAAACTTTTATTAATGACTCTTTTTCGGATGAGCGTCTTTTTAATATTTCTTCATCTCCTACCCCCTGGTTTGCCGATCTGGCCAATTATCTTGTGGCCCGGGTCCTTCCAAAAGAATACTCCACTCACCAAAAGAAGAAATTCTTTTCGGAGTTGAAGTATTATTTTTGGGAAGACCCATTTCTATTTCGCATTTGTACGGACCAGGTGGTAAGGAGATGTGTTTCGCGGGAAGAGGGTCACCAAATTTTAAAACATGTTCATGAAGGTCCGACTGGCAGGCACTATCAAGCTAACCGTACTGCACACAAAGTACTTAGTGCTGGCTTCTACTGGCCAAGTATATTTAAAGATGCACAAATCTTTGTGGGCGGGTTCGATCGATGCCAGCGGACTGGAAATCTCTCAAATAAAAATGAAATGGAACAAAACTACTTTCTCGAGTGTGAAGTTTTTGATCTATGGGGCATAGACTTTGTCGGCCCATTTCCCTCCAGCTTAGGAAATAAATATATTCTAGTCGCTGTCGATTATGTTTCTAGGTGGGCAGAGGCCCAAGCTTTACCAAGTAATGACGCGCGCGTGGTCATAAACTTCTTAAAAAAATTATTTTCTCGTTTTGGTTTTCCTCGAGCGATCGTTAGTGATAGGGGAAGCCATTTTTGCAACGCTCAACTCGCTAAAGCTTTCACAAAATATGGTGTTACGCATAAATTGTCAACTGCTTATCACCCCCAAACTAACGGTCAGGTCGAGGTAGTTAATCGGGAACTTAATAGAATTTTGGAAAAAACTGTTTCTACTTCTCGTAAGGATTGGTCCCTAAAATTAGACGATGCTCTTTGGGCTTATCGGACAGCATACAAGACCGCCATCAGTTGTACTCCTTTCCGATTGGTCTATGGAAAATCATGTCATCTTCCGGTAGAAGTAGAGCACCGAGCGTATTGGGCGTTAAAGTTTTTTAATTTCGATCCGCATTCGGTCGGCGAGCATAGAAAAAATCAATTGAATGAACTCGATGAATGGAGAGCGTACGCATATGAAAATAATAAAATTTATAAAGAACGCACAAAATTGTATCACGATAAGAACCTGTGCCATCCTAAAATGTTTAAACCAGGCGATCAGGTTCTTCTTTTTAATTCACGCTTACGTCTCTTCCCTGGAAAGCTTAAATCTAGATGGTCTGGACCGTTTATGGTTAAGGATGTTTTTCCTTACAGAACTGTGTTGCTTGCGCACCCGGAAAGGGGTGAATTTAAAGTTAATGGCCATAGACTTAAACTTTATTTCTCTAATGATTCTGTGACTCCTGCAAAGGAGAATCTTCTTTTTGATTCTTAGTTTTTTATTTTCTGATGGACATTTTTATTGCTGGACATTATTATTATTATTATGAAACTCTTTTATTTGGATTATTGTAATAATAATAAAAAATATTATCGGGCATCCGCCCGCGGTCTCTCTATTTTTTTCTCTTTTATTTTGCTCTTTCTACCGGAGGCCAATCAAGTCCATGATCGTGGTCGTTGCTCCGCCGCTGCTGATATCAGATGGATCAAATCAAACCTGCTGACGATCAAGTACTCTACAAAGCAAGCATAGGGGAGCGACATCCGCCTTCATCTCACGAACTCGGGGAAGTCCTGTTTTTATTTACTTATTTTCCTGCATTTTTTTTCTTTTTTTTTCTTCTTCTCAGTCCCCTTCTGTTTTTCTTTATGTTTTCTTCATTGAGGGCAATGAAGAATTTAAGCATGGGGGGTCTAGTTCCTTTTGGTCTTTCTTTCTGTCTTTCTTCTTCCATAAAGAAAAGAATTTTTTTTTATATTAGTATAGTATTTTATGTTATGTCATCAAAATATAAAACCCAAAAATAATTAGAAAAACAAAAAATCAAAAAATTGTGCTAAAATCTATTTGAAAAACAAAACCTAAAATTATTTTCTATCTTTATTTTCATGTTGCTTCTAGTGAAGTGTAGGCCCATGCGGTTTCTTAGTTCTATATAGATTACTTTGAAAATGTTTTTCTAAACCTATCATTTTAACATAGTCTAGTTCTACTAGTTTCTTTTTCTTAAATATAGGCATCCGGTTTTTAAGTTATAAGCTAGCAATGCGTAGTTATGTCTTTTTATTCGGTTAGTTGCTTACGAATGGTTGCTAGGTATCATTAGTCCTTTTTCATTTGCGGGGTAGTCTTTCTTAGTGTCTAGAACTTGTACCAAGCTACTCTCGAAGCATTTGCGCCATTTTTTTACGTTCTTTAGAAATGATTTAGGCCACCATTTGAATAGTTTGAGCTTTTCTTGCCCACCAAAAACAAAACCCTTGCAAAACAATTTTGGGCCTTTTCCTTATTTTCTTTGTCTTTAGCTCCACCTTTCATTTCATCTTGTTCACCAAAGCCAAATATCTTTCCTATTTTTGCACTATAACTTTGAGCTTAAAAATTATTTTGTGGGAGGGGTATTATTTTTGAGATGAATAGGAAATTTTCAAGCTTATTTTTGGAGCTTCCTTATCAATTGTTATTCAAAAAGGAAAAAAAATTGAGAAAGAAAAATGAAAAATCAAAATAATAAAAAAAAGGAATGCAAAAAGTTTATGTTTGGCCAAGTTTATAAAAGAAAAATACATGGCCTTATGTTTGTTTTAGTTTGAATTGAAGTACTTATCATGTCTTATCTTTGTATTTTAAGCTCACCCTTGGTTTAGTGTTTAAGCCATCATGTTTATCTTTGTTTTCATTTCCTAATCATTCACCTAAACCAAGTCTTAACGCCTATTAAAAGTCCTAATGATCTTAGAATGTAAGTTCGCGTAGTGGAGAAAGTGTGAACGTACAAGCCTATGGCCACCATCATTGATGGATTTCTTTGGAGGTTATCTTGGAGTGTTTTAGGGTTAATGTTTATCTAGCAACCTAGTAGTTTGTTAATGCGCCGTTTATTTAGAACCTCTACTTTTGTTGTCCTTATTTTTATTTATTTTGGATGCCTTGCTTTTAAGATTTAGAAATTAGTAGACTTTTCTTATGTTTTAATGAGATTTTTAGGATTCCACTTTCAAATTTTCTATTGTGCACTTCTCACCCCACTAGTTGATAATATGAATAGTTTAATTTTTCATGTTTTGTTTTTCTTAACTATGGAACTTAAAAAATATATATCTTTTGCTTTCTTTTTTTACTTCTCCCTAGTTTTTTTATTTTCTATTTGCTTGAGGGCAAGCAAATGCCTAAGCATGGGGGAGTTTGATGACTAGTTTAGTCATCATTTTTGGGATAAATTAGTAGCCTAAAAGTCTATATTTATTTATATTTCATGCTTGTTATTCATGTTTTAATAAAATATAATTTCCTAGTTTAATTATCCGTTTTATGCATTTTTTATGTTTAATTTTATGATGTTTATGTTCTAGGTTTAACATGTGTTTTATTTTGAATATTATTATTATTATTATTATTATATTATGTTATGTTTGAATAATTATGTATTATGTTATGTTATGTTATGTTATGTTTTATTATAGTATGTATTATGTTATTTATATGTTTTATGCTATGTATTTTGTTTTATGTATTTTCATTTGTATATAATCATTAACTAATGTTTTGTTTTGTTTCATGTGTAGGTGCAGCCCGGCCCCCATTGCTAGCCCTTGGCCGAGCCCACCACCTCTTGCTTTCTCTCAAGTTTTGGAGCAGCCCAACACAAGCTACCCGAGCCTACAAGTCCATAGCATGCAGCCCATGAAGACCAAGTGCAGCCCTCTCCAACTTGGTGCAACCTACCCGAGCCCAAGAGCAGCCCTCCTCCATTGCAAGCAGCCCAGCCTCCTCCAAAGCATGCTACTCGAGCCCATTGAAGCCCAACATTTCTCCCACATGATGTGGCCGGCCACTATCTATTTCCCCTTCATATTTTATATTTTTTCATGCATGCATTTAGCTATTTCCTCCCCTCTTTCCCCTCATTAATTCCATACATGCACCTCTCCATTATGCATGGCCGGCCCCTACACACACCCCCTTTCTCTCTCTCTTTTATTATTCCCTTGCCACCTTTCCATGCATGCATTTTATCATTTTCTCTCCCCTCATTTAAACAACATGCATGAACATTTCATCCCACTATGGCCAGCCACACCATCTCTCTCCTCCCCTTTATTTCCTATTCACTCCCCCCTTCCCATTACATATTTTTCATTAAATACATGCATGCATTTCATCATTTTCTCTCCTCTCATTTAAACAACATGCATGAACCTATTCTACCCCATGTGGCCGGCCACCCCTTGGTCTCCCCATTCTAGATGTTTCCCTCCTCTTCTATAAAAGGAACCCATATCCCATGCTTTGGTTGGTTGGTTTTTGGAGAGAGTTTTTGGAGAATACAAGTCAAGAGAGTTTTCTATTGTAATTTTCATTTCTAGTTCCCTTTTATTTTTGTAATCTCATTTTGTTTTAAGCATTGTGTACTTTCTTTCCTTTTAGTAAAAAAAATATGAAATCCTCTTCTCTTTATTTTGTTGTTTTCTTGTCCAATATGCGTAGCTAATTTCCTTGTAGCATTTGATCATGAGGATCCATGATTTGAGATGACGATTTTTCTTATTTTGTAATTTTATTTTTGCTAAAACTAGCTCGATCCTTCTTTGATTAATTTGTGTCGACTCCGTATTTCCGGTATACGGTAGTAGGCCTTGTTCTCATTTCATAGTAGTCGAGAGACTCGTGATTTGAAAGATCACTCAAAGAAGGAAGGAGTTGCACGCAACTCTAGAGATAGGATGACGCAAATCCTCCGGATTGGAGTCAAATCCAATAGTGCGGATCACCTCGATAATGTAACTTTAAGCTTCTTTGATTTGTAAAGAGATTTCGATCAAAGAGTTTATAAGTTAGGAGACATAATGCTCTAGCGAGATTTTGTCTTAATATCGGATCCGCCACGGTCGAGTTAGTTTGCAATTATAAAATTACATTTTTATTTCCTTCATCTCTTTTCATGGTGAATCATCGATCAAGTGCTATCTTTTAATATAAGTTTTTTTTCGTCTCGCAAATTATCGTTTGTTTTACTTTAAAAAAAATTCTCAAATCCCAAAAGTTTTCCGGTAGGATAATAGTTAAAGCGTGAGTAGCAGTAATTGACAACCCCGTGTTTAAATACGACCTTGGTACTACGATTCGACAGGTATGCTTGCCTGTTCGGGTTTTGGCCCACCAGCTAACATGTTCCTTGTCTAAGTATCAAAATTTTCCAACAAGCTATAATATTTATTTCATATTTATCTAGGTAAGGTGCATTAATTTACTTAGTACTACAAATAAAGATTCAACCACTCCAAATAAACTACTAGTGCAACTAAATGACATTTGATTAGCTATTCCAGAATTTCAAATCATTCTAACACATATACATCATATTTTCAACATTAACATCAAAAAGGGCAATATGGAAGCTACTACTACAAGGATGATCTACTGATCTCTAAACACCCTAAGATAAATACCAGAGGTTAATAATACTATGAAATTAACCATACCAAAATATCATCACGATTCAAGGTCATTTTACCCATTAGATAATTTCTAGGGATTAAAGTCCTAAATACTTATTAAGTGGTTTATGTGGGGTGCATTTGTCCAAATACCACCATAACTCTCCTAGTGCATTTCACCACCCTAGGATCACATGGACTACTCCCCAAGTCCATCCAAGAACATAACCCCCCATGTTCTTCACAAGCCCCCAAAGTTCAACCGTTGGGTTAGAACTGGGGTCCTAGGGCAAATCCACTCTAATCCACCCCATAATCTATATGGGGGTTCTAATGTCATAACAAATCAGTGGCCCAAGTTTCAGCCTCTGTTGAGGTGATTTGGCTACTTAAACCCACAAGGGTGCTTTTGACCTAAATATCCTTCTTAGGGCAAGGCTAGGGTTTGCTAAAAGCCAAACCTTAACATCACCAAATTTTATGAAAATTTATATAAATGCCTACACTAAACCCAAGAACCTGTCACCAAAATTTAGGAGCATTTGGAGTTCATTAGGTCCCTTAATTAATTTAATCATAGTTTATTAATTAATTACAAAAAATATAGGAAAACAATATACAAAAATTCTTATTTTTTGATATGGTGTTGGTATGGGTGAGTGTGACCCCCAATACAAATTTAAGATCATTTGGATGGCTAGATTGGTGCGGGCACTCAAAACAATCTCTGATCAATCCTATGTATAGACCTCACCAAAATGGGTGTTGTGGTCAAACCACATACTCAAATGGGTTCAAACAAATTTTATATTATACTACACTTAGAGGGCTACAATTTTCTTGTTGGAATTATTTCTATAGATGGGCCTAGGTATTTTTAATATTTAATTTAAGACAGCCGAGTAAATAGGATAGAAAATTCAGAAATCAAAACTAAATAAAAGAAATGATCCAACACAGATCTTAAAGCAAATCCAACGCATCCTGGTCATCTTCTTCCTCCAGCTAAGGGCTATGATCAGACCGACCTGGAGCTTCTTCCAAGCCATTTTCCCGGCCACCCGGCCACCACCCTGGCCGGCCACCACCGCCACCACCTTCGTTGAGGTGGGGGCTATCACCGGGCAGCAGCACGGCCGTCGGAGGGGTGGTTTACGGCGAACCCGACCACTCCATTTTTTCGAAAAAACCATGGAAAAACCATCACCTGATTTGGCTAAATTGAGCCCAATTCTCATCCTAAAAGATTCCTAAGATCTATCCATAGAAGAAGGAGTAGAGGAGGACCTTCAACCGTGCTTGCCGACAGGTTTTGTGGTGATGCGCCATGGCCGAATTTTGGATCTTCGTGTATGTTACAAACGTGCAGTGGGAGGGCTCGATTTCTCTAGAAAAAAGGTGGAAACTTCTGCTCTTTGTCTAGGGAAGCATTTAAGGTCATCAAATGGGGGAGGGGAAGGGCCTAGGATTCAAAGCCAATAATGACCATGAAAGGGAATTTCGGCCATGGAGAAAATCCCTTGAAATTCACCTCCCCTTGGTCCCAATTCGTTTGGAAACTCCTCAAAACTTATAGGGGATAAGAATACTAATTAATTGGTGAAGAATGGAGGGGTGATTCACCTTCCCCACCATGAATGGCCTTCTCTTTCTCACTTTCTCTCTCCTCCATTAAAGAGCAAATGGAGCTTTCTCTCTCTTAGTCATCGTGAACGAATTTTCTCATCTACATAGCCTATTGGCAGACCATCTAACCAACATGAAAAATAAAAATAAGGTTAGCCCAAGTGGGTTTGTATTTGAGCTTGAGTTAGCCCATTTGAACAAACTTGAACTAACACTTGGTTAAAGTTAACCTAGGTCAATTTGGCCTTTTGGGTTGACCCCAATGGGTCATTGGTGACCCATTGGGCCCCCGAAGGTATAGGTAGGGTAGGGTAGGGTTGACTTGGCACATTGGAGGTCACTTGCCCCTTAGTTAGGGTACTTTGACCACTTTAGGGCTAGGGTTGACCCAATGGGTCCTTGGTGACCCATTGGCCTCCCCTAAGGTATAGGAAGACTTGCGTAGGGTTGCCTTGGCACCTTGGAGATCACTTGCCCCTTAGTTAGGGAACTTTGACCTTTATAGGGCTAAGGTTGACTTGGGTCAACTTAGCCTCTTTGGTTGACCCCAATGGGTCCTTGGTGACCCATTGAACTCCCTTAGGGCTTGGGAAGGTCTAGTTATGGTCAAATATGCATGTTAGAGGACAATTTCCCTTAGTTAGGGCACCTTAACCAATTTAGGGCTTTAGTGGACTTAGGTCAATTTGACCACTTTGGGTTGACCCCAATGGATTCCTATGGCTCTAATGGACCTTCTAATGGTTTAGGGATGTTGTGGTGGGATCATGGGGTCATGGTGAAGCCCTATGGTCATCCTAAACTAGTGTTTAGAATTCTACTATTTGTAGACCATGGTGATCTGCACCTTCATGCCTAAGCTCATTTGGTCTTCTTGGGCTTCTTAGAGTTTTTTCATGATCTAGTCATGACAAAACCACTCCTAGGGGTCTAGCTGGAAATGGGATGTTACAAATCCCAATAAACAAAAACAAAAATTTTGTCCTCGAAA
Source organism: Platanthera zijinensis (assembly GCA_039513925.1). Lineage (NCBI taxonomy): Eukaryota > Viridiplantae > Streptophyta > Magnoliopsida > Asparagales > Orchidaceae > Platanthera > Platanthera zijinensis. The sequence goes on from CM077082.1 coordinate 197,739,826, forward strand.
TTCAAGTTAGGCCTTCAGGGTTTCTACTGAGGGTAACTACTTGTAACATCCCATAGGAGGTTGAATGTATACTTTACTTGGAGGGATCCAGGTACCTCTGTTGCATTAGATCTGGTGGCTCCCAAGTATGCTCCTCCTGCCCATGGTTCGTCTACAAGACCATCACAAGTGGGGCCTTCTTGCGTCGCAAGACCCATACCGCTGTGTCATCTATCCTAACTGGCTCATCTTGTTACCAATTGATCAAAATCGGCCGAGCCATCTATACCAAGAACCTACTGTTCCGGCCGTAGTAGAGCCTTTCTAAGAGAGGAGACGTGGAAGACGTCGTGCAAACCCACTAACTCCGCCGGTAGCTCCAACCTATAAGCCAAAGGGATGATCTGCTCTCGGATCCTGTAACACCCCATATTCCATGGACTGAGCTTCTTCCGCCCGCATACCCGCGAGACTCCATGCACCAGTCGTATCTTCAAAAATCATGGTATTCATCATAGGACTCTACTTGGCAATGTCGCGCATCGTAATATTTGGCCGGTCTGCTCTGGTCCTCCAGCATCCTATCTTGAATTAGATACACCCAGGTATCTGGGTTCTTCATAAATTCCGAGTCAAGTGCCTTTGAATCCTCATCCTAGATCCATGATAGTAGAATCCTGTACTTCTGTACGAGGGTGGAGAGCTATGTTGAATGTCAGTCGCAAGACTAGATAAGTCTGGACTGATCTTCTATCCTTGGACGTACACTGTCCATCATGATTTGATATGATCACCTTTAGCATACCATGATAACGGACTTCTACTCCCAAACTTCATGAAACACCCACAGGAGTTTTCTTCCGGGTCGGGGTGACCCAAGCTACCTCGACCAGTCTATCATCGACGTTCCCTTTATAATTATGCCCGGAGTGGGGATGAGGAATCCTTTGTATGAAAATCCCTAATTATACCCTCGAACTTCCACTCTAACTCTGGCAGTGTATGATAATTGTGCCTCTTTCTCCACTCCGGGGAGATACATGTTCTGAGATACACCATATTTCCAGTGATACATCATAGCGATTAATTTTTTTTCTTCTCAAATATCCTGAATTTTGTTACCCATCATCTAATTTTTCGTGATCATAGTTAATCCTCATCTTATCACTAAGTCATTGTCTTGGTAATGCTATAGGTCATTATTCCAAACATGTTTTTACAAATTATTGTCTTCGCCCGAATAACGTCAAATTATATCGACTTCAATCTCACTATGTTTGTTATGCCTCATTCTCTAAATTAGGTCTAAGGAAAACCCAAGTCAAAACTAATTCACCCAATAAACAATGGGCAAGTCCCCAATAAAAAAGGTAAGCCACCAATAAACAAGAGATAAGCCCCTAGCTACCTTGGGCTAAGTATCTTTGATATTACCATGCTATATCCATCCCAGCTGGGTGCACAATCCCTAGGGCATCAATCTTCGACTTGGGGTTCCAACCTGAAACCTGCTGATATACTCCATACTCTAAACTCTATGAGTCACAATTACGACAACCTTATTGGGGTCAAAATATTCCCGTCCCAAATGGGTATCTTCCAAACTAGAATTCCTACTCGACCCTCGGTGTTTGTCTCGATGGTTGTCTCTAGGTAATCTTATTACTGGTACGAGGGTTGAGACTATGTGTCTTCTACCATTCTACTAATGGATTATTGGTCTCAATTCTCGTTAAGGAAGTCCTGCCGATTTGAGTAATCCTTGATTTGGACCGTAGGGACACCTTAGTTTATGTCTTAGGTAGTCATTCTCGTGTTAAAATCCTCCTTTATTCTCTTTGGGTATCTCCTTACCTTATCCAAGTTCATACCGAAGGACTATTTCTGACTAGGGCATACTATAAGTTGTCATGGTTAGTAATGAGTCCTAGTGGGTTGAGTCTAACTCATTGGCTAGAGAACTATAAGATGAAATCTTCACAGCCGGAGGTGCTCCTTACTGGGGAAGGGTTTTTCCATAGGCTACAAAAAAGAATTCCAATTAATGAAGAAGTGGACTTTTACATGTGATTGCCCTTATGGGCATAACACTGCTTTCGCTGCTAGTTTGTCCTTAAACTAAGCTCGCGTAGGGGTGACCAAGGGTTAGTGGACTTCTACTTTTCCGATTGAGGTTTCCTCTGATACCACTTATAAGACCCCATTTTTTTCCTTTTTAAACCACCGGGGTCTTAGGACCAGAATCTCCGCATTGCGGTGACACTAACACGCCCGGGAAGGTCGTCACTACAAAACGCCGATTCTGTCGGCCATATCGATCGCAGAAGTGTTGAATAAAATATAAGAGTAAGGATGAACTCAAAAATAGTCCACCAGAATCACATGTATAAAATAAATCTCCACGATGGGAGAGTCCACAACAATAATAATTATAAAGGTACTGTAAATACGTCTCATGCCCGATACATCAAATCCTTACTACATATCACTCATCGCGGAAGCAAAACTAAAACATCTACTAACGATCGGACTCACTATCCTAGCTATCTGAACTCCGGTACTAGACTGTCCCGTCTTTACGCACACTGCCCTCTGGGGCTGCATCTCCAAGTTCGGCTTCATGATCCCCTAAAATGATTTGATTCGAAAACCGTTAGTCTCAAAGACTAAGTCCTATCATCCCCCACCCCTCCCCCATGGCTCCTAGGAACCGAGCAGGGATAAGGAGAGGAAAGGTAATGAAGATGGAGAATAAAAAAAATAGTAGGTGGCAGTGGAAATAATCTAATAGTTCTTTGTAAACATCTAGTAGTAACAAAAGCATGTAGAGTAAGAATAAGTAAACGAAGGCAAAATATGAAACATGTGACCTTAACTTATAAGAATGCCCATACATACTTATAAGCTAAGGGATCTTCTGCAAGGCTTCCATCGTATAAAAAGTCTCATACCAATTTATACGATGGGGTGTCGGTTTAAAAGCAAGCAATATTTATCATAGGAAAATAACCATAACTTATAAGCATGCTCACGCAAGCCTATAAACTAAGGGGTCGTTTTGCAGGGCCTATTGTAAAAAAGTCTCATAGAGATTTATATAATAGGTGTCAAGGGTTAGATGCAATGATTATGCTATGTCATCAAGTATGCTATGATGTGAGTCACGCAAATGCAATACACCCACCCGACTCTGTGCACACAGACCTTTAGTTCCCCCCTTTCTGGAGCCTAACCTCCCAGGATACCAATGTAGTGGCAAACAGAAATGGTGGGTTTAGCCTCACCCACCTCTAAACCGGTATCAAGACTACTAGTTAGACCTATCATATGCCTTAAAGCTGGTGCACTAAGCGGAGCTCCTGCGTACTCTTGCCGGCTGGCGCACCGGACTTAATTTGGCTAAGTGTAAAACCACACCCTCCAAGTCAACGTACTGGTGTCGGTGCGATGAATCTCCATTACCGAAGACCCACCACCTTATATCTTTTGCACATGCAATATTAATGTATTATCCACCGAGTAAAAGCTCCCAAGACTATCTCGTCCGTTACAACAAATAACCGAGCCAAAACTCCCCGGACTATCTTGTCCGTCATAATTATCCACCAAGCCTTTGGCTCGCCGGGCTATCCTGCCCATTTCCACAACCACCGAGTCTACCGCTCGGGAGACCCAACCTAACTCCCACAACACTGGGGAGTGTGAGTGTAATCCTAATTATACTAGTTACTCTTTAACATTTATTATTCTTACGGTTTAGGTTAGCCTAAGACTGCCCCCGACATACCCGGTGAAGGGTTCTCAAAGGGCACTAGGAACTACGATTGTAGCTGAATCCCTTCATTCCCTTTCGCAAGGCACTTACTTTTATTGGTTATTACCCATTACTCGATCCCTTTTATATTACTTTGGATCTAACCCTAGCGTATTAAGACTCTTCCTCTCTCTATAGGGAATACGATGTTTCGTCGACCCTGAGCACCACCTACACTAGTCAACCACTCTTTATTCCTCATTATAACTCCCGATGGTGAACTCATTATACTTTATCATAACCAGCAACCTGAAACCCTCACATCCTAGTTCATTCTTCACCCTATCTCAGTTTCTGTAGTCTTACTATATGCAGACCACCCTGAGCTATATGATATACATCATGGGAGGTACTCCAAATCTTCATCCAAAAGCCCTAACATATTTATTGAGGGTCTACCATGATATATTTAGTCTAAATCCAGAAATTTATAATTTTATAATTAAACTTAATATTTAATTAATTTTTCCTGAAACTAATTCATGGTTGATTTTAACATGAAGTACTAGATTTACTTGGGGTATGACCATACAAAAAATTATGAACACTATAGGATAACAAGATATCAGTGAATACTAAATATCATAAACTTTCATAAATCAGTTAACCTCTAAATATTTAAATCAAAATAATTCATATAAATAGGGATATTGAAGGAAGTACCAAAAATACTAGTCCAGAAATTCCTCAAAAATTAACAGAGCTATATTATCATCATAAAACTTCACTGCCTAAGTTTCATGAAAATCCAAAGTCAGTAAACCAGGTAAAAGATTATCATAAGAAAACCATCATAAAGCACTTTATGAAGACACACCATTGTAATCTCAATTAAACAACATTTAACAATTTTCCATGCTTCTATATTCCCTAACATGTTCCTATTTATCAAGGTAAGGTGCATTAATTTACTTTACAAAGGAAGTGCTATAAATAAAGCTTCAACCACTCCAAATAAACTACTAGTGAAACTAAATAACATTTGATTAGCTATTCTAGAATTTCAAACCATTCTAACACATATACATCATATTTTCATCATTAACATCAAAAAAGGCAATATGGAAGCTACTACTACAATGATGATCTACTGATCTCTAAACACCCTAAGATAAATACCAGATGTTAATAATACTATGAAATAAATCATACCAAAATATAATCAAGATTCAACGTCCTTTGACCCATAAGATAATTTATAGGGTTTAAGGCCCTAAATACTTATTAAGTGGTTTATATGGGGTGAATATGCCTAAATACCATTATAACCTCTCCTAGAGCATTCCACCACCCTAGGATCACATGGACTACTCCCCAAGTCCATCCAAGAATATAACCCCCTTTTTCTTTCACAAACCACCAAAGTTCAACCTTTGGGTTAGAACTAGGGTCCTAGGGCAAATCCACCCCATAATCCATATGAGGGGGGGGGGGGTCTAATGTCATAACAAATCAGTGAGCCAAGTTTCAGCCTCTGTTGAGGTGATTTGGCAACTTAAACCCACAAGGGTGCTTTTGACCTAAATACCCTTCTTAGGGCAAGGCTAGGGTTTGCTAAATGCCCAGCCTAAACATCACCAAATGGGATAAAAATTTATACAGAGGCCTACACTGAACCCAAGAACCTCTCAAAACAATTTGGGATCATTTGGAGTTCATTAGGTCCCTTTACTTATTTAATCATGGTTTATTAAATAATTACAAAAACTATAGGAAAACAATATCCAAAAATTCTCATTTTTGGATATGGTGTTGGTATAGGTGAGAGTGATCCCCAGTCCATATTTTAGATCATTTGGATGGCTGGATTGGTGGGAGCACTCAAACAAAGCTCTGATCAAGCCTATGTATAGACCTCACCAAAATGGGTGCTGTGGCCAAAACACTTACCTAAATGGGTTCAAACAAAATTTAAATTAAACTATACTTCAAGGAATACAATGTTCATGTTGTCCACTATTTCTGTAGATGGGCTAGGTATTTTTAATATTTAATTTAAGACAGCCCAGTAAACAGGACAAAAAAATTTAGAAATAAAAACTAAATAAAAGAAATGATCCAGCACGGATCTTAAAGCAAATCCATCGCATCCTGGTCATCTTCTTCCTCCAGCCAAGGCCTGTTATCAGCCTTACCTGGAGCTTCTTACAAGCCATTTTTCCAGCCACCTCCGTGGCCGGCCACCACCGCCACCACCTACGTTGAGGTGGCGGCTATCGCCGAGCAGCGGCACGGCCGCCGGAGGGTTGGTTTCCGGCGAACCCGACCACTCCATTTTTTGGGAAAACCATGGAAAAACCATCACCCTATCTGTCTCATTTGAGACCGATTCTCATCCTTAAAGATTCCTAAGATCTATCCATAGAAGGAGTAGAGGAGGATCTTCAACCATGCTTGCCGACAGGTTTGGTGTTGGTGCCCCATGGCCCGATTTTGGAGCTTCGTGTATGTTACAACCGTGCAGTGGTAGGGCTCGATTTCTCCAGCAAAAAGGTGGAAACTTTTGCTCTTTGCAAAGGGAAGATTTTAAGGTCATCAAATGGGGGAGGGGAAGGGCCTAGGCTTCAAAGCCATTTATGGCCATGAAAGGGAATTTCGTCCATGGAGAAAATCCCTTGAAATTAACCTCTCCTTGGTCCCAATTCATTTGGAAACTCCTCAAAACTGATAGGGGAGATGAATACTAATTAATTGGTTAAGAATGGAGGGGTGATTCACCTTCCCCACCATGAATGGCCTTCTCTTTCTCACTTTCTCTCTCCTCCATTAAAGGGCAAATGGAGCTTTCTCTCTCCTAGTCATCATGAACGAATTTTCTCATCTCCCTAGCCTATTGCACAGCCCATATAACCCACATGATTAATAAAAATGAGGTTAGCACATGGGGGTTTGGGTTTGAGCTTGAGTTAGCCCATTTGAACCAACTTGAACTAACATTTGGGTAAAGTTAAACTAGGTCAATTTGACCATTTAAGTTGACTCCAATGGGTCCTTGATGACCCATTAGGATCCCCTAAGGCCTAAGCTCACTTGATCTTCTTGGGCTTCTTAGGGTTTTGTCGTGACCAAGTCATGATAAAACCACTCCTAGGAGTATAGCTGGAAATGGGATATCACACAGTGGCACTCCCTTCTTCTTCCCCAACCCCTCATTTCATCTTCCCTAATGAAGAGAAGGAGGTTTCCAATAGTTATAGGATGTACAAAGTTAAGGATGATCTTTAATGGCCATGAACATAACACCCAAAACTTGGATCTCCTATATAGAGGCCCCAAAGCTGAATTCCACCCTTTCATCACCTTCAGAAGGGCTCAAGATGTTGAAATTGACTCTTGGATTGGTGCAAATAGTGGAGAATTGAGAACGGAGAGTGTTGGAACACCCTATTACTAATTTGGGTCAGGATCACTATGTCTATAGGATTATTGCATTGACCTTGTTGTATAAAGTAAAGGTCAACTAGTTAAGGTCTAAGGCTTAGAACTTAGGTTTGAAGCTTTCCCCAAGACCTCCTAGTTCAGATGAGAAGCCCAGATGCAGAGTTCAACTTGTCGTCGAGCTCAGATCGACGAAGCATTGAACCTAGTTTGACTATCTCTGAGCTCAGGTCGACGAGGCGTCGAACTCAGTTCGATGATAGTTGAGCTCAGATCGACGATTATCTTTTGAGATTGACGATTTATGGAATTCTGTCAGTTTGTTAAGGATTTCAAATGTCTTCAAGTCAGAGCATTTATTGAAGAAGCTTTTTTGCCGTTATATTAAATCTGGAGCAAGTTTCAAGGAAACAAAGAAGGAATGTTATTTAGGTTTTTCCTCTAGAGACAGTTGACATTTAAGGAAAGCATTTATGATTTTGCTAACGGCTATCTAGAAGATTTGAAGATTTGATTTCATATTATGATTCAGAGAAGAAGAATTATATAAGAAGAAAAAAAAGAAGATCAATAACACAGAGAGGAGAACAAGCTTCTATTCTTTCTGATTCCTTCTGATTCAAAGTTTCTCAAGTCTTCATCATTCATACACTAGACAACACACATTTCAGTTCTTGCTGAAATCATCTTTTGCTGGAGCATTCTTTTCATTGAAGACTATCAACCTTGCAAAGCTTCTATTCCTAAACTCTTGCTAATCTCAGGGGAAGCTTTGACAACATCAACATCGACTTGTACTTCTCTCTGATTGTTGACAGAGAAGACAACCTAACCTTTTTCTTTTTCTTTCCTGTAAAAGGGTTCTTTAAACTCCCTTTAAAAGTTTTGTTTTGGTTTCTGAGACCTGATCAAAACTCAGTGGTGGCAAGACACCTGATCAAAAAATTTGGTTTGGTTTTTGTGCACCTGATCAAAAGCTCATTGGTGCCCAGAACACCTGATCAACTCATCCTGTAGTGGATTCCTACCAAGGGTGGTAGATGAGTGGATGAACCCAGGTTTTGGGGAACCTCTATAGTTCCTTGTGTCTTTTGGTTGCTTGTTATTTTGTTTGCTGTGTGTTGTGGATTTGCTTCTTGTATTTGTTTTATTCTGATTACTGTTAAGCACTCTACACTAAGTAAATTAAGTCTTCCACTGCTAAAGTAATTTTTAAATTTGCAGAATTATCTTAAAACACTCTATTCACCCCCCTCTAGAGTTAAGGGTTGATCTTACACTCACTTTCAATTAGTATCAGAGGGAGGTTGGTTGTTCGTACGGGCTAACACCTGAACTAAAAGATCTCTCTTAAGATTCATCCTTAATAGAGGGTTATTTTTATTATATTTATTTTAATCTAAATTCATGGCACAGAACAAAGATTATTCTAGCACCATACCTCCAGTGTGCAATCTCTCCAAGTTTGCACTTTGGAAGGCAAGGATCAGATTATACATGAATTCCATTGATGAAGATATTTTTAATTCTGTTTTGACAGATTGCCCCAAGCCTCCTGCAGACACAAGCACAAATGCTGTTCCACCTCCTTCAGGAACAGATGCTGACATAAAGAAATAGAAGGTTACTGATGCTAAAGCTATGGACATACTAGCTCAGACAATGTCTGATGACATCTTCCAGAAGATAGCTGAATGCAACTTAGCTAAAGAGATTTGGGACAAGCTATCTGAGCTTGTGTCAGGATCAACTGATGAGAGAAAAGATAGGAGATCTCATCTCATCACTCAGTATGAGAATTTCAAGAAAGCAGAAAATGAATCAGTAGCTGACATGTACAAAAGACTAAGTCTGATTATCAGTTAACTCAAGACATTAGACAAGGAGATATCTCTCATAGAGATAAATGACAAAATCCTAATGTGCTTCCCCAGCACTTGGGATTCAAGGATCTGACCCATCAAGGATGCCAGAAGTCTAAATGAAATCACTATAGAAGCTCTATTGGGCAAGCTCAAATCTTATGAGCAGCTCATCAAGAATAGAGAAGAAGAGCAGAAGACAACTTCTCCAGCAGTTAGGAAGGAGAAGTCAATTGCTTTCAAGGCAACAAAAGAACAGCCTGAAGACAAAGTCACAGGCAATGAAGAACTGATGAGCCTCCTAGCCAAGAGGTTCTACAAAATGGCTAGGAAGGACTTCAGAAAAAGGACATCTAGAGGCCAAGAAAAGCCAAGGTTTGATAAATCAAATAATAAAGAGATTATTTGTTATGGTTGCAGGAAACAAGGCCACATACTGCCTGATTGTCCAGAAAGTCAAAACAAGGACAAGAAGGACAAGAGAGAAAAGAGAAAAGATAAAGACTCTAGAGGAAATCACTATGACAGATCCTATTCCAGCAAGAACAAGCACACAAGGAAGGGATTTGTTGCTGAAACATAGAGTGAAACAGAAGAAGAATCTGATGCATCATCGAGTTCAAGTGATGATGAGGATGATGCACAAGAAAAAGATTTCTGCATGATGGCAATCAATGCATCTCAGAACAACACTGATTCAGAACATGAATCTGAAACTGAATCCGAACCAGAGCTAGAAGAAGACCAGGTAATGTATTCATTTGATTTTAATTCTGAGGACTTCAAGTCTGAATTTAAAGCACTGTGTTTAGATTTATTTAAGTCTGAGAAAGAAATTATCTCTCTCAGAAATTAGTTATCTGAATACAGTACCTTAAGTTCAGATAACCTCAAACTCTTAGATGAGTTAGAATGTTGTAGGGAGCAGATAGCTTCACTGAAAAGTGAACTATCTGAGGCCAAGAAGTTTGAAGAATCCCTCAATGGGAGAAGTATCAAACTGATGGACATCACAAGAACAGTGAACTCAAGATTCAATAGTACACTGGGCTTGGGTGCTTCATCCAGGCAACTTATTGTGTTAACAACTCCCATTAAGTTTATCTCTGATAAAGGAAAAGGAGTTGTGGAGGTAGCAAGAAAAAATTCTGATCTACCCAAAGAGAACAAAGTTCAACAAAAATCGTCGAACGGAGCTCGATTATCTCCGAACGGAGCTCAGCGATTTCATGCTGAATCGTCGAACTCAGGTCGACGATCTATGATCTCTTAACACAGACAAGATTGATCATTGAACGGAGCTCGACGATCTGGCCCACGATCGTCGAACTCAGGTCCACGATCATCGAACGGAGCTTAGAGATATGACAAGTTCTCAAGGGGTACATCAAAAATTAATTCTAGATATCCTACATCTCAAGGGTTCAACCCTTATACTAAATGGATAATTCCTCTTAGGAGATATCATCCTGAAGGTTATAAGAATCAACCCGGGATGCCTTATATTTTTGATTTCAAAGGTTATCAAGCTAGACTCAAGGTAAACTGGGTCAAAAAAATGAACTATTATTTGTGCAGGTGAAGACCTATCCAACAATGGACCAGCACTGGTATCTGGATAGTGGGTGCTCCAAGCACATGACTAGAAGCAAGGGTAACCTAGTATCCTTCAAGGCTAAGCATGGACCCAAAGTGATGTTTGGAGATTCAAACTATGGATAGACCAAAGGATATAGTGTAGTCAATATTGGATCAGTGATATTCAAAAAGGTAGTATATATGGAAGGACTGAAGCACAACCTTATTAGTATCAGTCAGTTATGTGATGAAGGTTACAAAGTCACATTCATCAAATCTTCATGCTTCATCAAATCAGAAGACAACACAACTGTGTTGATAGGTAACAGAAGAGGTAACATCTATCTAGTAAATTTTCATTCAACCAAGGTAGATATTTGTTTATTTAATTCTCTTAGCAAACCTAATGAATTATGGCATAAGAGATTAGGACATGTTAACCTTAGAACCATTGCTAGGCTATCCAAGGACAACTTTGTTAGAGGACTACCTTATGGCCCCTACAAGAAGGAAGGACTCTGCAGAGCTTGTCAATTAGGCAAGCAAACTAAAATCAGCTTTAAGTCACTTAATAAGAGTGATTTACCTAGGATTTTGTACTTGTTACATATGGATCTGTTTAGACCCATTACTATACAAAGCCTAGGAGGGAAATCTTATACTTTAGTAGTTGTAGATGACTTCTCTAGATTCACATGGGAGTTCTTTCTGAGGAAGAAGTCTGATAACTTCAAATATTTGACAGAGTTTCTCAAATGTATACAGATTGAGTTCAATACTCACATAGCCCTAATCAGAAGTGATCATGGGACAGAGTTTGATTCTCTTATTATGCAAGAGTTCTGTCAGAAGGAAGGGATCAGGCACACTTTCTCAGCTCCTAGAACTCCCCAACAGAATGGGGTAGCTGAAAGGAAGAATAGAACCTTATTGAATCTGCCACAATATTGTTGATAGATGCTCACCTTCCTCTATCCTTTTGGACAGAGGCTGTGAACACTTCAAATTATGTTCTGAATAGGAGTTTGATACATAAGCTAAAGGACAAGACTCCCTATTAATTACTCTAAGGGAAGAAACCTAAAGTTGATTATCTTATAATTTTTGGTTGTATTTGCTACATTCATAACAATGACAAGAAATACTTAGCAAAATTTGAAGCCAAAGCTGATGAAGGAGTGTTTTTAAGATACTCCATGATCAGTAAGGCCTATAGGGTTTATAATAAATCATCTCATAAAGGTTAAGAAACAGTGCATGTCTCTTTTGATGAAACTAATATGTCTTACAAGGAGAAGAGCACTTCTACCATAAACCCTTTGTAGGTACATTCTTTATCAGAGAATTTGAACAAGCTGAATATCATTGAAATAGATCCATCACCTTCATCCACTCAACAAAAAGCTGAAAGTAGTGAAAATGAAGATGACAGTCAGATTTTAGCAAGTCATGGTGATAATCAAAATGAAGAGCCAGTTGTTGTTCCACAAGAGGAAACAACAACACAGGTTGGTGAACAATCAACACCCATTGTTCATTTAGTAACAACAAAAGACCATTCAATCTCTCAAGTGATTAGAGACATCTCAGCAGGTGTGTAAAACAGAAATCAGATCAATCAACATCTGATGCACACTTGCTTTCTTTCTCAAATTGAGCCTCAATCCATACAAGATGCAGAACAAGATCAAAACTGGATCATTGCAATGCAAGAGGAATTAAATCAATTTGAAAGAAACAAAGTTTGGGAGCTAGTGCCAAAGCCAAAGAATCATCTCATTGTTGGAACAAAATGGGTATTCAGAAAAAGTTAGATGATCAAGGAGTTATTGTAAGAAACAAGGCAAGGCTGGTTGCTCAAGGATATTCTCAAGAAGAAGGCATAGACTATGACCAAAACTTTGCACCAGTTTCAAGGTTAGATGCCATAAGAATCTTCCTAGCATATGCAGCTCACAAGAAGTTCAAAGTATATCAAATGGATGTCAAAAGTGCATTCCTCAATGGTGATATCAAGGAAGAAATTTATGTAAAATAACCTCCAGGTTTTATCTCTCTAACTCATTCCCTGATTTTGTTTATAAATTACATAAAGCATTATATGGTCTCAAACAAGCTCCTAGAGCATGGTATGAGACCCTAGCTTGTTTTCTCTTGGAAAATGATTTTAAAAGGGGTATAATAGACCAAACTCTTTTTATTAGAACCCATAAGTCCAATATCCTACTAGTACAAATCTATGTAGATGATATTATTTTTTGTTCTACTGATTCAAATTTGTGCAAAAGGTTCTCCAACCTAATGCATTCCAAGTTTGAAATGAGTAGCATGAGTGAGCTATCCTTCTTTCTAGGATTGCAAGTCAAACAACTTGCTGATGACATCTTTATTTCTCAAACCAAGTATACAAAAGAATTGGTTAAGAAATTTGGTATGTATTATGCATCCCTTATGAAAACACCCATGCCTACTAATGTTGTATTAGATGCTGATGAACATGGGAAACCAGTTGATCAGACCACATATAGAGCAATGATTGGCTCCTTATTGTATCTTATAGCTAGTAGACCTGATATAATGTTTGCTACATGCATATATATTAGATTCCAAGTCAGCCCTAGAGATTCACACCTCACATTAGTTAAGAGGATTCTTAGGTATGTGAAAAGTTGTCAAAATCTAGGTCTCTGGTATCCAGCTGATTCAGGATTTGATTTAACTGGATTTTCAGATGCTCATTATGCTGGATGTAGAGTAGACAGGAAAAGCACCAGTGGAACTTGTTAGTTTCTTGGTGACAGACTTGTCTCCTGGTTTTGCAAGAAACAAACATTTGTGTCCACATCTACTGCTGAAGCTAAATATATGATAGTAGGTAGTTATTGTTCATAGATATTGTGGATTCAAAATCAGCTCCTGGACTATGTCTACAACTTAGAGAAGTCCAAAATATTTTGTGATAATACTAGTGCTATTTCCATAGCTCAAAATCCAGTCCTCCATGGTAGGACCAAACACATAGAGATTAGGCATCACTTCTTAAGGGATAATGTAGAGAAAAGTAAAATTGAACTAGAATACATCCCAACTGATTTACAAAGGGGAGATATTTTCACCAAACCTTTGGATGAAAAGAAACACACTTTCTTCCTTAATCAGTTAGGAATGTTAGATCGAGGTAGTCTTAATTAAGATCCAAGATCTTAAAAACCTAAAAATTGACAAAGACTAGGTTAAAAATTTTGAGTTTCCTAGTGTCTGTAGGTTTTCTCTGAACTCTGAACTGCGCTCGACGTTTTTCATGAAGATCGTCGAACGGAGCTCGTCGTTTCCAGATAGTGCTAGACTATCCTTTTCGGTCAGCGATCTAAAATATCGTCGAACGGAGATCGACGATGTTGAGACCCTTCAGTTTCCCCTAGAGCCGTAGATCGTCGAACTGAGTTAAATGATCTTTCCTTTTCTGCGTCGAACCCTAATATAAAATCATTTTTCAGGTGTCGTACTCATTTGCGCTTTCATACCTTCGATAAGAATTTTCTTTCCCTCCAAACTCTTCTACACTTGATCTTGTTTGTTTTTGCAGGAAATATGTCAGTCTCAATCGCCGTTCTAGCCGTAATGAAGTTCGACACCGGCTTTGATATTGACATGAAATCTTTCAAGGGGACTGATTAGATGTTTAAGGACATTCTGGAACTCTTGAAGGAACAACAAATTGTAAATGTTATGACTACCAGAATCAAGTTAGCAGCAGATGAGATAAAAGAATGGGTCTATACTTCCCATAATCTTGATCAAAATACAGTTGTTGGAACAATCTCAGGAACACAGGTATCCCTAACCCCAGGTATTCTTATAGAGGTTTTTGGATTAAGTACTGGTAATGATAGCATAGAACTATCAGGAGTAGAATTTTCTGCAATGTTAGATAGAATGAGTCATAATTCTGAGAACCCTAATAAGCTGCTGAAGAAGAACCTATCCATGGAATATAGATTTCTAGCAGATGTTGTAGGAAAGGTCATTTTGGCCAAGCATTCAGCCCATGATACAATTTCCAGGTATCAATTTTGTTTAATAGTTGTAATAGTGGATAAGAAGCACCTAGATTGGGGAGCAATTTTCTTTGATTTGCTTAAGAAAAAGATAAATAAGAATTTTGTAAACTTTGGAAGGATTTTGGGCCTATTCCTGCAGAATAAGTGCACAAAGTTGTTGGTGTCCAATGGGAAGCATATCAATGCATCAAAGAGGCTTTCTTCTGCCCTATTTGGCAAGTGGGAGAGACACATTATCAAACCTAGCAAGGCTCCTGCAGCTAAAGATTCTTCAGGCACAAGGACTGAAACAGTCACTCCTCCTCAGTCCACTGCCCCAGTAGAAGTTTTGCCATCCCCTTCCATATCCTCTCCTCCTTCTCCACATCCAGTTATATCATCCATACCTTCACCTCCAATAGCTTCTCCACCTCCTCCAGCCACCCATCAAGAAGATTTCCATCCACTACATTACTTCTCATCCATACATTTAGAATCATCCCCCCATCTTCAATCATTCAACCTTCTAGATGATTCCTTCATGGATGCTTCTCCATCTTCACCTCAAGCTATTCCATCCACCTCAACATACTTACAACAAATCCTACATGATATCATATCTCAACCATCCTTTCCCCCTTTCATCTCCACATTCCTACCATCAATCACTCTTCCAGCACAATCCATAACCTCCATTCCAGTCTCTCAGCCATCAATTCCACTTCAAATCTGCATCAACTCCATCTCTCTCTACAACTACTTCCTCTACCTCTACTCAAGTTAATCTTGAGCAAGTAGATCTTATTCCCCTAGCAGACAAGCTATATGAGTTATTGGCGCCAAGGCTAACTCTTCAATTGAATTCCACCTTGGCTCCTTTAGTTAAGAATTTACATGAGTTATCTGCTAGGATCTCTTCCTCCTTCATTCTTCAGGCCATACCTTCTTCTGTGGACCTAGATTCAGTTCTCATTGAATCTAGGCAGGGGGAGATGCCATATAAAGTAGTTCTGCCCTCAAAGATTTCAGAAATGCAAGTATCAGAAGTTCCAACTTCAGAGAAAGTTCCAGTTCCATCTCTAGTTCCAGCTCTAACCATCAGTCCTGCAGTAGACCTCCATTCATTATTGTCATTATTTGATTCATTTTATAGCAGTTATCTTCCAACACCTCTCCCTGCTAAAGATTTAACCAAGGCTATAGTTCCCTTCTCCTGCTATGATCCCAATCTGCTACAGATGTATATCAATTCTATTAAGATTGTGGAAAGTGTTCCTTTGGTTCATGCTGCTGCTGCTGCTTTTGTTTTCTCAGAGGCTTTGATAAAGCCAGTTTGTTTAGTTTCTGAGCCTACTACTTCAGTTTATGCTCCTGCTATTTCAGCTGCTGCTCCTGTTATTTCTACTACTATTCCTCCTGCTTCAGCTTCTATTCCTGTCTCCATTTCTAAAGAAGTGTTAAGGCAAATAAATTCTTTGTATGATGAGCCTCAGAGCTCTTATGATGATGAATTCAGAACAGACTCTGATGACTCTTCTGCAACTATTACAAAGAAGAGGAAAGCAAGACGTAAAGCTATGAAAAGAGTCCCAATTGAAAAGACTACTTCTGATCATGATATTCCATATTATATTCTGCACAACTGCCCTATAACTGAGCACTGGATGCAATATTCTAAAAATCAGTTGAAGGCCATGAGGAAGAAAAGGAAATGTAGTAAGAGAACCTCTCACTATGATCCTCCTCCTTATCCTCCTTCTCCAGGTGCAGGATCCAGTGGAGACTCAGCTCCTCAATTCTCTAATATCTCTTCTCAAAGATCCTCTCAATCCCAGTTTCAAGGAAGATCTCAATCTAGAGGATATCAGCAAAGAGGTAATCAGCCAAGAGATAGCCAGTATAGAGGCACTCAAAGAGGTTATCAGGTTTATTCTAGAGGACAGTCCAGGCATCAACCTTATCAAAGGAAAGGACAAAGCCCAAGTGATACAACTTCTGGTCCTTTTCCTTATAAGCTTAAAGAAGGTTTTCATCAAAAAGCTCCTCCCACTAACACCATTAATAAGAATGAGCCATCAGTTCCATTTGAAGATCCAGAGAATAACCCAGTCTCCTGGACAGCAAGACTAAAAGAGATGGCTGCATTAGATCAAATCAAGAAAGCCAGAGCAAAAGGCCAAGATACCTCCAACTTTTCTACTCTGTCAGATTAAAGAAGACAAGAACTTGAAAGGTACAGCTCCAAGAAATTTTTCAATACTGAGAAGTATATGCAGCTATATCCTGAAGCTGTAGTCCCTAGAGGAAGAAGCCAGAAGACTCTTTGTGCTACTGATGATATGAGATCAAAGAAAGACTCTGAAAATCCTAACAGGAAAATTCTATTTAAGAAAGCTATTGACAAGGAAAGTTAATATAAGCTGAACAATCTCATCTCTGCTGAACTATTTGCTGTAATATATTTATATATCTGTGGTTCTGCAATGTTTTTTTGTATTTATGTTTTTGTTGATTTTATTTCCTATAATTCATGTAAATAGTAATCCTAACCAAAATAGGGGGAGATTATTGGAACACCCTATTACTAATTTGGGTCAGGATCACTATGTTTATAGGATTATTGCATTGACCTTACTGTATAGAGTAAAGGTCAACTAGTTAAGGTCTAAGGCTTAGAACTTAGGTTTGAAGCTTTCCCCAAGACCTCCTATTTCAGATGAGAAGCCCAGATGAAGAGTTCAACTTGTCATCGAGCTCAGATCGACGAAGCGTCGAACCCAGTTCGACTATCTCTGAGCTCAGGTCGACGAGGCGTCGAACTTAGTTCGATGATAGTTGAGCTTAGATCGACGATTATCTTTTGAGATCGACGATTTCTGGAATTCTGTCAGTTTGTTAAGGATTTAAAATGTCTTCAAGTCAGAGCATTTATTGAAGAAGATTTTTAGACGTTATATTAAATCTGGAGCAAGTTTCAAGGAAACAAAGAAGGAATGTTATTTAGGTTTTTCCACTAGAGACAGTTGGCATTTAAGGAAAGCATTTATGATTTTGCTAACGGCTATCTAGAAGATTTGAAGACTAGCTTTCATATTATGATTCAGAGAAGAAGAATTATATAATAAGAAAAAAAAGAAGATCAATAACACAGAGAGGAGAACAAGCTTTTATTCTTTCTGATTCCTTCTAATTCAAAGTTTTTCAAGTATTCATCATTCATACACCAGACAACACACTTTTCAATTCTTGCTTAAATCATCTTTTGCTAGAGCATTCTTTTCATTGAAGACCTATCACCCTTGCAAAGCTTCTATTCCTGAACTCTTGCAAATCTCAGGGGGAGCTTTGATAACATCAACATCGACTTATGCTTCTCTCTGATTGTTGACAGAGAAGACAACCTAACCTTTTTCTTTTTCTTTCCTGTAAAAGGGTTCTTTAAACTCCCTTCAAAAGTTTTGTTTTGGTTTCTGAGACCTGATCAAAACTCAGTGGTGGCAAGACACCTGATCAAAAAATTTGGTTTGGTTTTTGAGCACCTGATCAAAAGCTCATTGGTGCTCAGGACACCTGATCAACTCATCCTGCAGTGGATTCCTACCAAGGGTGGTAGAAGAGTGGATGTACCCATGTTTGGGGGAACCACTATAGTTCCTTGTGTCTTCTGGTTGCTTGTTATTTTGTTTGCTGTGTGCTGTGGATTTGCTTCTTGTATTTGTTTTATTCTGATTACTGTTAAGCACTCTACACTAAGTAAATTAAGTCTTCCACTTCTAAAGTAATTTTTAAATTTGCAAAATTATTTTAAAACACTCTATTCAACCCCCTCTAGAGTGAAGGGTTGATCTTACACTCACTTTCAGAGAGGTTTGCCAGAAAATGCCAAAAACCATGGCTACCCACATGAGTAGCCGCCTCCAAGCCCGGAATCAGGAATGCTTCTTTTCCACTCCCCTTGTGCTAGCTTCTTAGATCAATAGGTAATGAGTTCGAGCTCAATCGAGTGGAATCCCATTTGAATTTCCATGGAAAAATAAAATTGGGCATCCTTTCGGGTTCGTCGGAAACCACCCCTCCGGTGGCTGAGCCGTCGCCCCGACCTCAACGGAGGTGGGATCTATTGTGGCCGGTCAGGGAGGGGGAGGGATCACCGACAAAAGGCCTTGGAAAAGGCTCCAGGTCGGATGGATCGTGGCCTTTGGATGGAGGAGAAAGAAGACCTATTAGTCGTTAGATCTAATCTGTCATAAATATTATGATTATAAATAGTGTTATTTTATCCCTAGGTAATAAACTTTTTGAACCAGGAAATTAAGGCCCTTAGGGGCTGAACCATAAAAATTGACAAACATAAAAAAGGTATCCCTGTGAGTCTACTTTAATTAGAAATTGAAATCAGGTCATTTGGAGCACTATATCTCCCTGTACGACAATTCTTGTGGGACTGGTTCTTAGGGTAAGACAGTCACTATTGCCTTAATAACATTTAATTGGATAAGGGGATTGACTTGAAATTTGGGTCATGTAAGAATATACCATAAATACACCTATAATCCAAAAATGAAATTTTTTGGACAAAACTTTCCTATAGTCTTAGGAAAAATGTGATTTTTTATAAAAGTAACGTTATTTTGTGAATATTAAATATAATGATGTCAAATTTTGCTCTGAGGCTCATTAGGACAGTTCAAAGAACTGGTAAAAATCTCAAGTCCATTGGACCTCAGTAGGTTGGTGACTCTAATTTAGATATTGTCGTGCTATATGAGATTTAGTATACAATTAGCCAAAAGAGGAAAAAATGGGGATTGAGGCCCATCAGAATTATGGGATGACTTTAGAGTTTGGGTATGGATTTATCATGATGGAATACACCATCCAATATGAGATTAGGGTTTTTGGAACAAAAACAACCCTAGGCATTTTATTTTATTTTATTTTTGTCACCATTTTAAATTAAGGGAATAAAAGTTAGCAAATCAACTTAGAAAATTCTAAGACTCTACCACTGGGGTTGTGTTGACATAATACACCTTAAGAATTTATTTTGGAATTTTTGGGAAGTTCTATCTAGGCTGTTTAGCTAAAAGTACTATTATTCCCTTTTGGTAATTCTATTTAAATCATGATTAATTCTGTTTGGAAAATTATGAGATTTTAGATGATCATTGTTATAGTGCTAGGAGCCTCTATGAATTATCTTAGAATCTTTTAAATCAAAAATATGGAGTTTAATTGAATAGTGACATTTTGGTATTTTGTGAACTTTACTGAAATTGATTGGTAAATCTGTTTAGAAAATTATTATTCTCTATAATTATCCTTTATTTGTCATTTATTATCTCAGGAAATTTTATGGGATTTATTTACTTAGATTTTCAAGTACTTACTGTGAATTGTGACCTAAATGCTCGATTTTTGGAAAATTTGACTTCTCATTACATGCCATTAAGAAATTAAGGAAATTTGTCCAGAGCCATTATCACTCAAGATTATGTTAGGATAATTTTATCTTGCTAGTTTGATACAAAAAGACAATGAGGTTTGCCAATCCTCTCGAAATTAAACAAATCAAGATAGACAACAAAATCGATCGAAGAAAACCATGACTAATTTAATGCTATCGAAAATCAACGCTAAAGTATTCCACAACAAGAAAATTCTAGAAAGGAACACACAAAAACGTAGAAGTTGTTATTACCCAATCAGAATGGATGATTCCGATTCACTAATTTGGTTCGCTCCTCAACGGTTCTGCCGGAGTCACGCCGAGAGGAGAGAAACTTGTCCACCTTCTTCGCTTCATGTCAGAGTTGGTTCACAAGGGGGATCTATGCTCCTTGGCCGATCTCTTTATGGAGGTGGCTGATCAGATTTTCCCAAATAAGAAAAGAGGGGTGAAAGTTTGGGTGTTGTCCAAATCTTTAAGGGCTTGGGGAGACCGGCGACTTGGAGGAAGAGGGTGAAAGAGGTGGTGGCCGACTTTCTTCAAAGGGGAGAGAAGAAGAGGGGCCGGCGACTTGGAGCAGGGTGTGAGAGAGGAGGGAGGCCAACGGCTTTTGAGAGGAAGATGAGAGGGCTAACCGAAATTTTGAAAAGAGAGGAGAGAGCAATAGAGGGGGAAACTCAATTAGCTTTTTCTTTTCATCAATTCGAATCAAAATGAAACAATATCAAGGCCTTATATATGCTTACATCAGGGTTCGGCTATATGCAGCCCAATTACGAAAATAAAACACACATAAGTTTTAAACATTACATGAAAATATAAATGCTCACAAAAATGAAATTAAATTCAAATATAAATTAAGAGGTTGTCTTGCGCCGAGGACGGAGATTGTAGCATTGCTTCACAAGGTCACCATGGCTTCGCAAGTCTTTGGTTAGAGAAAAAGAAAGATCTTTCGTAAGCATGTCATCATCACCCTCTTCATCATGTTGGGGGTCGCCATCTCCATCAATCCTCCCCACTCAAAAGTACTCATCACCGATTAGTTGGTCTGAATGTACCGGTGCAGAAGAGCATCATCCAAAAGAGCCACCTCCGATTCAAGAAGCCAAGAGTCATCGGAGGCCGGACGATCACGCCATCGAATCAAGTAGTGGGAAGCATCACCACTTGGAGAGGAGAGAACTTCATCTTTGAGTATCCTATCAGGCAAAAAGGTGATTCTGGGGAACCTTGGAAAAGCATTAGGCAATAAAGGATAAAAAGTTTCTACATCAACAGTCAACGTACCTCCAGTGGAGACCGATAGAGAGAGCGATGCATGAACAAGCTCACCACCCAACCCATTAGAAAATGCAATGGATCCAAACAGACAGGCAGATAATTCAAATGGTGGAGAAACATATAACGTTAAATCAGAAACATTAAAAACAGGGGAAATACCCCAATCAGTGGGTAACTCCAAAAGATATGCGTTTTCTCCTAATTTCATTAAAATCCGAAAAGGTCTAGCTCACCGATTGCAAACTTTTTTATAGTGCCCGAAGGCATCCGTTTTGGAACGAGACGTACCAAGACTAAATCACCAACCTTAAAGTGTGACGCTCTCTTATGTAAGTTAGCATGAGACTGATAAGATGCATATTATGTGGTTAGCGCTTCATTAATGTGTTTATGTAAATTATTAACTTGAGAGGCAAAATCTTGTGCAAATTTACTTGACTTATAAGATGGCTGTAACGGAATCAAGTCAAGTGGCACTGGTGCTTTATATCCATGGACGATCTCCATTCGGTGATAAACCATTGGACCTATTTTTTGAGTTATTGTACGCTAACTTAGCTTGGGGAAGGATTAGGTCCCATGTACCCTTGTGGTCACCCACAAGACAACGAAGTAGACTACCAAAACTTTGGTTTACCACTTCCATTTTTCCATCTGTATATGGATGGTAGGGCGAAGTAAAAATAGTTTGGTGCCCATAATCCTCCACTGGGTCTTCCAAAAATAACTAGTAAATTTCACATCTCTATCGGTCACTATAGCTTTTGGAATGCCCCGATGCCCAACAACTTCCTTAAAGAATAATTTCGCTACATTTGACGCATCGTCGGTCTTATTACATATAATAAAATAGGTCATTTTAGAAAACCGATCTACTACCACAAGAATGGAATCATGACGTCTAAACGTGACAGGTAGTCCTAGAGTAAAATCCATACTAACATCTTCCCAGGGAATGGAAGGAATCGAAAGAGGGGTATAAAGTCCCGCATTCATTTTATTTCCCTTAGATAGTTGACACGAGCGACAACTTCCCACAATTTTATTAACCGTATATTTAAGGCCGGGCCAGTGGAACTTATCTTCTACTAACATAATGGACTTGTCCCACCCGAAATGTTCACCTAAACCACTGCTATGTAACTCCCACACAACCAAATTTCGTAGGGAAGAATGAGGAATACAAAGCTTTGAATGCTTAAATAAATAACCGTCCCGAATATAATATGCGGAAATGGTAGTGGGAGAGTTGTTTTTTGTGGAGTAATAGATTTCTTTGAAATCCGGGCAGTGAACGTACTCATCCTTAATTCTATCGAACCCAATCACTCTAACTTCTAGCGTAGTCAACAATAAGGAGACACGACTAAGAGCATCTGCCACATGATTTAGAGTTCCCTTAAGATGTTTGATTATAAAGGTGTACTCCTGAAGATAGCAGACCCATTTTGCGTGCCTTGGGCTAACTTTATTTTGGGAATTAATAAACCTCAAAGCGTCGTGATCGGATAGGATAACAAATTATTTACAAAGTAAATAATGTCACCAATGTTGTAGGCACCGAATAACCGCATAAAAATCCCTATCATAATTACAATAATTTTATTTCGGCCCTGCGAGTTTCTTACTAAAATATCCAATAAGATGACCTTCTTAACTCAATAAACCACCAATACCGATTCCAAATGCAACATAGTACAATTCAAAAACCTTATTGAAATCTGGTAATCGTAATAGAGGAGCTTCTGAAATTCGGGATTTAATTGTTTCAAACGCTTTAGCGGCCGATTTGGTCCACGTGAAATCTCCCTTCTTCATGCACTCTGTGATCAGTGCCATGATATTACTAAAATCCCACATAAATTGGCGGTAAAAAGTAGCTAGGCCATGAAAACTCTGAACATCCCATATATTGTTTGGTTCAGGCCAATCCTTGATGGCTTAGACCTTCTTAGGGTCAACATGGATGCCCTCCGAACTCACAATATATCCAAGGAACTCCACAGATGGAACATTGAACGTACACTTTTTTAGATTAACAAAAAACTTTTCTTTTCGCAACGTGGTAAGTACTATCCTCAAGTGAGACTCATGATCGTTCGGAGAGGCGCTAAAGACTAGGATATCATCAAAATATATAACTACGAATTTTCCTAGGTAAGGTTTGGACACTAAAGTCATCAACCTCAAAAATGTACTCGGGCCATTAGTGAGCCCTTCCCCGAGCACCATCCACTCATAAAGTCCGTACCTTGATTTAAATGTCATCTTCAACTCATCTCCCTCCCTAATCCTAATTTGGTGGTAGCCACTCTTAAGATCTAATTTAGAGAAAATTTTGGACCCGGCTAAGAAGTCCAATAAGTCGTCCAATCGAGGGATGGAAAACCTGTGTTTGACAGTTATTTTATTTGTGGCCCTATAATCCACACACATCCGCCAAGCACCATCTTTCTTGGGAACCAATAATATGGGTACGACATAAGGACTCTTACTATGATGGATGAACCCCTTACTTAGCAAATCCAAAATTAATTTTTGCAATTCAAGGTGTGCGGAGGGGTTAAGTCGATAATGGGGAAGGTTGGGCAACGAGGAACCCAGAATGAAATAAATCTGGTGTTGAATTTCTCGCATGGGGGGTAACTCGGGCGGTAAATCATCCAGGTAGACATCCATAAATTCTTCTAAAAGGGTATTCAATGCTGGAGTCAAGTTCTCAAAAGAGGAGCCATCTTCCTTGACTTGTAGACATACTAACGCATACATAACACTATCTATAAAGGTCTCATGCTAAAATTCCTTCTTACCTATCAAGCTTAACGTTTTCTTTTCTATAGGAACAATCATGTCTTTAGAAGAGACCAAAGGATCTTTAGGCAGAGTTGGTTTAAAGATAATGGTCTTGCCATTAAATTTGAACTCATATGTGTTGGCTCGCCCTAAATGAGTAACATCATGGTCATAAATCCATGGGCGTCCTAGTAATACATGACAAGCATCCATGAGGATGACGTCACACAAAACCTTTTTAGAGTAAGCCTTGATGGTAAGGGGTACCAAACAACGCTCTAAAACCGGGAGGGATGTCTTATTTTCCCATGCCACCTTATAGGGATGAGGTACGGCTCAGTAGCTAATAACATTCGGGACACCGCATTTTCAGAAAACACGTTCATATAGCTTCCACTATCAATGATTAACTTACACCACTTATCTCCACTCTTAAAATTTAACGAAAATATATTCGTCCTATTCTAGTCATCTAACGCACGTGGAGTAGCCAAAATACACTGCATGACCATCATATTAGCATCATCTTCTATATCGCTCGGCACTCCTTCCGACTCGCAATCTTCTCCAATCTCATATATAAGCTCGTCTGACTCACACGAGGAATCTAAAAGGGCTAGGGGCTTGGGCTTGATAGGACACTCACTAGCGTAATGGACATGAATTCCATAAGCAAAACATGTAGCATTCATTTTGCTGACCCTTCCTATAGGAACTCTCTCACCCGTTGGGTTTCTAATAATCCTAGCAGTCATGACAATGGAGTTCGAGTCAGTGGACCAGAACTTACCCTTATCCTTATTTGTGGAGGTGGGGTGGTCCTAAGATGTACTTTCCCTTCTGAAACGAGCGAGTCTTAGTCTTGTGAACATTATGCTTCTCAATATGCGGCATTGAAAGTGGTTTTAGGTCAGTGTGACCATATCGCAGCAGTTTACCCTGAATGTTGGGATTTAGCCCCTTACGAAACATAGAGAGGGTGATCTCTGGCATCTCCCTCACATCACACCTAACCATCATGTCCTTGAGAAGGCTCATATACTCAGAGACCGACCTATTCCCATGTTTAAGGGTATCTAAATCATCAAACATCTGCGTTCGATGGTACGCAGGGACGTACTGGTCTATCAGCATGACCTTCATGCCTGCCCAACCAATGGGTAGTTCGCGTTCACGGCTCCCAGGCGTCGTTCCTTATTCAACCAGAATATCTTAGCTCTACCTAACAGCTTCATCCTCGCCACTCGCACCTTATCCACACAAGTTAAATTGTGCCACTCAAAGTAGCACTCTATCTCCACAACCAGTCTAAGAAAACTTGGGGTTCACCCAATCCCTCATACGATGGGGGTTTGACCCGGACGGCCCTAGTAATATCAAACTAATACATTGCTTGTGGTACATATTCATTATTATTATTATTGTTATGATTATTATTCCCTTCCTCACGTTGGTTGGCGGGTTGATTACGGGGAGTCGCGAGATTTAATCTCAGTTAATGAAGCATCTCCCTAATCACCGTCAACTGATTAGTGAACTCCTTGCGAAGTTAGTCAATCATTGTGGGACCGTGACCCGTATCCCATACGTCCGCCATATGAGAAGAATACGGGGAATACTCCGTACCTAATCTAGTGCGCATGTAATTGATAATGCTTCTGACCCACTAAAATGTTTGAATGACAGAATTGTTCCCGCCTAATACTAGGGTTGTTAAAATAATTTTTTTGATTTTCATAAAGAAAATAAATAGGATATTATTAAAAAAAATTGATTTTTTTTGCAGAAAATAAAATTTTAGACCGTTATTTGAAGACCAAAAAATAAAAATTTGTTTTATTATTTTGGGCAATGTAACGTGCAAGTGCGTGTCAGCTTATTAAGAAAAACGGAGAGGGTGTCAATTAGGAAATCGACATGAACCTATCTCTGATACCAAATTGATGCAGGCTCACACGTTGACACCAAAATTCAACAGACTAAACATGAATGTCTCTCTATTATCCAATTCCACACTCACACAAACTTTCAACGCAGTACACACATTATTCAATTTTATCAATTAAATACTAACATATGGGTAGCCAAACCATTTTAGAACGAACAAAGGCTATAAGTTGATATTCTTTCAAGCTAAAAGGACCCACCCGGTCCGATCGAGCGGTGGTTGTACAAAAAGAGATCTACCAAAAATTACGATTCAGAAACAGTAGATCTCACCCAACAAAAGACAACGAGGTTCGCCAATCCTCTCAAAATTGAACAAATAAGGATAGATAACAAAATCGATAGAAGAAAACCATGACTAATTTAATGTTATCGAAAATCAATGCTAAAGTATTCCACCATAAGAAAAATCTAGAAAGGAACACACAAAGAGGTAGAAGTTTTCGTTACCCAATCGGAATGGATGATTCCGATTCACTAATTTGGTTCGCTCCTCAATGGTTCTGCCAGAGTCATGCCGATAGGAGAGAAACCCTTCTGTCTTCTTCGCTTCACGCCGGAGTTGGTTCACAAGGGGGATCTATGCTCCTTGATCGATCTCTTTATGAAGGTGGTCGGCCGGATTTTCCCAAATAGGAAAAGAGGGGCGGCGGTTCTGGTGTTGGATGAATCTTTAAGGCTTGGGGAGGCTGGCGGCTTGGAGTAAGAGGGTGAAAGAGGTGGTGGCTAACTTTCTTCAAAGGGGAGATAATAGGAGGGGACGACGACTTGGAGGAGGTGGGGAGAGAGGAGGGAGGCCGACGACTTTTGAGAGGGAGAGGAGAGGGCTAGCCAAAATTATGAAAGGAGGGGAGAGAGCAATAGGGGGGAAACTAAATTAGGTTTTTATTTTCATCAATTCTAATCAAAATGAAACAATAGCAAGGCCTTATATAGGCTTACATCATGATTCGGTTATATGCATCCCAATTACGAAAATAAAACACACATAAGTTTTAAACATTACATGAAAATATAAATGCTCACAAAATAACAATTAAATTCAAATAAAAATTAAGAGGTTGTCTTGTGCCGAGGGCAGAGATTGTAGCGTCGCTTCACAAGGTCACCATGGCGCCACAAGTCTTTGGTTGGAGACGGAGAAAGATCTTCCGTAAGTATGTCGTCACCTTCTTCATTATGTCGGGGGTCGTCGTCTCCATCCAAGAGGATCAAAGCAGACCAGCTCCTCCCTGACTATTCAGAAACCAATAAGGGATTGATCAAGTGGTATCAAGTAGCATAGGAGAGTTGGGTCAGTGATATCAACTAAAGAGATATGGTCTCTAGTCAAGTGGTATGAACACTATTAGAGTTATCTCAACCAAAAAAGGCAATGATCAAAGGGGAGTAGGCTGTCTGGGTTGCCAATGGAATCAGAAGTATATTGTGACTAGAACAACATGTATATAACATTCCTCCTATTCAAGAAGGACTATGTGGTATCTAGTGTGGTGATGAAGAGGGAAGATCAATGTGATGATCAAAATTGTACTCAGTGGGCTGAACACTCTTGAGCTGCTGGTCAGAAAGCTGAAGCCAAAGGCAAGTCTGTTGTTAAAGAAAAAGAGAAGATCTGGCTTAACAAGAAGAGACTATGCAAGGTGCAAGGGAGTTGTTATGCACAGTTGTTTTAAATCTAGCATCAGCTCCATGGTATCAGAACTATAACCAACAGATAAGTAGAACTTCTTTATATTGATATTCTAATAGTGTAATCTAAATTGCTAGGAATCCTATCTTTCATAGCAGGACTATGCATATGTAGATTAAGTATCAATAAATTTGGGAGCATAAAAAAGAACTCAATCCTGAGTTTGTCCTCACTGACAAGTGGCTGACATGCTTATCATGCCACTAGATGAAGTCAAGTTCAACACCCTCTAGGTTGAGATTGGGTATGTGGAACTTGGGACAACTTAAGTTGCTCCAAATTTTAGTTTGTGTTGCAAGATTTATTTTTCTTGCAGGTAGATAAATCCTTGATGCAATAGCAAGACCATAAAGACCATTAAGTGGTATCAAGACTTAAATGGACTCATTGGTCAAATAGAGATGATGATAATGATGCTCTTATTGAGGGGGATCAAGCCTAGGACTTGTTGGAATAAGATCAGCCTCCTGATTGAGAAGTATCAATCAGCTACTATAGTGGATCAGAGATCTTCATTGCTGATCAGGTTGTCCTAAGGACAATGCTTAGACAAAGGGGGAGATTATTTATGACATAGTCATAATCTTCTCTGAATCTGAGGACTACTGCTATTGAGAAGACAGTCCTGTTGCTGGAAAAGAGGAACAGTTTGATCAAGTGGAACTATATTAGCAGCTAGTTCAAGTGCTGCAGTGTTGTGTTGTATCGATGTATCAACATAAAAGGTATGACTCCTAATCAAATGTTTTGATCACTAGGCTGATTTCCTTAGTAGTATCACCATGGGACTTTGGCTAGGATCAAGAGATAAATTCTCCCTTGATCCCATCACCTCCCTCAAAAGATATACCTATTGAAGAAGCCAGAAAAGGGGAGATGTGTGGCAATACATAAGGGGAATATGTGGAAGCAATACTTGACATGATCAGGTTATCTTGAGTCAGTGCTTCTAGTGGTGCTCCATTTAAGTATTAAGTGGTATAAAGGAGAGTGCATATTACTTGAGCGATTGTTCAAGTGGTATGTGGATGCATTGACATAACTTGTTGAGTTAATGCAGTTAAATGGAGTACATTTAATTGATATGCTAAAATTCATATAGCTTAAGCTAGCAGATGTTGCAGATATAACCTACAACTACATGAAATTAATCTGCTTATTATTTTAATGCTTCTTAGTATTGCTGGGTGTTCTGCCTTATTCAAATAGGGGGAGATTGTTGGTTCTATTGCCTACAATGTTCCCTAGATTTGATTTGAAGAGGCATCACCATCAACACTATGAGTATAGTTGTGTTGGATGTTATTTAAGCTCATCATGTGCAGGATGTTCCACGAAACAAGTTTAGACAATTTGTCTAAGTGTTTGTGCCATGTGGTCTCAAGGCAGAAAGGTGGACATAAAGATAGATGTTGGATAGGAAGGAATTTGCCCAAGTCTATAAGCGTTGAGTGAAGCAAGCTCACTCAATGCTAGGTGCAAAAATTCGGTTAAGTCCATAGGCGTAGAGTGAAGTCTATTCACTCAACGCTAGGTAAGTAAAATTATTGAGTACAGTCAACCAAACAATTGGCAAGCTGAAAATGTGGCTAAGTCCGCAGACGTTAAGTGAAGTGTACTCACTCAATGCCATACATCTAAAAAATGTGAGATAGTCAAAGCCTAAGAAGAATAAGGCAGAAAATGTGGCTATGTCCACAAGCATTTAGTGAAGTCCACTCACTCAACGCCATAACATAAAAATCAATGAGTATTGTCCAGTCAGTCAAAGCCACAAAAATTCTGTAGAATTTTGAATAAGTCCACAGGCGTTGAGAGAAGCTTACTCACTCAATGCCATGAGACAAAAAATCTATCTAAGTGGTTAGGCGTTGAGTGTAGCTTACTCACTCAATGTCATGAGACAAAATCTATCTAAGTAGTTAGGTGTTGAGTGATGCTTACTCACTCAATGCCATAAGGCAATAACAATGACTAAATCCTAGTTAGTCAGAGCCACTGTGTTTTCAGACACAAAAAATGGCTAAGTCCAAAAGGGTTGAGTATAACTTACTCACTCAACGACGGATAACAGAAGAAAATCTATTAAGTAGTTTGGCATTGAGTGAAGCTTACTTATTCAATGCCAACTAGCAGAAAACTCCTTAAGTGCTTTGGCGTTGAGTGATGAAGGCTCACTCAATGCTTAAGAAGCAGAAATATTTACTAAGGCAAAAGGCATTGAGTGATGAAGACACACTCAATGCTCTCAACGCCTAGTGGCCAAAAGTTTTGCTAAGGAAAAAAGCATTGAGTGATGAAGACACACTCAACGCTCTCAACGCCAAGGTTACTGAAGAAGCTGAAAAGTTGGCTAAGGCAAAAAGCATTGAGTGATGAAGACACACTCAAAGCTCTCAATGCAGAAAAGTTGGCCAAGAAAAAAAGCGTTGAGTGGACTCAACACTCTTAAAGCTTTGAAGCAGAAGAATAAGCTAAGGTAAAAAGCATTAAGTGATGAAGACACACTCAACGCTCTCAATGCCAAGCATGCAGAAAAGCCTGAAGAATAAGCTAAGGCAAAAAGCGTTGAGTGAGGCTTGTTCACTCAACTCTCTCAACGCCTAGACAGACAGAATTCTATCTAAGTTTTTTTGGCAATGAGTGATTCTTACTCACTCAACGCCTATACTACTAATGCTTGATTTTGGTTAAGTCCACAGGTGCTGATGTCAGCAAAAGTCAACAAAGTCAACGCAGTTCAAAATAGTTACGGGAAAGCTGCAGAACAACGTTAATGGCGTCGATGGACAGTTGGCTGTCCTTTTATGTAAAAGGAAGGTGGTAAATAAAAAATAAGGCTGGGCCCACTGCTCAAAGAACCATTGATCGGCAAATTATAAAAGCAAGATATCAGCCAAGACGAAAACAATCTTTTAGGGTTTGGTCTTTTCAAAAAGCGGCGGAACATCTTTGTCTTCCTCGCCATTTTTGCGGAGGTCAATGGCGAAGTTAAAATCAACAAATTTGAAAGGTCTTCAAGTTAACTGTTGACATCTCCATCATCAACAGCAGGTTCAGAGACATTTTCTCTGAATAAGAAGATGCAGCAGGTCTAACCTAGCTATAGCAGATCTGAAGCCAATCCAATATAGTTGGTGCTATATTCATCTGCACCAGTAAGGTCAGAGACATCTTCTCTGAGAAAATAAGATAGAACCCAAGGAATAACCTAGCTGCAGTTTCTGGATGCTTCAGACAAGATAGTTGTTACTGCAAAAGAAGAATCCCCTGCTGTAGAATACTTCACAGATATAGAAGAACATTTACTGAAGATTAATTTCTGGAGCTGTGAAGAAGAGAGAGCTGAGCTTCTGGTCCAGTTCAGCAAGGTGCAGAATTGTAGATCTGCAAGGAAGCAGCAAGGTCGATTGCTATAACAACTGAAAGCTAAAGAAAGATAGTTGGTGCCTTCTACCCCTGCACCAGCAAGTTCAGAGGAAACCTTTGAGGAAGAAGCATAAAAAGGCCAACCCTAGATACAATCACTATACAGTTTAGGCCAAGCTTTTCTGAAGACATTTTCTAGACTATGTAGAAGTAGTCTGGACTGAGATAACTCAGGACAGGGGTAGATTGGCTCAGAGAAATTTCTCTGTTGCCAAAGTGAAACCACCAACCCACTTCCATATAGTAGGATCCTTTTGGATCTGAGTGGTAGGAGCCTCTGAGGTGTAGGATCCAAGTATGGGTCTGAGTTGTTGGGCTGTTTAGCCTAAGTGTAGGATCTGGGTGCAGATCTGAGAGTAGGATCCTTTGTGGATCTGAGAGTAGGATCCTTTGTGGATCTGAGAGTAGGACTTTGGCCTAAGTAGTAGGATTCAAGTTTGAATCTGAGCTATAGGATCCAGTTTGGATCTAAGGTAGGTGATTAGTTGATCACTGAGTTTAGGATCCTTTGTGGATCTTAGGTAGGGCTGTCCTCCCAGCCTGAGTTGTTGGGCCTTTGGGCTTGAGGTAGGTGATCTTTGGATCGCTGAGTGGTAG
Organism: Platanthera zijinensis; assembly: GCA_039513925.1. Lineage (NCBI taxonomy): Eukaryota > Viridiplantae > Streptophyta > Magnoliopsida > Asparagales > Orchidaceae > Platanthera > Platanthera zijinensis. The sequence goes on from CM077082.1 coordinate 197,771,669, forward strand.
GATCGTTGGCTTGAGGGAGGTGGTTGTTTAGCCACTAAGTTGCATGTCCTTGTGCCTGAGTTGTAGGTCTTGGAGGAGACTGAGTGGTCCTACGAGATTGTGTTATAAGCTCTTAGGAGCAGCGATTGGAGAAGTGTCTTGTCTAACTATAAGTTAGAAAGATGGGAGGGAAAGTGGACGTACCCATAATTTGGAGAGCCACAATATATCTTGTGTGTGCTTTTCTGTGTGTTTCTTATTTGTAGGTTGTATATATATTGAAAGAAGAAAATAACTAACAGCCTTAACACTTAAAGAAAGAAAATGTAAAGATAAGCACAAGTAACAAAGAAACCTATTCACCCCCCATCTAGGTGATTTAGCTATCCTTGAAATAAAGACTTTCATGAATACTGACTCTGATATCTGCCTTGACCTGTTGATTTTGACTTCTTGTTGACCTAACTCTGAGTGGGTCCATCCTCAACGAATATGGATGTACAATTGTCTTTATTTGTGTAATACCCCCATCCATCACATAGCATATAATAGAAGGTCCGACCGGGGCACGATGTCATATACTATGGATAGTTAGTGGAGTTACTTATTGAGACTATAATTCGTAAACATTTAACCTAACACAGAGTTCATTCTAGTGGAAGGTTAATAAATTCTTAAAGGAACCCAACCAATTGAATGTCCACACAACTAATTAGCAATGAAAGTACAATACACAAATGTTATGGCCTTAAGGCCTTACAAGGTTCAACTCAAAATAACAATGTCTTGCATACATCGACACATAGGTCAGCCACACACGAAACTAATAATTAAAAATGGATAATTCACTTTGGCCTTTGAGGGCCGGCAAAGCAATCCTAGGCTCCAACCCACTATTTCCTGCTTGGCTCAACTGGATCTGCACAAAACATTCCACCGCAACGGTAGAAAATATGGCAACGATCAGTATTAGCTGACCAAATTATAATGACCCCACCCTCACTCGGGGTAGCGGTGCTCCTTCCCTGCAAGCGTTAACATATTCAAATATTGGAAATCAGAACTTGCAAACAACCACTATTCGCCACAGACGTTGGCACAACCATCCAATGCCCCGTGCTCTAAGGTAACATTCTCAGTGCATAGGATCTTAAAGGGTCACACCTCTGTTCTTTACGACGGTCAACAACATTTAAGCTTTTTAGTCTTTCAGGGCTGAAGCCAAAGACAACACCCCTATGGCTACTATATTGTCATGGTGATGCCAGATACACCTCTTGACTCACTCCAAGTCGATCGACATAGGGTTGGGTACAGTTCAACTCTTTCCCGGTGCTCAAATAGTTGGGCGCAGTAAGATACGACGTGGGTCAACATCCCCTTTCCCATCCGCATAAATCATAACTCTATTATGATCCTAGGCTAGCACTCATGGCTGCTTAAGCTGGGCCACACAAGCTCTCAGCTCCACACACTGGCCCCCGGGTCTACAAGAGATAGGCGCCTCAAAGCAATAGCCCTCAAGTCTCTATGTGATAGGCCTAACAAACAATACAATGCTCACTGGGAGTTACCACCGTGTGGTAGCACTATCGTCGAGCGGTAGGGGACAGACTATCGATTCTTCCCCCTAAATGAGTGTTTTCCTGGAGATCATCTCTAGTACTCTCTCTGCTGTCCATCTACACACCCCATAACTCCGAAATCTACGTAACAACTACAGAGTCTTCTCCGGCATATATAACATGCAAACATCACCAATCCAGACCAACCTGTCAGGATGGGCTTCACACAACATGCCTATTCAGTATTTCAATTCTGGATCTAAATACAACACTAACGGGGATACACGGATCAACCATTTGGGTGAACCACTTCCACGTGTTCGTGAAGCGTCTGCCCTCAAATGCCAAAAAGAAGGACTTCACATGTCCAAAGAAAATGATCATTACACTAGAAGTCCATTTTGGTGCCAGGGGGAGATTCTAGATGGATGGAAATGACCGTTATGGATTTGCCTCCTTAGATCTGAACTTGTCCCATGAATCCGAGCCCCGAAACTCCAACGGCGGTGAGATCTCTTTCGAACAGAACCCCCCTCTTCCTGCTACAGCCTCTCAGCCCAAACTCTTCAAAGGAATGAAGTGACATGGAACTTCCAAGGTTTTAAACCGATCTATCACCGCGCGATATCTCAAATAATACCTCCATTTGCGTGCACACCACCTAAGACCGCTAATCATAGGTTGACATGTATCCACGCCGTTATAGGGCAATATCGCCATGCGATAGGCCACTACCACGATACGGTAACCAACATCGGTTACGACACAACTGCATCCACTATCGCTACGCGCAATAGCTGCTACTGCTGTGCAGTAACCACCTGAGAGCCTTGCCAAATAAATTAACCCCGCTACTACCAGCAATACCTCTACAACTGGGTGGTAGCTTCCCGAAAGCTCTGCCACCCTACTCATGGTGCTACCACCGGCGATAACAACCTACCGTTGTACGGTAGAATCTACGTCATAATTAAACGGCACTTTCGATGCCCAGATGCTACCGTCAAACAGTATCTTAGAGAGAGGCATAATGGCAAACACAGCTTCCGCTACCACCGACGCTAACCCTATCGTCGGGCGGTAACTCACAGAAACCATTTTCCTACTATTGGAACTTGGGGCGTTACAAATCTCCCCCACTTAAAGAGTTTCATTCTGAAATTAAGCCATGCAGGAAACTATAAAAGTAACAATATCAAACAATGTACATCAAACAAATAACTCGGGGAAGCTTTCATGGATTGCTCCCGCTCCCATGATAGCTCCTCTCGACCATAGTTTTCCCAGTGAACCATGACCATCCTGATCGACTTATTGCAAAGTGGCTTGACTTCCTCGTCCTCAATGCGAATGTGATTAATCTTCATTTTCAACCCATCATCAATCGGTACCTGATTTGCCGCAACCACTTGCGTAGGCTCTTGCACCACCTTTTGCAACACCGATATGTAGAAAAAATCATGCAGACCACTAAGCTCAGTTGAAAGCTTCAACTGATAAGGGACTTCACCTATGTGCTCCAAACCTCAAACGGCCCAAGGTATCTCAGACTTAGATTTTCCAAGCTTTGAATCCTTGACACGCCCTTCAACGGTTTGATCTTTAGGTAAACCCAATTGCTTACGGCAAACTCAACATTTTTGTGCTTGTCATTATAGTACTTAACCTGCTTATCCTGAGCGATCAGCAAGCGCTCCTGTCATAACCCGCATTTTCCCCGCAATAAAGTTATATCATAGTAAGGAAAAATACGTGTCGTGATGTCACATCATGCAGGGGATAAATGTAGACGCTCAGGCAAGACTCCAACTCTATATTTTATATGAAATTCATAAGTTATTATTAAAGAAGTCCAGTTTTAAGTTAAGATAGCCGTATCCCTCGGCACGATGGATCAACTAGTTAACGAGTAAAAATATAATTATACGCTGTAGAAACACTCTGATTATGTTGATTTAACATCCTATGCGAGCATAAAAATCCCCGAGGGACAACCCGCGACATGCAAGACTCTAGATTTATTGTAGGTATAGAAATAGTCTTTACGTTAGCTTAGAAAATAGTATGTTAATTTTAGAAAGATGACATACATGAAATACTAATAATAGTGCTTTTATAAGTTAAAATATCTAACATGCTACCTAGCATAAAACATTCCCCATAGAGCAAGTAAAAACAACCACACAGAGGCAAATTAAGCAGCTTAGCAAAGTAATTAGCATTCCAAAAGAAAACCACCAGTGGGCGTCAACAACCTAACACGAACCCACTAGAGAGCATGCGTAATGCCTCAAAACTCGGAAATGATTTGATAGCGTCTTAAGGCCAATCTGGGGCCTAATATGGGTCGCACGGCTTAGGATATGGGCATGTCTATTGCCGTGTCCTGCTACGAGTTTGACAATTTTCTGCGTGGTTGACGAAATGCAGTCGACGATCCTTGGAGGTCAATAACACGGCCTGAGACATGGGTGTGTCCAGAGCTGTGTCCTGCTCGGGCTGTTAGCCGAGCTATGTCGAGTGAGTTACATGACCTGGGACACGGGTGTGTGCAAAGGCGTGTCTAGCATACAGCCTGTGACACGGGCATGTCACATGGCCATGTCCTGTTCGGGATGCGACGGTTTCAACGTCGATTAGGGCACACGACCTATAACACGGGCGTGCCCATGTTTGACACGGGCGTGTCCGAAGCCGTGTTAGAGGCCGTGTCCTGTTCTGTGTTTACTTGTTTACGGCGAGTGTGAGATACGGCCTATGATACGGGCGTGTCACAAGCCGTGTTTGGCCCAAGAAAGTGGTTTTAAGTGCGAATCGTGGCCGTTCATTTTCTTCTACTGGGATCCAATGGTCCAGTTTGGTCCTTATTGAGATAAGGTCTTGAATAGGGGGTGAAACCCTCATTTCCCTTTAAGCTTTATCTTTCTAAAGTGTTAGAGAGAGGGGGGAGTAAGGGAGAAGGAGAAATCCGGTCGCCAGTGGAGCTTCAGAGTCCCAAATCGCAAGCCGAGTCCAGATCTGTTGAGGCGAGGCCGTCGCAGTGCTTTTCATCCGTCTAGATCACCATGGAGCCAAAGCGAACCACAAGGGTAACGATTCTCTTCTTGGACATGTGAATTCCTCTTCCTTTTTGCATAGGAAACCCGCTCTCATGAGTGTGCGGTGAGTGTGAGGTTTTACTTTTGTTGGACATGAATAGTCCCCATTGTTTTGCATATAGAGTCCAGAATCGATGTACGGACATAGGCATGGTGTGTGAAGCCTACCCGGACAAGTTATTCTGTATCTGTGATGTTTTCATTATGCTTGTAGTGTCGGAGAAGGCTCCTTGCCATTTGCTTTTCGGGTTTTCTACGCGGTAGATTGCAACAGGGAGTCTTGGGGATTAACTCCAAGGTGCATCCAAAAAACTGGGAAGAAGCATGATTCTGCCATCTTGGTGGTCTGGGAGCCAACTTGCACATACTTGGGTTATGTAAAATTTGTGTGATCGATTTGGGACTCGGGGAAGCTTGACCCGCGCCTATGACTTAAATTGACGCGGCGGTGTGAGCAACAGGTTAAGTGGAACCGTACCGCTCTATGTGGTTTGGTTAAAGCGAACTAAGGTACGTGGTACTTACCGTTAGCATAGAAGGAGGGTCTAAGGCTTAGGCTGGAAAGACTATAATGCTAACGAGGTTTGCCGTCCTGGTGGTGGTGGTGAGACCACGGATTTTACCGGGTTCACCGAGTAGTGCCCTGAGAGCACGGGGTGTTTGGCCGTCTGTGCCTACACCTGTGGTGAAGTATTCTGTTGTTGTACTTTCACTATATTATTTGGCTATGCGACTAAAATTCAGGGAAGGAGCACCACCGCCCCAAATCCGAGGTGGGGTCATTATAATTTGGTCAGCTTTAGCTGCCCGTTGCTTTTATTTGCCACCGCTATAGCTGAATGTTGTTTGAAGGTGCTGCGGAGCCTAGTGGCAAATAGCGGGCTGAAGCCCTTGTTGCGGAGCCGGCCTTTGAATGCCAATGCGAATGTTTACTTTTATTCTCATGTGTGTCCGGCCTGCGTGCCGATGTTTAGAAGACACTATTTTTTTAAAGTAAACTCATGTATGGCCATAAGGCCAAGTACTTTGTGTATTTGTACGCTCATTCCTGTTTTTGGGTTTTTAGTGGACATTAATGTTGTGGCTTGGGTTCATTTCTTTGCAACATTTAAAATGCTTCCGCTAGAGTGTGCTCTGTATAGGACGTGTGTTATTGGAAGGATGGTTTCATTTAGTAACCCTTCGGTCTGTTTGTGGTATATGGCGTCGGGCCCCGGCCAGACCTACTGCTATATGCTATGTGACGGATAGGGGTGTTACAGCATGTATGTCTATACTAATAGGAAGCAACCAAAAACTACCTCACAAGGGTAAGGAAAACCTCTACAACATAGCAGTCCGCTAGCAACAACAACCTAGCCGCTCAACCGGCTACTACCCTGAACCTGAGGTATTCAAAGAATGAACTCCTCAGTAAGAAAATACAAGTGTCAAAGGAAAATAATCAGGTAATAAGTACAAAGACAAGGAAGGGTTTACCAAACCCAAGTATAGAAAATGCTGAAGACCACAGCTGAATTAGCCAAATAAATACAAGTACAGTAAAAGTCTGTAATATAGGAGTAAATTGGATAAATGCACCAAGTGCGGAATGAAGCCATGCTTCGACAATATCTGCAAGGATTAACATAAAAAGCATAAACCGATCTAAGAAGCAAACTGAGCACAAAACAGCTCGAAAAAGAGAATCATTAACACTTGGAAGTATCAACTGGGCCGGAGTCGGTGACCAATTGTCCCATAATAGGGTCCCAGACCCAAATGTCTCAAAAAAAGAAGGCCTTATGGTGGTGACCATTTGTCCCAACCCAAACCAACAGTCCTCAAAACAGAGACCAACAACCACCAAGTGAAATGCTCAACAAACCGAAATCCAGTTAGCGGTCCTTTATCCACTGCCAACCTTCACAGCTGAAGAAACATCAAACCTAACCAAATCCCAAGTATAAACCAAAAGAAAAACTTAAACGAGTCCTAAAACCACTCTAAGGACCATACACGACGAATCGGGCCAAAAACAGCGAAAAATTCCAAGTCCAGGCCAAATTCGGCGAGTATATCCGACGAACCTCAACGATACTCGACGAATCGGAAGATGATACTCGACGAATCCTTCTATACTCGACAAAAATGACTTGCGATGATCAATGATTCTTGACGAATTCCCATCTATACTCGACGAATCGGCTGGCGATACTCGCCGAACTGCCTTAAGCTAACCTATGATATTTGACGAATTCAAAATGACGCATGCTGGAATTTACTTTTCCAAATTCGGCGATACTCGCCAAATTTCTACCTGATACCCGCCGATTTTTACGTAGGCAAAACAACTATACTCACTGAATCCTAACCGATACTCGACGAACTCTATTACCGATACTCGACGAAATTGACCTACCTAATCTCGCCGAATTTTACTTAGATCTTTAGTCTATACCCAACGGTTTGGCCGAAAATTTACGCTACCCTAGGGGTTCTTCCAAGGCTCAACCTACACTATTCCTATTCTCTAAGGAAGGAGGAAATAAAGGAAGGAATTACAAGAAATGGACATGCAAGGGGGAAAAATCCACTTGCCTTGAACCTTCGAAGAAACACTGCCCGCTCGCACCGCAACAAGGAACGACCGTAAAATGCCCTAAGCAACGTTTCCTGAAACTTTTGGAGGGGAAAAGGGGTAAAAATCACTAACCCTAACATATAAAAATTGAGGAATCGGGGGAAACTTACCATGATCGCGTTGCCCTCACCGAGAGCTTTCCGAATCTCCAAACTATTGACGAAACCGACCACCGGATCCCTGGAAATCGCCGGCCGAACGCACGCCCCGTCCGCCGATCTCCTTCTTACGTGAAATGTCGCCGCTAGGGTTTTAGGGGGGCGATGAATATTAGGGTTTCAATTATACGAGCATATATATATATATATATTATAATAATTAATTAATTTACAATACAATATTACATTATAAATACTATCATTTAATCCAAAACAATCCGAAATCCATAACAACTCGGAATCTTATGAAAATCACACCGTAGCTAAATACCGATGCTACGAATCTAACGGAGAAATCGAAACTCAAATCTGACAAACCAAACTTGGGCAAACACCTCCCATAGCCAAAACACAAGCATTCCCCAAAAAGGCTCCACTGAGTCACCAAAATAGACCCGCCTCACAAGGGAATCTTGCAAATAGGCTAAACCCAGCCACGTCGAAAACCTGAAGAGCAAAAACCATGCTCTAGCCACGTCACATGCCAAACACACGTCAACGTAATGCCCCGACGTCAATATTACGTCACTATGGGAATAAAAATAAATATCGAAAAATCAGGGGCGTTACAACCACCCCACCTAAAAAGAAGTTTCGTCCTAAAACTTAACATAAATAGAATTAAATCTCATACAGAATAAAAGCAATCATAGGATAACAAAGAAAACACTTACCAAAAATAATCAGGAGAACAATTGAGGGTGAGCCTCCCTCATAGCTGACTTCAACTTCCAAGTCGCACTCTCCCCGTCTTGGTTTCACCATAAAACTTTAATCATAGGTATTGTCTTCCTTCGCAATAACCGATATTATATACAAAACACGAACAAGAACTTCCACATATGAATGGTTAGGCTCCAATTGGGGCACAACATCAAGAATCTGCCTGTCGCTCAGCACACACTTCAGTAATTGACTCATGTGGAAAACATCATGCACACCAGGAAAATTTGCTGGCAAATCAAGTCTATAAGCCGAGACACCAATCCGTTCAATAATTTTAGAAGGCCCCACATACCTCGGGTACAACTTATGGTTCTTTCCAAACCTTTTAGCACCAGACCTAGGGGAAACTTTAAGAAACACCATGTCCCATACAACAAACTCCAAATCGGTCCTACGCCGATTGGCATTCTTCTCACAATGCTCTTGAGCTATCCGAAGCTTCTCTCAAATATGCTTCATAAAAACATCCATTTCTTCCAACGCTTTGGGACCCAACAATGGTCTCTAACCAACCTTGGCCCAAAATAAGAGAGTCTTACAACATCTCCCATACAAAGTCTCGAACGGGGCCATCTGCAAACTTTCTTGAAAGTTGTTATTGTATGCAAATTTCATTAGTCTCAAACGCTCACCCCATGCTCCTTCGTGGTCCAAAATATAACATCTGATCATATCCTGAACGTTCTGATTTTCTCTTTCCGTCTGACCATTTGTCTGCGGATGGTAGGCGGTGGAATACCTCAAGTCAGTACCCAACCCCTCTTGTAAACTCTTCCAAAAGAGAGACATAAAACTTGTGTCTCGATATGATACAATGCTGACAGGCACTCCATGTAACCTGATGACCTCATCCAAATACAATTCAGTTATTTTCTTCATGGTGTAGTCGATCTTGAACGGCATGAAATGAGCACACTTCATCAATCTATCCACTATAACCCAAACTGAATCATGCCCTCGGGGATATCTCGGCAACCAAGTAATAAAATCCATCGAAATACTCTCCCACTTCTAACCTGGAATTTCTAAGGGTGTTAACTTTCCTCCAGGCCTACCATGATCGGCCTTAACTCGCTTATAAGTAAAACATTCTGATACATACTTAGCTATATCTCCCTTCATATCATACTACCAAACGATCTGCTTTGGATCCTTATACATTTTAATGGAACCGGGGTGGTAAGCAACACTAGAACCATGAGCCTCACTGCATAACTTAACTCAAATATTTTCAACATTGGGGATACACAATCTACCGCGGTACTCTAAAGTACCTGCGTCATCAATCAAAAAGTACGACAATTCCTCTTTCACAGTTTTGTTATAAAGGTGCAGCAAATCGGGTCATCCCTTTGACATAGCCATGTTATATAAATCCATGAAGGCTCTAATACTTCCATACTACTAGGCGAGTCGCTTCTCCCCACTGATATATCCATCAGAAGAAATTCTTCCACCAGCGAATCCACAGAAAGATTAAAAATCTTCGCTAACTTCCTACTCAGGGGATCGGCTACCACATTAGCTTTGCCTGGATGGTATTGAATCTCTACATCATAATCTGCCACATACTCCAACCACCTTCGTTGGCAAAAATTCAATTCCATTTGAGTAAAGACGTACTTCAAACTCTTATGATCTGTATAAACTTGCACAAAGCGCTATACAAAATATGCCTCCATAACTTCAAGGCATAGATCATGGCTGCGAATTCTAGATCATGTGTAGGGTAATTCTTTTCATGAGTCTTTAACTGCCTCGACCTATACGCTATCACTTTGCCCTCTTACATCAACACACAACAAAGTCCAATGTACGATGCATCCACATACACAACATACTCTATCCCTTCGGTAGGCAAGGCCAAAATCGGAGCAGTGCACAATCTCCTCTTTAGTTCCTAAAAAGCCTCTTCGCACTTATCGCTCCAAACAAAAGCAGCGCTCTTTTTTGTCAGTTTAGTCAATGGCACAAACAACGTAGAGAAACCCTCTACAAACCATTTGTAATAGCCTGCTAGCCCTAGGAAGCTCCTTATCTCTTTGGGAGTAGCAGGTTTATTCCAATCCATAACAACAGCTACCTTCTAAGGGTCCACAGAAATTCCGTCCTTATCAACCACATGGTATAGAAAAGAAACCTTAGGGAGCCAAAAATCTCACTTACTTAGCTTGGCATAAACCTTTTGCTCCCTCAAGGTAGACAAAACTAAGCACAAGTATTGGGCATGCTCTTCAGTACTGCGGGAGTAAACCAGAACATCATCTATGAATACAACCATGAAACGATCCAAGAAGTCTTTAAACATACTGTTCATCATATCCATGAAAGTAGAGGGTGCATTAGTTAATCCAAAAGAAATCCCCAAAAACTCAAAATGCCCATATCGTGAATGAAAAGCAGTCCGTGGAATATTCGCCTCACGAATCCTCAACTTATGGTAGCCAGACCGAAGATCAATCATTGAAAACACAGAACTACCACGTAACTGATCAAACAAATCAACAATCCTTGGCAGGGGATAACTATTCTTGACAGTCACCTTATTCAGCTCTCTATAATCGAAGCACAGCCTCATCGATCCATCCTTTTTCTTTACAAACAAAATGGGAGCACCCAAAGGTGAAGAACTTGGCCTTAAAAAACCATTCTGTAGCAACTCATCCAATTTGGTACGCAGCTCCTCCAGCTCGCGCGGGTCCATACGGTACGACGCCTTAGTGATGAGTCCCTATTTTATACTATATTTTGGACTCATCTAGGCCTATTTCCATGTCTTTGCACACCGTTTAGCGCCATTTGCACTCCTTTTGGTTCGCTACGGTTTTCCACGCCCTGTGCACCTTTTTAGCCCATTTCCGTGCTTGTGTGCATTTACTTTCTTGCTATGTTTATCACTGTTCGCTGTGGCTGCCGCGATCGATGCCCCGTGCAGTTTTCCTGCAGGTTTGGGGATCGTGAGGGCATTCGGGATAGGCGTTTCACTATTTTTGGCAAAGGAGTCAGTGGTCGTGCGTTTTTGCCCACGCACGACCATCGACCTCCTAGCGCACGATCACTGATCGTGCGCAGCCCGGTCTCATTTGTGAAACTCTGTCTTGAACCTTCCGCACGATCACTGCCATACCGCGCACGACCACTGCTCGTGCGCCGCCGATCGTGCGCAGTCATATCCATTTTGCAAAAGTCTGTCTGGCTATTTCCGCACGATCATCAGCCTTGCCTCGCACGATCACTGATCGTGCGCTGCTGATCGTGCGCGACTACTGATTTTCTGATGCAGGTCTGCAGGTTGCTCACGCACGGGCGCTGACCTTGGTCGCGCACGACCACTGGTCGTGCGCCAGTGGTCGTGCGCGCTATTTATTCTGCAAGCTATAAATACGCTGTTCCGCGAATTAGGGCGAGACAATCGTTACGGAACCTTCGCCGGTCCGCCGTTTCGCCCTCCAGCAAGTCCCATTCACCTCCACCTTCATCCATACCAACGGGAGGACCTTCTCCGGTGATTCCGAAGCATTTCGCATCCTCCGGCGATCCTCCCGGCCATTGAAGCATCCTTCTCCGAGCTTTCCACCAAGGAAGAAGACGAAGCACCCCTAGAGAACGGAGTTACAGGCCCTCGAGGTGACAGCTCGGTGGTACCGGAAGCCCTCCTCGGACTGCGCTTGGAAGCGGATTGACAACCCGCACCTCCGGCCAACAACCGCGGTGGATCTTCAATCTCTTGGTTGTGCATTTTCTCTCTTTCTCTTGTTGTATGAAATGCTTGTGCTTGCAATGGACATCAACTTCTAGCATTTTTGTTATTAGTTGTATTTCATCTTGCTCTTGAGATTTATTCTTCGACGCGCCTCGCTCCATCTCACTCCACTCCACACATTAGTTTCACTCAAGCTTGCTCCGCACTAATCACCTCACTCGCTAGATTTCCGTCCACTCGCCAATCGAAGTACGGCATCGCGGCCGCTACATCCATCTCGCCTTGAGAAGCGGTGATTGCGACCCGCATAGTTTAATTAGTGTAATCGGTCGTAAGACCACCAACCAAAGCCCCTTTCTTTTTCTGTTTATTTCAATTAACTCTCATAACGATAGTTTCAGAGTCTAAATCGTTCGACGCCAATTGCATTCCTCAAGAGACCGACATCTGGGGATTCATTCCCAACTTTATTACTTGAGCGACCGGTACGCTTGCCGTATTTTACGCGCATCAAGTTTTTGGCGCCGTTGCCGGGGAATGCAACTGTTGAACGATTATGATTCTGGAAGTATTGTTATAAGAGTTAGTGCTCTTTGATTTTTTTTCTTTTGTCTTGTTGTTTCAGTGGATGCAGGGACGTGCCGCGAGAGATCTCGTTGCTTACGATCCTGAGATCGAGCGAACTCTTCGTGCGCAAAGACGTGCCGCTGCCATTAATCCAGTCCGAATGGGAGATCTTTTGAACAATGACAACGAAGTGCATGTTGGAGGTAATCTCAATGACAACCGGAACGGGGATGAGAACGAGGTAAACCCGCCGCATGTCCGAACCATGAGAGACTACACCACTCCCACTGTGGGGAGCATATATCCTGGGTTCGGACCGGCGATCACAAACCAGCAGTTCGAGATCAAGCCGGCAATTCTAAACATCATCCGGAACAATGCGCAGTTTTCCGGAATGGCCACTGAGGATGCCCATCTTCATTTGGCGGATTTTTCGGAAATCTGCGCCACGTTCCGCTATGCTGGGATCGCCGATGACACGGTCAAGCTCCGTCTGTTTCCCTTCTCGCTACGTGACAAAGCCAAGTCATGGCTTCATTCCCTTCCTCCTGGAACCGCCACAACATGGGATGCTCTCACCACGAAGTTCTTAGCCAAATTTCATCCAGTCGACCGTATTGTGAGCATGCGACGTGCCATCGCCAATTTCAGGCAAAATGACCAAGAAAGCTTAGCGGAGGTGTGGGAGCGCTTTAATGAATTGCTGCGGAAGTGCCCAAATCACGGTTTCCAAACGTGGAATCTCGTGGAGAGCTTCTACTTCTCCATCGAGCCTCAGCACCGCGCCATGATTGATGCCGCCTCTGGTGGAACAATTATGAACCTTGCTCCTGAGGATGCTCTGAGAGTTCTGCAGGACACCGCCACGCACAGCGCCTTCTGGACCGCAGGAAGGAATACCCCCCGTGGGACAAGTGGAATCTTTGCTGTGGAAGCATCAAGGCCCGCTGCTGCTGCTCCAGTGTTGGCCATCTCATGTCAAGGATGCGGAGGATCCGATCATCACAGCTTCGAGTGCCCTGGACCGGAGGTAACATATGATCCCGCCTTATCTAATGAAATAGTTAATTTTATTGCTAATCAAAACAGGGGTGCGCCGTATGGAAATGTGTATAATCCGGGTGCGAGAAATCACCCGAACTTTTCGTGGAATCAAAACGCGCCAGGCCAACGATGGCAACCGGGGCAGCATCAAAATGATGCCGCCGCCTCCGGAAGCCAACCGCGGCCGCCACACCCGAATTACGCCCAAGGCCCTCCCGCTGTGAAAACCAACTCTTTGGCTGAAATGTTTGAGAAATTTGTTGAAGTGTCCCATACTAATATGACTAACCAAGCCGCTTCTATGCGTAAGCTTGAGGCGCAGTTGGGCCAATTGGCTCAAATGGTCTCCGAGCGTACTCACGGCACCCTCCCAAGCAACACAGAAAGAAATCCCCATGAACAAGGGAAAAGCTTGGGAGAGGAAAGGCTAGGGAACAACAACGAACTCGTGATTAATTGTATGATCAATGATGTGAAAACGACCGCACTTTGTGATTCCGGAGCATCGAGCAACATCCTCACTCTGCAGGATGTTGAGAAGATGCAATTACAAATTAACACCGATGACCGGAAGTCACTCATTTTAGCTAATGGAGATGTAGTTGCTACCGAAGGCGGTGTGAGGAAAGTTGAGATCGAGGTGAATGGAAAACATTTTACTACTGATTTTCAGGTTATGGGACCTAAAGAAAACGACTCCATTCCAATACTTGGGGTCCCATTCCTGACGGCCAGTGGCGCATCCTTGGATTTTTCCAAAGGATGTGTCATCTGGCCGACCGATGCGTCCGCCATCGATGATATTTCCGCACACCCCTCCAACATTCAAAAAATTGTTTTGCTAAGAAATGCAGGATCCAAGGAAAATTTGGGACTTCAAGTTTTGAACGCCGCCCGTTTGGACGAAATGATCAAGGAAGCACCTCCCGAGAAGACCGATGTAGAGCAAGTGGTAGTGACCGTGAAGGAGATCGAGTCAGTGGAAGACACGGCGATTGTTCCATGTCCCCCAAAAGCGACTGAAGACAATGACATTAGTAGTTTTATTCGGGAGAAATCCCTGAACAATTCAGTTTGTAATAATTCTAATGACTGTGTTAGGCGTAATGTTGCTTGGGCCGATCCGGTCGCCGTCGCGGTGCCGGACATGACGCCATTGATTTCAAAATCTGCGAAAACTGTGGAAAAATCTGCGTGGAAGTCTCCCACGGTGGAGAAGATGAAGGAGGCTAAGCGCCTACGCGATAAGCGTTATTCCACCTTCCGGCGCGAGGAAGCGTATAAGCTGAGCAAGGGGAAATCCCTCCCTCATGATTCCATGAAAAATTCTGCTCCCCCCTCGCACTCCACCGGAGAGACTCGCCCCAAATCGGCGCCGAGTTGATTGCTTTTTCGTCGCTCTGCTTAGACATTATTCTGTGTTTTATATTCTTGCACTTTTATTTTCTTTTTCTGCACGAACATTATTTGTAAACTGCTAAAACAGGTATTTGGTCCACCTTAAGGACGGTAAACAAAAGGGCTATCCGGGAGACAACCCATGCTCGGACCATTCGGTCCCCTTTCTTTTTCTAATTTTCTATTTTTGTATTTTCTTGTCTTTGGCCCAAATCGCAGGTTCAGCTTCTCTTTGGTGCGGCGCAGCAACTCCATCAACTCATAATGCCATCTTCCGGTATGCTCCCTCTGCGGAGCATAGGTACACTCTTCCCTGTAGACTTTATTCTAGTGCTATTTTGCATGTTGATCTTGTTTTCATTCAAGTTTGGGGGGAAGAGCCGCCTATGCACTCACGAGCACATTTCATTCGCACACCGGTAAATTTATTTATGCTTCATGTTTGTAGACTCCTGCTGCACGCACACATCTGCACCCACATGAGCGCGCACTCTTACCACGCGCGCGGCTCGGGTTGAGTACTTATGTTGTGTAAGTTTTAAGATTGTGGTGCTGACATAGGATTTTGTCGTACAGTAGTTCGAAACTCGTGCAGTGCTCCTAATCGAGTGCTCACGTTGTGTAGGAATTGTATAGAGCTAGTTTCTTCTCATGTTTGCATTTTATATTTTTTTTTCTATATTCGTAAATACTGTCTGTCCTACTCAACTTCTGAATCCGGAGTGATCTCGCGGTAGTGTAGGCATGTGTGTAAGCGTCGCTGGCTTTGTTTTGCTCGAGTCGGGAGGACGGATCACTTTTCTCGGTGGCTAAGAACTTGCCCCAAGCGACTTTCGAAGCATTGGTGCCCGGTTAGTCGAGCGTGAGCGTGACGTAGGCCATCATTTTGGCCCGGTTGATCCTTGCCCCCGTCCTAACATAGCCCTCGCTAGCCCCGTTGAGCCTACCTTTCCTTTTGATCAGCTCCACATGCAAGTCACCAAAGCCTCAAGCCACTCCTAGTCGCACACCCGCGTTGAGCTCTTGTTTCGTTAATTTCTCGTTGGGTTGTTGTGATGGGCGGATTTTGTGAACGTGTGGATATGCCGCAAAGTTTATAAATGCTGAATTATTGAGAAAAGAAAAGAGAAAAGAAAAATGTGACAAAGAAAAGAAAAGAGAAAAGAAAAAGTATAAATGAAAAAAAATCTGAAATTGAGAAATTTGTTTTATGGTAGGCGGTGCACCCACTCATGTTGTAAAAGCTAAGTTTGGGGGTGTGGTGCACTCGCATTCATGTTGTTAGCGAGAATTCTGTTGTGTGCGAGCTCCGTTGGGTTGTGCGTAGCCTTCGTCTTTATCTTGTCCATCCATACCTACATCTACACCCAAGCCCCACTCTTCACCTCAAGTCCTACGGATTCACGCTCGAGTCAAACCCGCATCGTGGAGAAAGTGCGAACGGGCAAGCATATGGCCCCCGACATTGGTGGATTCCTTTGGAGGTGATCATGAGCCCCGGTCTTTGGCAATACCTCGCCATCCGACTTGCCTACTTTCTGCCTTCCCATGACCGTGCGATTCTCCGGAATTCATTCTTTGAGTAGTGACAGTATCTATTTACGTTTTTCGAAAATTATAAATTGCATTGCATGATTAGAAACTCTTTCTATTATATTTTTTACGCATGTGAGCTTCTCGATTTCTCGTCCTACTGTAGGTTGTAATTACTACGTCAGCTAGCCGTTTTAGAGCCCACAACGTGATTATTTGCCCGGGACGTGCAAATGGTTAAGTTTGGGGGTGTGATGAGTCCCTATTTTATACTATATTTTGGACTCATCTAGGCCTATTTCCATGTCTTTGCACACCGTTTAGCGCCATTTGCACTCCTTTTGGTTCGCTACGGTTTTCCACGCCCTGTGCACCTTTTTAGCCCATTTCCGTGCTTGTGTGCATTTACTTTCTTGCTATGTTTATCACTGTTCGCTGTGGCTGCCGCGATCGATGCCCCGTGCAGTTTTCCTGCAGGTTTGGGGATCGTGAGGGCATTCGGGATAGGCGTTTCACTATTTTTGGCAAAGGAGTCAGTGGTCGTGCGTTTTTGCCCACGCACGACCATCGACCTCCTGGCGCACGATCACTGATCGTGCGCAGCCCGGTCTCATTTGTGAAACTCTGTCTTGAACCTTCCGCACGATCACTGCCATACCGCGCACGACCACTGCTCGTGCGCCGCCGATCGTGCGCAGTCATATCCATTTTGCAAAAGTCTGTCTGGCTATTTCCGCACGATCATCAGCCTTGCCTCGCACGATCACTGATCGTGCGCTGCTGATCGTGCGCGACTACTGATTTTCTGATGCAGGTCTGCAGGTTGCTCACGCACGGGCGCTGACCTTGGTCGCGCACGACCACTGGTCGTGCGCCAGTGGTCGTGCGCGCTATTTATTCTGCAAGCTATAAATACGCTGTTCCGCGAATTAGGGCGAGACAATCGTTACGGAACCTTCGCCGGTCCGCCGTTTCGCCCTCCAGCAAGTCCCATTCACCTCCACCTTCATCCATACCAATGGGAGGACCTTCTCCGGTGATTCCGAAGCATTTCGCATCCTCCGGCGATCCTCCCGGCCATTGAAGCATCCTTCTCCGAGCTTTCCACCAAGGAAGAAGACGAAGCACCCCTAGAGAACGGAGTTACAGGCCCTCGAGGTGACAGCTCGGTGGTACCGGAAGCCCTCCTCGGACTGCGCTTGGAAGCGGATTGACAACCCGCACCTCCGGCCAACAACCGCGGTGGATCTTCAATCTCTTGGTTGTGCATTTTCTCTCTTTCTCTTGTTGTATGAAATGCTTGTGCTTGTAATGGACATCAACTTCTAGCATTTTTGTTATTAGTTGTATTTCATCTTGCTCTTGAGATTTATTCTTCGACGCGCCTCGCTCCATCTCACTCCACTCCACACATTAGTTTCACTCAAGCTTGCTCCGCACTAATCACCTCACTCGCTAGATTTCCGTCCACTCGCCAATCGAAGTACGGCATCGCGGCCGCTACATCCATCTCGCCTTGAGAAGCGGTGATTGCGACCCGCATAGTTTAATTAGTGTAATCGGTCGTAAGACCACCAACCAAAGCCCCTTTCTTTTTCTGTTTATTTCAATTAACTCTCATAACGATAGTTTCAGAGTCTAAATCGTTCGACGCCAATTGCATTCCTCAAGAGACCGACATCTGGGGATTCATTCCCAACTTTATTACTTGAGCGACCGGTACGCTTGCCGTATTTTACGCGCATCACTTAGCAATAGAACGGGTACCTGATATAAAATTTGCGTGGAGAAGGGGTGATGCGTGGAGAAGAAAAAGTTAAGGAAAGAGAAGGTGAAGGTATGGTTGTAAGATGTTCTCCGATTCTATATTCGATGAAGGCAAGTGTACCTTATCGCATATAGTATAGGATATTAAGTTCAATATCAAGGTTGTATTACCCGGGGAGATTTGATTACTTCTACTTCAAGGAGTTACTATTATCTTATCAAATAATAGTTCTTTTGGGCTTGCTTACTAAATAAGAGAAGAGAGAAAATTACTTGCAAATAAAAGAAAGGCTAAACGATGATTAAGCGGTAGTACTCGATCTTGAATTTCTTTGGCATAAATTAATCAAGAATGCAATAACAAACTTTAACTTAATAGAATAAAGATAACTTGACCGTGGGGTTTCTCGAAGCTTGAACAAGCTTCTCTCGAAGAAGGGCCCAACTGAGGTTAGGAAGATCCGACCGAACTCTCGTCCCGTATCCGAATACCTAACGCTCGCTTTAAGTAATGAACCCCGCTATTGGATTCGACTCCAATCCGGGAGATTTACGTCATTCTCTCTCGAGAGGTGCATGCAACTCTCCTTACTCTTGAGCGATCACTTCAAACTATCAGTCTCTCGGCTAGCCAAGAATGAAAGCATGAATGAAGACTATATATCGATAATATAGTTTCATTTGAAATAAATCAAGAGTAAATTGAAGGCTTAAATTCTAAAAAGAGAAAGAGAGCTAGAGCTTCATAATTGATCAACTCATCCTCGGATCTTCAAGATCGAGTACTATGAGGAATTATTTACTCATGGTGTGGAAAATGAAAATCATATTAAGAATATGAAAACTAAGACCGAGCAAAAGGGAAAAGGAATAACAAACTATTTTATTTCTTAATGAAAAGGAGTCACAATAAGGGCATATGGATACTATAAGGGAAGCTTTCACGAAGATTACAAGTGTGATAAAAAATAAGTACAAGAACACTACAAGGACTTGCATGAAAACTAGGAATATAAAGACTTGAAATGAGAAGGAGAGATAAAAGAGATTAAGATATGAAAAACTCTAAGAAACAAAATGACAGCACCTCCCCTCCCAAAATCTGGATGCTCAACCCTTGGAGATACTCTCAATTTATAGAAATTTTTCTGGCTGGGTCACGCCCCTCTTACATGCTCGAGTTAGGCGTGTACCTGGGGCGTGTAATATTTGTTTGACTTTGGCTGGCTGAAATTAAAGTCTGGAAGTGACAGGCATTGCAGTTGGGTTACACGCACAGATGACACGCCCGTGTAGGTAGGGCGTGTAAGGTGCGACGTGATAGTGGAGTGGGAAATAGTCGCATTGTGGTGATTTATCAGGACTTGGTCGGACATGCCCCAAAGACACGCCCGTGTAGGCGGTACACAAGCATCACCAAGGGCGTGTAATCTGGATTTTCCTGAATTTTGACTTCGGACCGTAGCTTCATTCCACATGGGTTATACGCCCTAAGTACATGCCATGGGAGGGCGTGACCTGGGGGAGTATAACAGGATAAAAACCAAAAACCTGAAAAAAATATATAAAATAAATTACGTTAGAATAATAATTATAAAAAGAAAATAAATATGTGCTAATTGCATACGTTTAAAGTAATAAAATTCTAACTTTTACCCTAGTAAATTAAACTAGAAAAGGTATTATCAAATTCCCCCAAGCTTATGCTTTGCTTGTCCCCAAGCAAGGATATATAAACTAGCTAACGTAAAAGTAACTGATCAAAAAGTTTTAATTATGCTAAACACAAGTACCATGGTAAATTCTATGTAGGGGGAAAAATGAAAAGTGATCCTAAAACAAGTACTTAAACATGGTTTACAATTTACAATCTTTACTAATAAAAATTACTCATCCAAAATTTTAAAAAATTCTTTAAATAGATTTAGGCAAGGCAACAAATGAAATAGAGCATTGAGTTGTTACTAGATCCTAAGAGACATTTTATACTCATATCAATCAAAGAACAAAAATCTAAATTCAAACCTAAAACTTAACTAATCTACTCTTTTTTTCATCTAGCTAATAAATAAACCTAGGAGAAGGAATCAAGAGGAGTTATTAGGATCGAAATGTTTGGCTTAGGTATATGATTAGAAGTGGAATTCAAAGATAAACATGGAGGCTAAAATCACACTAAACCAAAACATTTGTTTCATTTAAAATTTTAACATAAAAAGGGTGAAACCATGCATTTAACAACACCATAATAATTTTTGTTTTTCTTTTTATTTTGCAAGACAAGGGCTATATATATATTTTTATTTTGAAATTGCCCAAACAAAACTTTTCTTTTGAGCATACAAATTTTTTTTAAAATTTTCTGAATATCACACAACAAAACTATCACAATATAAAATTTTAAATGAGACATAAACGATTTGTGTGATTGGTTAGGTTGGAAAATTTAGCTTTGATGAAAGAATATTGATTAGTGGTGTTAGGAATTGAAATAGGAAAAGGCTCAAAAGTGGTTACTAGGGAAATAATTTTAAGGTTGGCGTGAAGGCTCAAACAAAATCAAAAAATGGCCTATCTCATTTTCATGCTTCTAAAATTTATCTAAAGCATAAGTTTTGAGAAAAAAAAAGTTCAAAGAGTAAGTCCTAGATATTAAATAGAGACTAATGAACTTATCTTTAAAATAAGAATAAAAAGACTCTAGAATCATTCAGATCTACTACATTAGTCAAAGTTGACATTTCAAAAATTATCTAAAAATAAGAAGGAAAATAGTGGATGAATGATTTTTTAAGGAAGTAAAGAAAATAAAGAACGAAAACCATAAGAAAGGCGTGAGTTTTTAGAAAAATGTTTCGCGTTAATATGTGAAAGACTTTGATTCAAAAGCCTAAATACCTAGAGAGGGGGGGGGGGTGAATAGGTTCTAATCTTTTTGTGTCCTTTTTGATTTTAAGGCAAACAGATATTTGTAACTACTTTTAGCACAGAATAATTCTATCTACAAAAATTAAATGCAACACAGCAAATACCAAGTCTATAGTGGTTCCCCAAGATATGGGTACATCCATTTTTCCCTTCGCCTATCCAGTAGATAACTTGATTCAGCCTAACTTCCTTCCACTGGCTCGGATCCGCAGATCTTACAAACTCAGAACCCAAAATGGTTCCTACACCTCAGACTTTACACAAGTCCTACCTCAGATTCTTCCCTGAATCCTATCTCAGGCCTCAGCCCTACCTAAGCCTTTATAATTAGGCTTACAACTCAGACTTTCCACAAGTCCTACCTCAGGCACACTGCCCTACCTCAGCCTTTATAATTTTAGGCTTACAATCTCAGATCTAACAATAGATCCTACAAGAATTTGTGAGTAATAAGTTTCAGAAAACTTCACCAGCTAGATTTCTCTGTTGATGTTGTCTTCTTGATCAGTTTTTGTACAAACTGATCCTTCTGATCAAACCTAACTTAGCTTTTCAAAGCTTCTTAATTAGGACAAATAAGGTGGATCTACTCTTCAAGTTGAAGTTGATCTTCGGTAAGCTTCTTCCTTAGATTCAGATTGAACTCTGAATCTTTCTTGCAGATAGGCCTTGATCTGTCAGAATTCTTCTTTTTGATCCAGAGATCTTTTCACGTTGATGATCATGAATCATTTCCGATCTGGCTCTTATATAGAGCTTGATCCATGGTTACCGGCTGATCCGGCACATAACAGACTTCTGACAGTTCCGACAGTGGTGTCAGACCGTTTAGTTATGACAACTGTCAAGTCACCAGTCACATCACCAGGTTCTTCAATGTCTGTCCAACTAAGCATACAACACTCAGCAGGCTGCTTTACATGTGTCGACACATATAGGCTAAGTGTCGACACAAGTCTTCAAGGTGTCGACACAAATACTCCAAGTATCGACAGAGTCATACTTCTACTTCTTGACACTGCTTTTTGTTGTATGTGTCGACACAAGTACTGTGTGTCGACACAACAGCTTCTTGTCTCGACATTTCTGTTGCAGATAGATGGCATTGAGTGTGTGTCGACACAAGTCTTGTGTGTCGACACAATAACTTCTAAACTCGACACAACCTCTTGAGAGTTGGTGTGTCGACACAGTTCCTGTGTATCGACACAATTGCTTCAGGTGTCGACATATCTCCTGAGTGTCGACTCATCCTCTGTTTTAAGTGTCGACACAATTCTGTTTTAAGTTGTCGACACAATTCTGGATTTCGACACAACTACTTGTTTAGGTATCGACATAGCTTTGAGTGTCGACACAACTTCTTTATAAGTGTCGACACATTTTGCCAGTGTGTCGACACAGCTTTCTTGAGTGTCGATATAGCAGCTGGGTGTCGACATGAAAGAGAGGGGATAATATACTTATTACTCTAGAGGGGGGGGGGGGGTGAATAGAGTATTCAAAAATTAAGAGACTCTAAACACTTCTCTTGAGCAAATTGCGGAATTGAAATATAAAAGCTTTAAACCTAAAGCCTATCAGAGTGTAGTGAAAAGAAACAATCTAACTGATGTTTCAGTTGAGCTTTATACCTAACACAGTAACTAGCAACCTAGTTATATCTATCACAGCCACAGATCAATGATTAAAGTAAACAACCAGACAACACAAGAACTTTATAGTGGTTCCCCAATTGGGTACATCCACTCTTCTACCACCCTGGTAGGAATCCACTACAGGTTTTTGTTCAGGTGCCCTACCACCATAAGATCTGCTTCAGGTAGATCTAGAAACCCTTCAGGATTTTGATCAGGTGCCTAAGAACCAAACACACAGGTTTTTGATCAGGTTCCATGCCACCAAAGGTTCACTTTTGAAGGGAGTAATAACCCTTTTATAGGAGGTTAAGGAAAAGAATGAAGGTGTCTTCTCTGTGTTCAGAGAAGCTAGTGGATTTCTCTGAGAAAATCCAAGCTCCCCCTGGCTTAGAGAATATCCAGGAATAAGCTTTGCTTCAGGGTGTAGGAACTCCAGATTGCTTTGAAGCCTTTTCTGATGCAGCTTTGAAGAAGATTCAAGATGTTGATGGTTGTTCTTCTTTAGTAGCTTTGCAATCTGGGAGGAGAGTTATTCTTGAAAGCTTGAGCACTGAGTGTTGATTTTCCAGAAGACAGGATGAACTCAGGAAGCAGCAGAAGGACAAATTCTTTTTCTTGAGAGCTCTAGTTCTCTCACAGTTGTTGCTTCTCTTTTGTTTCTATATCTTTCTATTGTTTCTGTGTCTGTGTTTTTGTCTTCAGCTGACTGCCTTGATTATAGAGAAACTTCTCTTCTTTGAAAATTGCCTCGAGCCCTGCACTAAAAGATTTTTCCAAATAATACAATAAAACAAATAAAGAAACTGCGCCAGAAATCTTCTCTGTCATTCCCCAAAAGGAATTAAGGATATTAAAATATCCTATCAAATAGACTTTATAAATTGGCACAGGAAGCAAGGCATAACAGCTATATTACAGCTGTTTGAAAGACACGATTTCCTCTAATAAAACAAACAACTTTTTTCTATCAAAATCTTTCAATTAATGCACAAGGGATATTGCAAATAAGCAAAGAAATATATGCATTAAATTAAGCAGAATATTTTAATAGCAAATGTCTTAGACATGAGGAAATAAGTCAATAATTCAAATGAAAAGAATACAGATAATAGCAGACAGAAAACGTCGACCAGAGAACGAAGATCGTCGATCTGAACAAGCAGATCGTTGACATAAAGAAAAACTATCTCCACAGAAATCGTCGACCAAGGCAACACGATTGTCGATCTGAGCAAGCAGATCGTCGATCTCACTTCAGAGTTCATATGACTCTGAGATCGTCGATCATCAATCGAAGATCGTCGAGCGAAGTTCGACTATCATCGAACACAAAACTACTAAACCAAATTCCTCAAATCAAACCTTTCTAAACTAGCTTAGCCTGAGGGTAGACTATCATTTAGTCTATCCATTGACCATAGATAAATCTTGGGTCAATAAAGCCTAAAAGAGATGGCATTGCCCAAATCAAAACTAGGGATCCAATAATCTCCCCCTATTTGGGTGATGTCACTCAAACAGAATAAATCTAATATAAGCATATAAAAGAAATAATCAGTAACAAATAAATCATCAAACAGATTTAAATGAAATAGATAAGCAACACAGAAGTCACAATTGTTTATCAACAGAATCTGAAGGAAGGATATAAGTAGCAGGAGAGAAGGAGATTTTCCTATATGGATCATAAGCATCTTTCTTTGACAGCTTCAAGTACTGCTCTCCAATGATCTTTAGCTCTCTAGCTTTGGGTAGGACAGCTTTAGGATGTTTATCCATATACTTGGAAGCATCAAAAACCTCTGAACTGACTTGAAATCTGTCCAGTTCTTTCTTTCTGTATTTTGACATGGTAGAGAATCCTGAGATATCTTTTCCTTCTTCTTTGGCTTTCTTGATTTGTGCAGATCCAACCAACTCTAGAAGTCTAGCCATTTTATAGTTAGGATCAAGCTCTTGACTTTCATAGGCATTCTCATCAGAAGGATCCAATGGATTTATAGTCTTGAATTTTACTGATTGAGTTAAGAAAGTCTCAGTTTGCACTTGAACTTGCTTGATATTTATATCTGCTAGCTCTTGAATTATAAGACTGGAAAGAGGAGCAAACTCAACATACTTTTTGCTTGATTTATCAGAATATATGACTCTTTTTCCTTTGTAATTTACTGGTTTGGCCTAAGCAGGTTTTGTCTTTGAAGGTGATCTAGAGGCTGGAGGAGGAGAGAAGGTGGGTTGTTGATATACAATTTCCTTAACTTGCTCTCTTTGAGTGTTTGACCTTTTAGAATGCCTCTGATCACTAGAACTGCTTGGAGGGGGCTGCCTTCCCTTTCTCTGATAGGTATAGGGCTGATTTTGCCTTGCTGAAGGAGCAGAAAATCTGGAAGCAATATTTCCTGAGGCACCAGTAGAGGGAGGAGGAGGACCTCTCTGAATTCCCTTGGGAGGAGGAGAGTACTTCCTACTCTTCTTCCTTGCTTTTTGTTCATTCTTAGAGTACCACATCCAAGCCTCAAAAATTTTTAGCTTTAGGATCAATTCCTTTCAAAATGTAATAAGGAATGTCATTATCTGGATTAGAAGGAGCTGGGGCTGTGGCTTTTCTTTTCTTTTGAACAGACCTTTTCTTTTTCTTTTTACCATCAGAATCATCAGTGTCTTCATCTTCATCCTCAGAATATGAGGGTAGAGGTTCTGCATACATATCATAAATTTCCTTTAACATAGCCTCTTCTTTCTCTTTAGCTTGCAGAAGAGCTTTTTCTTTTTCTTCTTCTAGAATGTCTTGGGCAAGCAGAGAGTCCAAATCTAGACCTTGAGTGTCATCCCAAAGGGTAGAAGACACAACAGTCTCAATTTCTGGAACTATTTCTAGAGCAGCAGAATTCCATTTAGCTTCTAGGAAAGATGTTATGATTCCTTCTAGATATCTAGCAACAACAGGAGTAGAGATCTCCTAAAGATAAACTTTGAAAGCAAAATCTGATTCAGCTATAGTCTCAGAGATAATAAAGCTATCCAAAAGCTGAAGACACATTGGTCTCTGGTAGCACACAATGGCCTGAAGAGGGTCAAAAGAATAAGAGGAGGAGATAGGATTAAAAAGTTCTCCACAGGATGACTCATCATCTGAGTCAAGGAATGCATCCAGTTCCTCTTCCAAGACAACTAGAGCATCTGAATTTTCAAAAATCTTCTAAACAGAGTCTGGAAAACTTGTATCTGAAACTGAAATAACTGCATCTGAGTCTGGAACTAAAAATCTTTCTAACTCTATAGCAGGGCCTGAATTATCTTCATCAAGCATCTCCCCCTGCCCGGGTTCAGTGAAAACTAAACCCAGGCCCCTAGATGAAGAAGGGACTGTGGGGTTGGAAATGGAGGCAGCAAGAGAAGAGATAGATTGAGCAAGAGGTGCAATGGCCTCAACTATCATGGCTTTGATGGAAGGAGTTATGAGGTGAAGGACAGATGCAATGAATTCTAGTGTAATATGAACTGATGGAGGAATGCTAGAAGGGGCATCATTAGAGTTAATATTCTTCTGAACTTAGGTTTCAGTATTTGGAGAAGTATGATGAGATGGATGGTCAACAACAGGTGAGGGATGATTTGTTGTAGTTGGGGAATGAGATGGAGAAAGCAGATTGAACAAAGAATCTATATTGAGATTGGGTATCTCAGCTAGATGAGCTGGAGTTGGGGAAGCATGATGTGATGGATGGTTTACAGGAGAAAAAGGAATGTCAATGGAGGTGGATGGCAATGAGGAGGAAGCAGGGATTTCTTAATTAGGGTGGGAAGCGGCTTCAAGAGCCCTTGTGCTTTCGGATGTTATAGAAGCAGACTTAGCCTTGGAGGGTTTCTGAATAACCCTTTTCCACTTAGAAAACAGGGATGAATCAATCCTTTTGCTGGCATTGATCGCTGTAGGAACAGAGCCTAACAGCTGAGAATCTTTTTGAGAGAGAAAGAACCCAATCAGCCTTCCTTGCGTTACCTCTTTCTTGTTGTTCTTCTTCCTGATCAAATCAAACAACAGACCAGCCCAGTTGATTTCTTTCTTATTCACAAGAGCTGACATCAAGGCAAACTGTTGCCAGTTGATGTTGTCATGAGCTGAGTGCTTTCCAAGCAGCACTTTTCCAACCTGATCTTCACACAACTGCAGCATTTCCTGAAAGACTTGTTCGTTATTTCTGAAAGACTCGAAGTTAACACTGAAGCCTACGTCGAACTTCATCACAGACAAAGCTGCTGAAGAAATCGCCATGGAGTTGATGAGAGTACCTGAAACAAGAGCAAACACATAGAGAGAGAGAAGAGAAAGCGCGGGACAAGAGCTCGAAACAATTCTAGAAGCAGAATATGAAACGGCGAGATCCGTCGACGATCTTCAGACCTAAATAGACGATCGTTTAGAAATAAACTAGAATTGTCGATCTCTGAATGAAGATCAAGAGAATCGGTCGTCGATCGTCGGTCGACGATTGATTTCCAAAGAAGAGTCGTCGATCGTCGATCGATGATTTCTGTCTCTAAACGCAAAGTGCTGTCGTAGACCAAGCGTCAACGATATAGCTCAACCTGTTCGACGATCTTCGAACACCGTTCGACGATCTCAGAACAGATTTCAACTTAGATGATTTTTCACTTAGTCTGATCCATTCATCATGCCTAGTTGATTCAAAAAGAATAGATGTTTCTGTTCATCTAAAGGCTTTGTGAAAATGTCACTTCTCTGAAGATCTGTGGGTATAAACTCGAGATTTATCTTGTTCTTGTATACAGTCTCTAAGAAAATGGTGTCTAATGTCAATGTACTTAGTCCTAGAGTGGTGCACAGGATTTTGTGCTATAGAAATAACACTGGTACTGTCACACATGATTTTGTTGTTTTTGTGTGTGTACCCATAATCCAAGAGTTGATTTTGAATCCACAGAATCTGTGAACAGCAACTAGCAGCTGCTATATATTCAGCCTCTGCAGTTGAAGTTGAAATAGAAGTCTGCTTTTTGCAAAACCATGAGACTAATCTCTCACCTAGGAACTGACAAGTCCCTGAGGTGCTCTTCCTGTCAACTCTACAACCAGCATAGTCAGCATTTGAGTATCCAATCGACTCAAATTTTGATTCAGCTGGGTACCAAAGTCCTAAATTAGGACATCCCTTCAAGTATCTTAAGATTCTCTTTAGAAGAGTTAAATGAGATTCCTTGGGGTTGACCTTAAATCTAGCACAGAGGCATGTGGCAAACATTATATCAGGTCTACTTATAGTTAGATATAATAGGGAACCAACAATGACCTTATAATTTTTCTGATCAACAGGCTTGCCCTTATCATCAGAATCAATAACTACATTAGTAGCCATAGGAGTGTGCATTGCTGAAGCATCTGCCATCCCAAACTTCTTTACCAATTCCTTGGCATATTTAGATTGGGAGATGAAGATGCAATCAACATGTTATCTCACTTGAAGACCAAGGAAATAAGACAGCTCACCCATACTAGTTATCTCAAACTTAGAATGTATTAGGTCTGAGAACCTTTTGCATAGTTTGGGATCAGTGGAACCAAATATAATATCATCCACATAGATTTGAACTAACAGGATTTTGTCCTTGTGGTGCTTAATGAAAAGGGTTCTATCAACTATGCATCTAACAAACTTATTTTCTAAAAGAAAACTAGCTAGAGTCTGATACCATGCTCTAGGAGCCTGTTTAAGTCCATACAGAGCTTTTTCCAACTTAAAAACATGTGAGGGATAAGTTGAAGAAATGAAACCAGGGGGTTGTTCAACAAATACATCTTCCTTTAGCTACCCATTTAGGAATGCACTCTTTACATCCATCTTGAACACCTTAAACTTAATGTAGGCTGCATATGCTAGAAAAATCCTTATTGCCTCTAGCCTGGCAACATGAGAAAAAGTCTGATCATAGTCTATACCATCTTCCTGTCTGTAGCCTTGTGCTACAAGCCTTGATTTATTCCTTATAATTGTTCCTTGTGCATCCAATTTATTTCTAAACACCCATTTGGTGCCAATAATCAGCTGACCTTTTGGTCTAGGGACCAACTTCCAAACTTTGCATCTTTCAAACTGGTTTAGCTCTTCTTGCATAGCAATGATCCAGTGGGGATCTTGCTCAGCATTTTTTATGGTTAAGGGCTCAACCTGTGAAATAAAGCAAGCAAGCATCACATCTTGACTTAGTTGATGTCTAGTTTGCACACCAGTGGAAATGTCTCCATCTCTAAGTGTGACATAATCAGTTGGTGGTATGTTATCTTCAACAGCAGTTGGAATTAATGCCTCTGGTGGAATTAGATTGGCTGTTGGTACAGTTGCAATTACTTCTACCTGATCTTCATCACTGTCTGAATCAATTATCTGAGGAGCTGGTTGAATCCACTGAGAGAGTTTCAGCTCATCCAAATTCTTGCATAATTCAGGTACCGGCAAAGAACTACTGGAAGAAGTTTCCTTCTCTCTGTAAAACAATTTGGATTCATCAAAGGATACATGTACTGATTCTTCAATTTTTAAGGTGGATTTATTAAAAACCCTATAGGCTTTGCTTACTTGGGAATATCCTAGAAAGATTCCCATTGAAGCCTTTGCCTCAAACTTTCTAATGTATTCTTTGTTATTGTTGTGAATGAAAACTACACATCAAAAAACTCTAAAATAATATATTTTAGGTTTCTTCTCTTTAAGCAATTCATAAGGAGTCTTCCCCTTAAGTTTATGTATCAGACTCCTATTCAGTACATAGTTGGCTGTGCTAACTGCTTCTGCCCAAAAGGAGAGAGGCATATTAGCATCTGCTAACAATGTTCCTGCAACTTCAATCAGGGTTCTGTTTTTTCCTTTCAACTACCCCATTTTGTTTAGGAGTTCTAGGAGCAGAGAAGCTATGTCTGATACCTTCTTTCTCACAGAATTCTTGCATAAGAAGAGAGTCAAACTCAGTACCATGATCACTTCTAATCAAGGCAACTTGAGTAGAGTACTCAGTCTGTATACAAAGTAGAAAATCTATAAGAACTTTAAAGTTATCAGATTTAGTTCTCACGAAGAACACCCAAGTGAATCTAGAGTAATCATCTACAATAACTAGGGTATAGAATTTCCCTCCTAGACTCTGTATAGCTATTGGACCAAAGAGATCCAAGTACAATAGGTACAGGATTCTAGGTGAATCACTTTTATTTACAGCTTTGAAACTATTCTTGGTTTGCTTGCCTAGCTGACAAGCCTTGCAAAGGCCTTCCTTCTTGTAAGGGCAAGAGGGCAAACCTCTGACAAGGTTGTATCTAGATAACCTAGATAAATTTTTAAGGTTAACATGACCTAGCCTTCTATGCTACAAAGTGTTATTGCTACTCACTTTATTAAATATACAGATTTCAGAAGAAGTGGAATTAAAATCTACAAGATAGATATTTTCTTGTCTAATACCTTCTAACACAATTTTATTATTTAAAGTAATATTGCACAAAGTGTTAGAAAACCAAACCTGATAGCCAGCATCACAAAGCTGACTTACAGAAATGAGATTGTGCTTCAGTCCTGTGACATAAGCTACCTTTTTGAAAGTCACTGACCCTAAGGTGAACTTGTCATATCCTTCAGTCTGACCACAGCTGGAATCACCAATGACCACTTTTGGTCCCAACTTGGCTTTGAAGCTTGAAAGATTATCTTTGTTTCCTGTCATATGCTTGGATCATCCACTATCCAAATACCACTTGTCCTGAGTGATAGGATAGGTATTTACCTATAATAAGATAGATTAAACATTGTGGACCCAGGTAACCTTTAGTCCATTGTTCTTCACATAGGAAAAACTAGAAATAAAAGAATATGCTGGTTGAGGGTGATATCCTAAGGGATGAGATCTCCTAGGTGGGATAATCCAATTTGAAGATAGATTAGCAGACCTAGGGTTGCTATTAAACTTATTATTCCTGTAAGCATTGTTGTAATTCTGAAAATTTAGCTCTGATCGTCGATCGGTGGTCGACGATCAGTACCCGGATCGTTGATCTTGGTTCACAGAATAGAATTCTGGGTTCAACGATCGTCGATCTCTGTTCCACGAATCAGGCTGAGATCGTCGATCACTCATTGCTAAGTTATTATACTCAGTAGGTGAGTTCAGAGATCGTCGATTGTCGTTCGACGATGGGTTCAGCGATCGTCGATGGGCGTTCGACGATTTTTATATTTGTATGAACTTCTGTTTCCTTTTGTTTCTCTTGATTTTATTTAAGGTTTTCTTAGCCTTTTGAATAACCTCAGTGTTGTTTATTCCCTTTTCAGAAACGAACTTTACTGGAGTGGATAGATTGTATTCAAGGAGCAATGGGGGTTCACTAGGTGAGGCACCTAAGCCTAACTTATTGTTGCCTGTCCTAGTGTTGGCTGTGCTTGTGATTTCTAGCAACTTAAGGCTTCTGCCATTTAGTGAATCTTCTAATCTTTTAGCTTTAGCTAGATCTAATTTAAGAAACTTAATTTCTTCAGTTGATCTAGTGAGTTCAGCTTTCAAATTAGTGTTTTCATTAGATATAGATTCGGATCCAGCTAGTTTATCTCTAAGCAATTTAATCTCCTTTTATGATCTAAGTAAATCTAGGAAAAGGGTTTTAAATTCATGTTTAAATTCATCAGATGTAAAATCATAAGATGCAATTACCTGATCTTCATTAGACAATTCATCTTCCTCATCTTCAGTCATCTCTGCAGCTGAGTTACTGCTGCAGGCATCAATTGCCATAAGGCAAATCTCTTTGGCTTTCTTCTCTTCTTCATCATCTTCACTGGAGCTGGAAGAAGATGAGTATTCCTCAGTATCACTCCAGGTCTTTGCAACAAGACCTTTCTTTTTCTTCTTGTACTTGTGAGAAGATGTTCTGGAGTGGTGCTTCTCATGTTCCTTTTCTTTTCTCCTTTCTTTATGCTTTGTCTCTAGACACTCAGGGAGAATGTGTCCAGGCTTCCTGCATCCATAACAAACAATTTCTTTAGAAGGAGTTTTATCATACCTTGGCTTGTCATCATACTTTGATGACTTTCTTCTATTGTCTTTTCTGCCCATCTTATAGAACCTCTTGGCAAAGAGTGCAATTAGTTTTTCATTTGATTGAGTCACTTTGGACTCATCATCAGCCTTAAGAGCAAGGGTTTTCTCTTTCCTTGTTGGAGTAGGTGCTTTAGCTTCAGCTTCAGCTTCCCTGATCTTCAGTACTTGCTCAAATGATTTTAGCTTGCCAAGGAGAGCTTCAGTTGAGATCTCTGTTGTACTTCTGGATTCCTTGATTGGCCAGATTCTGAGATCCCATGTGCTGGGAAAGCACATCAGTATTTTGTCATTGACCTCTATGAAAGTCCACCTAGTGCCAACTACCTTCACCTATTGGGGGGGGGGGGAATAGGTGTCTTATAGCGTGTTTGTAGAATTAAAATTGTGCATGCACAAATAAACAAAACAGCACAGCACAAAAAGACACAGGCAATTTATAGTGGTTCCCCGATTTGGGTACGTCCACTTTCCCCCTTCGACCTATCTCCCAACCAGGGATGACTCGGTCACTTCACCAACAGGATTGAAATCCAATCCTCACACTAATGGAAGGAACCTTTCCACCCGAAGGAGTCACCACTCCTCCACCACGGGTTGCACCCAACCCTTATAATGAGGAACCAACGTTCCTTTACAACAAAAATAAAATGGAATGTACAAAAAATACAAACTACTTTTGGAGCGCTAGGTGTCCCTCTTCGTTCGATGATGCGTTCTTGAAGATGACGAAGAGTCCACGACCTTAGCTCTCACTTGGAAAGGATCTCCCCGAGATCGGCGGCGGCAAAGCTTGCGGCGGCTATTCTTTCAAGATCGGCGGTGGCAAAGCTTGCGGCAGCGATACTATCAAGATCGGCAGCTGCAAAGGAGAGCGGCGACGATGCTTTCGAGATCCAAACTTCGTAGCTAAGCCGGCAATGTCTACCAACGGTCTTTCTTGGATCAATCGTCTCGATCGATTCGGATAGGGAAGGTATTCCCGATCTACAAATCAAGAGTCAAAGGTTCTCAAGAAGGACTCGTGAGACGCGTTGCATGGCAGAGCTTCTGTCGCCGGGAGATCAGGAAGAAACCACGATCAGCAGCGGCGACCAACTAGCACGAACGGCTACGGCGACGAGCTCCGCGATTTAGGTCACGTCGGCGGCTCGGTTCTTTATCTCGGTATTAGGTATCCGTAATGATCGAAATACACCAGTATTTATACAGTAGGTCATATCTTATGACCGTTGTGGGCCCCACCAGTAGAAGCCCTAAGACCGGTTCAAAATAGCGCCTGAAACTTGGTCCGGTCCAGCGAGCACTAGAATTTCGCCTAAGGCAAACTCGGTGAGAATCATAGGTGATTCTCGACAAATCGGCGAGAATCACTTATGATTCTCGCCGAATTCTACTTAGCAGAATTTTGGCTGTAGATAAAGCCAACCGGAGAGAATCGGCCAGAATCAATATTCATTCTCGACGGATCGGCGAGAATGCAAAGTCATTCTCGTCGATTCGGCGAGAGTCAACTAGTGATTCTCGATGATTCTGCCTTAAGCAGAAATCAAGACGGCGTTGAGACAGCCGGCTGCAATCGGCAAGAATCAGCGAGTGATTCTCGACGATTCGACGAGAATCACTAGTGATTCTCGTCGAATTGGCGAGAATCACTTAGTGATTCTCGACGATTTCTACTTGGACGATTTTTCGTCTTTCCACCCGTGAGCTGCTCTTTGGCCCATCCTTGCTCCTTATCTGCTCTTGATCTTTCGCAGCCCTGTACTTGAAAGTAAGTACACTCCAATAGAGAGAGTACACGTAGGCCAACACACTGATCTGCTCAACGAGGGATTACGTTGCGCAGACCCGTGTATATTGACCCACTGCACCCTGATATTGGTGTGTACTTAGCGTGGAATAACTGCAAGCACAACTTGAAAACAAATGATCAAATACAAAGTCAATTCACCTTAACTGGTCCAGGGGATTCTTCAAATCAAGGTACATTGTGGATACAATACCCAACAATCTCCCCCTATTTGAAGAAGCCTAAACCCTACAAGCTAAGGTGAATAGAACGGATGGAAGAAAAACATAAACTGAATAATCAGTTGAGAAAGAATTTCCATACCATTATCTTTAGAGCATTTGGATCAAACTTTGCGAGAGCACCTTAGCCCTTAGCGCCTAGCCGAGAGGGCAATCTCCCCCTTT
The DNA here is from genome assembly GCA_039513925.1 of Platanthera zijinensis. Classification (NCBI taxonomy): domain Eukaryota; kingdom Viridiplantae; phylum Streptophyta; class Magnoliopsida; order Asparagales; family Orchidaceae; genus Platanthera; species Platanthera zijinensis. The sequence goes on from CM077082.1 coordinate 197,805,696, forward strand.
TCGGCTTCTACAAATCTGGGACTTTAGCACACGCCACAATGCTCCCCCTCAGTTCTGGCATTTGGGCTTACACTTGAGTTTCTTGCGGATGCTCCCCCTAGAGGTACGAGCCTGGAGCTTCTGTAGTCTTCATTCCTCATAGTTTAGCATCCCCAGTTCAGTCTTGAAGAGACTGAACTTGGCCTCATCTAGGGGCTTTGTGAAAATATCTGCAATCTGCCTATCCGTGGGGACATAGAAGAGAGAGATGTCCTTGTTTTCCACGTGCTCCCTAATGAAGTGGTAGCGCACTTCAATATGCTTCATCCTGCTGTGCGATATCGGATTGTTCGCAATGACAATTGCACTGGAGGAGTCGCAGTATAGTGGTACTTCCTTGAACTGAAGGTCATAGTCTGCTAACTTGTTTCTGATCCATAGCAGTTGTGCGCAACAATTGCCTGCTGAGATATACTCAGATTCAGCTATGGAGGTTGCAACACAATTTTGCTTCTTACTATTCCATGATATAAGCCTTCTTCCGAGGAATTGACACATCCCGGAAGTGCTCTTCCGATCATCCCTGCTTCCTGCAAAATCAGCATCTGAAAAGCCTATTAGCTCGACATCATTGTTTCTCGGGTACCACAAGCCAAAATTAGGTGTACCCTTAAGGTATCTAAGAATTCGCTTTGTAGCGACATAGTGAGATTCCTTAGTGTTCACCTGATATCTGGCACAAACGCATGTGGAGAACATAATGTCCGGTCTACTTGCAGTAAGGTAGAGCAGGGATCCAATAGTGCTTCTGTATTTGGTTTCATCAAAATGTTTCCCTTCCTCATCCTTGTCCAGAGACATGGTGGATCCCATTGGAGTCCTCATAGAGGTTGCATTCTCCATTCTGAGAAATGAAAATTCCATCCTCAGACTGTTTCACTTGAAGTCCCAAGAAATACTTTAGCTCTCCCATACTGCTCATTTCAAACTTTCCTTGCATAAGTAGAAAACTTTTTGCAAAGATTGTTATCCGTTGAGCCGAATATAATGTCATCAACATAGATTTGCACCAACAAGATCTTGCCTTTGACTTCCCTAAGAAACAATGTCTTATCTATTTTTCCACTAGAGAACTTGTTCTCAAGAAGAAAACTAGATAGAGTCTCATACCAAGCTCGAGGAGCTTGTTTTAAGCCATATAAAGCCTTATTAAGAAAATATACATGATTGGGATAAGTTGGATTAACAAAACCTGGGGGTTGTGCGACGTATACTTCCTCTTTCAGGTTGCCATTTAAGAATGCAGATTTCACGTCCATCTGATAGACAATGAATCCTTTGTGCGAAGCATACGCTAGGAACAATCTGATCGTCTCGAGCCTTGCCACTGGTGCAAAGGTCTGGTCGAAGTCAATCCCCTCCTCCTATCTGTAACCTTGAGCCACCAGCCTAGCCTTGTTCTTTATGATGACACCATGTTCATCTAGTTTGTTTCTGAAGATCCACTTGGTGCTAATCATGTTCTGCCCCTTTGGTCTGGGAACCAGCGTCCAGACATTGCATCTTTCAAATTAATGTAGTTCATCTTGCATGGCCAATATCCATGCTACATATTTGTTCGCCTCGTCGAACTTCTTTGGCTCAACCTGTGACAGGAAACTAAGATGCAAAATCTCGTTAATAGTACCTCTTTGAGTTCTGACCCCGTCACGAGGATCTCCGATGATCTGATCTCTAGGATGATCCCTCACGTGTCGGAGCTCTAGGAGTCTGGCATCTAGAGCTCTGACATCTTCTTGAGCTTCTCCTTATTCTAAGAGGTTTGCTCCATTCTGATCTTCAGCTTCTCCAGTTGACGTTGAGGTAGAAACCTTGACGTACTTGGGAGTTACATCTTTAGCGGTCTCATCGAGACTCAGCTGTTCAAGTCTTGCACCTGCATCTTCAAGAATACTGCTGGAAGAATTGTTATTAAGCAAGCTTCCTTCATCAAATACAATATTAATTTATTCTTCAACCACTAGGGTTTTCTTATTGAAAACCCTATATGCCCGACTATGGCTACTATAGCCCATGAATATGCCTTCGAAGCATTTTTCACCAAACTTAGTACACGGGTACCTCCTGTTATTCAGTACATAACATCTGCAGGCAAAGATCCTAAAATAGGACATGGTTGGCTTCCTGCCTTTCAGTAGCTCATAAGGCGTCTTATGATGATTCTTGTTGATCAAGGCCCAGTTTTGTACATGACACGACGTATTGACAGCCTCTGCCCAGAAATATTCTGGGAGAGAAGCATCATTCAACATTGTCGTGCAGGCTTCAATGAGTGTTCTATTTCTCCTCTCCGCAACTCCATTCTGTTGAGGAATGCGTGGGGAGGAAAACTCATGAAAGATACCAAGTTCTTCACAGAACTCTGTCATAGCACCAGACTCAAACTCTGTTCCATGGTCACTTCTAATTTTGACCACCGAGCAGTTAAGTTCGTTCTGAATCTGCCTGACAAAACTAGTGAAGATGTCAAACGTATCTGACTTACGTTTTAAGAAGAACACCCAAGTAAACCGAGAGTGATCATCAACAATCACTAGCGTATAAGACTTGCCTCCCAAGCTATGAACTTGTATTGGTCCAAACAATTCCATATGCAGAAGATAAAGACACCTGGAGGAGTCTTTGTCAACGATGCCCTTAAAGGTAGCCCGAGTCTGTTTGCCCTTCTGGCATGCAGGACAGTGGCTATCTTTGATGCACTTAATGATGGGAGCATCCCTTACTAAGTTTTTAGAAAACAACATACTAATTGACTTGAAATTAATATGTGCCAATCTCTTGTGCCATTATTCACAAATAGATGCACTGCCTGTTGCTACTAGGCATACGGGGGTAGATGAATCTAAACTGAGAAAATCCAAGCAGAAGATATTTTTGCTCCTAATGCCTGTTAATACTGTCTCCGAAGAGGCACACGATATTATCAGGCATTTATCCTTGCAGAACTTAATGTCATAACCTTTATCAAATAACTGACTTACACTGATCAGGTTATGATTTAACCCTTTAACGTAAGCCACATTGGTGAAAGAAATTATACCGTTGGAAATCATACCGTAAGCCTTGGTGACTCCTCGATCTGATCCCCCAAAGATGACTTTGGGTCCATTATCGACTGGAGAGTAATCACGTAGTAGGCTTCTTGTCCCGGTCATATGCCGAGAGCATTCACTGTCTAAGTACCATATGAGAGTTTTGGTGGCCTTTGGACATTCCTGCAAAACAGAATAAATTTCCCTTAGGAACCCAATCGAACTTGGGTCCTAGATTCCTCGTTAGCATACTCCCCCTCGGATGGTTAGCCCTACGAGTGGTCTGCCTCGCATTGCCAACATGAGGAGTCTTGTTATTCCTCGGATTAAACTAGCAATCCACGGCAAAGTGACCAACTTTGCCACAGCACCAGCAGTCAAATCTGTTATACTTTCTCCTAGGCACCTGCTTCACCCTTAGAACGGAAGGTTCAGCCGGGGCCTCAGACCTAGAGGTGGCGGCATCATGATGACAACAGTCGCTTGATTTCTTCACCTCCTGGTTTCTCAGTGTAACAGGCTTGGCCTTGGGTGCCTGCTTCCTATTATGGCCGCTAGAGAAGTGGCCATAATCCTCCATTTGAACTTCCTCATAAGGTGCCTTGAAGACACTCTCCCCAAAGTTGTGGGGGAAGGCCCACCCTCATTCCGGCTCTTGGGCTTTTCAACCGAGGGCCGGAAGAGGTGGCCATAAGTTGACTCAAAGTCCTGTTCATTGCAGGGATAGCCAGGCTTCCTGAATACAACAGGGTTGAGTGGGGCCTTTCCCTTTTCTGCAGTAGAGGCCTTCTTAGCAGCCTTATTTCTCCTCTGCTTTTTTTTTCTCCTGGATGATTTACCAGGCACACCCACATGCCCCAAGCCAACCCCTTAGCCTGAGCAGAAAAGGTATCAACCAGTGGGAGAACAGTCTTTGGCATAGAGAAGCTTTGGACCATCTTATTTTCTGCCGTAAGTTGTTCTTCCAACTTATTGATTTCTTCCTATTTAAGGTCAAGGAGACTTAGAGACTCTGAGTGCTTAGAGATCAGGTTTAAGTGCTCCTGCCGGAGATAAATCAAGCTAGTGATCTCTTCTCTTAGGGAGACACCCTCGACCTTAAGGAATTTGATTTCATTTTTCTGAGCCCTCAATCTCTTGCGGCATTCCTCGAAGGTGTTGAGCAGAAGCTCATACTTTTCGAGGAGCTCAGCTTCTCGGGCAGATGCGCTGTCCTCAAGATCATCATTAGGAGACTCATAGTCAGAGTCGAAGAGGGGGGTACGAGCTTTTACCTTCCCAGTGAATGGGGGGCATTCTCCTTCTGAGTCAGAGCGACCCACCAGCCCAAAGTAGGCTTCCTCATCATCACTGGAGTTTGAGGAATCAGACTCACTCAGTGTCTTTGACTTTTTGGCGATGTAGCTCCTCTCCTTCTTGTTATCTCTAGAGGTTCTGTGCTCTTCTCCCTTCCCCTTCTCTCTCTTTCCTTGATGGCAGTCGGCCACGACGTGTCCTGGCTTATTGCATCCAAAACAAATGATTTCAGTATTACGATGTTTGTTCGATTTTGATTCATACCTGTCAGAAGAATAATTCTTCTTCTGATTTCTGGAGGAGGAGCCGTCTCTCTTTCTTTGATTCCTCATCTTGAGGAACTTCTTGAATTCTCGGGTGATGAGGGAGAAGTCTTCTTCAGATAACTCTGAGCCTGAGGAGTATGGCTCGGAGTCTTCCTCCTCATCCTTTTTCCCCGCACGAGATGAAGCCGCACCCTTGCCCTTCCTGGAGTGAATGGCTTTTAGGGCCACAGTCTTTTCCTTGGCTGCGACCTTCTCTGCTTCTTCTTCAGCTTTCCTCATGTTCAACTGGAGCTCATAGGACATGAGCTTCCCAAAGAGTATTTGAGGATCAGTTTTAGCTAATCTGCCAAACTCTCGGATGGCGCAGATCTTCGTGTCCCATTCCTTAGTAAGAGACCTAAGGAATTTATCATTAAGTTCACAATTAGTGAACACTCTTCCATATCCCTTGAGAGCATTGACGATCTTGAGGAAGTTCTCGAAGGTAACTTCGATCTCTTCCTTGGGCCCCTGCCTGAAGGCCTCATATTTCTGATTCAGGAGGGATCTCCGATTATCCCTCACTTCGTCTGTGCCCACCATCAGGATAATCAAGCTGTGCCAGATATCCTTAGCTGTCCTGTAGTTGCAGAAGTTCTGCATCATGGAGTCATCGACTGCGCTGATCAGTATGTTCTGTGCCTTCTTATCAAGTCTGACCAGCACCATCTCGTCCTTGTCCATTTCAGAAAGCATCTTTGGCACCATTTTGGTAGGATCAATGGTGGAGGACTTAGTGGGAATATAAGGTCCCTCCTCCACGACCATGAAGAGTCGAGGATCGACTGCTTCCATGTAAAATCTAATCCTTTCCTTCCAGATAGGAAAGTTTAGCCTGGTGCACACTGGGATCTTGCCTGAGTACTTGAGTCCGTCCATAGTAGATATCTGCATTCTTCTTGACACAGTTGGCAGGAACTTACTCGAGGTGTTAACCCCTTTGATGAGTAACCTCCCTCTGATACCACTTGAAAGTCCACCTAGTGCCAACTACCTTCACCTATGGGGGGGATAGGTGTCTTGTAGCGTGTTTGCGGAATTAAAATTGTACATACACAAATAAACAAAACAGCACCGCACAGAAAGACACAAGCAATTTATAGTGGTTCCCCGATTTGGGTACGCCCACTTTCCCCCTTCGACCTATCTCCCAACCAGGGACGACTCGGTCACTTCACCAACAGGATTGAAATCCAATCCTCACACTAATGGAAGGAACCCTTCCACCCGAAGGAGTCACCACTCCTCCACCACGGGTTGCACCCAACCCTTACAATGAGGAACCAACGTTCCTTTACAACAAAAATAAAATGGAATGTACAAAAAATACAAACTACTTTTGGAGCGCTAGGTGTCCCTCTTCGTTCGATGACGCGTTCTTGAAGATGACGAAGAGTCCACGACCTTAGCTCTCACTTGGAAAGGATCTCCCCGAGATCGGCGGCGGTAAAGCTTGCGGCGGCTTTTCTTTCAAGATCGGCGGCGACAAAGCTTGCGGCAGTGATACTATCAAGATCGGCGGATGCAAAGGAGAGCGGCGACGATGCTTTCGAGATCCAAACTTCGTAGCTAAGCCGGCAAGGTCTACCAACGGTATTTCTTGGATCAATCGTGTCGATCGATTCGGATAGGGAAGGTATTACCGATCTACAAATCAAGAGACAAAGGTTCTCAAGAAGGACTCGTGAGACGCGTTGCGTGGCAGAGCTTCTGTTGCCGGGAGATCAGGAAGAAACCACGATCAGCAGCGTCGACCAACTAGCACGAGCGGCGACGGCGACGAGCTTCGCAATTTAGGTCACGTCGGCGGCTCGGTTCTTTATCTCGGTATTAGGTATCCGTAATGATCTAAATACACCAGTATTTATACATTAGGTCATATCTCATGACCGTTGTGGGCCCCACTAGTAGAAGCCCTAAGACAAGTTCAAAACAGCGCCTGAAACTTGGTCCGGTCCAGCGAGCACTAGAATTTCGCCTAAGGCAAATTCGACGAGAATCATAGGTGATTCTCGACGAATCGGCGAGAATCACTTATGATTCTCGCCGAATTCTACTTAGCAGAATTCTGGCTGAAGATAAAGCCAACCGGAGAGAATCGGCCAGAATCAATATTCATTCTCGACGGATCGGCGAGAATGCAAAGTCATTCTCGTTGATTCGGCGAGAGTCAACTAGTGATTCTCGACGATTCTGCCTTAAGCAGAAATCAAGACGGCGTTGAGACAGCCGGCTGCAATCGGCAAGAATCAGCGAGTGATTCTCGACGATTCGGCAAGAATCACTAGTGATTCTCATCGAATCGGAGAGAATCACTTAGTGATTCTCAACGATTTCTACTTGGATGATTTTTCGTCTTTCCACCCGTGAGCTGCTCTTTGGCCCATCCTTGCTCCTTGTCTGCTCTTGATCTTTCTCAGCCCTGTACTTGAAAGTAAGTACACTCCAATAGAGAGAGTACACGTAGGCCAACACACTGATCTGCTCAACGAGGGATTACGTTGCGCAGACCCGTGTATATTGACCCACTGCACCCTTACATTGGTGTGTACTTAGCGTGGAATAACTGCAAGCACAACTTGAAAACAAATGATCAAATACAAAGTCAATTCACCTTAACTGGTCCAGGGGCTTCTTCAAATCAAGGTACATTGTGGATACAATACCCAACACTCTATCAATGTGATCTCCTTGTCAAGTGTCCTCAGCACATTGATGATGGAGCTGAGCCTTGTGTACATGGCTTCTACAGTCTCAGCCTCTTCTTTCTTGAAGTTCTCATATTGGGATATGAGGTTGGACCTTCTGTCCTTCCTCTCATCTGCTGAACCAGCTACAATCTGATTTAGTGAGTCCCACATGGCTTTTGCTGAGGTGCAATCAGCCACTTTTTGGAATGTCTCATCAGACATAGTCTGAGCCAGAATATTCATAGCTTTGGAATCAGCTATTTTGGCCTTCTTGTAAGTTTCATTATAGTCTGTAGGTGGCACTGCACTGAGATTTACAGATGTTGTAGCATCAGCAGATGGTGTTGGTGGCCCTGTTAAGATAGAGGAAAAAAATATCTTCATCAATAGAGTTCATGTAAAGTTTGATTCTTGCCTTCCAGATGCCAAACTTGGCTAAGTTATACTGGAGGTCTGGTGCTAGAATAATCTTTGTACTGGGCCATGAATCTAAAGAGAGTGAGTGTGGTATCAAAGTATCTTATCACAAGATCTTATGGTTCAGGTGTTAGCCTGTTCAACCAATCAACCTTGGAATGGTTAAGCAGTTGATTAACAAACCTCCCTCTGATACCAATTGAAAGAGAGGGGATAAGATACTTATTACTCTAGAGGGGGGGGGGGGAATATAGTATTAAAAAATTAAGAGACTCTAAACACTTCTCTTGAGCAAATTGCAGAATTGAGATATAAAAGCTTTAAACCTAAAGCCTATAATAGTGTAGTGAAAAGAAACAAGCTAACTGATGTTTCAGTTGAGCTTTATACCTAACACAGCAACTAGCAACCTAGTTATATCTATCATAGCAACATATCAATGATTAAAGTAAACAACCAGACAACACAAGAACTTTATAGTGGTTCCCCAATTGGGTACATCCACTCTTATACCACCCTGGTTGGAATCCACTATAGGTTTTTGTTCAGGAGCCCTGCCACCACTAGATCTGCTTCAGGTAGATCTAGAAACCCTTCAGGCTTTTGATCAGGTGCCTAAGAACCAAACACAAAGGTTTTTGATCAGGTGCCCTGCCACCAAAGGTTCACTTTTGAAGGGAGTAATAACCCTTTTACAGGAGGTTAAGGAAAAGAATGAAGGTGTCTTCTCTGTGTTCAGAGAAGCTAGTGGATTACTCTGAGAAAATCAAAGCTCCCCTGGCTTAGAGAATATCCAGGAAGAAGCTTTGCTGCAGGGTGTAGGAACTCCAAATTGCTTTGAAGCCTTTTCTGATGCAGCTTTGAAGAAGATTCAAGATGTTGATGGTTGTTCTTCTTCAGTAGCTTTGCAATCTTGGAGGAGAGTTCTTCTTTAAAGCTTGAGCACTGAGTGTTGATTTTCCTGAAGACAGGATGAACTCAGGAAGCAACAGAACGACAAATTCTTTTTCTTGAGAGCTCTAGTTCTCTCACAGTTTTTGCTTCTCTTTTGTTTCTATATCTTTCTATTGTTTCTGTGTCTGTGTTTTTGTCTTCAGCCGACTGCCTTGATAATATAGAAACTTCTCTCCTTTGAATATTGCCTCGAGCCCTGCACTAAAAGATGTTTCCAAATAATACAATAAAACAAATAAAGAAACTGCGCCAGAAATCTTCTCTGTCATTCCCAAAAAGGAATTAAGGATATTAAAATATCCTATCAAATAGATTTTATAAATTGACACAGGAAGCAAGGCATAACGACTATATTACAGCTGTTAGAAAGACACGATTTCCTCTAATAAAACAAACAACTTTATTCTGTCAAAATCTTTCAATTAATGCACAAGGGATATTGCAAATAAGCAAAGAAATATAGGCATTAAATTAAGCAGAATATCTGAATAGCAAATGTCTTAGACATGAGGAAATAAGTCAATAATTAAAATGAAAAGAATACAGATAATAGCAGACAGAAAACGTCGACCAGAGAACGAAGATCATCGATCTGAACAAGCAGATCGTCGACCTGAAGAAAAACTATCTCCACAGAAATCGTCGACCAGGGCAACATGATCGTCGATCTGAGCAAGCAGATCGTCGATCTCACTTCAGAGTTCATATGACTATGAGATCGTCGATCATCAATCGAAGATCATCGAGCGAAGTTCGACTATCGTCGAACACAAAACTACTAAACAAAATTCCTCAAATCAAACCTTTCTAAACTAGCCTAACCTGAGGGAAGACTATCATTTTGTCTATACATTGACCATAGATAAATCTTGGATCAATAAAGCCTAAAAGAGATGACATGGCCCAAATAAAAACTAGGGATCCAATAAGTCAATAACTTCCCTGAGTGTCGACACAATTTGTCTGTGTCGACACAGCTCACCTGAGTGTCAACACAAGTTTCCTGAGTGTCGACATAGTTTCTTATCAAGTGTCGACACTTGTACTTAGAAACTTTTCCTTCAAATTTTTAAACCTGCACAATGAAACTCAAACTTCTATCAAATACAAATTGATTCATATCATTGACTAAGTTGTGGCTTTTCCAAATCTAGTACACATTTTCCAATGTACCCAACAATATCCCCCTATTTGGAGAAGTCATAACCTTTAGTCAAAGATATACATCTCTTAAGATAAAACAAAATTGTAATAGAAGTAAAAACATTTCAGAGCAGATAATTACATAATCATTGTAAACAACACACACTTAATACTAAACCAGATTTCATTGATCAGAAAAACTTTGGTTTACATAAATTTCTAATAGAACAAAAGGAAAAGTAATACATTGTTCTATTACAAGAACCTAGCAATCCTATTACTGACTAGGTTCCTTAATAACTATCCCTTTGTCATACTTGATTTTAGCCTGCCCAGAAGGTTCAGCATCTTCAGCTAGCTTTTTCCCTTTGAGAGCTTTCTTCTTCAATTCTTCAGCCTTGATCTTTTGTCTTTCAAAATAGTGAAAAGGTTTGGGGAAGTACTTGCTTGGCTCTTGAGCATTAGCAGGTCGCTTCCCAGCCTTAGCACTTCTTCTATGATGTAGAATTGCTTTTTGTCCAGCTTGAAATTTATTTCATTCTTGCTCAGAATACCACTTACCCCTATCATGGGTTTTATCCTTAACAGCTTTCCAGGCAGTAAGTATGATATTTCTAGAAGTTGGGCTCCATTGCTCAAAATCTAGCTTCAGCTCAGCCTGCTCTCTGAATCTCTTCTTGGAGAGTTGAGCTTCCTTCTAAGCTTCCAATGCAGCTTCTGACATTTCAACCTTTTCAAGAATGACATTTTGTACCTCTGGTGGAGGACTATACATTTTCAGCACTTCTTCTTGAACCATCTCAAAATCAGCTAGGGGGTAGATAACCTGAGTAACTTCAGGCTGATCTCCTTAGAAATAATCTGGTTCAATCCCAGACTCAGCTACATTAGCATGATCACACAGAGGAGGATATCCAAGAGTGGCTCTGATGTTATTGGTAGTCCATTTAGCATGGTTAGAGCTGGCTTTGACTAGTAATCTCTCCCCCTTTATGACTTCTCTTGCAATATGATCTCTTAAATCTTCCTTCTGGAATCTGACTTGATCAGCTAGATATTCAGTTCCCTCTTTAAAATAAGCTCTGAACTTTGTCAGAAAGATTTTTATTTTCTCCTGAGATTTTAGAAATGTGGCTTTGACAGCAGATATATCATCCTGGATTTGCTTGGAGAGTTCAGCCTTCAGAGTAGTGCTAGAATCAGTGAGCTTTGTCAATATTGCATGATGTGAATCCTTGAGATTTTCATTCATTCTAATCTGATTCTCTAGTGCATATCCCTGCTTTATTTCAATCTCATCCACTTTAGCTTGTATATCTTGTTGTTTCTTGGCCAGGAACACAACAACATTACCTCCTTTATGGAAGCAATCTGTCATCTCCTTCTTATTTTGATTTACTTCAAATTTACTGGATTTGATGTTCTGGGCAAACTGAAACTATAACTCCTTATGATTTTCATATATATATTTTTCAATAATCTGCCTTTGATTATCTAATTTTATCTGCATTTGGACCAGTAAAGAACTGAAGTCCACAGTTGATGTAGATGGTGATGTTCCCATTTGCAAAGCTTTCTTATATCCAGAACTCTTCTTCTTTAACACAGACAGCTTTCTTTTCTTAGCCATTGTGGCTTCTTCATCTTCAGAAGATTCAGATGTATTTTCAATATCAACAGTGTCCTTTTCAGCTGGGGTATCCTTGGATAACTCCCCCTCAGTCCTTGGAATTTCCTTTTCTTTTTCAATTTCCTCCCCCTCAATCCTATCAGTAAGAGGATCAGGAAATAATTTTTCCATTATAAATTCCTGCTGTATCTGTTCAGAAGGAATAAGATTAGTTTTTTTTTAAAAAAAACTACTGAAAAGACTAATACCACTTGAAAGACCCTTTTTGTTGTGTAAACAAAAGTGTCCCTTTGAACAATTTTTTAGGAGAATACTATAATTCATCACTAGTCTGTGGAGAAGAAACTTACTGGCTCATGTTGAGCATCATTTTTATCAGTTACTTCAACTGCAGAGTTGATTTCAGATACAACATCCATTATTGTGTCTGTAGCTAAGTCACTATCCAAGACAACATCATCAATACCTCCCCCTTGGGCAGACAACTCAGTTTCTTTTTCTCGGTTTTCTCCCCTGGAGTAGATTAAATTTGTTTCTCTTGGGGCTCATAGTGCTTTGCTTGAGCTTGAACATCTTGTTGTTGCTGGTCTTGATCAGAACTGAAGACCACTTCCTCCTCAGAATCATTGGAGGAGTCAGCCTGTACAACCACCTTATTTTTCTTCTTGTCTTTGTTAGTTTGCTCCTTAGGAGCAGAGACTTCCTTGGTTAGAACTCTGTCCCACCTTAACAGTATTCTTACATCCATTTTTCTCATATGATTTATCTTAGAGCCATTTGCTTGTTTCAGTACATCTGGAACTATTGATGTTAAGCATAGGCTGAGGATCCTTCCCAAGTTAGGTTTCTTTGTTCTTTCTTGTAGTTTATCAAACACTACTGCTGCCCAATCAGTGTTTATCTTGAATATTATTCTCACCATCAGATTGAACATGTGGGCATAAATCTGATCATGTCCTCCTGTTTTGCAGATAATAACCTTGACCACCACTTCTGAAAGAAATTTTCCTTGGGAATTCATCACTTTTCTATTGATGGATGAACCAATCTTAATATTGGGATTCAGTCCACACCAGCTTAATGCTATAGTTATTTGGGATGGAGTAATTTCGTCTGTATCCTTAATCAATGACAGATGTAGTGCTTTCCTGATTGATTTCAAAGTGAGCTTCACCGGGGTACCTTGAATAGAAGCCTTGAATTTCTTCCTTTAGTGTCCAATGAAGCGGTTGTGTAGAACTCCATGACTTCCTTCTTCAAAATTTTGGTCGGTTATGAGACCAAATATTCTAGTCCATTTTCAGAAATTAGGGCAATGACTCCCTGAATTTCACCAGAAGCAGTTGTGAAACCTTCGCGAACTAGTTCGTAACCTTCATTAACCTTGTCTTCTTGGTATGGCGCCATTGATGTAAGTACTAGAGGAGAAGAGAAGAGAAGGTCTATGTTGACAGAAGGTGTAGAGTCAGAAATTCAGATAGCGTAGTCGACTAGATTTTGGATTCACTTATTTATAGTACTTGAGTCAAGGGCAGATCAAAAGTCAGGCTTAAGTCGATAAATCTGTTTTTGTGCCGACAACAATGACCTAGGTCTTGACAGAACTTAAGTTAAGTCGACATGACTATGTGTCGACATACTAATTTCTAAGTCGACAAATCATTTTTTAAGTCGACACATTTATGTGTCGACATACTTGAGTCTGTGTCGACATACTTGCGTCTGTGTCGACACTGACAACTTAAGTCTCGACAGAGTTGTGTCGACACTGAATTTTTTTGTGTCGACAAAAATATCCTCACGACTTATTGTCTCGACAAGGTTGTGTCGACACCTATTCTCCTGTCGACACAGATACTGTTTCTGTGTCGACACATCCTTTTTCTGTATCGACACAATATACTGAGTGTGTCGACACAACTTGCTTGTGTCGACACAAACATTGTACTTAGACAAATTTCAAGAGAAATTTTGTTCTTACTGACGCTACTCATGGAAACTTTTGTTAACCTATTATAGGTTCAACATACCTAATTCAATTTTGAAATTATTGAATTTAGTTTCATCCAGTGGTTTTGTGAAAATATCAGCTATTTGATTATCTGTTTTTACAAACTCTATACTAATATTTTCCTTTTCAACATGTTCTCTGATAAAATGAAAATTTATTTCTATATGCTCGGTCCTACTGTGTGACACAAGATTCTTAGCAATAGAAATAGCACTTGTAGAATCACAAAATAATGGTATTCTACTTACCTGGATGTCATAATCTTCTAGTTGATGCTTTATCCACATCAATTGTGCACATCAGCTACTTGCAGCTATATACTCTGATTCAGCTGTTGATATAGCTACACTTGTTTGCTTTTTTTCTTCTCCATGACACCAGCCTCCCATTAAGGAATAGACAGGTTCCTGTGGTACTTTTTCTGTCTTCCTTTCATCCAGCAAAATCTGCATCTGAGAAACCTGTTAATAGAAAATCTCTATTCTTAGGGTACCAAAGGCCTAGATTAGGTGTACCCTTAAGATATCTCAAAATTCTTTTAGCCGTAGTATAATGAGATTCCTTAGGGCATGCTTGATACCTAGCACAGACATATGTTGCATACATGATGTCAGGTCTACTAGCAGTCAAGTATAGTAGTGAACCAATTATCCCTCTATACAAAGACTCATCAACAGGTTTCCCTGCTTCATCTTTGCATATAAGCATACTTGTTCCCATTGGAGTTTTCTTTGTAGAAGCTGAGTCCAAACCATACTTCTTAATCAACTCCTTGGTAAACTTAGACTGGGATATGGACAACTCACTCTCAGTCTGTCTAACTTGAAGTCCCAAGAAGAACTTCAGCTCACCCATACTGCTCATCTCAAACTTGCCTTGCATAAGTTTGGCAAACTTCCTACAAAGGCTATTTTCAGTAGAACCAAAGATAATGTCATCCACATATATCTGGACTAGTATTATCTTGCCTTTTGATTCTCTATAGAATAGAGTTTTGTCTATCTTTCCTCTAGAGAATTTATTCTCAATGAGGAAGGCAGACAAGGTTTCATACTAAGCTCTTAGAGCTTGTTTCAAACCATATAGAGCTTTCCTAAGCCTATACACATAATCAAGAAAGTGAGAGTCTACAAAACCTGAGAGTTGTTCTACATAGACTTCTTATTTTAAATCACCATTCAGAAATGCTGATTTCACATCCATTTGATATACTTTGAACCCTTGATAGGCAGCATAGGCCAAGAACAGCCTTATTGCCTCTAGCCTTGCCACTGGAGCAAAGGTTTGATCAAAATCAATACCTTCCTCTTGCTTATAGCCTTTTGCTACCAGTCTAGCCTTGTTCTTGACTATTGTGCCATTCTCATCAAGCTTGTTCCTGTAGATCCACTTAGTTTCTATTATGTTGTGATCCTTAGATTTTGGCACCAGTTCCCAAACCTTACAACTTTTGAGCTGACTGAGCTCTTCTTGCATTGCATCAATCCAGTTGGTGTCTTGCATGGCCTCTTCAATCTTCCTGGGTTCTATCTGAGACAGGAAGCTAGAACACAAAACTGTGTTAATGCTCCTACTCCTTATTAGAACACCTTGACTTGCATCACCAATGATCTGGTGAGCTGGATGATCCTTCAGGTGTCTCCTTGTTGGAGGAATTCTGTCACCATTATGGCTATCTCTAGTTTCCTCATCTTGATGCTCCAAACTTTCTTCTTCACCTAGAGGGACTTGATCTCCCCCTGGATAGCTGACATCTTTATCCTCATCCAGTTTAGCAGGAACATCTTCATTGATGGTCAGCTTGCCCAGCTTATCTGTTAGACCTGTAGGACTAACTGAAGAACTAGACAATTCACTGTTAATAAACATTAACTCATCAAATACAACATGCACAGATTCTTATACAACTTGAGTAGTCAAGTTGTAGATCCTGTATGCTCTACTATGGTTGTTGTACCCAACAAATATCCCTTCTAGGGATTTGGTAGCAAACTTAGTTTGGTAGTGTTTACCATTGACTAATACAAAACACCTACTACCAAAGATTCTAAAATAAGATATGTTTGGTTTTCTGCCTTTTAAAATCTGGTAGGGCATCATCTTGTATTTCTTGTTGATGGAGGCCCTATTGATCACATGACATGCAGTATTTACTGCCTCAGCCCAGAAGTATTCAGGGAGAGTAGTGTCATTCAATAGAGTTCTACTGGCTTCAATTAGAGTCCTATTCTTTCTTTTAGCAACACCATTTTGCTGAGGAGTTCTAGGTGAAGAGAATTCCTGATGAATCCCATGTTCTTCACAGAATTTTGTCATATATTCATACTGAAATTTAGTTCCATGGTCACTTCTGATTTTGACCACTGAGCTGTTGTATTCATTATGTATTTGTTTGACAAAAGTCTGGAAAATAGTTGGGGTTTCAGATTTCTGCCTCAAGAAGAAAACCCATGTAAATCTAGAATAGTCATCCACAACAACAAGTGTGTATTCTTTCTTACCAAGACTATGAATTGGCATAGGACCAAACAAATCCATATGCATGAGATACAAACATCTCTTTGAATATTTGATGTCAAGTGACTGAGAAGAGGACTAAGTCTGCTTGCCTTTTTGGCAAGCTGAGCACACACCCTCTTTTATGCACTGAACTTGAGGACCATTTCTCACTAATCCTATGCTGAACAACAGTCCAATTAACTTATAGTTCAGATGAGCTAGCCTCTTGTGCCATTTGACACATAGAGAAGCTTTTTCTCCTGCAACCAAACAAATAGGTGAGTTGTTAGACTCACATTCTAGGTTAAGGCAATACACATTTCCTTTCCTAGTGTCTGTCAAAATGATCTCTTGATCACTTGACCTTTTTATTAGGCACTTCCCTTTGTGGAAAGAAATGTCATAACCTAGATCACTAAGTTGACTTATGCTAATCAAGTTATGTTTTAAACCCTTTATATAAGCCACTTTAGTGATAGTAATTGAATCACAAGAGATGTTACCAAATCCTTTTATGATTCCCTTTTGTGATTTACCAAAGATAACTTTTGGTCCATTCTTTATGGGCACATAGTCCCTCAACATTCTCCTTATTCCAGTCACATGTCTGGAACAGCCACTATCCAAGTACCATATAGGGGTATGGTCACTTGGATTTACCTGCAACAAATAATGAATCACTTACTCTTAGAACCAAACTTGCTAGTGGGTCCTAGGTCCTTGTTAGTTTGAAACCCTTTGACTGATCTAATAGGAATCCTACTTTTGGTTTTAACACTTAAGTTAAACCAGCAATCCATAGCAAAGTGGCCCACCTTGCCACAATACCAACACTCAAACCTATTATACCTATTCTTAGGTACACGCCTTCTTACTTTGTTGTCAGTAGGCTTGTTAAGTGTTGGTGCTGGAACAACATTCTTCAAGAACTCCTCTTGAATATGATGGGCATGCATATAGATTGGTCTATTGGCATTAGCACCCTTGCTCATGAAATTTTCATGCTCATAGTGACCATGTGTCATGTCATGATCATACCTGTTAGTAGGATTCACTACCTTTTTAAAGAAAATAGGGGGATTAAAAGCTTGAGACTGAACTGGGACTTTACCTTTTCTATGAGAATTGGTACCCCTAGTTCTTCCCTTGAAGCCTAGACCAGTCTTTCCTTTTTATGAAACAAAATTATCTATCAAAGGTAAGACTTATTTTGGTTTTGAGAATTTTGCTACTAGCTCTCTCTCTTGCTGAAATTTTCCCTCCAGTTTACTGATATGATTCTCTTTGAATGAGATTGTGCCCATCTGAATAACTGTAATGTTTTTCAATTTGGCAACCTCATTCAGTTTTTGATCCAGAAGTTTGCTGAATCTGCTGCAGCTAGTTTGAGAGACTCAATCTCCTTGGCCTGCTCTTTAATAAGAAACTTGCTCTTTTTTAGAGCATGCAACAACCCACCATACTCATTAATGAGTTGGTGAACATCCCCCTTAGACTCAGATCCATCCACTTCTTTTGAAGAAGATGCTTCTGATTCTGATCCAGTAAAGTAATCTGAGACTAGGGGTGAATTGTTTACCTTACTTAGTCCAGGCTGATCCTGGCACTTATCTTCTTCAGATTGAGCCATCAGCCCTTTACAGCAATATTCTTCCACTCCATTTATGGAGTCCAGCATCTGTAGGAATTCTAGTTCCCTAGAATCCTCTTCTGTTGAGAAGAGTCCAACATATGCTTCTGCCTCTTCTTTAGATTCTGAAGATGAAGAGTCTGTCCAACTCTTCTCCTTCTGAGCCACTAGAGACTTCTCCTTCTTGCCTTTGACCAGCTGCTTCTTCTTGTCCTTTGACTCCTTTCTTTTGTCAGGACAGTCAGCTATGACATGCCCAGACCTATTACAGCAATAACACACAATCTTAGAATTAGATTGTTTATTAGTTTTAGAAGCATACCTGTCCTCCTTATGTGTTTTATTCTTCCTATAGTATTCATCCTTAGAATAGGATGTAGATGAAGGCCTGGTTCTCCAATTCTTTTTCTTCATGAACCTTTGAAATTGTCTAGTGAAGGTAGCAAAGTCTTCATCAGATGTGTGACTATCTGATGTACTTGTTTCAGGAACTTCTTCTTCTGCTTCAGTACTCCTTCCAAGTGGAGAAGGAGATTTTCTCCTACCCTTCCTTGAGCCCTCAGCCTTGAAGGCTACTGTCTTTTCTTTATGTTCAGATCTGCCGCCCTTCTCTTCCTCTTTCTTAGCAGTAAGCTGCATTTCATATGAAAGAAGTTTTCCAAAAAGTGTAGGTGGTGGTGTGTCAGCCAGTTTGGCCACTTACCTGATGGCACATATCTTAGTGTCCCAATCCTTTGTTAGGTACCTAAGAAACTTGTCATTCAGTTCATAAGTACTGAAGGCTCTTCCATATCTCATCAGTTCATTCACTATTCTGAAAAACCTTTAATAGCATTTAGCTATACTATCAGTTTTATTCTGCCCAAAGCTCTCATACTCCTGATTCAGCATAGAATTTCTGTCCTCTCTGACTTCTTCTATGCCTTCCATATAGACAATCAGCGTATCCCACATTTCTTTGGATGTTTTATAGTGCACATGATTCTGGAATGTTGCATCATCTATGACACTTACAATTATATTCTGAGCTCTTTTATCTAATATAGCCAAGATGATCTCATCCTTAGTCATCTCTGAATAACTCTTTGGAGTTTGAATCTTTGCATCAAGATTTGAAACCTTCATTGGGATGAAGGGGCCTTCCTGTATTGTGATATAAATTCTTGGATCAGATGCTTCCATAAATAGCCTGACCCTTTCTTTCTAAATGCCAAAAGATTCTTTCCTGCATATGGGCAATTTAATAGATCCAAACTCCTTTTGATTTTCACTTGAACCCATTCTTGTTGTCTGTTTTTAGCATTGGAGAAATCCTCTGACTGTTAGGTCAACTTTTGAGGAACCTCCCTCTGATACCACTTGAAAGACTTTGATTCAAAAGCCTAAACACCTAGAGGGGGGGGGGGGGGTGAATAGGTTCTAATTTTTGTGTGTCCTTTTTGATTTTAACCCAAACAGATATTTGTAACTACTTTTAGCACAGAATAATTCTATCTACAGAAATTAAATGCAACACAGCAAACACCAGATCTATAGTGGTTCCCCAAGATATGGGTACATCCACTTTCCCCCTTCGCCTATCTAGCAGATAACTGGATTCAGCCCAACTTCCTTTCACTGGCTCAGACCCGCATATCTTATAAACTCAGAACCCAAAATGGTTCCTACACCTCAGACTTTACACAAGTCCTACCTGAGATTCTTCCCTGAATCCTACCTCAGGTCTCAACCCTACCTCAGCCTTTATAATTAGGCTTACAACTCAGACTTTCCACAAGTCTTACCTCAGACACACTGCCCTACCTCAGCTTTTATAATTTTAGGCTTACAATCTCAGATCTAACAATAGATCCTACAAGAATTTGTGAGTAATAAGTTTCAGAAAACTTCACCAGCTAGATTTCTCTATTGATGTTGTCTTCTTGATCAGTTCTTGTACAAACTGATCCTTCTGATCAAACCTAACTTAGCTTTTCAAAGCTTCTCGATTAAGACAAATAAGGTGGATCTACTCTTCAAGTTGAAGTTGATCTTCGGTCAGCTTCTTCCTTAGATTTAGATTGAACTCTGAATTTTTCTTACAAACAGGCCTTGATCTGTCAAAATTCTTCTTTTTGATCCAGAGATCTTTTCACGTTGATGATCATGAATTGTTTCTGATCTGGCTCTTATATAGAGCTTGCTCCATGGTTACCGGCTGATCCGGTTCATAACGGACTTCTGACAGTTCGGACAGTGGTGTCAGACCGTTTAGTTATGACAGCTATCAAGTCACCAGTCACATCACCAGGTTCTTCAATGTCTGTCCAACTCAGCATACAACACTCAACAGACTGCTTTACATGTGTCGACACATATAGGCTAAGTGTCGACAGAAGTCTTCAAGGTGTCGACACAAATACTCCAAGTGTCGACACAGTCATACTTCTACTTCTTGACACTGCTATTTGTTGTATGTGTCGACACAAGTCCTGTGTGTCGACACAGCAGCTTCTTGTCTCGACATTTCTGTTGCAGACAGATGGCGTTGAGTGTTTGTTAAATGGCATTGAGTGTGTGTCGACATAAGTCCTGTGTGTCGACACAATTACTTCTAAACTCGACACAGCCTCTTGAGAGTTGGTGTGTCGACACAAGTCCTGTGTGTCGACACAATTGCTTTAGGTGTCAACATAGCTGCTGAGTGTCGACTCATCCTCTGTTTTAAGTGTCGACACAATTCTGTTTTAAGTTGTCGACAAAATTCGTGATGTCGACACAACTGCTTGTTTAGGTGTCAACATAGCTTTGAGTGTCGACACAACTTCTTTATAACTGTCGACACATTTTGCTAGTGTGTCGACACAACTTTCCTGAGTGTCGACATAGTAGCTGGGTGTCAACACATCTTCCCTGAGTGTTGACACAATTTGCCTGTGTGTCGACACAGATCGCCTGAGTGTCGACACAGATCGCCTGAGTGTCGACATAAGTTTCCCGAGTGTCGACACAGTTTCTTCACAAGTGTCGACACTTGTACTTAGAAAGTTTTCCTTCAAATTTTTAAACCTGCACAATGAAACTCAAACTTCTATCAAATACACATTGATGCATATCATTGACTAAGTTGTGGCTTTTCCAAATCTAGTACACATTTTCCAATGTACCCAATAATATGCTATTATGAATTAAAAACACAGCCTGACCAACATTTTACTTGTGAAGCATAATTAAAAAGAATGATTAGAAAAAATTAAAATTAGCTAAGTTAATATAGG
Source organism: Platanthera zijinensis (assembly GCA_039513925.1). Lineage (NCBI taxonomy): Eukaryota > Viridiplantae > Streptophyta > Magnoliopsida > Asparagales > Orchidaceae > Platanthera > Platanthera zijinensis. Next base: position 197,826,599 of record CM077082.1, read on the forward strand.
AAATTTTGAGAAAAACAAAACAAAAAAACAAGGGGTACTATTGATTTTACCAAAATTAGTTTAAACTGAAAAAACATATATATATATATATATATATATATATATATATATATATATATATATATTTTAATATTCGCTTTTTTGGAATTTTAGATATTCACTTTTTTTTTCTTTTTTTTGTAATTTTTCTAAAAATTAAAGCAAAAGAGAAATAACATCTAAGAAAGAGAAAAACACTAATAACTATATTTTTTTCTAAGAACACTAATAATCCTAAAAGAAAAGAAAAGGAGGAAACCCTCCCCCAAGCTTAAAATGAACATTGTCCTCAATGAAGAAAGTAGGGGAAGGAGAGAGAGGAATTAATTAAGAAAATTGAAATTACAGAATTGAAAACAGGTACTTCCCACGATTTACGAGTCGCGAATGAATGTGTGATGCCGCTCCCCCATGCCTGGGCTTTGGAACTCCATGAAATATCATCTTGAACTTTTGGTGATATCAAGAACGTTGGAGCGGGCGATCATATATTTTCAGCTTGTCGGAGTCGCCCGGGGCAAAAAGTGGAAAGTAAAGAAAACAGAAAAAACTTTGGGCTGCCTCCCATTAGCGTCCTTTGTTTAAAGGTCATTTGAGCCCGACCCAAAAAATATTGTACAAAAATAAGCCTAAAATACGTCTAAATTATTACAGACCAAATCCAAATAGTTTATCAATGTCCAAACATCATTATACAAAAAAATATAAAACAAAAATAAAGATAGGAATTCAGAAAAGAGAGCATCGTTGTTTAGGCGAAAAGTCATACAAATCATTCTTCTCCAAAGTGTCTCCCGGTAAATATAATTTTTGGCGGTTGCCATTTACTTTAAATTCTCTTTTTTTCGGGTGGGAAATAAGAACTATCTCATATGGCCAGGCCTCTTTAACAATAAAGGGGCCGGACCATCGCGATTTTAATTTTTCCGGAAAAAGGCGAAGGAGAGAGTTATAAAGAAGGACGAGATCGCCCGGCGAAAAAGTTTTTGGAATTTTTATATATTTATCGTGATAAAACTTTTTTTCACTCTTTATACAGCCTATTACTCTCATATGCATTCGCGTGCCACTCATCGAGTTCATTTAGCTGAAATTTACGTTGTTTGGCGGTTAGGGTAGGATCTAGATTTAATGTTTTGAGTGCCCAAAACGCACGGTGCTCTAACTCAACCGAAATGTGGCAAGTCTTTCCATAAACCAATCAATGCAGCGTGCAGCCGATGGCTGTCTTATATGTCGTTTGATAGGCCCATAGGGCAACATCTAATTTTAGTGCCCAATCCTTCCTATTTATAGATACTTTTTTCTCTAAAATACATTTCAATTCACGATTAACAACCTCGACTTGACCGCTCGTCTAGGGGTGATAAGCGGTGGAAAGTTTGTGCGTTACACCATATTTTGCCAAAATTTTGGCAAACTGGCTATTGCAGAAATGTGTTACCCTATCAATAACTATAGCGCATGACATGCCAAATCGAGAGAATAATTTTTTTAGAAATTTAACTACGACTCATGCATCGTTGGTGGGGAGAGCTTGCGCTTCCGTCCACCTTGATACATAGTCGACAGCTATGAGAATGTATTTGTTTTGATAAGAGGAGGGATGGGGCCAATGAAGTCGATGCCCCAAAGATCGAAGATTTCACATTCTAAGAAAATATTTTGAGGCATCTCGTCCCTTTGTGAGATATTGCCCACCCGCTGGCAACTGTCGCAAGTACTAACCAGGGTGTGAGCATCTTTGAATAGCGTGGGCCAATTAAAGCCCGCCTTCAACGCCTTCCTTGCGGTGTGGTTTGCTTGATAATAACCACACGTTGGTACCTCGTGGAAATGCCGCAATATTTGCACTCCTTCCTCACTCGATATGCAATGCCGCACTACCTGATCCACACAGACTTTGAATAAGAAAGGGTCTTCCCAAAAGTAATTCTTTATGTACGAAAAGAATTTCTTCTTTTTCTGACTTGAGAACTCTTGTGGCAAGACCCGAACTACTAAATAATTGGTCAAGTCAGCGAACTAGGGCGCGAGATAATCTTTTAAATTTCCCAAAGCGAGTAGGCGCTCTTCAGGGAATTTATCGTTACTGTCGGCTTCCACTAATGTTTCGCTGGCAGGGTTTTCTAAATGCGATAAATGGTCGGCTGCCAAATTTTCAGCACCCCTTTTGTTCCAGATCTCTAAATTAGACTCCTGCAAGAGGAGGATCCATCACAAAAGGCGGGGCTTGGCATCATCTTTATTTAAAAAAAATGAAGGGTCGAGTGATCCGTGAAGACGATTACTTTGGAGAGGCTAATATAAGACCTAAACCTATCGAACGCAAAAATGATCGTTAGGAGCTCTTTCTCGGTGGTGGTGCAGTTGGCTTATACAGACGTGAGTGTATTGCTTGCATAATAAATAAGGTGGAAGAATTTATCTACCCGTTGGCCTAAGACCGCGCCTACCACAATATCACTCGCATCGCACATGATTTCAAAAGGGAGCGACCAATCCGGAGCAACTAGAATCGGGGATTTTACTTATTTTTCTTTTATTAAATTGAAAGCAAGAAGACAATCGTTGTTAAAAATGAAAGGTCACTCTTTCTTGAGAAGATGGATTATTAGCTTCGTAATTTTGGAAAAGTTTTGGATAAAACGCCGATAAAACCCTGCGTGCCCTAGAAAACTACGAATGGTTTTAATATTCATTGGAGGGGGGAGTTTTTTAGTAAATTTGATCTTAGCCTGGTTGACCTCGATTGCCTTGCCTGAAATCTTATGGTCGAGGACCAATCCCTCTCGGACCATAAAGTGGCATTTCTCCCAATTGAGGGCTAAGTTAGTTTCCTCACAACAAATCAACACGTGCTCGAGATTTTTTAAAAAATTTTCAAAAGAACTACCAAACACCGAGAAGTTGTCCTGAATACCTCCATCACTTCTTCTACCAACTCGTCGAATATCGCCAGCATACATCACTGAAATGTAGACGGTGCATTACATAAACAAAATGGTATCCTTCTGTAAGCTAAGGTGCCAAAGGGATAAGTAAAGGTAGTCTTCTGTTGGTCCTCGGGTGAAATAGGGATTTGAAAGTACCCCAAGAGACCGTCGAGAAAGCAATAGAAGGAGTTACCTGAAAGGAGTTCTAAGATTTGGTCGATAAAGGGGAGCGGGAAGTGGTCTTTTCGGGTGGCGTCATTGAGTTTGCGATAATCAATGCACACCCACCAACCCGTAACAGTACGGTTTGGGATTAATTCATTATTTTCATTGGCCACTACCGTGACTCTGCCTTTCTTTGGCACGACTTGTACTGGGCTCACCGAAGTACTATCAGAGATGGAGTAGATAATTCCCGTGTCTAGAAGTTTAATAACCTCAGCCTTCACGACATCCTTCATGTTTGGATTTAAACATCGTTGGGGCTGGATAGTACTACGGGAATTATCATCTAGGAAAATCTTGTGTGTGCAGAATGATGGGTAAATCCCCTTGATGTCGGATAACTACCACGCAATTGCATGGCGGTGAATTTGTAAAACTAGAGTCAACTCAGAAATTTCTGAGTTGCTCAGATCCGAGGAGATAATAACTAGTAGCTTAGAGTAATTTTCAAGGAAGGGATACTTTAGATGAGGGGGGAGTTTCTTAAGCTCCAAAGTGGGTGGTTCCTCGTAAGAGATTTTGAATTTTAGGGTGTCGATGGGTAGCGATTCGGGGGGGAGGGGGATAGTGCGGGAGTCTTCTTCTAAGCAGAAGAGCTCAGTGATAAGAGATTCATGAACTAATGAAGAAACAAATTCAAAAGGTGCAGAAAATTAATTTTCAAAGAATTCCTCTAGATAAAAGCAGGAATCATCATGCTCGAGGGTGTTACGCATTGAGGGATTTATGTTGAAAGTGATTTCATCATCACCAACCCGAAGGAGGAGCTTTCCATCACTAACATCAATAATAGCGCGGGAGGTGGCAAGGAAGGGGTGGCCGAGTACTAGGGGTACATGGGCATCCTCTTCGATGTCTAGGATGACGAAATCCACCAGGAAGAAGAATTTGTCCACCTTGACCAAGACATCCTCCACAATCCCTACTAGATACTTAACAGAATGATTGGCTAGCTGAATGCTCATACAAGTGGGGTTCATAGATCCTAGACCTAATTTCTTAAACAACGAAAAAGGCATAAGATTTATGCTAGCTCCTAAGTCTGCCATCGCGTGTTTGACAAACTAATTACCAAATAGGCACGGGATGGAGAACCATCCCGGGTCATTCACTTTGCGGGGTAATTTGTTGAGCACAACCGCAAAGCATTCTGCATTTAAGGAAATATGCAAAATATCCTCGAGCTTTTTCATATTTGATAGTAGCTCCTTGAGATATTTCCCGTATTTCGGCATTTGAGAGATAGCCTCGCAGAACGACACGTTTATATAAATTTGTTTTAGAATTTCTAAAAAAATTTATAACTTTCTTCGGCCCGTTCATTTTTAAGCTTAGACGGATACGGTAAATTCGAGCTAGAAGCGTGCGGTGCAAGTGGAGTAGGCAAATTTGAAGCTAAAATAATAGGAGGAGTAGGAGAGAGAGGTACCTTGGGTTCATCTAGTAATCTACTTCTTTTCCACTGCGGAGAGTAATGGCGTTTGCACATTCTCTTAGATTTTGCTCAGTATTGCCTGGCAGAGCTCCTTGTTGCCGCTCGGAGATTATCTTTGCTAGCTGGCCCACTTGGTTTTCCAAGTTTTTGATGGACCCGACAATATTCCTGATATTCATTTCATTTGTAGCAACGTATTTGGCAATGACCTCTTCAAGTCATGAAGGGGGATTTGCCAGTTGTGGTTGAAAATCGGGTGGATTTAAATTTAGGGGGGGAGCTAGATTGAATGTTGGGTTATGATTATGAGGAGGGTTATGGGGGCATTGAGCGTTTCCTTGGTTTCTCCATGAGAAATTCGGATGGTTCCTATAACCAGCATTATAGGTGTTATTGTACCGTGCGTTGTTCGGGTTATAGGAAGGCCGAGGCGCGTTTCCCATGAAGTCAACCTGCTCTTCTATTATAGCGGAATTATTATAATTATTATTCCAAGTAGGAGTGGCAGTGGAAGCAGTAATCTCCGCCACTTGCTTTGCTAAGCGCTCAACTTGGAGGGAAAGATTCGAGGTAGCGTCAATTTCAAAGACTCCCACCGGTTTGTTAGGCCGCACGTGGGTCGCATTCCATTAATATGAATTCATAGCCATTTCCTCAAAAAGCTATTGAGCGGCCTCGGGGGTTTTGTTATTTAGCGTTCACCCAGGGGTCGCGTCGATCATTTGCCTTGTTAAGGAATTTAAGCTGTTATAAAATATTTGCACTTATTGCCAAGTGGGAAGTGCGTGGTGTGAGCACCTTCGTAATAGCTCCTTGAAGTACTCCCACATATCGTAGAGAGTCTTCGAGTCTATTTTCATGAAGGATGTAATATCTGTGCGCAATTTGGCAGTCTTCGTAGGCGGAAGTACTTTATAAGAAATATCCTCGCCATCTCGACCCACGTAGTGATGGACCCTCTTGGAAGAGAGCTCAGCCACTGCTTGGCCTTTGACCGTAAAGAGAAAGGGAAGAGACGTAATCGAATGGAATCATCAAAGACTCCATTGATTTTAAAAGTATTACAGATTTCGAGAAAATTTGAAATGTGGAAATTTGGATCCTCGTCCGGGAGACCATCGAAGGTCACCGACTGCTGCACCATTTGTATAATGTTGGACTTGATCTCAAAGTTATTGTTTTCCGCTGTGGGGCGGACAATACTTGAATGTGTACCCTCCATATTTGGTCACGTATAATAGTACAAAGTCCTTTGTTGGGCCTCATCTGGGTTGGGCGGATTAAGATCCATAGTTTCTGTTGCAGTGTCCCCGATCGACTCTTCGATGCCTAAATGCGATTTATGATCATGAGAATGGAGGCGATGCAAAGAGGTGAGCTCTATCTAATGATCAAAAGGAATATTTGAAGTGCTTCCTCGAGTCATACACTAAAAAGAAAGAGAAGTGGGAGAGAGATAAAGAGAAAAACTGTGAAAAGAAACGATAAAACTAATAGCTATCCTCTTTTCAGAATATCAAAACTACATTCCCCAGCAATGGTACCAAAAACTTGATATAAAATTTGCGTGGATAAGGGGTTATGCGTGAAGAATAAAAAGTTAAGGAAAGAGAAGGTGAAGGTGTGGTTGTGAGTTGTTCTCCGATTCTATATTTGATGAAGTCAAGTGTACCTTATAACATATAGTATATGATATTAAGTTCAATATCAAGGTCGTATTACCCGAGGTGATTTGATTACTTCTACTTCAAGGATTTACTATTATCGTATCAAATAAAAGTTCTTTTGGGCTTGCTTAATAAATTAGAGAAGAGAGAAAATTACTTGCAAATAAAAGAAAAGCTAAACGATGATTAAGCGGTAGTACTCGATCTTGAATTTCATTGGCATAAATTAATTAAGAATGCAATAATAAACTTTAACTTAATAGAATAAAGATAACTTGACTGTGGAGATTCCCGAAGCTTGAACACGCTTCTCTCGAAGAAGTGCCCAACTGAGGTTAGGAAGATCCGACCAAACCCTCATCCAGTATCTGAATACCTAACGCTCGCTTTAAGTAGTGAACCCCGCTAATGGATTCGACTCCAATCCGGGAGATTTACGTAATTCTCTCTCGAGAGGTGCATGTAACTCTCCTTACTCTTGAGCGCTCACTTAAAACTATTGGCCTCTCAGCTAGCCAAGAAAGAAAGCATAAATGAAGATTATATATCGATAATATAGTATCATTCGAAATAAATCAAGAGTAAATCGAAGGCCTAAATTCTAAAATGAGAAAGAGAGCCAGAGCATCATAATTGATCAACTCATCCTTGGATCTTCAAGATTGAGTACTATGAGGATTTAGTTACTCATGGTGTGGAAAATGAAAATCATATTAAGAATATGAAAAATAAGACCAAGCAAAAGGGAAAAGGAATAACAAACTATTTTATTTCTTAATGAAAAGGAGTCACAACAAGGGCATATGGATACAGTAAGGGAAGCTTGCACGAAGATTACAAGTGCGATAAAAAATAAGTATAAGAACACTATAAGGACTTGCATGAAAACTAGGAATATAAAGACTTGAAATGAGAAGGAGAGAGAAAAGAGCTTAAGACATGAAAAACTCTAAGAAACAAAATGCCAGCGCCTCCCCGCCCAAAATCTGGATGCTCAACCCTTGGAGATGCTCTCAATTTATAGAAATTTTTCTGGCTAGATCACGCCCCCTTACATGCCTGGGTCGAGCGTGTACCTAGGGCGTGTAATATTTGTTTGACTTTGGCTGGCTGAAATTGAAGTCTGGAAGTGACAGGCGTTGTAGTTGGGTTACACGCCCAGATGACACGCCTGTATAGGTGGGGCGTGTAAGGTGTGGCATGACGGTGGAGTGGGAAATAGTCGCGATGTGGTGTTTTCTTGGGACTTGGCAGTCACTCCCTAGAGACACTCCTGTGTAGGTGGTACACAGGCGTGACAAACAGTGTGTAATCTGGATTTTCCTAAATTTTGATTTCGGACTGTAGCTTCATTCAATATGGGTTATACGCCCTAAGTACACGCCCTGAGAGGGCGTGACCTGGGGGGTGTAACAGGAGAAAAACCAAAAACATAAAATAAATTAAGTCAGAATAATAATTATAAAAAGAAACTAAATATGCGCTAATTGTATACGTTTAAAGTAATAAAATTCTAACTTTTAACCTAGTAAATTAAACTAGAAAAGGTATTATTAGTACCCGGCTCCAAATCTATAACGAACTCCACATCTCTCTCAGGTGGAAGACCAGGAAGGTTATCAGGAAAAACATCAGGAAACTCGCACACAACAATAATCTCTTCAACTCACAGCAAACTGCTATCAGTCGCTAACACCGAAACCAAACAGGCAAAACATCCGGAATTTACAAGCTTCCAAGCACTCACCGCAAAAATAATTGGAGAAACTTGGCGCGGAAAACCATAAACGCTCCTGGGTTGACCGTTTTCCATCTTGAAGTCCAAGCGCTTAACCTTGCACTGGATGACCGCGTCATACTTGGACAACCAGTCCATACCCAAAATCACGTCAAAATCTTCCAAGTCTATCACCTGCAGATCAGCATTGGATAGAAAATCTCCTAACTCAATCGGATAACTCTGAATGCCTTGGTCCGATACCACTGAATCGCTAGAAGGAAACTTGACACAAAATGCATCTCCAACAAGATCAAGGGCCAAACCATGATGCTCTACGAAGGTTCTAGACACGAATGAGTGGGTAGCACCAGAATCAAAAAGAACACACGCCCAGCGGTTCTTGACCTTAAACTTTCCTATAAAATCGTATGTGCAACTAAGGAAATGTACGTCGAAACTATAGCTACAACTAGAAGCTGGAACTAGTTTGGATCTAACCTAAGATAACTTACAAAGACGTTTGAGCTTCCTCCAAAGACACCACATTCAGCTTGCCATTCCCTTTGTCCAATAACTGCGGCGGCGGCATGGTATGAAGTGGAACTGGTTGCAATGGGGGCTGAGCCTGCAGGCACTTCGACTTAACATGCCCTTTCTGACCACACTAGAAGCGAGTCTTGTCCTTATGCCAACAACGGGCAGCGCCATGCCCCCTCTGCCTACATGCAGAGCAAACTAAGTCTCCTTTAGGAGCACTTTGAATCATATGAACCTGCTCCTTTTTCTGAGCTCCTAACCTTTGGTAATATCCTTCGAATAGATGGCCTTGCCAGCCATAGAAACTGCATACTTCTTTGCTTCTTTTCCCTGAAGAAGTGCTGGATTCTTTGGAACTCTTGCCCTCACCGGTCTTCCTATTATCCTTTCTCATTTGTTGACCTCGATTCTTGGCATTGTCAATCGCCTCTTCCTTTTGAGCAGCCTCCACAACTTCAGCATAGCTTTTAGATCCATATGCACTAGATAGCTGTTGGATGTCATTCCTAAGACCTCCCAAAAATTGTTTAGACTCTGAAGACACAATGTCAGGATCAAATAAGCTCAGTTTGCTAAACTCTACCTCGTACTCGGTAACAGTAAGCTGCCTTTGCTTTAAATGCAGAAAATTGTTCATCAAATGGTCTCTCTCGACTGATGGCAGAAACTTCTTTATCAGCAACTCTTTGAAGGATTCCCATGAACACCCATCCTTAAGATTCTCCTTCTCTCTCAACCATCAATTCTTAGCAAGTCCCTTGAGTTGATAAGTAGTTACTATCACCCTCTGGTCTGCTGAAATTCCTGAGTAAGCAAACATCTCCTCGATGGCTATAATCCAATCATCCAAAGCAATAAAATCTGCTCTTCCATCATAAGTAAGGAATCCTAATCGCTGGAAATGCGAGATAAAAGTCATCTCTAGTGGTAATAACATCGGGGGAACCAAAGGGGAAGGGGGAACAGGAATAGCCTGACCCGCAGCCGGGTCCTGCACTCGCGTCAACTGTCCTGACACAACTGATAACAATGCTTTGACCTGCGACTGCATCTCCACCATCTGTTTAGACAAAGCCTCATTACTCTGTCATAGACTTTCAATCATCGCTTCACTCTGTGCACCTGAAGACTCGCCCTTTGACTGGGGAGTCGGCCTAGTCGCCACACGCTTAGGCACCATTCTAATAAAACAAAGAACATCTAATCAAAATCTAGCCCAATCACTAGCACTAAACAATACAGTCCAGACAATACATGCTTAAGTACTTGATAAAGCTGCTAACTTGCTCTGGGATTTTCAAAAATGATGTCATGTTTAACTTAGGATGATATACCATCATCCCATAGACTCATGTGATTATACCATGAATGCATGGATTTTCATTCCTTTAATTTTAAAACAATGGGTGTACATATGTCATCATATAAACCTTTAGCTTGACATGTATGCTAGTGCTATGTTATGCTATGCATGTTGTGCTATGTATTCTAATAAAAGCCTTAATACATGTTATGAGCGGCATACACATGAAATATTATTTATCTCATACTAACTAACATCGCATGCAATGAAAGAGAAAACATGTTAATGGGCATCCATGTGATGGTGGTTATGCATCTCATACTACATAATCGTCACATGTTTCCACCTATGGTGGATCCATATACAAACACATACTATGCATCCCATACTACTTAATATGCCTTGTATACTTCTTATCATGCTATGAGTGTAGTATTCGTGCTTCATCCAAGTCGTACTGATGACACATCGGTGTGTGTATGAAATGACACTAGACAACTAACACTAACTAGAGATGGTTGTTCGACCAATTGTCTAAAAACCCATCCCTCTGATACCCACTGTCACAACCCGCATTTTCCCCGTATTTAAGTTATATCAGAGTAAGGGAAAATATGTGTTGTGATGCCACGTCGTGTAGGGGATAACTGCAGATGCTCAGGCAAGACTCTAACTCTATATTTTATAAGAAATTCATAAGTTATTATGAAAGAAGTCCAATTTTAAGTTAAGATGGTCGTATCCCTCGGCACGATGGATCAATTAGTTCACGAGTAAAAATATAATTATACGCTGCGGAAACATTTTGATTATGTTGATTTAACATCCTACACGAGCATAAACATCCCCGAAGGACAACCCACGACATGCAAGACTCTAGATTTATTGTAGGTATATAAATAGTCTTTACGTTAGCTTAAAAAATAGTATGTTACTTTTAGAAAGATGTTATTCATGAAATACTAATAATAGTGCTTTTATAAGTTAAAATATCTAACAAGCAACCTAGCATAAAACATTACCTAGAGAGCAAGTAAAAACAACCACAAAGAGGCAAACTAAGCAGCTTAGCAAAGTAATTAGTATTCTAAAAGAAAATAACTAGTAGGCGTCAATAACTTGACACGAACCCGCTGGAGAGCATGTATGTCTGTACTAACAGGAAGCAACCAAAAACTACCTCACAAGGGTGAGGAAAACCTCTGTAACACAATAATTCACTAGCAACACAAACCTAGCCGCTCAACCGGCTACTGCCCTGAACCTAAGACATTCAAAGAAAGAACACCTCAGTAAGAAAATACAAGTGCCAAAGGAAAATAATCAGGTAATAAGTACAAAGACAAGGAAGGGTTTACCAAACCCGAGTATAGGAAATGCTGAAGACCACAACTGATTAGCCAAATAAATACAAGTACAGTAAAAGTTTGTAATAAAGGATTAAATTGGATAAATGCACCAAGTGCGGAACGAAGCCATGCTTCGACAATATCTGCTAGGATTAGCATAAAAAGCATAGACCGATCTAAGAAGCAAACTGAGCAAAAAACAGCTCGAAAATGTGAATCATTAACAATCAAAAGTATCAACCGGGCGGGAGTCGGTGACCAATTGTCCCATACCAGGCTCCCAGACCCAAATGTCTCAAAAAATAAGGCCTTGCGGTGGTGTCCATTTGTCCCAACCCAAACCAACAGTCCTCAAAATAGAGACCAAGCAACCACCAAGTGAAATGCTCCACAAACCGACATCCAGTAGGCAGTCCTTTATCCACTGCCAACCTTCAAAGCCGAAGAAACAGCAAACCTAACCAAATCCCAAGTCTAAACCCAAAGAAAAACTTAAACGAGTCCTAAAACCACTCTAAGGAACATACACGATGAATCGGGCCAAAAACTGCGAAAAATTCAAAGTCTATGCAAAATTTGGCGAGTATACCCGACGAACCTCAATGATACTCGACAAATCAGAAGATGATACTCGACGAATACTTCTACACTCGGCAAAAATGACTTGCGACGATCGAAGATTCTTGACGAATTCCTATCGATACTCGACGAATCGGCTGGCGATACTCGTCGAACTGCCTTAAGCTAACCTATGATATTCGACGAATTCAAAATGATGCATGCCGGAATTTACTTATCCAAATTCGGCGATACTTGCCGAATTTCTACCTGATACCCGTCAATTTCTACTTAGGCTAAACCACTATACTCGCTGATTCCTAACTGATACTCGACGAACTCTACTACCGATACTCGATGAAATTTACCTACCTAATCCCGCCGAATTTTACTTAGATCTTTAGCCTATACCCGATGGTTTGGCCGAAAAATTACGCTACCCTAGGGGTTCTTCAAAGGCTCAACATATACTACTCATATTCTCTAAGGAAGGAAATGACAAGAAATGGACATGCAAGGGGGAAAATCCACTAGTCTTGAACCTTCAAAGAAACACCGCACGCTCGCACCGCAATAAGGATCGGTCGTATAATGCCCTAAGCAACGTTTCCTGAAACTTTTGGAGGGGAAAATGGGTCAAAATCACTAACCCTAATGTATAAAAATCGAGGAATCGGGGGAAACTTTCAATGATCGTGTAGCCCACGCCGAGAGCTTTCCAAATCTCCAAACTATTTATGAAACTGACCACCGGATCCCTGGAAATAGCCGGTCGAACGCACGCCCCTTCCCCCAATCTCCTTCTTCCATGAAATGTCGCCACTCAGGTTTTGGGGAGACGATGAATAGTAGGGTTTCGATTATACGCGCATATATATATAAATATCATAATAATTAATTAATTTACAATACAATATTACATTATAATTATTATAAATTAATCCAAAACGATCTGAAATCCATAACAACTCGGAATCTTACAAAAATCGCACCGTAGAAAAATACCGATGCTATGAATCTAACGGCGAAGTCGAAACTCGAATCCGACACACCAACCACAGGCAAACAACTCGTGAAGCTAAAATATAAGCATTCCACAAAAAGGCTCCACCGAGTCACAAAAACAGACCCGACTCGCAAGGGAATCTTACAAACAAGCTAAACCAAGCCACACAGAAAACCTGAAGAGCAAAAACCACGCTCTAGCCATGGCACATGATAAACACACGTCACCGTAACGCCCTGATGCCAAAATTACGCCACTACGGGAATAAAAATAAATACCAAAAAATCAGGGGCATTACAGCTCCCGGATTATTCGAATAATCGAAGTCACATCCTCGACTTCCTTCTGCTTAAACAGCTTTGACTCGCCCCTCTCCAGCCATGACAATAGAGTACAGCACTTTCTACTAAGAAGGGCCTCCAAGGGCGCCATTTGGATGCTTACCTGGTAGCTATTATTTTAAGCAAACTTGATCATAAATTGGTGATCCTCCCATTTATTACCGAAATCTAGGTATCACATGCGAAGCATGTCCTCCATCGTCCTATTTACCCTCTCGATCTAACCTTTAGTCTGCGAAAGAAAGGCAGTATTGTACTTCAGCTTAGTACCCAACAGTTGATGTATTAGCCTCCAGTCATTAGACGTGAAGCGCCCATCTCGGTCACTTACGAGGCTACGGGGCATACCGTGCAGTCGTACAATATTATCAACATAAAGCTTTGCAAGATTTTCCACTGAATAATCCTTTCTATTCGAGATGAAGTGCGAAACTTTGGTCAAATGATCAATGATCACCAATGTTAACCCCAAAATCGGCAATCCTCTCCAAGGTGCCTATTTTTTCTGCTTTTCTCTTACAGGTTCCCATCCGCAAGGAGCATGCTACCCCTGATGTCCACCGTGTCTGCGAAAGGCGGACTGCCGAGTCTAAAGTCGCTCAGGGACGGATGCTCCGCTAGCCGCCCACACGGGGATGCCTCCGCCAGCTGGGCGGACTCCCCCTGGAGTCCGCCCAGGTCGCCCGCTAGGGGGCGACCTCCGCGGGCCGCCCACCAGGGGCAGCCTCCGCCAGTTGGGAGGACTCCCCCTGGAGTCCGCCCAGGTCGCCCGCTAGGGGGTGACCTCCACGGGCCGCCCTCCAGGGGCGGCCTCCGCCAGCTGGGCGGACTCCCCCTGGAGTCCGCCCAGGCCGCTCGCTAAGGGACGGATGCTCCGCTAGCCGCCCGCCAGGGACGGCCTCCGCAAGCTGGGCGGACTCCCCCTGGAGTCCGCCCAGGTCACCCGCTAGGGGGCGACCTCCGCGGGACGCCCACCAGGGGCGGCCTCCGCTAGCTGGGAGGACTCCCCCAGGAGTCCGCCCAGGTCGCCCACTAGGGGGCGACCTTCGCGGCCCGCCTGCAAGGGGCGGCCTCCGCCAGCTGGGCGGACTCCCCCTGGAGTCCGCCCAGGCCGCCCGCTAGGGGGCGACCTCCGCAGGCCGCCCGCCAGGGGCGGCCTCTGCCTGCCGGGCTAACTCCCCCTGGAGTACGCCCAGGTCACCCGCTAAGGGGCGACCTCCGCGGGCCGCCCTCAAGGGGAGGCCTCCGCCTGCCGGGCGAACTCCCCCTGGAGTCTGCTTAGGCCGCCCGCTAGGGGGCGGCCTCCGCCAGCTTGGCGGACTCCCCCTAGAGTCCGCCCAGGCCGCCCTCTAGGGGGCGGCCTTTGCCAGCTAGTCGGACTCCCCCTGGAGTCCGACCAGGCCGCCCGCTAGGGGGCGGCCTACGCTCCGTAAGGGGGCGGACTCCCCCTGGAGTCCGCCCAGTTCGCTCAGGATCCGCCTGCTTGCTCCTCAGGTCGCTCAGCCTACCTGCCCTCTTCTAGCTGCCAACCGGAAGTCTGCCCCAGCAGAGAAAAGGCAAGTCCACGGAGTCCGTCGAGGTCGTCAACCACATTTTCTTAGTCCGCCGAGTCCGCCGAGGTCGTCGATGATGACGTCACTGGGCCCGCTTCTAGAAGATTTTCCCCGAGCCTTTAAATAGCCCCCAAGGCCTCTCATTCTGCACACGTGAGAGGAGAACTGCCACCTTTATCAAAGCCTGCGGACTCAGTTTTCTAGTTCGTCAAAGTTGATCAAGCAAGATCTACGGCCTCAAATCTCCAGTCCGCCCAGGTCGTCAAGGGCTGTGGACTTAGTTTTTTCTGCCCTCAGCAGGCAGCTTGAGCAGCCTCCACAGCCTCCGATTTTTAGTTCTCCCAGGTCGTCAAGGGCTGTTGACTTAGTTTTTCTGCCCTCAGTAGGCAGCTTGAGCAGCATCGGCAGCCTCAATTCTCAATTCCTGTGCAACCACTTTTACTTAGTTTCTGGCACCTTCTTCCTTAGCCGCCAGCTTCCCCATTGTATCCTTTGCTGCTTTTTTCATGTAATGGTGCAATAGCAAGTTGTAACCCTACTTGATTAAAGGAAAAGCCCGTCGCAAGAGTGGCATTCAAGCCGCGGCGGGCGAAGTCTGCTATTGCCGCTGCTAGCAGTCTCCTCCCTCCTTCTCTCCTCTCTCGGCATTAACCTGTAAAGCTAACCATCAAAGTAGTTTTCTACTCGACAGTACCTGATCAAGCTCCTTCTCTGCTCGAGCAAGCTTCTCCTATGCTCAAGCAAGCTTCTCCTTCATCCCCGCAACCCTTCTTGCTTCACCCATTGCTTGTGAGATCGAACAACCCGTTAACTGGTCGGTGTCGCATTTCGCGCATCAACAGTTAACACGCGACCTTCAGATCTCAATCAGACAGTGAAAGTAGTGGTTACTCATGTCAGACCATCAACCAACCGAGAATCTTGCTCCAAGTCCCAGTGATGATCCTCTTTGGGAGGCCTTAGAGCAATCTCGCAGAGAAACTGCCCAACAGTTTCAAGCCATCAACCGTACTCTAGCAGCTCTCACGCAGCAATTGGTCGCTCAATCTTCAGCAGCGCTATCTCCTCAAATCAATCCAGCACCAACATCAGAGACTCCTCAAGTCTATCCGCTGGTCTACCCTCCTCTTTACACTCCAACCTTTCTGCAAGGGCCGACAGCTCCTTTGCGATCTCAGGATGATGAGTTTGCAGCCCGTCAAAACTTCTTCTGGGAACCTGCCCGGGGAAGTCTTGCTAGATTTTTGAATTTTCAGGGAAGTCATCCCTTCTCTTCAGCTCCAGCATTTGCTCCTCCTGCAGTAACCTTTTTCTCCTATCCTCCTGCTTCTTTTGCAGCCACTGCTCATGCTCCTTACTTTCCTTATGCAGTAGAACAAGAAGAACCATTGCCGTTTACAGAGAGTGTTCGGCACAAACTAACTCAAGTCAACTTCAGAGAGCCACGGTTGCCCATTTACACCGGGGAGACTGATCCAGTCAAGCATCTTCAAGCTTTTGAATCAGCCGTTGCTCTCAAGACCCTCTCCGATGCTACCAAGAGCAAACTCCTCGTAACAATCTTTGATGGTCAAGTGAGAGATTGGTTCTATGGACTTCATGCTCAGTCCATCTCTACCTTCGCTGATTTGCGAAGGGAGTTCCTGCTCAGATTTTCTACCTCTTCAAAGAGGAAGGGCGGTCCAGAAGCCCTCTTTGAGATCAGGCAGCGAGATAATGAGACCTGGTCTCATTTTTTGGATCGATTTCAGAAAGAAATTTTAGACATTGAGGTCGTTGATCAAGGAATGTACCGAGTAACTCTTATTCTCGGCCTGCGTGAAGGTCCACTAAAGTTTGAAGCTAACGTCCGAGCACCAAGAACTTATCAAGAGTTGATCGGCTTAGCCAACTCGTATATCCGCGGTGAAAATAGCAACCCCAGCTTCGTTTTTCTCCGATACAAGCAGCCTCCGAGGTCTCCTCGGAAAAACTTTCCATCTCTCTCTAGGAAAGCAAGAAGATTTCAGCATCATCATTAATACCCCTCCCAAGGCCATGATCGTGCCCAAGAATGGCTGCTACCATTGTCAACATCATCTCCGCTAGCAGCTGCAGTTCATCAGCAGCAAGAAGGTGACCTGCCAGAGTTTGAGCTAGATGAGGTCATGCAAGAAGTTAGCCAAATCATGAAGGATAAGGCATATTTCAAAAGGCCCGACCAACCAGCGAATCAGAGATCAATAAATTCAGATCCGTTCTGTGAATTCCACAGAGAGAAAGGTCATTTAACTGAAGATTGCAAGGCCCTTCGGCGGTTGGTTGAAAGATTGCTCATCGAGGGCAAGATCAACGACCTGGTCAAGAAGATTGATTCTTCAAAACCTTCCACCTCCAAGGGAAGGAGGTGGCTGAGGGTCAGCTGGAGTGCATAGAGATACATGATGAGGGCCGTCTGGGGCCCATTGATGTTCCAAGTGAGTGCATCGATGTCATTGACGAAGGTGACCTTAGGAGACTATTCTGAAGCAAAGAGGACATATTTCTTGCGTCATCAGCTATGACTAATCGCAGCTCCCTAAAGCCCCTCGCGACCGTGACCGGTTGCTCTTACTTTACTTTACTCTTCAAACATTCTCTTTTTCAACACTTCTGAGTGTTTCATTTTTCATTCAATAAAGCTTATGTCAGAGACCTCATACTGACACAGTTCCCTTTTTGTGATGCTTCTCCTCTATATTTTTCTCTTTGCCGAAGAGATCACTAAACCACCGAGATATCGCCAAGTCTTGCTCAGTGCCCCCTCGAGATTATCCTCTGGCGTAAAACCACAATGACCACATATTGCGGGGAGTTTTTGCATATGTGCAGTGGCGGCCATTAAACTCTCGTGCGGAGGATGACGGGACTTCGGATCCTGGCCAGCATCTAACACAGAGCGCGATTCTAGGGAGGACCCATGTGTTAGCTCTGCTGTGCTTCGTTAGAGGATACGTTACAGTTACGATGATCTTTGTGTGATAAGCAATTACGATCAAGTGTAGCCTTGTCTCTTCGATCATCTCACAATTGTAACGGCCGAACACTCCTTGGTACTCTCGATCCGTGCCTTCGCGGGACTCACAACTCTGCTGATCAATCCGCAGACAAGCAATAGGCCACTTGGCGCAACTAGTCTAATTGATCAGCGATGCTTGTAACCCGAGGAAAGAGAGCAGTGCATCTGTCGCTTCCTTCTCAGGAATTTCCTTTTTGCGCATGTTTCCCTTTTGTGCTCTGTCAAGGGAATGCAGCCAACCCTCTTTTGATAGGACTACACCCTGGATGACTTTGGCAAGTGATGCATAAGGCCCACGGGGAACATCTGCGGTAGCATTCAACCTTTTTAGTTCATCCTCGGGGTGTAGCCCCTCTTTTCTCTTTTTTGCCTTCTTACAGGTTAACAGGTTAAATCCAACCTATTCTAAGGATCTGCAATATCTTTCTTGACTTATGATCATCTTGTATGCATTACCTGCATAAGATTTTATCAGATTATAATCAACAAGTTCTCTTATCAGATGTTAGCCACACATCATTTATTCAAAGCATATGGTTCTCCTTGATTGACAAGCCATGCCATCATAAATCTAATTTCGGATTTTCTTATCTTGTTGATCTATATTTCATGCTAACATTATATCTTGATCACGCGAGACAATCATTATTGCGGTTTGATCTTTTATCAGTTGATAGCAGAGTTTGCCAGGTATCTTTTCTTTTATCCGATTATATCTTATCATATCAACAATCAACATTCGCAGGTTCCTCTCAGGTACTTGCAGCTTATTTTCTTTTCCTATCTGCTTGCTCACCCTGCTTTTGCAGAGACTAGTAGATACCAGCAGGTCCCCTTCAGGTACTTGTAAGATTATTATCCTACTATACTTTCTCTTATCTGTATTTTAGCAGAGTTTAATGGAAGACGGTTACCCTTTTCCTCATTTACAAAAGCAGCTCAGGTACACGCAAGATGTACCTCCTTTTGTCTGCATTGACTTTTTTTGAAAGGTAAAGGATAGGCACTAACAGATTTTTCCGAGGAGAAACATCAGATTCTATCTCTCCTAATCTCTAATTTTTTCTCTCCTGATTTTTGAGGGGAGGATCACGATTTTTGTGGGTCTCCTACTTTTTAGAAGTTCCCTTCGGAACTTAAAAAAGTGCGGGGATTATGTTAACCCCAAAATCGGCAATCCTCTCAAAGGTGCTTATTTTTTCTGCTTTTCTCTTACAGGTTCCCATCTGCAAGGAGCAGGCTACCCCTGATGTCCACCGTGTCTGCGCAAGGCAGACTACCGAGTCTAAAGTCGCTCAGGGATGGATGCTCCGCTAGCCGCCCGCCAGGGGCGGCCTCCGCCAGCTGGGCGGACTCCCCTGGAGTTCGCCCAGGTCGCCCGCTAGGGGGGCGACCTCCGCGGGCCGCCTTCCAGGGGCGGCCTCAGCCAGCTAGGCAGACTCCCCCTGGAGTTCGCCCAGGCCGCTCGCTCAGGGACGGATGCTCCGCTAGCCGCCCGCCAGGGGTGGCCTCCGCCAGCTGGGCGGACTCCCCATGGAGTCCTCCCAAGTTGCCCGCTAGGGGGGGGGGGGGGGACCTCCGCGGGCCGCCCGCCAGGGGCGGCCTCCGCCAGCTGGGCGGACTCCCCTGGAGTCCGCCCAGGTCGCCCGCTAGGGGGCGACCTCCGCGGGCCGCCCGCCAGGGGCGGCCTCCGCCAGCTAGACGGACTCCGCCAGCTAGGAGGACTCCGCCTAGAGTCCGCCCAGGCTGCCCGTTAGGGGGCGACCTCTGCGGGCCGCCCTCCAAGGGCGGCCTCCGCCTGCCGGGAGGACTCCCCCTGGAGTCTGCCCAGGCCACCTGCTAAGGGGCGGCCTACGCCAGCTGGGCGGACTCCCCCTAGAGTCCGCCCAGGCCGCCCGCTAGGGGGCGGCCTCCGCCAGCTGGGCAGCCTCACTTT
The DNA here is from genome assembly GCA_039513925.1 of Platanthera zijinensis. NCBI lineage: Eukaryota > Viridiplantae > Streptophyta > Magnoliopsida > Asparagales > Orchidaceae > Platanthera > Platanthera zijinensis. The sequence goes on from CM077082.1 coordinate 197,846,241, forward strand.
GGAGTCCGCCCAGGCCGCCCGCTAGGGGGCGGCCTCCGCTCCGTCAGGGGGCGGACTTCCCCTGGAGTCTGCCTAGTTCGCTCAGGATCCGCCTGCTTTCTCCTCAGGTCGCTGAGCCTGCCTGCCCTCTTCTAGTTGCCAACCGGAAGTCTGCCCCAGCAGAGAAAAGACCAGTCTGCGGAGTCCGCCGAGGTCGTCGACCTAATTTTCTCAGTCCGCCGAGTCCGCCGAGGTCGTCGATGATGACGTCACTGGGCCTGCTTCTAGAAGATTCTCCCCGGGCCTATAAATAGCCCCCAAGGCCTCTCATTCTGCATGCGTGAGAAGAGAACTTCCACCTTTATCAAAGCCTGTGGACTCAGTTTTCCAGTTCATCAAAGTTGATCAAGCAAGATCTGCGGCCTCAAATCTCCAGTCCGCCTAGGTCATCAAGGGCTATGGACTTAGTTTTTTCTGCCCTCAGCAGGCAGCTTGAGCAGCCTCCGCAGCCTCCGATTTTTCAGTTCTCCCAGGTCGTCAAGGGCTGTGGACTTTGTTTTTCTGCCCTCAGCAGGCATCTAGAGCAGCATCGACAGTCTCAGTTCTCAAGTCCTCTGCAACCTCTTTTACTTAGTTTCTGGCACCTTCTTCCTTAGCCGCCAGCTTCCCCATTGTATCCTTTGTTGCTTTTTTCAAGTAATGGTGCAATAACAAGTTGTAACCCTACTTGATTAAAGGAAAAGCTCGTCGCAAGAGTGGCATTCAAGCTGTGGCGGGAAAAGTCTGCTGTTGCCGCTGCTAGCGGCATCCTCCCTCCTTCTCTCCTCTATCGGCATCAACCTACAAAGCTAACCATCAAAGTAGCTGTCTGCTGGACAGTACCTGATCAAGCTCCTTCTCTGCTCGAGCAAGCTTCTCCTCTGCTCAAGCAAGCTTCTCCTCTATCCCCGCAACCCTTCTTCCTTCACCCTTAGCTTGTAAGATCGAACAACCATTTAATTTGTCGGGTTCGCATTTCGCGCATCAACAACCCAGATGTCGTCATTTTCCTTCTGCGATCTTGGCAAGCCATGCACGAAATCCATGGATATATTGTCAAACTTCCATTCCGGTATACACAAAGACTTCAAAAATCCACCGAGCTTCTGACATTCAGCCTTCACAAAAGCACAAGTCTGACACCTTGCCACATACAGTGCTTTGTCCGTTTTCAGTCCTGACCAACATAACAGCTTTTTTATATTTTTATACATTTTTGTGCTACCCGGGTGAATCAAATACTTGGTATAATGAGCCTCGTACATTGATTTTTCCTATATTTTTCCCACTTTTGGGGCCCACAATCTACTGTTCTTCCACAACAGCCATCATCAACAGTAAACTATGCATTTGACCCATCCGAAGACTCAGCCTTATAGCATTTCAAGCTATCATCTAACTCCAAAGCCTGCCAAATCTTGTCGGAGAGGTCATATTGTACCTCTATCCAATACAAATGTGCTTCAGCACTAGACCTCCTATCCACGAAAGAGATCTCTAAGGCCTTTAAATCTCGAATGAGACGCTCGTCATACATCTATATCCAATTGTCCCGTGAGGGAGTCCTGCAACTTGACGCATCTGCAACAACATTACCTTTGCCAGGGATATAGTGTATCTCGAAGGTGTAATCCTCGAGAAACTCCATCCACATCCGTTGGTGTATATTTAAGTCCTTCTAAACCAACAAATACTTTAGGATCTTATGGTCGGTGTAAATATCGACCTTTCTGCCATACAAGTAGTTCCTCCAAAGCTTTAGAGCGAATATCACGGCCGCTAACTCCAAATCGTGGATCGAATAATTTCTCTCGTGTACTTTTAACTGGCATGAACCATATGGTATCACCTTCCTATGCTATAGTATAATGCAACCTAAGTTGCTCCCTGAAGCGTCGCTGTAGATCTAAAAGCCCTCTGTTCCACATGGCGAGCACAAAATAGGCGTCGTGGTCAAATGAATTTTCAATTCTTCAAAGGCTTACGTGCATGCTGGCGACCAAATAAATTTCTGATCCTTCCTTGTCGGGGTCGTGAGGGGTAATGCTATCCGCAAGAAGTTCTCCATGAAGCGCATGTAGTAGTCGGCACAGCCTAGAAAACTCTGGAATTCTGCCACAGAAGACAATACAGGCCACTCTCGTATCGCAACAATCTTCACTGGATCCACTGTGATTCCCTCTCCACTAACAATATGACTAAGGAATTCAATCAAAGATAGCCAAAACTCACACTTAGAGAGCTTGGAGTACAACTGATTACTCCTCAGGGTCTCTAGAACAATTTGTAAATGCTCCGCATGATCATCCTCGGATTGGGAGTACACTAGGATATCATCAATAAAGACTATCATGAACAAATCCAAATAGTCCATGAACGTCTGGTTCATTAAGTCCATAAATACAGATGGCGCATTTGTAAGCCCAAAAAGTATGATAATGAACTCGTAATGCCCATATCGTGTACTGAGCATTGTCTTGGGAATGTCACTTTCTCGGATTCTCAACTGATAATATCCATACTTCAGATCTAGCTTCGAGTATTCAGTTGGTCCAACTAGCTGGTCAAAAAGATTATCAATCCTCGGAATCAGGTACTTGTTCATATCTGCCAGCTTATTCAATTCCGGATAATCAATACACAGCCACTAACTTCTGTCCTTCTTCACAAAGAGGACCGGTGCGCTCCAAGGTGACGAACTTGAATGCATGTAACACCTCCCTTATAATGACCATGTAATATGGGTCCGGCCAGGGCCCCACAACATATAGACACCACAGCTTTAGCATTATAAAGTGCAATAAAAGAGCAACACATCTCAAAACTCAGAACGTAAATAACGGAAAACCCACAAACACAAGAAGTTATCCACTATCACAAGAGTATCAAAACGGCCTTAAGGCCTTACAACGATCATGAGTCCCAAAAACTGAAATAACAAAAAATAGAGCAACGTGCTTTGGCACTCCTAGGCTACCTCAGCATGAAAGCCGGATTACAGTTCATGAAGAAAAGCATTCAACAAAACACAAGTAATAAAAAAGAATCCACTTCTTGAGGCTTAAGCCTTTTTGGGCAACGAGCTTGCTTTCGCTTGCAATCCTTGCCCTGTAAAAAATTTTTGTAACATGGGTCAGCAAAGGCTGACCTCAACTCTGTAACCAACACATCTCCTCCCGGTCGTCCCTAGCTATAACGCCCCCAGTTTTTTTGAGATTATTTAATCTTTATTTGGCATTACGTTGACGCGTTTCCGGCTTGTGCCATTGTTAGAGCGTGGTCTTAGCTCTTTAGGATTTCTTAGTCGCTTGTTTGTTGCCTGTTGGCAAGATTCCCTAGCGAGCCGGTATCTGTTTTGGTGACTCGGTGGAGCCCGTCTGGGAATGCTTGTGTTTTGTCTTCGGGAGCTGTTAGCCCGAGTTTTGTTCGTCAGATGTTGATTTCGACTTCGTCGTTGTTTTCGTAGCATGGGTATTTTGCTACGGTGTGAATTTCATCGAATTCCTAGGTTGTTCAATCTTGACATCATTTTGATGTTTTATTTTAATTAACCGATATAATATTATATCATGTTAATTGTTTGTGTTGTATGGCTGTGTGGTTTAAAATAAGTAACTAATGTAATATATTATTATATTAGTTAGTATATAAGCTATTATTATAATAACTGTTATTATATTTTATTATAAGAAACTATAAGTGGCTATTAGGTTTTATGAATGGCTTATTTTATTACTAGCTTAATCTATAGTGGCTAAGTATTGTATTACTTAAGTTATAATATATTACTTGGGTTGTGAGTGGATAGACTTTATATATATATAGTTTATTTTAGTTTTATCCCATTAATCTTCTGAAAGTATCTAGTGTCGACTAAGTCCACCTATGGGGGGGGGGAATAGGTGTCGTGCAGTCTTTTACGGAATTTAAATTACCTGCACAAATAAACAAACACAGCACAGAAAAGCACACAAGCAATTATAGTGGTTCCCCGATTTGGGTACGTCCACTCTCCCCCTTCGACCTATCTCCCACCAAGGGACGACTCGGTCAAATCACCAACCGGATTGAAATCCAATCCTCACACTATGGAAGGAACCCTTCCAACCAAAGGAGTCACAACTCCACCACCACGGGTTGCACCCAACCCTTACAACTAGGTATCAAAATTCCTTTACAATAAACTAAACTTGAATGTAAAGAAAATACAATCAAACTTTTGGAGATACCGATGTCCTTCTTTGTTCGTTGAAGCTTTCTTTAAAGAGACGAAGAATCCACAACCGGTGTTCCCTCTTGGAGAGGATCTTGACAAGATCGGCGGCGGCAAGTGAATGCGGCAACGATTCTTTGTAGATCCAATCTTCTTGACGAAGCAAGCAAGGTCTACCAACGATCTCAATCGGATCAGTCGTCTCAATTGATTCGGAATGAAGAACTATCCTCGTTCAACAAATCAAGATACAAGAGATCTCGAGAGAGAAGCGTGAGATGCTAGGCTTGCCTCAGTACTGTCGCCGGAAGATCAAAGAATCTCTAAGATTATCGGCGGCGACTAGCTTGCGAGCGGCGATGGCGATCGGTGAAGTTCTGCGATCGGCTAGGGCATGCTCGGCCTCGGTTTTATTTTTCAATATTCGATCCTACGGTATGTTCAAATACGTGCGTATATATACTGGAAGCCAACCCTAAATGACTGTTGTGGGGCCCACAAGGAGAAGCCCTAGTCCCGGTCAAAACGACGCACAGTGAAATTGGTTTGGTACAGCGAACGGGAATTTTGCCCAAGGCAAAATCGGCGAGAATCGCTGGTGATTCCCGTCGAAGTTGGCGGGAATCACTCACGATTCCCATCGAATTTGCCTTGGCAGAATTCCAGTTGGAAATCTGGTCATCCGGAGGGAATTGGCGGGAATGCAAGGTGATTCTCGTCGAATCGGCGAGAATCACTTGGTGATTCCTGTCGATTCTGCCTTAGCAGAATTCTTGTGGGAGGACAGTCAGCCGGATGAAGTCGGCGGGAATCACTGACTGATTCTCGACGATTCGGCGAGAATCACTAATGATTCCCATCGAATCGGCGAGAATCACTTAGTGATTCCCGTCGATTTTGACTTAGACGATTTCTCTCTTCCTTCCTATAAACTTGGTCTTTGACCCATCTTTGCTCCTCTTCTTCTCTTGATCTATCTTGACCCTGTAGTTGAAAATAAGTACACTCCAATAGAGAGAGCACACATGAGCCAACACACTGATCTGCTCAATGAGGGATTACGTTGAGCAGACCCGTGTATATTGACCCACTGCACCCTGACATTAGTGTGTACTTAGCATGGAATAGCTGCAAGCACAACTTGATAGAAGATTGTCAAATACATTATGAATCCATCTTAGCTTGACTGGAGGCTTCTTCAAATCCAGGTATTGTGGATACAATACCCAACAATCTCCCCCTATTTGAAGAAGCCAAAATCCTACTAGCTAAGATGAATTACACCAACCAGAAAGATATACATAACAAATGTGCGAGACATGAATTCAGAATAAAAAAATTTCACGCATTCAGAACAACAAATGAATCAGCATGTGATCATATATATATATATATATATATATATATATATATATATATATATCCAAAGATTGTTCATTTAAATACAAGAAAAGATATACACGCATAAAGAAAATACAAACAAATCTAGATTCCAAATCTATCCCTCCTTTATCTAAGCATCTCTTAGTTGTTCAACCATGTACTTCTTGCTTTGCCTTTCGAAGAATTCCTTCGGCTTCGGGTAGAACCGTGGGGGGGGGGGAGGAGCTTTATGTTCCACAGTGTTAGACCTAAAGAATATGTTTCTTTTAGCCTCATACTCTTTGTGCATCTCCCACTCATACTAACTGTATACTTCATTTCTATTTAGCTCTCCCCACTGTTGTAGCATGAATGTATCTAGTATGATGCTCCTAGACGTAGGACTCAATTGCTCATTCTTAACTTCACTTTCCTTCAATCTTAATTTCCTCTTAGCTGGAGTTTCTTTAGAAGTTCCTTCTTGAAGTTTTATTTTCCCATTTGCAATGGCCTCTTGATCAAACATAGCCTTGTGAGCAGCTTTGGCAGTGGACCTATCAGCCTTTCTGGCATCAGCTTCACTCAAGGGAACCTCATCAGCAGCAGCAGTAGCAACCTCATCAGTAGGAGGAACCGAAATTTGTATACCAGATGCTTGTTGAACTCGCCAGTGACAGCTTTCAAAAACATACTCATTTGACTGCTTGAAGTTATCGACCATGATTTGTTGTAATCCTGCCATCTTAGCTGTATATTCCTCCTCCCCCTTTTTGGCTTCTTGAGCAATTGAGCTTGCATAAGAATGCAGTGACTCATCTATATGCTTGATTGTATTAGTAAACTCGTTCAGGAGGGATGTCTGATTTGCGTTGAGTGTCACCATGTTGACATCGAACAATTTGATGTTGTTGGCCATAACATGTGCATTTTGGTTTACCACTGCCAGATCATCTGTATTTTTCTTAAGCCCTTGCATTAGAAGATTGACGGCAGTGCCGGCCTCTGCATACTTAGCTTCAAATTTTAGTTCCATCATATCCAGCTTATGATTTATCTCCACAACATTTTTTAGCATCAGATCCTCAGATTGTTTAATCCGTTTCAGTACCTTGTTGTGAGATTGATCAAAAGAGGCCTTTAGTTCATCCACTATACCTTGAATGATATTTACCGTGTGATTTGCCAGGCTAGGTCCTAGGGGATGAACCTGATGCATGTCCTGGTCGTGCTCAGGGGGGATAGGACTCTGGGAGTCAGGATTCTCTTCTGCAGATACACTGGTAGAGCTTGATAGATTCACAGTCTCCAGCGGGGGGATTGGGGCAGCCTCTGTTGTTTTTCCATATGTACTTATCATCCCCTGCCGGGAGGTCTCCCCCTCCATTGTTACGCCAAATTCATCAGGAACTTTTAATGGAACCTGTTCCTCAAAGGGGAGGTCAACATCACTCTCCCTCATGGTCGTTTCATTTCCAACTTGCTCATTATTCACATCATCAGCTGCCTCATTTTCCATATCCTCCTCATCATCAGCAGCATTTTCCATGTCATCCTCTACTTCCTCCTCTACAGCCTGATCAGTAGCGAGGGTATCTACTGCATCCTTTGCGATCAGGGTAATGTCAGTGACGGCGTCTGCTTGATCTGAACCTGAGACTTCCATCCCGATTGCATTAGAAGGACTGGGTAAAGACTCCCCCTCAGTTCCTGCATACAGCAGATCAGGAACTTCATTGGGCTCATCCAAAGGATTCCTGAACTCCGGAGCTCTATCTTCTTCATCACCATGTGCTTCAGCCGAACCTCCTTGGCCAATTCTCCTCTCCCATCTATCAAAAACGCTGGATTCCATCTTCTTTAAGTAGTGAAGAGGAACTCCCTTGCTCATATCAAACCTGTCTCCGTCCATCTGATTTAGGTATAGGCTGATGATTCTCCCAAAGTTAGGAGTTCGTAGGGTATCATTAATCTTCTCAAACAACATGGCCCCCAGTTGAATCTCTTTCTGCACACCACAACCATCAGGATCTTAAACATATCCCTTGAAATATGATCATGGGAGCCGGGTTTGCAGATCAGAACTTTTCCTATGATATCTAAGAGGAGCTTTCCTTCCTCGTTCATGTCCTTGTGTTTGATGGCCTTGGTCCCTCGAGCTAGTCCACAGAACAGTAGTGTCCTTGCACGATCATTTTCATCCAGGTAGTCCTCTTGTACAGAGCTGGTGAGCTACAAATGATGTGATAGTCTTGCAGCAGTCATCTTGATTCTTAGTCCAACAATCTTACTCTTTATCAAGGTGTCCTCGTGACGTAGCTTGGCAGTTGCATAGAACTCAAGAACTTCCTTATCTAGAACCTTGCATGGGTGCTCGAGAATAAAGGAGAGCCCGGCTTGCTCGAGCATTAAGATGATGTTCCTGAATTCATCAGAAGCATGGGTGAAGCCAGTCCTAACCAACTCACTCCCAGTGAGGAGCCCGACCGTAGTTCGAGGAGCCATTATAAACCTAAACAAGTAACATCCAAGGGACTTAACTTTATCTAAATCTATAGATTAGGAACTAAACTAGTATGAACTAGACAAGTTACAAACAAGCTAGTGATTCAAGGAGGAACGGTCGTTACCCTTGCGGCGAGCGGAGAGAAGCCCTAGTCGAATAAGTGGCTTGCGTCAGGAATACAATCGATGGGAGCATGAGTCGACGAGAGCGGGAATGCTGGCGGTGAATCGGCGAGAAACTTGCATCAAGCAGATGCCGAAGACGGGAACACCGAGCCGACGGGGAGAGGACAGCGGTGGACTGCAATCGACAGGAGCGGGAGTCGACGAGAGGCGATCAGGAGTAGATGAGAACACCAAGCGACGTGAGTGACGGGAGGAATTTCCGCTATTTCCAGAATACGAAGGGTCGGGATTTCGGCAATTAGCGCTATTTATTTCCTAAGATTTCCGCTGTATCCTATATTTCTGCTGGGAATGGCAGGTTTCCGCTTGACCGTTTTTATATCGATACATTTAAATTATCGATTTGAATTCCTGTTAATTCGAAACTTTTCCCTTTTAAATGTTGGATAATAAATATCCCGGTCAGAATAGCTAAGCCGAGTCAAAGGGAGGTTAACCCTAGAAATAAGCACTGGCTATTTCTTGGTGAGTCAAAATGTAAAATTTTCATTGCAACTACTGGCACACGTCCCTTGAGTTTCATCGGACCGATTGACACCCAGTGTCACCCATTATCAATGATATAAAAATTTATCAGATTCCAAACTAAGGATCATACAATTATTAGCATCTGTGTTCTTCCATCAGGTGTGTGTATATATATATTTATATCTTGAAAGAGAATCTACATATCTGTTTGGATATATATATAAACATCAATGTAATGTGATTCAATTTTCGAAACTGAATGCGCGTACCTGGGATCATTAGGTTGATCATTCAGATCCACTATTTGAAGTACAACATATATCAAGTTCAAGTAGGACATTGTAGTTAGCATTATCTCTTATCCCATATACTTGTTCCATAGCATTCTTGGAACATCTCTTATCTAGGTCCAATTATGTTCATGGGTACCTACACTATCCTACAAAAATGAATTACCTTACCTTAGGAACCCAATATGCATTGGGCCCTAGGTTCCTGTCAGCATAAAATACAGATGCCTTCCTACAGGATTTCTGTCAGGAAGGCTATCTCTAGCCAAGGGATGTGGACATACCCTTGCCCTTGGCACAGAAGGATTGTGCCAACAATCTATGGCAAAGTGACCCACTTTGCCACAACACCAACACTCATGGATATTGTATCTCCTTTTTTGACCAGATCTACTGACTGAGTTTGTCACGATCATAGGTTTGACAGGGGAAGATCAAGTTCTGCTCTCAGATTTATCCTTTCCACCGGGATACGAGGGAGGGTTGATGGAGAACATGTGGTGAGTGTCATGAGGCCTGGGAGGTGGTGCCTTCTTTTAAGTCAGCACACATCCGGGGGCCCCATAGATACTTGATACATGTTTGCCAACCCCCTTTCCCTGCGTCCTAGGGTGGTGAGAGGTACTGTGAGAGCTGGTTCCTGCAATCTCATGAAGTGTTGAGGCTGAGGCAGTGAATACAAAAGGTTCATGATGAGCCAAATGTATTTTCTCATGGGTAGCCATAATAGCACTTGAACTATGGGTATTTCCACATGAGGGTTGATCATTCTTACAGTGACCATAGTTGTTCTTATGGTCATACCTTAAGGCATGATGTGTGCCCTTCCTACTCGGTGTAGGGGGGGGGGTCTGAAAACAGTTTCCCCATTTCTCCACGATTTTATAATTCATGAGATCCACCCATTTTCTCCCTTTCTCTTAATAGCATCTACCTTGGAAAAGTTAGATACTATTCTCTTCTCATTCTCCAGAGAAAACTCTAGATCCGAGATCTTTGAGTCCTTCACCTTGATGGATTCCAATGAGATCCATCATAGTCCTCAACTGAGCAATTTCCATAGCATGTTTCTCCATAAGCAAGTTGCTCTTCTGAAGGGCACTACGAAGGGAATCAAGAGTTTCAATCTTTTGATTGAAGCTGTCAATCTCCCTTGCATCACTTGATGGACAAACCTCTAAACTTCTCCTGTCTTCAGGAGAGTCAAGAGGAAAGGATCTAGATGAGGAAGATACCTAATCTTGATTGTGCTGATCAGGGTTAGCGTTAAGGTCTGCAGAGACTGATGTTTCAGCTTCATCACAGCTGCATTCCTCAATCTCTTCTTCAGTCTCAGATAGGGACACGGGAGCCCTGATATTGAGAAGTTGTTCTTGACTTTCATCATCAGAGACGAGGACCCCCACATATGCTTCATCCTCTTGCTGACATTCAGTCCCGACAGTCTTCTTTCCCTCCATGAGGTCAGAGATTGTTTCCCACATGGACTTGGCAGTCTTGCACTTATCCAATCTTGTAAGAGACGAGCCACACCAAATATCAGAGATGATCTGTCGTACCAGCTTGTCCAAGTTGAATAGTGAAAGCTCGGTTTCAAACATCTCTGCAATACTCTTAGGGATTTGGTGATCTTCTCCAGAGTCAGAAGCCTTCATGGGAATGAAGGGACCCTCTTCCACAATGAATAAAGCACGGGGGTCAATGGCTTCCAGATGAAACTGAACCCTCATTTTCCAGATGGGATAATATTCTTTTGTACATGCAGGCAGTCTCAGGAGAGAGACATCAGTATACAACTCCATGCTTGAGTCTTGTTTTCTTCTTGACACTAGACACAAGATCTTACTCAAGGTGTTAACCTTATTGATGAGCAACCTCCCTCTGATACCACTTGAAAGTATCTAGTGTCGACTAAGTCCACCTATGGGGGGGGAATAGGTGTCATGCAGTTTTTTGTGGAATTTAAATTACCTGCACAAATAAATAAACACTGCACAGAAAAGCACACAAGCAATTATAGTGGTTCCCCGATTTGGGTACGTCCACTCTCCCCCTTCGACCTATCTCCCACCAAGGGACGACTCGGTCACTTCACCAACCGGATTGAAATCCAATCCTCACACTACGGAAGGAACCCTTCCAACCAAAGGAGTCACAACTCCACCACCACGGGTTGCACCCAACCCTTACAACTCGGAATCAAAATTCCTTCACAATAAACTAAACTTGAATGTAAAGAAAATACAAACAGACTTTTGGAGATCCCGATGTCCTTCTTCGTTTGTTGAAGCTTTCTTGAAAGAGATGAAGAATCCACGACCGTTGTTCTCTCTTGGAGAGGATCTTGACAAGATCGGCGGTTGCAAGTGAATGCGGCGGCGATTCTTTATAGATCCAATCTTCTTGACGAAGCAAGCAAGGTCTACATACGATCTCAATCGGATCAGTCGTCTCAATCGATTCGGAATGAATAACTATCCTCGTTCAACAAATTGAGAGACAGGAGATCTCGAGAAAGAAGCGTGAGATGCTAGGCTTGCCTCGGTACTGTCGTCAGAAGATCAAAGAATCTCTGAGATCAGCGGCGGCGACTAGCTTTGCGAGCGGCGACGGCGATCGGTGAAGTTCCGCGATCGGCTAGGGCACGCTCGGCCTCGGTTTTATTTTTCATTATTCGATCCTACGGTATGTTCAAATACGCGAGTATATATACTGGAAGCAAACCCTAAATGACCATTGTGGGGCCCATAAGGAGAAGCCCTAGTCCCGGTCAAAACGGTGCACAACGAACTTGATTCGGTCCAGCGAACGGGAATTTTGCCCAAGGCAAAATCGGAGAGAATCGCTGGTGATTCCCGTCGAAGTCGGCAGGAATCACTCACGATTCCCGTCAAATTTGCCTTGGCAGAATTCCAGTTGGAAATCTGGTCATCCGGAGGGAATCAGCGGGAATGCAAGGTGATTCTCGTCGAATCGGCGAGAATCACTTGGTGATTCCCGTCGATTCTGCCTTAGCAGAATTCTTGTGGGAGGACAGTCAGCCAGATGAAGTCGGTGGGAATCACTGACTGATTCTCGACGATTCGGCGAGAATCACTAATGATTCTCGTCGAATCGGCGAGAATCACTTTGTGATTCCCGTCGATTTTGACTTAGACGATTTCTCTCTTCCTTTCTATGAACTTGGTCTTTGACCCATCTTTGCTTCTCTTCTGCTCTTGATCTATCCTGACCCTGTACTTGAAAATAAGTACACTCCAATAGAGAGAGAATACGTGAGTCAACACACTGATCTGCTCAACGAGGGATTACGTTGCGCAGACCCGTGTATATTAACCCACTGCACCCTGACATTGATGTGTACTTAACATGGAATAGCTGCAAGCACAACTTTATAGAAGATCGTCAAATACATTGTGAATCCATCTTAGCTTGACTGGAGGCTTCTTCAAATCCAGGTAATTGTGGATACAATACCCAACATCTTCCCCAAAAAAAGGACGGCTAACTTCCAGCGGAAGGAGCTTGTGCGACGGGAGTAGCTGGGGTTCCGACCGCCGATTTCTTGCTAGTTAGAGCCCGGATTTCTCGTGTGAAGGCAGATCTGGACTGCTCTCGCCCGGATCTACCTCGCTAGGGTAAGTACTTCAAGTTCTAGGTTTGTCTTAGTAGCTCGGGTTATATGGGTTAGCTTGTCTTCCCTCTAAAAGCTTCAGATCTTTTCTTAGGTGGCTTATCTTGCTGCCTGTGCCGAGTGAGGAGTGTAGCTGCTGATTCCTGGAAAGTAGAGGCAAGTGCTGCTCTTTGCCCTTGCCAAGTTTATTTTATTCACCTTATTCGTTTTGATAGCTATTTTGTTTTTCTGTTATCTTCTTAGAACTTAGGGCTGCTATAGATCTTGTCCAGAGTTAGTCTGTTGTATAGCTCGTCTAGGCTTAGTTTTAGTCGGTTGAAGATTTTGGCTTCGGTTAACCTACTGTTAAGGTAGAATTGGTCAAGCTAGTCTAGGAAATAAGAGGAAATAGGCTGGCTTTTGGAAAGCTATAGCTTAGCAGGGTAAATTTGGGTGGAAATTATAGTTGTTAACTCTCTGTGAGCAGGCGTTGAGTGTATCTTAGTACAGAAGTCCAGTTTTTTAGGCTGTGTATAAAAGCATTGAGTGTGGTGGACACACTCAACGCCTAGCTATTTTGGTCTGGAGTCTAAGTAAAAAATGTTGACAGCGTTGAGTGAGGTGAGCTCACTCAACATCGTCTGCCTAGTTTTTTTTTCGAAGTCTTTTTGCATTGAGTGAGTTAAGCTCACTCAACACCATCTAGTCAGGTAGACTTTTTAAGTCAAAAGCGTTGAGTGTGGTGAACTTACACAACGGCTTTGGCTATTTGTATAACACCCCTATCCGTCACATAGCATATAGCAGTAGGTCCGGCCGGGGCCCGACGCCATATACTATGGACAGACCGGTTGGTTAAGCGTTGAAACCATTCAACCAATAACAACGTCCTACACAGCACCTAGCGGAAGCAATTATTAAGTTGCACAAAAAATAAGAACCCTGCCAAGCACGAATGTCCACTACTCAAATAAAATAGGAATGTAAAATACAAAAGTACCGGCCTTATGGCTTTAAATAGTTTCCTCAAACAAGAGTGTCTTTCATACTTTGGCTCGCAGGCCGGCCATACATGAGATAAACGGAAAACATAAAAAGGGTAGGCCTTCGAGGGTGTTGGGGTTTGTCTCCACAATGCCTCAGATTTGTAGGAGGTCAGACCTTGAACTAAGATGAATTAAGGTGTATTTGATGCTGTGTTTAAGTTGTATGTGTGCAGGTCCTTAATGCCAAGTGTAGACCAATGTCAGTCTATAATGGGTCACCAAACACAGGACCATACAATGTAATCCCTCATTGTGTGATCCAAAGTGTTGGCCCATGTATAGCCTCTCTATTGGGATACACTTCCTTCATGCACTTGGATTGATGGACAGAAGCATTGGAGCAAATTTCCTCATAGAATTTTTCTAAGTCCCTAATACTCGAGTAACCCCTTATGATACTCGAGTATCAGGCTTAATACTCGAGTAGTTAGTAAGACATATTCGAGTAGTTAGAGATACTCGAGTAGTCAGTTAGACTTACTCGAGTAAGGTCTTAATACTCGAGTAGTCTGTGTCTCATACTCGAGTAGTTAGTGAGATACTCGAGTAATCAGTTTGGCTTACTCGAGTAGGGTCTGAATACTCGTGTAGATATATCTATACTCGAGTAGTTAAGTTAGTCACTCGAGTAAGTTCTTTTCATACTCGAGTAAGTAACTTGATACTCGAGTAAATCATGTTTGATACTCGAGTAGATCCTTTTCTTCTCTTCTCTGCAAGTTCAAAGTACTGATACTCGAGTAAATACCCTGATACTCGAGTATGTGTTTTCTGATACTCGAGTAAATACCCTGATACTCGAGTAAGTGTTTTCTGATACTCGAGTATAACTTCTGATACTCGAGTAAGTTTTCTCTATACTCGAGTATATCTTCTGATACTCGAGTAAGTATGTTCATACTCAAGTAATTGATCTTTGATACTCGAGTAAATTCTTCCATACTCGAGTAATTGACTCTGATACTCGTGTATGTAAACGTTTCTCAGGTATATTTTCTGATACTCGAGTTTAGCCTTTTTATACTCGAGTATATCGTCTTAATACTCGAGCATACTTTTCTATTACTCGAGTATACAATTCTGATACTCGAGTATACCATTTTTGATACTCGAGTAATTCATTCTTCTCTCCTGTATTTCTCTCTTTCTATACTCGAGTATACTGCTTCTTGCTACTCGAGTAATCCATCTCTCCATACTCGTGTATATCCTCCATTACTCGAGTATCGCAGTCAACTTCTCCAGAATTTTTCTAAGTCCATTTTCATCATAAGTATTTTGAATCTGTCAAATCTGATTGGTCCACGTGTCATCATTAATCAATATTATGACCGTTGGAACCCACCTATAAATAGGTCTTTTCAGAAATGACTTTCAAGCGTTATTACAGAAATATTCTTTTTAAGAAAGAGAAATTCCGTGAACCCTAATTTCACGCCGCCGCCATTGCCGTTCACGGAAGAAGAAGAAAAGTTTGGATCACGACCTTCGTTTTCATCGATCTTTTCTCCAGCGATCCAGAAGAAAGAGAATCACTCGATCTTGCCGAGCCTTGAAGATTCCAGATCTACTTTCTCGATCGAGGTGGTTCTAGATCTCAGATTCGTGGATCTTTCTCTAGTCGTCTTCTACATTTTCTGATCAAGCCGAAGTTCCTAAAGAAGAAGACAGATCCAGATCCAGATCTGAAAGTGTGTTTGTTTGTATTCACAACCAATATTTTTGTAGGAGTTTTAATTCTCCGAGATTTGTAGGAAGTTTTGTCTTCCGAGTTTTGTAGATCCGTTTTGGGATCGAGATTTGTAGGAACGTGGTTCCGAGGTGTAGGATTGTTTTCAATCCGAGATAGTGGAGTAGCCGAGTCTAGTAATTTGCTAGATCGGTGAGGAAAGTGGACGTACCCAAGATTGGGGAACCACTATAAATCTCTTGTCTTCTGTGATTGCTTGATATTTGCTGTGTTAGTTTTTAATTCCGCATTTGACACGCATTTCACCTATTCACCCCCCTCTAGGTGATTTAGGCTAACAACTTAGACCTCTCAATTGGTATCAGAGGGAGGTTGATCGTTAAAAGGTTAACACCTTGATCTTATCCTTCTAAGTTGTTTTCTGAAAAGCATCAAGCATGAGTAAGACCAAGGATTTTGCTAAACTCCCTATCTGCACCAAGAACAACTTTCCTATGTGGAAGGAAAGAGTAAAGTTCTTCATGGAAGCAGTAGATCCCCGGATCTTCATGATTGTTGAAGAAGGTCCCCACATTCCTATGACTGCATCCACCATAGATCCCACCAAGCAAGTTCCCAAGAAGCTGATGGATCTAGATAAGGATGAGATTGCACTTGTCTCTCTGGACAAGAAAGCCAAAAATATTATTGCAAGTGCAGTGGATGACTCAATGCTGCAAAATCTGATTCATTGCCAGTCTGCCAAGGAGATGTGGCAATCCCTTGTGACTCTGATGGAAGGTACAGAAGAAGTGAGGGATGATCGTAGATCCCTACTGAACCAAAAATATGAAGCCTTCAGGCAGGGTCATAAGGAAGCCATAGCTGACACCTTTGAGAACTTCTTCAAGATAGTAAATGGCCTAAGAGTGTATGGCCGTGTCTTCACCAACGGGGAACTCAATGACAAATTCTTAAGATCCCTAACCAAGGAATGGGATAATAAGGTATGTGCCATTCGGGAGTTTGGAAGGTTAGCTGAGACGGACCCGCAGAATCTGTTCGGAAAGCTTATGTCTTACGAGCTGCAAATCAACTCATGAAAAGCTGAAGAAGAGACAAGCAGGTCTGCATCCAAGGAGAAATCTGTCGCTCTAAAGGCAGATAGCTCAAGGAAGATAAAGGCTAGCTCTCCTGCCCCAGTTCCTGAGGCTGATGAAGAAGAATCATCTGAGCCTAGCTCATCTGGCTCAGAACTATCTGATGGAGAGTTCTCCCTACTCTCAAGGCAGTTCAAGAAATTTTTGAACAAGAAGAAGCAATGGAGAGGCAAGGATGCCTCATATAGAAGATCACGACATGACAGTGATCATCGGAAGAAAGGCTCAAGTAGCCATGACAGGTATAATCCTAAACCGAACAAACAGATTTCTACTGACATCATTTGTTATTGTTGCAATAAGCCAGGTCACGTCATCGCCGATTGCCCTCACAAAAAGAAAGAGGGTGGAAGAAGAGAGGAAAAGAAATCCTCACACCCCAAGAAGAGGACAGAGAGAAGCCTAGTAGCCAAGAAGAGCAAAACTCTCAGCGACTCTGACTCATCTGAGTCGAGTGAAGAAGAGGAAGCTTACTTTGGGCTCATGGCTCATTCGGATGATGAACAAGTCCCCCAGTTTACTGGGGAGGTAAAATCTCACACTCCTCTCTCTGATTCTGAAAATGACAATGAGCAAGAGGGATATTCCTCTGAAGATGAATCTGAACTCATGGGACAGTATAAGGAATTACTCACCGCTTACGAGAAATGTCGTAGAATGGTGAAAAGTCAAGCCAAAGAGATCAATTCTCTACAGGCTAGTGAGAGCAACTTGAGAGAAGAAGTCAATAGGACTAACTCTCTTCAAGAGAACCTAAATGAAGCTATGGAGGAATACAATAAAGCTCTCAAGCACCTCGACCTTAAAGAGGAAATCATCAAAGAACTGGAAAAACAGCTCGAGGCTGAAAAGAAGCTTGTTGAGAGCTTCTCTAAGCCTAAGACAGTTCTTCCAATCGTTGCTGAATTCTCTGCTAAGGCCAAGGGTGCTGGTTTAGGCCACATTGGCTCTTCTAGTAAATCCTCTAGAAGAAACAAGGCCAAGAGAAAGAATAAGGCTGCCCGAAAGACTCTAGCTGAAGAAAAAGGGAAAGCTCCCTTGGAACCTGTTGTGTTCAAGAAAGTTATCTTTCCCACGAACGAACTCGATTATGAGTCCACCTACGGACACTTTTCTAGGCCAATCCCTGAGAAGCCTAAGTCAAGATACCAAGGTTGGACTCGTCCTCGTAACTTTGGCGAGAGTGTCTTCAAGGCACCTTATGAGGAGATTCAGCTTCAAAGCTATGGACCTTATGCTCATGGTCATAACTTTAAGAAGACACCAAAAGTAAAACCCGTTGTAGAAAAGCCTATGAAGGAGATGACTTCATGTAACTGCAATCATCATGAAGCCTCTTCCTCCAAAAGTAAGGCTCCTGCTAGACCTTCATTCCAGAAAGTCAGGCAGGACTACCCAAGGCAAAGATACAACAGGTTCAACTGTTGGTGTTGTGGCAAAATTGGTCATTTTGCCAGTGATTGTTGGTTCAATCCTAATAATGCTGCTACCCCTAAAGTTAGCAACGTGAGAATGACCACTCATGAGGCTAATACTCGTAGGGGGAGTATTCTAACTCGAGACCAAGGACCCAAACTTGTTTGGGTTCCTAAGGCTAAATGATTGTAATTGCAGGTATGTCCAAAGGCCACCAAAATGCCAATCTGGTACTTGGACAGTGGATGCTCTCGGCATATGACCGGGACAAGGAGCCTACTACTGAACTACACCTCAGTCTGCAACGGACCAAAGGTCATCTTTGGAGGTTCAGATCGAGGAATCACTAAAGGCTATGGTATGATTTCTAACGGTAGCGTATCCTTCTCGGATGTAGCCTATGTTGAAGGATTGGAACACAATCTCATCAGCATAAGCCAACTATGCGACAAAGGATACGTAGTTGAATTTCATGCTGACAAGTGTTTGATAAAATCGGTTAACAATATGGAAACTATTTTATCAGGCACTCGAAGCAGAAATATTTTCTGTTTGAATTTTATTTGTATAGACTCTTCGACACCAGTGTGTCTTTTGGCAAAAAGTAGTGCATCTCTTGCTGACCAATGGCACAAGAGACTAGCACATATTAATTTCAAAACTATTAATAAATTATTCTCTCAAAACTTAGTGCGTGATGCACCCAAGGTCAAGTGCGTTACGGACAGTCCTTGTCACGCTTGTATCAAAGGCAAGCAAACAAGAAGTTCGTTTAAAAGCATAATAGGCAAGGATTCCAATAGAAGTTTACAGCTTCTTCATATGGACTTATTTGGTCCACTGCAGGTTAGAAGTTTGGGAGGTAAGGAATATACGTTGGTTATTGTGGATGATTACTCGCGCTTTGCGTGGGTGTTCTTTCTGAAACACAAGTCAGATACCTTCGGTATTTTCACCAATTTTGTCAGGCAAATCCAGAATGAATACAACCGTTCCGTAGTCAAAATCAGAAGTGACAATGGAACGGAGTTCAAGTCTGGAGCCATGACAGAATTTTGTGAAAGTCAAGGTATCTTTCATGAGTTTTCCTCTCCCCGCACACCACAGCAAAATGGAGTGGCTGAGAGAAGGAATAGAACACTCATAGAGGCTTGTCGGACCATGTTGAGTGATGCCTCACTTCCGGAGTATTTCTGGGCTGAAGCCGTCAACACCGCTTGTCACGTGCAAAATCGAGCACTCATCAACAAAGACCATGATAAGACTCCTTACGAACTACTAAAAGGCAGGCAACCAACCATTTCATACTTTAGAATCTTTGGTTGTAAGTGCTTCGTACTTAACAATGGCAAGTATCACACTACAAAGTTTAGCGAGAAAAGCTTTGAAGGTATTTTTGTAGGTTATAGTAGCCATAGTAAGGCCTATAGAGTTTTCAATAGAAAAACTCTGGTTGTGGAAGAGTCGATACATCTTGTATTTGATGAGACGAGTCTGTTGCAAAGCAACTCGTCTAGTGTGCCTATTGTAGATGCAGGTACAAAGTTGAAAGAACTCAGCTTGGATGAACCTATTAAAGATAAAGATGAGACGTTCATCAAGATCCCCTCTACAACCACCTTTGGAGAGGGAGATGATCAAGATGAAGAAGACATCCCAGCTGTAGATATAACTCCAGTGGCTGAAGAGATCCCAGATGCAAGGACTTTAGAGTTCAGACACTTGAAGGATCATCCTGTTGACCAAATCATAGGAGATCCTCGGGATGGTGTCAGAACTCGTCGAGGTACAACTAACGAGAATTTACACTTAAGCTTTCTCTCACAGGTTGAACCAAAGAAATTTGAGGAAGCCAACTCCGACGCATCCTGGATTCTAGCCATGGAAGAAGAATTAAATCAGTTCAAAAGATGCAAAGTCTGGACACTTGTTCCTAGACCCAAGCATAAGAACGTCATCGGGACAAAATGGGTCTACCGGAACAAGATGGATGAAGACGGAACAATTATAAAGAATAAAGCCAGACTTGTCGCCAAGGGATATCGTCAAGAGGAAGGGATCGACTTCGACCAAACTTATGCTCCAGTAGCAAGACTGGAGGCAATCAGGTTATTTCTTGCCTACGCTGCACTGAAGGACTTTACCGTCTATCAGATGGACGTAAAGTCTGCCTTCCTGAATGGTGACATAAAGGAAGAAGTGTATGTAGAGCAACCGCCAGGTTTTGTTGACTCAACCTTTCCTAACTATGTTTACTTATTGCAAAAAGCACTATATGGTCTTAAGCAAGCTCCTCGAGCTTGGTATGAGACGCTATCTACCTTTCTTCTTGAGAACAAGTTCACGAGAGGAAAGATAGATAAGACATTATTTCTTAGGGAAATAAAGGGCAAGATTTTGCTAGTGCAAATCTATGTCGATGACATTATTTTCGGCTCTACAGACAACAACCTCTGCAAGAAGTTTTCTAAACTTATGCAAGGGAAGTTTGAAATGAGCAGTATGGGAGAGCTGAAGTATTTCTTAGGGCTACAAGTGAAACAATCTGTGGATGGAATTTTCATCTCTCAGACCAAGTTCACCAAAGAGCTGCTTAAGAAATTCGGAATGGAGAATGCAACCTCTATGAGGACTCCAATGGCCTCAGCTATGTCTCTGGACAAGGACGAGAAAGGGAAACCTTTTGATGAAACCAAGTACAGAAGCATAATTGGGTCCTTGCTCTACCTTACTGCAAGTAGGCCAGATATAATGTTCTCGACATGTGTATGTGCTAGATTTCAGGTGAACTCTAAGGAATCTCACTACATCGCTGCAAAGCGAATCTTGAGATACCTCAAAGGAACACCAAATCTTGGCTTATGGTACCCAAGAAGTAATGATAGTGAACTAATTGGATTTTCAGATGCAGATTTTGCAGGAAGCAAAGACGACAGGAAAAGCACCTCCGGGACTTGCCAATTCCTCGGAAGGAGACTCATTTCCTGGAGCAGTAAGAAGCAAAACTGTGTAGCCATCTCAACGGCTGAATCAGAGTACATCTCTGCAGGCAGCTGTTGTGCACAGCTGTTATGGATCAAGAATCAGTTTGAAGACTACAACATGAAGTTCCAGAACATTCCCCTGTTCTGTGACTCTTCCAGCGCCATAGCAATAGCCAACAACCCAGTCTCCCACAGCAGGACCAAGCACATAGAGCTTCGCTATCATTTCATCCGGGAGCATGTGGAAAATGGAGACATAGATCTTCAATATGTCTCCACAGACAGGCAAGTTGCAGATATCTTCACCAAGCCGCTGGATGAGTCCAAGTTTTCACTCTTCAAAACTGAGCTTGGACTGCTTAACAAAGAAGATCAATGATGGACTCAGAAATTTAGAAGAGGTCAGAAATGTTGGATACTCTGAGGTACATTTCTTTTAGTGAAAATTCCTTCAAGAAATTTGAGACTCGAGAATAGTTACATTTACACGAGTGAAATAGTGAATACTCGAGTAACAAGTCAAATATACTCGAGTAATCAAATCAATACTCGTGTATGCACTCTTTATACTCGAGTATGAAAAGTCTTCAGAATTTAATACTCGTGTATTGAACTTCATATACTCGAGTAATCAGATTGATACTCGAGTATGAATTTCTTATACTCGAGTATGAAAAATCCGTCTAGACTTAATACTCGTGTATACTCAGTACATACTCGAGTATATGTTAAGGATTACTCGTGTATGCCGTAAACTTCTCTCGTGTAATCGGACTTCTCTGGAATTTTTCAAACTCTCTATTCGCACAACGAATTTGCTGCCTCATTCGGGTATGTTTTTATGTTTAATCATTTTTAGACCTAATTAGGATTAATTATATATATATATAAAACGAAAACGTCCATTCCACTTCTCATTCACTCGTGTATCCGCCGACCTATCGTCTTCCCGACTCTGTCTCGTCGCTCTTCCGTCGCCGCCGATTTCTCAGTTTCAGATGGCTCCTCCGTCGTCCAAAATCGGAATCGGCTCCGAACTAGTTCCAGATGGTATTGCAGACCTCTCAGATGACTTTCGCAACCTTCTCATTCTGTTCGACACCGCTGGATTGACCTACCTCCTCCAGACGCCGTGCAAGGCCATTATTCCCGCAATGGAAGAGTTCTACAAAAACCTAAAGGTTAAACGAAATGGAAAAGTTCTAAGGACCAAGGTCAGAGGACTCAAAATCCGACTGGACAAAACCTCAATCTCTATTTTACTCCGGCTGCCCGTCGTTGAGGAAGAGGATGAACTCACAACCGAAGATTCTGACAGAACAGCCCTATACTGTGGGGTTGATCCCGAGTGTGATACTTTCAGCAGAGCAGATTGCAATAGAGAGGGAAAATTTCTGATTGATGTTATCTCCAAGGTCATACTCTGCAAGACCTACTCCATCCGAGAAATCTCTCACAACATGTTTGAGATCATGCAAGCCATCGTCTGCAGAAAGAAGTTCCAGTTTGGCATGATGCTACTGGACAAGATTCAGGGGAGCATCAAGCAACCCAGTTTTGCAAGGATTATCTCACTCATCCTCCATGAGATAGATCCTCAGGTTTTTGACCTTTCTAAAGGTATTCCTCTCCACCATATGAAGAAAGTCTCTCTCTCCTCCATCCATAGATATGAAATCAAGCTTCAAAATACTTCCCAAACCTCCAGACAGCAAGCTGTCATCAGGACCCCATCTCCTCCTCAACATCAAGTTGCTGACACTCTGGGTGCAGAAATTGAGGGGGAGCCTGCCTCTTCTCTTCCTCAGAATCAGGTTTCTTCACAATCAGTAATTCCAGAACAAGAAGAAGTAAGAATTCCTACTCCTCCAATCTCTCCTCCTCCAGCAGATATTCAATCAGCAAATCCAGACTCAGAGATTCCAGACTCAGCAGCCCTTCTGTCTACAGCTGAAGATATCAACAAATTCATTGATGAGCTCAGCTCAGATGCCCCACTCTTCCAGAATGGATCAGCTGCAAAGTCTCCAGCTCCATCTCCTGCAAGAACCCCAGCTCCTTCTCCTGCTAAGTCTCCAGTCCAATCTCCTGCCAGATCTCCTGAGAGTGAGCCAAGCAAATCAGCTCATATTCTCCTGTCTGATGATGAGATGTCTCCAGATCCTGTGGAGGCACCTCTGAGGACTTTGGATTTCTCCATGCCCTCTCTCCTACCCTCAGAAGAAGATGTTGAAACAGTTCCATTCAAGAGAGCAGTCAGCTCAGTGGTGATCTCAGAAATCCCTCCTTGGACTGCTTCTGCTTCTACTTCTGCTCTTGCTCCTGCTGCTTCAGCTCCTGAACCAACCTCAGCTCCCTCCTCTTCAGATATAATAAGCAAGATTGAGCTTATGCTCAAAGAACAGAGAGATTACTTTGATGCCTCTCTGCAATCAGTAACATCCAAGGTCTCTGCTCTTGAAACAGAGATGAGCAGAGGCTTTGCTGAGATTCAAGCAAATACTGATGAGTTAAAAAGGTTGTTCCAAATTGGAGGCAAAGCCATAGACCACACCATTACAAGCATAGGTGAGCTAAGAAACCAGGCAGAGACAGTAGCTCACAATCAGATCAAGCTAGATGAGAGAGCTGAAATGAATGTTGTGACAGTATGTAATGAAGTGGGCACCTTCAAAGATGAAGCCATTGCAAAGCTAAACATAGATATCAGCAAGGGGGAGAAAGTTGTAAAAGAACAAGTGGAAAAACTTTATGAGCAAGCCCAAGCAGTTGCAAAAGAACAAGTTGAAACTCTCTCTCAACAGGCTCAAATTACAGTAAATGGACTTGTAAAGGAAATGAAAGCAGACATTCTCTCTCAACTTCAATCTGTAAAATTTTATACCTATGACACTGCTGTGTGGCTGCATAACATGAACTTCCCCAATGCTCAGCTCAACCCAGCCATCATTCCTCAGCACCTAAATCCTCTTGAAGAGCAACCCTCTGCAGATGCCCCTGTCCAAGCTACCATTCCAGAAAGTGGTGTGCCAGTCTTCTCTCCTAGACCTGAGGGTGATGTGACTGAGCCTCCTCTTAACTACTCTGACATGTGGCAAGATGATTTTCTTTCCAGTTCTCAAGGTCCATCTAAGAAGAAAAGAAAGTATGGTGAAGGTGCTTCTGCAAGTCGTTCTGAACCCAGAAGAGATCCAGCAATGGTTCACTCAGAGGTTTGGAGTCCAACCTCCAAATCCCTTATTCTTGACACCTTGAGGCTAGTGACAGACCATGGGGAAAACAGAGACAATCATTACAGCTACTCAGAGTGGAAAGCCTATGAAGCTTCACAGATTAAAATCAGACTCCATGACAAAAACTGGGGACACAACAACCCTGCTGCTCCTCCCAGGCCCAGGACTTATTTCCCAAAGCCTTACAGCTACCTGGAGAGGCAAGAGCTCAAAAGGGAAAGGATGCACAAGGATGCTCCATCATGAGTGGATCTGAGAAAGTGGAATTGGACTATTTTGTTTATGTGCTTTAAAAACATTTCCTCATATATATATATTTAATTCTGATTATGGCCATATTTTGTCTATCCTGTTTTAATTAGGTTTATTCTCCTTGATATGCTTTTTGTTCTTTTACTCCTAAGTAATTCACCTTAGTATAGAGAGTGCTGACATCTACAAATAGGGGGAGATTGTTGGGGTTTGTCTCCACAATGCCTCAGATTTGTAGGAGGTCAGACCTTGAACTAAGATGAATTAAGGTGTATTTGATGCTGTGTTTAAGTTGTATGTGTGCAGGTCCTTAATGCCAAGTGTAGACCAATGTCAGTCTATAATGGGTCACCAAACACAGGACCATACAATGTAATCCCTCATTGTGTGATCCAAAGTGTTGGCCCATGTATAGCCTCTCTATTGGGATACACTTCCTTCATGCACTTGGATTGATGGACAGAAGCATTGGAGCAAATTTCCTCATAGAATTTTTCTAAGTCCCTAATACTCGAGTAACCCCTTATGATACTCGAGTATCAGGCTTAATACTCGAGTAGTTAGTAAGACATACTCGAGTAGTTAGAGATACTCGAGTAGTCAGTTAGACTTACTCGAGTAAGGTCTTAATACTCGAGTAGTCTGTGTCTCATACTCGAGTAGTTAGTGAGATACTCGAGTAATCAGTTTGGCTTACTCGAGTAGGGTCTGAATACTCGTGTAGATATATCTATACTCGAGTAGTTAAGTTAGTCACTCGAGTAAGTTCTTTTCATACTCGAGTAAGTAACTTGATACTCGAGTAAATCATGTTTGATACTCGAGTAGATCCTTTTCTTCTCTTCTCTGCAAGTTCAAAGTACTGATACTCGAGTAAATACCCTGATACTCGAGTATGTGTTTTCTGATACTCGAGTAAATACCCTGATACTCGAGTAAGTGTTTTCTGATACTCGAGTATAACTTCTGATACTCGAGTAAGTTTTCTCTATACTCGAGTATATCTTCTGATACTCGAGTAAGTATGTTCATACTCGAGTAATTGATCTTTGATACTCGAGTAAATTCTTCCATACTCGAGTAATTGACTCTGATACTCGTGTATGTAAATGTTTCTCAGGTATATTTTCTGATACTCGAGTTTAGCCTTTTTATACTCGAGTATATCGTCTTAATACTCGAGCATACTTTTCTATTACTCGAGTATACAATTCTGATACTCGAGTATACCATTTTTGATACTCGAGTAATTCATTCTTCTCTCCTGTATTTCTCTCTTTCTATACTCGAGTATACTGCTTCTTGCTACTCGAGTAATCCATCTCTCCATACTCGTGTATATCCTCCATTACTCGAGTATCGCAGTCAACTTCTCCAGAATTTTTCTAAGTCCATTTTCATCATAAGTATTTTGAATCTGTCAAATCTGATTGGTCCACGTGTCATCATTAATCAATATTATGACCGTTGGAACCCACCTATAAATAGGTCTTTTCAGAAATGACTTTCAAGCGTTATTACAGAAATATTCTTTTTAAGAAAGAGAAATTCCGTGAACCCTAATTTCACGCCGCCGCCATTGCCGTTCACGGAAGAAGAAGAAAAGTTTGGATCGTGACCTTCGTTTTCATCGATCTTTTCTCCAGCGATCCAGAAGAAAGAGAATCACTCGATCTTGCCGAGCCTTGAAGATTCCAGATCTACTTTCTCGATCGAGGTGGTTCTAGATCTCAGATTCGTGGATCTTTCTCTAGTCGTCTTCTACATTTTCTGATCAAGCCGAAGTTCCTAAAGAAGAAGACAGATCCAGATCCAGATCTGATAGTGTGTTTGTTTGTATTCACAACCAATATTTTTGTAGGAGTTTTAATTCTCCGAGATTTGTAGGAAGTTTTGTCTTCCGAGTTTTGTAGATCCGTTTTGGGATCGAGATTTGTAGGAACGTGGTTCCGAGGTGTAGGATTGTTTTCAATCCGAGATAGTGGAGTAGCCGAGTCTAGTAATTTGCTAGATCGGTGAGGAAAGTGGACGTACCCAAGATTGGGGAACCACTATAAATCTCTTGTCTTCTGTGATTGCTTGATATTTGCTGTGTTAGTTTTTAATTCCGCATTTGACACGCATTTCACCTATTCACCCCCCTCTAGGTGATTTAGGCTAACAACTTAGACCTCTCAGAGGGCCAGCACCGCAACATGGGTTTTAGCCCGCTATTTCCCGCTCGGCTCCGCAGCACCTGTAAGCAACAATCCACCGCACGGTGGTAAACAAAAGCAACGGTCAGCTATGCTGACCAAATTATAACGATCCCGCCCCCAAAATCGGGGCGGCGATGCTCTTTCCCTGTACTTTATTAGTATAACATCATAATAGTGTAAACACACTTCATCACAGTCGTAGGCTCGCACGGCCACACACCTCGTGCACACAGGGCACATTCACGGCAAACCGGCCAACGTCACGTCAATTCAAGCCATAGACATTCCCGTTCCACCACCGCCCCTTAGACGGCCAATCACATGAGCATTTTGTCTTCCTGTCCTTGGTCACGACAATTGAAGCCATAGACCGCCGAAGACTCTCATCCATGCCAACGGTCCCACCGAACGACATAGATCGGGTATGGTTCCGCCTGACCCGTGCTCATTCCACAACGACAATTTAAGCCATATGCGCAGGTCAAGACTCACCGAGTCCCGTTTCCACCACAACAATCACATAACCCGGTTATGTTCACGTTGGCTCCCCGACCATCGTGTTGGCAAAACCCGCTTTTGCCCAGTTTTCCGGGTGCACCTTGGAATTTATCTCCAAGGCTCCCTGCTGCAATCTACCACGTAGAAAACCCGAAAAACGCCCAAACATCCGGAGTCTTCCCCGGTTCATATGCAATGCAACATCACCGATCCAGACCAACTTGTCCGGATAGTTTTCACACACCATGCTTATGTCTGTTTACGCATACGGACTCTACACAAGGGGGACTTTACATATCTACCCCAAGGAACGCTCCAACTCTTCGCTCACTCGCGAGAGAGGGCTTCCTATGCAAAGGAAAAGAGGGCTTCACATGACCTAGGATGAGAAATCATTACCCTTGCATTCTTCCATGGTGCCATGACAAAATCTACGCGGTTGGAAAGCACCGCAACGGCGTCGCCTTCGTGGATCTGGACTCGGATCGCGATTCGGAGCTCCGACGCTCCACCGGCGTCCGGATCTTGGTCTACTCCTTCCTCATTGCTCTCCCCTCTCTCTAGACTTTAGAAAGATAACCAAGGGGATTAAATGAGGGATTGCAAACCCTATTTCCGGGATTAAACCGCCAGCATCCACCCCCAGCCGTCGGATCCGAGGGCAAGGAAACGAACGACCACGATTAGGCCTGAAATTACAAAATCTGGGCCGAACACGGGTTGCAACATGGCCGTGTGCATGACCGTGCCACCCATTCGCCGTTTCGACCGACGCGATAACCAGCACAAGAAATTCGACACGGCTTCCAACACGCTCGTGTCGCATGCGACATGGCCGTGTCACTACCCGTGTCATGCCCCGTGTGCAACGACCAACATTCTTTTCCCGAGAATGATACGGCCTGCGACACGGCACCCGACATGCCCGTGTCACATGTGACACGCCCGTGTCTGTACCCGTGTCATGGACTGTGTCCAACTACCCACACTTGCTTCCCGAGGAGGACACGGCCTGCGACATGGCACCCGACACGCCCGTGTCACATGTGACATGCCCGTGTCTGTGCCCGTGTCATGGTCCGTGTACAAGACTCAGAAAACTCCCTAGCGTGACATGCCCTGGGACACGCCCGTGTCCCAGGCCATGTGCCTCACCTCGACGATCGCGGATCGTCAAAACGTCGACCACATGACCCGTGGCCGAACACGCCCGTGGCACGCCCGTGTCACGCCCGTGACATGCCTGTGTCACTTTCTCCAAAACCCAGACTTGGCTTAAAACGTCACCCGTCCCTCTTTTGAGTTTCGGGGCGTTACAACTCTCTCCCCCTTAAAAGAATTTTGCCTACGAAATTTACTTAAGGAAAGCAATAGGAACATAAAGCTTTTAATGGTACCTGAGCGGAATAATTCCGGGTACTCCTCCAGCATAGTTTGCTCCCATTCCAAAGAGAGCTCCTCCCGACCGCAATTATCCCACCGGACCTTAACCATCCGGATCTCCTTGTTATGGTGTATCTTCACCTCGAAGTCTTCTATACGAATGGGCTTGACCCTTGTCGTCAACCCTTCGTCCACCGGCACTTGATCAACTGCGATCACTAGCGAAGGCTCCTGCACCACCTTCCGCAATACGGATATGTGGAACACATCGTGTAGTCCACTTAACTCCTCCGATATACTCAAACGGTATGCCGCTTCGCCGACCCGCTCCAGAACCTCAAAGGGTCAAAGGTATCTTGGGCTCAGCTTCTTCAAGCGTCTCACCCACAAAACACCCTTGAACGACTTCACTTTCAAGTATACCCAATCGCCTACCGCGAACTCCACATTCCGGTGCTTGGCATTGTAATACTTTGCCTGCCTGTCCTAAGCGATCAACAAGTGCTCCCGAATGATCCGCACCAACGAGGTAGCACCCTCCACCTCCTGCTTCTTGTACAACCTTGCCTCACCCGTTTCCAACCACGATAACGGCGTGCGACACTTTCTACCATACAGGGCCTCAAAGGGCGCCATTTGGATACTTTCCTGGTAGCTGGTTTTGTACGCGAACTCCACCAAATACAGGTGGTCCTCCCACTACTTCCCGAAGTCTAGAACACACATGCGTAGCATGTCCTCCATCATTCTATTGACTCTCTTGGTCTGTCCATCCGTCTGCGGATGGAAGGCTGTGCTGAACTTCAACTTGGTCCCCAGCATTTGTTGCACCAACCTCCAATCATTGGACGTGAAATGCCCATCGCGATCACTCACAATGCTACGGGGCACACCGTGCAGTCTAACTATATTGTCCAAATATAGCTTCGCCAACTTATCCACCGAGTCATCCTTCCTATGCGGAATAAAGTGCGACACTTTAGTTAACCGGTCTACGATCACCCAGATGGCGTCGTTCCCCTTCTGCGACCTTGCCAAACCATGCACAAAGTCCATCGATATGTCGTCGAACTTCCACTCCGGTATAGGCAAGGACTTCAAGAATCCTCCCGGCTTTTGGCTTTCCGCCTTCACTAAGGGGCACGTTTGGCACTTAGCCACAAACAACGCTATGTCTTTCTTGAGCCCCGGCCACCAAAACAGCTTCTTAAGGTCACGGTACATCTTTGTGCTCCCTGGGTGGATTGAGTACTTGGTATGATGAGCCTTGTACATCAACTCCGCCCGTAGGTTACCCCCTCTTGGGACGCACAACCGATGATCCTTCCTTAGCAACCCATCCACAATAGAATATTGGGAATTTGACCAATCCAACCCTGCCTCCATAAGCTCCTTCATGGAGTCATCTAACTCCAATGCCTGCCGAACACAGTCAGCCAGGTCATACTGAACCTCCATCCAGTTCAACAAAGCCTTGGCGCTTGACTGCTTGTCCACGCAACAGATCTCCAACGCCTCCAACTCCTGTACTAGCCTCTCATCATGAACCGACAACCAGTTGGCTTGGGCGGGAGCCCTGCGACTCAACGCATCAGCAACCGCATTGCCCTTCCAGGGTACATAATGAATCTTGAAGGTGTTGTCCCCCAGAAACTCCATCTACCTCCTCTGTCTCATGTTAAGATCCTTCTGATCCAACAGGTACTTCAGGCTCTTGTGATCGGTATAAATATCGACCCTTACGCCGTATAGGTAGTGCCTCCACAGCTTAAGTGCAAATATTACGGCCGCCAACTCAAAGTCGTGGACCGGATAATTCCTTTCATGCACTTTTAGCTGACGCGATCCAAAAGCTATCACGCTCCCATGTTGCAACAACACGTAGCCCAAACCACTACCCGAGGCGTCACTATAAACCTCGAAGCCCACGGTCCCACTCGGTGAACTAAGCACTGGCGCTGTGGTCAACCGTCTCTTCAGCTCCTCAAAAGCTTGCACGCACTCCTGCATCCACAAGAATCTCTGATCTTTCCTTGTCAACTTCGTGAGAGGTAGCACTATCCGCGAGAAGTTCTCTACGAAGTGCCTGTAATATCCGGCAAGCCCGAGAAAACTACGGACTTCTGCGACAGAAGACAACACAGGCCACTCCCGTATCGCAACGATCTTCGCCGGATCAACCGCTATACCTTCCCCACTGACAATGTGACCAAGGAATGCTACTGAGGGTAGCCAGAACTCGCACTTGGAAAATTTCGCATATAGTTCATTCCTTCTTAGAGTCTCCAACACCAGATGCAAGTGCTTCTAGTGATCTTCTTCGCACTGCGAGTACACCAATATATCATCAATAAAGACGATCACAAAGCGGTCCAGGAAATCTCGGAACGTCCTGTTCATCAAATCCATAAACACTGATGGCGCATTCGTCAGTCCAAACCGCATGACCGTTAACTCGAAATGCCCATACCTTGTGTTGAACGCCGTCTTCGGGATATCACACTCCCTGATCCTCAATTGATAGTACCCCGACTTCAAGTCCAACTTAGAATATACCGACGATCCGACTAACTGATCGAAGAGATCATCAATCCTCGGGATCGGGTACTTGTTCTTCTCCGTCAGCTTGTTCAACTCTCTGTAGTCGATACACAGCCGCATACTCCCGTCCTTCTTCTTAACGAAGAGAACCGGTGCGCTCCAAGGCGACGAGCTTGGACGCACATAACCTTGCTCCATTAGCTCCTCTAGCTGAACTTTCAACTCTGCCATTTCCTTCGGCGCCAGCCTATAAGGAGCACGTGACACAGGTTTGGCACCTGGCACAAGCTCGATAGTGAAATCAATCTCTTGCTGCGGTGTAGCTCCGGGAAGACTATCTGGGAACACATCAGGGTATTTACAAACCACGGGGATACTATCCAACGCGGACTTTGGCTCTACAGCCCCCACTATTGCGAAGAACAGCTCTGCGCCAGCACGAACTGCCTTTACCACCTGAAGAGCAGACATCAACGTCCTGCTCGACCCCTTCAGTCCCGTGAATGTTGTCTCTCATCCAACACCCAGCTTGACCTCCTTACTATTGCAATCAATCCAAGCCTTCTGCTCCGAAAGCCAATCCATCCCAAAGATAACGTCGAACTCTACTAGCAGCATCAATGACGCTAGCAAGTCGAACTCTTGGCTCCCTATGCAAACCTTTATGGCGCACACTCTGTCCGCTCGCATCGAGCACCCATTCGGTAGCATCACATCCAACTTGTCCTTCGCCATCAAAGAAGGGACTCCGATGCGCGATATAAAATTTTCGGACAAGGAGTGTGAAGCTCCCGTATCGAACAGTGCCCGTGCCGGACTATCGCTAATCAAAACAAAGCCTAAGCAAACCATATTAGGCTAACAAGCAATAGATAACAGTATTTAAAGTTAACTTGCTATAAATTAACTCCTACCTGTCACCACGTCAGCTTGTTTAATGGCCTCCTGCTGGCCCAAGTTGTACACTCTAGGTTGGGTCGGAGCATAATGGAACGCGGTTGACTCCACCGCCTTTCCCTTCTCTTTATTGGTAGCTCCTTGTTTTCTTTCGGACTTTGGGCGTCCGCTCCAGCAATCGCGGGCAAAGTGCCCCGTCTTTCCACACGTGAAACAAGCGCCCGGGGTTCGATTGGTAGTTGCCCCCGAGGCACCTACAGAGGAAGCTGGACCTGACGTCCTAGCCTTTTTGTAGAATCTGCGGTAGCCCGACTTTGACGTAGTCGGGGCCTTGAACTATGATTTCTTCCACCCAGATTCCTTCTTAGCTTGCACATTTCTCATGTCCTTCTCCAAGGACCGGGCCGAGGTGACAAGGGTCATGAAACCCTGCGCCATGGGCCCCGACAGTAGCAGCCTCAGCTCATCTCTTAACCCTTCAAAGAGGCGGTTAGTCTTTCGCTCCTCGTCGGCAAAGATAGCGCTAGCATGTCTCCCCAATCGAGTAAACTCGTGGAGGTACTCGTGTACAGTGTTGTCTCCTTGCACCAACTTTTGGAACTCATTCTCCAATGCGATCCTCTGCGCTGAGGGGAGGTATCGATCCATGAGCACTCTCGAAAACTCCTCCATAGGTACTTCGGCCAATGGCCTTCCCCTTAACTGGTGTAGCTCTAGGCCTTCCCACCATAATCTCGCATCCCTGTCTAATAGGAACGTTGCTATCGTGGTCTTCTGCCACTCTTCTGTTTCTGTTGCTGTCATCACCCTATTGACTCTTGAGAGCAAATCTTCGGCCTGGGTCGGGGTTCCCGTTCCCGAGAACACTGGTGGATGGAAGCCCATCACATGCTTAAGCTGTCTCTCAGTTGCTCTCCGAGGCAACTCCGGCTCCACCTCCACCTGTTCAACCCTTCTAGGCTTCGCCGCTTGGAGCGGCACTTGCTCCACCGCAGGAGCAGGCTGCTGCACCTGCCTTGCAGGTTGCGCATTGATCATAGCAAAGACAGCTTCTGCCACCAATCTAATGGTCTCGGCAGATGGAGGTGTTGTAGGCGCATCACTTGGTGCGCTGCTTGCCTCGGAACCTGGCCGTTCCGACGGTCCAGCACCACTTCTGGTCACCTATAAACGTGCAAAACACCGATAAGCGACCAAACAATATTGCAAATAGCTATTATAGGAACACGCAGGTTCCTCAAACACGTGTATTTTCATTCCTAAGTGGACATTCATGGGTTCTTTTCAAGTTATAACGATGACGCACACATGTTCTCACCACCCCTTAAAGTGAATTCACCCACGAATTCATTTAAGCTTGACCGAAACAAGTAGTCTGATACCAATTTGTAACACCCCTATCCGTCACATAGCATATAGCAGTAGGTCCGGCCGGGGCCCGACGCCATATACTACGGACAGACCAGTTGGTTACGCGTTGAAACCATTCAACCAATCATAACGTCCTACACACTACCTAGCGGAAGCAATTATTAAGTTGCACAAAAAATAAGAACCCTGCCAAGCACGAATGTCCACTACTCAAATAAAATAGGAATGTAAAATACAAAAGTACCGGCCTTATGGCCTTATAATAGTTTCCTCAAACAAGAGTGTCTTTCATACTTCGGCTCGCAGGCCGACCATACATGAGATAAACGGAAAACATAAAAAGGGTAGGCCTTCGAGGGCCAGCACCGCAACATGGGCTTGAGCCCGCTATTTCCCGCCCGGCTCCGCAGCACCTGCAAGCAACAATCCACCGCACGGTGGTAAACAAAAGCAACGGTCAGCTATGCTGACCAAATTATAACGATCCCGCCCCCAAAATCGGGGCGGCGATGCTCTTTCCCTGCACTTTTTTAATATAGAATCATAATAGTGTAAACACACTTCATCACAGGCATAGGCTCACACGACCACACACCTCGTGCACACAGGGCACATTCACGCGAACCGGCCAACGTCACGTCAATTTAAGCCATAGACATTCCCGTTCCACCACCGCCCCTTAGACGGCCAATCACATGAGCATTTTGTCTTCCTGGCCTTGGTCACGACAATTTAAGCCATAGACCGCCGAAGACTCTCATCCATGCCAACGGTCCCACCGAACGACATAGATCGGGTATGGTTCCGCCAGACCCGTGCTCATTCCGCAACGACAATTTAAGCCATATGCGCAGGTCAAGACTCACCGAGTCCCGTTTCCGCCACAACAATCACATAACCCGGTTATGTTCACGTTGGCTCCCCGGCCATCGTGTTGGCAAAACCCGCTTTTGCCCAGTTTTCTGGGTGCACCTTGGAGTTAATCTCCAAGGCTCCCTGCTGCAATCTACCACGTAGAAAACCTGAAAAATGCCCAAACATCCGGAGTCTTCCTCGGTTCATATGCAATGCAACATCACCGATCCATACCAACTTGTACGGATAGGCTTCACACACTATGCTTATGTCCGTTTACGCATACGGACTCTACACAAGGGGGACTTTACATATCTACCCCAAGGAACGCTTCAACTCTTCGCTCACTCGCGAGAGAGGGCTTCCTATGCAAAGGAAAAGAGGGCTTCACATGCCCTAGGATGAGAAATCGTTACCCTTGCGTTCTTCTGCGGCACCATGAAAAAATCTACGCGGTTGGAAAGCACCGCAACGGCGTCGCCTTCGCGGATCTGGACTCGGATCGCGATTCGGAGCTCCGACGCTCCACCGGCGGCCGGATCTTGGTCTCCTCCTTCCTCCTTGCTCTCCCCTCTCTCTAGACTTTAGAAAGAGAACCAAGGGGATGAAATGAGGGATTGAAAACCCTATTTCCGGGTTTAAACTGCCAGCATCCACCCCAGCCGTCGGATCCCAAGCCAAGGAAATGAACGACCACGATTAGGCCTGAAATTACAAAATCTGGGCCGAACACGGGTTGAAACACGGCCGTGTGCATGGTCGTGTCACCCATTCGCCGTCTCGACCGACGTGATAACCAGCACACGGCATTCAACACGGCTTCAAACACGCCCGTGTCGCATGCGACACGGCCGTGTCACTACCCGTGTCATGCCCCGTGTGCAACGATAAACATTCTTTTCCCGAGAAGGACACGGCCTGTGACACGACACCTGACACGCCCGTGTCACATGTGACACGCCCGTATCTGTGACCGTGTCATGGCCCATGTCCAACTACCCACACTTGCTTCCCGAGGAGGACACGGCCTACGACACGGCACCCGACACGCCCGTGTCACATGTGACACGCCCGTGTCTATGCCCGTGTCATGGTCCGTGTACAAGACTCAGAAAACTCCCTAGCGTGACACGCCCTAGGACACGCCCGTGTCCAAGGCCGTGTGCCTCACCTCGACGATCGCCGATCGTCAAAATGTCGACCACATGACCCGTGGCTGAACACGGTCGTGGCACGCCCGATTCATGCCCGTGACACACCCGTGTCACCTGCTCAAAAACCCAGACTTTGCTTAAAACGTCACCCGTCCCTCTTTTGAGTTTCGGGGCGTTATAATTTGGCATTGACAGCGTTGAGTGTGGTGAACTCACTCAATGCCGTCTGCTTAGCTTGATAGTTTGGCAAAAGCGTTGAGTGTGGGGATCTCACTCAACGCCTTTGGCTGTTTAGCGTTAATAGAGTTGAGTAAGCGTTTTTGCGGCTAAGTGTTTTGGCGTCGAGTGAACTCGACACTTTTCCCGCTTGGCGTTTTAGCATTGAGTGAGTGGCGTACACTCAATGTGGCGTTGAGTGTACCCGACACAGTATCGAGTGTACTCGACGCTTTTCCCTTAGACTTGTAGTTTTCTCTCGAGTCTCTTAGTGTGGGTTTTTATAGGGTTTTGGTGATGTTTTCGGCTAGTTTTCGAACGCCGAATCGTGAATCATGGCAGGCAGTTCGTTTGTTTTTCTTGAAAGGGATGTTTGGTGTTGAGTCGTGGCCACCACCATTTTAGCACCGGTTTGGGACGGTGTGTTGGACCCCCAAGGCTGCACCGGTGTCCCCTAAGTTATTTGGATCTGGTTGTTTGGATAAGGGCTGTATTTGGTCACCAACCCAGATCTATGGTTTTACCACTGCTAATGATTCACAGGTTAGGACTGTTAGTTCCTTTCTTTCCTTATTATTTGGGCATTTTATGGCTTTGTTGTTCTATAGGTTTTTAGCAGAGCATGTTGTTATTCTCACACTTGGCGCGCTTTGATTACTCTTGCTGTCAAATTTTCCCCCTTTTACCGAATTTATCAGCATTCTTTTGTAGGGTTTGGTAAACCCCCCTTGTTTTATTGCTTATGATCTACTGCTCCTTTTACTGCTTGTTTTTCTCTTGCTGAGGTGTTCTTTCTTTGAATGCCTCAGGTTCAGAGTTATAGCCGATTAAGCGGCTAGTTTTCTTTTGGAGCTTCCTAGTGATCTGGTGTTTTGCTGAGGGTTCTTTCCCTCATCTTTGTGAGGTAGTTATTTTCTTGTTTCCTTTCTATATTGACATACATACTTGCCTGTGGGTTCGTGTCAAGTTGTTGATGTCTACTGGTGGTTTTCTTTTTGATGCTAAGTATGTGACTTAAACTGCTAGTTTTTGCCTATTTTTGAGGGTTGTTTACTTGCTCTCTGGGATTATTTTATGCTAGGGTGCATGTTAGATATTTTTAACCTATAAGACCCCTACTGATATTACTTCATACATGTCATATTTCTAAAATGAAAGAACTAATTTCTAAACTAACGTAAAGACTATCTTCATACTATACTAAACTTAGAGTCTTTCATACCATGAGTTGTCCTTTGTGGACGTTTACACTCATGTAGGATGTCAAACCATCTTAACTAAAGTATTTTTCAACAACGTATAACTATATTTTACTCGTGGACTAGTTGATCCACTGTGCTGAGGGATACGACCATCTAATTTGAATGATTTTCTTCATAATAACTTCTGAATTCTGTATAACTTGTTTAGGTTGGTGTCTTGCCTGAGCATCTCCAGTTATCCCCTGCATGGCATGACATCATGGCACGTATTTTCTCTTACTCTAATATAATTTTATTGCTGAGAAAATGCGGGTTGTGACAGTTGGTATCATAGGGAGGTTGCTTGACAATTGGTCGGGCAACCTTCCCTTGTTAGTGTTAGTATTTTAGTGTCATATCATATACACACTGATGTGTCATCCGTACGCCTTGGATGAAGCATGAACACTACAGTCAAAAGCATGATTAGAAGTATACGGGGCATATTATGTAGTATGGGATGCATAATATGTGTTTGTATATAGATCCACCATAGGTTGTAACATGTGAGGGTTATGTAGTATGGGATGCATAACCTCACCAAATTAATGCCCATTAGCACGTTTTCTCTATTTGTTGCATGCAATGTTATGTAGTATAGGATGCATAACATTTCCATGTGTATGCCGCTCATAACATGCATTAAGGCCTTTTTAGAATGCATAACACAACATGCATAGCATAACATAGCATAAGCACAACGTGCCAAGCTAAAAATTTACATGATGACATATATACACACATGGATTTGAGTCAAAAGGAATATAAATTCATGCATTCATGGTCTAAGCACATGAGTTAGTGTGATGATGGTGAATCATCCTAGGTTAAGCATAACATTATTATTGAAAAATCCCAGAACAAGTTAGCAGTTGAAGCTAATAATTAAGTATGTTTTGTCTGTATTGTGTCGTTTGAGTTCTAGCCATTAAGCTAGATTTTGATTAGTTATTTATTGTTTTATTAGTGTGTCGCTTGAGCGTGATGCAACAAGGTCGACTCCCCAACGTGAGGGTGAGTTGTCAGGTGTGTAGGATGAGGCGATTATTGTAGAATTGCGCCAGAGCATGAAGACCCTATCAGTCCAGATTGTGGTAATGCAAGCGCAGTTATAGGCATTGTTGGATGCCACCTTAGGACGACAGCCTAATGATCAAACCCCCGCAGTGGTGGAGAATAAGAGCAAGATGAGCAAATTGAATAAGGTTGCTTTTGGATTGTTAGCTGCTGAGGAGTGCAGAGTCAAAGGTTTCTTGGGTGGCCTCCCAAATGACATTCAGTAGTACGCCAATACTTACCAGATCGAGATGAATGAGAGGACAGTGGAAGTTGCCATTAAAGTTGAGTCTTTGGGATATGCTAAGGATTGGGGCATGATACTTAGGAAGGACATGAGGAAGTCCAATGAGGGTAAGAACACCAAGGTATCCGGTGCTGCTCCAAGGAAAAGGTGTAAGGAAGTATGTAGTTTTTGTGGCCGACCAGGCCACCCTTTCGAAAGATGTTACCAGAAATTGGAGCTCAGAAGAAGGAGAAGGTTCATGCAATTCAGGGTGCTCCTAAGAGGGACTAGGTGTATACTTTGTGCAAGAAGAAGGGGTATAATGTTGCCCGTTATTGGTTAAAGGATAAGGTTTGCTTTCAGTGTGGACAGAAGGGCAAGTTAAGACAACGTGCCCGCAGCCCCAGCCCGTTCTTCAGCCAGTCCCACCTCGGGCCTTGTCACCGCCGCAATAATTGGACAAAGGAAAAGGAAAGCTGAATGTGTTGTCATCAGAAGAAGCTCAGACTTCTACCCAAGTAATATCAGGTTAGGTCCTCATCTAGTCTTAATTGTTAGTGGTATTTATAGTTTTAGTATTCGCTTCCTTAAATGCATGAACGATTGTTTAGGAAGATTTCTGGTACTACTCACTCGTTTGTGGCTGGGACCCTCGTTTGGACCTCGATCTTATGGCACGCGCTTTGTGTCGAGTTTCCCTCTGGTGGTTGGGTATTGTGGTGCCAAAGTATTAAGATTGTGCGAGTCTATATATGACTTCCTAGTTTTTGTCGATTCGATAGAGCAGAATTATCCGCGTTAGGTCTCCCTAGCTATTTCTGCAGTATGTGCTCGGAAGCTTTTAGATTCCGGATGTTTTGCTTGTTGGTTTCAGTGTTGGAGACCAAGGTTAGTTTGTCGCGTTTAGAGGAGATCCCTGTGGTGCGCGAGTTTGAGGTTGTCTTTCCAGCCAATCTTCCTGGTCTTCCGCCTGAGAGAGTCGTGGAGTTCGTCATAGATCTGGAGTCGGGTACTCTTCCTATTATTATGGCCCCGTACTGTATAGCCCGTGTGAGTTGGATGAGTTGCTAGAGAATGGTTTTATAAGGCCAAGAATCGATGATGTGTTTGATCAAGTAGCGTGGTAGCACCGAGTTGTCAAAGATTAATCTTCGTTTAGGCTACCATCAGTTAAGAATTCGTGAATCAGATATCCCACGGACTGCTTTTCATTCCAGGCTTGGACATTTTGAGTTTTTGGTGATATCGTTTGGTTTGACCAACGCACCCTCTTCCTTTATGAATCTGATGATCGGAGCATTCAAAGATTTTCTGGACTGACTCGTAGTTGTGGTTATAGACGACACTTTGGTATATTCCCGCAATGCTGGGGAGCATAACCAGCATCTGTGTTTAGCCTTATCGGCTTTGAGGGACCACAAGTTGTTCGCCAAGTTGAGCAAGTGCGAGTTTTGGTTGTATCAGGGTTTGTTTCTGGGTCAAGTGGTTAACAAGAATGGGATTTCAGTCAACCCAGAGAAAATAGCTGTTGTTATTGAATGTACTAGAGATTTCAGTCGACGCAGGAGAATGCATCCTTCGTTAGGAGCGATAAGTGCGAGGGAGCTTTTCAAGAACTAAATTATAGATTATGCACTGCTCCAGTTTTTGGCATTGCCTACGGAGGGCATGGATTATGTTGTGTTTATGGATGCATCTCATGTTGGTCTTGGATGAATGCTAATGCAAGAATAAGAAAAAAAGTGATGGTGTATACACATGATATAGAGTTCGCAGCCGTGAATTATGACCTAAAGTTGTGGAGACGCCTGTTGTAATATGCGCAATGCAAGATTTACACTGATCATAAGAGTTGAAGTATGTATTCACTCAGAAAGAATTGAAATTGCACCATCGGCAATGGCTAGGGTGTGTTGCTAATTTTGAGGTTGAGATTTGATACTATCCGGGCAAAGCTAATTTAGTAGCCGACACCCTAAGTAGGAAGACATGGAAAGTTTCCAACCTCTCCGCTGAGTTGTTGATAGAAGGATTTCTTTTAATGCACATTTCGGTGAGGAGCAGTGACATGCCAAGCAGTTTGGCAGTGTCCGAGCCTTCATTGATTTCTCTTATGAGGCTTCGTCAAAAGGACAATCCTTAAGTACTGCACCTTTATAATAGAACTGAGAAGGAGAAGTTGCTGGATTTTTTGATCAAAGATGCGGGTACCTTAAAGTACCGCGACAAATTTTGAATCCACAATGTTGAAAGTCTACGAGTTAAATTTTGCAGTGAGGCGCACGGTTCCAGTGTTGCCTACCACACAGGTTCTACTAAGATGTATCAAGACTCTAATCAGATTGCCTGGTGGTTTGGGATGAAAGTTGATAGAGCCAAGTTCGTATCTGAGTGCTCTAATTGCAAGCGGGTTAAGGAAAATCATGGAAGGCCTTGAGGCAAGTTGACTCCCTTGGATTTTCCGAGTTGGAAGTGGGAGAGCATTTCGATGGATTTCATCACAGGTTTACCGAGATCTCCTCGAGGGCATGATTCAATCTGGGTTATCGTGGACAGATTGACAAAGTGTGCTCACTTCGTATCTTATAATCTTTATTATACCATGAAGAAGATAGATGAGCTATATCTGAATGAAGTCATCCGGTTGTATGGAGTTCCAGTAAGTATTATATCTGACCGAGACTCCCATTTTACATCTCGCTTCTGGAAGAGTTTGCAAGAAGGTTTTGGTACGGATTTGAGGTATTATACTATATACCACCCGCAGACCAATGGTCAGACAGAGCGAGTTAATCAGATAGTGGAGGACA
This sequence comes from Platanthera zijinensis, assembly GCA_039513925.1. Taxonomy (NCBI): domain Eukaryota; kingdom Viridiplantae; phylum Streptophyta; class Magnoliopsida; order Asparagales; family Orchidaceae; genus Platanthera; species Platanthera zijinensis. Next base: position 197,887,099 of record CM077082.1, read on the forward strand.
TGATCAGATGCTACATTTTGGACCACGGAGGAGCGTGGGGTGAGCGTTTGAGGTTGATGGAGTTTGCATACAACAATAGTTATCAAGAAAGTTTGCAAATGACACCTTTTGAAGCTCTGTTTGGGAGACGCTGCAGAACTCCCCTATTTTGGATTGAGGTTGGCGAGCGATCTTTGTTGGGTCCAGATGCGCTCGAAGAAATGGAAGTTTCTGTGAAGCTATTCGAGAGAAGCTTCAGATAGCTCAGGAACATTATGAGAAGAACACCAATCAGCGTAAATCTGATTTAGAGTTTGCAGTAGGGGACTTGGTATTTTCTTAAGGTTTCCCCGATAGTTGGAGTATTGATGTTCGGTAAGAACCGAAAGTTTCATCCAAGATATGTAGTGTCATTTATAAATTATTGTTTGGATTGGTGTGTCAGCTTGCAGGTTGGATTTGCCCGCAATTTTTCCCTAGTGTGCACGATGTTTTTAATGTGAGCAAATTGCGGAACTGTGTACTAAGCGAGAGGCAAGTTTTGAATTATGTGCCCAAGTTAAAGCCTAATCTTTCTTATGTTGAGATGCCTGTCCGCTTTTTGGATACTCTAGATCGGGTATTGCGGAAGAGGACCATTCCGATGGTTAAAGTTTTGTGGAGAAACCGAGACGTGGAAAGCGTGACTTTGGAGTTGGAGTCAGCTATGAGGGAGGCTCACCCTCATCTGTTCCCCTGATATTGCTTGGTATGTATTCTTCTTTATAACCCTTGGTTATTTATTCTTTTCCTTCTATAGTATAATTTTTGTGCGTAAAGTTTCGGGGCGAAACTTTCTTTTAGGGGGAGTGACTGTAACACCCCCGGTTTTTCTGAGATTATTTAATCTTTATTTGGCATTATGTTGACGCGTTTCTGGCTTGTGTCATTGTTAGCGCGTGGTCTTAGCTCTTTAGGATTTCTTAGTGGATTATTTGTAGCCTGTTAGAAAGATTCCATAACGAGCCGGAGTCTATTTTGGTGACTCGGTGGATCCCCTCCGGGAATGCTTGTGTTTTGTCTTCGTGAGGTGTTAGCCCGAGTTTTTTTCGTCGAATGTTGATTTTGACTTCGCCATTGTTTTCGTAGCATGTGGATTTAGCTACGGTGCGAATTTCGTCAAATTCCGAGGTTGTTCGGTCTTCGCGTCATTTTGACGATTTATTTTAATTAACTGATATAATATTATATCATGTTAATTGTTTGTGTTGTATGGCTGTGTGGCTTAAAATAAGTAACTAATGTAATATATTATTATATTAGTTAGTATATAAGCTATTATTATAATAGCTGTTATTATATTTTATTATAAGTGACTGTAGGTGGCTATTAGGTTTTATGAATGACTTATTTTATTATTAGCTTAATCTGTAGTGACTGAGTTTTATATTACTTAAGTTATAATATATTATTTGGGTTATGAGTGGATAGACTTTATATATATATAGTTTATTTTAGTTTTATCCCATTCATCTTCCCCAAAAAAATGACGGCTAGCTTCCAGCGGAAGGAGCTTGTGCGACGGGAGTAGCTGGGGTTCAAGCCGCCAATTTCTTGCTAGTTAGAGCCCGGATTTCTCGTGTGAAGGAAGATCTGGACTGATCTAGCCCGGATCTACCTCCCTAGGGTAAGTATTTCAAGTTCTAGGTTTGTCTTGGTAGCTAGGGTTTTGCGGATTAGCTTGTCTTCCCTCTAAAAGCTCCAGATCTTTTCTTAGGTGGCTGATCATACTGCCGGTGCCGAGTGAGGAGTGTAGCTGCCGATTCCTGGAAAGTAGAGGCAAGTGGTGCTCTTTGCCCTTGCCAAGTTGATTTTATTCACCTTATTCGTTTTGATAGATATTTATTTTTTTGTTCTCTTCTTAGAACTTAGGGTTGCTGTAGATCTTGTCTAGAGTTAGTCTGTTGTATAGCTTGTCCAGGCTTAGTTTTAGTCAGTTGTAGATTTTGGCTTTGGTTAACCTGCTATTAAGGTAGAATATGTCCAACTAGTCTAGGAAATAAGAGGAAATAGGCTGGTTTTTGGAAAGCTGTAGCTTAGCAGGGTAAATTTTGGTGGAAATTATAATTGCTAACTCTCTGTGAGTAGGCGTTGAGTGTATCTTAGTACAGAAGTCCAATTTTTTTAGGTTGTTTGTAAAAGCATTGAGTGTGGTGGACACACTCAATGCCTAGCTATTTTGGTCAGGAGTCTATGTAAAAAACATTGACAGCATTGAGTGAGGTGAGATCACTCAACGCCGTCAGCCTAGTTAGTTTTTTCTAAGTCTTTTGGCATTGAGTGAGTTGAGCACACTCAACGTCGTCTAGCTAGTCAGACTTTGCTAAGTCTTTTGGCGTTGAGTGAGTTGAGCTCACTCAACGCGGTCTAGCTAGTCAGACTTTTCTAAGTCTTTTGGCATTAAGTGAGTTGAACTCACTCAATGCTGTCTAGATAGTCAGACTTTTCTAAGTCTTTTGGCATTGAGTGAGTTGAGCTCACTCAATGCCGTCTAGCCAGTCAGATTTGTCTAAGTCTTTTGGCGTTGAGTGAGTTGAGCTCACTCAACGCCGTCTAGGTAATCGGTTTTTTTCTAAGTCTTTTGGCATTGAGTGAGTTGAGCTTACTCAATGTCGTCTAGTCAGGCAGACTTTCTAAGTCAAAAGCGTTGAGTGTGGTGAACTTATTCAACGGCTTTGGCTATTTGGCGTTGACAACATTGAGTGTGGTGAACTCACTCAACGTCGTCTGCTTAGCTTGATAGTTTGGCAAAAGCGTTGAGTGTGGGGATCTCACTCAACGCCTTTGGCTGTTTAGCATTGACAGAGTTAAGTAAGCGTTTTTGCAGCTAAGTGCTTTGGAATCGAGTGAACTCGACGCATTTCCAGCTAGGTGTTTTAGCGTTGAGTGAGTGGTGCTCACTCAATGTGGCGTCGAGTATACCCGAAATGGTGTCGAGTGTACTTGACGCTTTTCCCTTAGACTTGTAGTTTTCTCCCGAGTCTCTTAGTGTGGGTTTTTATAGGGTTTTGGTGATGTTTTCGGCTAGTTTTCGAACGCCGAATCATGAATCATGGCAGGTGGTTCCTTTGTTTTTCTTAAAAGGGATGTTTGGTGTTGAGCAGTGGCTACCACAATTTTAGCCCCAATTTGGGCCGATGTGTTGGACCCCAAGGCTACACCGGCGGCCCCTGAGTTGTTTGGATCTAGTTGTTTGGATGAGGGCTGTATTTTGTTACCAACCCAGATCAATGGTTTTACCACTGCTAATGATTCACTGGTTAGGACTGTTAGTTCCTTTCTTTCCTTATTATTTGGGCATTTTGTGGCTTTGTTGTTATGTAGGTTTTTAGCAGAGCATGTCGTTATTCTCGCACTTGGCGCGCTTTGATTACTCTTTTCCTTTGAGTACTTTACTCTTGCTGTCAAATTTTCTCCCTTTTGCCGAATTTATCAGCATTCTTTTGTAGGGTTTGATAAACCCCCCTTGTTTTTTTACTTTTGATCTACTGCTCCTTTACTGCTTGTTTTTCTCTTGTTGAGGTGTTATTTCTTTGAATGCCTCGATTTCAGGGTTGTAGCCGATTAAGCGGCTAGTTTTATTTTTGAGCTTGCTAGTGATCTGTTGTTTTGCTGAGGGTTCTTTCCCTCATCTTTGTGAGGTAGTTCTTTTCTTGTTTCCTTTCTATATAGACATGCATTCTTGCTAGTTGGTTCGTGTCAGGTTGTTGATGCCCACTGGTGGTTTTCCTTTTGATGCTAAGTATGTGACTTAAACTGCTAGTTTTTGCCTATTTTTGAAGGTTGTTTACTTTCTCTCTGGGAATGTTTTATGGTAGAGTACATGTTAGATATTTTTAACCTATAAAACCCCTACCGATATTACTTCATACATGTCATATTTCTAAAATGAAAGAACTATTTTCTAAACTAACATAAAGACTATCTTCATACTATACTTAAATTAGAGTCTTACATATCATGAGTTGTCCTTCATGGATGTTGAAAGACTTATTTGAATAGCCTAGACACCTAGAGGGGGGGGGGTGAATAGGTTCTAATTTTCTTTAATAATTTAGGCAATTAACTAGTTCTTACTTAGCACAGAAAATACAAATCACATCACAGAAATCACAGCACAGCATACACCAGATTTATAGTGGTTCCCCAAGGTATGGGTACATACACTTTCCCCCTTCGCCTTATCCAGTAGAGAACTGGATTCAGCCCAACTTCCTTCCAATTACTCAGATCCACAGATCTTACAACTCAGAACCAGATTGGTTCCTATAGCTCAGACTTATACAAGTCTTACCACAGATCCTTCCCAAGAATCCTACCTCAGGCCTCAGCCCTACCTCAGCCTTTATCACTAGGCTTACAACTCAGACTTCCACAAGTCCTACACCTCAGGCCCTCAGCCCGACCTCAGCCTTTATAACTATAGGCTTACAACTCAGATCTTACAAAAGATCCTACAAGAAATTAATTGTTTAAGAGATACAAAGATATCACCAGATAGAACTCTCTATAGGTGTGAGCTTTTTGATCAATTCTTGAATAAACTGTGTCTTCAGATCCAACCTGACTTAGTTATTTCAAAGCTTCTTGATATAACAAAATAAGGTTGAACTTTTCTTGATGCAAAAGTTGATCTCCTGTCACTCCTTCCTTGGATTCAGAATAAGATCTGAATCTTCTCTTGCAGACTGTTTAAAATCTACCTTCTTAAGGGTCTCCCATTTTCTTGTTGTTGAATTCTCTTTTTGGATGATTCACCTTTTTATCTCTTTTTTTATCTCTCATGGTTGTCAAGGATCAGTCCTTTATATAGAGTTTTCTTATGATTATCGTCTGATGCGGTTTGTAACAACCTTTTGACCTTTCTGACAAAGGTGTCAGACCTGTTAGTTATGACAGCTGTCGAGTCACTAGTCATGACAGTCGATTCCTCAAAGACTTTAAAACTCAGCATAAACCACTCAGCAAACTGCTTCACATATGTCGACACAAATAGACTAAGTGTCGACACAAGTCTTGATGATGTCGACACAATACTCCATGTGTTGACATAGTAATTCTTCTTCTACTCGACACAGCTTCTGTTTGTATGTGTCGACACAAGTCCTGTGTTTCTATACAACTGCTCCTGGTCTCGACATAACTTATGCTAACAGATGGCGTTGAGTGTATGTCCAGCTGTCATTGAGTGTGTGTCGACAAAAGTCCTGTGTGTCGACACAAGTGTTTAGACCCAGTATAGCTGTTGCTGTTAGATGGCATTGAGTGTCATCCAGATATCATTGAGTGTGTGTCAACACAAGTCCTGTGTGTCGACACAACTTCTTCTGGTCTTGACATAGCTGATGTAGACAAATGGAGTTGAGTGTGTGTCAACACAAGTCCTGTGTGTCGACAAAATCCTTCTTCAAGTGTCAACAAAATTCCTGAGTGTTGACGCATGCCTTTCTTCTAGTGTCGACATAACTCCTGGGTATCGACACAAATTCTGCATTAGGTATCGACACAATTCCTGCCTTAGGTGTCCACACAGCTTCTTCTTCAGGTTTTGACACAACTTCTGGGTGTCGACACAATTCTTCACAAGTGTCGACACTTGTACTTAAAAAAGTTTCTTGCAAACCTTACACCTGCACAATGAAACTCAAACATCCATCAAATACAAATTGATGTATATCATTGAGTAAGATGAGTCTTCTCCAAATCTTGTACATATTTTTCAGTGTACCCAACAATCTCCCCCTATTTTGAGAAGTCATAACCCTTAGTCAAAGATATACATAACTCATAATAAAGCACATAAAAATAGATGTACACACATTTCAGTGCAAGATAACATAAAGACAATATAAACAACTACAATCAATAGTGAAGCTGATTTTATTTATTAATTAGAAAATTCTGGGTTTACATGTTTTTCCTTAGAACAAAAGAAAAAAGTTACATTGTTCTACACATAAGTCTATCTATCCTATGATTGACTAGGCTCCTTAATTACAACACCTTTTCTATATTTAATCTTAGCGTGCACAGTAGGTTCTGTATCATCAGCAGGTTTATTCCCTTTGAGATCCTTCTTCTTTAGTTCTTCAGCCTTAATCCTTTGCCTTTCAAAATAGTGAAAAGGCTTGGGGAAATACCTGCTAGGCTCCAGAGCATTAGCAGTTAACTTCCTAGCTTTTGCACTCCTTCTGTACTGAAGAATGGCTTCTTGCCTGGCTTGATACTTATTCCATTCTTGCTCAGAATAACATTTACCCCTATCATAGGTCTTATTCTTTATAGCCTTCAAGGCTGTCAAAATAATATTCCTGGAAGTAGGGCTCCATTGCTCAAAATCTGGCTTCAAATAAGCCTGATCTCTGAACCTTTTCTTGGATAGCTGTGCTTCCTTGGCAGCCTCTGACATGTCTACTTTTTTAATGATCACATTTGGTGCCTCCTGTTTAGGGTTGTACATTGTCTGCACTCCTTGTTAAACCATGTCAAAGTAAGTAGGAGGGTAAATAACCTGTGCAACTTCAAGGTGATCTCCTTCAATATTAGTAGGTTGCACTCCAGACTCATCAACATTGTCATCATCACACAAAGGAGGAAATCCAAGTGTAGCTATGATGGAATTAGAGACCCATTTTGCATGATCAGAGCCAGCTTTGACTAATAATCTCTCCCCCTTTATGACTTCGCTAGTTATATGATCCCTCAGATCATTCTTTTGAAACCTTGTTTGATCAGCTAGATATTCTTTAACTTCTTGATAGTAGGTTTTGAACTTAGCTAGGTAATCAAAAATAGTCTTTTGAGAGGCTCCAATTGCTGTTTGGGCAGCAGCTAGATCTTCTTGTATTTGCTTTGATATTTCAGTTTTCAAATCAGTGGAAATACTTCCCAGTTTTTTGATGATTTCTTCATGGGAGTCTTTGAGGTTTTCATTAGACCTGAATTGATTTTCTAAAAAATACCCTTGCTTTGTGGCAATGTCCTCAATCTCAGTCTTCAGCAGCTGTTGTTGCTCAACCAAATATACTACAGTATTGCCTCCCTTATGGAAGAAATCTGTCATCTCTTTCTTATGCAGATTGACTTCAAATCTGATTGATTTAATGTCCTGAGCCAGCTGAAAATTCATTTCTTTATTTGACTCATCCACATACTTTTCTAAAGACTGCCTTTGTTCATTAAATTTTACTTGCAGTTGGACCAGTAATGAACTGAAGTCCATGCTTAGAGCAGGTGGTTGATTGACTGTTTGTAAGGCCTTTTTATAGCTTGTGCTCTTTTTCTTGATTACAACCATCTTCAACTTTTTAGCCATAGAGTCTTCCTCATCATCAGAGGGTTGTGATGAGCTTTCTATATCAACTATTTCTTTATAAGATGGGTCATTCAGTAGCTCCTCCCCCTCAGTTCTTGGAAGTTCCTTTTCTACCTGTGATTGCTCCCCCTCAGTCCTTGCAGCTTGTAAATCAGGAAATAGCTCATCCATAGTTACCTCTTGCTGCATCTGTACAGGAGGAATAAGGTTAGTTTGGAAAATAAAAGGTTCTCCCTGGACATCCAGATTGTTGTCCAGGCCCTTCTCTATAAAAGAGATACTTACTTGCTCATCTTGAGCATTATCTGTTATCTGCACATTTTGTGCTTCTTTATTTATATCTGATACAATATCTATTACTTTATCAGCTGCATACTCACTCTCTAGAGTAGCTGCACCAATTTATCCCCCTTGAGTAGGTAGCTCAAAAAGTATAGTATCTTGTGTTGCTGGTGCAGGATTTTATCCCCCTGGAGTAGTGACTACCTGTTGCTCTGGGAGCACACTGCTCTCTACTTGATCTTGAGCATCTTTTTGTGGCCTGTCTTCATCTGAACTAAAGACCACTTCCTCTTCAAAATCACTAGAGAATTCTTCTTGCTGAACAACTTCCTTCTTCTTCTTTTCTTTCTTGGTCTGTTTTTGTGGAGTAGAAACCTCCTTGGTTAATACTCTATCCCACATAGACAGAATTATGGTGTCCATTCTCCTCATATGGTTGATTTTTGTTTCTGGAAGTTGGATCATTACATCTGGTATTGTTGAAGATAAACATAAACTCAGAATCATTCCCAAATTTGGTTTCTTTATACCTTCTTGTATTTTGTCAAAGACTATTGATGCCCAGTCTGTTTTTAGCCTGAAAATTATTCTTGTCATTAGATGGAACATAGAGGCTGAAATTCTATCATTTCCACCTATTTTACATAACATCACCTTGCCTACTATTTCAGACAGGAACTTCCCTTATGAATTCATCCCTTTCCTGGTGATGGATGATCCAACATTAGTATTATGGTTTAGCCTGTACCAGCTTAATGCATCTTTTGTCATTGATGGAATGATGTTATCGTCATCCTTAACCTTAGGAAGTTGGAGTGATTTCCTAATCGTCTTCAGTGTAAGTTTCACTCAGGAATCTTGTACCGTGGCTTGGATCTTCTTCCTGTCTATGTCCACGGTGGCTGATGAATAAAATTCCATAACTTCCTTCTTTCAGATCTTAGTCGGTTTTGAGACCAAGAATTCCAAACCATTTTCCGACATTAGGGTAATCACTCCTTAGATGTATTGCGATGCTATCGTGAATCCACCAAGAAAAAGCTCATACCCTTCATTCACTTTGTCTTCCTTGAGAGGCGCCATTGATGAAAGGAAGAGAGAGAGAGAGAAGAGAAGAGAAGTGAATATCTATGTCGACACAAGGTCTAGAGTCGAGAAATCTGAAGGCGTAGTCGACCAGATTTTGTCTTCCCTTATTTATAGTCTATAGGTAAAGGGTAGGTCAAAGGACACACCTTACATGTCGACATAGGTGTACATGTGTTGACATAAAAGACTTAGTTCACGACAAAACTTAACTTTAGTAGACATGTCTATGTGTTGACATATATATATGTCGACATACTTGTGTTAGTGTCGACACGGGCTGGTCATGTCTCGACATAGTTGTGTCGACACCTATTCTTCTGTCGACACAGATACTGATTCTGTGTCGACACGTCCTTTTTCTTTGTCGACACAACATACTGAGTGTGTCGACACAATTTGTTTGTGTCGACACAAACTTTGTACTTAGACAAATTTCCTGAGAAATATTGTGCTTACATATTCCACTGAGGAATGCTTGAGCTGACCTATTCTAGGTTCAACATACCTAATTCAATTTTAAAATAATTGAATTTAGTTTCATCCAGAGGTTTTGTAAAAATTTCAGCAATTTGACTATTTGTGTTTACAAATTTGAGATTAATATCTTCCTTCTCCACACGTTCTCTTATAAAATGAAACTTAATTTCTATATGCTTGGTTCTATTATGAGATACATGATTCTTAGCAATAGAAATAGCACTAGTAGAATCACAGAATAGTGGAATTCTACTTACCTTAATGTCATAGTCTTCAAGTTGGTGCTTTATCCACAATAATTGTGCACAACAACTGCCTGCAGCTACATATTAAGACTCAACTGTTGATATAGCTACACTGGTCTGCTTCTTTCTACACCATGACACCAGCCTTCCACCTAGGAATTGATTGGTTCATGTAGTACTCTTCCTATCTTCTTTGCATCCTTTAAAGTATGCATCTGAGAAACCTGTTAGTAAGAAATCTCTATTCTTAGGGTACCAAAGACCTAGATTAGGTGTGCCCTCAAGATATCTCAAAATTCTTTTAACTGCAGTATAATGAGATTCCTTTGGGCAAGCTTGGTACCTAGTACAGACACATGTAGCATAAATAATGTCAGGTCTACTAGCAGTCAAGTAGAGTAGGGAGCCAATTATCCCTCTATACAAAGACTCATCAATAAGTTTTCCTGTCTCATCTTTGCTTATCGGCATACTTGTTCCCATTGGAATTTTCATGGTGGAGGCTAAGTCCATCCCATATTTCTTAATCAACTCCTTGGTGAACTTAGATTGGGATATGGACAATACATCATCATTCTGTCTTACTTGAAGTCCCGAGAATAACTTTAGCTCACCCATACTGCTCATCTCAAACTTCCCTTGCATAATTTTGGCAAACTTTCTATAAAGGTTGTTTTTAGTAGATCCAAAGATAATGTCATCAACATATATCTGGACTAGGATTATCTTGCCTTTAGATTCCCTAAAGAATAGAGTTTTGTCTATCTTTCCTCTAGAGAATTTATTCTCAATAAGAAAAGCAGACAAGATTTCATACCAAGCCCTAGGGGCTTGTTTCAAACCATATAGAGCTTTCCTAAGCCTATACACATAATCAGGATAATGAGAATCTACAAAACCTGAGGGTTGTTCAATATAGACTTCCTCTTTTAAGTCACCATTCAGAAATGCTGACTTTACATCCATCAAATATACCTTGAACCCTTGATAGGAAGCATAGGTCAAGAACAACCTTATAGCCTCCAGTCTTGCCACTAGGGAAAAGGTTTGATCAAAGTCAATCCCTTCCTCTTGCCTGTAGCCATTTGCTACCAGTCTGACATTGTTCTTGATTATAGTGCCATTCTCATCAAGTTTGTTTCTCCAGATCCACTTGGTTCCTATAATGTTGTGATCCTTTGGTTTAGGAACCAGTTCCCAGACTTTACACTATTTGAATTAATTCAGCTCTTCTTGTATATCATCAATCAAGTTTGTGTCTAGCATGGCTTCTTTAAACTTCCTGGGTTCTATCTGTAACAAGAAACTTTAACATAAAACCGTGTTCAGGTTCTCGCTCCTGGTTAGTACACCTTGACTTGCATCACCAATGATTTGATGAGCTGGATGATCCTTTAGGTGTCTTCTAGCTGGAGGAAATCTGCCAACCTCTTGGCCTTCTTCATTTTCCTCAACCTGATGATCCTCATTGTCTTCTTCATCTAGTGAGTCTTGTTCTCCCCCTGGACAACATGCATATTTTTCTTCATCAATCCTAGCAGGAACTTCATCTTTGATAGTCAGCTTGTCCAGACTGTCTGTTAGACCTGTAAAACTAGTTGAAGAACTAGACAATTCACTGTTAATCAATTTAGACTCATCAAATACAATATGGACAGATTCTTCTACAACTTGTGTAGTCAAGTTGTAGATCCTGTATGCCCTACTATTATTGTTGTACCCAACAAATATCCCTTCTAGGGATTTGGCAGCAAACTTAGTTTGGTAGTCCGTACCATTAACTAGGACATAATACTTGCTACCAAAGATTTTGAGGTAGGAAATGTTTGGTTTTCTGCCTTTCAAAATCTGATAGGGAGTCATCTTATGTTTCTTATTGATGGAGGCTATATTGAGTACATGACATACAGTATTTACTGCCTTTGCACAGAATTACTCAGGGAGAGTAGTGTCACTAAGTAGTGTTCTACTTGCCTCAATTAGAGTCCTATTCTTTCTTTCAGCAACACCATTTTGCTGGGGTGTCCTAGGTGAGGATAACTCCTGATAAATCACAAGTTCTTCACAGAACTTTGTCATACATTCAGACTGAAATTAAGTTCCATGGTTACTTCTGATTTTGACCACTGAATTGTTAAATTCATTCTAAATTTGTCTAACAAAGGTCTGAAAAACAGTAGGAGTTTCAGATTTATGCCTCAAGAAGAAAACCCATGTGAATCTAGAATTGTCATCCACAATAATAAATGTGTATACTTTTCTACCAAGACTATGAACTGGCATAGGACCAAACAAATCCATATGCAAGAGATATAAACATCTCATTGAATCTTTGGTATCTAGTGCATGGAAAAGGACTTAGTCTATTTGTGTAATATCCCATTTCCAACTAGACCCCTGGGAGTGGTTTTGTCTTAACAGAACCTTAGGAAGCCCAGGAATTGAAGTTTGTCGACCAAGATTTTGAGTCAAGGGGTGGTCACGCCCGTGACCGACCCGTCACGCCCGTGACTTAGGGCATGACCCCCTTCGACGATCGTCGAACTCAGGAAGACGATCGTCGAGCTCAGAAATTTCAACATAGGTCAGACACGCCCGTGACCGATCCGTCACGCCCGTGACCTTGGAATGGTGTTGAGTGAGCTAAGATCACTCAATGCCGTGGTCTTGAATGTGTTGAGTGAGCTTAGCTCACTCAAATCCATAAGCGGGATGGCGTTGAGTGCATTGAGTGCACTCAACGCCATAAGTTAAATGGCGTTGAGTGCACTGACTGCACTCAACGCCATCTGGTGTCGGCAGGTTGGCGTTGAGTGAGCTGAGCTCACTCAACGCCGTAGAATGGATGGCGTTGAGTGAGCTTAGCTCACTCAACGCCGTAATTTGTCAGGCGGGATGGCGTTGAGTGCACTCAACACCATAAGTTGAACAGCGTTGAGTGCACTAACCGCACTCAACGCCATTTGGTGCTGTCTTGATGGCGTTGAGTGAGCAGAGCTCACTCAACACCATAATCTTTACGGCGTTGAGTGAGCTAAGCTCACTCAATGCCATAACCTGGACAGCGTTGAGTGAGCTAAGCTCACTCAAAGCCATAATCTGGACGGCGTTGAGTGAGCTTGCGTTGAGTGAGCTAAGCTCACTCAATGCCATAACCTGGAGGGCGTTGAGTGAGCTAAGCTCACTCAAAGCCATAATCTGGACGGCGTTGAGTGAGCTAATCTCACTCAATGCCATAACCTGGACGGCGTTGAGTGAGCTAAGCTCACTCAAAGCCATAATCTGGACGGTGTTGAGTGAGCTCAGCTCACTCAACGCCATAATCTAGACTGCATTGAGTGAGCTAAGCTCTCTCAACGCCATAATCTGGACGGCATTGAGTGAGCTAAGCTCACTCAATGCCATCATTTAAAAGGGGATTATTCTGGATGGCGTTGAGTGAGCAGAGCTCACTCAACGCCATAATCCGGATGGCGTTTAGTGAGCTGAGCTCACTCAATGCCATAGTCTGGGAGGCCATTCTGATGGCGTTGAGTGAGCAGAGCTCACTCAACGCCATAACTGGGATGGAGTTGAGTGAGCTGAGCTCACTACACGCCGTAACTTGGATGGTGTTGAGTGAGCAGAGCTCACTCAACGCCATTTTACTTAGAATTTTTCTGGCATCTTTTTTAGTTGTGTGTTGGTTCTGCTGAATCGGGCCGGTCTAGGAAGTGGGCCAGAATGCATTATTGGGCCGTTTTCTCTTATTAAGACTTATTTAAGTCTTATTTTATGAAGTTGACCGGCTGTGCCACGTGGCAGACGTTTCCTCCTCCTCTAGCCATGGCCGAGCCCCAGCCTTCATGGCCGTCAATGGCATTTGATGCCATGGCCTTCCCTCTTCCCATTGAAATGGCTGGATTTAACTCTTCTCAGGGAGAGGAGGAGTTTCCAGCCCTCCTCCAGCTATTACAAGCAGTTTCATCTCCCCTCCACCATGGCCGAGCTTGCTCTTGAAGAGGCAATAATGGCTGGACAGCCTATAACCACCCACTCCCCATTTATTCCCTTTAAAAAGGTCCCTTAGGCTCAGAGATGAAGTTTCCCACACTGAACCGACGAATTGAAGCTTGTGCTGCGCCGTAGAAGGATTCCGGCGACGCCACCACCGCACAAATAGCATCCCGACGATCGGCTCGACACCATACCTCGAATACGGTCCTCCTCTACCTCTTCTTCTATGGATAGATCTTAGAAATCATTTTGAGAGATATCAGGCTCAAAAGAGCTAGATCGGGTGAGCGTTTCCATGGTTTTTTCGAAATTTCATGGTGGCGGGTTCGCCGGAAACCGCCTCTCCGGCAGCTGTGCCGCCGCCCGACGGTAGCCCTCACCTCAACAGAGGTGGTGGTAGTGGCCAGCCAGGGAGATGGATGGGTGGCCAGGAAATAGCTTTAGAAAAGCTACAGGTTTTAAGCATTTTTAGGTTGCTGGTTCGGGCTCTTTGAGAAGATGAATAGTAACCTATATTACTAAATTATGATATATATATATAAAATGTAGTGATTTACCAAGCTCTCTTTTATGCTATTTAACGAGGTACTTAGAGGCTTTTTATGTAGAAGTGACCAACATGAAATCTGTAGCCCTATGGGTCTACGATATTTGAAAAATAATTTGGGTCAATGTGGTCAACTGGTTTGACCAGGGCACCTTTTTTGGTGGGATCTAGACCTAGAGCTATGCAGAGACAAAAAGGTGTGCCCACCTTTCATCCTTTGCCCAAATGTTCTGAAATTTGGGCAGAGAGTCTATCCTAACTATACCTAGGGCCTATCCAAAAATGAGAATTTTTGGAGAATATTTTTACATAGTTTTTGTAAAAATTTAATAATTCATGTATAATTTAATTAGGTGTCTTAAACACCTCAAAATCCCCCCAAATTTGGGTGGGAGGTCTTAGGGGGAATGTTAGAGCTCTGGTAAAAATTCCACCTCATTTGGAAGTGTTTTGATTAAGTTTTAACTCGACCCTAGGTTGGCCCTTATAGGGTTAATTAGGTCAATTCATTCCTTTTGGGATTTGAGTGGTCAAACAACCTCAACAGAGGCTGATATTTTGTCCACTGGCTGTTTGGGGCATGACACACCCTCCAATGTTATTTGGGGTTGTTTGGGATAGGGTAGCCCTAGAACCCTAGGGTAGGTCCCTTAATGGGGATTTTTAGGGTTGTGAAGGTCATTGGGTCAAATGACCTTGGATTGACTTGAAATTTGGTGAAGAGGACCATAAGGGTACTAAAGTACTCTGGTCAAAATTTTGGGGTATTTGGAGACTTTTAGCCCACCTAATACTGTAACCCTAGTTTAGGTCACCAACCTTAATTTGAACTATAATGCTATCAACTGAACTTCAAATCAAGTTAAATTTGGGCAGGATGATTTTATGATCTAAATAGCCATGATATAATTTTTTTGGGAATTTTGGGTTACTTTATACAGTACTTTATTTACAACTCTAGTTGTGCCCTAGATATTTATTTTGATGATTCTGAAATTTTTGTTCGCTTTGAAGTTATGAAATCTTGGATTAGGGCATCTTATATCATGTTATACCTTCTGTATTTTTATTGAAAGTTTTATCTGATTATTTTGGGTACTTACTTCTTTAACTTACCATTTGAGATATGTAGTCAAAAATATAAATAGTGCCCAATTATTAATTGGAAAATTATAAAATTTGGTCAGTAGGTGTTTCAAACCATGATAATCACTCTGTAATTTTCTCTGGATTTTAAGATAATTAAAAATAGTACCTCTATCACTAAGCTAGGAAAATTAGTGTTTAATATTAAAATAAATTCAGAGCCCAAATATTAGATAAAAATTATGGGACTTGGTTTATGATGGTTTTAGGTCACCATAAAGCTTTTGGAATTTTCTTGTGAGTTTTGGATATATATTTACAGTACTTGCTTCACAATATAGTAAAAGTGGCCTAAAATGGTAAATTAGGAAATGTAGGCCTAAACACCTCTGAAGTTTCTCAAAATTTGTAATTACTGCTTAAATGCCTCATTGGATTTTTAATAATTTTATGGTGATTTATTGTTGACTCATTAGTGCACTTCATGTTCATACTAAGGCATTGGGAGGCAGAGAATAAATAAATTAAATGCCAAATGAAATAGGAAAATTATTATTTTATGGATTTAGACTAATTATGTCATGGTAGACCTCCAGTAAATATTATAGGAGATTCGGAAGACAGTTTGGAGTACCACCCCTAGCATACCTCATAAAGCTTAGGATGGTCTGCGTTTAGTAAAACTGCAGAAGCTGAACTAGAGTGGGTAATGAACTTGGGAAATGGAATTTTGGTAGTTTTCTGGTTTGGATAGGGTGAGTTAAATCAAGTTCATTATTGGAAGTCAGGACGGGTAGGGTGTGAGATTGACTAGTGTTAAGTGGTGTTCGGGTTCGACGGAAGATCGTCCTCCCCGAGAAGTGGAAGAGTCAAAGTCACCCTAGGATTAGCCCACTGTAATATAAGAAGGGAATGGGTTAAGAGAACCAATCAATTACAATAAGTGCCTTGGAAAGGGAGCTTTGGGATTCACCCCATCATAGCTCCTAGTACCGCTGCGAGCCCTTCACCGGGTAAACCTCGGGAAGTCCAAGGTTAACCTTAAATCTTAGGAATAAAATGATCAAGAGTAACCCTAATAATAGTTGTACCTCAAACCTACACTTGTACACTTAGGAAGAAGAATTGGCATGGAATGGGTAGAGTAGGTCCGTGGTCTAAGGGCCTACTAGTAATGCCAATGGTCTGGTTTGTGAATGGGAAGTCCGGGGAGCTGGATGCTCGGGGACTTGGTATAAATTTGAAAGTCCAGGGAGCGGGATGCTCGGGGACTTGGTATATGCTTGGTAGCCTGGAGAGTTGGAGGCTCGGTAACATGAGAACTTGTACAAATATAACTGTCATGATTGTATGCGCATAAAAGTGGTGGGTCATCGGTACTGGACAATCGATCACACTGACGTCGGTACATTGACTCGGCAGTGTGGGACACTTAGCCAAAGGAAGCCTGGTGGATATAGCCAGCACTAGTATGAGGATACTCTAGGTTGTGTTCTTCAAGGGGCGTACAAAAGGGCTAGGCCTGGTAGTGTGGTTACCCACCTAGGAGTGGGGGGGCCCGACCCACTGTCTCCGTTTGCCACCACGGAGGTTCCTGGGGGTGAAGCTAGCTGCCCGAACAGGGGGAACTAAAGGTCTGTGCGCATAGAGTCGTGTGGGTGTGTTGCACTTGCTTGTGCATTCCATAGCATATTTGCGTGTCATAGCATAAATATTGCCACCTATCGTATAAGATGGTATGGGACGTTTTATACGATAGGCCCTGCAAAACGACCCCTTGGTCTATAGGGGTAATCCCTATAAATCAATAGTTATATTTCTTATGCTTTTATTTACTTGCTAATCCTTACTGTTTGATAACTGAAACCCCAACGTATAAGTGGTATGGGACACTTTATACGATGGGAGCCCTGCAAAAGATCCCTTGGCTTATGCGCTTTTACACATAAGTTATGGTTACCTTTCCTACTTTCTGCTTCTGTCATATTTATTATGGAATTGCTAGCATAGGTCCGCTGTCACCTGCTTTTGACTTATTCTCCACCTTCATGTCCTTCCCTTTCTTTCTCTCCGCTCGGTACCTAGGAGCCATGGGGGAAGGGGTAGGGGATGATAGGGCTTAGTCTTTTAGACTAAAGGTTTTCGAACCACAATATTTTAGATGTACCATATGGAAGGGTCACGGGTTTTGTAGTTTCTGACAGAGTTGACACCGCGACCGTGTTACCATTGTCACCAGCCGGGACATACACGGGTCAAATGCCCCTTGATGGGTGGGATCCCACCAGCTCAGCAGCCAGGAGGCCGAAGACGTAGACGTAGACGTGGATTGCGAGGTGGCGACTGCAGGCCGAAAAGGAAGAAGCACCCAGAGATGTAGCACCAGCAGAGTATGGAGTCGGCATAGATGGGCCAGTCTAGCTTTGGTGCTCTCGGTACAGTGACAATCACGGTGACGCTTAGTTTTGGTTTTACTTCCGCGAGTGACTTATAGTGAGGATTACATGTACTGGGCTTAAGCCCTCCTTTTGTACTCTGATTATTTTTATTGTGGACTCTCCCTTCATGGAGATTTATATATATACATGTGATTATGGTGGACTAGTTTATAATTACTTATGCTACTGTTCTACGATCGATTTGGCCGGTAGGATCGACATTTTGTAGTGACGACCTTCCCGGGCGTGATGATGTTACCACAAAGCGGCGGTTCTGGGCATAAGACCCCGGTGTTTAAAAGAAAAAAAATGGGGTCTTACAGTTTGCCCTTTTGGCAAGCTGAACACACACCCTCTTTAATTCACTTGACTTGAGGACCATTCCTCACTAACTCCATGTTGAACAGCTGTCCTATAGACTTATAGTTCAGATGAGCTAGCCTCTTGTGCCATTTAACACATAGTGAAGCTTTCTCACCTGCAACTAGGCAAATGGATGAGTTGTTAAACTCACAATCTAGGTTAAGACAATATACATTCCCTTTCCTAATGCCAGTCAAAATGATCTCTTGATCACTTGACCTCCTTATTTGGCACTCCCCTTTGAGGAAAGAGATGGCATAACCTAGATCACTAAATTGACTTATGCTAATCAGGTTATGTTGTAGACCCTTCACATAAGCAACTTTAGTGATGGTAATTGAATCACTAGAAATGTTACCAAATCCTTTGATGATTCCTTTTTCTGATCCACCAAAGATTACTTTGGGTCCATTCTCTATGGGTACATAGTCCCTCAACATTCTTCTTGTTCCAGTCATGTGTCTGGAATATCCACTATCCAAGTACCATATAGGGGTATATCCACTTGGATTCACCTGCATCAAATAAGGAATCACTCATCCTTAGAACCCAAATTAGTTTTGGGTCCTAGGTTCTTGTTAGTTTGAAAATTATCATGTTTACCTACAACTTTTCTGATAGGTAAACTATTCTTAGTTTTAACACTTGTGTTAAACCAGCAATCCATAGCAAAATGGCCTACCTTGCCACAACACCAACACTCAAATCTGTTGTACCTTCTCTTAGGTAAGAACTTCACAACCTTATTGCCAGCAGTCCTTTTAAGTGTAGGTGCTGGAGCAGAAAACCCCAAGAATTCCTTTTGAACCTGATGGGATTGCCTATAGAGTGGCCTACTGCATTTGCACACTTGCCAATGTGATCTCTATACTCACAGTGACCATGAGTAATTTCATGATCATACCTGTTTGTAGGTTGCATCACCTTCCTAAAGAAAATAGGGGGCTTAGAGGCTAGTGGATGAACTGGGGCCTTACCTTTTCCATGTGAATTGGTGGCCCTTGTTCTTCCCTTAAAGCCTAAACCAGTCTTTCCTTTATGAGAAATGAAGTTGTCTATTAAAGACAAGACTGATTTTTGCTTAGAGAATTTAGCCACTAACTCTTTTTCTTTCTGAAGTTTTGCCTCCAGATTCTTGATGTGATTTTCCTTGAAAGAGATTGTTCTCATCTAAATGATAGTTATGTTCTTCAGTTTGGCAACCTATTTCAGTTTCAAATTAATCAGCTTGGCTGATTCTGATGCGGCTTACTTAAGAGATTCAATCTCCTTGGCCTGCTCCTTGACAAGAAGCTTGCTCCTCTTCAGTGCTTGCAATAGCCCACCATACTCATTAATGAGTTGATGTACATCCCCCTCAAAATCAGAACCATCCACTTCTCTTGAAGTTGATGCTACTGATTCTGATCCAGAAAAATAATCAGACTCTAAAGGGGAATTGTATACCTTACTAGGACTAGACTGATCCTAGCACTGATCATTTTCTGACAGGGCCATCAGCCCTCTACAGTAATAGTCTTCCACTCCATTTATGGAGTCCAGCATATGTAGGAATTCTAGTTCCCTAGAATCCTCTTCTTTTGAGAACAGCCCAACATATGCTTCTGCATCATCTTCTTCTCCTGATCCTGAAGATGAAGAGTCTGTCCAACTCTTCTATTTTTGAGCAATAAAAGATTTCTCATTCTTGCCCTTCAGTTGATGCTTCTTCTTGTCCTTAGATTTAGTCCTCTTGTCTGGACAGTCAGCTATGACATGTCCTGGCATGTTGCAACAATAGCAAACAATCTTAGAATTAGTTTGTTTACTAGGTTTTGAGGCATACATGTCCTCCTTGGGAGTCTTCTTTTTCTTGTAATACTCATCCTTGGAGAAGGATGTAGATGGTCTGGTTCTCCACTTCTTCTTTTTCATGAACCTTTGGAACTGCCTTGTAAAGGCAGCAAAGTCCTCATCAGAGGTGTGGCTGTCTGATGAGGTGGTATTAGGAATTCCTTCTTCTGCCTCAGCACTCCTTCTAGGTGTAGAAAGAGATTTTATCATGCCCTTTCTTGTGCCTTCAGCCTTGAAGGCTATTGATTTATCCGTGTACTCAGACCTGCTACTCTTTTCTTCCTCCTTCCTGGCAGTAAGCTGCATTTCATATGATAGCAACTTTCCAAACAGTGTGAGAGGAGGTGTATCTACAAGCCTGGCCACCTCTCTGATGATACATATCTTTGTGTCCCAGTCCTTTGTCAGAGATCTGAGAAACTTGTCATTCAGTTCAAAAGTGCTGAAGACTCTTCCATAGGTCATCAGCTAATTAACTATCTTGAAGAACTTTTTCTAACATTCAGCTATGATGTCAGTCTTAGCTTGTCTAAAGTTATCATATTCTTGATTCAGCATAGATTTCCTGTCTTCTCTGACTTCTTCAGTTCCCTCCATGTAGACAATCAGGGTGTCCCACATTTCCTTGGAGGTTTTATAATGCACCAGATTCTGAAATGTGGCATCATCTATAGCACTTATAATAATGTTCTGTGCTCTTTTGTCTAGTGTTGCCAGGATGATCTCATCCTTTGTCATTTCAGAATAGTTCTTAGGGGTTCTAACATTTGCATCCAGAGATGATACCTTCATTGGAATGAAGGATCCTTCTTGTACAGTAATGAAGATTATTGGATCAGAAGCTTCCATAAACAATCTGACTCTTTCCTTCTAAATGCCAAAACATTCTTTCCTACAGATAGGCGGTTTCATTGATCCAAATTCCTTTTGGTTCTCATTTGAACCCATTCTTAAAATATGTTAATTGCCTTGGAGATTCACTCTGACTGTTAGGTCAATCTTTGAGCAACCTCCCTCTAATACCACTTGAAAGACTTATTTCAAGAGCTTAGACACCTAGAGGGGGGGGGGGGGTGAATAGCTTCTAATTTTCTTTAATAATTTAGGAAATTAACTAGTTCTTCCTTAGCACAGAAAATACAAATCACATCACAGAAATCACAACACAGCATACACCAGATTTATAGTGGTTCCCCAAGGTATGGGTACATCCACTTTCCCCCATTACCTATCCAGTAGAGAACTGGATTCAGCCCAACTTTCTTCCACTTACTCAGATCCATAGATCTTACAACTCAGAACCAGATTGGTTCCTACAGCTCAGACTTATACAAGTCTTACCTCAGATCCTTCCTAAGAATCCTACCTCAGGCCTCAGCCCTACCTCAGCCTTTATCACTAGGCTTACAACTCAGACTTCCACAAGTCCTACACCTCAGGCCCTCAGCCCTACCTTAGCCTTTATAACTATAAGCTTACAACTCAAATCTTACAAAAGATCCTACAAGAAATTAATTGTTTAAGAGATACAAAGATATCACCAGATAGAACTCTCTATAAGTATGAGTTTCTTGATCAGTTCTTGAATAAACTGAGTCTTCAGATCCAACCTGACTTAGCTATTTCAAAGCTTCTTGATAGAACAAAATAAGGTTGAACTTTTCTTTATGTAGAAGTTGATCTCCTGTCAGCTCCTTCCTTGAATTCAGAGTAAGATCTTAATCTTCTCTTGCAGACTGTTCAGAATCTGCCTTCTTAAGGGTCTCCCCTTTTCTAGTTGTTGAATTCTCTTTTTGGATGATTCACTTTTTTATCTCTTTTTTCGTCACTTCTGTTGTCAAGGATCAGTCCTTTATATAGAGTTTTCTCATGATTACCGACTGATCTGGTTTGTAACAACCTTCTGACAATTCTTACAAAGGTGTCTGACCTATTGGTTATGACAACTGTCGAGTCACCAGTCATGACAGTTGATTCCTCAAAGACTTTATAACTCAGCATGAACCACTCAACAAACTGCTTCACATATGTTGACACAAATAGACTAAGTGTCGACACAAGTCTTGATGATATCGACACAATACTCCATGTGTTGACATAGTCATTCTTCTGCTACTCGACATAGCTTCTATTTGTATGTGTCGACACAAGTCCTGTATGTCGACACAACTTCTCCTGGTCTCGACATAACTGATGCTGACATTTTGCGTTGAGTGTATGTCCAGCTGTCGTTTAGTGTGTGTCGATACAAGTCCTGTGTGTCGATATTAGTCCTGTATGTCGACACATGTCTTCAGACCCAGTATAGTTGTTGTTGTTAGATGGCGTTGAGTGTCATTCAGATGATGTTGAGTGTGTGTCAACATAAGTCCTGTGTGTCGACAAAACTGCTTCTGGTCTTGACATAGCTGATGTAGACAAATGGCATTGAGTGTGTGTCGACACAAGTCCTATGTGTCGACACAAACCTTCTTCAGGTGTCGACACAATTCCTGAGTGTCGATACATGCCTTTCTTCTGGTGTCGACATAATTCCTCGGTGTCGACGCAACTTCTGCTTTAGGTGTCGACATAATTCCTGCCTTAGGTGTCGACACAATTCTGGGTGTCGACACAGCTTCTTCTTCAGGTGTCGACACAACTTCTGGGTGTCGACACAATTCTTCACAAGTGTCGACACTTGTACTTAGAAAAATTTCTTACAAACCTTACACCTGTACAATGAAACTCAAACATCCATCAATTACAAATTGATGTATATCATTGAGTAAGATGAGGCTTCTCCAAATCTGTTACATATTTTTCAGTGTACCCAACAGACGTTTACGCTCATGTAGGATGTCAAACCATCTTAACTGAAGTATTTTTCCGCAGCGTATAACTATATTTTACTCGTGGACTAGTTTATCCATTGTGCCGAGGGATACGACAATCTAATTTGAATGATTTTCTTCATAATAATTTATGAATTCTGTATAACTTGTTTAGGTTGGTGCCTTTCCTGAGCGTCTGCAGTTATCCCCTACATGGCGTGGCATCACGGCACGTATTTTCTCTTACTCGGATATATTTTTATTGCTGAGAAAATGCGGGTTGTGACACTAGCGGACCCGGGGCACTCCATCACCCTGTAGGTCAGGACAGTGTATGCAAATGTATATAAACATATAGAGTAAAGAAACAAGTTAAGATATCACATACATCAAACACGTTTCTAGGTTGAGTAGTTAATAAAAAGGGGCTTACAATACAGCAGGTATACAAACCTGGGTTTTACCAAAGGCACCCTATAACACATGAATATAACACATCATCATGCATTATCACATCACAACACACGGGTACTTCCATTTCCCCTAACAACATTCAAGCCGCCACAAAGAACTCTTGCCAAGGCCCCACCCGCTCTCGGGTCTCAAAACCCGGGCTTCCCTCCAAGCTCTGACTTCTCACGTCAGGATTCGGTCTCACAAACAATAAACTGATGCTAAGAACCCTTGCTTAACCCTACCTGCTCATGGGCTTCATTGTAGGGCTTGTCCAAAGCTTGGCGTTCTCGTCAGTTTCATAGAAGGGGACTTGTCTCATCGAGACACTCTCCACACATGACTTACATGTCACCGGCTAGCCGACCAACCATAGAGACAAATAACGCCTTCTCACATCAAACAACAAACACAGTTTTGCCCTCCCTAATCCACCATTCATTCTCACATGAAAATAAGGGGGAACAAACTTCACAAACGGCTTCTTGCCGCAAATGGATTTCTTGAAAAATCCTTAAGGCTCATTATGCAACATCACTGAGTCGGATTAACGGTCGCGAATATGGCTTCATACACAATGCCTAATCAACTAGCAGAGCGGATTTCTAATGCAATATCATGTCGGGGACTGACACAATCGACCCGGTGGCTCCTTTTGAACCATGGCAACCCGAACCCCTCTCATTTAAGAGATCCAGTGTCTAAATGCTTGAAAGAAAGCAAGAATAAAATTGATGTCATGTACGCATCTTAAAGATCGAGAGGAGAAGTGTCGTTACCTTACAACTCCTCTTCCTAGCCATGATGATATTGCTTTGCACAGATGAAAATATGTGCCTTCAAGTCCTCTCCACATATTTAGCCTCGGTTCGACAAACAGAGGCTCAGAGCTTCGCTAAAGGCGGAGAAAGTCCTTCTTCCTCCTCCAAATCCTCTCTTCCAAACCCTAACTTCCACTCAAAATGAGAAGAATGTGGGGAAATAATCTTTCTGCCCTACTTAAGTCTCTTGGACGGAGTGTCCTGGGCCATAGGATTACATCCCAAGAAGGATCGGACGGCCTAAACTCAGCTGTTATGAAACTGATCTTGCATGTTACCGCCAGGCGGTAGCTACCTACCTCGCCGCACTAAATTCTCGAGCCGTCGATCAAAAATAATTCAGCTCTACCTCCTGCGGTAGAAATACAACTGTGGCAGCTCACTCAATGCTTGAGTCTCAACATAAGAAGGCTATCGCCAAGCGGTAACTAGCTAACGCCATGCACTTGACGCCTACAACTCAACGCATCCACTCAACACCTAAAGGCTACCATCAAGCGGTAATTAGCTAGCACCGCACGCTACCGCTCGACGCACTCGATGCTTAATATTCAACGCACTCAACACTAGGCTACTGCCGGGCGATAGCAACTTACCGCCACGCGGTAACGCCCTGAGCCTTAAGTCCAAAAACAGGGGCGTTACAACTACTCCCCCCTTAAAAGAATTTCATCCTCGAAATTAAGCATGCACTCAAACAACAAAGCATACATGATGCAAAGAGATCTGGAAAGTCTTCTCGCATCACTTGTTCATGCTCCCAGGAGAACTTGTCTTGCCCGCAGTTATCCCAGCACACATTTACGAGCTTAACCTCTTTATTCCGTAACTATCAAACTTCTGAATCCTCTATGCTGACTGGACGGACTTTCGTCCTCAAGTCCTCTTCTACTGGCACCCTCGTTGACTTAACCACAACACTTGTCTCCACCGAGGATTTCCTTAGAACTGAAACATGGAAAATATCATGTAATCCACTCAGATCTGGGGATAATGCCAACCGATAAGCTGCTTCTCAAATTCGTTCAACAACTTCGAACAACCCCAAAAAACTCAGACTATACTTCTTGAGTCGGCGAATCCGCGAAACACCTTTGAATGGCTTAATCTTCAGATACACCCAGTCGCCTACCGCGAACTCCACATTCATATGGCACACATTGAAATACTTTGCCTGTCGATCCTGAGCAATATTCATGTGCTTCTGAATTTTTCGCACTAACTCGCAAGCATCGTCCACCACCTCTTTTCCCAAAAGTTTGGTGTCTCCCGCCTCTTTTCATGACATCGTTGTTTGACACCACCTTCAATACAAAGCCTTATATGACGACATCTTGATACTCGCCTGGAAACTATTATTATAGGCAAACTCCACCATGAAAGGTGATCTTCCCACCTCTTATCAAAATCAAGGGTACACATTCTCAGCATATCCTCCATTGTACGAATCGTCCTTTCCGTTTGACTATCAGTTTGAGGATGGAACGTTGTACTAAATTTGATCTTTGTACCCAGACTCTTCTGTACCAATCACCAGTCTTTGGAGGTGTACCGTCCATCGCGATCATAAACAACACTCTTTGGAATTCTGTGCAACCGCATAATATTGTGAATGCATAGTTTTACTAGCTTCTCCACGTTGTTCACCTTCTGATTCAGGATGAAGTGAGCCACTTTGGTCAAGTGATCCACGATCACCAAAATCGCATCGTTACCCTACTGCGACCGAGGCAATCCATGCACAAAATCCATGGAGATGTCATCAAATTTCCACTCAGGGATAGGAAGAGGCTTCAGGAACCCGCTCGGCTTTTGACACTCAGCCTTCACTAAGGCACAAGTTTGGCACCGACTCACATACAAAGCTACATCCCACTTCAAATCTGGCCACCAAAAGGATTTCTTTATATTCAAGTACATCTTTGTACTTCCCGAGTGAATGGAGTACTTCGTGAAATGGGCCTCAAACATTAACTCCTCATGGATCTTGTCGAATTGTGGTGCACATACCCTTCCATCCATCTTTAAGATCCCACCAACCATCTCCTAGGTATTACCCTCGCCTTTTTGAGCTTCCACCACAAATGGTTGGAACTCTACATCCACACTGGTCGCTTCCCAGATATGATTGGACAAGTCATTCTGCAACTCTATCCAGTTCAATCGATCCATGCTATACTCGCCTCTTGCTACACACTCAATGCTAAGGGACTCAAAACCCCACACCAACCGCTCATCTTGATCTTTAATCCAATTCCCTTGTCCAGAATGCTTCCTACTCAAGGAATCGGCCACCACATTGGCCTTGCTAGGCGTATACTGAATCGCCACATCGTAGTATCTAAGTAACCCGACCCACCTGCGCTGCTGCATGTTCAAGTATTTTTTGTCTAGAAGATACTTCAGGCTTTTGTGGTCCATGAAGATCTCCACCTTCGCACCGTAAACCTAGTGCCTCCACAAAATCAACACAAAGATTACCGCCACCAACTCCAAGTCATAGATGGGGTAATTTCACTCAAGAGGTTTCAACTGTCTAGACCCAAAGGCTATCACATTGCCATGTTGAACTAACACTCAATCCACACTACAACCTGATGCGTCACTGAAAATCTGAAATCATTAAGTCCCTTTAAGGAGACTTAGGATTGGAGCCGACATCAACCTTTCCTTCATGGTATCAAATGCTTGATTGTATTCCTGAGACCTCAAAAACTTCTGATCCTTATGAGTCAGAGTAATGAGGGGCAAAGCTATTCTCAAAAAGTTTTCCACAAATCTTCTATAGTACCCGGCTAGTCCAAGGAAACTCCTGACTTCTGCCCCGGTGCTCAGAACTGGCCAATCTCTGATGGCCTCAATTTTTGCCAGATCCACCACCACCCCATCACCCCTAATCACATGGCCCAAAAATGCCACCTTCTCTAACTAGAACTCGCACTTCGAGAACCTTGCATAAAGCTGGTTCTATCTCAAAGTCTGCAAGACTACTATTAAATGAGTTTCATGCTCCCCCTCCGTTTTGGTGTATACCAAAATATCATTGATTAAAACCACCACAAACGAGTCTAAGTACTCCTGAAACACTCGGTTCATCAAATCCATGAATACCTAGGGCGCGTTCGTTAACCCTAACGACATTACTGAGAACTCGAAGTGGTCATACCTCGTACCAAAAGCTGTCTTTGGTATGTACTCATCTCAAATCCACAATTGATAGTACCTTGACTTAAACTCCAACTTAGAGTACACCACTACCCCACCAACTGGTCGAATAGGTCATCTATCCGTGGAATCAGATACTTATTCTTGACGGTCAGTTTATTCAGTTCATAGTAGTCTATGCACAACCGCATACTGCCATCTTTCTTCTTTACAAACAGCACCGACGCGCTCCATGGAGATGAGCTAGGCATAATGTACCCCTGCTCCAACAGCTCCTGCAACTGTACCTTGAGATCGGCTGACTCCTTTAGTGGCATCCTAAATGGAGGACATGACACCGGTCTAGCTCCTAGCACTAACTCAATCGAGAAATTGATCTCCTACCGAGGAGGTGCTCCAAGATGCTCCTCAGGAAACACGTCCTAGAATTCTACCACTACCGGCACATCTCCGATTGATAGCTTGGAATGTTTAACTTTTAACAACGCTACGAAAGCTACTCCTCCCTTGTTAACTGCCCGCACTAATTTCATGGACGAAATTAGGGAGCATGCCACTCCACCGAGGCCCTCAAACTTGACTTTTGTCTTTCCTTTGCTTCTCAGGGTCATAAAATTTGATAGACAGTCAATACTAGCCCGCTACTCTACAAGCCAGTCCATCCCCAAAATCACATCGAACTCAGCCAATGGTAGGACCGTTGCTACCAACACGAAGTTAACTCCATCTAAAATCAATTTAATATGCCCTTTCGTCCCGGTGGTCATGAATGACCCATTAGGCATGTGCACCCTAAGATCTGCGTTCACCGAAAAAGGCTCGACTCCAATTCTCCGGATAAAGCTTTCCATAAGAAAAGAGTGCGACGCTCTCATGTAAAACTATACCCTAGTGGGGTACCCGAAAACTAGTACGAAGCCTAATACAAGGGCAACACACATAAAAGTCTCGAAAATCTAAAGCCAATAAACAAACTTAAACTTTCCCATACCTATTACCACATCGTATTGTCTAATCGCTTCTTGCTGCCCAAGGTTGTAGGCCCTTTACTACATGGGTTGGAAACATGAAGCGCTCGACTCTGCCATCTTCCCTTTCTCTGTGGCACTGGGACCAAAATGCACTGACTGCTCCTGCCTTGGTTCTTGCTCAGCACCACCCTCAGTATAAAAATGAAATATGTGGCCTGACTTGCCACACTTGTAGCATGTAGGTGGTCCCTTGAAGCGAGATCCCCCCGACATTGTACTACTCTTCTCCCATGACCTGAAGGGATGGGGCTTCTTCTTCCAATTACACCCTTCAGACTTCCCTTGTGATTGAGAAGGCTTTCCCTCTCCCTACTTCACTGCAATTCCCTTGCAGCGTTGGGTTCGCTCCAAGTCACTTTCCAACATCCTGGAGGCCTCAACTAACTCATTGAAGTATGCATTCTTCATAGATATAAGGGGTTGCCTCAAATTCTCTCTCAACCCATAGTAGAAGAGGTTGTCCCTCTCCTCATCATCAGCCATGGTCATTCTCGTATAACGACAAAACGAGTAAATTCCTGAACATACTCATCCACCGTCTTATCACGCTGCACCAAGTGTAGAAACTGTCTCTAAAGGGCAAACCTCGTCGACGAAGGGATATACCTCTTTAAGAAGGCATTCCCAAACTCTTCCATGGACGGGGTGTGTCCAGGAAACTTGCGGCCGCTATGGCTCACCCACCACAGCTTGGCATCACCTTATAACATGAAGGTCGTTAACTGAGATTTCTTTTATTCGAACAACTTAGACACTTGGACACTCACGGTCCCGCGATACTCCAATGTGGATAACTTATTTACGCGATCCGATTATGCAAAATCGACCACTAAACCTTGCCTTAGACACTAACCTATCTTTGATACCAAATTGTAACACCTTCCCTATAATGACCATATAATATCAGTCCGGCCGGGTCCCCACAACATATAGACGCCACAGCTTTAGCATTATAAAGGGACATAAAAGAGCAACGTATCTCAAAACTCAGAACACAAACAACGAAAACCCCACAAACACTAGAAGTTATCCACTATCATAGGAGTATCAAAATAGCCTTAAGGCCTTACAACGATCATGAGTCAAAAAAAAACTAAAATAACAACAAATAGAACAACGCGCTTTGGCACTCCTAGGCTACCTCGACATGCAAGCCAGATTACAGTTCAAGAAGCAAAGCATTCAACAAAACATAAGTAATAAAGATAATCCACTTCATGAGGCATATGCCATTTTGGCCGGCGAGCTTGCTCCCGCTTGCGATCCTTGCCATATAAAAATTTGTTGTAATGTGGGTTAGCAACGACTGACCTCAACTGTGTAACCAACACATCTCCTCCCGGCCATCCCTAGAGGACCCCGGGGCACTTCATCACCCTGCAGGTCAGCACTTCGTATGCAAATATATATAAACCTTTAGAGTAAAGAAACAAGTTAGGATGTCATATACATTAAACACATTTCTAGGTTGAGCAGTTAATAAAAAGGGACTAAAATGTAGCATGTATAAAACCTGGGTTTCACCCAAGGCACCCTATAGCGCATGAATCTAATGCATCATCACATCACAACACACATGTACTTCCATTTCCTCTAATGGCATTCAAGCCACCACACTTAACTCTTGTCAAGGCCCACCCGCTCATGGGTCTCAAAACTCGGGCTTGCTCCAAGCTCTGACTTCTCACATCAGGATTATATCTAAAAAACAACAAATTGATGCTAAGAACCCTTGCTTGACCCCACCCACTCATGGGCTTCATCGCTCGGGCTTGTCCAAAGCTTGGAATTCTCGTCAGTTTCATAGAAGGGGACTTGTCTCGCCAGGACACTCTCCACAAATGACTTGCACGTCACGGGCTAGCCACCCGACCATAGAGACAAACCACGCCTTCGCACATCAATCAACAAACATAGGCTTTCCTGCCCTAATCCATCATTCCTTCTCACATGAAAATAAGGGGGAAGAAACATCACAAACGGCTTCTTTCCGCAAACGGATTTCTAGCAAAATCCTTGAGGCTGTTATGCAACATCATCGAGTCAGACTAACAGACAAAACTACGGCTTCACCCACAATACCTAATCAACTATCGGAGTGGATTTCTAATGCAATATCATGTCGGGGACGGACACAATCGACCCGGTGGCTCCTCTTGAACTATGGTAACCCGAACCCCTCTCATTTGAGAGATTCGATGCCTAAATGCTTGAAAGAAAGCAAGAATAAAACAGATGCCATGCACACATCCTAAAGACCGAGAGGAGAAGTGTCGTTACTTTACGACTCCTCTTCCTAGCCTTGGAGATCTAGTTGCATGGATGAAAATGTGCGCCTTCAAGTCCTCTCCACGGATCTGGCCTCAGTTTAACAAACAAAGGCTCGGAGCTTCGCTAAAGGCAGAGAAAGTCCTTCCTCCTCATCAAAATCCTCTCTCCCAAACCCTAACTTCCACTTAAAATGAGAAGAATGAGGGGAAACAATCTTTCAGCCGTGCTTAAGCCTCTTGGACGGAGTGTCCTGGGCAATAGGATTACATCCCAAGAAGGATCAGACAGTCTAAACTCAGCCATTAAGAAACTGCTCTCGCATGCTACCGCTGGATGGTAGCTACCTACCACGCCGCGATAACTTCCCGAGTTGTCGATTAAAAAAATTCAGTGCTACCGCCTACGGTAGCAATACCGCTGCACGGTAACTATAACACCCCGAAACTCAAAAAAGGGACGGGCGACGTTTTAAGCCAAGTATGGGACTTGGAGAAGGTGACACGGGCATATCACGGGCATGTTCGGCGACGGGTCGCGTTGTCGGCATTTTGGCAATCGGCGGTCATCGGGTGCGGCACACAGCCTGGGACACGGGTGTGTTCCAGGGCATGTCCCCCTCAGAAGGTTTCTGAGTTATGCACACGGGACATGACACGGGTACAGACACGGGCGTGTCACATCTGACACGGGCGTGTCGGATGCCGTATCACAGGCCGTATCCAGCTCGGAAATTCCAGGTTATTGCACACAGGGCGTGATACGGGTCCTGACACGGGCGTGTTACTTGTGATACGGGCATGTCGGAGTCCGTGTCACAGGCCGTGTACAGCTCGGGAAACTCTAGTTGGTGCACACGGAGCGTGTCATGGGTCCTGACACGGGTGTGTCACAGGTGATACGGGCGTGTCAGAGGCCGTATCACAGGCCGTGTACTGGTCGGGCTTTGGGAGTGATGGCGAATGAGTGACACGGCCATGCACACGGCTGTGTTACAACCCGTGTTCGGCCCAGTTTTTGTATTTCAGGCCCCGATCGTGGCCGTTCGTTTCTTTGTTATGGGATTTGATGGCTGGGGGTTGGGTCTGAGGGTTTAAACCCGGGAATAGGGTTTAGAAACCCTCATTTATCTTGAGTGGTTCTCTCTCTAAAATCTAGAGAGAAGGGAGAGCAAGGAGGAGGAGGAGCTAGATCCGGTCACCGACGGAGCTTCGGAGCTTCAAATCGCGAGCCGACTCCGGATCCGCGGAGGCAAGGATATTGCGGTGCTTTCCATCCGCATAGATTTCCATGGCGCCATGGAAGAACGCTAGGGTAACGATTCTCATCTTGAGCATGTGAAGCTCTTCTTCCTTTGTATGGGAAAACCCTTCTCCCGCGAGTTTACGGTATTCCTTAGGGTAGATATGTAAAGTTCCCCTTGTTAGAGTCCGGAATCGTAGTACGGACATAGGCATGATGTGTAAAGCCTACCCGGCCAAGTTGGTCGGGATCGGTGATTTGCATTGCATTTTAGCCGGAGAAGACTCCGTGCCCTTGTTTTTTTCGGGTTTCTACGGGGTATATTGCAGCAGGGATCCTTGGGGAGTAACCCTAAGGCGCACCCGGAAAACTGGGCGGAAACGCATTTCCGCCATCTTAGTGGCCGGGGAGCCAACCATGAACATAACTGGGTTATGTGCTTGTGTGATCGAACTTTGGGCTCTGGGAGAAGCTTGGCTCGCACGTACGTCTTAATATGACTATGCGATGTGAGCAACGGGCAAGTGGATGCAGACCCAGGCCATGCGGTTTTGTGACAGACATCTGGAAAAACAGACTGGCCATTGGCATGGTCGTGCGAGTCTTAGGCTTAGACTGGAAATACTAAAATGCTCATGAGATTTATCATAAAAGGGATGGTGGTGAGACCACGGTCACGACCGGGTTCACCGAGTTAGTGCCCTGAGAGCACGGGGTGTGTGGCCGTTTGAGCCCGCACATGTATTGTTATGCTTATTCTCTATTTGATGTGCTAGGCTAACAAGTGCAGGGAAGAAGCTTTGCCGCCCCGAGCTTGGGGGCGGAATCATTATAATTTCGTCAGCATAGCCTACCGTTGCCTTTGTTTACCACCGTGCTGTGGATTGTTTCTTGCAGGTACTGCGGAGCCGAGCGGTAAATAGCGGGCTAAAGCCCAAGATGCTGCGCCTGCCCTCGAAGGCCTATTATTGAGTGTTTTTTGTTATTCTCATGTATGACCGGCCTGCGTGCCGAGGTTTGGAAGACATTATCGATTAAGCAAACTTTTGTAAGGCCTTAAGGCCATTGTTTTGTGTATCGTACATCCCTGTGGAACTTTTGTAGTGGACATTCATGCTTTGGCTGGGTTATTTTATCTTGCAACTTAATAACTTGCTTCCACTAGGTGCTCTGTGTAGGATGTTGTGATTGGTTGAAAGATTTCAATAAGTAACCAACCGGTCTGTCTGTAGTATATGGCGTCAGGCCCCGGCCAGACCTACTACTATATGTTGTGTGACAGATAGGGGTGTTACAAATTGGTATCAGACTACCGGTTTCGGTCAAGCTTCAATGAATTTGTGGACAAATTCACTTTAGGGGTGGTGAGCACATGTGTGTGCGTCATCGTTATAACATGAAAAGAACCCATGAATGTCCACTTAGGAATGAAAATACACATGTTTGAGGAACCTGCGTGTTCCTATAATTGCTGTTTGCAATATTGTTCGGTCGCTTATCGGTGTTCTGCACGATTATAGGTGACCAGAAGTGGTGTTGGACAGTCGGAACGGCCAGGTTCTGAGGCAAGCAGCGCACCTAATGATGCGCCTGCAATACCTCTGTCAGCCAAAACCATTAGATTGATGGCATAAGCTGTCTTTGCAATGATCAATGTGCAGCCTGCGAGGCAGGTGCAGTAGCCTGCTCCTGCGGTGGAGCAAGTGCTGCTCCAAGCGGCGGAGCCTAGGAGGGTGGAACAAGTGGTGGTGGAGCCGGAGTTGCCTCGGAGAGCAACTGAGAAACAACTTAAGCATGTGATGGGCTTCCATCTGCCAGTGTTCTCGGGAGCAGGAACCCCGACTCAGGCAGAGGATTGGCTATCGAGAGTCAAGAGAGTGCTGACAGCAACGGAAACCGAAGGGTGGCAGAAGACCACCATTTCGACGTTCTTGTTGGACGGGGACGCGAGGTTATGGTGGGAAGGGCTGGAGCTACACCACCTAAGGGGAAGGCAGTTAGTGGATGTCTCTATGGAGGAATTTTCGAGGTTGTTTATGGCTCGATACCTCCCCTCAGCACAGAGGATCGCATTGGAAAATGAGTTTCAAAAGTTACTGCAAGGAGATAGCACCGTGGACGAGTACCTCCACGAGTTCACTCATTTGGGTAGATACGCTAGCGCTACCTTTACCGATAAGGAGCGCAAGACGAACCGCTTCTATGAAGGGTTAAGAGATGATTTGAGGTTGTTACTGTCGGGTCCTATGGCGCAGGGTTTCCTAACCTTGGTCAACACGGCCCGGTCCTTAGAAAAGGACATGAAGAACGTGCAAGCGAAGAAGGAATCCGGTGGAAAGAAACCGGAGTTTAAGGTGCCGACTTCAAAGTCTGGCTTTCGAAGATGGAATAAGAAGGCTAGGACGTCGGGTCCAGCCCCTTCTTCAAGTGCCTCGGGGGCAACTACTAACCGAACCCAGGGCGCTTGCTTTACTTACAGAAAGACGGGGCACTTTGCCCGCGATTGCCGGAGCGGACGTCCGAAGTCCGAGAGAAAGCAAGGAGCCACTTATGAAGAGAAGGGCAAAGAGGTGGAGTCAACCGCGTCCCACTATGCTCCGACTCAGCCGAGAGTTTATAACTTGGGCCAGCAGGAGGCAATTTAACAGTTCGACGTGGTGACAGGTACGGTCTAATTTATAGCAAGTTAGCTTTAAATACTATTACCTAGCGCTTGTTAGCTTAATACTGTTTGTGTAGGCTTTGTCCTGATTGGCGATAGTCCGACACGAGCACTATTTGATACAGGAGCATCACACTCCTTTTTATCATAGAGTTTTATATCGCGCATCGGAGTCCCTTCTTCGATGGCAAAGGACAAATTGGATGTGCTACTACCGAATGGATGTTCGATACGTGCGGACAGAGTATGCGCCGTGAAGGTTCATATTGGATGCTAAGAGTTGGACTTGCTAGCGTCATTGCTGCCGCCAGTAGAGTTCGACGTTATCTTTGGTATGGATTAGCTTTCGGAGCAGAAGGCTAATATTGATTGCAACCGTAAGGAGGTCAAGCTGGGTGTTGGGCGGGAGACAACATTCACGGGACTGAAGGGGTCGAGCAAGACCCTGATGTCTGCTCTACAGGTTGTAAAGGCAGTTCGTGCTGGCGCAGAGCTGTTCTTCACGTTAGTGGGGGCTGTAGAGCCAAAGTCCACTTTGGATAGTATTCCTGTGGTTTGTGAATACCCAGATGTGTTCCCGGATAATCTTCCCGGAGCCCTACCGCAGCGAGAGATCGACTTCACGATCGAGCTCGTGCCAGGTGCCAAACCTGTGTCACGTTCTCCTTATAGGTTGGCGCCTAAGGAGATGGCAGAGTTGAAGGTTCGGCTAGAGGAGTTGATGGAGCAAGGATATGTGCGTCCAAGCTCGTCGCCTTGGAGCGAACCGGTCCTCTTTTTCAGAAGAAGGACAGGAGTTTGCGACTGTGTATCGACTATAGGGAGTTGAACAAGCTAACGGAGAAGAATAAATACCCGATCCCAAGGATTGATGATCTCTTCGATCAGTTAGTCGGATCGCTGGTGTATTCAAAGTTGGATCTGAAGTCTGGTTATTATCAGCTGAGGATAAGGGAGTGTGATATCCCAAAGACGGCATTCAGCACGAGGTATGGGCATTTCGAGTTCACGGTCATGTCGTTTGGACTGACGAATGCGCCATCAGTGTTTATGGATTTGATGAACAGGACGTTTCGAGAGTACCTAGACCATTTTGTGCTCGTCTTCATCGATGACATATTGGTGTACTCGCAGTGCGAGGAAGATCACTTCAAGCATCTACATCTAGTTTTGGAGACGCTGAGAAGGAATGAACTCTATGCAAAATTCTCCAAATGTGAGTTCTGGCTACCCTCAATAGAATTCCTTGGTCATATTGTCAGTGGGGAAGGTATAGCGGTGGACCCGGCGAAGATTGTTACGATACGGGAGTGGCCTGTGTTATCTTCTGTAGCGGAAGTCTGTTGTTTCCTCGGGCTTGCCGGCTATTACAGGCGCTTCGTGGAGAACTTCTCGCGGATAGCGTTACCTCTCACGAAGTTGACAAGGAAGGATCAGAAGTTCTTGTAAACGTAGGAGTGCGTGCAAGCGTTTGAGGAGCTGAAGGGACGGTTGACCACGGCGCCAGTGCTAAGTTCAGCGAGTGGGACCGAGCGCTTCGAGATTTATAGTGATGCCTCAGGTAGTGGTTTGGGTTGCGTGCTGCTGCAGCATGGGAGCGTAATAGCGTATGGATCGCGTCAGCCAAAAGTGCACGAAAGGAATTATCCGGTCCACGACTTGGAGTTAGCGGCCGTGATATTTGCGCTTAAGCTGTGGAGACACTAATTGTACGGCGTAAAGGTCGATATTTATACTGACCACAAGAGCCTGAAGTACTTATTGGATCAGAAGGATCTCAACATGAGGCAGCGGAGATGGATGGAGTTCCTAGGGGACTACACATTCAAGATTCATTATGTACCCGGGAAGGGCAATACAGTTGTGGATGCGTTGAGTCGTAGGTCTCCCGCCCAAGCCAACTGGTTATCGGTTCATGATGAGAGGCTAGTTCGGGAGTTGGAGGCGTTGGAGATCTGTTGCGTGGACAAGCAGACGAGTGCCAAAGCATTGTTAAACTGGATGAAAGTTCAGTATGATCTGGCTGATCACGTTCGGCAGCCATTGGAGTTGGATGATAGTATGAAGGGGCTTTTGGAGGCAGCGTTGGATGGGTCAAATTCCAAGTTTTCAGTTGAGGATGGGCTGTTGAGGAAGGACCATCGATTGTGCGTCCTAAGCATGGGAAATCTACGGGAAGAGTTGATGTACGAGGCTCATAATACCAAGTACTCAATCCACCCAGGGAGCACGAAGATGTACCGGGACCTAAAGAAGCTGTTTTGATGGCCAGGGCTCAAGAAGGACGTGGCACTGTTTGTGGCTAAGTGCCAAACGTGTGCCTTGGTAAAGGTGGAGTGTCAAAAGCTGGGAGGATTCTTGAAATCCTTGCCTATTCTGGAATGGAAGTTCAACAACATCTCGATGGACTTTGTGCATGGCTTGCCAAGGTCGCAGAAAGGGAACGACGCAATCTGGGTGATCGTAGACCGGTTAACAAAGGTGTCTCACTTTATTCCACATAGGAAGGATGACTCGGTGGAGAGACTAGCGAAGCTTTATGTGGATAATATAGTCATATTGCACGATGTGCCTCGCAGCATCGTGAGTGATCGCGATGGGCACTTTACGTCCATTGATTGGAGGTTGGTGCAATAGATGTTGGGGACTAAATTGAAATTCAGCACAGCCTTCCATCCACTGACGGATGGGCAGACCGAGAGGGCCAGTAAACAATGGAGGACATGCTCCGTATGTGTGTTATAGACTTCGGGAAGCAATGGGAAGACCACCTATATTTGGTGGAGTTTGCATACAACAACAGCTACCAGGCGAGTATTCAAATGGCGCCCTTTGAGGTCATGTATGGTAGGAAGTGTCGCACGTCGTTATCATGGCTAGAAACGGGTGAGGCAAGGTTGTACAAGAAGCAGGAGGTGGAGAGTGCTACTTCTTTGGTGCAGATCATTCGAGAGCATCTGCTGATCGCTTAGGACAGGCAGGCTAAGTACTATAATGCCAAGCATCGGAACGTGGATTTCGCGGTTGGTGATTGGGTGTACTTGAAGATAAAGCCGTTCAAGGGTGTTTTGCGGGTGAGACGCTTGAAGAAGCTGAGCCCAAGATACCTTGGACCCTTTGAGATTCTGGAGCGGGTCGGTGAAGCGGCTTATCGTTTGAAGCTATAGGTGGAGTTGAGTGGACTACATGATGTATTCCACATTTTTGTATTGCGGAAGGCGGTGCAAGAGCCTTCACAGGTGATCGCAGTGGACCAAGTGTCGGTGTGCGAAGGATTGACGACTAAAGTCAAGCCGGTTCGTATTGAGGACTTTTAGGTCAAACGACTCCGTAGCAAGGAGATCTGGATGGTCAAGGTCCGGTGGGACAATTGCGGTCAGGAGGAGCTCTCTTGTGAATGGGATCAAACGATGCTGGAGGAGTACCCGGAGTTATTTCGCTCAGGTACCGCTTAAAGTTTTCCGTTTTCTTTCCTTTAGTAATTTCGTGGGCGAAATTCTTTTAAGAGGGGGGAGAGTTGTAATACCCCGAAACTCAAAAGAGGGACGGGCGACGTTTTAAGCCAAGTCTGGGACTTGGAGCAGGTGACACGGGCGCGCCACGGGCGTGGCATGGGTGTGGCACGGGCGTGTTCGGCGACGGGTCGCGTGGTCGGCGTTTTGGCCACCGGTGGTCATCGGGTGCGGCACACGGCCTGGGACACGGGCGTGTCCCAGGGCATGTCCCACTCGGGAGGTTTCTGAGTTATGCACACGGGCCATTACATGGGTACAGATACGGGCATGTCACATCTGACACGGGCGTGTCGGATGCCGTATCACAGGCCGTGTCCAGCTCGGTAAATTCTAGGTTATTGCACACAGGGCGTGACACGGGTCCTGACATGGGCGTGTCACTTGTGACACGAGCGTGTCGTAGGCCGTGTCACAGTCCATGTCCAGCTCGGGAAACTCCTGGTTGGTGCACACGGGGCGTGACACGGGTCCCGACACGGGCGTGTCATAGGTGACATGGGCGTGTCGGAGGCCGTGTCACAGGCCGTATACTGGTTGGGCTTTGGGAGTGACGGCGAATGAGTGACACGGCCATGCACACGGCCGTGTTGTAACCCGTGTTCGGCCCAGTTTTTGTATTTCAGGCCCCGATCGTGGCCGTTCATTTCTTTGCTATGGGATCCGATGCTGGGGGTTGGGTCTGAGGGTTTAAAACCAGGAATAGGGTTTATAAACCCTCATTTCTCTTGAGTGGTTCTCTCTCTAAAATCTAGAGAGAAGGGAGAGCAAGGAGGAGGAGCTACATCCGGTCACCGACGGAGCTTCGGAGCTTCAAATCGCGAGCCGACTCCGGATCCGCGGAGGCAAGGAGATTGAGGTGCTTTCACTCCGCATAGATTTCCATGGCGCCACGGAAGAACGCTAGGTTAACATTCTCATCTTGAGCATGTGAAGCTCTTCTTACTTTGAATGGGAAAACCCTTCTCCCTCTAGTGTGCGGTGAGTTTGCGGTATTCCTTGGGGTAGATATGTAAAGTCCCCCTTGTTAGAGTTCGGAATCGTAGTATGAACATAGGCATGATGTGTGAAGCCTACCCGGACAAGTTGGTCTGGATCGGTGATGTGCATTGCATTTTAGCCGGAGAAGACTCCGTGCCCTTGTTTTTTTCGGGTTTCTATGGGGTAGATTTCAGCAGGGATCCTTGGGGAGTAACCCTAAGGCGCACCCGGAAAACTGGGAGGAAACGCATTTCCGCCATCTTGGTGGTCGGGGAGCCAACCATGAACATAACTGGGTTATGTGCTTGTGTGATCGAACTTTGGGCTCTGGGAGAATCTTGGCCCGCGCGTGCGTCTTAATATGACTATGCGATGTGAGCAACGAGCAAGCTGATGCGGACCCTGGCTATGCAGTTTGGTGACAGACATCTGGAAAAAGAGACTTGCCATTGGCATGGTCGTGCGAGTCTTAGGCTTAGACCGGAAAGACTAAACTTCTCATGAGATTTGTCGTCCAAGGGATGGTGGTGAGACCACGGTCATGACCGGATTCACCGAGTTAGTGCCCTAAGAGCACGGGGTGTGTGGCCGTTTGAGCCCGCACCTGTGATGTTATGCTTATTCTCTATTTGATTGGCTAGTCTAACAAGTGCAGGGAAGAAGCTTTGCCGCCCCGAGCTTGGGGGCGGAATCGTTATAATTTGGTCAGTATAGCTGACCGTTGCCTTTTTTACAACCGTGCGGTGGATTGTTGCTTGCAGGTACTGCGGAGTCGAGCGGTAAATAGCGGGCTAAAGCCCAAGCTACTGCGCCGGCCCTTGAAGGCTTATTATTGAGTGTTTTCTGTTATTCTCATGTATGACCGGCCTGCGTGCCGAGGTTTGGAAGACATTATCGATTAAGCAAACTTTTGTAAGGCATTAAGGCCATTGTTTTGTGTATCGTACATCCATATGGAACTTTTGTAGTGGACATTCATGCTTCGGTTGGGTTGTTTTATCTTGAAACTTAATAACTTGCTTCCGCTAGGTGCTCTGTGTAGGACGTTGTGATTGGTTGAATGGTTTCAATAAGTAACCAACCGGTCTGTCCGTAGTATTTGGCGTCGGGCCCCGGCCGGACCTACTGCTATATGCTGTGTGATGGATAGGGGTGTTACAGTAACTCACTCAACGCTTCATTCTCGACGAAAGAAGGCTACCACCAAGCGGTAACAAGCTAACGCCATGGGCTAGCACTCGACGCACTCAACGCCTACCACTCAACGCCTCTACTCAATGCCTGAAGGCTACCGCTGAGCGGTAATTAGCTAATGTCACATGCTACCACTCGACACACTCGACGCCTACTACTCAACGCACTCAATGACATGCTACTGCCGAACGATAGCGACTTACCACCGCGCGGTAATGCCCTTAGGCTCAAATCGAGAAACTGGGGTGTTACAACGCACATACCCCTACTCTTATCAACTTTTGAAGCTGCGCCTTCAATTTTGCCATCTCTCTCGGTGCTAAGCGGTAAGGAGACCGCACTACTAGTTTGGAACCTGGCACAAATTTGATGGTGAAATCGATCTCTCTCAAAGGTGGAGATCCAGGGAGATTCTTAGGGAAAACGTCGGCAAATTCTGACACCACCGGAATACTGACCAAAACAGGTTTGGGCTTCTTAGCCTCTAATAGGGTGAATAACAACTCCGCCCCTCTTGAATAGCCTTAACTACTTGGAGAGCAGACATTAGCATCTTGTTCGATCCCTTCATACTAGAGAAAGTAGTTTCATGACTTGTATTCATCCCTAGTTTGACCATCTTAAGACTACAATCAAGGAAAGCACGTTGCTCCGAGAACCAATCCATGCCAAAGATCACGTAAAACTCTACTATCGGCAATAGTGATGCTTCCAAGTCAAAAGGTTGACTTCTTATCAGTACCTTAACGCAGCAAACTCTATACACGTGCATCGAACACCCGTTAGGCTGCAAGACATCCAATCTATCCTTCGTCAAAGAGGAAGGCACTCTGATACATGATACAAAGTCCTCAGACAGGAAAGAGTGTGATGCTCCTGTATCAAACAGTGCTCGAGCCGGACAGTCCAAAATTACGAAAAAGCCTAAAGCACGACAGTGTAAAACCAATGTATAAGATGTATAGTATAGAAAGTATTATGGCTAAAGAAAATCTAACACATACCTGTAACCACATCGCCTTGTTTGATGGCCTCATGTTGGCCAAGGTTGTAGACTCTTGGTTGGGCTAAAGCATGATGGGATGCGATTGACTCCATCGTCTTCCCTTTCTCAGCATATGATTCTCTTGCCTTTTCTCTGACTTGCAACACCAACCGTCGCGGGCTATATGACCTGGTTTGCCATAGTTACAGCAATGAATTGGGCCTCCTTTCCCAGATGATGCTCTAGTAGTAACAGATAAAGTAGTCGGTGCAAAAGTTTTGGGCTTCTTGTACCACTTTCGATGCCCAGAGTTCGATGAACTTGGAACTTTAAATTCCAACCACTTCACAGCCAAGTCCTTCTTACCTTGAACCCTCTTCAGATTCTTCTCTAGAGATCGGACTGTATTGACCAGGGTCAGAAAGCCCTATATCATCGGTCATGCGAGCAGTAACCTCAGATCGTCACGTTGTCCTTCCTAGAACCGGTTGGTCTTGCGTTCCTCATCAGTAAAAGTAGAGTCAACATATCGCCCCAATCTCGTGAACTCATGCAAGTAGTCATCCATGCTACTCT
This sequence comes from Platanthera zijinensis, assembly GCA_039513925.1. NCBI lineage: Eukaryota > Viridiplantae > Streptophyta > Magnoliopsida > Asparagales > Orchidaceae > Platanthera > Platanthera zijinensis. The sequence continues at coordinate 197,928,491 of CM077082.1, forward strand.
CACCCTGAGTAAGTCTCTGAAACTGATTCTCCATAGCTATTTTGTACACTGACAGGATGAATCGTACCAGAAACAATCTCGAGAACTCCACCATCGAGATATCGGTGAGTTGTATCTTAACAAGGTGATGGGGCTCTAACTCATCCCACCACAATCTCGCTTCTTTGTCCAGAAGGAAAGTGGCTATTATAACCTTCTGCCACTCATAAGTCTTTATTGCAGGCATGACTCTCTTAGTCCTAAAAAGCCAATTCTCAGCTTGCGTTGGGGTTTCAGTCCCCTTGAACATTGGCGGGTTGAAGCTCATCACATGATTCAGCTGCTTCTCTGCGGCTCTTCTTGACGCAATAGTCTCTACAGCAAACTGATTCGCCGCTAACGGTTCTTCCGCACTAAGAGGCACCTGGCCCACGCCAGGGGAAGGAAGTTGTACCTGCCTCTGTGGCTGAGCATTAATCATGGGAAAACTGCTTCCACTACCATTCGTATGGTTTCAGTAGGAGGGGTCACAGTCGCGTCATTAGGTGCACTACTCTCTACAGAGTGCGGATGTTGTGACTGCTCCGCACCACTCATAGTCACCTATAATCTTGAAAACACTTAATTAGGCGACAAACAAATTACCCAAAAAGCAATTATAGGAACACACATGTTTATCAAACAAGAGTATTTACATTCCTAAGTGGACATCCATGGATTCATTCATATTATAACGTTAACGAACACACATGTCCTTACAACCCCTTAAAAGAATTCAACCACGAATTTGAATAAGGAAGACCGACACCAGAGCCTGATACCAAATTATAACACCCCCATCCGTCATAAATCATATAACAGTAGGTCTGACTGGGGCCCGACGCCATATACTATGGACAGTTTGTGGAGTTATTTATTGAGAGCATAATCCGTAAATGTTTAACCTAATACAGAGTGTATTCTAGCGGAATATTAATAAATTCTTAAAGGAACCCAACAAATTAAATTTCCATACAACTATTTAGGAATGAAAGTACAATACACGAATGTTATGGTCTTAAGGCCTTACAAGGTTCAACTCAAAATAACAATGTCTTACAAACGTTGACACACAGGCCAACCTCACATGAAACTATAATTAAAAACTGGTAATTTGCTTTGTCCTTCGAGGGCAAGCATAGCAATCCTGGGCTCCATCCTGCTATTTCCTGCTTGGCTCAGCTGCACCTGCATGAAACATTCCACCGCAATAGTGGCAAACATGGCAACGGTAAGCATTAGCTGACCAAATTATAACGACCATACCCCTCACTAAAGGTGGCGGTGCTCTTTCCCTGCAAGCATTAACATATTCAAATATTGAAAATCAGAACGTGCAAACAAGCACCATTCACTACAGACGTTGGCACAACCGTCCAACACCCCGTGTACTCAGGGCACATTCTCGGTACACAGGACCTCAAAGGGTCACACCTCTGTTCTATGCAATGGTTAGCAACATTCAAGCATTCTAGTCTTTCAGGGCCGAAGCCAAAGACAACGCTCTTATGGCTACGACAACGTCATGGTGATGCCAGATACACCTCTTGACTCACTCCAAGTTGATCGGCAAAGCATTGGGAATAATTAAGCTCTTTCCCGATGCTCAAATCGTCGGGCGCAACAAGCCACAACATGGGTCTGCATCCCCTTTCCCATTTGTACAAATCATTACTTTGTTATGATCCTAAGACAGTACTCATGGTCGCCTAAGATGGGCCACGCAGGCTCTCAGCTCCACACACTGGTCCCCCAGGTCTACAAGAGACAGAACCCCTCAAAGCAATAGTCGCCTGCTCTCCACGAGACAGGCCTTAAAAACAATACAGTGCTCACTGGGAGCTACCATTGGCGGTAGCGCCACCGCCACGTGGTAGGGGATGGACTATCGATTCTTCCCCTAAACTGGTGTTTTCCTTGAGACCATCTCCAGTGCTCTCTCTACAGCCATCTGCACACCCCACAACTCTTAAATCTACGCGACTACAATGGAGTCTTCTCCGGCATACATAATATATAAACATCACCAATCCAAATAAACCTGTCCGGATGAGCTTCACATAAACATGCTTATTCCGTACTTCAATTCCGGATCTAAATGCAACACTAACGGGGATTCACGGATCAACCCATCGGGTGAACCACTTCCACGTGTTCATGAGCGTCTACCCTCAAATGACAAAAAGGACTTCACATGTCCAAAGAAGAGGATCGTTACCCTAGAAGTCCGTTTCGACGCCATGGGGAGATTTTAGACTGATGAAAACGACCGTTATGGATTTGCCTCCTTATATCTGAACTCGTCCCGCGAATCCGAGCCCCGAAACTCCAACGGCAGCAAAATCTCTTTCGACTGAACCTCCCTCTTCCTGCTACAGCCGCTCAGCCCAAAATCTCCAAAGGAATGAAATTAAAACGACACATCCAAGTCTTTAAACCGAGCAACCGCCGTGCGGTAACTAGCTACTGCCACACGGTACCTCAAACGATGCCTCGATTCGCGTGCCCACTGCCTAAGACCCCCAATCATAGATCGACACATGGCCACGCCATTACAAGGCTCTATCGCCTCACAATAGGCCACTACCGCCACGTGGTAGGCAGCGTCGGTTACGGCACGACCGCAGCCACTATCTCCGCGCGATAGTTGCTACCGCCGTGCGGTAACCACCCGAGAGCCTTGCCGAAAAAATTTACCCCGCTACCGCCAGCAGTACCTCTACCGCTGGGCGCTAGCTTCCCGAAAGCTCTACCACCCTACTCATGGTGCTACCACTGGCGATAACAACCTACTGTCGCGTGGTAAACTCTGTGACGTAATCAAATGGCGCTCTCGACAACCAAACGCTACCACTGTGCAATATCGCTACCGTCAAGCGGTACCTCACAGAGAGGCATACTGGCAAACACAGCTTCTGCTACCACCTGCGCTAACCCTATCGCCGGGCGATAACTCACAGAACTTGGGGCATTACACTTTGAAGTATACAGTCATAAAAATATTACAAGTATTCATCATATGTACTTTCCTAAGTGATTGAAATTTTTATATTCGAGCTCTCGGTACATCTGAGATTTCCATGCTTGAAATATCATATTTGATAAAGGAATCTTTTCCACCACAAGGGGATCTTAGATGTTGGAAATGATATCTCAAATATGGTAAATAATATCTCAGATAATGAAAATGACACCTCATAAGTGTTGCGAACAAAATCTATGTCCAGAGCTCGGACACAAATTTTCTTTTAAGATATGGATGCGACATTCCAAAAAATTCCAATATCTCTACCACGATTTGAAGAACGAATCATTGCCACTAGGGGTGCAATTCGGACCAGTTCGGTTCCACTTAGAATCAAGAACCGACCAGTATAGGTTCGGTTCCAAATTCTTGGAACCGGAACCGAGCCACGGTTTTAAATTATTGAATCGAAACCCAAACGGAAATATCAGTTCTATTATGGTTCAGTTCTCGGTTTCATAAATTTAGGATGTAAAATATTACACTAGAAAAAAATGCAAAACTAATATTTATAAATTGAAGAAACAAGGAGACCTTAAGCTTGCATGATTCTAAAATCATCAAGATTTCTTAGATTATTAAATACATTTAATTATCTCATCATACGACATTTCTTATTCAAAGATTATAACAATTAAGCAAAAGTTCAACTTTGTCAAAACATATATAAATAATTTATTAAATTACACATTAAATACCTTCATCAAGTTAATTATTTATCAATATCTTTCAAAAGCCTTTTGCTCATCACAAATATATATTTTTGATATCGGAATTCAATAACTCGGTTCTGGGTACCCGAGTGTAAGAACCAAGAACCGAACCAAGTGGTCAGTTTTGAAAATTTTGGACCCAGATGTTGAATTTTTTGAGGTGGAAGTGGGTGACCTAGGCGGCCTCGGTGGTTTGTCCATGCGGACTGTGCGGATATAGGATGGTGGCCTGGCATGTTGTCTTTGCTATTGTTTGCGGTTTCGGTGGACAGATCGAGCGGTCTGTGCCGAAAAAACTGGCAGCTTGCTAGGTCGGCCAATGTTCTGTAGTTTTCCTGGTTTGCTTACAGGCGGATAGGATGGTTATCCGCTCAAGCTCGCCAGTCTTGTACGAACTGGATTTGTATCCGCTGGTGGTGCGTTTGCACCAGGGATGGTTGGTGGTGTGGACTTTGTCTGGATTTGTACTAAGTCCAAGTTGGCATAGTCTGGAGGTCTCGTGGCTTGCGTGAGTTGGTTTCTTCATCCTCCAAACTCTGCAGTGGTCTGTTGTGTGCGACCTGTCTGTGAGCTTGTTTTCTGCGATATGGAGCCTTGCACGCATATGGGCGGACTGAGGTAGTACTCACTGAGTCCGCCTGGTTGGTGTTCGTTTGGCTAGGCTCGGCAGTCTCTCTAGCAATGTCGCTGCGAACTAGTGTTTATCCGCAGCCTTTGCAGATACACTTATTGTTCGCACTAGATAGGGAGGTTATCATATCGTCTATGGTGGTGATCACACTACTCTCCACGCCTATAAATAGGACCGCCCTATTACATCAATAGTACTGAGTGAACAGTAAGTCAACTTGCGGAAAGTTGCTGCGGTTAAGGTTTTCTATCTGTGCGGTTTGAAGAAGTTTGACCAGTTTGTGTTGTGCAGGTTGTGTGGATAGCATTTAGAAGCCAGGAATTTAGTTCTGACTGAGTGTGGACTCTACGGGTAACATCTAGTGGTTTTTAGCAGGTCGCGGCTTGCGACTAAGCGGTTCTCTTCTATAACTTCTTCCCTTTTCAAATAAGATGTCCGCCTCTAGGCGGCTTGTTCAGTTCGATGGAAGCAGTCCGCATGTTCTGGCGACTAGGCAAACTCACAGTCAGGCGGCCTGCAATTCAGTGGCTAGAGTTCTTCAGCAGCACTGGAATAACGGGTTGTTTGCGCGGCTTGTTGCGGTCTTGCGACCAAGAGGCTTCAGCGGACTCCTTTAGGAGTTAGTAGTAGAGTGGGCGAGTTAGTAGTAGAGTGGGTGGTTACATTTTGAGGCCGCGCGATTCGGTCTTTTAAGTTGTATTTTTTCTGCTTCCTTTGGATACTTTGACAATCATGTATCGCCATGTATGCCTCGCTATATAAGAAATTTTTGATTAGTACAAGACTCCTTCTCTCCTTAGTTTGTTTTTGGTTGTTTAGGCTCATTGTGGTTGATTGTTCCTGCGCCTGGTGTCCCGTTTTCCGCATTCACAATTTTTTCATGGTATGAGAGGGATAAGAGGTTGAGCAGTGATCAACCAATTGTTGTTTGTTTTTCTTCTGAGAGTCTAAGTTACCAAGGTATCTGCAATGGAAGGAGGTTATGCAAGTGGTCTTGGAATCGAACTCCTTACATCGACTAACTACAAGACGTGGAAGTCATGTATGTAGCATTATCTGTTGGGCGAGGACCTTTGGGAAGTTATCAGAAGAGACGAAAAGCAGGAAGTTACTGCTTCTACAGGTGTTGGTGCTGATGCGGTGAAAGCCTGTATGAAGACTAATGTTAAAGCTGAGTTTGCTCTCAAGCAGGCTATTTTACCAGAACTCTTTGACCATATAATTGGATGTGGGTCTACTGCGGATATCTAGACTTCCCTTGATGGGTTGTTCAACATAAAGAATGTAGCTCGACTATAGTTTCTAGAGAATGAGTTGGCAAGAGCCACTCAATGTGATCTGCCCATTTCAACGTTCTTCTTGAAGATGAAGAACCTATGCGCTGAGATTTCAGCGCTGAACCCTGATGAGCCTATTTTTGAGGCAAAGCTGAAGAGGCAAATAATACGCGGCTTGTAGAAGGAATGTGGCCTTCGTCACTTCAGTTCAAGGCTGAGACACTCAGCCATCCTTTCTGGAATAGGATAACTTGCTTGCTTCGTAGGAGAGCTTGGCCAGGCAGAAGGCTGGAGTCACTGTCTCTGAAGGAGGCAGTGATGCATTGTTTTCATGGAACAACAAGAAGTGGGAGAAGAAGAAGTCTGATGCTGGTGAGGGACCTTCTACTTCATATCAGCAATAGGAGAGCGTTACTCCTAAGTGATATTAGAAGAAAAAGGAGTGGCTTAAATGCTATAGATTCAACCAGCCAGGACACTTCAGAAAAGACTGCAAGGTCATGTTGCAGCCTGAGCATATTGCAGACAAGGAGGAAGCTTATTCTAATGCTAAGGAAGCTGGATGGGGAGGAGAATTCATGACGGGCACATGTGTACATGCCTTGTCCACCGTCGACTACCAAGATGACTGGATTGTGGACTCAGGATTTGGTCACCATCTCATCGGGGATGAGTCAAAATTCTCCTCTCTACAGACATTCTCAGGTAACAAAGCTATCATAACCGCTGATGATACTGTTCATGCAGTGGAGAAGGAAGGTGTGGTATCTTTGAGTAGTGATAAGGGTCCACTCACGTTAAGGAGTGTCTATCACATACCGGGCATGAAGAATAACCTCTTCTCTGTGACAAACGTGGTGGATGCGGGTTATGACATTTTTTTGGTCCAACAGAAGTGAAGTTTCTCCGCAACGTGTCTGCGTTCAAGGCTGACGGTGCTCATGTAAGGAGAAGGGTTAGGTACTTGTTTGTGTTATCGACAAGATCCTATGTTGATCGGATGAGGGCCAATGATAGTGCTACTATCTGGCATGAGCGGCTGGGACATGTTAGGATGGACAAGCTGAAAGCCATGGTAGCAAAGTGCCTTGTGAAAGGCTTTCCTAAGTTGTCATCCTTCGGTGATGGTCATTTCTGCGCGGGATGTCAATATGGAAAGGCTCATCGCCTCCCATTTGACAAGTCGTTGACCACATGTAAAACACCATTGGAGTGTATCCATAGTGATCTTATGGGGCCGACCGTCACAGCTAGTCTTGGAGGCACCAGGTATATGATGGTACTGATTGATGACTACATGAGGTACACTTGGGTGTACTTCATGAAAGAAAAGTCAGATGTCTTCCGGTTGTTGATGAGTCCGATTTATATAGGGTTTTTCGGACTCAGTTGGGCTAGTTTTAACGCACTTGCACTTCAATTTTAGTTTGTTATCGTTGATATTTCATTTATTCTGCTTATCACGCTAAGTGCACTATTTTGGGCCCGAGGGTATGCAATTGCACATTCTGTTGTTGGTGGTATGCACTTGGTGCTCCCCGTGTTTCTTTTTGTTGTTGATGTTCCCATTTTGGTGCATGGATCTTGTGCTCCGGTTTGTTTTTATTGCTATGCAGGTAGTAGGGATGTCCCGAATTCCATTTTTCAGTTCTGTGTAAAACGCACGGTCGTGCACATTTCTTCGCGCACGATTCCAGTCCAATCGTGCATTTCACACAGCATTCCTGGGGCATCTATTTCTACCCGTACGATTTGCTCATGCACGGTTTATTCCAAACCGTGCGAGAAGGAATCGCATGGACTGCACCTTTTGCTAAGCTTTCCAGTTCTCGGTGGTTAATCGTGCGTTTTGTTCACGCACAGGCGGCATCTCCCGTGCACGAGTAAAACGCACGGTTCCCCTGCTTGATTTGATTTCCAGCCCTGTGTTTACCCGTGTGATTTCCTTCACGCACGAGTGGAATCTCCCGTGCGCAGGTAAAACGCACGGGTCAACGCTTCTTCTTCCTCAAGCATTTTTTGCGCGCGAATATCGCACGGTTGACACACGGTCATGCGCTAGACTTTGCGTGACCATTTTTCCTGACTTTTCTATTTAAGTCGCAGATTTTCTTCCATTGAAGAAGAGCTTGATCGACTTCTTCTAGCCACTTCCTTCCGCGATTTTAGGGCGAAACTCCGCCATTCCACCAAGGGGAGGAGATCCGGGCAAGCATTCAATGCCAAATCCAAGTCGGAGCTTCCTCTCGGCCTCCTCCTTCATCCTTGAGCTTCAAGAAGGGATTTTATCTAGCTTTCTCCACCAAGCTAGGAGAAGTTTGTGTCATCTTCCACCGGCTCGTGACACGAAAAAGACGGGTCCATTGGGAGTGGGTGATAGCCTTCTCTACCCCAGATGCAGTTGAGGACTGATCTAGGATGCGGATTGACAACCCAGCGATTCCTTCCATGAATCCTCAACAAGACTTCAGATCCGGTCAATTTCGCACACTTTTCTTTTCTTGTTGTTGACAGTTTAGTTGAACTCTTTGTATATGATGAAGTTGTGCTATTTTGATAAACGTTCGTATGTAATCATGTCTATGTGATTGTATGTGTTCGTTATTTGCTTAAGGTGCACCTTTATTTGTCCATCCGCCATCCATCCATTTTTGTCGTTCTAGCAATTGCTAGAAGCGTGCGCAGCGAAGAGGTGCTTACGACCCTCAAATTCTGGTTCTTACGCTTGCCTACTCGTCCATCCTCCTAGGGATTTGGTGCATAGCGTCCCGCATAGTCTTCCATCCCGCCTGGCGAAGCGATGCATATCGGCATTGCATAGGAGTAGTTGTTAGTGTTTTGCTTTATTTTATCGCGACCATCAAAACCCCCGATCATTAACTCCTACCTAAGGACTTCAATCTCAAGTCCTCCTCGATATTAACTCCCCCCTTACTGTGTTCCTTGAAGAGATCGATACTTGGGAAAGCCACCCATTTTATATTACTTGTGCGACCGATACACTTGCCGTTCCAACGCATCAAGTTTTTGGCGTCGTTGACGGGGAATACAGTCGTGTGAGTTTTTGGAGAGGGAGGTAACAGATTGAAGCCCTTTTCCATTTGTGAATATCATCTTCTTTTTTGCTTTAGTTGATAAAAATTTTATTTTGCTTATTTCTTTTTGCCCTTATCTGATTTTTTATTTAATAGCGGATCCTTGCTATTTTTTTATTCTAGTTGTGTAGCCTTTTTTGGTAAATATTTTTGTTCGCGATGTATTCTATTGCTGAGTGCCATCTTATTGACACTTTGCACCGATACATCGACGCCATGGCTGTTATGAATGTTGAGCATTGTATTAGGTGCTTGATATGCCAAGGTTTAGGACACATGGTGAAGGATTTCCCTCGTCTGTGCGAGCCTTGTCCCTCTATGGGTGTGCCTGCAGCAACCTCCCATTTACAGATGACTGTTGTAGACAGGCTTACCAGGGTGTTGCCTGGCCCATACACTGACATAGCTCACCTTGCTCGTTTTTTTACCGAAGAGATTATTCCCGTCGGCGGGGTGGCGTTTGCGGATGATTTTGCGATGGGGCCTGCTAATTCAGTGCTTGATTTAGAGAGCAGTTTTGCCCCTACGCAGTTTTTGCTGGAGTTTGCTACTCCATTTTTGAGTGAGTCAGCTGATGATGACGTATTTGTGGCTGATTTGGTGCCTGAGGATGCGCCGAGGTGGGATGAGGAATATTCCCATTCTGATGCGGAGTTTTGCACTTCCCTATCGGACGAGGTCATTCCCCTTACCACCTTGGACCTCGAGTTCTCGGATTCCCCGCGATACGACTTGTATGACATCAATGATGAGATATACTTAGATCTTGCTGGGAGTGAGACCGGGACCACTCCCCCTATTATTGATTATTTTAGTTCTTCGTCTCTTTTATTTCTTGATCCCCCTTCTCAATCTGAGTCTGTGCAGGTTGAGTGTTCGCAGGTGCTTCATGTAAGACCCCCATTTTTTTCTAACATCGGGGTCTTAGCCCAGAACTACCGCTTTGCGGTGGCACTGACTCACGGGAAGGCCGCCACTACAAAACGCCAATTCTGCCGGCCCTTTTCGATCACAAAGAGAGAGAAGCAAGTACTATATTGAATGTAAACATGTCCACAGAAACTAATATGAATAAAATCACAACAAGTCCATCAACATATAATAATAGAAAGTACTACAAAAGAATAGTTCAGATGAAAATAAAGAAACGGGCTCGAGCCCAGTACATCAGAGTCCTCACTACAAATCACACATCGCGGAAGCTATAAAAATACTAAACACTCACGGAGCTGGTCACAGGTGCTCCGGTGCTAGACTAGCCTACCTCCATACGCACCGTACTCCGCTGGTGCTGGTCCCTGTCTCTCATCCGGAGCTCCTGTAATGTTGTGGTTCGAAAACCATTAGTCATAAAGACTAAGCCCAATCATCCCCTACCCCTCCCCCCACGGCTCCTAAGCACCGAGTGGAGAGGAGAAAAGGGAAGCTACAATGGTGGAGAATAATCAAACGGATGACAGTGGAACTAGCCTAACAATTATTCATGGTTTATAAACAACTAATTAAAATAGAGTACCTCTAGTAGTTCTACGGTAGTGAGTAGTAAAGTAGACAAATAGAAAGCAAGTAAGTAAATAAGTAAGTAAGTAAGTAACCTTAACCTATATGAATGCCCAAAAAAACTTATAAGTTAAGGGGTCTTCAGCAAGGCTCCTATCGTATAAAAAATCCCATACCGATTTATACGTTGGGGTGTCGGTTGTATGCAAATATGAGTGTAGTGATATGTTATGCCATGATTCATGCAAGTGCAACTCACGCACACGACTCTATGCGCACAGACCTTTAGTTCCCCCTGTTCGGGCAGCTAGCTTCACTCCCAGGAACCTCCGTAGTGGCAAACGGAGACAGTGAGTCGGGCCCCCCACTCTTAGGCGGGTATCCACACTACCTGGCCTAGCCCTTCCGTACGCCCATAGAAGAACACAACATAGTGTATCCGCGTACTTGTGCTGGCTATATCCACCAGACTTTCTTTGGCTAAGTGTCCCACACCGCCGAATCAATGTACCGATGTCGATGTAAACGATAATCAAATACCGAAGACCCACCACCTTATTCTGTACTCAAACCCTCGAGCCCTCGGCTCCCCGGATTGTCCCGTCCGTACATCTACCTTCAGAGCTACCGTCTGAATGGCAACCAAACCAACTTATTCTACCTCCCTAGCTACCGGGGTGTGTGAATGTGCAACCCTAGATATTCTAGTTGCTCTTTTAGTTTATTTTTCCTACGGTTTACGTTAGGCCAGGACTGCCCCTGGTATTCCCTGTGAAGGGCTCTCAAAGGGCACTAGGAACTATGATGATAGCTGAAGCCCATCGTTCCCTTCGCAAGGCACTTACTTTTATTGGTTATTACCCAATACCCGATCCCATTCAAATTACTTTGGATCTAACCTAGTGTATTGAGACTCTTCCTCTCCAACCGGGGTGGACGAACTTTCGTCGTTCCCGAACACCACTTAACACTAGCCAATCTCACATTCTACTCATCCTGACTTCAAATAATGAACTTAATTTAACTTATCCTATCCAAACCAGCAAACTACCAAAATTCCATCTTCCCAAGTTCATTACCACTCTAGTTCAGTTTCTGCGGTTCTACTATATGCAGACCATCCTAAGCTATATGAGATATACAAGGGGAGGTACTCCAAATTGTCTTCCAAATCTCCTATAAAATTTACTGGAGGTCTATCTTGACATAATTAGCCTAAATCAAGAAATTTATAATTTTCCTAATTAATCTAATATTTATTTAATTTTCCCAAAAGATTGGCCATGGGTAATTTTAAACATTAACTACATGATTTTCTCAAGTAATGGCCACCCAAAAATTATTATCACTAAATAATAGCAAGGTATCATCAAATACTAATGTTCATGATTTTACAGAAAGTATTTAGCCTCTAATTAATTTGTCCATTATAATCCCATTAATCCTATGTAAAGAAGGAAGTACTGAAATTACTCATCATAAAATTATAGAAAAATCACTGAATATTAATAAGGTGCAGAAAAGTTCTTTGTGCAAAGATCATAATTTTACAAGCTTGCTAGACATCAAAATTTATTTAATTAAATTTTCATGGGAAACAACACTTAATGAAGCAAGCCTTCGAATTAAACTTTTAAAAATCTCCTAAAAATTCACAGAGCTTTAAAACATGATAAAAAGTCCTCTGACTAAAGTTCATAAATTTTCAAAAATTATTTTCTCCATAATAAATTTCTAAGCAAATAATACAAACTACTAAATTGTTAAAGAAGTATCCAAAACAATGATCATAAATTCATAATAAAATCTCCAGAGTTTGTACTAATCTTAAAAACTACTCTACCCAAATCCCATCACTGTTCAGTGAGTTTTAGTGACATTTTCTATCTCTACAAGTTTTGTGCCCTAAATTAGGGTTAGGGTTTTGAGGAACTTAGTTACTTTAAAATCCATTTAGATTTCTACAAGAGGAATCTAGCTACCCTAGAATTCTATCTACCAAGTTTCAGATCATAACCAGGTCATTTGACCACTTGCCCTTCACAACCCAGCAAGAACCATCCTTATGGTTTGGCCTTGGGTCCTAGGGCAAATTTACCCCAATCCACCTCAAAATACATGAGAGGGTGCTAGAGAGCATTCCTAGTCAGTGGTAAGAATCTCAGCCTATGTTGAGGGTATTTGACCACTCAAGTCCCAAGGTTCACTTTTGACCTAAAAACCCCTTAATAAGGCATAGCTTAGGTTTGTCCATTTCCAATCTAAAGCATCTCCAAATGAGATGAAAAATTATACAAAGCCTCATGATGAACCCAGGGACCACTCACCAAAATTTAGGAGGGTTTGGAAGTCATTAATCCATCTAATTTATTTACCCTAAGATTATTAAATTTTTCCAAAAACTAAAGAAAAACATTCTTCAAAAATTCCCATTTTTGGACAATCTCTAGGTATAACCAGGTTAGATTCTCTGCCCAAATTTCAGATCATTTGGTCAAGGGGTGAAGGGTGGGCACACCTTTTAGTCTCTGCCTAGCTCTAGGTATAGATCCCACCAAAAGAGGTGCCCTTGTCAAACGAGTTGACCAAATTGACCCAAATTAATTTTACAATAAAGTAGACCCATTGAGCTACAAAGTTTATGTTGACCATTTTCTCATATAAAGCCTCTAAGTATTTTTAATAAATTTTCTAAATTGGCTGTTATTTTATTGCAGAAAATTCAAATAAAAGAAAACGGTTAATTAAACAGCACGGATCTTGAAGCAGATCCAACAGTGCTGGGTCATCTTCTTCCTCCAGCCAAGGGATGAAATTAGCCCGACCTGGAGTACATTCCAGCCGCTGCCGCCGGCCATCCAACCTCCTCCCTGGCCGGCCACCGCCACCACCACCTCCGTTGAGGTGGTGGCTATCGCCGGGCGGCGGGGCAGCCGCCGGAGAGGCGGAATCCGGCGAACCCGAGAGTGGGGATTATTGCGGGAAAAACTGGGAAGGGGAGCCCTGCCCGATCAAGCTCTGTTGAGCTCGATTATCAAACCTAAAGAGTTCTATTATCAACCTGTAGAAAGAGAGGAGGGGAGGACCTTGTTCGCGGGCTGGAGGCGTGTAGATCGACGGAAAGCCATTGGTGCAGTGGTGGCGTCGCTCGGCTTCTACAATAGCACGGAGGGAGTGCTCGAAAGCTTCGGGTAGAGGCTGGGAAACCTTCCTCTTGGGACTCTGATGCTGTTTAAGGGCTCGGTTAAGGAGGGGAAAGGTCAAAATTTAAATGGCCGTTAATGGTCCATTAAAGCTTGGCTCGGCCATGGTGGTGGGGGGGGGGGGGGCTGAAACGGCTCGGTAACAGCTGGAGGAGGACTGGAAACTTTTCCTCTCCCTATGAGGACTTGAATCAAGCCATTTAAAGAGGAGGGGAAAGGCCACGGCATCAAGTGCCATTGATGGCTGTGATCGTCGGTTTCCGGCCATTGCCGTGGCTCCTCCTTGCTTTCAAAACCGACAGCCACGTGGCATCACCGGTCAACACTTTTTAAAATAAGACTTAATTGGGTCTTATTAAAATAAACGACCTAATAATGCATTTGGGCCCACCATCTAGACTGGCCCGGTTCAGCTGAACCATCACACAACCAAAAATAAAATGCAAGAAAATTCTAAGTAAAATGGCGTTGAGTGAGCTCAGCTCACTCAATTCCATCCAAGCTACGATATTGAGTGAGCTATGCTCACTCAACGCCATCCATACTACGGCGTTGAGTGAGCTGTGCTCACTCAACGCCATCCCAGATATGGCGTTGAGTGAGCTCTGCTCACTCAACGCCATCCAGAATGCCCCTCCCAGACTATGGCGTTGAGTGAGCTCAGCTCACTCAACGCCTTCCAGATTATGGCATTGAGTGAGCTCTGCTCACTCAACGCCATCCAGCCTACTCAAGGTGGCGTTGAGTGCAGTCTATGCACTCAACGCCGTCTAGCTTATGGCGTTGAGTGAGGTAAGCTCACTCAACGCCATCCAAACTACGGCGTTGAGTGAGCTCAGCTCACTCAACGCCATTCCAAGCCTCAGCAGACAGCATTGAGTGCAGTCCATGCACTCAATGCTGTCTAGTTTATGGCGTTGAGTGAGCTAAGCTCACTCAACACCATGCAGTCTACGGCGTTGAGTGAGCTCATCTCACTCAATGCCATCCAGACTACACCAGATGGCGTTGAGTGTAGTCAGTGCACTCAACACCATTCATCTTATGGCGTTGAGTGAGCTAAGCTCACTCAACGCCATCCACACTACGGCGTTGAGTTAGCTCAGCTCACTCAACGCCATTCCAAGGTCACGGGCGTGACGGATCGGTCACGGGCGTGCCAGGCCCATGTTGAGATTTCTGAGCTCGCTGATTGTCTTTTTGAGGTCAACGATCGTCGAAGGGGTCACGCCCTAGGTCATGGGCGTGACGGGTCGGTCACAGGCGTGACCACCCCTTGACTCGAAGTCTTGGTCGATAAACTTCAATTCCTGGGTTTCCTAGGGTTCTGTTATGACAAAACCACTTCTAGGGGTCTAGTCGGAAATGGGATGTTTCAAATTCCAATAAACAAAATAAAGATTTCGTCCCCGAAATCAAGGTTAAGCCTACGGGGGCTCCTATCGGGAGAAAAAAAAGCTTGTAACATCCCATGAGAGTTGAAAGATTTACATCTCTACGCCACGTTTGCTATGTGTGGTTTGAAGGTGATAGTCAAATCTAAGACCAATTCGTCCAATCGACTAGGTATATACCCCAATAAACAAAAGATTAGCCCCTATTCTTGAAATTTCAGTCTTATTGGTTTAAAACAGGAAAGCAAATTGATTGTCCAGAGGGGTTGTGAGGTATACCTGACTGAAAAGCTCCGGATACTTTTGTCGCATCAAGTCTTGTGGCTCCCATGTATGCTCCTCCTGCACATGATTGTTCCACAGGACCTTGACTAACGGAACCTTCTTACGTCGCAAGACCCGCACTGCCATGTCATCGATCCTGATATGTTCCAGGTTGACTGACCGATCCGAGGCCACCAGGCTGTCTGCTAGGGAAATCAGCTGCCCTGCCCGTAGCAGAGACCTCCTAAGTGAGGAGACGTGGAAGACGTCATGCAATCCCGCTAAATCCAGCGGTAGCTACAGTCTATAAGCCAAGGGGCCGATCCGCTCCAGGATCCTGTAAGGCCCCATATATCTCGGACTGAGCTTCTTCCGCCCGCGAACCCGCGAGACTCCGTGCATCGGCCGTATCTTCAAGAAAACTCAGAATCCCACCTGGAACTCCACCTGACGATGCCTCGCATCGTAGTATTTGTCCTGCCTGCTCTGGCCTTCCAACATCCTATCCCGGATCAATCTAATCTGAGCATCTGTATCCCCCACAAACTCTGAGGCTAGTGCATGCGGATCCTCATCCTGAACCCATGATAGTGGGGTCCTGTGTAACTCCCCCGATTTTTTTTCCTGCGATTATTTAATTCTCGTTTGGCGTTACGTCGATGATTTTATTGGCTTGTGCCATCTGTGGAGTGTGGTCTTAACTCCTTAGAACTGAGTGGCCTATTTTGTAACCTATTGGAAAGATCTCCCTAGCAAGCCGAGTCGTTCTGGGTGACCCGGTGTGGCCTCACGGGGGATGCTTGTGTTTTGGCTTCGGGTTGGTATAACTCGAGTTCTGTTCATCAAAAGTTAATTTCGACTTCGCCGTTGCGTTCGTAGCATTAGTATTTAGCTACGGTGCGAATTTCGTCAAATTCCGAGGTGGTTCGGTTTTCGAGTCGTTTTGGGTGTGTTATTAGTAAAAACAAATTGGAAATCTGTTTGCTTAAGTGAACTGGCAGCTTAGGAGGCGGTTAAGATTAGGCGTGATTAGAGTTATTTAAAAGCCTTAATCAGTAGATGGCGGGCCCACTTTTCTTCTTCTTCCCAAGACCGAACCTGCCTCTCCTGTACGCGGAAAAGCAGCGGAGAAACCGCCGACCTGCTACCCTTCGGACGACGATTCCTAGAGCGTTTGTGGACGGAATTCAATTCCAAAAGCGGATTTGGGTTTCTCTCTCTTATAACTACGTTTCTACGGTAAGAGATTTGATTTTCGTGGAGTTTTAGGAGGCCCAAAATTCTGTTTTTGGCCCTTTTTCGCCATTAAAGTTCGAGATTTTTCTGTTAGGGTGTTGCTGTTGCTGGTGCCGTGTGAAGATAAGGGAAAACCGACCAAGCTTCATCGGAAATCGAGGCAAGTGGTCCTTGCACTTGTTGTTTTGATTCTTCCCCCTCTTAACTATCGTGTTGGAACACCCTATTACTAATTTGGATAAGGATCACTATGCTTGTCTTAGGATCCTAGTTGACCTAGTTGTATAGTTGAGAAGGTCAACATTAGAATGAGTCTAGGGCCTAGAACTTAGTTTTGAAGCTGCCCCCCAGACCACTCCAAGATCAAGGATGAAGAGCTAAGTCTAAGGCAATTTTCGTCGAGCTCTGGTCGACGAATCGTCGAACTCAGTTCGACGCTCTCTGAGCTCAACTTCAACAAATCGTCGAACTCCGGTCGACGATCTTCGAGCTCAGATCGACTATCTGCTTTTAGCTAGCTTTTGCTTAATCGTCGAGCTCTCCTCGACTATCGTCTAGCTCAGTTCTACGATGCCTCCTTCAGCTGTTTCTCAGGTCGCTGAGCTCGGTTCGACGATCTTCGAGCTCAGATCGACGATTTCTGTCTGCTTATCTCGGTTCATCTCTGAGCTCAGTTTGACGATCTTCGAGCTCAGATCGACGTTCTCTTTGGAGAGATCGACGCTTTCAGGATTTCAAATGCTGCTGTTGTTTGGAATGTTTTTGAATATTATCAGCATTTATGACAGAAAATCTCCCAGCCGTTTGGAGCAAGTTTCAAGGTATCATTCAGAGAATGTTTGCTAGACTTTCCTCTAAAAGACAAGACCATTTATGGAAAACATTTATGACTGACCAACGGCTATTTTTGGACAAGAGAATCTTAGAAATTATTATTCATCTCTTCTGCCTCTTAGCTAGAACATATACACAGATTGACAAGAAGAGTGAACACAGAATAGAGAATACTGATAGCAGAAGAATAACAGAACTGCAACTTCAAAATTCTTCTTACTGACTGAAAAGTGTTCACAATCTCATCATCTCCAGACATCTCATCACAATCTTTTGCTGGAGATCAAAGTTCTGAAGACCTATCACCCTTCTGCAAAGCTTCTCTGCCTGAACCTCTCTACATCTCAGGGGGAGCTTTGACATCTTCAATCCACTTGTGCTTCTCTCATTTGACTGAGAACAGAGAAGACAAACTCAACTTTTACTTTTTCTTTTCCTGCTGTAAAAGGGTTCTTGAACTCCCTTCAAAAGTTCTGTCTGGTTCTGAGAGCCTTGTCAAAACTCAGTGGTGGCAAGACACCTTATCAAAAAATCTAGCTTTGGTTTTTGAGCACCTTATCAAAAGCTCATTGGTGTCAGGACACCTGATCAACTCAGTCCTGAGTGGATTCCTACCAAGGGTGGTAGAAGAGTGGATGTACCCAGTTTTGGGGAACCACTATATTTCCTTGTGTCTTCTGGTTCTGCTTGTGTGATTTGTCTGCTGTGTGCTGTGTCCTTTTCCTTTCAGTTTTTAAGTTTCTGTTAGCACTCTACACTATAGCTTAAATAAAATTTTTAATTTGTGCTATTTTAATAATTCAAAAATATTTTAAGTAAACTCTATTCACCCCCCTCTAGAGTTGAGATAGATCTTACCCTCACTTTCAATTGGTATCAGAGGCAGGTTGGTTGCTCATACTGGTTAACACCTGAACCAAAAGATCCCTGATAAGATCAATCTCTGTAGAGGATTACTTTCTATACATCTATCTACTTATTTAGAGACATGGCACAGAACAAAGATTATGCAAGCACCAGACCACCAGTGTGCAACCTCTCCAAGTTTGCACTCTGGAAGGCAAGGATTAGATTGTATATGAATTCTATTGATGAGGATATCTTTAATTCTGTCTTGACAGTGTGTCCAACTCCACCAGCAAGCTCAAGTACAAGTGCTGTTCCACCTCCTTCTGGAACAGATGCAGATATAAAGAAGTGGAAGATTGCAGATGCTAAGGCTATGAACATCTTAGCCCAAACTATGTCTGATGACATTTTTCAAAAGGTAGCTGAATGCAACTCAGCCAAAGAAACCTGGGACAAACTTTCTGAAATTGTCTCAGGATCTGCTGATGAAAGAAAGGATAGAAGGTCTCATCTGATAAGTCAATATGAGAACTTCAAGAAAGGAGAAGGTGAATCAGTGGCTGACATGTACAATAGACTAAGTCTGATTGTCAATGAGCTAAAGACTTTGGACAAGGAAATCTCTTTAACTGAACTAAATGATAAAATCCTGATGTGCTTTCCCAGCACTTGGGATTCAAGAATCTGGCCAATCAAAGATGCCAGAAGCCTGAATGAGATTACCACTGAAGCTCTCCTGGGCAAGCTCAAATCCTATGAGCTGCTCATCAAAAATAGAGAAGAAGAACAGAAGGCTGCCTCTCCAGCCACAAGGAAAGAAAAGACCATAGCCTTCAGGGCTGCAGAAGAGGAGCCTGAAGATAAAGCCACAGGAAATGATGAGCTCATAAGTCTACTGGCTAACAGATTCTACAAAATGGCCAGAAAAGATTTCAGAAAAAGGCCATACAAGGGTCATGATAAACCAAGGTATGATAAATCAAACAACACTACAGAAATCATATGCTTTGGTTGCAGGAAACCAGGACACATTGTGCCTGACTGTCCAGAGAACAAGAATAAGGACAAGAGAGATAGAAGAGAAAGAAGAAAAGGAAAGGATCACAAGAAGAACAACTCAGACAAAGCCTCCTTCAGCAAAAACAAACATACAAGGAAGGGCTTTGTTGCTGAGACCTGGAGTGAGACTGAAGAGGAATCTGAAGCCTCATCCAGTTCCAGTGATGATGAGGATGATGCAGATGAAAAGGAGTTCTGCATGATGGCTATCAATGCATCACAACAAAACTCTGATGAAGAATCAGAATCAGATTCAGACACTCATCCAGATGAAGATCAGGTAATCAATTCTTTTGATTTTCATTCTGAAGATTTCAAAAGTGAATTTAAGACACTATGCCTAGACCTACTAAAATCTGAGAAGGAGATAATATCTCTCAGGAATCAATTGTCTGAGCATAGTATCCTAAACTCAAAGAACCTCAAGCTCTCTGAGGAGTTAGAATGTTGTAGGGAGGAGATAGCTTCACTGAAAAGTGAACTATCAAAGGCCAAAAAGTTTGAAGAATCTCTAAATGGGAGGAGTATCAGACTTATGGACATCACAAGCACAGTGAACTCTAGATTCAATAGTACACTGGGTTTGGGTGCCTCCCCCAGCCAACCTATAGTGTTAACAACTCCAATCAAGTTTGTCTCTGACAAAGGAAAGGGAGTAGTAGAGGTGGCTAGGAAGAATGCAGACCTGCCAGAGAAAATTTCAGTTCAACAAAATGCGTCGAGCAGAGCTCGACGATCGTCGAACAGAGCTCGACGATCTAAGCACAGATCGTCGACCTCAGCTCGACGACACCCAAACTCTGAACTCAAGCACTATCGATCTTCGAACAGAGATAGACGATCTGACCCAAGATCGTCGACCTCAGATCGACGATCGTCGAACAGAGTTCAGAATTGTGAACACATTTTCAATGGCTCAGTCAAATTCAATCCTAGAAGTTGCACATCTCATGGATTCAACCCCTATACTGAATGGATAGTACCTCCTAGGAGATACCATCCTGAAGGTTATAAGAGTCAACCTGAGATGTCTTTTATTTCAGAATTTAAAGGGTATCAACCTAGGCCCAAGGTTAACTGGGTCAAAAACAAATAAGCTGTTTTTGTGCAGGTGAAGACCTATCCAGCATCAAACCATCCATGGTATCTGGATAGTGGGTGCTCAAAGCACATGACATAGGACAAGGACAATTTCACTTCCTTCAAAGCCAAGCTTGGACCCAAAGTAATTTTTGGAGACTCAAGCTTTGGAACTACAAAAGGATATGGTGCAGTCAAAATTGGCCCAGTCACATTCAAGAAGGTGGCATATGTTGAAGGACTAAAGCACAACTTGATAAGTATCAGTCAACTGTGTGATGAAGGATATCAAGTGACCTTCAACAAAGCCATATGCAAAGTCCAGTCAGTGGACAACACAACTGTGTTGACAGGTAACAGAAGAGGTAACATTTACTTAGTTAATTTTCTTTCACCTGTAGTAGATATTTGCCTGTTTAATTCCATTTCAAAACCAAATATTTTATGGCATAAGAGACTAGGGCACATTAACCTTAGAACCATTGCTAGGCTATCCAAAGACAACCTTGTTAGAGGACTACCTTCTGGTCCCTACAAGAAGGAAGAACTTTGCAAGGCATGTCAATTAGGCAAGCAAACTAAAAATAGCTTTAAGTCACTTAATAAGAGTGATTCACCTAGGATTTTGTATTTGTTGCACATGGATCTCTTTGGACCCATATCTGTACAAAGCCTAGGAGGGAAGTCCTATACTTTAGTGGTTGTAGATGACTTCTCAAGATTCACTTGGGTATTCTTTCTGAGGAAGAAGTCTGATAACTTCAAGTGTTTGACAGATTTTCTCAAATGCATTCAGATTGAGTTCAACACTCACATTGCCCTGATCAGAAGTGATCATGGGACAGAGTTTGATTCTCTTCTCATGCAAGAGTTCTGTCAAAGTGAAGGGATCAGGCACACTTTCTCAGCTCCTAGAACTCCTCAACAAAATGGGGTAGCTGAAAGGAAAAATAGAACCCTAATTGAATCTGCTACTACATTGTTGTCAGATGCTCACCTACCTCTATCCTTTTGGGCTGAGGCAGTGAACACCTCCAACTATGTGTTGAACAGAAGCCTGATACATAAACTGAAGGGCAAGACTCCCTATGAATTGCTCAAAGGGAAGAAACCTAAAGTAAACTATTTTAAAGTTTTTGGTTGTATTTGTTATATTCATAATAATGACAAGAAATATCTAGCAAAATTCCAAGCTAAAGCTGATGAAGGAGTGTTTCTGGGATACTCCATGATCAGCAAGGCTTATAGGGTATACAACAAATCATCTTGCAAAATTGAAGAATCTGTTCATATTATTTTTGATGAAGCTAACATATCTTTCAAGGAGAAGAATGCTTCTACCATAGAACCTTTGCAGGTACATTCTTTAGCTGAAGACTTGAACAAACTGCAAGTTACTGAAAAGAATGACAGCAGTGATGATGAAGAAGAAGTTCAACATCTAAAAGAAAATCACCTTGAAGAACCTGTTGTTGTTCCACCAGAGGAAACAACAACACAGGCTAGTGAACAATCAACACCTCCTGTTGATTTAGTAACAATAAGAGATCATCCAACTTCCCAAGTTATTGGAGACATCTCAGCTGGTGTGCAAACCAGAAATCAGGTCAACCAGAACCTAATGCACACTTGCTTCCTATCTCAAATTGAGCCTCAATCCATTCAAGATGCAGAGCAAGATCCACACTGGATCATTGCAATGCAAGAGGAGCTGCATCAATTTGAAAGAAATCAGGTTTGGGAACTAGTACCTAAGCCAAAGGATCATCCCATTGTTGGAACAAAGTGGGTATTCAGGAACAAGCTGGATGATCAAGGAGTTATAGTCAGAAACAAGGCAAGGCTAGTTGCTCAAGGGTACTCTCAACAAGAAGGAATAGACTATGACCAGACCTTTGCACCAGTTGCAAGGTTAGAGGCCATCAGAATATTTCTAGCTTATGCTGCTCACAAAGGCTTCAAGGTCTACCAGATGGATGTGAAGAGTGCTTTTCTCAATGGGGACATCAAAGAGGAAGTCTATGTTAGACAACCTCCAGGTTTTATCTCTCTAACTCACCCTGATTATGTTTTCAAATTGCATAAAGCATTATATGGTCTCAAGCAAGCTCCTAGAGCATGGTATGAGACCCTAGCATGCTTTCTTCTGGAAAATGATTTTACTAGGGGGAGAGTAGACCAAACTCTTTTTATTAGAACCCATAAGTCCCATACCCTACTAGTGCAAATTTATGTGGATGATATTATATTTGGCTCCACTGATTCAAACCTGTGCAAAAAGTTTTCCAAGCTTATGCATTCTAAGTTTGAAATGAGTAGCATGGGTGAGCTGTCCTTCTTCTTAGGACTGCAAGTCAAGCAACATGCTGAAGGCATATTTATTTCTCAAACCAAGTATGCAAAAGAATTGGTTAAGAAATTTGGTATGTCTGATGCATCAAGTATGAAAACACCCATGCCCTCAAATGCTGTAATAGATGCTGATGAACATGGGAAACCTGTTGATCAGACAACATATAGAGCAATCATTGGCTCTTTATTGTACCTTACAGCCAGTAGGCCTGATATAATGTTTGCCACATGTCTTTGTGCTAGATTCCAAGTTAGCCCTAGAGAGTCACACTTAATCTTAGTTAAGAGGATTCTTAGGTATGTTAAAAGTTGTCCAAATCTAGGACTCTGGTATCCAAAAGAATCAGGATTTGAATTAACTGGATTCTCAGATGCTGATTATGCTGGATGCAGAATAGACAGGAAAAGTACCAGTGGAACATGTCAGTTCCTTGGTGACAGACTTGTCTCCTGGTTTTGTAAGAAGCAAACATCTGTGTCAACTTCAACTGCTGAAGCTGAGTATATGGCTGCAGGCAGTTGCTGCTCACAAATATTGTGGATACAAAATCAGCTTCTAGACTATGGCTACAACCTAGAGAAGTCAAAAATTTTCTGTGATAATACTAGTGCTATTTCTATAGCCCAAAATCCAGTCCTCCATAGTAGGACAAAACACATAGAAATCAGGCATCATTTCCTAAGGGATAATGTAGAGAAAAACAAAATTGAACTTCAATATATCCCTACTGATTTGCAAAGGGGAGATATTTTCACCAAACCCTTGGATGAAAAGAAACACAGGTTCTTCCTAAATCAGTTAGGCATGATAGATGGAGGAAGTCTTAATTAAAATCCAAGATTTTGAAAAGCTAAAACAGACCAAGACTAGGCTAAAAAATTCTGTCTTTTGAATGAGTTTAGACTCTGAACTGCGCTCGACGTTTTCTCAAAAATCGTCGAACGGAGATCAACGATCTTCCAAAAATCGTCGACCAGAGATCGACGCTTTTGCTATCGTCGATCTGAGTTCAGAGCCTTCGCTAGATCTAGAATTTTTCTTCTTCTGTTCCGAGGCCGTTGAGCTGAGCTCGACGTTTTTCAACATCGTCGAACGAAGATCGCCGATTTTGAAGACTCTTCAGATTCCCTCTGTAGCCTAAATCGTCGAGCTTAGATCGACGCTTCGTCGAGCTGAGCTCCACGATTTTCTTTTTCGCCGTCGAACCCTAATATAAAATCATCTTTCAGCCGTCGTCCTCCTTTTTACGCTTTCATACTCTGCAACTTTCTTCCTTTTCCCTCCAAATTTTCTACGCTTGGTCGTTTTTGGTTTTTTGTTGCAGGTACATATGGCTGATTCGAGGGCTGCGATTGCCAAGATGAAGTTCGACACCGGTTTCGACACTTGGTATCAGAGGGGGTCGCGGGTTCGAAACCCCGGGGTCGTTTCCGGGGGGGGGATTGTTGGGGCTGCGGTCCGGAATCGCCCCCGCGCTGCGGTGCTATGCGGTAATGGCTTAACTGGCTGCCCCGTGGATCCGCCCGAGGACCTTTGATATAAAGATTAGTGGCGCCGTCTTCCATCAGTCCGGACTTTTGGTGCAAGTGGTTGCGCTAAGTCCTCTCATAGACATAAACTCATTTGATGGAAGCAACCAGCGCTTCAAGGATGTTCTGAATCTATTCAGAGAACAACAGCTAACCCAGATAATGACTACCAGGATGAAGATTGCATCTGAGGAGATTAAGGAATGGTGTTATACCGCAGCAGATGAGACTGAGAATACTGGTGTCGGCACCATTAAGGGGACCCAGGTAATTCTATCCCCGGCTTTATTAACTGAAGTCTTTCAACTCAGTACTGGAGAAGACTCCATTGATCTGTCTGGAGAGGAGTATGCCTCCATGTTAGATAGGATGGGTCATAATGTAATCAACCCTAATAAGCTGCTGAAAAAGAATCTGGCTATAGAATTCCAGTTCTTGGCTGATGTAGTAGGGAAGGTGCTGTTGGCCAAGCACTCGGCTCATGACACAATTTCCAGGTATCAGTTCTGCCTGATGGGAGCCTTACTGGATAAGAAGCACCTCGACTGGGGCTCCATCTTCTTCACCCTGATTAAGAAGAAAATTAACAAGTCTGCAGTCTGTTTTGGAAGAATCTTGGGGGTCTTTCTGCACTCAAGGTGCCCTGACCTTTTGACCTCCTCTGGATTATTCATCAATGCATCCAAGAGGCTGTCCTGTGCCCTCTTCAGTAAATGGGACAGGCAGATCATAAACCCCTCCAGGGCTGCTGCAACACTTCACTCAGGCACAAGGACCACTTTGGTCACTCCCTCAGTAGAAGAGATGCCTGCTTCTTCTTCTCCCCAAGCCATATCCACCCAAGCCTCATATACTCAAGCCCTCACCTCCTCTCAACCAGTCTCCACCATAATCCTTTCATCCCCAATTACCATTTCCTCACCAATGTCATCCCCTATTACCATCTCTTCACCAGCCTCATCTCCTCCAGCATCTACCTCTGAGGTATTCCTCCCTCTCTTCTCTTACCAAACCCTTACCTCTCCATCCTACTCTCTTTTAGAGGATTCCTTCTTGGATGACTCTCCCTCTTCTCCTCCTGAGACATCTTCCCTCCAACAAATGCTTCATGACATTCTCTCTCAACCCTCCTTCACACCCTCTCTTACTTCCCCTATCTTCTCCTCAACCTTCTCTATCCCCACTATTCCTTTTTCTGAACCCTCCATCCCTACTCCTCCTACCTCCACCTTTTCAGCTTCAGTCACCATCCCTCCATCCACCTTGACTACTACCTCTGCTCAAGCCTCACTTGGGCATGTAGATCTTTCCAGCCTGGCTGACAGGCTCTATGAGTTGCTAGCTCCCAAGCTGGTCTCTCTGCTGGAGTCCTCCCTGACTCCACTCCTGAAGCAAGTCCAGGAGCTGTCCACCAAGCTTGATTCCTTTTCCTCCTCCCAGGCAATCCCTTCTACTGGGTGCCTTGGTTCACCTCTCTCTGAACCAAGGCAGGGGGAGATGCCTTATGAAGAAGTGATTGTGCCAGCTCCAGCTCCAGCTTCTACTCTCTCAGCAAGCTCAGGATGTGCTTTTGCACTTAATCTGCAGAGGTTACTATCCAGATTTGATACAGCCTATCTCAGATGTCTGCCTCCAATTTCTGCTGAAGATCTGTCCAAGGCCATTGTGCCTGTACCTGTCTGTAATCCCAGCCAGATTGCTTCCTATATCAAGTCATGGAAGGCTGTGGATGTATCTGCTGCTGCTGACATAGAAATGATTCCAGCACCTAATGCTGAGGAAATTGTTGTTGAAACTGATGATGCTGTTTCTGCTATCCCTGCTGCTCCTGCTCCTGCTCCTGCTCCTGCTGCTGCTGCAAAGCTCAAAGCTCAAGAAGAATATCTAAGAAGAATTGATGCTTTATATGATCAACCTCAGAGTTCTGAAAGTGATAAGTACAGAACTGATTCTGATGATTCTGCCAGCACAATTGCCAAAAAGAGAAAAGCCAGAAGTAAAGCAATGATGTCAGTTCCTCCTGCTAAAGCCAAAGACTCCAATGACATTCCATATTACATTCTGCATAACTGCCCCATCACTGAACCATGGATGCAATTTTCCAAGAACCAACTAAAGGCCATAAGAAAGAAAAGAAAGTTTGACAAATATGAAAAAGGATCATCTCAACATCAGCCTCCTCCTCCTCCTCCTCCAGACTCTGGATCAGGCTCAGCTCCTCATGCTTCAGCTCCTAGACAAAGTTCCTCTCAATCCTATTCTAAGTATTACCAAAAAGGTCAACATCAAAGAGGATATCAACCCAGAAGGGGTAGTTATAGAGGAAATCAAAGAGGACAGAGACCTTATCAAAGGGAAGGACAAGGCCATTCTGACTCTACTTCAGGCCCTTACCCTTACAAATTGAAGGACACAGTTGCTCCAAGGACATCTCCTGCTCCTGAATCCCTCAACAAATATGAACCTGCTGTTCCATATGAGGATCCTGAGAACAATCCTGTGGCCTGGACTGCTAGGATGAAAGAGTTGGCTGCTCTTGATCAGATTAAGAAGGCTAGAGAACAAGGCAAAGAAATATCCAATATTACAACCTTATCAGAACAAAGAAAGAAAGAACTGGAAAAGTATGCTTCAAAGAAATTTTTCAATCCAGAAGAGTACATGAAGCTGCACCCAGAGGCTGTAGTTCCAAGGCCAAGATCTCAAACCTCTCTAGGTGCAGAAGATGACAGAAGGTCCAAGAAAGAAGCCCTAAACCCTAACAGAGAAATCTTATTTAAAAAGGGAACTGAAAAGAAGTGATCTGTGTAAGCAAACATATCATCTACCTTTGGATATCTGCAGCTATTTATCTGTGATATGCATTGCTGTTTCTCTGTTTTTTGTATTTAACTTCTGTAGTATTAAATGCTCTTTATGATTGTCTGTAAATAGTAATCCTAATCCAAATAGGGGGAGATTGTTGGAACACCCTATTACTAATTTGGATAAGGATCACTATGCTTGTCTTAGGATCCTAGTTGACCTAGTTGTATAGTTGAGAAGGTCAACATTAGAATGAGTCTAGGGCCTAGAACTTAGTTTTGAAGCTGCCCCCCAGACCACTCCAAGATCAAGGATGAAGAGCTAAGTCTAAGGCAATTTTCGTCGAGCTCTGGTCGACGAATCGTCGAACTCAGTTCGACGCTCTCTGAGCTCAACTTCAACAAATCGTCGAACTCCGGTCGACGATCTTCGAGCTCAGATCGACTATCTGCTTTTAGCTAGCTTTTGCTTAATCGTCGAGCTCTCCTCGACTATCGTCTAGCTCAGTTCGACGATGCCTCCTTCAGCTGTTTCTCAGGTCGCTGAGCTCGGTTCGACGATCTTCGAGCTCAGATCGACGATTTCTGTCTGCTTATCTCGGTTCATCTCTGAGCTCAGTTCGACGATCTTCGAGCTCAGATCGACGTTCTCTTTGGAGAGATCGACGCTTTCAGGATTTCAAATGCTGCTGTTGTTTGGAATGTTTTTGAATATTATCAGCATTTATGACAGAAGATCTCCCAGCCGTTTGGAGCAAGTTTCAAGGTATCATTCAGAGAATGTTTGCTGGACTTTCCTCTAAAAGACAAGACCATTTATGGAAAACATTTATGACTGACCAACGGCTATTTTTGGACAAGAGAATCTTAGAAATTATTATTCATCTCTTCTGCCTCTTAGCTAGAACATATACACAGATTGACAAGAAGAGTGAACACAGAATAGAGAATACTGATAGCAGAAGAATAACAGAACTGCAACTTCAAAATTCTTCTTACTGACTGAAAAGTGTTCACAATCTCATCATCTCCAGACATCTCATCACAATCTTTTGCTGGAGATCAAAGTTCTGAAGACCTATCACCCTTCTGCAAAGCTTCTCTGCCTGAACCTCTCTACATCTCAGGGGGAGCTTTGACATCTTCAATCCACTTGTACTTCTCTCATTTGACTGAGAACAGAGAAGACAAACTCAACTTTTACTTTTTCTTTTCCTGCTGTAAAAGGGTTCTTGAACTCCCTTCAAAAGTTCTGTCTGGTTCTGAGAGCCTTGTCAAAACTCAGTGGTGGCAAGACACCTTATCAAAAAATCTAGCTTTGGTTTTTGAGCACCTTATCAAAAGCTCATTGGTGTCAGGACACCTGATCAACTCAGTCCTGAGTGGATTCCTACCAAGGGTGGTAGAAGAGTGGATGTACCCAGTTTTGGGGAACCACTATATTTCCTTGTGTCTTCTGGTTCTGCTTGTGTGATTTGTCTGCTGTGTGCTGTGTCCTTTTCCTTTCAGTTTTTAAGTTTCTGTTAGCACTCTACACTATAGCTTAAATAGAATTTTTAATTTGTGCTATTTTAATAATTCAAAAATATTTTAAGTAAACTCTATTCACCCCCCTCTAGAGTTGAGATAGATCTTACCCTCACTTTCATATCGGGTTAGCCCTAGGATAGAAGCCTAGCTTTTCTCTTTTTGCTTGTTAAACTTTGTGCTTCAGTTTCCCTTTATGAGCCCCCCTCCTTGTGCTGTTTTCGCTCAACCCGCTGGTTGTTTTCACCATTTTGACTCCAGATTTTTTTTGTTCTGGTTTGGTGCTTTTGCGGGTGGAGCCGAGAGAGAGAGAGAGGAGGTTTTTGTGGTAGTGCTATGGTTAGAACCAGTCTTGGTAGGCTCTCGGGATTTGGTGTTGAGTGTGGCGCACACACTAAAAATCAAAAGCCGCCCGGGATTTGGCGTTGAGTGTGGTGCACACACTCAAAGCCATAGTTTGGTCTGTTCTTTTGCGGCTAAGTAGTGAGGTGACTTAGTTAGAAATTCGTCTAAGTCAAAATTGACGGGAATGACTAAGTGATTCTCGCCGATTTCGACGAGTATCGTCAGTGATTCCCGCCAATTCAGCGAGAATCAATCTGGATTCCCTCCGATTCGGCGAGAATCAATCTGGATTCCCGCCGATTCGGCGAGAATCAATCTGGATTCCCGCCAATTCGGCGAGAATCAATCTGGATTCCCGACGATTCGGCGAGAATCAATCTGGATTCCCGCCGATTCGGCGAGAATCAGTCGGCATTCCCGCCGACCTCTTCCTGTTGGTGTTGGTTTAAGGTTTTCCTGCGGTAAAGTGCTAAGGCATTGAGTGAGTAGACCTCACTCAACGCTGTAGTTGTTTTTGCGTTGAGTGAGGTTAGCTCACTCAACGCCACTGCCTCTTTTGCTGAAGGCGTTGAGGGAGTGGACCTCACTCAACGCCATAGCGGTTTTTGCATTGAGTGAGGTTAGCTCACTCAACGCTAGAGTTTTCTTAAGGGAGGCGTTGAGTGAGTGAACCTCACTCAACGCCATGGCTGTTTTGGCGTTGAGCGAGGTTAGCTCACTCAACACCAGAGTTGTTCTTGCGAAGGGCGTTGAGTGAGTGAACCTCACTCAACGTCATGGTGGTTTCCGGCGCTGAGTGAGGCTAACTCACTCAATGCCAAGGTCTGGTTAGGCGTTGAGTGAGTGAGGCTCACTCAACGCCAGGCCGTGTTGAGTCATCTCAACGCTTTTTACTCTACCTCGATTTTCGTTGCTGAGTGAATTCCTTATTTATGTTTTGAGTTTCCATGTCGGCCATTTTTTCTTTCCTAAAGGCCCAATCATGGGTCGTGATTAGTAGTGGTGGTCAGGAGCTCTTCATGAGGGAGGTGTTGTGTAATTTAGCCAAGGCCGCCCTTATTCTTCTATCTTGCTCCAGGTACGGGCTGGGCAAGGGGGTGGAAGGTCCCTTGTGCTTTCACATGCAGACCCTTGAGCTTGTTGGCTTGGAAATGGTGGTTGGGGGACTGAGTTTGCCTCCAACCCAGATCCATGTTGTTTGTTTTGCTACTACCATCTCCCACAGCTTAGGGTGTTAGAAGTTTCTTCCTTGGTAGATTGCAGCACTTTGGGCTCTTAGTAGCCTGGTAGACCCTGCATGATGTAGTTTCTGGGAAGGGTTGATACTGTTTCCTCGCACGTAGTGAATTTCTTGTTGTCTTGCTTTGGGCAGTTGTGACTTTTACTGCTGTGTGTTTTCCTCTTTCATTTATTTCCCTTGTTGACACTCTCATGCAGTTTTTCCTTGTTTTGCTTGCTGAGGTATTCTTCCTTCTTTTGAATGCCTCAGGTTCTTAGCAGTAGCCAGTTTGGTGGCTAGGTTGCGGTGGTGTTGCTGGTGGTCTCTTGGGCTTTGGAGATCCTGTTGCTTTGTTAGTGAGGTAGTCTTTCAGTACTTTTCTTACAGCTATACATATTTGCTAGTGGGTTCGTGTCAGGTTGTTGGCGCCCACTGGTAGTTTTTTTACCTTTGTACTAGATATATTACTTTTGCTGCTACCATTTTCTGGAGATAGTCTACTTGCTCCGGGGAGGATTAATGCAAGGTTGCTAGTTATTTTAAAACTACAATTATTATTGTAAGTATATTGCATGATCAGCATGTTTTATAAAAGTAAATCACTATTTTCCAAACAATGTATAAAAATCGTTTTCTTATATATAATATAAATTAAATGTAGGGCTCTTATGCACTTTTAGGATGTCAAACCTGAATAAAGTACTTTTTTCCAGCGCATAAGTATAGTTTTTAACTGTTGACTAGGTGATCCACCGAGCCGAAGGATACGGCCTCAAAAATATAACTGATTTTCTAATCTAAACTCATGATTTTCTTTCATAAAGTTTGTAGATGGTTTTGCCTGAGCGTCAGCAGTTATCCCCTGCTTGACGTGGCATCATGACGGGTGTTTTCTCATACTCTGATAATTCCTAAATTCGGAGAAAATGCGGGTTGTGACAGTTGGTATCAGAGGGAGGTTGCTTGACAAGTTAGTCGGGCTACCTTCCTTTGATTGCTTTAGTAGTTCAGCATCATGTCATTCACACACCGATATGTCATCAGCACGTCTTGGCAAAAGCATGAACACTACACTCATAGCATGACATGAAGTATACGGGGCATATTATGTAGTATGGGATGCATAATATGTGTTCGTATATGGATCCACCATAGGGGCAACATGTGAGGGTTATGTAGTATGGGATGCATAACCTCACCACATGGCTGCGTCTAACACGTTTTCTTTTTCGTTGCATGCGAATGTTATGTAGTATGGGATGCATAACATTTTCATGTGTACGCCGCTCATAACATGCATTAGGGCCTTTTTTTAGAATGCATAGCACAATCATGCATAGCATAACATTGCATAAGCACAACGTGCCAAGCTAAAGACTGGTAGGATGACATATGTACACACATAAGCTTTCAAGTCAAAAGTAATATAAAGTCATGCATTCTCGATCTAGGCACATGAATTAGCATGGTGGTGGTAAACCATCTTAGGTTAGGGCATAACATCAATTTTTGTAAAAAGATAAACTCCCAGAGCAAGTTTAGCAGCTTTAAGTTTATATCTATATATGTATTGTTTGTACTTGTAGTGGGTTCTAGCCATTGTATTAGGATCTAACTAGTGTTGATTTTAGGATGGCGAGACGTCCTTCGACTAGATCGACTCCCCTGTCTGAGGGTGAGTCATCTGGAGCTCAGAATGACGCGGTGATCGAGAGCCTGCGGTAGAGTAGCGATGCCATGAGCAGACAAATGGTAGAGATGCAGGCCCAGATTCGGTCCCTGGTGGCAATTTTGCAGGTCAGACTCAATGAGTGCAAGGTCCTGCAGGGGGGTTAGCTGTCCCTCCTCCTCCTCCTGCACCCTTAAGACCTCCAGTGGTGGTGCCAGTAGAGATGGCCTTCATCTCGCAGTTTCAGAGGCTGAGCCCTCCCACTTATGACGGGAAGGTAGATTTCATGGTGATAGAAGACTGGCTGATCTCCATAGAGGAGATGTTCTCGTACTCGGGGATTGCAGATGATCAGAGGGTGATGATAGCCGCCTATCTGCTTAAAGGTTTGGCTAAGAGTTGGTGGATGAGAGAGAAGGAGAGCTTGATAGCTAGATGCTCTTGGGAAGTGTTCAAGGAGATGCTGTTGAGGAAGTTCTTACCATCGGTCGAGCGTGACCGCCTCATGAACGACTTCCTCCATCTGAAGCAAAGGCAA
Source organism: Platanthera zijinensis (assembly GCA_039513925.1). Lineage (NCBI taxonomy): Eukaryota > Viridiplantae > Streptophyta > Magnoliopsida > Asparagales > Orchidaceae > Platanthera > Platanthera zijinensis. Next base: position 197,960,653 of record CM077082.1, read on the forward strand.
CTCACGGTGGGTGAGTATGAGATAGAGTTCAGCAAGTTGAGCCGTTTTGCCCCTGGATTGGTCAGCATTGAGGCTGATCGAGTTAAGCGATTTCTCGGTGGTTTGAGGAGCGAGGTACAGCAGTTGATGTCACAACCCACATTTTCTCTGAATTAAGGATTATCAGAGTAAGAGAAAACATGCGTCATGATGCCACGTCAAGCAGGGGATAACTGCTGACGCTCAGGCAAAACCACATACCAACTTAATGAAGGAAAATCATATGATTAATGATTAGAAAATCAGTTATATTTTAGAGGTTGTATCCCCCGGCTTAGTGGATCACCTAGTCCACAAAAGAAAACTATATTTAAATGCTGCGGAAAGAAAAAAAATACTTTATCAGGTTTGACATCCTAAGGAGCGCATAAGGGTCCCATGAGAACCACTCATGCTATGCAAGACCCTACATTTAATTTATATAATATATAAAAAAACGGTCTTTATACGTGATTTGGAAAATAGTGATTACGTTTTATAAAACATGCCGATCATGAGCTTTATTTATAATAATAATTATAGTTTAAAAATAACTAGCAACCTAGCATAAATCCTTCTCAGAGCAAGTAGACTATCTCCAGAAAACGGTAGCAGTATAAGTAAATATATCCAGTACAAAGGTAACAACTACTAGTGGGCGCCAACAACCTGACACGAACCCACTAACACACATGTATGTCTGTAAGAAAGTACTGAAAAACTACCTCACCAACGCGGCAAACGGAACTCCAAAGTCCAAGAGACCACGAACACCACCACTGCAAACTAGCCACCCAACTGGCTACGGCTCAGAACCTGGGGTATTCCAAAAAAAAACAGAATACCTCAGCAAGGTAAACAAAGTAAAAACTGCATGAAAGAGTCAACCAAAGGGGAAAAGTACCTGAAAAACATGCAGTAAAAAGAGTCACAACTGTCCAAAATAGGACAACAAGAAAAGCACTACGTGCGAGGAAACAGCAACAACCCAGCCCAGGAACAACATCCTGCAGGGCCTACTAGGCTACCAAGAGCCCAAAGTGCTGCAAACTACCAAGGAAGAAACTTCTAACACCCTAAACTGTGGGAGGTGGTAGTAGCAAAAACAAACAACGAGGAACCGGATTGGAGGCAAACTCAGTCCCCCCATCCACCATGCCCAAGTCGACAAGCTCGAGGGTCTACACGCGAAAGCACAAGGGACCTTCCACCCACATGCCCAGCCCATACCTGGAGCAAGAAAAAACATGAGTGGCCTTGGCTAAATTACACAACTCCACCCCCATAAAGAGCTACAAACCACCACTACTACCCACGACCCACGATTCGGCCATTAGGAAAGAGAAACATGGCCGACAAGGAAATTACAAATATAAACAAGGAATTCACTCGGGAACGTAAATCGAGGAGAGAAAAAGAAAGTGTTGAAATGACTCAACACGACGTGGCGCTGGGTCCTCTCGACACCGCATTGAGTGAGCTTCACTCACTCAACGTGCCACGCAAAGCGAACTATCACAACAATAACTCTTACCTTACTACCATAACACTACACAAAACACTCATGCCCACCTAACCCGCGTATCGATGCCAGCTAAATACGGGTGCAAAAAGGAAATATTCAGAGCGCACGATCAGTGTCGCACGACCAGTGGTCGTGCGCACTCATCGGCTGATGATCGTGCGAAGTGAACCTGGGAAACTTGAAACCTGACAGAAAACTTAGCATCAGCGCACGATCAGTGTCGCACGACCAGTAGTCGTGCGCACTGTTGCCAGCGCTCGTGCGATAGCCGAGACAGAACTTCGGAGAAATGAATAGGTAGCCGCGCACGAAAAGTGGCACACGACCAGTGGTCGTGCGCCCTAACGTTGATGATCGTGCGCGGGTAACCTGTACCGTTTGGGATTTCCCGAACGACACCGGAACGCGCATCACCTTCTCCCGACACTGCGAACCACATCTACAACACACCTGAAACGGCCTACGGCACACCTAACATAATTTTTACCTATTCTACTCGTTCACCACCACCACACAACTATGCCAAATCATTCGAAACGGAAACCGGAGACAGAAATGGTAGAAACAAGTAGGATGCATGAATCAAAAGAAAAAAACAACTTGGCAAGGGCGAGAACACCACTTGCCTCGATTTCCGGCGAAGCTTGGTCGGCTTTTACTCCTCTTCACGCACGAATCCGGCAACGAAGCACAAGGCCAAAAATCTGGACATTGCCGGCGGAAAACAAGTCAAAACCCGAAATTCAAAACCACAAGCAAGGCCACGAAACTTGGAAATCTTACCGTAGGAATGAAGGTCTCGATGAGAGCAATCTGAATCCACTCTCGGAATCGAATTCCGTCCACAAACGCTCCGGGAATCGGCGGTGGAAGGGAAGGGCTAGGCGGTTTCTCCGTTTCTCTCGTACAGGGGCGGCGGTTTGATTTGGAGAAGATGATGGCGTGGGTTTTTTTTTATTCTATCCTATATATATATATTAATATATAATAATATATTTTATTACAAAATTACATAAAGCACCAAAACGACGTGAAAACCGAACTACCTCGGAATTCGACGAAATTCGCACCGTAGCTAAATACCCATGCTACGAACACAACGGCGAAGTCGAAATTAATTTTCGACGAACAGAACTCGAGTTATACCCAAATAAAGCCAAACACTAACATCCCCCCGAGAGGCCACACCGGGTCACCCAAAATGACTCGGCTTGCTAGGGATATCTCACCATCAGGCTACAGAATAGGGCACTCAGTTCTAAGGAGCTAAACCACACTCCACAAATGGCACAAGCCACGAAAACGCGTCATCGTAACACCAAACAAGAATAAAATAAACGCAGAAAAAATCGGGAGAGTTACAGTCACTCCCCCTAAAAGAAAGTTTTGTCCCGAAACTTTACGCACAACACTCCTACTAAAGAAGGAAAAGTAACCAATAGGAGTTACAAGAAGGGAAACATACCGATCAAATCAGGGAAATAGGTGAGGGTAATCCCTCCTCATGGCCGACTCTAGCTCCCAAGTCGCGCTCTCCAAATCCTGATTTTTCCACAGAACTTTCACCATCGGTATGGACTTCTTTCGCAGCACTCGCTCCTGAGTATCCAAAATACGAACCGGCACCTCAACAAAAGAGAGGTTGGGCTCCAACTGGGGCACAACATCCAAGACCTGCCCACTACTGCGCACACACTTCCGCAAATAGCTAACATGAAAAACATTATGAACTCCTGGGAAGTTTGGTGGCAAACCCAATATATAAGCTGACACGCCAATCCATTCCAAAATCTCGAACGGGCCCACATACCTTGGGTCCAATTTCCGATTCTTACCAAACCTCTTTACACCCACCATTGGGGAAACCTTAAGAAATACAAGGTCCCCTACAGAGAACTCCAAAGCAGACCTACGCCGATTGGCGTTCTTTTCATACCTCTCCTGAGCTATACGAAGCTTCTCCCGAATAAGCTTCACGGCGACTTCCATATCCTCCAGCGCATCAGGAACCAACAACGGCCTCTCACCAGCCTCGGCCCAAAACAACGGAGTCCTACAGCGCCTCCCATACAAGGCTTCGAACGGAGCCATCTGCAAACATTCCTGATAACTGTTGTTGTAAGCAAATTCTATAAGTCGCAGCCGCTCATCCCATGCTCCGCCGTGGTCTAAAATATAGCATCGGATCATATCCTCAACAATTTGATTCACCCTCTCCGTCTGACCATTGGTCTGTGGGTGGTACGCAGTAGAATATCTCAGATCCGTACCCAAACCCTCCTGCAGACTCTGCCAAAAACGAGAAGTAAACCGGGAGTCTCGATCGGAAATGATGCTAACTGGCACACCGTGGAGTCGGATGACTTCATTCAAGTACAACTTCGCTATCTTCTTCATTGGGTAATCAATCTTATAAGGCACGAAGTGAGCACACTTCGTCAATCAATCCACTATAACCCAAACAGAATCAAATCCCCTCGGGGACTTCGGTAAGCCCGTAATGAAGTTCATAGATATACTCTCCCACTTCCAAGTCGGGATCTCTATCGGGGTCAACTTGCCACCAGGCCTTCCATGATCGGCCTTCACGTGCTTGCAAGTGTGGCACTCAGCAACAAATCGGGCTATGTCTCCTTTCATGCCATACCACCAGGCAATTTGCCTTAAGTCACGGTACATCTTCGTAGATCCTGGATGATAGGCAACGCTGGATCCATGAGCCTCTCTGCAAATCATACCTCTAATATCCCCAACGGCGGGGATGCAAAACCTGCCGCGGTACTTCAAAGTACCCGCATCATCAATAGCAAAATCTGGCAACTCTCCCTTCTCTGTCCGGATGAATAAGTGCAACAGATCCGGGTCGTCCTTCTGGTGCAGTCTGGTCAAAGAAATCCAGGACGGCTCTGCCACTGACAAACTACTCTGCAAACCACAGAATCCCACTGAAACATCCATAAGGAGGAACTCCTCAACTAACCGATCGGCGGAGAGGTTAAAGATCTTTCCCGTCTTTCGGCTCAGGGCGTCGGCCACCACATTGGCCTTGCCAGGATGATACTGGATCTCTACATCATAATCGGCCACATACTCTAGCCACTGCCGCTGGCGTAGATTCAACTCCTTCTGCGTGAACACGTACTTCAGGCTCTTGTGGTCAGTGAAGATCTTGCACTGAGCCCCATAAAGTAGGTGTCTCCACAGCTTCAACGCATAAATAACCGCTGCGAACTCAAGGTCATGCGTAGGATAATTTTTCTCATGAGTCTTCAGTTGCCTTGACCCATAGGCAATCACCTTCCCAACCTGCATTAATACGCATCCCAGACCTACAAGCGAAGCATCCACATATACATCATAATCCACACCCTCAATAGGCAGGGTCAGAACGGGGGCAGTGCACAATCTCTTCTTTAGTTCCAGAAAGGCTTCCTCGTACTTCTCGCTCCAAACAAAAGCCACATTCTTCTAAGTCAGCTTGGTCAACGGTGCATCTAGGGAAGAGAAACCCTCCACAAACCTCCTGTAGTAGCCAGCCAACCCTAGGAAACTCCTGATCTCCTTAGGGGTATTCGGCCTACTCCAATCCATCACTGCTGCGACTTTTTCTGGATCGACCGAGATCCCATCTGTTGGGTACATTGGAAAATGTGTACCTGATTTGAAGAAGCCCAACTTAGCTCAATGATATACATCAAGGTGTATTTGATGTTGTTTTGAGTTGACATGTGCAGGTGAAGAAGTATTAAAGAATGCAGAAAAATATTCTAAGTCCACATGTCGACACCTGAAGAAATTGTGTCGACACTTCAGAATATTTGTGTCGACACTTCAGAATATCAGTGTCGACACAGAGAAAGATAGTCGACCACATTTATGTCGACACTGGGAAGCAGTGTCGACACATAAAGAAAATCGTCGACCTCAGCACTGGGAAGCAGTGTCGACACAGTGAAAGATAGTCGACACCCAGAGAAAGTTTGTCGACTAGTGAAAGATAGTCGACCAGAGAAAAATAGTCGACTAGTGGAAGATAGTCGACTAGTGAAAGATAGTCGACCAGAGAAAGATTGTCGACTCACAAAAGAAGATAGTCGACCTCAACTGTGTCGACACTGGGTGGATGTGTCGACACCAGAAGATTGAGTCGACACATATTGGCAGAAGTCGACTATGCTTGTGTCGACACCAGAAGACTGAGTCGACACATTTTGGCAGAATTGAAGATTGCTGTGTCGACACCAGAAGGCTGAGTCGACACATACTGAGTTCTGAATCTACAATAACTATGTCGACACACAGGACTTGTGTCGACACACTGCAGAGTCTAGACCAAGTTATTTTCTGAAGAAGCTGTGTCGACTTAAAGGCAACTTAGTCGACATCATCAAAGACTGTGTCGACACCAAAGTCACTTGTGTCGACACAGATAGACAGATTGGTCTCGACACTTTCTAACAGACTGTCTCGACATTTTGCTGTCCAAGGCTAAGGTACAGGAACTGTTTGAAGACTTGACAGCTGTGGGTTGTCACCGTTTAACTGAAGCTGTCAGACCTGTCAGAAAACAGTTAGAAACCGGATCAGCCGGTTACCATGAAGAAAGTCTATAAATAGACACATTCAGAAGGAAATTAAAAGCTAAGAAAAATAACTGAAGAAGATCTAAGAAGAAGAAACAGAAGGATTACGATCCTGTTGTAGTTTCAATTCAAGAAAGTGTTAAGCTCTAAAGAAGATCTTCATCAGTAGATCTAAGAAGAAGAAGAAGAAGTCTGAAGTATCAGAAAAGGTGTTGGATAGAGAGGGATCCAGTCATCTTGAAGAAAAAGAAGGAAGCCATCAGTGGTTTCTCAAGAAGCTATTTGGAAATCAACTCAGCTAAGTTCAGATTCAAGAAGCTTTGAAGAAAGCTCAGATTCAGTTGATTTCATCAGCTGATCAAGAAGTGTCTTGTCCTCTTCTCTCTCAATAAAGGCAAGACATTAAAATATCTTTTCTAAATTTCTGTAGGATCTGTTTACACAGATCTGAGTTGTAAGCCTGTGTTATAAAGGCTGAGTGTAGGAGAGGTGATCTCTGAGTGGTAGGGCTATTTGCCTGAGTGTAGGAGAAGGTTATTCTCTGAGTGGTAGGCCTTGAGGCAAGGCTGAGGTAGGGCTGTTGAGCCTGAGTTGTAGGAACCTATCCAGGTTCTGAGCTGTAGGATCTGAGGATCTGAGAATAGTGGAAGTTTGGCCGAATCTAGCATACTGCTAGATAGGTGAAGGGGGAAAGTGGATGTACCCAGACCTTGGGGAACCACTATAAAACATTGTGCAATCTGTGATGCTTAGTTATCTGTGAATGTTGTGCTAGATGTTTTAATTTGTAATTGAATTCTGCCTAGAAGTATAAACAAGAAATTAGAACCTATTCACCCCCCCCCCCCTCTAGGTGTTTAGGTTGTCTTGAAAGTAAAACTATCAAGTGGTATCAGAGGGAGATTCCTCAAAAAGGACTTAACAGTCTGAGGTAGATCTGAAAGTCAGAATCAAGATTCAAAAAGATGGGTTCTGGTGAGAATCATAAGGAGCTAGGGTCTATGAAATTACCCATATGCAAGAAAGAAATTTTTGGAATTTGGAAAGAAAGAGTCAGACTGTTTATGGAGGCATCTGACCCAAGGATTTACATCACAGTACAGGAAGGCCCCTTCATTCCAATGAAGGTATCAGTTCTTGATGCAAATATCCAAACTCCAAAGAGTTATTCAGAAATGACCAAGGATGAAATCATCTTGGCAACCATGGATAAAAGAGCTCAGAACATTATTGTTAGTGTCATAGATGATTCAACATTTCAGAATCTGATTCACTGCAAGACCTCCAAAGAGATGTGGGACACATTGATTGTCTACATGGAGGGATCTGAAGAAGTAAGGCAGGACAGGAAATCTATGCTCAATCAGGAGTATGAAAGTTTTAGACAAGGAAAATCTGATAGCATAACTGAGTGCTACAAGAAATTCTATAGAATTGTGAATGAGCTTATGTCCTATGGAAGAGTCTTCAGTACTTATGAACTGAATGACAAATTCTTGAGATCCTTAACAAAGGATTGGGACACAAAGATCTGTGCCATAAGAGAAGTGGCTAAATTGGCAGAGATATCTCCTCCCACCTTGTTTGGAAAGTTGCTATCCTATGAAATGCAACTTATGGTGAGGAAGGAGGAGGAAAAGAATTCAAGAGGAGAGCATAGAGAAAAGACTGTGGCATTCAATGCAGAAGCCACTAGAAAGAATGGGAGGAAATCACCATCTCCTCCTAAGGAAGTTGCAGAAGATAGTTCTGAAAATTCAGATAAGGGTTCAGAAAGCTATGATTCAGATGCAGACTTTGCTGCATTCACAAGGCAATTCCAGAGGTTCTTGAAAAAGAAGCAATGGAAGTCTAGGCCTTCCACATCACAGCAAGTTGATGACTATTATCAGAAGAAAAGGTCATCAAGGAAAGAGAAGAGCAGAACAAAGCCTAGCAAAGCCACTACTTCAAAGATTGTCTGCTATTATTGCAATAGGCCTGGACATGTAGTGGCTGACTGTCCTGATAAGAGAAAGGAGTCTTCAGACAAGAAGAAGACTCATCAGAAAGGCAAGAAGGAGAAATCCTTTGTTGCAAAGAAAGATAAAAGTCTAACAGACCAGTCAACTTCAGAGTTAGAATCTGAAGCTGAAGCATATATTGGACTATATGCTGCATCTGAAGAAGAGGAGTTTCTGCAGTTGCTAGACTCCATCAATGAACAAAAGGATCATCAGTGTATGGGGCTGATGGCAGGATCAGAAGAGGACATATGCCAGAATCAGTCTGGTCCTAATAAGGTACAATGTCCTTCTATTACATCTGTTTGTTGTACAAGTGAAGAATCAGCTACATCTGCATCAAGTGATGTAGATGCATCTGAATCTGAAGGAGATGTCTATCAATTGATAGACAAGTATGGGGACTTGTTGCAGGCCCTTAAGAAAAGCAAGAACCTGGTTAAATCTCAGGCTCAGGAAATTGCTGAATTAAGGGTTGCTACAACTGAGTTAAAGAAAGTTATTGATCAAAAATTAAATGAAATTGCCAAGCTGAAGAATATAACTATTATTCAGATGGGCACAATTAATTATACTAATGATCAAGTGAAGAGTCTGGAGGCCAGACTTAGAATTGAAAGGGATTTAGTGGCTAGTTACTCTAAGCCAAAATCTGTCTTACCCTTGATAGATGAATTTGTCACTCAAAAGGGTAAGGCTGGATTAGGATTTAAAGGTAACTCCAGGGCTGGCAGATTCAAGAGGAAAGGCAAAGCTCCTGTTGAGCCACTAAACCTTTCAGTCCCCATAAAGTTTAGTAAGGTGGAAGTGCCTTCTAACAAATATGATCATGAAGATATTCAAGGTCATATTAAGACTAATGTTCTGAAGAACAAGGGTGCAAATGCAAGCAGGCATACCCATGGTCATAAACCCAATGGTTTTAAGAAATCAGTAGGTGAAGTTGCTGCAGCACCAGCAATGAACAGAAATTCTTCTGATAAGGATGTATCTAGATCTAGATACAATAAGTTTGAATGTTGGTGCTGTGGCAAGAGAGGCCATTTTGCACTAGACTGCTGGTATAACCCAAGTGTTATAAAGAACAATAGTCTACCTGTTAGAAGAGGTTATGGTAGCTTTATTAATGCTAACCTGAACCAAGGACCCAAGACTTACTTGGGTTCTAAGGGTAAGTAATTCTGTGTTGCAGGTGAATCCAAGTAACCATGCCCCTATATGGTACTTGGATAGTGGTTGTTCCAGGCACATGGCTGGAACAAAGGGGCTGCTGAAGGAGTATTCATCTGTCAAAGATGGACCTAAAGTGATCTTTGGTGGATCTGAAAAAGGAGTCATCAAAGGGTTTGGTAACATTTCTTCTAACCTAATTACTATCACTCAAGTGGCTTATGTAAAAGGTTTGAAACATAATCTAATAAGCATAAGCCAGCTAAGTGATTTAGGATATGACATTTCATTTGTTAAAGATGGATGTCATATCAAGAGGTCAAGTGATCAAAAGATCATACTGACAGGGTATAGGAAGAGAAATGTATATTGTCTTAATTTTAAATGTGAGAATAAGGCTTCTCCCATCTGTCTTGTAGCTGGTGACAATGCTTCTCATTGTGTTAAGTGGTACAAGAGATTGGCTCATCTAAACTACAAGACAATTGGCCAACTCTTTAGCAAAGAGTTAGTGAGGAATGGACCTCAAGTTAAGTGTATAAAGGAAGGGATATACTCAGCTTGTCAAAAGGGCAAGCAGACAAAATCCTCCTTTCAAAGCCTTGAAAACAAGGATTCTGTGAGGTGCTTATACCTCTTGCATATGGATCTTTTTGGTCCTATGCCAGTTCACAGTCTAGGTAGGAAAGTCTACACTTTTGTGGTTGTAGATGACTATTCAATATTTACATGGTTGTTCTTTCTGAGACAAAAATCTGAAACCCCAAGTGTATTACTTAATTTTGTAAAGCAAATTCAGAATGAACTAAATAGTACAGTGGTCAAAATCAGAAGTGACCATGGTACTGAGTTTCAATCTGAAAGCATAACAAAATTGTGTAAAGACTTTGGGATTTTCCAAGAGTTCTCCTCAACTAGAACACCTCAGCAAAATGGAATTGCTGAAAGAAAGAATAGAACATTAATTGAAGCTGGTAGAACTCTATTGAGTGACACCTCTCTCCCAGAATATTTTTTGACTGAGGCAGTTAACTCTGCTTGTCATGTAATCAATAGGTCTACTATCACCAAAAGCCACAAAATGACTCCCTATGAGATTGTGAAAGGCAGAAAACCAAATCTATCTTACTTTAGAATCTTTGGTTGCAAGTGTTATATACTTAACAATGGCAAGTCATATTTGACTAAGTTTGCTGCCAAATCCCAGGATGGGATATTTGTTGGGTACAGCACAAATAGTAAGGCCTATAGAGTCTTCAACTTGACTACTCAAGTTGTTGAAGAATCTGTGCATGTTGTGTTTGATGAAACAAGATTAATCAACTGTGAGTTGTCTTGTAGATCAAATGACTCAACAGGTATAAGCAAAAGTATGGACAAGCTCTCCATTACTGAAGTATCAAAGGAAGATGGGGCATTGGAAAATGAAGGCTTCTGTCCAGGGGGAGAACAAGACACTATAGAAGCTGATGAAAATCAAGAGATTCAGCTAAATGAAGGAGCTGGAGATGTTCAACCAGAAGGAAATCTTCCTCCAGCTACAAGACATTTAAGAGATCATCCAGCTGATCAGATAATAGGTGATCCAAGACAGGGGGTGCAAACTAGAAGCAGAAATCAAAACACAGTTCTACATTCAAGTTTCCTGTCACAAATGGAGCCTAAGAAGTTTGAAGAAGCTATCCAAGACCAGCACTGGATTGATGCTATGCAAGAGGAGCTGAATCAATTCAGAAGGTGCAATGTCTGGGAGCTTGTTCCTAAACCAAGAGGCCACAACATAATTGGCACAAAATGGATCTATAGGAACAAGCTAGATGAAAGTGGAATAATAGTAAAGAATAAAGCAAGATTGGTTGCAAAAGGATACAGGCAGGAAGAAGGGATTGACTTTGATCAAACCTTTGCTCCAGTAGCAAGGCTGGAGGCAATCAGAATATTCCTTGCCTATGCAGCCTATCAAGACTTCAAAGTATACCAGATGGATGTGAAGTCAGCATTTCTGAATGGTGATCTTAAAGAAGAAGTATATGTAGAGCAGCCATCAGGTTTTGTAGATCCTCTTAAACCTGATTTTGTTTATAAGCTTAGGAAAGCTCTGTATGGGTTAAAGCAAGCCCCAAGGGCTTGGTATGAAACCCTGTCTACTTTCCTTATTGAGAATAAATTCTCAAGAGGAAAAATTGACAAAACTCTATTCCTTAGGGAATCCAAAGGCAAGATCATCTTAGTACAGATCTATGTTGATGACATAATCTTTGGATCTACTGAAAACAACCTTTGTAAAAAGTTTGCCAAACTTATGCAAGGGAAGTTTGAGATGAGCAGTATGGGGGAACTGAAATTCTTCTTGGGACTCCAAGTAAGACAGACTGATGATGGCTTGTCCATATCCTAGTCTAAGTTCACCAAAGAATTGATTAAGAAATATGGTATGGAGTCATCCTCCACCATGAGAACTCCTATGGGAACAAGTATGCCTATATGCAAAGATGATGCAGGTAAACCTATTGATGAGACTTTGTATAGAGGAATAGTTGGCTCACTACTATATCTCACTGCTAGTAGACCAGATATTATGTATGCTACATGTGTCTGTGCTAGGTACCAAGCCTGCCCTAAAGAATCTCATTATACTGCAGTCAAAAGGATTCTGAGATATCTTAAGGGCACACCTAATCTAGGTCTTTGGTACCCTAGGAATAGAGATTTTCAACTAACAGGCTATTCAGATGCAGATTTTGCAGGATGTAGAGAGGATAGGAAGAGTACTACAGGTACTTGTCAATTCCTGGGAGGAAGACTAATATCATGGAGTAGTAAGAAGCAGACCAGTGTGGCAATTTCCACAGCTGAGTCTGAGTATGTTGCTGCTGGAAGCTGCTGTGCACAGCTATTATGGATGCAGCATCAGCTTAAGGATTATGGTATTCAAGCAAGTAGAACACCTCTTTTGTGTGATTCTAAGAGTGCAATTTCTATTGCTAATAATCCTGTTTCTCATAGTAGAACTAAGCATATAGAAATAAAATACCATTTTCTTAGAGAACATGTAGAAAAAGAAGACATCTCATTGGAATTTGTGAAAACAGATTATCAAATAGCAGATGTGTTTACTAAGCCCCTGGATGAGACCAAATTCAATAAATTCAAAATTAAATTAGGTATGTTAACCATTGATTAGTGTAATCACAAAATCATCAACAATGAAGTTGAAGTGGTAACAAGACATTCAAGTGATATAAAGACACATTGAAGTAGTATCAAGTACTTTGTAGTACTTATAAGTTGTGTTGAACAAATAGAAATTGGCTAAGTAAGATAGTGTCGACACATTCAGTAATAATGTGTCGACTCAAGGTAGTAATGTCGACAAGTCAGAGATATTGTGTCGACACAGAAAATATGTGTCGACACTTAAGAATCTTATTGTCGACTTATCCAGGAATGTAGTGTCGACTTCACCAGGATAGTGGTGTCGACACTTACAGATTTTGTGTCGACACTTATACTAAGAGTCGACACAGAATTTCTGATGCTCTATTATATATCTCTGGTGTCGACATAACTGCAAATTGGTGTCGACACATAATAGACGGTCTTGAAGTCGAGACAATAGAAGCTTGTGTCGACACATTCCATCTGTGTCGACACTTATAGTCTGTTTTTGGCGACTTTTGATCTTCTTTAAACAGAAGGTATAAATAGGTCAAAAACTCATTCTGTCGACCCGCTTACAAGGTTTTCGAAACCCTGTGTCGACATTCTCCCTCTCTCTCTCTTTCTCTCATCTTTCAAGCTTTCTCGACTGATCAATGGCGCCAAAGATTGAAGATAATGTGAATGAAGGATATGAGTTGGTGCGTCAGGCCTTTGCTGCTGCCCCTCCAGATGTTCTCGGGGTTATCTCTCTCCTCTCCGACTCAGGATTAGAATTTCTGGTCTCCAAACCATCTAAAATATGGAAGAAGGAGGTGCATGAGTTCTTTACTTCTGCATCTGTAGACTCTGAAAGTCATGAGATAAAATCCACAGTTCATGGGTCACCAGTGGAAATTATACCAAGTAAGTTAAGAACAATTCTACAATTACCTATAATTGAGAATGAAGAGGATGTCCCTGCTTCTAAATCAAGGGAGGCTCTTCAATTGTGTGGATTGGATTCCACCATGAAAATTGGAGCTGCATTCAACAGGAAAGGAATGAATCAACAGGGCAAGTTCCTGTCTGAGGTGGTTGGAAAAGTAATTCTGTGCAAGCCAGGTGGACATGATAGGATTTCCGCCTATATGTTCAGCCTAATGACCAGGATTGTGTTTACAATTCCAACGGATTGGTCAAATGTAATCTTTGAAAAGATTAGAGAAGGAATCAAGAAGCCAAATCTGGCTAGAATAATGAGTATATACCTAAGTAAGGAGATTCCTGATGTCATGCAACAACAACCTGGAACAAAAATTAATCACATGAGAAGGATGGACATGAGATTGTTCTCCAGATGGGATAGGGTGCTGACCAAAGAGATGCCTGAAGTGGAAAGGCAGGATTCACCTGAGAAATCCCCAGGTCATGCTACCAGTACTGAGCACCCACAAGAAGAGCAAGTAAGACAAGAGGTTAAAGATCAGCCTGCTTCTACACAAGTTCAGGATGCCTCAATACCAGCGATTCAAGAAGAAGAAGTAAGAATACCAGCTCAGCAAGTTTATTCACCTACACAGACTGTATCTACTCATGACCAGGTACAGGTGCAGGGGGAGCTGGTGTATTTTCCTACAAAAGACATTTCTAATATTTCTATTTCTGCACAGGTCCAGGGAAAGCAAGTGTCCTCACCTGCCCAGGACATCCCCAATACTGAACAAGTACAGGGGGAGAAGCTGTCTGAGCAAGTGCAAGAGGAAGCTCAAATTGATTTATCTCAAGATTTGAATACTGCAGATGTTCCAGCCCAGAAGGAATATACTCTTAATGAGTTATTTCCAAATGATGAAATAGTTACTGATAGAATGGAAGTGGAGCAAGCAATTGAGGGGGAGCCTGTGCATGTTGAGGCTGAACAACATGGCACTGAAGCAGATGTTCCTCCTCCTCCCAAAGAGAGAGTTCAAATTGATAGTACTTCTGATTCTGAGAATGAAGAAGCCATGATGAAGAAGAGAAAACTTATGGTCTTCAAGAGAAGGAGCAAGAGCTATAAGCAGGCTCTACAGCCTACAACACATCACACTCCTTCTGAATTTGATTATAACAAGTTTTTGGTCGATTTACAAGTGAAATTGGATGAACACAGAGTGGCTATTGAAAAATATGTTGATGAGAACAACAAGTCCCTGCAATTTGACTTAGCTCAAGATATAAAATCTATTAGGTTTGAGGTCAATATGCATAAGAAGGAGATGACAGATTGCTTCCATAAGGGAGGTAATGCTGTGGTATATTTGGCAAAACAACAGCAGTCTATCATCCCTAAGGTGGATGATATTGCTTTAAAGCAAAGCTATGTCTTGGAAAATCAGATAAGAATGAATGAGAATTTAACTGAATCTCATCATGAGATCATTGAAGAATTGAAAAAGATTGTTCCAGGCCTGCCTGCAGCTAGAGCAAAGGAAATGGAAGAATTTGATAAGAACTTTCAAGCTGCTATTGATTCTGTTAAAACTGCTATCACTACCTCTCAAAAGGAAATATCTGACAAGCTTCTAAAGTTAAAACCATTCTTTAAAGAGGGTGTGAATTATCTGGATGGCCAAATCAGATTTCAGAAGGAAGATCTAAGAGATCATGTTACTAGAGAAGCCATAAAGGGGGAGAGGATGTTAGTTCATGCAGGCTCAGAGCACACCAAATGGGTGACCAATAGTATTCGAGCCACATTGGGATATCCACCTTTGTGTGATGATGCTATGGTGGCTGAGTCAGGAATACAAACAAGTCTACTTGAAGGCAATCAACCTGAGGTTGCCCAAGTCATTTACCCTCCTCCAGATTATGATATGATTGATCAGCAAGTTCAAGGAATGTATAGTCCTCCAAAGGAGGTTACTAATGTTGTTATTGGGTAGGTTGATAAGCCTGAGGCTACTTTGAAAGACCAGCAAGATGCTCTACTATCTAAGAAAAGATTTAGAGAGCAGGCTGAACTTAAGCCAGACTTTGAGCAGTGGAGTCCTACTTCCAGAAATATAATACTCACTGCATGGAAGGCTGTCAAAGACCAAGTGCAGGAAAGAGGCAAGTGGTTCAATGAGATGGAATGGCAGAAGTATGAAGCCAGGCAAGAGGCCATAGTACAGTTTAGAAGAAAAGCCAAGCTGGGTAGGCTGCCTCCAGATGCTCAGGAGCCAAGCAAGTACTTCCCAAAGCCCTTTCATTATTTTGAAAGGCAAAGGCTCAAGGAAGAAGCAAAGAAGAAGGCTGATTTAAAAGGCAAGAAGCCAGCTGAAGATTCTGAAGCTCCTGTGAAGGCTCAAATTCTATCTGGCAAAGGGATTGTCATAAAAGAGCCTGATCAGTCTTAATTTTTAGTTCTTTCAAAGTATTTTGTAATGTTTTGATTAAATCATTAAATGTAAATCTCTGTATTCAAACATTATCAAGTTATAAACAAAATGTTGTTTGGTATCATATAATGTTCATTCTGTGATGGATTGTTTTTATTTTGTTTATATTAAGTATTCCTGTTATGTCATATATCATCAGTTTATACTTTTTATAAATGGTGTATATCATTGGCTATAGTGTTATGACTTCTCCAAATAGGGGGAGATTGTTGGGTATATTGGAAAATGTGTACCTGATTTGAAGAAGCCCAACTTAGCTCAATGATATACATCAAGGTGTATTTGATGTTGTTTTGAGTTGACATGTGCAGGTGAAGAAGTATTAAAGAATGCAGAAAAATATTCTAAGTCCACATGTCGACACCTGAAGAAATTGTGTCGACACTTCAGAATATTTGTGTCGACACTTCAGAATATCAGTGTCGACACAGAGAAAGATAGTCGACCACATTTATGTCGACACTGGAAAGCAGTGTCGACACATAAAGAAAATCGTCGACCTCAGCACTGGGAAGCAGTGTCGACACAGTGAAAGATAGTCGACACCCAGAGAACGTTTGTCGACTAGTGAAAGATAGTCGACCAGAGAAAAATAGTCGACTAGTGGAAGATAGTCGACTAGTGAAAGATAGTCGACCAGAGAAAGATTGTCGACTCACAAAAGAAGATAGTCGACCTCAACTGTGTCGACACTGGGTGGATGTGTCGACACCAGAAGATTGAGTCGACACATATTGGCAGAAGTCGACTATGCTTGTGTCGACACCAGAAGACTGAGTCGACACATTTTGGCAGAATTGAAGATTGCTGTGTCGACACCAGAAGGCTGAGTCGACACATACTGAGTTCTGAATCTACAACAACTGTGTCGACACACAGGACTTGTGTCGACACACTGCAGAGTCTAGACCAAGTTATTTTCTGAAGAAGCTGTGCCGACTTAAAGGCAACTTAGTCGACATCATCAAAGACTGTGTCGACACCAAAGTCACTTGTGTCGACACAGATAGACAGATTGGTCTCGACACTTTCTAACAGACTGTCTCGACATTTTGTTGTCCAAGGCTAAGGTACTGGAACTGTTTGAAGACTTGACAGCTGTGGGTTGCCACCGTTTAACTGAAGCTGTCAGACCTATCAGAAAACAGTTAGAAACCGGATCAGCCGGTTACCAT
Source organism: Platanthera zijinensis (assembly GCA_039513925.1). Lineage (NCBI taxonomy): Eukaryota > Viridiplantae > Streptophyta > Magnoliopsida > Asparagales > Orchidaceae > Platanthera > Platanthera zijinensis. The sequence goes on from CM077082.1 coordinate 197,977,693, forward strand.
GAAGAAAGTCTATAAATAGACACATTCAGAAGGAAATTAAAAGCTAAGAAAAATAATTGAAGAAGATCTAAGAAGAAGAAACAGAAGGATTACGATCTTGTTGTAGTTTCAATTCAAGAAAGTGTTAAGCTCTAAAGAAGCTCTTCATCAGTAGATCTAAGAAGAAGAAGAAGAAGTCTGAAGTATCAGAAAAGGTGTTGGATAGAGAGGGATCCAGTCATCTTGAAGAAAAAGAAGGAAGCCATCAGTGGTTTCTCAAGAAGCTGTTTGGAAATCAACTCAGCTAAGTTCAGATTCAAGAAGCTTTGAAGAAAGCTCAGATTCAGTTGATTTCATCAGCTGATCAAGAAGTGTCTTGTCCTCTTCTCTCTCAACAAAGGCAAGACATTAAAATATCTTTTCTAAATTTCTGTAGGATCTGTTTACACAGATCTGAGTTGTAAGCCTGTGTTATAAAGGCTGAGTGTAGGAGAGGTGATCTCTGAGTGGTAGGGCTATTTGCCTGAGTGTAGGAGAAGGTTATTCTCTGAGTGGTAGGCCTTGAGGCAAGGCTGAGGTAGGGCTGTTGAGCCTGAGTTGTAGGAACCTATCCAGGTTCTGAGCTGTAGGATCTGAGGATCTGAGAATAGTGGAAGTTTGGCCGAATCTAGCATACTGCTAGATAGGTGAAGGGGGAAAGTGGATGTACCCAGACCTTGGGGAACCACTATAAAACATTGTGCAATCTGTGATGCTTAGTTATCTGTGAATGCTGTGCTAGATGTTTTAATTTGTAATTGAATTCTGCCTAGAAGTATAAACAAGAAATTAGAACCTATTCACCCCCCCCTCTAGGTGTTTAGGTTGTCTTGAAAGTAAAACTATCACCATCCTTGTTCACCACGTGGCCTAGAAAAGAAACCTGAGGCAACCAAAATTCGCACTTGCTCAACTTGGCGAATAACTTGTGGTTCCTCAACTCTGATAGGACCAAATGCAAATGCTGCTCATGCTCCTCAGCACTGCGAGAATAAACTAACACGTCATCAATGAAAACCACAACAAACTTGTCGAGGAAATCCTTGAACACCTTGATCATCATATCCATGAAGGCTGATGGTGCGTTGGTCAGACCAAACGACATCACCAAAAACTCAAAGTGTCCATGCCTCGATCTAAACGCAGTCCGTGGAATATCCGCCTCACGGATCCTGAGCTGATGATAACCAGAACGAAGATCGTTCTTGGAGAACACCGTGCTACTGCGCAACTGGTCAAATAAATCATCGATCCTCGGCAGAGGGTGCCTGTTCTTAATAATGACCTTGTTCAATTCTCTATAGTCGATGCAAAGCCGCATCGACCCATCTTTCTTCTTTACAAACAAAACAGGAGCACCCCAAGGCAACGAACTCGGCCTGATAAAACCTTTAGCCAACAGCTCATCCAACTGAACTCGCAACTCCTCTAACTCACGAGGGGCCATCCAGTACAGTGCCTTAGCAATAGGATGCGTACCCGGCTCCAAATCGATCACAAACTCAACATCCCGCTCGGGAGGAAGACCAGGAAGGTCATCAGGAAAAACATCGGCGAAACCACAAACAATAGGAATCTCCTCCAAGCGTGGTACGCTAACAGTGGTTTCAACCGCCGAGACTAAACAAGCACAACAACCAAAAAGAAACAACCTCTGAGCACATACCGCAGAGATGACAGGAGAATCCTGACACGGATCAGCATACACGCTGCCGGGCTGACCGTCATCTCTGATGAAGTCCAAGCACTTTCCTTTGTACTGAATGACTGCATCATACCTAGAGAGCCAGTCCATGCCAAGAATAACATCGAAGTCCTCCAGATCAATCATCTTCAGGTCCGCCTTCGTAAGAAAGTTCCCCAACAAAACAGGGCAATCCAAAATGCCCAAATCTGACAACACAGATTCACCAGAGGGAAACTTGACATGGAAGGAATCCCGAACATGATCTAAGGTCAACCGATGTCGCTCCACAAAGGCTCTAGCCACGAACGAGTGGGTAGCGCCGGAGTCAAACAGAACCCGCGCCCAGCGGTTCTTTACCTTAAATTTCCCTATAGGAGCATAGAAAACTAAGGAACTACCACAACAATATTGCAAACATTCTAGCAAATAGAACTACCAGGCTGGAAAAACAACAAACAAATAACCTGAGATGACCTGGGTCGAAGCCTGAGCCTCCTCGGAAGAGATCACGTTCAGCTTCCCCTTTCCCTTGTCCACACGCTGAGGTGGAGGTAAAGCCTGCAATGGAACTGCAGGAAGAGCTGGCTGAAACTGAGGACACCTCGACTTGATGTGACCCTTCTGCCCACACTAAAAGCAGACTTTATCCTTGGTCCAACACTGGGCCGCATCATGCCCGGATCGCTTGCAAACGGAACAGGAGGCATCTCTCCTAGGAGCACCCTGAATCGCATGAACCTGCTCCTTCCTCTGAGCTGTTGCCCTCTTGAAACATTTCTCGGCAGGGTGGCCTGACCGGCCACAGAAGCTGCACTCTACCTTGCCCCTCTTTCCCGGAGCCGCACCGGGTACCTGGGGTTTCTTCTCCTCCACCGACTTTCTCTTGTCCAATCTCATTTGCTGGCCTCTGTTCTTCGCGGTCTCAATAGCCTCCACCTTCAGAGCAGCCTCTACTACTCCTGCATAAGTCACTGACCCATAAGCACTGGTCAACTGCTGCACCTCGCTCCTCAAACCACCGAGAAATCGCTTAACTCGATCAGCCTCAATGCTGACCAATCCAGGGGCAAAATGGCTCAACTTGCTGAACTCTATCTCATACTCACCCACCGTGAGTTGCCTTTGCTTCAAATGGAGGAAGTCGTTCATGAGGCGGTCACGCTCGACCGAGGGTAAGAACTTCCTCAACAGCATCTCCTTGAACACCTCCCAAGAGCATCCGGCTACCAAGCTCTCCTTCTCTCTCAGCCACCAACTCTTAGCCAAACCTTTAAGCTGATAGGAGGCTATCATCACCCTCTAATCATCTGCAATCCCTAAGTACGAGAACATCTCCTCCATGGAGATCAGCCAGTCATCTATCGCCATGAAATCTGCCTTCCCATCATAAGTGGGGGGGCTCAGCCTCTGAAACTGCGAGATGAAGGTCATCTCTGCTGGCACCACCACTGGAGGTCTCAAGGGTGCAAGAGGAGGAGGAATAGCTAACACCCCCGCAGGGCCTTGCACACCCTGAGTCTGACCTGCCACGACCGCCACCAAAGATTGAATTTGGGCTCGCACCTCCTCCAACTGTCTGCCCATGGAATCGTTACTCTGACGCAGACTCTCGATCACTGCATCGTTCTGAGCCCCAGATGACTCACCCTCTGACAGGGGAGTCGATCGAGTCGCAGGACGCCTAGCTATTCTAAAGTCATAACAACACAAATTAGATCCTACTACAACGTCTAGAACCAAATACAAGTACAGACAATACATATATAGATATAGACTTAAAGCTGCTAAACTTGCTCTGAGAGTTTATCTTTTTAACAAAATTTAAATGTTATGCCCTAACCTAGGATGGTTAACCATCACCTTACTAACTCTTGTGCCTAGATCGGGAATGCATGACTTTTATATTAATTTGAAAACTTATGTGTGTACATATGTCATCCTGCCAGTCTTTAGCTTGGCACGTTGTGTTTATGCAATGTTATGATATGCATGTTTGTGCTATGCATTCTAAAAAGGCCCTAATGCAGGTTATGAGCGGCGTACACATGAAAATGTTATGCATCCCATACTACATAACATTCTCATGCAACGAAAAAGAAAACGTGCTAGTCGCAGCTATGTGGTGAGGTTATGCATCCCATACTACATAACCCTCACATATTGCCCCTATGGTGGATCCATATACGAACACATATTATGCATCCTATACTATATAATATGCCCCATATACTTCATGTTATGCTATGAGTGTAGTGTTCGTGCTTTTGCCAAGACGTGCTGATGACATATCGGTGTGTGAATGACATGATGCTGAACTACTAAAAAGCAAACAAAGGAAGGTTGCTCAACTAACTTGTCAAGCAACCTCCCTCTGATACCAACTGTCACAACCCGCATTTTCTCCGAATTAAGGATTATCAGAGTAAGAGAAAACATGCGTCATGATGTCACGTCAAGCAGGGGATAACTGCTGACGCTCAGGCAAAACCACATACCAACTTAATGAAGGAAAATCATATGATTAATGATTAGAAAATCAGTTATATTTTAGAGGCCGTATCCCCCGGCTTAGTGGATCACCTAGTCCACAAAAGAAAACTATATTTAAATGTTGCAGAAAGAAAAAAAAAATACTTTATCAGGTTTGACATCCTAAGGAGCGCATAAGGGTCCCAAGAGAACCACTCATGCTATGCAAGACCCTACATTTAATTTATATAATATATAAGAAAACGGTCTTTATACGTGATTTGGAAAATTGTGATTACGTTTTATAAAACATGCCGATCATGAGCTTTATTTATAATAATAATTATATTTAAAAATAACTAGCAACCTAGCATAAATCCTTCTCAGAGCAAGTAGACTATCTCCAGAAAATGGTAGCAGCATAAGTAAATATATCCAGTACAAAGGTAACAACTACCAGTGGGCGCCAACAACCTGACACGAACCCACTGACACACATGTATGTCTATAAGAAAGTACTGAAAAACTACCTCACCAACACGGCAAACGGAACTCCAAAGTCCAAGAGACCATCAACACCACCACTGCAAACTAGCCACCCAACTGGCTACGGCTCAGAACCTGGGGTATTCCAAAAGAAAACATAATACCTCAGCAAGCTAAACAAAGTAAAAACTGCATGAAAGAGTCAACCAAAGGGGAAAAGTACCTGAAAAACATGCAGTAGAAAGACTCACAACTGTCCAAAATAGGACAACAAGAAAAGCACTACGTGCGAGGAAACAGTAACAACCCAGCCCAGGAACAACATCCTGCAGGGCCTACTAGGCTACCAAGAGCCCAAAGTGCTGCAAACTACCAAGGAAGAAACTTCTAACACCCTAAACTGTGGGAGGTGGTAGTAGCAAAAACAAACAACGAGGAACCGGATTGGAGGCAAACTCAGTCCCCCCATCCACCATGTTTAAGTCGACAAGCTCGAGGGTCTACATGCGAAAGCACAAGGGACCTTCCACCCACATGCCCAGCCCATACCTGAAGCAAGAAAAAACATGAGTGGCCTTGGCTAAATTACACAACTCCACCCCCATAAAGAGCTACAAACCACCACTACTACCCATGACCCACGATTCGGCCATTAGGAAATAGAAACATGGCCGACAAGGAAATTACAAATATAAACAAGGAATTCACTCGGGAACGTAAATCGAGGAAAGAGAAAAAGAAAGTGTTGAAATGACTCAACACGACGTGGCGCTGGGTCCTCTCGACACCGCATTGAGTGAGCTTCACTCACTCAACGTGCCACGCAAAGCGAACTATCACAACAATAACTCTTACCTTACTACCATAACACTACACAAAACACTCATGCCCACCTAACCCGCGTATCGACGCCAGCTAAATACGGGTGCAAAAAGGAAATATTCAGAGCGCACGATCAGTGTCGCACGACCAGTGGTCGTGCGCACTCATCGGCTGATGATCGTGTGAAGTGAACCTGGGAAACTTGAAACCTGACAGAAAACTTAGCATCAGCGCACGATCAGTGTCGCACGACCAGTGGTCATGCGCACTGTTGCCAGCGCTCGTGCGATAGCCGAGACAGAACTTCGGAGAAATGAACAGGTAGCCGCGCACGAACAGTGGCACACGACCAGTGGTCGTGCGCCCTAACGTTGATGATCGTGCGCGGATAACCTGTACCGTTTGGGATTTCTCGAACGACATTGGAGCGCGCATCACCTTCTCCCGACACTGCGAACCACAACTACAACACACCGAAAATGGCCTACGACACACCTAACATAATTTTTACCTATTCTACTCGTTCACCACCACCACACAACTATGCCAAATCGTTTGAAACGGAAACTAGAGACAGAAATGGTAGAAACAAGTAGGATGCATGAATCGAAATAAAAAAAACAACTTGGCAAGGGCGAGAACACCACTTGCCTTAATTTCCGGCGAAGCTTGGTTGGCTTTTCCTCCTCTTCACGCACAAATCCGGCAACGAAGCACAAGGCCAAAAATCTGGACATTGCCGGCGGAAAAAAGTCAAAACCCAAAATTCAAAACCACAAGCAAGGCCACAAAACTTGGAAATCTTACCGTAGGAATGAAGGTCTCGATGAGAACAATCCGAATCCACTCTCGGAATCGAATTCCGTCCACAAACGCTCTGGGAATCGGCGGTGGAAGGCAAGGGCTCGGCGGTTTCTCCGTTTCTCTCGTACAGGGGCGGCGGTTTGATTTGGAGAAGATGATGGCGTGGGTTTTTTTTTATTCTATCCTATATATATATATATTAATATATAATAATATATTTTATTACAAAATTACATAAAGCACCAAAACGACGTGAAAACCGAACTACCTCGGAATTCGACGAAATTCGCACCGTAGCTAAATACCCACGCTACGAACACAACGGCGAAGTTGAAATTAATTTTCGACGAACAAAACTCGAGTTATACCCAAATAAAGACAAACACTAACATCCCCCCGAGAGGCCACACCGGGTCACCCAAAACGACTCGGCTTGCTAGGGAGATCTCGCCATCAGGCTACAGAATAGGGCACTCAGTTATAAGGAGCTAAACCACACTCCACAAATGGCACAAGCCACGGAAACGCGTCATCGTAACGCCAAACGAGAATAAAATAAACGCAGAAAAAATCGGGGGTGTTACAGTTGACCAGTTCTTATTGGTCAGAGACTTATGTAGGAGTAGTGTAGGCTTCTCTGAAAGTGGAGGCTATTGAGACCGCGAAGAGCAGAGGCCAGCAAATGAGGAAGGATAAGAGGACGTCTGTGGAGGAGAAGAAACCCCAGGTACCCGGTGCGGCTCCGGGAAAGAAGAGCAAAGTTGTATGCAGCTTCTGTGGCCGATCAGGCCACCCTGTCGAGAGATGTTTCAAGAAGGCAGCAGCTCAGGGGAAGGAGCAGGTTCATGCGATTCAGGGTGCTCCTAGGAGAGATGTCTCCTGTTCTGTTTGCAAGAGACCCGGGCATTATGCTGCTTAGTGCTGGTTCAAGGATAAAGTCTACTTTCAGTGTGGGCAGAAGGGACACATCAAGCCTAGGTGTCCTAAGGTCCAGCTTATTCTTCATGCAGTTCCTCTACAGGCATTACCTCCACCTCAGCGTGTGGACAAGGGAAAGGGAAAGCTGAACGTGATCTCTTCCAAGGAGGCTCAAGATTCGACTCAGGTTGTCTCAGGTTAGTTGTCTTTCCAGCCTGAATGTTTTGTTCTTGTCTTGCTAGAATGTTTGTAGTATTGTTGTGGTAGTTCATTAGTTGTGTATACTCCTATAGGGAAATTTAAGGTGAAGAACCGTTGGGCGCGCGTTCTGTTCGGCTCCGGCGCTACCCACTCATTTGTGGCTAGAGCCTTTGTGGAGCGACATCGGTTAACTCTATATCGAGTTCGTGGTACCTTCCGCGTCAAGTTCCCTTCTGGTGAATCTGTGTTATCAGATTTGGGCATTCTAGATTGCCCTGTTTTGTTAGGGGATTTTCTTGCGAGGGCAGACTTGAAGATGATTGACTTGGAGGACTTCGATGTCATTCTTGGACTTGGACTGGCTGTCTAAGTATGATGCGGTCATTCAGTGCAAAGGGAAGCGCTTGGACTTCATCAAGGACAGTGGTCAGCCGGGAAGCGTGTATGCTGATCCGTGCCAAGATTCTCCTATCATTTCTGCGGTATGTGCTCAAAAAATGTTTCCTTCTGGTTGTTTTGCTTGCTTAGTCTCGGTGGTTGGGACCGCTGTTAGTATACCGCGCTTAGAGGAGATTCTCGTTGTTCGCGGTTTCGCTGATGTGTTTCCTGATGACCTTTTTGGTCTTCCTCCCCATCGGGATGTCGAATTTGTGATTGATTTGGAACTGGGTACGCGTCCTATTGCTAAGGCGCCGTACCGGATGGCCCCTCGTTAGCTAGAGGAGTTGCGAGTCCAGTTAGATGAGTTGTTGGCAAAAGGGTTTATCAGGCAGAGTTCGTCTCCTTGGGGTGCTCCTGTTCTATTTGTGAAGAAGAAGGATGGGTCGATGAGGCTTTGCATCGACTACAGGGAGTTGAACAAAGTCACAATTAAGAACAGGTACCCTCTGCCGAGGATCGATGACTTATTTGACCAGTTGCGCGGTAGCACGGTGTTCTTAAAGATCGATCTTCGCTCAGGCTATCACCTGCTCAGGATCCGTGAGGCAGATATTCCACGGACTGCGTTTAGATCGAGGCATGGACATTTTGAGTTCTTGGTGATGTCGTTTGGTTTGACCAACGCACCATCAGCCTTCATGGATATGATGAACTGGGTGTTCAAGGATTTCTTAGACAAGTTCGTGGTGGTCTTCATCGATGATGTGTTGGTTTATTCTCGCAGCGCTGAGGAGCATGAGCAGCATCTGCGCTTGGTTCTATCGGAGTTGAGGAACCACAAGTTATTTGCCAAGCTAAGCAAGTGCGAATTTTGGTTGCCTCAGGTTTCATTTCTAGGTCACGTGGTGAACAAGGATAGGATCTCGGTCGACCCAGAAAAGATCGCAACAGTGATGGATTGGAATAGGCCGAATACGCCTAAGGCGGTCAGGAGTTTCCTAGGGTTTGCTGGCTACTACAGGAGGTTCGTGGAGGGTTTCTCTTCCCTGGCTGTACCTTTGACCAAACTGACTCAGAAGAACGTGGCTTTTGTTTGGAACGAGAAGTGCGAAGAAGCCTTCCTGGAGTTAAAGAGGAGATTGTGCACTGCTCCTGTTCTGACCCTGCCTACTGAAGGGGTGGATTATGATGTTTACGTGGATGCTTCGCAAGTAGGTCTGGGTTGTGTGTTAATGCAGGTTGGAAAGGTGATTGCCTATGGGTCAAGGCAACTGAAGACTCATGAGAAGAACTATCCTACGCATGACCTCGAGTTCGCAGCGGTTATTTATGCGTTGAAGCTGTGGAGACACCTACTTTATGGGGCTCAGTGCAAAATCTTCACCGATCATAAGAGCCTGAAGTACGTGTTCACGCAGAAGGAGTTTAATCTGCGCCAGCGGCGGTGGCTAGAGTATGTGGCCGATTATGACGTAGAGATTCAGTATCATCCAGGCAAGGCTAATATGGTGGCCGACGCCCTGAGCCGTAAGACGGGAAAGATCATTAATCTCACCGCCGATCGTTTAGTGGAGGAGTTTCTCCTTATGGATATATTAGTGGGACGTTTCGGCTTGCAGAGTAGTTTATCAGTGGCAGAGCCGTCTTGGATTTCTTTGACCAGATTGCACCAGAAAGACGATCCAGATCTTCGGCACTTATTCACCAGGACCGAGAAGGGGGAGTTGTCAGACTTTGCTATCGATGATGCGGGTACTTTGAAGTACCGCAGCAGATTTTGCATCCCCGCTGTTGGGGACATTAGAGGTTTAATTTGCAGAGAGGCTCATGGATCCAGCGTTGCCGCCCATCCAGGATCTACGAAGATGTATCGTGACCTAAAGAAAATTGCCTGGTGGTATGGCATGAAAGGCGATATAGCCCGTTTTGTTGCGGAGTGCCACACTTGCAAACGTGTGAAGGCCGATCATGGAAGGCCTGGTGGCAAGTTGACTTCGTTAGAGATCCCGACTTGGAAGTGGGAATGTATATCTATGGATTTCATCATGGGTTTACCGCGATCCCCGAGGGGATTTGATTCTGTCTGGGTCATAGTGGATAGACTGACGAAGTGTGCTCACTTCGTGCCATATAAAATTGATTACCCGATGAAGAAGATAGTGGAGTTGTACTCTAATGAAGTCATCCGACTACATGGTGTGCCTGTGAGTATAATTTCTGATCGAGACTCCTGGTTTACTTCTCGCTTTTGGCAGAGTCTGCAGGAGGGTTTGGGAACGGATCTGAGGTATTCTACTGCTTACCACCCACAGACCAATGGGTAGACAGATCCAGTGAATCAGATAGTTGAGGATATGATCTGATGCTACATTTTAGACCACGGTGGAGCGTGGGATGAGCGGCTGCGACTTATGGAATTCGCTTACAACAACAGTTATCAGGAGAGCTTGCAGATGGCTCCGTTCGAAGCCTTGTATGGGAGGCGCTGCAGAACACCGTTGTTTTGGGCTGAGGCTGGTGAGAGGCCTTTGTTGGGTCCAGATGCTCTTGAGGAAATGGAATTCGCAGTGAAGCTTATTCGTGAGAAGCTTCGTATAGCTCAGGAGAGATACAAGAAGAACGCCAATTGGCGTAGGTTTGGCTTGGAGTTTTTTGTAGGGGACCTTGTATTTCTTAAGGTTTCCCCGATGGTGGGTGTAAAGAGGTTTGGTAAGAATCGGAAATAGGACCCGAGGTATGTGGGCCCGTTTAAGATTTTGGAGTGGATTGGCGTGTCAGCTTATAGATTGGATTTGCCAGCAAACTTCCCAGGTGTTCATAATGTTTTCCATGTTAGTCAATTGCGAAAGTGTGTGCGCAGCAGTGGGCAAGTCTTAGACGTTGTGCCCTAGTTGGAGCCCAACCTCTCTTTTGTTGAAGTATCGGTCCGTATTTTGGATACTCAAGATCGGGTGTTGCGAAGGAAGTCCTTCCCGATGGTCAAGGTTATATGGAAGAATCAGGGTTTGGAAAGCGCGACTTGGGAGTTAGAGTCGACTATGAGGGAGGCTCACCCTAAACTGTTTCCCTGATTAGTTTGGTTTGTTTCCTTCTTGTAATGTTTGGCTTATTACTTTTCCTTCTAGAGTAGAAGTGTTGTGCGTAAAGTTTGGGGACGAAACTTTCTTTTAGGGAGAGTGACTGTAATGCCCCCGATTTTTTTTCTGCGATTATTTAATTCTCGTTTGGCGTTACGTCGACGCATTTTCTTGGCTTGTGCCATCTGTGGAGTGTGGTCTTAACACCTTAGATCCTAGTTGCCTATTTTGTAGCCTATTGGCAAGATCTCCCTAGCAAGTCGAGTCATTTTGGGTGACTCGGTGTGGCCTCACGAGGGATGCTTGTGTTTTGGCTTCGGGTGGGTATAACTCGAGTTATGTTCATCGAAAGTTAATGACAACTTCGTCGTTGCGTTCGTAGAATGAGTATTTAGCTACGGTGCGAATTTCGTCAAATTCCGAGGTGGTTCGGTTTTCGAGTCGTTTTGGGTGTGCTATTAGTAAAAACAAATTGGAAATCTGTTTGCTTAAGTGAACCGGCGGCTTAGGAGGCGGTTAAGATTAGGCGTGATGTAAGACCCCCCCCCTTTTTTTCTTTTTCAACCACCGGGGTCTTAGCCTAGAATTGCCGCTTTGCGATGACACCGACATCTCGGGAAGGCAACCACTACAAAACGCCAATTCTGCCGGCCCTTTTCGATCACAAGAGAGAGAAGCATTTATACAAAAGTGTAAACAAGTCCACAGAAAACATGTAAATAAAAGAGAATCATATCTAGTCCATCAATACATAACATCAGGAAAATAGATAAATGTGCTCGAGCCCAATACATCAGAATCCTCACTACAGGTCTCTCATCGCGGAAGCTAAGAAAATGCTAATCACTCACGGAGCTGGTCGCAAGTGCACCAGTGCTAGACTGTCCCACCTCCATGCGCACCGTACTCCGCTGGTGCTGGTCCCTGTCTCCCATCCGGAGCTCCTGTAATGTTTGGTTCGAAAACCATTTGTCATAAAGACTAAGCCCTATCATCCTCTACCCCTCCCACCACGGCTCCTAAGCACCGGGCGGAGAGGAGGGAAGGGAAGCTACAAAAGTGGAGAATAGTCAAGCAAGTGACGGTGGACCTAACTAGCAAGTTATATCCGGTGAACAGTATAAATGTTGTAATAGGTAGAACAATTAATAAATAGCAAATTGTATTAAAGACTGCTAGAGAATAGTAAGAAGGCAACAAGTAAGTAAGTATGTAAGTAACCTTAACTTATATGAATGCCCATACAAACTTATAAGTTAAGGGATCTTCTGCAAGGCTCCCATCGTATAAAAAGTCCCATACCGATTTATACGTTGGGGTGTCGGTTGTATGCAAATATGAGTGTTGTGATATGCTATGTCATGATTCATGCAAGTGCAACCCACGCACACGACTCTATGCGCACAGACCTTTAGTTCCCCCTGTTCGGGAGGCTAGCTTCACCCCCAGGAACCTCCGTAGTGGCAAACGGAGACAGTGGGTCGGGCCCCCCACTCCTAGGCGGGTAACCACACTACCAGGCCTAGCCCTTCCGTACGCCCCTAGAAGAACACAACCTAGAGTATCCGCGTACTGCTGCTGGATGTACCCTCCAGACTTTTCGCCGAGTCATCGTACCGCTGTCGGTGTGATCGATCGCCTAGTACCGATGACCCACCACTTTTCTCCGTACTCCAACCCTCGAGCCCGCGGCCCCCGGACAGTACTGTCCGTGCATCTACCTTCAGAGCTACTGTCTGATGGCAAGTAATCCTATAGTTCTACTTTCCTAGCTACCGGGGAGTGAGTGTGTGCAATCCTAGTTATACTAGTTGCTCTTTTAATTTATTACTCCTATGGTTTACGTTAGCCCAGGACTGCCCCCGGTATACCCCGTGAAGGGCTCTCAAGGGGCACTAGGAACCAAGACGGTGCATTGCGGCCCGAAGTTCCCTTTCGCAAGGCACTTATTATTATTGGTTGTCTACCCTTTACCCAATCCCCCTTTAGTTGCTTTAGTTCTAACCCTAGAGTATTAAGACTCTTCCTCTTCTTCCCGGGACGGACGATCTTTCGTCGTCCCCGTACTCCCTTACCCTAACCAGTCCCACATTCTACCTATCCTGACTTCTAATAATGAACTCAACCTTAACTTGCCCTACCAACCATCGATTATCAGAATTCCGTGGTTTTACTAAATGCAGACCATCCTAAACTATATGAGGTACACAAGGGGAGGTACTCCAAATTATCTTCCAAATCTCCTATAAAATTTACTGGAGATCTATCATGACTTAATTAGCTTAAATCCAGAAATTTATAATTTTCCTAAATAATCTGATATTTATTTTATTTTTCTCAAAGATTGGCCATGGGTAATTTTTAACATGAACTACATGATATTCTTAAGTTATGGCCACCCAAAAATTGTGATCACTAAATAACTGTAAGGTATCATCAAATACTAATTTGCAGGATTTTACAAAAGATATTTAGCCTCTAATTAATTTATCCATTATAATCTCATTATTCCTTTTTAAAGAAGGAAGTACTGAAATTACTCATCATAAAATTATAGAAAAATTACTGACTAATAGTATGATACAGAAAAGATCATTGTGCAAAGAATCATAATTTTACCAGCTTGCTAAGCACTAAAATAGATTTAATCCAATATCCATGATAAATAATACTTAATGAAGCAAGCCTTAGAATTAAGCTTCTAAAAATCCCATAAAAATTCACAGAGTTTTAAAATCATAATAAAGGGTCTCTGTCTAAATTTCATCAATTTCCAGGAAGTTTATACTCCATAATAAATTTTCTAAGCAAATCATACAACTACTAAATCATTAAGGAAGTACCCAAAATAGTGATCATAAAATTCATAGAAAATATCCAGAGCTTGTACTACCCCTATAATCAACTCTACTCATTTCTCATCACTTTTTAATGTGATTTGGTATCATTTCCTATCTCTACAAGTTTTGCGCCCTAAACTAGGGTTAGATTTTTAGATATTCCAACGATCTCCAAATCTACTAAGATTTCATCCAGAGAACAATATTAGCCTTAGGGTTCTCATCACCCAATCTCGGGTCAATCCGAGGTCATTTGACCACATGACCTTCACAAACCCCCAAGATCCATCCTTAGGGTTGGGCCTTGGGCCTTAGGGCAAACTTACCCCGATCCACCTCAAACTCCATGAGGGGGTGCTAGAGAATATTACTAGCCAGTGGTAAAAATCTCAGCCTCTGTTGAGGTGATCTCACCACTCAAACTTCAAAAGTGCACCTTTAACCTAAGACCTCTTATTAGGGCAAAACTTTGGGTTGATCATTTCTGATCCAAACCATCTCCAAATGAGATGAAAAATTATACAGAACCTTATGGTGAACCCAGGGACCACTCACCAAAATTTGGGAGGGTTTGGAAATTATTTAACAATCTAATTAAAATCGGCTAGGATTATTGAATTTTCCTAAAAACTATAGAAAAATATTCTCCAAAAATTCTCATTTTTGGATAGCACCTAGATATATGTAAGATTAGACCACACCCCAAATTTCAAGTCATTTGGATGACTGGATTGGAGTGGGGAATTTTTCTAAGGTCAAGGCATCCCTCTGGATAGACCTCACCAAAAAGGGTGCTGTGGTCTAACCAGGATCCCAAATCGAGTGAAATTAATTTTGAATTAAAGTAGACTTCACGGGCTACATTTCCTATGTTGATCATTTTTCCCGTAGGAGCTTCTAGGTATTTTTCCCAAATTATTTAACATGACAGATATCTCACTCAGAAATGGATTTAAAAACTAGAATTTAATTTTCATGCCACTGTTCATCTTCTTCAACAGCCCGAAACAGAGGCATAAAACCTAATATCCTGTAGCTTTTCCAAGCTATTTCCCGGCCACCCAGCCATCTCCCTGGCCGGCCACCACCACCACCACCTCCGTTGAGGCGAGGGCTATCGTCGGGCGGCGGCACAGCCGCCGGAGAGGCGGTTTCCGGCGAACCCGCCACCATGAAACTTTCGGAAAACCACCAATACGCTCACCCGATCTGGCTCTTTTGAGCCCGATATCTCTCCTAACGATTCCTAAGATCTATCCGCAGAAGAAGAGGGAGGGGAGGACCTTGTTCGCGGGTTGAAGGCGTGCAGAGCGTCGGGAAGCCATTTGCGCGGTGGTGGCGTCGCCGGAAATTCTTCAACAGCAAGGAGGAAGTCTGAACAGTTGAGGGAGTGTAACCTTTTCCTCTTGCTCTCAGGAATCTTTTATAGATGAGCAAATGGGGAGGGGAAAGGGTGAAACGTTGGAGATGAAACGTTGGCGGCCATTAATAACACTCTTATGACGTTTCGGTTATGACGAATGGCAGTTGAAAAGTTGGAAATGAAGAGGTGCTTGCCAGGTGGCAATTTCCTATTGGACCCACTTTCCTTAATTATTAACATAATTAAAGTAGGGAACGACCCATAAATACTCTTGATTTTTCATCCCCACAGCCAAAATTTATTAAGGCGTCGGTTACCAAAACTTCCAGTCTGGCTGACGTTTCGGCCTTGGTCACGGGCGTGACAGGTCTGGAGACCAATTCTGGTTCGACGATCGTCGAATTGGGATCGACGATCGTCGAGCGTGTCACGCTCTATGTCACGGGCGTGACAGGCCCGTAAGGCCAAATTTGGTTCGACGATCGTCGAATTGGGCTCGACGATCGTCGAGCGTGTCACGCCGTTTGTCACGGGCGTGACATTGCGGGTCACGGGCGTGACAGGCCCGTGTGGCCAAATTTGGTTCGACGATCGTCGAATTGAGATCGACGATCGTCGAGCGTGTCACGCCCTTTGTCACGGGCGTGACATGGCGGGTCACGGGCGTGACCAACCCGTGACACGATTTCCTAGTCGATTTATTTCAAGTTTTGGGCTCCCTAGGGTTCTACCACAACCAACCGACTCCTAGGGGTCTAGCCGGAAATGGGATGTTACAAATCCCAATAAACAAAACAAAGATTTCGTCCCCGAAATCAAGGTTAAGCCTACGGGACTCAAATCGGGAAAAATAAACTTGTAACATCCCATGAGAACCGAATGATTACCTCCCTACGTTACGTTTGCTTGTGCGGTTTCGAATCTAAGTTTAATTCGCCCACCTAACTAGGTATATACACCCCAATAAACAAAAGATTAGCCCCTATTCTTGAAATTTCAATTCCATTGGTTTAAAACAGGAAGGCAAATTGATCGTCCAGAGGGGTTTGAGGTATACCTGACGAAAAAGTTCCGGATATTTTTGCCGCATCAAGTCCTGTGGCTCCCATGTATGCTCCTCCTGCCCATGATTGTTCCACAGAACCTTGACTAACGGGACCTTCTTTCTCCGCAAGACCCGCACTGCCGTATCGTCAATCCTGATAGGCTCCACGTTGACTGACCGATCCGAGGCCACCGGGCCATCTGCCGAGGGAATCAGCTGCTCAGGGCGTAGCAGAGCCCTCCGAAGTGAGGAGACGTGGAAGACGTCATGCAATCCCGCTAACTCCGGCGGTAGTTCCAGTCTATAGGCTAAGGGGCCGATCCGCTCCAGGATCCTGTAGGGCCCCATATATCTTGGACTGAGCTTCCTCCGCCCGCGAACCCGCGAGACTCCGTGCATCGGCCGTATCTTCAAGAAAACTCGGTCCCCCACCTGGAACTCCACTTGACGATGCCTCGCATCGTAGTATTTTGCCTGTCTGCTCTGGGCTTCCAACATCCTGTCTCGGATCAATCTAATCTGAGCATCTGTATCTCCCATAAACTCCGAGCCCAGTGCCTGCGGATCCTCATCCTGAACCCATGATAGTGGGGTTCTGCACCTCCTTCCGTACAACGCTTCGTATGGAGCCATGCCTATGCTGGACTGATGAGCGTTGTTGTACGAAAACTCGACCAGTGGCAGCAATCTCTCCCAAGGCTCGCCACGGTCCAAAATACACAGTCGTAGCAGATCCTCCAGTGTACGGTTTGTGCGCTCTGTCTGTCCGTCGGTCTGAGGGTGGAAAGCTGTGCTGAAAGTCAACCGAGAACCCAGATGGGCCTGGACTGACCTCCATTCCCTGGATGTAAACCGCCCATCCCGATCCGAAACGATAGTCTTGGGCACCCCATGATAACGCACAAACTGCTCGATGAACCTCCGTACCAATACTCTGACCGGTGTATCCTTCTCCACTGGGATGAATCTGGCCACCTTTGTCAGCCTGTCCACTATCACCCAGATCGAGTCATTCCCCGCACGGGATCTAGGTAGCCCATGTATAAAGTCCATGGCTATATCCTCAAACTTCCACTCCGGCACTGGAAGCGGCTGCAGCAATCCTGCCGGGTTCCTACACTCCGCCTTCACGAGCTGGCAGGCCTCACAATGCGTCACAAAATATGTAATATCTTTCTTCATACCCTGCCAGTACATCGTCCTCTTTAAATCCTTTACCATCTTGGTGATCCCCGGGTGTACCGAATACCGGCTGCAGTGAGCTTCCGTCAAAATGTCCTCCCGGATCCGTCCTCCTGCTGGTATGTAGACTCTGCCCCGAAAACACAGAAGCCCATCCCTCAAAGTGTAATCTCCTGTCGTGCCTTCCTCCAAGGCCCGGAATATCGGCTCAGCTCTCTTGTCCAGCATCTGCCCATCTCTGATGCGGTCTCGGATGTCATCTGTAGTAGCCATCGACCCCAGGTACTCCATGTACAGCTCCGGGTCATCCTCAGATACTAGCGAAATCTGCATCTCCTCGAATGATCTAATCAACTCCAAGGCCATCAGCTGCGGGCCTACTCCAGTCGTACTCGCTCTCCGGCTCAGAGCATCCGCAACCACGTTCGCCTTCCCCGGATGGTAGTGCATGGTATACTGGTAGTCCGAAAGAAACTCCACCCACCGTCTCTGCCTGATGTTTAACTCCTTCTGGGTGTCGACGTACTTCAGATTCTTGTGGTCGGAGAAGATATCACAATGTACCCCGTAGAGATAGTGCCGCCAGATCTTAAGAGCAAAAATGACCGCCCCCATCTCCAAATCGTGCACGGGGTAGTTCTGCTCGTGCTGCTTCAACTGACGGGAGGCATAGGCTATTACGTGCCCATTCTGCATAAGGACGGCACCCATCCCCTGATAGGAAGCATCTGCATATACCTGGAATCCCTCCCTCCCTGATGGGAGAGCAAGGATGGGGGCCGAGGTGAGACGATCCTTCAGCTCCTGGAAGGCAGATTCGCATCGCGGCGTCCAGGTAAACGGGGACTCCTTCTTCGTCAGAGACGTAAGAGGAAGGGCAATCTGAGAGAACCCCTTTACGAACTTCCGGTAGTAACCGGCAAGTCCCAAGAAACTCCGAACATCCGTGGCCGACTTTAGTGGCGGCCAATCCCGTACTGCCTGGATCTTTGCCGGATCCACTGCCAAACCTGCTCCACTGATGACATGGCCCAGAAAGGCCACCTCCTTTAGCCAGAACTGGCACTTGCTGTACTTGGCATACATCTCGTGCTCACGCAGCTTTTCCAAGGTCAAGGCTAGATGTCTCGCGTGTTCCTCCTCCGTCCTTGAATAGATGAGGATGTCGTCGATGAATACTATGAAAAAGACGTCCAGATACTCCTCGAACACCCGATTCATCAAAGTCATGAATGCGGAGGGTGCATTCGTGAGCCCGAACGGCATCACGGTAAACTCGTACAAGCCGTATCTGCTGCTGAACGCCGTCTTCGGGATATCCTCCTCCCGAATGCGAAGCTGGTAGTATCCTGACCTCAGATCCAGCTTTGAGAACCAATGGGCTCCCTCCAGTTGGTCAAAAAGCTCATCTATCCGTGGTAAGGGATAAGTGTTCCGGACCGTCAACCTGTTCAGAGCCCGGTAATCTATGCATAGTCGGAGGGTCCCGTCTTTCTTCTTAACGAACAGCACCGGAGCTCCCCATGGTGAAGAGCTAGGCCAAACGAACCCGGCCTCCACTAACTCCTGAAGCTGACTCCGGAATTCCACCAACTCCTTTGGGGCCATTCGATAGGGAGCTCTGGATACCGGCTTAGCCCCTGGTACGAGCTGAATCTGAAAGTCCTTCTCTCGGTGCGGGGGTAACCCTGGTAGCTTCTCTGGAAACACGTCGGCGAAGTCCCGCACTACCGGAATATCTGCAATGGAATCCTTGGCTACGACCGCCTCAAAGAGGACCTGATAAACCTCTTCCCCCTGCAGATGGGCCTTAACGGCCTGCACAGATGATAGTAAAGTACGGGGTGCTGATATAATACCTTCGATAACAATGAAGGAGTCGCCGTGCCGCACGGTGATCCTTTTCGCCACGCAATCGATCTGGGCATGGTTCCAATACAGCCAGGTCATGCCCAGAATCAGATCGTAATCTGGCATCCTCAAGACCGTCGCTGGTGCCTCAAACGCCTTTCCGCCGATCCTCGCTTCCATATTACAATGAGCAGAGGTCAATATCTCTGACCCGTCGGGTAGGCACACCCTCATCATCTTCCCGGTGAATGGCTCCACTCCTGCCAGTCCTTTCACGAAATCCTCCGACACGAAGGATTGCGACGCACCAGTGTCGAAGAGGGTGTGAGCGGGCTTGCCGCTCACGAACACTATGCCTGGGGTAATTAAATGTCTTAGTATTCTTATTGTAGTTTATCTTCTCTTAATTTCTAACCAGGTTATGTTTAAAATAGTAGTTTATATAAAGAAAATCTGAAAAGTACTGCCATACCTGTGATAACCTGCTCCGGGTCCCGGGGCTGTGTCAGGTCTAGAGCATACACCTGCTCTCTCTCTGGCCTACGACCTCGATCCTGGAATCCCCGTCCTCGGTCCTGTCCTCGTCCGCCAAACTGTCGGGGAGGTGGAGCGCCCTGATGTGCTAGTGGGGGTACTCGCCCCACAGGGCAGTTCCGCTTGATATGCCCTGGCTGGTTGCACTGATAGCATACCAGTGGCTGCCCTGTCGTCCTTGGCATCTCCAGCATCTATATAGGCTGGGGAGCCAATATCCCCTGAGTCCTCTGCTCCTGCCCAAACTCCTGACGGGGCTGATCCCCGTTCCTTCTCTCCCCGATAACCTGGCCCCGAGGACGGTCTCTACGACCTCCAATCACTGAATCATCAGCCGGTCTCTTTCGATTCTTCACTGTAAGCTGATCCGCCTCTCTCTTCTTAGCCATCTCCAGAATCCTGGCCAGACTCCCCTCTGAAACGAAAAGGAGGGCCTGCCTCATGTCATCCTGCAGCCCCTTATAAAACCTCCGGGCGTAGCCAGCATCGTCTAACTGGTAAGCGTCCGCATAACGGGCCAGGTGAGTGAACTCCTGATAGTACTCCACCACAGTCCTGCTCCCCTGCCTCAACCGCAGGAACCTATCCTCCAGGTCATCTCTCGCCGACTGAGGTACAAAATGTCCCAAGAACGCTGCTCTGAACTCCTCCCAAGTAATATCAGCACAATCCATCCCTGCAAAGGTGGTGTCCAGCTGAGATTTCCACCATCTCTTCCCGTGTGACTCTAAGCAGGAGACTGCCAAAGCAACTGCCTCCTCCATGGGGCATCGAATCCCTGCCAGCATCTCGTAAATGGTGTCCAACCACTCCTCCGTATGTACTGCGGACTCCGTCCCCTGGTAGGATGGAGGGGATAGTCCCCGGAAGACAGTCATCCAATTGGCCCCGGGGTTCGGCTGTGGGGCCGGGGCTTGCTGAGCTCTGAAGGCCTCCAGGATGGCCGTCAATGTTTGCCCCATCTCCGTCTGCTGGAACGGAACGGGTGCTGGCGGAGTCGGGACCACATTCGGAGCCTGAGGTGTCCCCTGCTGCGATGTAGGGTTCGTCGCAGGCTACAGGCAAAAATTCCATTTGTTAGAGAGCGAATGAATGGAATTTAAGAAGAGTTATGATGGACTTTCACATGTGATTTCCCTTATGGGCACACCACTGCTTCCGCTGCTAGTTTGTCCGCAAACTAAGCTCGCACGGAGGTGGCCCAAGGTTTTTGTGGACTACTTCTCTTTCGATCGAGGTTTCGCTTTGATACCACTTGTAAGACCCCCCTTTTTTTTTCTTTTTCAACCACCGGGGTCTTAGCCCAGAATTGCCGCTTTGCGGTGACACTGACATCTCGGGAAGGCAACCACTACAAAACGCCAATTCTGCCGGCACTTTTCGATCACAAGAGAGAGAAGCATTTATACAAAAGTGTAAACAAGTCCACAGAAAACATGTAAATAAAAGAGAATCATATCTAGTCCATCAATACATAACATCAGGAAAATAGATAAATGGGCTCGAGCCCAATACATCAGAATCCTCACTACAGGTCTCTCATCGCGGAAGCTAAGAAAATGCTAATCACTCACGGAGCTGGTCGCAGGTGCACCGGTGCTAGACTGTCCCACCTCCATGCGCACCGTACTCCGCTGGTGCTGGTCCCTGTCTCCCATCCGGAGCTCCTGTAATGTTTGGTTCGAAAACCATTAGTCATAAAGACTAAGCCCTATCATCCCCTACCTCTCCCACCACGGCTCCTAAGCACCGGGCGGAGAGGAGGGAAGGGAAGCTACAAAAGTGGAGAATAGTCAAGCAAGTGACGGTGGACCTAACTAGCAAGTTATATCAGGTGAACAGTATAAATGTTGTAATAGGTAGAACAATTAATAAATAGCAAATTGTATTAAAGACTGCTAGAGAATAGTAAGAAGGCAACAAGTAAGTAAGTATGTAAGTAACCTTAACTTATATGAATGCCCATACAAACTTATAAGTTAAGGGATCTTCTGCAAGGCTCCCATCGTATAAAAAGTCCCATACCGATTTATACGTTGGGGTGTCGGTTGTATGCAAATATGAGTGTAGTGATATGCTATGCCATGATTCATGCAAGTGCAACCCACGCACACGACTCTA
Source organism: Platanthera zijinensis (assembly GCA_039513925.1). Classification (NCBI taxonomy): domain Eukaryota; kingdom Viridiplantae; phylum Streptophyta; class Magnoliopsida; order Asparagales; family Orchidaceae; genus Platanthera; species Platanthera zijinensis. The sequence continues at coordinate 197,999,492 of CM077082.1, forward strand.
TGCGCACAGACCTTTAGTTCCCCCTGTTCGGGAGGCTAGCTTCACCCCCAGGAACCTCCGTAGTGGCAAACGGAGACAGTGGGTCGGGCCCCTCACTCCTAGGCGGGTAACCACACTACCAGGCCTAGCCCTTCCGTACGCCCCTAGAAGAACACAACCTAGAGTATCCGCGTACTGCTGCTGGATGTACCCTCCAGACTTTTCGCCGAGTCATCGTACCGCTGTCGGTGTGATCGATCGCCTAGTACCGATGACCCACCACTTTTCTCCGTACTCCAACCCTCGAGCCCGCGGCCCCCCGGACAGTACTGTCCGTGCATCTACCTTCAGAGCTACTGTCTGATGGCAAGTAATCCTATATTTCTACTTTCCTAGCTACCGGGGAGTGAGTGTGTGCAATCCTAGTTATACTAGTTGCTCTTTTAATTTATTACTCCTATGGTTTACGTTAGCCCAGGACTGCCCCCGGTATACCCCGTGAAGGGCTCTCAAGGGGCACTAGGAACCAAGACGGTGCATTGCGGCCCGAAGTTTCCTTTCGCAAGGCACTTATTATTATTGGTTGTCTACCCTTTACCCAATCCCCTTTTAGTTGCTTTAGTTCTAACCCTAGAGTATTAAGACTCTTCCTCTTCTTCCCGGGACGGAAGATCTTTCGTCGTCCCCGTACTCCCTTACCCTAACCAGTCCCACATTCTACCTATCCTGACTTCTAATAATGAACTCAACCTTAACTTGCCCTACCAACCATCGATTATCAGAATTCCGTGGTTTTACTAAATGCAGACCATCCTAAACTATATGAGGTACACAAGGAGAGGTACTCCAAATTATCTTCCAAATCTCCTATAAAATTTACTGGAGATCTATCATGACTTAATTAGCTTAAATCCAGAAATTTATAATTTTCCTAATTAATCTGATATTTATTTTATTTTTCTCAAAGATTGGCCATGGGTAATTTTTAACATGAACTACATGATATTCTTAAGTTATGGCCACCCAAAAATTGTGATCACTAAATAACTGTAAGGTATCATCAAATACTAATTTGCAGGATTTTACAAAAGATATTTAGCCTCTAATTAATTTATCCATTATAATCTCATTATTCCCTTTTAAAGAAGGAAGTACTGAAATTACTCATCATAAAATTATAGAAAAATTACTGACTAATAGTATGATACAGAAAAGATCATTGTGCAAAGAATCATAATTTTACCAGCTTGCTAAGCACTAAAATAGATTTAATCCAATATCCATGATAAATAATACTTAATGAAGCAAGCCTTAGAATTAAGCTTCTAAAAATCCCATAAAAATTCACAGAGTTTTAAAATCATAATAAAGGGTCTCTGTCTAAATTTCATCAATTTCCAGGAAGTTTGTACTCCATAATAAATTTTCTAAGCAAATCATACAACTACTAAATCATTAAGGAAGTACCCAAAATAGTGATCATAAAATTCATAGAAAATATCCAGAGCTTGTACTACCCCTATAATCAACTCTACCCATTTCTCATCACTTTTTAATGTGATTTGGTGTCATTTCCTATCTCTACAAGTTTTGCGCCCTAAACTAGGGTTAGATTTTTAGATATTCCAACGATCTCCAAATCTACTAAGATTTCATCCAGAGAACAATATTAGCCTTAGGGTTTTCATCACCCAATCTCGGGTCAATCCGAGGTCATTTGACCACATGACCTTCACAAACCCCCAAGATCCATCCTTAGGGTTGGGCCTTGGGCCTTAGGGCAAACTTACCCCGATCCACCTCAAACTCCATGAGGGGGTGCTAGAGAATATTACTAGCCAGTGATAAAAATCTCAGCCTCTGTTGAGGTGATCTCACCACTCAAACTTCAAAAGTGCACCTTTAACCTAAGACCTCTTATTAGGGCAAAACTTTGGGTTGATCATTTCTGATCCAAACCATCTCCAAATGAGATGAAAAATTATACAGAACCTTATAGTGAACCCAGGGACCACTCACCAAAATTTGGGAGGGTTTGGAAATTATTTAACAATCTAATTAAAATCGGCTAGGATTATTGAATTTTCCTAAAAACTATAGAAAACTATTCTCCAAAAATTCTCATTTTTGGATAGCACCTAGATATATGTAAGATTAGACCACACCCCAAATTTCAAGTCATTTGGATGACTGGATTGGAGTGGGGAATTTTTCTAAGGTCAAGGCATCCCTCTGGATAGACCTCACCAAAAAGGGTGCTGTGGTCTAACCAGGATCCCAAATCAAGTGAAATTAATTTTGAATTAAAGTAGACTTCACGGGCTACATTTCCTATGTTGATCATTTTTCCCGTAGGAGCCTCTAGGTATTTTTCCCAAATTATTTAACATGACAGATATCTCACTCAGAAATGGATTTAAAAACTAGAATTTAATTTTCATGCCACTGTTCATCTTCTTCAACAGCCCGAAACAGAGGCATAAAACCTAATATCCTGTAGCTTTTCCAAGCTATTTCCCGGCCACCCAGCCATCTCCCTGGCCGGCCACCACCACCACCACCTCCGTTGAGGCGAGGGCTATCGTCGGGCGGCGGCACAGCCGCCGGAGAGGCGGTTTCCGGCGAACCCGCCACCATGAAACTTTCGGAAACCACCAATACGCTCACCCGATCTGGCTCTTTTGAGCCCGATATCTCTCCTAACGATTCCTAAGATCTATCCGCAGAAGAAGAGGGAGGGGAGGACCTTGTTCGCGGGTTGAAGGCGTGCAGAGCGTCGGGAAGCCATTTGCGCGGTGGTGGCGTCGCCGGAAATTCTTCAACAGCAAGGAGGAAGTCTGAACAGTTGAGGGAGTGTAACCTTTTCCTCTTGCTCTCAGGAATCTTTTATAGATGAGCAAATGGGGAGGGGAAAGGGTGAAACGTTGGAGATGAAACGTTGGCGGCCATTAATAACACTCTTATGACGTTTCGGTTATGACGAATGGCAGTTGAAAAGTTGGAAATGAAGAGGTGCTTGCCAGGTGGCAATTTCTTATTGGACCCACTTTCCTTAATTATTAACATAATTAAAGTAGGGAACGACCCATAAATACTCTTGATTTTTCATCCCCACAGCCAAAATTTATTAAGGCGTCGGTTACCAAAACTTCCAGTCTGGCTGATGTTTCGGCCTTGGTCACGGGCGTGTCACTTGGGTCACGGGCGTGACAGGTCTGGAGACCAATTCTGGTTCGACGATCGTCGAATTGGGATCGACGATCGTCGAGCGTGTCACGCTCTATGTCACGGGCGTGACATGGCGGGTCACGGGCGTGACAGGCCCGTAAGGCCAAATTTGGTTCGACGATCGTCGAATTGGGCTCGACGATCGTCGAGCGTGTCACGCCGTTTGTCACGGGCGTGACATAGCGGGTCACGGGCGTGACGGGCCCGTGTGGCCAAATTTGGTTCGACGATCGTCGAATTGAGATCGACGATCGTCGAGCGTGTCACGCCCTTTGTCACGGGCGTGACATGGCGGGTCACGGGCGTGACAGGCCCGTGTGGCCAAATTTGGTTCGACGATCGTCGAATTGAGATCGACGATCGTCGAGCGTGTCACGCCCTTTGTCACGGGCGTGACATGGCGGGTCACGGGCGTGACCAACCCGTGACCCGATTTCCTAGTCGATTTATTTCAAGTTTTGGGCTCCCTAGGGTTCTACCACAACCAACCGACTCCTAGGGGTCTAGCCGGAAATGGGATGTTACACGTGATTAGAGTTATTTAAAAGCCTTAATTAGTAGATGGCGGTCCCACTTTTCTTCTTCTTCCCGAGACCGAACCCGCCTCTCCTGTACGCGGAAAAGCAGCGGAGAAACCGCTGACCTGCTACCCTTCGGACGGCGATTCCGGGAGCGTTTGTGGACGGAATTCAATTCCGAAAACGGATTTGGGTTGCTCTCTCTTAGAGCTACGTTTCTACGATAAGAGATTTGATTTTCGTAGAGTTTTATGAGGCCCAAAATTCTGGTTTTGTCCCTTTTCCGCCATTAAAGTTCGATATTTTTCTGTTATGGTGTTGTTGCTGCTGGTACCGTGTGAAGATAAGGGAAAACCGACCAAGCTTCGTCGGAAATCGAGGCAAGTGGTCCTTGCCTTTGCTGTTTTGATTCTTCCCCCTCTTAACTACCCGGTTAGCCCTAGGATAGAAGCCTAGCTTTTCTCTTTTTGCTTGTTAAACTTTATGCTTCAGTTTCCCTTTATGAGCCCCCCTCCTTGTGTTGTTTTCGCTCAACCCGCTGGTTATTTTCACCATTTTGACTCCAGATTTTTTTGTTATTTGTAAAAGTAGAGAGAAAACGACTAGAAAACAAGCCGGAACTTTGAATAATGAAAATTTTATTATCCAAAAAGATATCATTTACAAAGGTATGGCCTCCCTTTTATAGAATGGAGGAGATAGAGGAGAGTACAAACTAACAATGTGGGACTAAATAAATGTACAAAGACTGGGCGGTTTGATATGTACAGACCGCACAGTCCGCGCGGTTAGATAACAGGCTAACCGCCCGGACAGACCAGAGGGAGATGCAGAAGGAGACCGCCAGACTGCCAGACCGCCAGACCGCCAAATATCCAAGTCGTTGTAGACAAACCGCTAGACCGCCGAACCATAGCAGCAACTACCTGGATATGCAACTGCTGGAGAGAAACTGCTAGACCGCACAGTCAACAACTCGCCAGACCCAAACCGCTAGACCGCACGGTCAACAATCCGCCAGGTCCAAACCGCAGACCGCCCGGTCTCATGCTTCAACACTCCCCCTCAAGCTGGAGCATAGATATCAATCATGCCCAGCTTGTCACAGATGTGGAAGAATGAAGTAGAAACCGGCTTGGTAAAGATATCTGCCAGCTCTTTGTCAGAGGTGACGAACGGAGTGCAAATCTGTCCCTTCAAGACTTCTTCCCGGATGAAATGGCAGCCAACTTCTATATGCTTCGTTCTCTCATGGAAGACCGGATTTTGAGATATGTATATAGCGGCCTTGTTATCACAGAACATAGGAAGAGGATAGTCGTAGACCTCTCCTAGGTCAACCATGAGAGCCCTCATCCATTTTAGTTCACACGTGGTTGACGCCATACTCCGATATTCAGCTTCTGCGCTCGACCTTGAGACAACAGACTGCTTCTTGCTCTTCCAACTCACAAGATTACCTCCAATAAAGGTGCAAAACCCAGATGTAGACTTCCGATCACCTTTATCATCCGCATAGCTCGAGTCTGAATAGGCTTCAACTCTCAGATGACCATGCTTCTGAAAGAGTAACCCTTTTCCTGGTGCTGCTTTGACATACTCTAATATCTTTAAGGCAGATTGAAGATGACATTCCCTGGGAGCCTGCATGAACTGACTAACCTTGCCAACAGCATATGAGATGTCGGGTCTGGTCACTGTGAGATAAATGAGTTTGCCTACCAGACGTCTATACCTCGTGACATCAGATACAAGAGGTGAGTCATCTGTCCATGTCTTGTCTTCTCCAGTAGCCATGGGATACCGAGCTGGTTTGGCACCGGTCAGTCCTGCATCTTGTAGAAGATCAAGAGTATACTTCCGTTGAGAGAGGACCAGCGAGTCAGGCTTCCGAGAAATTTCTATCCCCAAAAAGTACTTTGGGGAGCCCATGTCCTTCGTAACAAGGTGTTGACGGAGGTGTTTCTTTGTTAAGTCCACCCCAGCTTGGTCATCGCCGGTCAGAAGAATATCGTCTACATAAACTGCCAAAACCACAAGGCCCGATGCGGTTTTGCGAATAAACAGAGAGTGATCAGCTGAACTTCTCGCAAAGCCAATAACAGCCACAATGCTACTGAACTTGTCGAACCATGCCCGAGGGCTCTGTTTGAGTCCATAGATGGCCTTCTTCAACTGACATACACGTGTCTCCCCCTGAGCAACATACCCCGGAGGTTGCTCCATGTAAACATCCTCGTGAAGATCCCCATATAGAAAAGCATTTTTGACATCAAGCTGAGAAATAGGCCAATCCCGGTTGACGGCCACAGAGAGAAGAACACGGATGGTGCTGAGGCGAGCAACTGGGGAAAACGTATCAAAGTAGTCAACCCCATAAGTCTGAGTATAGCCTTTGGCCACCAGGCGGGCCTTGTAGCGTTCCACAGAGCCATCGGGGCGAAATTTCACAACAAACACCCAGCGACAGCCAACCACATCAGTGCCCACTGGTGGAGAAACAAGGGTCCAGGTACCACGTTCAGTAAGAGTGGCGATTTCCTCATCCATGGCAGATTTCCAGTGAGGAATAGCAAGAGCCTCCTGGTAGGTGCGAGGAGTAGTAGTAGCCGAGATCGCCAAAGCGAAATGCCTGCGAGAAGGAGTAAGCTGATCATAGGAAACAACAGCCGCAAGCGGATGTTGGGTGCACGCCCGCACCCCTTTGCGAAGAGCAACAGGGAGATCTAGGTCGTCTTGAGCCTCAGGAACCGGAGCGTCCGTGGCGGAGAAAGCTGGCCCGGGACTGGAGAGAGACGGCGGTGGAGAAACGGGAGAAGGGGAAAGGGGTATAACAGGTAGAGGAGGCGGAGCAGACATGGGAGGGGAGACGTCGATATGTGTGGAAGGAACACAAGGTAATGGTGGAGAGGAAGAGAGGTCAGGAGGAGGAGGAGATGGAGATGAGAAGTAGGAAGCATTTTCAAAGAAGGTGACGTCCGCGGAAACAAACTGTTTCCGCAGAATGGGGTCAAAGCAACAATAGCCTTTTTGAGTGGTGGAGTAACCCAAAAAGACACATTTGGTGGAGCGGGGGGAAAGTTTATCCCGGGTAGCGGACGGAGCATGTACAAATGCCGTACACCCGAAGATACGAAGAGGGAGAGAAAAGGGTTCCTTGCCGGGGTAGAGAATGGAGAAGGGAGTCTTGCCATGAAGGACAGTAGAGGGAATACGATTGATGAGATAGCAGGCAAGAACAACAGCATAGCCCCAATAGGAGCGAGGCACATGCATCTGCGTCATAAGAGTGCGAGCGACGTCGAGGAGATGACGGTTTTTACGTTCCGCCACCCCATTTTGTTGGGAGGTGTAAACACAGCTGGTCTGATGGAGAAGACCATGTTGCATACAAAAGGAAGAAAACTCATGACTAAGGTATTCTTTAGCATTGTCAGAGCGAAGAAATTTAATAGAAACCTCAAATTGAGTTTTAATCATATTATAAAAAGTTTGCCATACAGAAAAGAGTTCAGAGCGATCTTTTAACAGATACACCCAAGTACATCGAGAGAAATCATCAATAAAAGTTACAAAATAAGAGCTGCCCCGCCCAACGGTGAGAGTAGGAGCAGGTCCCCAGACATCAGAATGAATGAGATCAAAGGGGCGAGAGGAACCACGGCCTTGCTTTGGTGGGAAGGGGGAACGGTGATGTTTGCCCAACTGACATGCGTCACAGTCGAGCGGAGGACCCGTGGAAGGTAAGTGGGGAAGAAGCTGACGAAGAATCCGAGCTGGAGGATGGCCAAGGCGAAGATGCCATTGAAGCAGGTCGGTGGACGAGGAAGAGAAGGCGGACAGAGCAGAGACATTGTCGAGGAAGTAGAGGCCGCCGCTCTCAGTCCCAGTAGCAATCGTCCGCTGGGTCCTCGGGTCCTGAAAACAACAAGAAGAAGGAGTGAATAAGACGGAGCACTGAAGTTGCTTGCATAAGGTAGTAACAGAGAGTAAGTTGCAGGGAAATTTCGGGACATAGAGAGTGTCCATTAAACAAAGCGACGGGGTAACTTGCACCATGCCCGTCCCATGAACTGGGGAAGGAGAACCATCCGCAACAAGAACTGGGGGTAACCGATCATGTGTTTCAAGAAGAGAGAAACATTGAGGATTGCCGGTCATGTGATTTGTAGCACCAGAGTCAATCAGCCATTTACCTTGGGTAACGACGTGAGCACTACCTGAGGTCGTGGCCACAGAGGCAGAGGGCCGAGAGGAAGAATCAGCAGAGGGGCGAAGGTGAGGGTGTTTTTGCCAGCAGCGTTCAACAGTGTGGCCGGTACGACCACAATGAGAACAAAGGAACCTGGACAGGCCGCGCGGCCCGGTGTGACTACGGCCACTAGCGCCGCCCCGCTGAGTTTGGAGAGCATAGGTCTCTGGTGGAGGAGGGGAGGCCAACAGAGGGCGCTGGAGAAGCGAAGTAACGGCGGCGATGCGAGCCGCGGTGGCATCCAAGGTGGGAGATTCGGCTTCACCCAAGATCTGCTGGCGGATCAAATCAAAGGACTCGGGAAGCCGCAGAAGATAACAAACAACCAGGAGTTCCTGGAAGTGTTTGTGTTGGGTGGCCACGTCCGCGGAGAAGGGCCGATTTTGAAGAATCTCGGCGCCAAGAGCCTGAACTTGCTGATAGGCTGCTGCAGGAGTCATGGAAGGACGGGCGAAGAGGTCAGCATAAAGGGTGTAGATCCGGGACGTCTGGGTCCCCTTAGAGTAAAGAGCAGCAAGGTGAAGCCAAGCGGCCTTGACCGTCTCATCATGGCGGATGACGGGAAGGCATTCATCAGAGAGGCTGTTAGCCAGCCAAGTGCGGACAAGAGCATCACTCGCATCCCATTCGTCAAATTGAGCAGAATCTGGAGGGGGAGGGTCATCGGTAAGGTGATGACGTTTGCGCTGAGAGCGAAGGAGAAAGGTGAAAGAAACGCTCCAATCCGGATAATTGGAGCCAACAAGTTTAGAAACAGTGCCAAGATTTCCGGAAAGAGTAGGAGGAGGGGGGGGGAACCGGACGGGCAACAGGAGTGGTGGCAGTAGAAGTCTCAGAGAGAGCCATAGAGGAAAACAAAGGGAAGCCGCGCGGTTAAGAAACAAGCCGCGGGAAGAAGAGATGCAGCGGTCAAGATGTCAGACACCAGCGGCCAGAGAGGCCACGACCAAGCCGCAGAACAAGCAGAGGGAGAGAGGTCGGGCGGTAAGAGAGCAGACCGCGCGAACAGACGGGAAAGGCGATCAGGCAGGTCGCGGCGACTAAAGAAGAGCACAGCGACTAGAACAGGTCGCGGCAAAGGACAGGTCGCGGGCAGACAGAACAAGCCGCGCGGAAAGAGCGGACAGAATCAGGAGCCAGAAATCGAAGGCTCTGATACCATGTAAAAGTAGAGAGAAAACGACTAGAAAACAAGCCGGAACTTTGAATAATGAAAATTTTATTATCCAAAAAGATATCATTTACAAAGGTATGGCCTCCCTTTTATAGAATGGAGGAGATAGAGGAGAGTACAAACTAACAATGTGGGACTAAATAAATGTACAAAGACTGGGCGGTTTGATATGTACAGACCGCACAGTCCGCGCGGTTAGATAACAGGCTAACCGCCCGGACAGACCAGAGGGAGATGCAGAAGGAGACCGCCAGACTGCCAGACCGCCAGACCGCCAAATATCCAAGTCGTTGTAGACAAACCGCTAGACCGCCGAACCATAGCAACAACTACCTGGATATGCAACTGCTGGAGAGAAACTGCTAGACCGCACAGTCAACAACTCGCCAGACCCAAACCGCTAGACCGCACGGTCAACAATCCGCCAGGTCCAAACCGCAGACCGCCCGGTCTCATGCTTCAACATTATTGTTTGTTGCTTTTGCGGGTGGAGACGAGAGAGAGAGAAGAGGCTTTTGTGGTAGTGCTCAGGTTAGTACCAGTCTTGGTAGGCTCTCGAGATTTGGTGTTGAGTGTGGCGCACACACTAAAAATCAAAAGCCGCCCGAGATTTGGCGTTGAGTGTGGTGCACACACTCAAAGCCATAATTTGGTCTGTTCTTTTGTGGCTAAGTAGTGAGGCGACTGAGTTAGAAATTCGTCTAAGTCAAAATCAACGGGAATCACTAAGTGATTCTCGCCGATTTCTACGAGTATCGTCAGTGATTCCCGCCGATTCGGCGAGAATCAATCATGATTCCCGCCGATTCGGCGAGAATCAATCATGATTCCCGCCGATTGGGCGAGAATCAATCTTGATTCCCGCCGATTCGACGAGAATCAATCTGGATTCCCGCCGATTCGGCGATAATCAATCTGGATTCCCGCCGATTCGGCGAGAATCAGTCAGCATTCCCGCTGACCTCTTACTATTGGTGTTGGTTTAGGGTTTTCCTACGGTAAAGTGCTAAGGCGTTGAGTGAGTAGACCTCACTAAATGCCATAGCAGTTTTGGCATTGAGTGAGTTAGCTCACTCAACGCCACTGCCTCTTTTGCTGAAGGCGTTGAGGGAGTGGACCTCACTCAACACCATAGCTGTTTTGGCGTTAAGTTAGGTTAGCTCACTCAACGCCATAGTTTTCTTGCGGGAGGCGTTGAGTGAGTGAACCTCACTCAACACCATGGCTATTTTGGCATTGAGTGAGGTTAGATCACTCAACGCCAGAGTTGTTCTTGCAGAGGGCGTTGAGTGAGTGAACCTCACTCAACGTCATGGTGGTTTCCGGCGCTGAGTGAGGCTAACTCACTCAACGCCAAGGTCTGGTTAGGCGTTGAGTGAGTGAGGCTCACTCAACGCCAGGCCGTGTTGAGTCATCTCAACGCTTTTTCCTCTACCTCGATTTTCATTCCTGAGTGAATTCCTTGTTTATGTTTTGAGTTTCCTTATCGGCCATGTTTTTCTTTCCTAAAGGCCGAATCGTGGGTCGTGATTAGTAGTGGTGGTCTGGAGCTCTTCATGAGGGAGGTGTTGTGTAAATTAGCCAAGGCCACCCTTATTCTTCTATCTTGCTCCAGGTATGGGTTGGGCAAGGGGGTGGAAGGTCCCTTGTGCTTTCACATGTAGACCCTTGAGCTTGTTGGTTTGGAAATGGTGGTTGGGGGACTGAGTTTGCCTCCAACCCGGATCCATATTGTTTGTTTTGCTACCACCATCTCCCACAGCTTAGGGTGTTAGAAGTTTCTTCCCTTGTAGATTGCAGTACTTTGGGCTCTTGGTAGCCTAGTAGACCCTGTAGGATGTAGTTTCTGGGCAGGTTTGATACTGTTTCCTCGCACGTAGTGCATTTCTTTTTGTCTTGCTTTGGGCAGTTGTGCATTTTACTGCTGTGTGTTTTCCTCTTTCATTTATTTCCCTAGTTGACACTCTCATGCAGTTTTTCCTTGTTTTGCTTGCTGAGCTATTCTTCCTTCTTTTTAATGCCTCAGGTTCTGAGCAGTAGCCAGTTTGGTAGCTAGGTTGCGGTGGTGTTGCTGGTGGTCTCTTGGGCTTTGGAGATCCTGTTGCTTTGTTAGTGAGGTAGTCTTTCAGTACTTTTCTTACAGACATACATATGTGCCAGTGGGTTCGTGTCAGGTTGTTGGCGCCCACTGGTAGTTTTTTTACCTTTGTACTAGATATATTACTTTTGCTGCTACCATTTTCTGGAGATAGTCTACTTGCTCCGGGGAGGATTTATGCTAGGTTGCTAGTTATTTTAAAACTACAATTGTTATTGTCAGTATATTGCATGATCAGCATGTTTTATAAAAGTAAATCACTATTTTGCAAACAACGTATAAAAATCGTTTTCTTATATATAATATAAATTAAATGTAGAGTCTTGCATAGCATAAGTGGTCCTCTTAGGGCTCTTATGCAATTCTTAGGATGTCAAACCTGAATAAAGTACTTTTCCGCAGCGCATAAGTATAGTTTTTAACTATGGACTAGGTGATCCACCGAGCCGAGGGATACGGCCTAAAAAATATAAGTGATTTTTTAATCATTAAACTCATGATTTTCTTTCATAAAGTTAGTAGATGGTTTTGCCTGAGCATCAGCAGTTATCACCTGCTTGACGTGGCATCATGACGCGTGTTTTCTCATACTCTGATAATTCCTAAATTCGGAGAAAATACGGGTTGTGATATCCTGCACCTCATTCCATACAACTCCTTGTATGGAGCCATGCCTATGCTGGACTGATGGGCTTTGTTGTACGAAAACTCGACCAGTGGCAGCAATCTCTCCCAAGGCTCGCCGCGGTCCAAAATACACAGGCGCAAAAGATCTTCCAGTGTACGGTTGGTGCGCTCTGTCTGCCCGTCGGTCTGAGGGTGAAAAGCTATGCAGAATGTCAACCGAGAACCTAGATGGGCCTGGACTGACCTCCACTCCCTGGATGTAAACCGCCCATCCCGGTCCGAAACGATAGTCTTGGGCACCCCATGATAACGCACAAACTGCTCAATGAACCTCTGTACTAATACAACAACTGGGGTGTCTTTCGCCACTGGAATAAATTTGGCCACCTTTGTTAGCCTGTCCACTATCACCCAGATCGAGTCATTTCCCGCACGGGATCGAGATAGCCCATGTATGAAGTCCATGGCTATATCCTCAAATTTCCACTCTGGCACCGGAAGTGGCTGCAGCAAGCCTGTCGGGTTCCTACACTCTGCCTTCACGAGTTGGCAGGCCTCGCAATACGTCACAAAGTACGTAATGTCCTTCTTCATACCCGGCCAGTACATCATCCTCTTAAAATATTTTACCATCTTGGTGATCCCCGGGTGTACCGAGTATCGGCTGCAGTGAGCTTCTGTCATAATATCCTCCCGGATCTGGCCTCCTGCCGGTATGTAGACCCTGCCTCTGAAACACAGGAGCCCATCCCTCAAAGAGTAATCTCCTGTCGTGCCTTCCTCCAAGGCCCTGAATATCAGCTCAGCTCTCACATCCAGCTTCTTCCCATCTATGATGCAGTCCCGAATATTATCTGTAGTAACCATCGACCCCAGGTACTCCATGTATAACTCTGGGTCATCCTCGGACACTAGTGATATCTGCATCTCCTCGAATGATTTAACCAACTCCAAGGCCATCAGCTGCGGGCCTACTCCTGACGTACTCGCTCTCCGACTCAAAGCGTCTGTGATCACGTTTGCCTTCCCTTGATGGTAGTGCATGGTATACTGGTAGTCCGACAGAAACTCCACCCAGCGTCTCTGCCTGATGTTTAACTCCTTCTGGGTGTCTACGTACTTCAAGTTCTTGTGGTCCGAGAAGATATCGCAATGTACTCCGTATAGATAGTGTCGCCAGATCTTAAGAGCAAAAATGACTGCCCCCATCTCCAAATCGTGCATGGGGTAGTTCTGCTCGTGCTGCTTCAACTGACGGGAGGCATAGGCTATTGCGTGCCCATTCAGCATCAGAACAGCACCCATCCCCTGATAGGAAGCATCTGTGTACACATGGAATCCTTCCTTCCCTGACGGAAGAGCAAGGATGGGAGCCGAGGTAAGACGATCCTTCAGCTCCTGAAAAGCAGATTCGCATCATGGTGTCCAAATAAAAGGGGACTCCTTCTTCGTTAGAGACGTAAGAGGGAGGGCAATCTGAGAGAACCCCTTTACAAACTTCCGGTAATAACCGGCAAGTCCTAAGAAACTTCGAACATCCGAGGCCGACTTTAGTGGTGGCCAATCCCGTACTGCCTGGACCTTCGCCGGATCCACTGCCAGGCCTGCTCCACTGATGGCCCAAAAAGGCCACCTCTTTTAGCCAGAACTGGCACTTGCTGTATTTGGCATACATCTTATGCTCCCGCAGCTTCTCCAAGGTCAAGGCCAAATGTCTCGCATGCTCCTCCTCCGTCCTTGAATAGATAAGGATGTCGTCGATGAATACGATAACGAAGACATCCAAATACTCTTCGAACACCCGGTTCATAATGGTCATGAATGCGGAGGGTGCATTCGTGATCCCAAAAGGCATCACGATAAACTCGTACAAACCATATCTGCTACTGAAGGCCGTCTTCGGGATGTCCTCCTCCCGAATGCGAAGCTGGTAGTACCCTGACCTCAGATCCAGCTTTGAGAACCCATGGGCTCCCTCCAGCTGGTCAAATAACTCATCTATCCATGGAAAGGGATAAGTATTCCGGACCATCAACCTGTTCAGGGCTCGGTAATCTATACATAGCCGAAGGGTTCCATCCTTCTTCTTGACGAATAACACCAGAGCTCCCCATGGTGAAGAGCTAGGCCGAACGAACCCGGCCTCCACTAACTCCTGAAGCTGGCTTCGAAATTCCACCAACTCCTTTGGGGCCATTAGATAGGGAGCTCTGGATACCGGTTTAGCCCCTGGTACGAGCTGAATCTGGAAATCCTACTCTCGGTGAGGGGGTAGCCCTGGTAGCTTCTCCGGAAATACGTCTGCGAAGTCTCGCACTACTGGAATATCTGAAATGGAGTCCTTGGCCACGACCGCCTCAAAAAGGACCTGATAAACCTCTTCCCCTGCTGATGGGCCTTAACGGCCTGCACAGATGATAATAAGGTGCGGGGTGCTGGTATAATACCTTCTATAACAATAAAGGAGTCCCCGTTCCTCACGGTGATCCTCTTCGCCACGTAGTCGATCTGGGTATGGTTCCAGCACAGCCAAGTCATGCCCAGGATCAGATTGTAATCTGGCATCTTCAGAATCATCGCTGGTGCCTCAAACGCCTTCCCGCCGATCTCCGCTTCCATATTGTAATGAGCAGAGGTCATTAGCTCTGATCCATTAGGTAGGCGCGCCCTCATCATCTTTCCGGTGAATGGCTCCACGCCTGCCAATCCTTTCACGAAATCTTCCGACACAAACGAGTGCGAAGCACCGGTGTCGAAGAGCGTGTGAGCGGGCTTGCCGCTAATGAAGACTATGCCTGAGGTAATTAAATGTCTTAGTATTCTTATTATAGTTGTCTTCTCTTAATTTCTAACTAGGTTATGTCTAGAAAAAAAACTAGTTCATAGGAAAAAACTTAAAAGTACTGACATACCTGCGATAACCTGCTCCTTGTTCCGGGGCTGTGTCTGGTCTAGAGCATACACTTGCTCCCTCTCTGTCCTGTGGCCTCAGTCCTGAAATCCTCGTCCTCGATCATGTCCTCGGCCACCAAACTATCGAGGAGGTGGAGCGCCCTGATGTGCTGGTGGGGGTGCTCGTCTCATAGGGCAGTTCCTCTTGATATGCCCCGGCTGATTGCACTGAAAGCATACCGGTGCCTGCTCTGCTGTCCTTGGCATCTCCAGCATATGTAAAGGATGCAGAGCCAATACCCCCTGACTCCTTTGCTCCTGCCCAATCTCCTAACGAGGTTGATCCCCGTTCCTTCTCTCCCCAATAACCTGGCCTCGAGGACGGTCTCTACGACCTCCAATCACTGTATCATCAGCCGGTCTCTTCTGGCTCCTAACTGTAAGCTGATCTGCTTCTCTCTTCTTAGCCATCTCCAGAATCCTGGCCAAACTCCCCTCTGAGATGAAGAGGAGGGCCTGTCTCATGTCGTCTTGCAGCCCCTTGTAAAACCTCCGAGCATAACCAGCGTCGTCCAACTGATAAGCGTCTGCATAGCGGGCCAGGTGAGTAAACTCCTGATAATACTCCACCGCAGTCCTGTTCCCCTGCCTCAACCGCAGGAACCTATCCTCCAGCTCATCCCTCGCCGACTGAGGTACAAAATTTCCCATGAGCGCCGCTCTAAACTCCTCCCAAGTAATATCTGCGCAATCCATACCCGCAAAAGTGGTGTCCAGCTGTGACTTCCACAACCTCTTTCCATGTGACTCCAGGTAGGAGACCGCCAAAGTAACTGCCTCCACAGTGGGGCATCGGATCCCCACAAGCATCTCGTAAATGGTATCTAACCACTCCTCAGTGCGTACTGCCGATTCCGTCCCCAAGTAAGATGGAGGGGAAAGTCCCCGTAAGACACTCATCCAGTTGGCCCCGGGGTTTGGCTGTGGAACCGGGGCTTGCTGAGCTCTAAAGGCCTCTATAATGGCCGTCAGTGTTTGCCCCATCTCTATTTGCTGGAACGGAGCTGGAGCCAGCGGAGGCAGGACAACATTCGGATCCTGAGGTGTTCCCTGCCTTGGTGTAGGGTTCGTCGTAGGCTACAAGGAAAAATTTCATTTGTTAGAGAACGTATGAATGGAATGTAAGAAAGGGGTAGGATGGACTTTCACAAGTGATTTCCCTTATGGGCACACCACTGCTTCTGCTGCTAGTTTGTCCGCAAACTAAGCTCGCACGGGGGTGGCCCAAGGTTTTGTGGACTACTTCTCTTCCGATCGAGGTCTGCTCCGATACAACTTGTAAGACCCCCCTTTTTTTCTAACACCGGGGTCTTAGCCCAGAACTGCCGCTTTGCGGTGGCACCGACTCATGGGAAGGCCGCCACTACAAAACGCCAATTCTGCTGGCCCTTTTTGATCATAAAGAGAGAGAAGCAAGTATTGCATTGAATGTAAACATGTCCACAGAAACTCATATGAATAAAATAACATGTCCATCAACATATAATAATAGAAAGTACTGCAAAAGAACAGTCCAGATGAAAATAAAGAAATGGGCTAGAGCCCGGTACATCAGAGTCCTCACTACAAATCACTCATCGCGAAAGCTATAAAAATACTAAACACTCACGGAGCTGGTCATAGGTGCTCCAGTGCAAGACTGGCCCACCTCCATGCGCACCGTACTCCGCTGGTGCTGGTCCCTGGGCCGCTGGTCCCTGTCTCCCATCCGGAGCTCCTGTAATGTTGTGGTCGAAAACCATTAGTCATAAAGACTAAGCCCAATCATCCCCTACCCCTCCCCCACGGCTCCTAAGCACTGAGTGGAGAGGAGGAAATGGTGTAGGGTGCATCCCGAGTCGAAGGTATCCACGAAATTACGCTTTCCTACGCACTACACATCGTAGATCTACCGCACCTACACATCACCTATCGCCCACAATAGTTCCCGTCGCAAGAACGCAGCACAAATAACAAAGGAGGAATGGTTGACTCGAAAACAACGATCGGAAATTTGAGTCGGAGTATTTCCCAAGAAAACACAAAGGTTGCCACTCCTTTTAGAGAGCAAGACCAAGGCTATAAGCCAAGATCCGCTCAAGCAAATAGGATCAACCCGATCCGGAATTAAAAAGCCTTGCAACGACGATTTCGATTCAAAACTTGTAGCGATTGAATTAAAGATCCGGAAAAAATGAGCGCGAAACCACCACAACTAAAGCAAGAGAATCACACAAGGAAGAGGGAAGAGATTACCCAACCGGGATGAACGTTTCACACAAAGATAGGGTGGGAGAATCACTCTCTCCACGGATCCGCCGGCATCACACCGAACGTTTTGCAACCTTCTTCCACGGAGTCGCACCAAGGAAGCCGCGCCGGAGTCGCACCAAAGCGGATGGAGGGAGCAAGGGGGGCGGCGGCTTCACACCACACAAGGGGGGCGGCGGCTAGAGGCTTAGCCTTGGCCGAAATTCTCATGCAAGGGAATTTTTTAGGTTTAAGATCTTCAATACTTGATTCCTCATAAACACCTCCTTAAATAGGAGATTATAACAAGCCTTAACCCTTCATGATGGAGATGTAATCTCATCCACCCGAATGGCTAAGTGCACACCAAAAATAAAACTGTTTAAATTAAAGAAATAAAAACATGTCATGAATATAAATTATCACTAAATATTGGATAATTTCATATTCTAAAAATATAAAAATAGAGTTCATGAAATAAGATAATTAAAGCTAAATTTTCATGGAGGTTCGAGCACGCCGCGGGCGGAGGTTGTAACGTGCACTTCCTTCAGCGTCATCACGACGTCTAAGATCTTTATGCCGTAGCGCCTCGGCAACCGGGTCATCATCAGTTAGCGGTGGCGCTGCATCAGGAAAGGGAAGCTACAATGGTGGAGAATAATCAAACGGATGACAGTGGAACTAGCCTAACAATTGTTCATGGGGTATAAATAACTAATTAAAATAGAGTACCTCTAGCAGTTCTACGGTAGTGAGTAGTAAAGTGGACAAATAGAAAGCAAGTAAGTAAATAAGTAAGTAAGTAAGTAACCTTAACTTATATGAATGCCCATACAAACTTATAAGTTAAAGGGTCTTCAGCAAGGCTCCCATCATATAAAAAGTCTCATACCGATTTATACGTTGGGGTGTCAGTTGTATGCAAATATGAGTGTAGTGATATGCTATGCCATGATTCATGCAAGTGCAACTCACACAAACGACTCTATGCACACAGACCTTTAGTTCCCCCTGTTCGGGAAGCTAGCTTCACTCCCAGGAACCTCCGTAGTTGCAAACGGAGACAATGAGTTGGGCCCCCCCACTTCTAGCGGGTATCCACACTACCTGGCCTAGCCCTTCCATACGCCCCTAGAAGAACACAACCTAGAGTATCCACGTACTTGTGTTGGCTATATCCACCAGACTTTCTTTGGCTAAGTGTCCCACACCGCTGAGTCAACGTATCGATGTCGGTGTGAACGACAATCAAATACTGAAGACCCACCACCTTATTCTGTACTCAAACCCTCGAGCCCTCGACTCCCCGGACTGTCCCGTCCGTGCATCTACCTTCAGAGCTACCGTCTGAATGGCAACCAAACCAACTTATTCTAACTCCCAAGCTACCAAAGTGTGTGAATGTGCAACCCTAGATATTCTAGTTGCTCTTTTAGTTTATTTTTCCTACGGTTTACGTTAGCCCAGGACTGCCCCTGGTATTCCCTGTGAAGGGCTCTCAAAGGGCACTAGGAACTATGATGGTAGCTGAAGCCCATCGTTCCCTTTCGCAAGGCACTTACTTTTATTGGTTATTACCCATTACCCGATCCCATTCAAATTACTTTGGATCTAACCTAGTGTACTGAGACTCTTCCTCTCCAACCGGGGTGGACGAACTTTCGTCGTTCCCGAACACCACTTAACACTAGCAAATCTCACACTCTACTCATCCTGACTTCCAATAATGAATTTAATTTAACTTATCCTATCCAAACCAGCAAACTACCAAAATTCCATCTTCCCAAGTTCATTACCACTCTAGTTCAGTTTTTACGGTTCTACTATATGCAGACCATCCTAAGCTATATGAGGTATACAAGGGGAGATACTCCAAATTGTCTTCCAAATCTCCTATAATATTTACTGGAGGTCTATCTTGACATAATTAGCCTAAATCCAAAAATTTATAATTTTTCTAATTAATCTGATATTTATTTAATTTTCCCAAAAGATTGGTCATGTGTAATTTTAAACATGAACTACATGATTTTCTCAAGTAATGGCCACCCAAAACTTATTATCACTAAATAACAGCAAGGTATCATCAAATACTAATTTTCATGATTTTACAGAATGTATTTAGCCTCTAATTAATTTATCAATTATAATCTCATTAATCTTATGTAAAGAAGGAAGTACTGAAATTACTAATCATAAAATTATAAAAAAATCACTAAATATTTATAAGGTGCAGAAAAGGTCATTGTGCAAAGATCATAATTTTACAGGCTTGCTAGACATCAAAATAGATTTAATTAAGTTTTCATGGGAAATAACACTTAATGAAGCAAGCCTTAGAATTAAACTTCTAAAAATCCCATAAAAATTCACAGAGCTTTAAAACATGATAAAAAGTCCTCTGACTAAAGTTCATCAATTTTCAGAAAGTATTTTCTCCATAATAAATTTCTAAGCAAATAATACAAACTACTAAATTGTTAAAGAAGTATCCAAAACAATGATCATAAATTCATAATAAAATCTCCAGAGTTTGTACTAACCTTAAAAACTACTCTACCCAAATCCCATTACTGTTCAGTGAGTTTTAGTGACATTTTCGATCTCTACAAGTTTTGTGCCCTAAACTAGGGTTAGAATTTGAGGAACTTAGTTACTTAAAAATCCATTTAGATTTCTACAAGAGGAATCTAGCTACCCTAAAATTCTATCTACCATGTTTCAGGTCATAACCAGGTCATTTGACCACTTGCCCTTCACAACCCACAAAGAACCATCCTTAGGGTTTCGCCTTGGGTCCTAAGGCTAATTTACCCCAATCCACCTCAAAATCCACGAGAGGGTGCTAGAGAGCATTTCTAGTCAGTGGTAAGAATCTCAGCCTCTGTTGAGGTGATTTGACCACTCAAGTCTCAAGGTGCACTTTTGACCTAAAAACCCCTTAATAGGGCATAGCTTAGGTTTGTCTATTTCCAATCTAAAGCATCTCCAAATGAGATGAAAAATTAAAAAAAGCCTCATGATGTACCATGGGACCACTCACCAAAATTTGGGAGGGTTTGGAATTCATTAAGCCATCTAATTAATTTACCCTAAGATTATTAAATTTTTCCAAAAATTATAGGAAAACATTGTCCAAAAATTCCCATTTTTGGTTAGTCTCTAGGTAAAGCCAGGTTAGACTCTCTGTCCAAATTTCAAATCATTTGGTTAAGGGATGAAGGGTGGGCACACCTTTTAGTCTCTTCCTAGCTCTAGGTATAGATCCCACCAAAAGAGGTGCTCTGGTCAAACCATATGACCAAATTGACCCAAATAAATTTTAAAATAAAGTAGACCCATAGAAATAAAAAGTTTATGTTGACTATTTTCTCATATAAAGCCTCTAAGTATTTTTCATAAATTTTATAAAGTTGCTATTATTTTAATGCAGAAAATTCACATAAAAGAAAACGGTTAATTAAACAGCACGGATCTTGAAGCAGATCCAACAGTGCTGGATCATCTTCTTCCTCCAGCCAAGGGCTTAAATAAGCCCGACCTGGAGTACATTCCAGCCGCTGCCGCTGGCCATCCAGCCTCCTCCCTGGTCGGCCACCGCCACCACCACCTCCGTTGAGGTGATGGCCATCGCCGGGCGGCGGCGCAGCCGCCGGAGAGGCGGAATCTGGCGAACCCGAGAGTGGGAATTGTTGCGGGAAAGAATGGGAAGGGGAGCCCTGCCCGATCGAGCTCTTTTGAGCTCGATTATCAAACCTAAAGAGTTCTATGATCTACCCATAGAAAGAGAGGATGGGAGGACCTTGTTCGCAGGCTGGAGGCGTGCAGATCGACGGAAAGCCATTGGCGCGGTGGTGGCGTCGCTCGGCTTCTGCAATAGCAGGATGGGAGGGCTCGAAAGCTTCGGGTAGAGGCTGGGAAACCTTCCTCTTGAGCCTCTAATGATGTTTAAGGGCTCGGTTAAGGAGGGGAAAGGTCAAAACTTCAATGGCCATTAATGGTCCATAAAAGCTTGGCTCGGTCATGGTGGTGGGGGAGGCTGAAACGACTCGGTAATAGCTGGAAGAGGGCTGGATACTTCTCCTCTCCCCATGAGGACTTGAATCCAGCCATTTAAAGAGGAGGGGGATAGGCCACGGCATCAAGTGCCATTGATGGTTGTGATCGTCGGTTTTCGGCCATGGCTGTGGCTCCTCCTTCCTTTCAAAACCGATAGCCACGTGGCATGACCGGTCAACACTTTTTAAAATAAGACTTAATTGGGTCTTATTAAAAGAAACGGCCTAATAATGCATTTGGGCCCACCATCTAGACCAGCCCGGTTCAGCTGAACCAGCACACAGCCAAAAATAAAATGCCAGAAAATTCTAAGTAAAATGGCGTTGAGTGAGCTCAGCTCACTCAACGCCATCCAAGCTACGGCGTTGAGTGAGCTATGCTCACTCAACGCCATCCATGCTGCGGCGTTGAGTGAGCTCTGCTCACTCAACGCCATCCCGAATACGGCGTTGAGTGAGCTCTGCTCACTCAACGCCATCCAGAATGCCCCTCCCAGACTATGGCGTTGAGTGAGCTCAGCTCACTCAACGCCTTCCAGATTATGGCATTGAGTGAGCTCTGCTCACTCAACGCCATCCATCCTACTCAAGGTGGCGTTGAGTGCAGTCTATGCACTCAACACCGTCTAGCTTATGGCGTTGAGTGAGGTAAGCTCACTCAACGCCATCCAAACTACGGCGTTGAGTGAGCTCAGCTCACTTAATGCCATTCCAGGCCTCAGTAGATGGCGTTGAGTGCAGTCCATGCACTCAATGCTATCTAGTTTATGGCGTTGAGTGAGCTAAGCTCACTCAACGCCATCTAGTCTACGGCATTGAGTGAGCTCAGCTCACTCAACGCCATCCAGACAACACCAGATGGTGTTGAGTGCAATCAGTGCACTCAATGCCATTCAGCTTATGGTGTTGAGTGAGCTAAGCTCACTCAACGCCATCCAGACTACGGCATTGAGTGAGCTCAGCTCACTCAACGCCATTCCAAGGTCACGGGCGTGACGGATCGGTCACGGGTGTGCGAGGCCCATGTTGAGATTTCTGAGCTCGCCGATCGTCTTTCTGAGGCTGACGATCGTCGAAGGGGTCACGCCCAAGGTCACGGGCGTGACGGGTCGGTCACAGGCACGACCACCCCTTGACTCGAAGTCTTGGTCGATAAACTTCAATTCCTGGGTTTCCTAGGGTACTGTTATGACAAAACCACTTCTAGGGGTCTAGTCGGAAATGGGATGTTACACTTCAAAATGAATTGGAGCTTTCAGCTCGAGGTATTGATGATAGCTCCATTGATTGCCTTTTCTTCTTGCCGTCTCCCTACAGTGGATGATACCTTGCTGGGCAAGGATTTATTTTTTGGTGAGATGAGTGAGGACCAGTGCTCTTCCTCTTCTTACTTCCTATTTCCTCTGCCTGCGAGGAGAAGGTATGATTATTTAGGCAGAGGGGTAACTGTTTTGTCCCCGTATCGGTACCCGTTACCGAAACGGATAATGGAACAGTTACCTATGCATTTTTATTTTCATAGGCCCATTAGCTAGAAATGTATAGAATTCAATAAGTCATAATGGGATGACAATAACCCCAGTAGTTATCTTTCATTTCCTGCATTTTTTTATTTTCATGTCTATTTTAGTTTTAGTATTTCTTTGTATTTTGTATATTTTTCCTTTGTTTTTGCGGAGCTCGCCCCTGCAAGTATTCATGTCAACTTCGTATTGGCAGGGTTGTGATTCTTCGTATGGCAGACCTACTTGTGTTTTTCAAGCGTCTTCTGGTATGCTCACTAGCTGAGCATTGGGTAACCTCTTCCCTTAGCTCTATCAGATTTTAATTTCCATATTTTATGCTGCGTATATTAGTTTAAGTCTGGGGGAGAGTCATTAGTTGTTACCTTTTGCACGCACACATTTCATGTGCATACTAGAAGCTTTTATAGTTTTATTTTTATTAGTTCATTACATCTCACACCACTGCACCCACATGAGCGCGTGCTTAGCTGCTAGTGTGCTGCGAGTTAAACTCATTTATTTTGTATGATTTGGGAAAATTTTGTGCTGGCATAGGATTGTGAGACGGAGTAAAATATTGACTCCAGCAGTGCTCCTAGTCAAGTTCTCTCATCTCATGTAGAAATTTGAGTAGATTTAATTTTTTTATGTATGCTTATAGTTTTCTATTTTTCTATTTGCGTAAATACACTTTATTCTACTTAAAAATTGGTGAATCTGGTTGAATCGAACAGTAGTGTAGGGATGTGTGTAGCCGTCACTAGACATGTTTTGCTCGAGTCAGGAGGAAGGATCATCTTTCTTGATGGCTAAGAACTTGCCCCAAACTACTCTCGAAGCATTGGTGCATGGTTAGTCGAGCGTGAGCGTGATGTAGGCCATAATTTTGGCCTGGTTGAGATTTGTACTGTTCCTAACATCTTATCCTCGCTAAGCCCCAATGTGCCTACCCCTTCTTTTGATTCAGCTCCACCATTATTTCACCAAAGCCTCATAGCCAATCTTAGTCGCACACCCAAGTCGAGCTTTAGTGTTTTACATTTGCATTTTGGGATGTGATGTGGTGGTATTCATGTGAATATGTGGATGTGCTCCAGAGCTTCTATTTGCTGAAATTGTGGAAATAAAGAAAATGATTTGTAAAAAATATATGTGAAAATGAGAAGTAAAAAAAAAGAGAAAAAGCATGATTGAAAATCCTATTGGAGTAGTTGTTATATTTGGAGTAGACAGTGCACACACCCATATGTTAAAATTTAAGTCTGGGGGTGTGGTGCACCTACATATATTTTGGTTAGCGGATGGATTCTCTATGTTAGCTCATTTGGGTTAGGTTTGTAGCCCTCTTATTTATCTTTGTTTACCTCACTGAAACCCATGCCCCATGATTCTCCTAAAGTCCTACGGATTCACGCTTGAGTCGAACTAGTGCCGTAGAGAGAGTGTGAACGGGCAAGCGTATGGTCCCCAATATTGGTGGATTATTTTGGAGGTGATCCTGAGCCCCGATATTTGGCAAAGCTCACCTTAGTGGTCTGCCTACTTTTTTCCTATGCATGACCGAAAGATTTACCGTGATTCCATTTTTGAGTAGTAATAAAATTTTGATACGCATTATGAAAAGTATAAACTATTTTGTATACTTTAAAATTTCTTCTATTATATTTTTATGCGCGTGAGCATGAGACTTCGCATGGTACTATGTATTTCAATTTCTATGTTAACTAGTTTATTTTTCCTATCTGCTTAGATTTTGTTTGATTGACTTCTTCCAGCCATTTCCTTGTACGATTTTAGGGCGAAACTCCGCTATTCCACCAAGGGGAGGAGATCCGGGCAAGCATTCAACGCCAAATCCAAGCCGGAGCTTCCTCTCGGCCTCCTCCTTCATCCTTGAGCTTAAAGAAGGGATTTTATCTAGCTTTCTCCACCAAGCTAGGATAATTTTGTGACATCTTCCACCGGCTCGTGACACGAAGAAGACGGGTCCATTGGGAGTGAGTGGCAGCCTCCTCTACCCCGAACGCAGTTGAGGACCGAGCTAGGATGCGGATTGACAACCCGACGATTCCTTCCATGAATCCTATACAAGACTTCGGATCCGGTCGATTTCACACACTTTACTTCTCTTATTGTTGATAGTTTAGTTGAACTCTTTGTATATGATGAAGTTGTGCTATTTTGATAAACGTTCGTATGTAATCATGTCTATGTGATTGTATGTGTTCGTTATTTGTTTGAGGTGCGCCTTTATTTGTCCATCATCCATCCATCCATTTTTGTCGTTCTAGCAATTTCTAGAAGCATGTGCAGCGAAGAGGTGCTTAAGACCCTCAAATTCTTGTTCTTACGCTTTCCTACTTGTCCATCCGCCTAGCGATTCGGTGCATAGCGGCCTGTGTAGTCTTCCATCCCACCTGGCGAAGCGATGCATAGTGGCATTGCATAGGAGTAGTTGTTAGTGTTTTGCTTTATTTTATCACGACCATCAAAACCCCTCTTCGTTAACTCCGACCTAAGGACTTCAATCTCAAGTCCTCCTCAATATTAACTCCCCCCTTACTGTGTTCCTTGAAGATATCGATACTTGGGAAATCCACTCATTTTATATTACTTGTGCGACCGGTACACTTATCGTTCCAACGCATTAGTTGTTTGTGAAGTTCAAGGAGCTGGTAGAGGTCCTGCTTGGCCTGCGGATCAAGAAGTTGAGAACAGATAACAGAGGTGAATTTGTTTCAACTGAGTTCTCAAACTTTTGCAGTAAGCATGACATACAAAGGGAGCTTACTTGTGCCCATACTCCATAATAAAGTGGAGTAGCAGAGCGGAAGATCCGTCATCTGACGGAAACGTACAAGTGTTGGTTGTATGCTAAAGGCATTCCTAAATCCTATTGGGTGGAAGGAATGGCTTGCACAACTTACGTCATTAATCGGATGCCTCTAAGTTCGAACAACATGAAGTCTCCTCATGAGATGATGTTCAAGGAGAAACCTTGATTTGGACACCTTTGGGTGTTTGGATCTACCTGCTACGTACACATCCCAGATGTTCAGAGGACTAAGCTGGATGCAAAGGCAAGGAAGCTTGTCTTTGTGGGTAATGACGAGCGGAAGAAGGGGTGGAAATGCATGGATCCAGTGATGAAGAAGTTCGTGGTTTCAAGAGACGTTGTCTTCAACGAGCTTATGTCATATAGAGGTGGATCCTTTGTGGAGCTACAGGAGAGCAGGTCGAATGGCGAGCAGGGGGAGGCTGCTAAGGATCTTCTGGTGGAGTTTCCTGTGCCACCAGGAGCTCCAAGTGTTTCTAGCTCCGGGGCGGAGGCTTCTGGTTTAGGAAGTAGGGGCGCATTGCTCCAAGTTTTCCTGGGAATAGAGCTAATTCAGAAGAAGCAATTGAGGTGGTTAGCAAGGGTCATACTCTCGGAGATTGAAGAGGACCATCAAACCGCCGGCTCGTTATAGCGAAGGAAATTTTGTGAGCTTTATCTCTTGTTTCTTCACAGGCCCTCTGGATGAGCAAGATCCTTCTAGATTTGAAGACGCTATTGGGGTAAAGGAGTGGGAAGATGTCATGGATGAGGAGATGGCTGCCCTTAAGAAGAATGAGACTTGGGACCTTGTGCCCAAGGTCAATAGCATTACTCCTGTGACATGCAAGTGGGTCTACAAGCTGAAGAAGAAGGCAGATGGGAGCATCAAGCGCTACAAGGCTTGCCTTGTAGCTCAAGGTTTTTCTCAGCAGTATGGAGAAGACTATGAAGAGACGTTCAGTCTTGTGGCGAAGATGACTTCAGTTCGGGTGGTGAGGCTTTGGCGGCTTGCCAGGGCTGGAAGATGTGGCAGCTAGACGTAAAGAATGTCTTTCTTTACGGGGAGATAGATAAAGACATCTTCATGCTTCAGCCTCCTGGATACGTGTCTGAAGATTATCCAGGATACTTCTACAAACTCTGAAAGGCCCTTTATGGTTTAACTCAGGCTTCGAGGGCATGGTATGGGAAGATCGCAGAGTATCTCCTATTCTGTGGATATTCTTCCTCGAATTCATACTCGAGCCTGTTCATCAAGAAATGGGTGGAGCTTCATATCTTAGTGCTGATGTACGTGGACAACATGATCGTCACGAGAAACTACAAGGAAGAGGTGGCTAGGCTCAGGTTAGAGCTAGCAATTCGGTTCAAGATGAAGGACTTTGGTGAGCTCCACCACTTCCTTGGACTCAAGGTGGAGAGGAAAGAGAGAAGCATGCATGTTTCCCAAAATGTTTATGTAGATCAGATAGTTCAGCGATTCGGCATGCGGGAAGGAAGGAGTTTCTCTACTCATCTAGAGGTTGGCATCAAGCTTCGGCGAGATGAAGGAAGGATACTTCCAGATCCTCTTGTGTTCCGTGCTCTGGTGAGGAGTCTTAACTATTTGACAATTACAAGGCCAGACATTGCATATGTTGTAGGACGAGTAAGTCAGTATATGTCGGAACCACGAAAGCCTCATCTGATGGCAGCAAGAAACATTCTGAAGTATGTGAAGTCCACTTTTGACTTGGGTCTCCTTTATGGGAGATACACGGGCTTCAACTTGCACGGCTATATGAATGCTTATTATGGAGGAGATTTAGACGACCGAAAGTCAACATCCGGTTATGTATTCACATGTGGATCAGCAGGAATTTCTTGGTGTAGTAAGAAGCAAGATTCGGTGTCCGTCCCTACTACAGATACAGAATACAAGGCTTCGACTTTGGCAGCTCGTGAAGCCATCTAGCTTAAGAGGCTAGTAGAGGACATCCATGAAGAAGTGCGCGGTCCTACTCTGCTACGCGGTGACAATGAGAGTGCTTTGAAACTGATTAATAATCCAATTTGTCACGCGCAGACAAGGAACATTGGGATTGAGCACCATTTCATTTGGGAGAAGGTGTTGGAGGGATCTATGATAGTTGGACATGTGCGGAGTTTGGATAACATTACGGATATCTTCACGAAACTGTTGTCAAAGGGGTCATTTACTTGGTTACGGGGATTGCTAGGGCTGGTCTCCACTTCCCACTTTAAGGGGTAGTGTTGAATTTTTTGAAGTGGAAGTGGCCTATACGGCCTGGGTGGTTTGTCCGTGCTGTAACACCCCAAATGTCCCCAAGACAAAATGGATATTTTGTAGGCTGACATGGCCTGGGACACGGGCGTGTCCCAGGGCGTGTCTTGCTCGGGATCGTTTACTCAACAATGTGTGCGATAAATATTGAGGGAGGGGCTGACACGCCCGGCGACACGGGCGTGTCGGGGGGGCGTGTCCAGCCAGGTGTCGTGTTTGTTGGCCAGCGACTTGCAGGCGGCAAGGTCGGGCGGCGTGTCGTTTGACACGGCCTGGGACAGAGGCGTGTCCCAGGGCGTGTCCGGGGAGTGTCCGACACGTGTCCATCCTGGGCGTGTCGAGGTGTCGACCTGGCGGTTGGCGGTCGTCAAGCGGCGACACGGCCTGGAACACGGGCGTGTTCCAGGGCGTGTCCAGGCTTGGTCGACGAGCGTGGGGCAGCGGTCGATGTCGGCGATAGTCGAGCTTGAGGGACACGGCCATGGACACGGGCGTGTGCCTTGGCCGTGTACTTCTCTGGTCGTTTTGGCAATTGTGTAAGGCCGTGTTACAGGGGTGACACGGGCGTGTCGATTGACTGACACGGGCGTGTCAGGTCTGACACGGGCATGTCCAAGCCCGTGTTCTGGTATCTTTTGAGTCGGTTGCTAACCGACTGGGGGTACACGGCCTGTGACACGGGCGTGTCACAGGGCGTGTCAGGCCTGTTGAAATGTTTTATAGAGCAGATCTCGGCCGTTCGTTTCCTTCTATTTGGATCTTGTGGTCCAAAGCCTTTCCAGCTTCTATATGGCCGTGGATTGAGATGAAATCTCATTCTCACTTAGCCATTATCTTTCTAAAGAGAAGAAAGAGAGGAGAGCTTGGAGGAGGAGGAGGAGGAGCTTTCCGGCCGCCGGTGGAGCTTCGTTGGTCCGAATCGAGAGCCGAGTTCGGCGTTGCGGAGGCAAGGCCGCTGCGGTGATTTCCATCCGGCTAGTTCTTCCATGGCGCCGAAGCGATCGTCAAGGGTAACGGTCTTTCTTCCTTGGGCAGGTGAAGCCCTTTGTTTATGCATGTGCATGAGATCCTCCATCAAGAGATGGAAAAGCGTAAGCGATTCCAGCAGTTGAGTCTGCATCTAGAGCCGGAAGTATGTAGTACGGCATAGGCATGCTGTGTGAAGCCCATCCAGATGTATGTCGGGATTGGTGATGTTTATATTGCGAACCGGAGAAGACTCCGTGTATTCATCGTTTAGCCTGCGGAGATGGTGAGGACGATGTGCTTGGTGTGAAGGATGCTTTGCATAGCTCCTTTGGTTGCATGCTTGTTAAGAGCTGGTTGTTGGAGTGCGGACACCTCTGAGTGGGTGGGCGTGTGAGGTCTTCAACAGGGGTTTGGAGGCTTATGCCCATTCCACCAAGTGGCGATGTTAAGATCGGATGAGCGGTCGATTGGTAGCAAAGCAGCAGGGCGAATTCCCTAGGCTTGTTACACTACGTGGGTAGGTCGACTGGGAGTGCTCACGGGTTTTGGTGAGGTGCGTACCTCTGAGTGAGACGGGTGCGTGAGGTCTTCAACAGGGGTTTGGAGGCTTATACCCGCCTACCAAGTACAAACCTAAATGTGCCCTGAGTGCACGGAGCGCCTGGCATTGAGGCCGGTGTTTGTGATGTTATGTGTGATATATATATTGTGATTGTTATACATGCAGGGAAGGAACCACTGCCCCGGGTAAGGGGTAGGGTCGTTATAATTGGTCAGCTGAATGCTGACTGTTGCTTTGTTTATCACCCATGGGGTGGACGTCCATATGCAGGTGTTGCGGGCTGATTGGATTGAGCGGGCAGAAGCCCATGCTGCTGGTAGGCCCTTGAAGGCCGTGCGAAGTGTTGGATTTCATGTGTGGCCGGCCTGCGTGCCGATGTATGAACTTATATATTTGTAAAGAGAAACCTGTAAGGCCTTAAGGCCGTGTGCGGTGTATTCGTGTAAACATTCCTGGTCATATATAAATGTGTTATTTATATGATTGTAGTGGACATTCATTGTTATGAGTTCTGTAACTTAAAATCTTCCGCTAGAATGCTCTGAGTTAGGATGCGTGTATAAAGGTTTTTGATACTCTCAAGTGGCTCTCTCGTCTGTCTGTGAAATATGGCGTGGGGCCCCGGCCGGACCCTCTGTTATATTCCATGTGACGAATGGGGGCGTTACAACTTTGGTAGCAGAGGTTAGGGTTGAGTTGGGAGCGCATAATTGAACTCAAGAATGTCCACTAGGAATGTGTGTGTGTCTATTCGGTTTGTTTGCCGTTTTAGCATGGAGAGTAATGCTTTCTTGTTCACCTATAGGTGACAAGGAGTGGAGCTGGGCAGTCTGAGCCCCAACGTTCGGATGAGAGTGCGGCACCAGCTGAGGTGCCTACACCTCCCCCTTCTGCGGAAACGGTGCGCTTAGTTGCGGAGGTGATCTTTGCCATGCTTCAAGCACAACCATTCGGGCAAGTGAGGCCTACTGTGGCGCCAATACAGGTTGGTGCGAGGCAAGAGCATGTTGAGGTTCCGGTTGCTGTGCAAGCAGTGGACGAGCAACTGAAGCAATTTATGGAGTTTAATCCGCCTACGTTTGTCGGGACGACGTCTCCAACAGAGGCAGAGGATTGGCTCTCCAGAGTAAAGCGAATCCTGACTGCGCTCAGGATTAGTGAGGAGCAGAAAGTCCCGTTAGCCACTTTCCTACTGGAAGGAGAGGCGAGGCTTTGGTGGGATGAGATCGAGTTGCACCAGTTGAGAGGTAGAGACCTGGGCGACATATCGATGAATGAATTCTCCAGATTATTCTGGGCGAAATATTTGCCAATGTCGCAGAGAATTGCAATGGAAAATGAATTTCAGCGTCTGGTGCAGGGTGATAAGACCGTGGACGATTACCTGTATGAGTTTACCAGACTTGGTCGGTATGCGGGGTCGACGTTTGCGGAAGAGGCGAGAAAGACGAATAGGTTCTATGAAGGACTGCGTGATGAGCTGAGGTTGGCTCTCCCGAGTTCAGTGAACCAAGGATTTCAAGCGTTGGTACATACCGCTAGTGCGCTGGAGAAGGATTTGAAGCGGGTGCGGGAGAAGAAGAATGCGGCAGTGGAAAAGTCCGAATTCAAAGTTCCGCAATCAGAGCAATCAGATTTGAGGAAACGTGATAAGAAGCGGTTCAGGCCTGCTGAACAAACTTCGGATGTTGCGTCAGGAGCTACGTTTGGGCAAGGACGGTTTGAGCCGCGTACATGTTTCATTTGTGGGAAGCAAGGGCATATCGCCCGATTTTGCTGGAGTGGTACTTCAAAGGGTGAGCAAAAGACCGGTGCGTCCTATGACGAAAAGGGCAAAGCCGTGGTAGAATCATCTGCATCGCGGGCGCAACCTCGAGTCTACACTCTTGAGTTGCAGGAGCCGCAAAGTTCCAACACGGCAGAGCAACAAATCCGTGCTTTGGACTTAATGGAAGCCGCTAAACGGATTTTGCGAGATGCGGAGAAGCCGAAATAAAGTGAAGTTTTGCACTTTATTATCTGTTGTTATATTGTATGTATGTATCTATGTTTGTGACAAACAGTTGTGGTGGTACGATTCCATGGGGCGAGACAAGCTGCGGCCTCTGAGCTCTAAACCTGGATCGTTTTGGTTTGTATCGCAACAGCGTGGTTGTGTTGATACATGTGTGTTGCGCTAAATTTCGGGACGAAATTTCTTTAAGGAGGGGAGGATTGTAACACCCCAAATGTCCCCAAGACAAAATGGAGATTTTGTAGGCTGACACGGCCTGGGACACGGGCGTGTCCCAGGGCGTGTCTTGCTCGGGATCGTTTACTCAACAATGTGCGCGATAAATGTTGAGGGAGGGGCTGACACGCCCGGCGACACAGGCGTGTCGGGGGGGGGGGGCGTGTCCAGCCAGGTGTCGTGTGTGTTGGCCAGCGACTTGCAGGCGGCAAGGTCGGGCGGCGTGTCGTTTGACACGGCCTGGGACACGGGCGTGTCCCAGGGCGTGTCCGGGGAGTGTCCGACACTTGTCCATCCTGGGCGTGTCGAGGTGTCGACCTGGCGGTTGGCGGTCATCAAGCGGCGACACGGCCTGGAACACGGGCGTGTTCCAGGGCGTGTCCAGGCTTGGTCGACGAGCGTGGGGCAGCGGTCGGAGTCGGCGATAGTCGAGCTTGAGGGACACGGCCATGGACACGGGCGTGTGCCTTGGCCGTGTACTTCTCTGGTCGTTTTGGCAATTGTGTAAGGCCGTGTTACAGGGGTGACACGGGCGTGTCGATTGACTGACACAGGCGTGTCAGGTCTGACACGGGCATGTCCAAGCCCGTGTTCTGGTATCTTTTGAGTCGGTTGCTAACCGACTGGGGGTACACGGCCTGTGACACGGGCGTGTCACAGGGCGTGTCAGGCCTGTTGAAATGTTTTACAGAGCAGATCTTGGCCGTTCGTTTCCTTCTATTTGGATCTTGTGGTCCAAAGCCTTTCCAGCTTCTATATGGCCGTGGATTGAGATGAAATCTCATTCTCACTTAGCCATTATCTTTCTAAAGAGAAGAAAGAGAGGAGAGCTTGGAGGAGGAGGAGGAGGAGCTTTCCGGCCGCCGGTGGAGCTTCGTTGGTCCGAATCGAGAGCCGAGTTCGGCGTTGCGGAGGCAAGGCCGCTGCGGTGATTTCCATCCGGCTAGTTCTTCCATGGCGCCGAAGCGATCGTCAAGGGTAACGGTCTTTCTTCCTTGGGCAGGTGAAGCCCTTTGTTTATGCATGTGCATGGGATCCTCCATCAAGAGATGGAAAAGCGTAAGCGATTCCAGCAGTTGAGTCTGCATCTAGAGCCGGAAGTATGTAGTACGGCATAGACATGCTGTGTGAAGCCCATCCATACGTATGTCGGGATTGGTGATGTTTATATTGCGAACCGGAGAAGACTCCGTGTATTCATCGTTTAGCCTGCGGAGATGGTGAGGACGATGTGCTTGGTGTGAAGGATGCTTTGCATAGCTCCTTTGGTTGCATGCTTGTTAAGAGCTGGTTGTTGGAGTGCGGACACCTCTGAGTGGGTGGGCGTGTGAGGTCTTCAACAGGGGTTTGGAGGCTTATGCCCATTCCACCAAGTGGCGATGTTAAGATCGGATGAGCGGTCGATTGGTAGCAAAGCAGCAGGGCGAATTCCCTAGGCTTGTTACACTACGTGGGTAGGTCGACTGGGAGTGCTCACGGGTTTTGGTGAGGTGCGTACCTCTGAGTGAGACGGGTGCGTGAGGTCTTCAACAGGGGTTTGGAGGCTTATGCCCGCCTACCAAGTACAAACCTAAATGTGCCCTGAGTGCACGGAGCGCCTGGCATTGAGGCCGGCGTTTGTGATGTTATGTGTGATATATATATATTGTGATTGTTATACATGCAGGGAAGGAACCACTGCCCCGGGTAAGGGGTAGGGTCGTTATAATTGGTCAGCTGAATGCTGACCGTTGCTTTGTTTATCACCCATGGGGTGGACGTCCATATGCAGGTGTTGCGGGCTGATTGGATTGAGCGGGCAGAAGCCCATGCTGCTGGTAGGCCCTTGAAGGCCGTGCGAAGTGTTGGATTTCATGTGTGGCCGGCCTGCGTGCCGATGTATGAACTTATATATTTGTAAAGAGAAACCTGTAAGGCCTTAAGGCCGTGTGCGGTGTATTCGTGTAAACATTCCTGGTCATATATAAATGTGTTATTTATATGGTTGTAGTGGACATTCATTGTTATGAGTTCTGTAACTTAAAATCTTCCGCTAGAATGCTCTGAGTTAGGATGCGTGTATAAAGGTTTTTGATACTCTCAAGTGGCTCTCTCGTCTGTCTGTGAAATATGGCGTGGGGCCCCGGCCGGACCCTCTGTTATATTCCATGTGATGAATGGGGGCGTTACACGTGCGGCCTGTGCGGATAAAGGATGGCGGCCTGGCAGGTTGTCTTTGCTATTTTTTGCGATTTTGGTGGACAGACCGGGCGGTCTATGCGGACTAAACTGGCGACTTGCTAGGTCGGCCAGTGTTCCGCACTTTTCTAAGTTTGCTTTCAGGCGGATAGGATGGTTATCAACTCAATCTCTCCAGTCTTGTGTGAACTGGCTTTGTATCCGTTGGTGCTGTGTTCTCACCAGGGATGGTTGGTGGTGTGGACTTTGTTTGGATTTTGTCTAAGTCTAGGTCGGCTTAGTCTGGAGGGTCGTGCGGCTTACGCGAGTTGGTTTCTTCATCCGCCCAGCTCGGCAGCCGTCTGTTGTATGCGACCTGTCTGCGAGCTCGCTTTCTGCAATCTGGAGCCTTGTCCCCATGTGGGAGGACTGAGGTGCTACTCGCTGAGTTCGCCTGGTTGGTGTTCGTTTGGCTGGGCTCGGCAGTCTCTCTTGGCTATGTCGCCGCGGACTTGTGTGTATCCGCATCCTTTGTTGATACACTTGTTGTTCAAACTAGATAGGGCGGTTATCCTATCGTCTAGGGTGGTGATCACACTCCTCTCCGCGCCTATAAATAGGACCCCCTGTCACACCCTGTCACATTAATAGTACCGTGTGAACAATAAGTCAACTCACAGAAATTTGCTACGGTTATGGTTTTCTATCCGCGTTGTTTGAAGAAGTTTGACCGGTTTGGGCTGTGCAAGTTGTGCGGATAGTGCTGAGAAGCCAGGAATTTGGTTTTGACAGAGTACGGACTTTGTGGGTAACAGCTAGCGGTTTTCAGCAGGTCGCGACTTGCGATTAAGCGGTTCTTTTCTGCAACTTCTTCCCTGTTCAAATAAGTTGTCCGCCTCTGGGCAGCTTGTTCAGTTCGGTGGAAGCAGTCCGCGTGTTCTGGCGGCTAGGCGACCTCGCGGTCAGGCATCCTGCAGTTCAGTGGCTAGAGTTCTTCAGCAGTACTGGAATAATGGGTAGTCCGCGCGGCTTGTTGCGGTCTTGCGACCTGGCGGCTTTAGCGGACTCCTTTAGCGGTTAGCAGCAGAGCCGGCGGTTACGTTTTGAGGCCACACGATTTTGTCTTTTGTGTTGTATTTTTTTTGCTTCCTTTGGATACATTGGCAATCATGTCTCGCCATGTATGCCTCGCTTTGTACAGAATTTTTGATTAGTACAAGACTCCTGCTCTCTTTAGTTGGTTTTTGGTTGCTTGGGCTCATTGTGGTTGAGTGTCCCTACGCCTGGTGTCCCGTTTTCCGCATTCACATTTTTTTCAAACCGAACCAAAACACATAAGAACAGACTCGAACGGCTCAGTTCGGTTCGGTTTCGGTCCGATTCTCGGTCGTTCTTCGGTTATTTTTGCACACCCATACTTGCCACCATTTTGAACATAGTATTTGGTAATTGGTTGTGTAAGCCATTTTGAATATTTAAAATTTCCTAATAGTTAGCGTCATCCCCGTCATGCATCAAAAATATAAATACTATCTTGACACTGCTATAAAAATATTTTATAAATACTACTGCATAATAAATATAAATACTACTACAAAATTATAAATACTAGTAAAAAGTATTTATAAAATTATAAATACTACTGCATAATAAATATTAGATGTTATAAAAATATATCATAATAAAAGATACATTATAGAGAAACATGAACCTAAATATTATGTGATGTGCATACGAATGACCTCCACAAGTGTGCATTAAATTTCCTTTTTGATTTAAGAATTTTGGCTAAATCTCCCTTGGTAATAAAATCGTCCTTTGAATTCCTCATGTTAACTATTTTTCACCCTTTGATGGATATGCACACTGCAATACTTTAGTTTTATGGCAACATTTTAAAAAGATGTTGATATTAGCACCACAATTTTGGCTAATATCACTCATTTTAAAAGTATTTTACGGCTTTTTAAAAATCCTTCCTGCAATCACTCCTCCAACCAACTCACGCACACGACTCCAACTCTCCACTCTCATGATTTCCTAGCTGCAGGAGGCGGAGCAGCTTGGAGAAAATGTTGGCACTAGAATGCTGGAGGGAGGCAGGGATAAGACGGTGAAAAAACTACATAGTTAAGTATGTTCAGGTTGGAGCAGTCTCAGGATGGGTTACCTCCTGGGGAGTCTCCGTGCTGCCTGCTTAACTGGAATTTCTCTCATTAAAGGGATATTGCGGTCTCCAAAAACCCACCAATGGCAGATGCAATGCGATAGGCAGTCCATGGAGAGGGGTTGGAGTGTACAGTCTACACACCAGTTAAGGCTAAACTCTCTCTCATTTGTCTCTTCAATCATGATGTGACTGCTTTGGATTTCCTATTGGTTATCGCGGCGCGATAGCATTATCGCGGAATAGTAATACTTTACATAATCAACTTCGTGGTCCCGCCAAGTCCCTTTTAATATACTCCTTGTCGACTGTCCTTTTGGTAAAAAAGATACCGATAGCGGTGGAACCTACTGTCGCGCGATAATGGCCGCTTCAGTCAACATATCCAGTTGATCGTCTCGATCAAATTACTCTATACGTTTCTCTATAGTACCTACAAATCGTGCATACTATAAACACACGTAAGTCATATCAAATACATATTAGAAATTGTTAATCTCAAATCAAGAGATGGGGAACCCATGTTCCAACAAAGCTCTTGGGAAAAATCTCGGATTTGATAAAACAGAATAGAATTAAAGTGATTTTATGACATGCCATAAAAATGTAAGGCTATGTTAATTCTGTTGGTTAGAATTCTTAGAAAGATAGGGAGTCATCAACAAGATGGTTCTAAGTCAAAGACTTTTTAATAGCTTAGTCGAATAATATTCGATGTAACGTCAAAAGAAATTGTCATAAAGTCGATGTATATATTCAGAGAGTTACTCGGAGTTTCTTCTTCACTTCTAATACATGCATCGACTTTTGATGTCCATGCTGCATAGACTTCTGATACTAAAGCTGCATAGACTTCTGATACTAAAGCTGCATAGACTTCTCAGAAACTGTCAACCTTCTCTCCTTAGTTAAGATAAAACTCTTTAGGATATCTTTGACTCCATCAAGATGGATTATTTACTACTCGTTAGTGCAAGTTTCAAGAAAGATATAATTCTATTAAGAAAGCTATTCTCTTAACCGCTACCTATTTTCAAGAAAGATGTAGTCCTATCACGAAAGATATCTCCTAGCTACTACCTGTTTCCAGAAACATGTATTAGGTTTGGAACTTCATTTGGAAAAAATTGAAGTGATATTATCTGACAGCATTTTATACTAAGATGAAGACAAATTGAAAGAAAGAATTAGTTAAAATGTTTTCATAATGAGAGAATAAGGATCAGACAATATATAAGATACAAATATATAAGAGAAACACACAATTTCCTGCATATCTCTTCCTGTATGCGAATTTCAAAACTCTATAGAATAATAATAGCAAGCAAGACAATAATACGAGAAGTCTTCCACTCTTAGAGACAACAAGAAGATTATATCTTTTCTTAAGAATCAACTCTCTCATCCTCATCCAAGAAGTGGCTACTATTCCTGCCAGAATTCACTCAGTGCTACAAGTTTACATTTTTAGAACTATGTTAAAAGGAGAAAACTTCAATAAAACTTCACTTCAATCCAACCAGTTTATAGTCCTAAGAAACCCTCCTAAAAGAATTAAGTGGTTCTAAGAGTCTTCTTATCAAAATAGTTAGTAGCTTTCAGACACTTTTTCAAAACTCTGGGTTCTAAGAGTCTCCTTATCAAAATACTTAGTAATCTTTGACACCTTATCAAAAGTCCTAGTTCTAAGAGTTTTCTTACCAAAAAACTCAACACTTGAGATAATGAATTCTTATCGAGGCGGAAGAGTGGAGTACCTAACATTTAGGAAATCACTGTAAATTTTGGTGTCTTCTGTGTTGTGCATTTTCTGTGATTTTGTTTTGGTGACTTTCTCATCTTTGTTCTGATTATATATTTGGAAGTGCCGTGATAACTTATGGGTGTGATATAAACTAGATAGCCGTGAAAACAGGGAAACAACTCTAAAATCTAAGTTTCATCCCCTCCTTTTAAGTGCTTCTCAAGAGATTACCTTTTTCTTTCAAAAATTGCTTTTTTTATAATAACAAATCACAAAATGAAAAAAATAAATCTTTAATATTAATGTTTTGTTTATATTAGCTCGTGGTAAGTGAAAATTGTGAAATCAGGTTTTTAGTGTATGCAATACACAATTATGACATTCTCCCTAAGTGTGTGCCCTCTATAATTAGTGATTTTATAATTCGTCTCTCCCTAATTTTCTCAATTTATTCTCCCCTCTTTTAGTATAATTTGAGGTGAAATATTTCATGAAATAAAGAACCATTTGTTATATAAATGATCATGATAGATCAAAAAGTGTATGCAGCGAAAAAAATTGTGAAATCAATACAAAGTCATGAAAAGAAATATATAGATATATATATTCGTGTTCAAAAAGACCGGGCCCGGCCCGAAAAAAGCCCGGCTAGGCCCGACCCGGCCCTAGCCCGAGCTTGGGGGCCTTACCGAGCACACAATTTAACCCGGTGCCCGGCCCGTGCCGGGCCGCGCAAAGCCCGGGCGCCAGGATAGCCCGAGCCCAGCACCCGGGCTGGCAGACAACTTATTGAACTAGGAAAGTTGCAGAAGAGAAGACCGCCTAGTCGCAAGCCGCGACATGCTGCAAACCGCAGAATCCGCACTGACCCTGATCGAAGTCAGAACCAAGTCCCTGGCTCCTCAGCGCTATCCGCACAACCTGCACAACACAAATCGGTCAAACACTTCAAACCGCGCAGATAGAAACTCATGTCTGCAGCAACTGCCCAAGCAAACTTACTGTTGACTCAGTGTGTTGTAGATGTGACAGGGGGTCCTATTTATAGGCACGGAGAGGAGTGTGATCACCGTCCTAGACGATAGGATGGGACCCTATCTTGCGGCGAGCACAAAGAGTATCCGCACAGCCTGCGGACGCAAGCGAAGCCGCTGCAACTAGTCGCATAGCCAGTCCTCCAAACACACCACAAAGGTCGGATAGAAAACCTATCCGCCTTGTCGCCATAAGACCAAGTCGAGACTAGACATCAGCAAAAACTGCGGGAACACCGCCAGACAATACTCAAGCAGACTCAGCTCAGTCCGCACACACCCGCGGACTCTACTCCAGTATGCATAAACTGAGCTCACAAATAAACAAAGGCTAATAACAGTCGAGCTTGGCGGACAAAGAAAGCAACCCGAGCGACCTCCCAGACTGAGCACACCTAGACTTGGCTTAGATCCAAACCAAGTCAACACTACCAGCTATCCCTGGTGCAAACACATCACCAGCGGATACAAAGATCAGTCTGCTCGAATAGGGGGACTCCGCACCAGTTCGCACAACTCGACGAACTCCTAGTCTGCATCCTGGACTCAACGAACTGCAACCGAGTTCGCAACATCCGCGGACTCTAAATCAATCCACCCAGTAACCACCTGGGAACAACCTGCAGAACCACTGACTGACCTGGTTAGTCGTCAGTCCTGTCCTCCCAGTCTGCGCGGACAGTATGCCCAGGCTGCCACTTTCACTTCAAACATTTCAACACTCCCCCTTGAAGTAAGAGGTGGAAACCAGTCCTAGCAGTCCCCTGTAACCGTGTAAATGACCCCATCGACAGCGGCTTTGTGAAGATGTTCACGATGTTGTCCTCGCTCCGCGCATGTACAACCACAAGAGAACCCTCCAACACCTTCCCCTAAATGAAATGGTGTTCAATCTCAATGTTCTTGTTCCACGCGTGACAAATTGGATTATAAACCAGTTTAAGGGCATTTTCATTGTCACCGCATAACAGAGTAGGACCGCGCACTTCTTCATGGATGTACTCTACTAGCCTTCTAAGCCAGATGAATTCTAGAGCTGTCAAGGACGAAACATTATACTCTGCTTATGTAGTAGAGACGGATACCAATTCTTGCTTTTGCTGCACCACGAAATACCTGCCAATCCACATGTGAATACATAGACGGATATTGACTTTCGGTCGTCTGAATCTCCCCCATAATCAGCATGTGAGTAGCCGTGCAAGTTAAAGCCCGTATCTCTCCCATAAAGTATACCCATATCAGAAGTGGACTTCACGTGCTTCAGAATGCTCCTTGCCGCCATCTGACGAGGCTTCTGAGGTTCCGCCATATACTGACTTACTCGTCTTACAAGATATGTAATGTCAGGCCTCGTAATCGTCAAGTAGATAAGGCTACCAACCAAAGTATGAAACACTAAATGATTTGGAAGTATCCTCCCCTCATCTCGTTGAAGCTTGATGACAACATCAAGTGGAGTAGAGCTACTCTTCCCTTCCCGCATGCCGAACCGCTGAACGATCCGATCTATATAGCTTCTTTGGGAAACGAGTATGCCGCTCTCTTTCCTCTCCACCTCGAGTCCAAAAAAGTGGTGAAGCCCACCCAAGTCCTTCATCTCGAACCAAATTGCTAGCTTTTCCCTAAGCCTAGTCACTCCTCCTCAAATTTTTCGATGAAGATCATGTCGTCCATGTATAGTAGTACCAAGAAATGATGCTCCCCCCTTTTCTTGATGAACAAGCTCAAATCTGAATCAGAGGAAAAATAACTGTAGAATTGGAGGTATTCTGCGATCTTCCCATATCATGCCCGAAGAGCCTACTTCAAGACGTAAAGAGCCTTCCAGAGCTTGCAGACGTATCCTGGATGATCTTCAAACACATATCCTGGTGTTTGAACCATGAAAATGTCTTTATCTATTTCCCCGTAAAGAAAAGCATTCTTTACTTCCAGCTGTCACATCTTCTAGCCTTGGCAAGCTGCCAAGGACATCACCACCCGAACTGAAGTCATCTTTGCAATAATACTAAACTTCTCTTCGTAGTCTTCTCCGTACTGCTGAGAAAAGCCTCGACCTACAAGGAAAGCCTTATACTACTCGATGCTCCCATCGACCTTCTTCTTCAGCTTATACACCCACTTGCATGTCACAGGAGTAACACCATCAACCTTGGGCACAAGGTCATAAGCCTCATTATTCCTGAGGGCATCCATATCCTCATCCATAGCGTTTTCTCACACCTTGACTCCAGTGGCATAATTAAAGCTAGAAGGCTCACACTCATCTAGAGGGCCTGCGAAGAAACAAGAGAAGTGGCTTACCACGTTTCCTTCGCTTTAACGAGCTGGTGGCTTGATGGTACTCTTCGATCTTCGAAGATCCTGACCCTTGCTCACCACCTTCGTTGCATCTTCTGATTCAGCTCCATTCTCAGGCAAACTTGGAGAATCTCTCCCCCTGCTTCCTGAACAAGAAGCCTCTGCCCCGGAGCTAGAAACACTTGGAGCTCCTGGTGACACGGGCAGCTCCTCTAGAAGATCCCTAGCAGCCTCCTCCTGCCCACTATCTGACCTGCTCTCCGGTAGCTCCACAGATGAG
The DNA here is from genome assembly GCA_039513925.1 of Platanthera zijinensis. Taxonomy (NCBI): domain Eukaryota; kingdom Viridiplantae; phylum Streptophyta; class Magnoliopsida; order Asparagales; family Orchidaceae; genus Platanthera; species Platanthera zijinensis. Next base: position 198,040,664 of record CM077082.1, read on the forward strand.
CTACCCCCATAAGACGTTAGTTCTTTGAAAACCACATCCCTGTAAATGACGAATTTATTTGTCATTGGGTCCATACACTTCCATCCCTTCTTCCCCTCGTCATAGCCCACGAAGACAAGCTTCCTCGCCTTCACATCCAGCTTTGTCTTGAAAACATCCGGGATGTGAACGTAGCAAGAAGACCAAAACACCCGAAGGTGTTCTACGCTGGGCTTCTCCTTAAACATTATCTCAAAAGGAGACTTCATGTTGATCGGACTTAGAGGCATCCGATTGATGACATTGCGGGCCATTCCCTTCACCCAGAAGGACCTAGGGATAACTTTAGCATGAAGCCAGCACTTGCAAGTCTCCATTAGATGACGGATCTTCGGCTCTGCTACTCTATTTTTTGTGGAGTATGAGCACAAGTGAGCTCTCTCCGGATTTCATAATTCCTTTAGAAGTTAGAGAACTCGGATGAATTAAACTCACCTCCGTTTTACGTTCTCAACTTCTTGATCTGCAGGCCAAGCCAGCCCTCCACTAGCTCCTTGAACTCCATAAACAAACGAAACGCATCTGACTTCTCCTTCATAAGTACACCCAAGTGTACCTCTAGTAGTCATTAACCAAAACAAGCATGTATCTGCTGCCTCCAAGAATGGCTGTGATAGTCGGCCCCATAAAATCACCATAGATGCACTCCAATGGTGTTTTACTCCTTATCTACGACTTGTCGAATGGAAGATGATGAGTCTTTCCATATTGACAATCTATGCAAATATGACCCTCGCTGATGGATGACAACTTAGGCAAGCTTTTCACAAGGCTTCTTACCACCATCGCTTTTAACTTGTCCATCCCGACATGTCCCAGTCTTTCATGTCAGATAATTTCACTATCATTGGCCATCATCTGATCAACATAGGAACTTGTTGATAACACAAACAAGTCCCTTAACCTTCTCCCTACATGAGCAACGTCAGCTTTCATTGCTGAAATGTTGCAGAGAAACTTCACTTCTGTCAGTTCTAACACAACGTGATAGCCCGCATCCACTGTATTGGTCATAGAGAAGAGGTTCTTCTTCATACCTAGTATGTGATAGACACTCCTCAAGGTGAGTGGACCCTTATCAATACCCAAAGAAACAACACCCTCCTTCTCAACTGCATTAATAGTATCATCAGCGATTATGATAACTTTGTTACCTGAGAACGTCTGCAAAGAGGAGAACTTAGACTCATCCCTGGTAAGGTGGTGAACACACCCAGAGTCAACGATCCAGTCATCTTGGTAGTCGACGGTGGACAAGGCACGGATACACGAGCCCTTCATAAATGCACCTCCCCATCCAACTTCCTCAATACTAGAACCAGCTCCCTCCTTATCTGCAACGTGCCTAGGCTGCAGCTTGACCTTACAGTCCTTTCTTGAAGTGACCTAGCTGGTTGCACCTGCAGTACTTAAGCCAATCCTTCTTCTTCTTCCAATCATGCTTGGGAGCAACACTCCTCTCTTACTGGTAAAAATTTGAAGGGTCATCACCAGCATCAGTCTTAATCTCCCATCTCTTCTTCTTCCCTGAGAAGAGTGCCTCACTACCTCCTTTAGAGATAGTGACACCAGCCATCTGTCTAGCCAAGTTCTCCTGTGAATCTAGCGGGTTCTCCAGCTGTTTATAGATTTCATATTCTGTTAGTTTGCAGTGTTCTTTATTATCTGCTTCAAGCTTTGAAAAGACAACAAAATCAAAAACCAGCCCAAAAGTTTTTTTTAAGGTCTACACCCTGAAGCAAAGCTTCCACTCCTAATATGATGCATACAACTCATGGGGAGCTTTGACATCATAAAAAAATCCACTAGTTTTCTCAGAGATTTAAGACAGAGAAGACAATATCTTTTTACCTGTCCCTTTCAATGTGTATAGTGTTTTAACTCCCTTCAAAAGTTAGCCTTTTTTGTTCACAAGTCACCTGATCAAAAGACTTGGGATGGCTTTTTGGGCACCTGATCAAAAGCTCAAAGGGTTGTTAGATCTCCCTTAGAAAAATAGATCTTGTGGTGACAAGGCACCTAAGCAAAAACCTATGGTGATAGGGCACCTGATCAAAAACCTGTAGTAGATTCTTACCAGGGTGGTAAAAGAGTGGATGTACCCAGGTTTATTGAGGAACCACTATAAATTCCTTGAGTCGTCTAGTTTGTCTTTATTTTTTTGTTTATTTGTTGTGATTTTCTCTTTATTCTTTCATATATCACTAACTTTTAATCCGCTATAAAAACAAGTTAATAATTTTTAAATACTCTATTTACCCCCCCCCCCCCCTTCTAGAGTTAAGTCAGATTTATCCCTAATTTTTAATTGGTATCAGAGGGTTGTTATTTGGTTTCACAGGCTAACACCGGAACCAAAAGATCCTTGATAGATTTTATTTACTCTAGTTTGTTCTTTTTCCCATGGCACAAAATAAAGAATATTCAAGAACCAGACCTCCAGTGTGTAATCTGAATAAGTTTGCACTTTGGAAGGCAATGATTAAGTTTTATATGAATTCTATTGATAAACACATTTATAATTCTATTTTTTCTGGTCCCCCTACTCCATCTGCATCAACAAGCACCTCAGCTATACCACCACCTGAGTGGACAAAGGCTCGGAAGAAGGTGAAAGTTACAGATGCCAAAGCCATGAACATTTTGGCTCAAACTATTTCTAATGACATATTCTAGAAAGTTGTTAAATGCACTTCAACCAAGGATATCTGGGATTCCCAAAATGGGATTGTTGCAGGATCTGCAAATGAAAGGAAAGACAGGAGATCACACTTGATCTCTCAGTATGAGAACTTCAAGAAGGAAGAGTCAGAATCAGTTGCAGACATATATAACAGACTCAGTCTCATAATAAATGAGCTGAGAACTTTGGATAAGAACATCTCATTGACAAAGATAAATGACAAGATTCTTATGTGCTTACCTAGTACATGGACTCTAGAATCTAGCCAATCAAGGAAGCCAAAAGCCTAAATGAAATCTCTACTAAAACTTTGTTGGGCAAGCTCAAATCCTATGAACAGCTCATCAAGACCAGAGAAGCTGAATAAAGAATCTCTTCTTCAGCAAGGAAAGAGCAAAGCATTGCTTTTAAAGCAACTGAAGAAATAGAAGCCATTCCAAAAAATGAAGATTTATTGAGTCTCTTGGCTAAGAGATTCTACAAGATGGCTAGGAAAGATTTCAGGAGAAGATCTTCCAGAAAAGAAGATAAGCAATGGTATGATAAGACTCCAACTAAAGAAATAGTTTGCTATGGATACAGGAAACCTGGAGACATATTACCAGAGTTTCCAGAGAACCAGAAGAAAGACAAACGAAAGGAGAAAGACTCCAAGAAACATTCCAGCAAGCCCTCTTCCAACAAATACAAAAAGAAGGAAAGAGGATTTGTGGCTGAAATATGGAGCGAATCTGAGTCAGAATCTTCATCTAGTTCCAGTGAAGATGAAGAAGAAGCAAAAGCAAAAGAAATTTGTTGCCTCATATAATAATTCTGAAGAAGAATCTGAATCAGAATCAGAAGAAGATCAGGTAATCTCAACCTTTGATTTAAATTCAGAACAATTTAAAATTGATTTCAACTTATTATGTAAAGATTTGATTAAATCTGAGAAGGAAATCAAACTTCTCAGAGAGAAATTAATTGAATTTGAAAATGCTTCTTTTAAAAACTTAAAACTTAAAGAAGATTTAAAAACTGCTAAAAATCAAATATTTTCCTTAGAAACTAAATTATCTTAGGCTAAGCAATTTTAAGAATCTCTTAATGGGAGAAGTATCAAATTTATGGATATCACAAGCACAGTGAATGCCAGATTAAATGGCAAATTGGGCTTGGGAGCTTCATCTAGTCAGCCTTATATTCTTGAGAAAAATATATTATCTAAACCAATTAAATTCATATCTGCTAAAGGAAAAGAGAAAGAAGCATTATAACTTACAAATAAAGATATTAAAACTTTACCAAAGACTAAATCAAATAAAAATAAAAAAAATCTCATAAAAATAATGTTCAACAAAATTCGTCGAATCGAGATCGATAAAATCAGCATTATTCGTCGACCAATGATCGACGCTCTCTTAACCCAGAATTTGGGTATGATTACTCAACAAAGGGTGCTTGACGAAATCAACATGTTTCGTCGAACAGAGATAAACGATCGTGGAATGTAGGGAATGAGTATTATCATTCTGTGAACTAAGTTCGACGAAATCAATACTTTTCGTCGAACTCAGATCGACAAACTCAACTAAATTTATCAAACTCACATTTTTAAAACAGAAACTTTAATCCTTATCAAAATAATAATCAAAGACTGAAATTTGTTAATCCTTTTACTCAGTAGATAATCCCTCCTAGGAGATATCATCCATTAGGTTATAAGAATCAACTTGATTGCTCTTATATTTCTAGTTATTCTTTTGAAAAAAATTAATGACCCAAGGTAACCCTGGTCAAGAACAACTAATTTGTTTTTATACAGGTAAAGGACTATCCTACCATAAAGGAATAGTGGTACTTATATAGTGGTTGCTCAAAACACATGACAGGTTCAAAGTCCAACCTAAGTGACTTCAACGCAAAGCTTGGACACAAAGTTATTTTTGGGGACTCCAATTATGGACAAACAAAATGATATGGAAATGTCAAGATTGGATAAGTTACCTTCAAGAAGGTAGCATATGTAAATAGTCTGAAGCATAACCTCATCTCTATCAGCCAACTATGTGTTGAAGGTTATCAAGTAACATTTAATAAGTGTTTATGTTCAATTACTTATGATAAAAACAAAACTATTTTATCTGGAATTAGACAAGGTAACATTTATCTAGTTAATTTTAATTTTTCTAAATCAAAAATTTGTTTGTTCAATCTGATTAGTAAAACTAGTGAACTCTGTCATAAGAGATTAGGACATGTAAACCTTAGGACCATAGTTAAATTATCTAAGGATAACCTTGTTAGAGGACTACCTTCTGGATCCTACAAGAAGGAAGGACTCTGCAGGGCTTGTCAATTAGGCAAAGAAATTAAAAATAGTTTCAAATCCATTAATAAAAGTGATTCACCCAGAATCTTGTACTTGCTACATATGGACCTTTTTGGACCTATTGCAGTACATAGTTTGGGAGGGAAGTCATATACCTTAGTTATTATTGATGATTTTTCTAGATTCACTTGAGTTTTCTTTCTTAGAAACAAGTCTGATAACTTTAAAGTTCTTATATACTTTCTTAAGAGCATCCAGATTGAGTACTCTACTCAAGTTGTATTGATCAGAAGTGATCATGGCACTGAGTTTGAATCTCTTCTCATGCAAGAATTCTATGAGAAGGAAGGTATCAGACATTATTTTTCTGCTCCTAGAACACCTCAATAAAATGGGGTAGCTGTAAGGAAAAATAGAACCCTGATTGAATCTGTAGGGACATTACTTGCAAATGCTCACTTACCCCTATCCGGGCAGAGGCAGTAAGCACAACAAATTATGTTCTGAATAGAAGTCTAATTCATAAGCTAAAGGGTAAGACCCCCTATGAATTAATTAAAGGGAAGAAACTTAAAATAAACTGTTTTAAAGTATTTGATTATATATGTTATATTCACAATAATGATAAGAAATATCTTAGAAAGTTTGAAGCCAGACCAACAGAGGGAATTTTTCTTAGATATTCCCAAGTTAGCAAGGCTTATTGGATATATAATAAATCAACTCTCAAAATGGAAGAATCTGTGCATGTAACTTTTGATGAGACTAATATGTTTTATAAGGAGAAGGATTCTTATACCATAGAAAATTTGCAGGTACCAAATCTGTGTGAGAAAATGGATGATTTAATCCTAACACAAAATGATATATCACATCCTTCTCAACAGATTATTGATGAAGATAATGAAGAAGAAATTCAGGAACAGATTGCTGAAAACATTATGGCTAATGAAATTCCACCAGAGGAATTAGTACAACAAATGGTTATTGAAGAACCAACTCTACTCACTGATCTTGTCACACTTAGAGATCATCCTATATCTCAAGTGATTAGAGACATGTTAGTTGGTGTACAAACAAGGCATCAATTAAATCATGATCAGATGCATGCTTGCTTTCTTTCTCAGATTGAACCTCAATCCGTTAAAGATGTAGAGCAAGATCCCCACTGGATTATTATAATGCAAGAGGAGCTCAATCAATTTGAAACATGTAGAGTTTGGGAATTAATTCCAAGACCCAAAGACTACCCAGTCATTGGAACCAAGTGGGTCTTAAGGAATAAGTTGGATGCACAAGATATAATAGTAAGAAAGAAAGCCAGATTGGTAGCCCAAGGCTATTCACAGGAAGAAGGCATTGATTATGATCAAACCTTTGCTTCTATTACAAGACTTGAAGCTATCAGGATCTTTCTTGCTTATGCTGCATTCAAGAACTTCAAAGTATATCAAATAGATGTCAAAAGTGTCTTTCTCAATGGAGAACTTAAAGAGGAAGTATATGTTGAACAACCTCCAGGTTATATTTCTTCAACTCATCCCTCTTATGTTTTTAAGTTGCATAAAGCACTTTATGGTCTAAAGTAAGCTCCAAGAGCTTGGTATGAGACCTTGGTTAGTTTTATTTTACAGCATAAGTTCAGTAGAGGCATTGTAGATAGGACTTTATTTATTAGACATCATAAGAATAAAATTTTGCTAGTATAAATATATATATATGACATAATATTTGGATCTACTGATTCCAAACTTTGCAAAAGGTTTTCTGACCTGATGTATTCAAAGTTTGAAATGAGTAGCATGGGTGAACTATCCTACTTCCTTGGTCTCCAAGTGAAGAAATCCACTGATGGTATCTTTATATCTCAGTCTAAATATGCTAAGGAGCTTATAAAAAGATTTGGGATGTCTGATGCCTCAGCAATGAAAACACCCATGCCCTCCAATGATGTAGTTGATTCTAATGAACAGGGCAAACAAGCTGATCAGAAAACATATAGGGCTATTGTTGGATCCTTATTGTATCTTACTGCTAGTAGGCCTGATATTATGCTTGCCACTTGTATTTGTACTAGGTTTCAAGTCAACCCTAAAGAATTTCATCTTATTTTATTAAAAAGGATTTTAAGATATATAAAGGGTTATCCTAATCTAGGACTTTGGTATCCAACAGAGTCAGAATTTGACTTAATTGGATTCTCAGATACGGACTATGCTGGATGTAGAGTTGACAGGAAAAGCACATCAGGAACTTGTCAGTTCCTTGGTGATAGGCTTGTGTCATAGTTTTGCAAGAAGCAAACTTCTGTGTCTACATCAACTGCTGAAGCTGAATACATTGCAGCAGGTAGTTGTTCACAGATTTTGTGGATTCAAAACCAACTCCTGGATTTTGGTTTCAACCTAAATAATTCAACTATCTTTTGTGATAATACTAGTGCTATTTCAATTGCACGAAATCCAGTACTACATAGTAGAACTAAGCATATAGAGATTAGACATCATTTCATTAGAGCTAATGTGGACAAAAATAAAATTAATATTGTCTTTATTTCCACTGATTTACAAAGGGAAGATATTTTCACTAAACCCTTAGATGAAAAGAAACATCTTTTCTTTATAAATCAGCTGGGCATGATAAATGGAGGCTTATAAATTTAATTTTTGGTCTGAGAACGACGAATTTGTCACCTTTCGTCGAACGGAGATCGATGATCTGTGAACTCTTCTTGAGATTTTCGTCAAACGGAGATCGACAAAATCTCTTATTGAAACTTTCGTCGAACGGAACCCGGAGGATTTAGTTTCTAATAATTTTCATCAAACGGAGATCGGCGAAATTTATTTGTTCGCAAAACTTTCGTCTACCTGAGATCGATGAAACGTATTTCTTTTAAGAATTTTTTAACGAACAGGGTTCGATGTTTTCTTATTTTTCGTCGGACAGAGTTCGCTTTTTCAACTTCTGAAAACTTATAACTAGGTTTTCATCAAACTCCATCCCGCGCTTTCCATTCCCCCTCTGCACTTGATCTCTTGTTATTTTTGCAGAGCAATGGCGATCTCTCCAGCAATCCTCGTAGCGATGAAGTTTGATGCTGGTTTTGATATTGATTTGGAATCATTTTCTCACTCGGATCAAGTATTCCAAGATATTCTGAAATTGTTTGAGGGTCCGAATCTGTAGTATTTCATGAAGACAAGGATAAAACTCCACGCGATAGAGATTAAAGAATGGATGCACACAACAAAACTTCAAGATACTCCAGTTCTCATTGGATCAATCTATGGTAACCAGGTTCTTTTATCACCAGAAGTTTTATCTGAAGTTTTTGGATTTGTTAATGGATAAGATGAATTAGAAATATCTATTGATGAATTTAATGAAATGCTAGATAGGATGGGTCACTCCCAGGGAAACCCCAATCACCTGCTTAAGAAAAAAATTTCAATTGAATACAAGTTTTTAGCAGATGTGGTAGGTAAAGTGTTTTTGGGAAAAAACTCTGCCCATGACCATATAACTAGACATCAATTTAACTTGATGAGTGGTCTGGTTAACAAGAAGTCTGTGGAATGGGGAATGATCTTCTTTGATTCTATTAAGAAGAAACTATCTAGTAAAGCTGGAGGTTATGGCAGGATCCTAGGGATCTTTTTACAGGCAAAGGTACCAGAACTATTAGTCTTCCAGACCATTTTAATCAATGCTTCTAAGAGACTTACCTCTGCCCTATTTGGTAGATTGGAGAGGGTCATCCCAAAGCCCTCCAGGGCTTCATCTTCCAGGATAGCTTCAGAAGACACAAGGGCTGTAGCAGCCACTCACTCAACCCCTAAAGAAGTTACTGCTCCTCCTCCCTCTCCTGCTTATTTGCCATCCTTACCTTCATCACCTCTACCATCCATGGTTATTGAAGACATTCCATCATCTCCTCATTCTCCATCTCCTCAATCTCCTCTACCATCTCTTACAGCATCTTGGAATTCATCACTCCTACACTCAAAAAGCTCATAGAGGAAGCAGTTTCCCCTCTTGTTTCTTCCATTGTTGATCTCTCTTCCAAAATTGCCTCTTCCTCCTTTATCTCTTCTTCTGGGGGCCTACATTCAGGTCTCCCTAGATCTAGGCAGGAGGAGATGTCCAATGAAGAAGCTCCTCAAGTAGCAGCAATTTCAGAAGCAATAGCAGCAGGAGTTTTAACAGCAGCATCAAATTCAGATACAGACATGCTTGCAGTCGGTGCAGATGCAACAGCAGCTGATTTTTCAGTTCCTGAAATTATAACTGTTGGGTATGTTGTTATTAATCCCACAGTTAACCTATTTTCTCTATTTTTAGTTTCTGATTCCCTACATAGTTCTATTCCCAGTTTTCTCCCTGCTTTTCCAGCTTATGATAAAGCTATAGTTTGCTATACTACACCTATAGTTTCTTCAGTGTTAGGTCAGATTAGATCCAGTTTCAGTAATTCTTCTGCTAATATCTCCTCAGTTTCTATGAATATAACAGTTGAGAATACAATGGATATTTAAAAGCAAGGTTTTTCACCTCCCACTTATGTGATGGATGAAACTCCTTTGCCAAATTTTGATGACATCATTCTTAAAGATATGGAACAAGAGAATATACATATACAAGCAACAGTTACAGATGTTATATCAGTACAGCCAGTAGCACCAGCTAAAGACAATTCAAAGTTAATGAAATAATTAGATGATCTCTATGATAATCCAGCAAGTGAATCAGATGAATCTGATGATGTTGATTCTAATGATTCAGAAGATTTTGGATCTAAGAAGAGAAATTTTAAGAAGTAGATTCGCTCCAGGGTTGCTCCTAAACCTTCTCCTACAGTTGATATTTCATATTATATTCAGCATAATATTCCTCTCACTCCAGATACTCCTTACTGGATGAGATTTTCTAAGAATGAGTTAAAGAACAGAAAAAAAATGAAAAGATATAACTCTCCTACTCAAAAGCACTGGACAGGACCTCCTCCTCCTCCTCCACCAGTAGTAGGAGCAGTAGGAAACATTTCTCAGCATCATAGGACTACTTCTCAACATCAGTCCAGAACTTATAAGAGTGGGCAGGACAGACCTCTTAGGTCTTATTCTTAAGGCAGCCATCATCAGAGATCAAGCCAAAGCAGCCATCGGTAGTATAAATCATCTCAAAGCAGCTCAAAACATAAGCAGATATCTCAACGCTCTCAGCAAGAATCTTCTCAAAGTGATCATCAAGAGCATCAAGATAAATCTAGTCTAAAGAGGCTTCCTTCTCCTACATATGAGCCAGAGCTAGATCCAATTTATAGGATGGCCAGATTTAATGAGCTTATTGGTCTGTCTCAGATTAATAAAGCTAAAGTAGAAGGAAAAGACACCTCCCAGTTCAAAACAATGTCTTCTTGCAGATAGAAAGAACTAGACAAGTATCAAGTAAGGAATTAATTCAATGCTAATGAATACATGCAGCTCCATCCAGAGGCAGTTGTGCCCAGAGCCACATCTCAAAAGATTCTTAGTGATCAAGATTTAAAAATGACTCAGCTAGAAGCTCAAGATCCAACCAGAAGATAATTTTCACAAAGTCATCCTCTGATTCTCTTTCATAAGTTACCAAGAAAGACAACTAATTTCTATTTTATGTCTTCTTTATTGTTACTATTTTTGAACTCTCATAGCACTATGTTATATTTTGTGTAAATAGGGGGAGATTGTTGGAACCCCAATTTGGATTTGGGCAAAGACTACTATTAGGATGCTTAGACTGACCCAATATGTATAGTCTGGGTCATAGGTTTTTCCAGGGTTAGTTGTCTTAGAAGTTTTCAGTGTTCTGCAATTCAGTTCGATGAAAGTCAAACTCAGCTCGGTGAAAGTCAAGCTAAGCTCGACGAACTCAGAGTTCCAACTCTGAGTTAAGCTTGACGAAAGCTGAGCTCTAGCCGACGATCTTCTACCTCAACTCTGCCATCTCAGCTCGACGAAAGCCAAGCTCAACTCGATGATCTTTGAGCTCAGGTCGACGAATAAGCAATTTCAGCTCGACGATCTCCAAGCTCAGGTCGACGAATTTCTTGCTCACTTCGATGATTTCCAGACAGTTATTCTTTCCAGAAGCAGATTATTTTCCAAGCTTATTTTTCAGGATATTTTTATATTCTGAAGGCAGAATATTATCGAGTCTTAAATGCAGACAGCTAATGACTCTGTTATTTAATGCTTAAATATTCTTATCAATATCGTCTTTTGGAGGCGGCATTAAATATGGACTTAGTCACAGAGTTAAATGTTAATCCTTTTCCAAGGCAGTTACTATTCTAGGGAATGCTCCAGCTATTCAGAATGAATTCAAATATTTGAATTCCTCAAGCATTCCAGATATTTATGTTCAGAAGTTTTCTACCTAAGTGTTACAGTTTTTGAGATACATAATTGTTTACAGATTTCATATTCTGTCAGTTTGTAGTGTTCTTTATCATCTGCTTCAAGCTTTCAAAAGACAACAAAATCAAAAATTAGTCTAAAAGTTTTTTTTAAGGCCTACACTCTGAAGCAAAGCTTCCACTCCTGATCAGATCTATATAACTAAGGGGGAGCTTTGACATCATCAAAAAATCCACTAGTCTCTCAGAGATTTGAGACAGAGAAGACAACATCTTTTTACATTTTTCTTTTACTGTGTACAGGGTTTTAACTCCCTTCAAAAGTTAGCCTTTTTTGTTCACAAGTCACCTGATCAAAAGACTTGGGATTGGTACCTGATCAAAAGCTCAAAGGGTTGCTAGATCTCCCTTAGAAAAATAAATCTTGTGGTGACAGGGCACCTGAGCAAAAACCTGTGGTGGCAGGGCACCTGATCAAAAACCTGTAGTGGATTCCTACCAGGGTGGTAGAAGAGTGGATATACCTAGGTTTATTGGGGAACCACTATAAATTCCTTGCGTCGTCTGGTTTGCCTTTTCTTTTTTGTTTTTGTGTTGTGATTTTCTCTTTATACTTACATATATCACTAACTTTTAATCCACTATAAAAAATAAGTTAATAATTTTAAAATACTCTATTCACCCCCCCCCCTCTAGAGTTAAGTCAAATCTATCCCTCACTTTCAGATCCCTTGCGTCGTACCAACGTTGCTAGCTCTTAAGAAGGATGGCTCCTAGAGGATTTGTGTGGATAGCAAATCAATCAACAAGATTACTGTAAAATATAGATTTCCCATCCCACATTTGGACGACCTTCTAGATGAGTTATCTGGAGCCACTATCTTTTCTAAGTTAGACCTCATGAGTGGTTATCACTAGATTAGGGTACGTGAGGGTGATGAATGGAAGACCGCATTCAAGTCTAAGGAAGGGTTGTATAAGTGGCTTGTAATGCCCTTTGGGCTTTCCAATGCCCCCGACACCTTCTCTCGGATGATGACGCATATTTTCCAGCCTTATATGGGGAAGTTTGTAGTAGTTTATTTTGACAATATACTCATTTATAGCACCATCACCGAGGAGCATATTACCCACCTTAAATTGGTCCTTTCCACCCTGAGGAAAGAAACCTTATTTATAAACTTAAAAAAGTGTACTTTCTATGTTCAAGAGTTGGAGTTCTTAGGGTATCTAGTCGGTTCTGAAGGCATTAGAGTCAACCCTAGCAAGGTGCAAGTTATTAAGGACTGTCTGAGCCCACGACCCTTTGGAAGGTGTGTTGTTTTCATGGTTTAGCTACATTCTATCAGCGTTTTATATGTGACTTTAGTAGCATCATGGCTCCCATTACTGAGTGCATGAAGAAGGGAGACTTTACTTGGACAAAGTCTGCCACTCATGCTTTTCAAAGATTAAGAAGCTTATGACTGAAGACCCCATATTACGACTTCCAGATTTTAATAAGGCTTTTTGAGCTTACTTGTGATGCTTCTGTGGTGGGGATTGGAGGCATATTGAGTCAAGAGGGGCACCCCATTAGTTATTTTAGTGAGAAGTTAGCGGGCGTTAAATTAAACTATTCAAACTATGATAGGGAATTTTATGCTGTCATACATTGTTTGTATCATTGGAGACACTATCTCCAATCCAAGGAGTTTGTAATTCTATCTGATCATAATGCCCTGAGGTTCATTAATGGCCAGCATAAAATAAGTCCACAATATGCCAAATGTGTAGATTTCCTCCAAGAGTACACCTTCACACTTAATCATCTATGGGATCTGACAACCGAGTGGTGGATGCTCTTAGCTGCCTCACCCTATTACTTACCACCATGCAAGTAAACTTCATTTGTTTTGAACATATCAAGGACGAGTATGCCACATGACCGGACTTTAAGGATGCGAATTTATCCGCCCATGATAATTCCCCCGTGACTATATCGGCATATGTTCTTAGGGACGGATATCTCTTTAGGCATGGGAAGTTGTGTGTTCCCCGTTCATCGTTACGTCACCATATTATATGGGAACTTCATAGTGGAGTGTTGAGTGGACATTTTGGTAGGGACAAGACCATCACATTAGTAGAGGAGAAATTCTATTGGCCCAAGCTTAAGACGATGGTAGGAAAAATTGTGAGCAGTTGCTGCATGTCAAGTATCTAAGGGTAATAAGACTAATGCGGGCCTATACACGCCACTACTGATTCCATCCATACCGTGGGAAGATGTGAGCATGTACTTTATATTAGGACTTCCTTCTCGCTACACCAACATGATTCTATTTTAGTAGTTGTAGACCGGTTTTCCAAAATGGCCTACTTTGTCCCGTGTAGTAAGACAAATGACGCGTCCCATATCGCTAAGTTATATTTTAAGGATGTCGTTAGTCACCACGGAGTTCCAAAGACTATAGTCTCGGATAGGGACGTCAAATTCACTAGCTATTTTTGGAAGACGTTGTGGATCCTTATGGGCACGAAGCTATTATTTTCCGCCACTTATCACCCGCAAACTGATGGGCAAACGAAAGTGGTCAATCATTGTTTGGGTAATCTTTTGAGATGTCTTGTGAGTGATCACAAGAGTACTTGGGATTTTCTTAATCCCCATGCTCAATTAGCCTATAATAACTCTAAGAATACATCTATGGGATTGTCGCCTAATGATATCATCCACGGTTATAGATCCCCTGTGCCTCTTGACTTGGTTCCATTGCCACCAATGTATAAAGCATGTCAATTTGCACAAACCTTCGCCAAACACATTCACAATCTTCATGCATAAATTCGAGCAACTCTGACCTCTCAATATGAGAACACAAGCCAATTTACATAGGAGGGTGTCTCACTTCCAAAAAGGTGATTTGGTTTTAGTCCGCTTAGTTCCCGAACGGATGCCCACTGGCACCGTTAAAAAATTAGCATCAAGGCGAGCCGGCCCATTTCAGATTCTGAAGCAATTAGTAGATAATGCTATTGTTTTGGATTTGCCTATGGATTGGGGTGTTTCACCTATTTTCAATGGTTCGAATCTAACGTCGTATGTTTCTCCCCCACCTGAGTTGACTTCTTTGTAGTCTTCTCCTCCCACTCAAAATTCTCTGGGGTTTGGGAGTGGTAGTTCCGCGGATCTCTCTCACACGGTAACCACATGTCACACAATGGATGGTAGTTCGCATGCTTTTATTCTTTATACTGACATGTTTCCAAGGTTTCCCAAAACCCATCTTATACCTAACAGGATATTAGCTGAAGAGCTCATTACTTCTACCGATGGTGACCTCCGCCGCTTCCTCGTCCGATGGCGTGATCACCCACCATCCGATGACTCTTGGGTTCTCAAGCCCAAGCTTGGATGTTTGGATGCTGCTCTTCTTCACCGCTACCTCTTGGACTACGCATCAGAGATATGTGATTTTGAGAGGGGGAGGATTAATGCCACCGAATCTACACCACATGATGATCCAGAAGACTCAAGCAATATGACAGATTTGCTATAACATAAGGACTTTCGGCGACACGACGATTCAGAGAACGCTAACGGACGGCAATGCTATAACCTCTGCCCTCATCGTGCAAAGCTTTATTAGTTTTCATGTTTTATTTTATATTTTTTAATATAAAATTTTTCTGCGCTTTGGTAATAATTTTATATTCATTTGGACTTGTATTATTTTTATTTCCTGCTTTTAAACATGGTTGGTGTGTATTAAACCACCCGGATGGATGAGATTTCATCTCCATCTTGGATGGTTAGATTTGTTTTGAAACTCCTATTTATATGGGTTTGATGGAGGATTAAAGCAATGAAGAAATTATAACCCTAAACCTTCCCATGAGAAGTTTCGGCCAGCCTCATTAGAAGCCGCCTCCCCTTGCTACCTCCTCCAAGCTTCGGCCTCTCCTCTTGGAGATTCCTAGGCGTGGATCCCTTGGTGCGACTCTAAGGAAGATGGTCTGCAACTCCATTCGGTGCGATGCCGGTGGAACCGTGGAAGAGAGATTCAACCACGTTATCTTGTGCAAATATCAAATCGGGTTGGGTAACTTCTCATCCCTAAACCTAGTGTGATTCCTTCTTGTAAGTTTGGGAGGGTCTGAAGCCGACGCCTCTTCTGCCGCATTGAAAACATATGCATGCAAATCCAAATTGAAATCATTTTGTCCGAAATCTTTTGTTTTCGGATCGAGTGGATCCTATTTGTTTGAACGGATCTAGGCTTATAGCCATGGTCTTGTTCTCTAAAAGGATTGACAACCTTTGTGTAAGTTTTGGGGAATCAAGTTGACTAATTTTCGAATCGTTAATTTTAGTTGACTCTCCTCCCGCTATTTCTTGAGATGTGGAATGTGTTATCCATTGTTGAGAACGATTAGATGCTTGTGTAGGTGTGTTTGATTTGTGGTCGTACTGTGCGACGGATCGGTGTTGTAAGTCAGTAGATCTCTTTAGAAAATGCTCCCTACATCAGAAACTTTTGACAACACTCCTCCATCTTCTTCAAGTGCATCTCTAGGGAAGCTATGTTCACTCTGAGGAGCTTCTGCATCGCGCTCATAAAAGAGGTGCATGTTGTTGTTACCATTGTGATCTGGAAGTGATCAAGCTAGTCTCACTATCAACGCAGTATGAGCCTATCAGGGTCGCACATAAGAACGTTTAGAGAATTTGGAAGATTGGATTATATTGGTTTTGCTTATGTGATGAGTGAAAGGACTTAACTCAGCCAAGCGTTGAGTGTGTTGAGACCACTCAATGCTTTCATTGAGTCAAGTGTTGACTCGTCGAATGATGGCGTCGAGTGCGTTAAGACAACTCAAATCTTTCTTTGAGTCAAGTGTTGAATCGCCGAATGATGACGTTGAGTGTGTTGAGTTTACTCAGCGATTCGTCGAGCCAAAGTGTTGATTCGTTGAGTCTGAAAGTTAGGCATTGAGTGTGTTGAGTTTACTCAGTGATTTGTCGAGTCAAAGTGTTGATTCGACAAGTCTGGCACTGAGAGCATTGAGTGCGTTGAGTCCACTCAACGCTTCGTCGAGTCATATGATGATTCATCAAGTCAAGTGTTTAGGTAATTGCCAGGCATTGAGAGCGTTGAGTCCACTCAACGCTTCATCGAGTTAAATGTTGATTCGATGAATTTTAGTCCATATGTTTTGGGTCTGCGAATATTGATCGGGGCTTTTCTGTTTATTCCTTTGGGTATAAATAGAAAATGATTTAGGGTTTCAAAAGTGTGAATCCCGATTCTAAGTTTGCACATGAGTCGCACTGTGCTAAACCCCGAAACCTAATGGCCGACGGAAAGCGTTTCTGTAAGTATCGATCCCGTCATCATCATTCAACCCGATTTTGGCAAATGTCACCGCTGCCTCTTCTAGATCAGACCTAGTAGTCTGTGAAGACGCAAAGTGCCTTCTTCCAACCTAGATCTTGTGTGACAAGAGTCTAAGGGTTCTCCTTTTCGTGTGGATCACCTGTAGAGGTGCGGACACTATTTTGCCCTCAGAACACCAGCCGCTAAGTGATTGGCAGATTTCCTGGAGTATCTTGGTTGAGTATTGACTCAATCCCGCAATGGTAAATTTTAATTTAGAGCATGTTTACTTCTTGATCGATGTTCATCGCTATATTCGAATTTCTTTGGGCTTTTGTTATTCCATTTCTGCTACGCACAAGTGTTGTGTCATATAGAAAAACCCAACAGTATTATCAGAGGCAGGTTACCACGATGATCATTATTTCAAAAGTTATTAAATTCATGGTGTGTAGATCTGGAAATTTAGAAATGTTCTAAATGCCCAAATCTATTCTTGGAACCTCGCCAAGAATGCATGTGATTTCGTCATGATATCTTAGTTGATATCTTTGTTACTCCTTAACAATAACCGTCACTCTTGTTGGTTTGTGAAACCAAGTGTGTTAGATTTTGAATCTCACATAGAGAGACGAGCTTATCTTCTATGTAAGTTGAGTTTGTGTTGCTCATGTCTAGTGTATGTAAATCTGAAGATTTAGAAGGGTTCTAGATGTTCAGATTTAGCCTAGTTCATCAAGTGTTGATGATCTTTCTTGTGCACATCTGGGATTCATTTGGATTGTGAATACTATTATTTCATTTTGTGAATGTGCACAACAGAGAGAATGACTCTCTTACCTCAAGCAAACTGCCATACACTCAGATCTACAGCAGGATCCTTCTCTCGGCCTTTATAAAAGATTCTTACAACTCAAATCCAAAGGATCCTATAGAGAGAATGGTTGGTTGGTGTTGATATGACTCCAGAGAAATTTATCTGAGCCTTCTCCTTCCTGAGCTGAGATGTACTCAGCCCTAACTTCTCAGCAACAAGAAAGTTGATCTTCAGGAAACTGCTGTTTTTGCTGGAAGTAACTCAGAAACACAAGTTTCTGATCTTGTTGATGAAGACAGATATGGTGACAGTTCATTTTGTTCTTCAATCAGCTAATTTTGACTGCAAAAATTAGAATGCACTGCTTCTTCTTCTTTCTCATAAATCTCTTCTAAACTTGTTGTAGCAGGAGAAAATTGCTAGAGCTAACTTGATGAACTTTCAGATCAGTTTACTTGAACTTCTTATTCAAAGCTCTGCAACAATGATGAGGAAGAAGATGAAATTCTTTCTTTTCAGAATAATCCAAAAGTTAAAATTCTTTAACAGTTCTGAATCCATTTATCTTACACCATCCAACGGCTCCTTGAGCCTCGGGACAAGAAATATTTGTTAGCAACAACTTGCTTTAACAGCAAGTGTTGTACAGTAGGCCTGCGGCGCCATTTATCGTGTACTGTAGACTTCCCGCAACCATTTTGAAATATTGCTGACATCAGCATGACTCAGTGATTCTAGACTTAGAAAATTCCAGACAACTGCACAGACATTGAGAGCGTTAAGTGAGCCTTCCTCACTCAACACATTTGGACTTGGCCAACATTCTGCATCTCTGGCATTGAGAGCGTTTAGTGAGCCTTCATCACTTAACGCTAAAGTACTTAGCCAAATTCCTGACTTTTATAGTCTAACTGCTCAGGTGTTGAGAGCATTGAGTGTGTCTTCATCACTCAATGCTTTTGACCTTGGACAATTTTTCTATACCATTTGGCAATGAGTGCGTTGAGTGAACTGGCTTCACTCAACGCTTCTAAACTTGGCCAATCTTTCATTTGTATGAAGGCGTTGAGTGAGATGTCCTCACTCAATGCTTTCTGCCTTTCCATGTCTTCTTGATTAGGTGTTGAGTGAACTGCCTTCACACAATGCTTCTTTACTTAGCAAATTTCTGTGTTGTGTTGGTATTGAGTGAACGGCCTTCACTCAACGCCTCTGGCCTTAGATGGATTTTTATGTCTGCTTCTTCAGTGACTTTGATTAATCTTTGTTCTATCAATGCTTTCTTGTGTGGGCGTTAAGTGAGCTTTCCTCACTCAATGCTTCTATACTTAGACAGATTTTCCTGTCTGCTTCTTCTGAGGCTTTAAATCCACCTTGTTCATTCGATTCTTTCTGGGCTTGGCATTGAGTGAATTTTCTTCACTTAATGCTTCTGGATTTAGCAAGATTTCTTGACAGAATCTTCAAATGCTTTCTGCTTGAGCTTAACTCAATGCTTCTTTCTTTGGCGTTGAGTAAGCTGTCCTCACTCAATGCTTTTAGACTTAGCAAGAAATCTTGCTTACCAATGCTGAAGCTTTGACCCTTGTCTTTACTCAGCTCTTCTTATTGTATGGAGTTGAGTGAACTGCCTTCACTCAATGCCTGTGAACTTAGCTGCATATGCACATCTGGCATTGAGTAAACTTGCTTCGCTCAACCCCTGTGGACTTAGACAGATTTTTGTCTTTCTATCATTCTTCTTTATGTCCACCTGTCATTGTCACTTGGAATACCTATCAAATCAATGTGACAAAGAACAACCTGCATGCATGAACATGAACATTCATCAAATACAACTATGTGTATACCATTGACTTGTTTGACATATACAATTCTGGGATATTGGTATCAATGGACCAAACAATCTCCCCCTATTTGAAGAAGTCAAAACCCTCAAACAAAACTCTTAGTCAATGATATACACTAACATATGTAGCAGATAAAATAGCAGCAGATAATACATTATAATAGAAATGCAGTAACAGATATAACAAGTTATAGGTTACCACAATTTCCTTAATGATACCACTACATAGAGATCATCATTTCCTACTCCCCCTTTTTTACTGCCTGGCCTTGATCATTTCCTTGATCATTTCCTTGATCATTTCCTCCTCCTCCTTTTTGACTTTTGTAGAATAGTCGGGAGGTGATGGCCTACTTTATGTTCCTGGTCATCTTTCTCTAATTACCTTCTCCCCATTTTTGATTTCAGATAATCACCTGTTGTAGCTGCTTGCTCCTTCTCTATAGGAAGCTGAATTTGTTCCTACAAGTGCTGAACTTGCTCCCCTCAATAGGAACATCTTTTGTCATTCTCTCTACTAGAAACTTGAGTCCACTAAAGTTTTGATACCACATGAAACACTTATAGGTCTTGGTACCAATGAAGGTCTTAATAACCTGCAAGAAGAAGTAATTCCTACAATAAAAACAACATAAGGAGCAACTGTAGCTATACCAAGTTCAACATATCCAACTAAAACTTGAAGGTGTTGAACTTTGTTTCATCTAGTGGCTTAGTAAAGATGTCAGCCCTTGCTTTTCTGTATGGACAAACTCAAGACTGATATCTTCACATTCGATATACTCTCTGATAAAGTGATACCTAATCTCTATGTGCTTAGTCCTACTGTGAGAGACGGGATTCCTAGCAATAGAGATTGCACTAGTAAAATCACAATACAAAGAACTTCTACTTTTCTGGAGTTTATAGTCCTGGAGCTTATGATGGATCCACAATAGTTGAGCACAGCAACTCCCAGCTTATATATATTCTGACTCTGCAATTGAGATTGCAACACTGGTTTGCTTCTTGCTGCTCCAAGACACAAGTCTTCCTCCCAATAACTGACAGGTGCCTGATGTGATTTTCCTGTCCTCTCTGCAGCCTACAAAATCTACTTCTGAATAGCCTATTAGTTCAAAATCCTTATTCCTAGGGTATCATTGGCCAAGATCAGGTGTGCCCTTCAGATATCTCAAAATTCTCTTAGCAACAGAGTAGTGAGACTCTTTAGGGCATGACTGATACCTAGCAATAACACATGTAACATATATGATGTCTGTCCTACTAGAAGTAAGATATAGAAGGGAGTCAATTATCCCTTTATACAAAGTTTCATCAACATGTTTCCCTGCCTCATCTCTGTCTATAGACATACTTGACCCCATGGGAGTTTTCATTATAGAGGCACTCTATTCCAAACTTTTCAATTAACTCCCTAGTAAACTTAGACTGGGACATGGACAATCTATCTTCAGTCTATCATACTTGGAGGCCCAAGAAGAACTTAAGTTCACTCATACTTCTCATCTGAAACTTCTTTTGCAGAAGTTTGGCAAATTTACTGCAAATATTATGTCATCTACCTAAATATGGACTAGGATGATCTTACCCTTACATTCCGATGTAGGTCAATGGTTCTAACGGATTAAACTATGCGCTCTTGTGTTCGATAATAAAATTAGATTCGCAGCATGCGGTTTCTCTACTTATCACTATCGATATCTCAAGCAATTAATGGCATAAAACTTTAACAACGCAAAGGGGCGCTACCCCTTTTAGAGATTTAAAAAGGGTTATATGCTAATGTTCGCTCAAGCGAATAGGACCTACCCAATCCGGACAATTAGCAATTCAAATTAAATTTATTTGCAAACCATTCGTGAACCCACAAGAGAGGATATAGACTAAAATAGCGATTTAAAAAGAAGTCCAAAATCGATCCCAAATTAATTTAAAACGAGGTAGACCAAATCACTTGAACTCGAGGGGAAATCAAGGATAATGAATCCGATTTCTACAAGCATTCACGAGATCTACCCGATCCAAATTATACGAAAATATTTGGAAGAAAACACGCTTGAAAATTCATATTTAATTAAGCACTAATTTCAATATAAATCAGGACCAAATACTAGCCTTTTAATCGACCAAACCTCACAAATATTATAGAAGAAATCACACAAGAGAGGTTTAGGAATCCTAACCCAATCCCAATAAAATCCATCCATAAGAGGAGTGGAGGAAGCACACGTGATGGTGGATGAATCTATTTCCACGCAAATCCACGGATACGCACCGGACAATGAAATTGCAAGCCGTTCTCCTTTACAAACCCTAGGAGAGGGAGAAACCTTGAAGGACAATATATATGGAAAGTGGAGAGAGGAAAGGTGGTGGCCGATTTTTTATCTAGGGGGATGCCCAGTTTATTTTATATGGAGAGCAGGTGGGTAGGTTTAGGTGTGGAAAGGGGGAGGGCTGGCCGGGTGGTGGTGAAGAAGGGCGGTGGCCGAGAGGCTGAGGGGGAAATAGGGGTGGCTGGGTTTTGTGTATAAGAAGGGTGGCTAGTTTTCTTTGAGGAAGAAGATGAGGGATGTAGGATGAGAAACTTGGGGAGGGAGTAGGAGGAGGAGAGGAGGCCGAGATAGAGAGGGAGGGAAGGGTGGTTGGCGGCCAAGAGATGAAATAAAGAGACGGCCGAAATTCTCAAGAGAGAAAGGATGGGGAAAATTCACTTTGAATTCTATGTTTCAATTTTTCATTCAACATTCTACCAAATCCTTCATAAGCATGGTCTTATATAGCCTACATCACTCAATCTCCTCCATTCAAATAAAATGAACACATGATGGTTATATGCACCCATCATACACATGACATAACAAATATAATAATAAATTCATGAAATAAAAATACCCTTGATGGTTATAAGCACTCATCATACATGAAATAAAATAAACACTTAAAATAGAAATGAAATAAACACTTAAAATAAAATGCTTAAAAATAAAATTGCTAAACAATATATAATTATAAAATAAATATTTATAATTATATATTTTTATTTGATGGTGACGGCAGACATCGAGAAAAACATATAGCAGCGGCGGCATTGGCGAAGAACGTCATGGTAGAATCCCATCCTCGAGCTTGCGGCAATGTTCATCCCAATCAACGAACTCTCTATGTCGGTGATTAATGGCCGCATCAGCAACGTCGCCATCACATTCCCTTAGGAATAGAGTCGTGTCTATCTTCCCCCTTGAGAATTTGTTCTAAATGAGGAAGTTAGGCAGGGTCTCATACCCTACCCTAGGGGCATGTTTATACCCATATAGAGCTTTCATAAGTCTATAAACATAATCAGGAGAGTTAGGAACAACAAAACCTGATAGTTGCTCAATATAGACTTCTTCTTTTAAGTCACTATTTAGAAAGGCTGACTTCACATCCATCTGGTAAACTTTGAATCCCTTGTGTGCAGCATATGCAAGGAACAGTCTGATGGCTTCCAATCTGGCTACTGGGTCAAAGGTTTGATAAAAGTTAATACCTTCTTCTTGTATGTATCATTTAGCCACCAGTCTAGCCTTGTTCTTGATTATAATGCCATTTTCATCAAGTTTGTTTCAGTATATCCACTTGGTTCTAATGATATTATGTCCTTATGGTCTGGGAACCAGCTTTCAGACCTTACACCTCTTGAACTGGTTCAGTTCTTCTTGCATAGCCACTAACCAGAATTGGTCTATGTTGGTCTCTTCAAATCTTTTGGGCTCTACTTGTGATAGGAAGCTAGAGTACAGAGCTATATTAAGACTTCTGCTTATGGTCATGACTCATTGGCTGGCTTCACAAATTATTTGGTGTCTTGGATGATCCTTCAGATGCCTGACAGCTGGAGGAAATCTTCCTTCAGTATCTTGTGCTTCAATGTTTGCAACTTGCTGACCTTCATCCACATCATTTGTGCCTTGTACTTCCTCTGGAATACACACTCTTTCAGCTTCATCTTGGACTATTGGAGCAGCTTCCTTGATAGTTAGCTTGTCCATCATCAGCTCTATACCCGCAGGTCTAGATGAAGATCTAGCTAGCTCATTATTAATCATAGTTGATTCATCAAAAACTAAGTTTAAGACTCTTCTACAACTTGATTTTTTAAGTTATAGATCTTATAGGCTTTGTTATGATTATTATACCCAACAAATATCCCTTCATAGGACTTGGCACCAAACTTACTCACATAGGACTTTCTATTATTTAGTACATAGTACTTGCTATCAATGATCCTGAGATAGAACGAGTTTGGTTTTCTGCCCTTCAAGATCTCATAGGGAGTCTTCTTATTTCTCTTGGTGATAGAAGCCTTATTTAGTACATGACAAGTAGAATTTACTTCCTCAACCAAAAAATATTCTAGGAGAGATATATCACTTAGCAAGGTTCTACCAGCTTCTATGAGAGTCCTCTTCTTCTTCTTCTAAGCAATCCCATTTTGTCGGGGTGTTCTTGGAGAATAAAATTCTTGATGAATCCCTTGCTCTTTACAGAACTTTGTTATGCTTTCAGACTGAAATTCAATCCCATGGTCACTTCTGATTTTGACAACAGTACTGTCTAATTCATTCCGAATTTTCTTAACAAATGTCTTGAAGACATCAAGGGTTTTATACTTTTTCTTAAGAAAGAAAACCCAAGCAAATCTGGAAAAGTTATCAACAACCATAAGGGTGTAGACTTTCCTACCTTGACTATGAACTAGGCATAGGACCAAACAAGTCCATGTGCATGATGTATAAGCACCTCACAGAGTCTTTCGTCCCAATTCCCTTGAAGGAATCTTTGATCTACTTCCCCTTTTGGCATGCAGAGTAAATGCCTTGCTTAGTGCATTTCATCTTGGGGCCATTCCTAACTAGCTCTTCACTAAATATCTTACCAATGGTCTTATAGTTAAAATGATCTAGCCTCTTGTGTCATTGGACACAGTATGAGACTTTCTCATTTGAAACTAGGCATATAAGAGAGTCTATATTCAAACAGAGAGAGTTTAAGAAGTACACATTCCCACTCCTAGTGCCTGTCAAAATGACTTATTGGTCACTTGACCTCTTAATATAGCACTCATCCTTACGGAATGTAATGACATAGCCTAGATCACATAGTTGGCTTATGCTTATAAGATTATGTTATAACCCTTCCACATGTAAGACCCCATTTTTTTCCTTTTAAACCACCAGGGTCTTATGCCCAGAACCACCTCTTTGCGATGACACCAACGCATCCAGGAAGGTCATCACTACAAAACGCCGATCTTGTCGGCCATATCGATTGTATAAGAGAAGAGTAAAAGTATTAAAGTACATGAGTAAAATGAAACTCGAAACTAGTACACCAGAATCACATATATGTAAAAAATTCTCCATGAAGGGAGAGTCCACAAAAATGAAAAAGCAAAGTACTAAAGAGGTCTCCTGCCCGATACATCAAAACCTTCACTACAAATCACTCAATTGCGGAAGAAAATCTATAGTAACTTCTAATGATCGGGACTCACTGACCCTGCTGTCAGAACCCGCATTTTTCATCGCCTTTAAAGATATATCAGAGTAAGAGAAAATGCGCGTCATGATGCCACATCAGCAGGGGATAACTGCGGACGCTCAGGCAAAACTTCTACTTGACACAAAAGAAAGATTTTTAAATCATTTATAGAGAAAAATCCAATTTAAGTTAAACAGTTAGCCATATCCCTCCGCTTAGTGGCTCATCTAGTCCACGGGAAAAAATAGTATACGCTGCAGAAAATACTTCTTTTGAGAGATTAAACATCCTACATGAGTATAAATGTCCCTAATGGACAACTAATGTTATGCAAGACCCTAGATTTATAGTAAGTATAGCTAAAAGTCTTTACGCTAACCAAAAAGTAGTGAATTTATTTTAAAAGAGATGACATGTATGATATACTAATAATAGGGTTTTATACGTTAAAAATATCTAACATGCAGTCCTAGCATAAAACATCCCAGAGAGCAAGTAATCAAATCCATCACAAAGAAAATAACTAGCAGCTAGCAAGGTATCCAAAATCAATTATCCTGTGGGCGTCAACAAACTTACACGAACCCACATAAAATAGAAGTATGTCTTAACTAAGTAAGCAAACTAAAACAACAAACTACCTCACAATGGCGAGGTGAAAACCACAGCTAAACACTGCTGCTCGGGAACTCCAAAACCAGCTCCACTACCTGCTAAAGCTCCAAACCTGAGGCATTCCAAAGACAGAACACCTCAGCAAGAGGAAACAAGTGGTGACAGAAAAGTAAGCCAAAATAAGTAAACAAAGTTTAAAAGGGGTACCAACCCAAGACCAAAAGTACTGAAGTAAAGTACAGAAGTAAAGTACCAAAATTAGGAAATAGAACTTACATGAATCGTCACGTACAATAAATCACACCAAATGCACAAGGCTAAAAAGGTGGAAAGCAAGATTAAACCATAATAAAGAATACTCAAAACTGTATTAGCCACATGTGGTCAACTCTACCCAAAAACACAGGCGAGGTGGTCACTCATCTTGACACACCCTCACAGATATATAATATTCGTCTAACTGCGGGGGAGACTGGTACACTCCACCATTCACCGCAGACGCCCAAACACCTGGTAGAGTTCCACAAGGTACTAATAAAGGAAACAAACCTTGCAGCGGTGGATTCGCCCTCTAACACCTGCAAAACGAAAAACCATGATATAAATCTCAGACAGCGCTGAGGTGGTACGTCCACTAACTACCGCAACCAGAGAATCATGATATATCTCAAGACTCGGCACATCGGATTCTACTAGACATTTTTAGATTAAGAAGCGGTTGATCAACCTTCAGGAAGGATTAACAATCCTAGATAAGCTCTAACACGATCTACAACAATAGATAGGGGCGATTAAAGCCAACAATATAACATTTCATCAAATCACTACAACTCTATAAGGTTGATCTATCATGACAAGAACTTATAAATTTAAGTAGATTTCAAGGGAAGATTAGACATATCTAAAAATTTGAAAGACAAAAGTGTGGAAAGGTTAAAGAACAAAAGGTTAACAGTTACCATCAAGACCTGGAAAAGGGGAAAAAGAGGGAAAATCACCACTTGCCTTAGTTTTGCCGGAAAAACTCTCCAAATCACTCCTTGTTGTAGATCGGGGCTAAAGAAGACGAGGAGATTCGAAATCTAACAAGAAATAGCTGAAATAGAGGTTAGGGCAAAAAACCCTAACGATAAAAACTCAAGGAATGGGGAAGATTTTACCATAATGACGAAGCTCTCACTGAGAGCTTTCCGGATCTATGATCGGTTGGAAATTTCGAGCACCGGAGCGCCTTCGACGGCCACCGGAAGAATCTCTCTCTCTCTCTCTCTCTCTCTCGCTCACGCCGCACTGGTTCGGGAGATGAATAGGAATTTGGTCTAAACCAAGGAGGAAGAAGAAGTTTTCTTATATATATTTAAGGTATAATTATAATATTAAAATAAATTTTTACCTATAACAGTTAAAATTCTAAGAAAAGAACCGGGGGAGTGGGGTTAGCTGGACCGGACTTCTCGAGAAGAACCATGGATTTCTCGAGTGGAAAGAAGATTTCTCATGTACAGAAATGAACTTCTCGAGAACAACAGGGCTTCTCGAGAACTAGAAAGGCAGTTCTCAAGTACAATAGGACTTCTCGAGAAATACAAAGGCAGTTCTTGAGTACAACAAGACTTCTCGAGAATAGAAAGGAAGTTCTCGAGCACAACAAAACTTCACGAGAACAGAAGGAAGAACAACTCCGTTCGACAAATTCTGCTCGAAGTTTGTCGAAAATAAATCCCGTTCGACGAATTCTGGTCGGAGTTCGTCGAGCACAGAGGAAAACCTGATCAACTTTCGTCGAACACAATTGAAAACCCGATCGACTTTCGTCGAGCACAAAGGAAAAAACCCGATCGACAAACTCTTCTTGAAGTTCGTCGAACCCAGAACCGCTCGACACTTCGTCGAGCTCCGCATGACGTTCTTCATTATCCGCTCGATGCTTCGTCGAGCTCCGCTCGACGATCGTTGAGCGGAGCTCGACGATCCTCGACCTCCGATCGATGCTCCGCCAAACTCCAGGCAGCGCTCAAAAACTTCATCTCCCGCCTCTGGTCGACGAAAACCTACCCTAAGGAGGGCTTCCAGAGAATCAAAACAAGCATAAGGCTTTAATAAAATAATTATCATATTCTTGTAGTTGAACAAGGAAATATGAGTTCAAAACAGAGGCCCAAATGCAACCATCCGACCCCAAACAAAGACAACCCTAGAATCCGACGCACCAATTATGAGACATAATCATCAAATGCTTAAGCAAAAATCATCACAAGGATCAAAACATGCGTCGAGACTCAAAACTTCTCGGATCGAAATAAAACTGGACAAGTGCAAAAACCTCAAAACTTCACCCCTTTCAATCAGGAAAATCATTCAATTCAATCAAAATCTCAAAATCTGGTCAAACGGACCCAACAGACACGAAAAATGCACTAACGGTGCAGCACCGTCAACAGGACGTATAAAGTAAAGCCTTGATGTCATAAATATGACAAGACCAATTCAAATAATATTATCAAAAAATCGAGGGCGTTACAGTCACTCCCCCTAAAAAGAAGTTTCGTCCTGAATCTTATCATAACTTCAAAATCAAACCAAAACGAGAAAAACAAACATCAACAAAAAAAAGAGGGAGACATACCAGAAACTAAGAAAAGAGATGAGGATGAGATTCCCTCATCGCCGACTCCAATTCCCACGTCGCGCTCTCGACGTCATGATTTCTCCAAAGAACCTTGACCATAGGAATGGTATTCCTCCGCAATACTCAATCTAGAGATTCCAAAATAAGGACAGTCTCTTTCACATATGAAAGGTTGGGATGAATCTGGGGCACCGAGTCAAGTACTTGACGATCACTATGAACACACTTCCGCAACTGGCTCACATGGAACACATCATGGACACCAGGGAAGGTAGCTGGCAAATCCAGCCTATAAGCTGACACTCTGATGCCCTCAAGAATTTGAAAAGGTCCCATATATCGGGGCTCTAACTTGTGGTTCCTTCCAAACCTTTTAACACCTAACATTAGAGAGACTTTCAGAAAAACCATGTCCCCAACGTCGAACTCCAGATCGACCCTCCGTCGATTAACATATTTCTCATAACGCTCATGTGCTATACGGAGCTTTTCTAGAATATAAGTCACAGCACAATTCATCTCTTCAAGGGCTTCAAGACCTAGGAGCGGTCTCTCACCAACCTCAGCTCAAAATAAAGAATTCGCTACTATACATAATAGTGTTGGTCTAGCGTGCCTGAATTCCCTTTTGGTGACTATAAGTTCAAGTTGGTGGATAAGTAATAATCTAGGGGGACGTGAATAGAAGAGACTCCTACTTACGAGATTGTTGAATTATACATATTTCGGTGATCGTTGGTCGTAAGGGACTACAATCTAATGTGTGATTGAGAAATATTTTGATTGTAAAATGTCGGAGGACTTGGAAATGAGTCCTCACAATTTGAAATAAGAGTAGTCCAAAATATAATGAAAGTACATTTGGAAGAGGATTGTTACCTCTAATAGGTTTCTTATAATAATAGTCATGAGGCTTATCATGGGAGGAAGTGCCAGACACCTCTTTCTTGGGTTCAGGATGTGGACCCCCGGGGCACTTGGATCAGAGTACATAGAGGATACAGAGGCTCAAATTTGACTGATCAGGGACCGGATGCTGGACGCTCAGAGTAGACAGACCATGTATTATGATGCGCGGCATCGGAAGGTAGAGTTCCAGGTAGGGGACAAGGTATTTTTGTAGATACGTCCGGTGCATGGTGTTTTTCGGGTGCGGAGACAAAAGAAGCTCAGTCCACGATATATGGGGCCAGACTTGATCCTGGAGCGGATCGGTCCCTTGGCATATAGACTGTAGCTGCCACCTGAGATGGCGACGTTGCACGACATCTTTCATGTCTCTTCATTATGTAGAGCTCTCCTTCGGCCAGAGCATCACATTACCGCTACAGCAGGCCCGGTATCAGCTGATCGGTCAGTTCGATTGGAGCTGATCCGGATTAACGATACAGAGGATTGAGTGTTGCGGAAGAAGAAGGTTCCCCTTGTAAAGGTGTTGTGGCTCAACCATGAACGAGAGGGGCACACCTGGGAGTCGAGGGATCTGATGTTGGAGCAACACCCAGAGTTATTTACTTCAGGTATACTTTAATTTATGTTTTAAGTTTCTTGTGATTCTTACAAGTAGAACCCCGTAGACCCAAACTCAAATTTCAAGGACGAAATTAATTTTTTTTTTGTTTATAGGATTTGTAACATCCTATGTTACTTCTAGACCCCTTAACTTAGATTGGATTAGGCATTGGGTGGGTGTTCGGGAAATTAGTTAGGTTTGATCCTAAGAAGTGGGTTGTAGCCATGTGGGGCCCACTATAGGACCAAGGTCAAACTAGGTCAAACTAGCCTAAATAGGGACTCTAGCCACACCATGACCCCACCACATTGCCCTAACCCTAAAAACAATCTAAGTGGACCTTAGGGCATGTCACTAGGTCAACCCTTTGACCCTAGTTGACCCAAGTCAACCTTAACCCCAATTTGGTCAAACTCATACCTATATCCCCAATTAGACCAAGTGGGGCACACCTTGACCCAACCCAAGTTGGGTAGTGCCATTAGGTTCATTACCCTCAAGTGGGGCCAGCCCACTCACCATGGTTGACCAAATCAACAATTTTACCTAAAGAGGAAGAATTGAACCCAAGTCATTTCCATTGGGCTAAGCCCACCCAACTCAGCCCAATGCCAACTCAAATAGTCAAAGTCATCCCCTAACCCTCCAATTTGAAGAGAGAGAAAGCATGCAAGGGACAATTTGGAGAAATCAACCAAAAAGAGGAGAGAGAAATGGCATAAAGTGAAAGGAGGCCACATGGACTTCATTCCATCAGCCCCAAAGCTACTGGATGACCCCCTTATGACTATTAGAAGGAGTTTGAACTGTTGGTGGCCACATGGAAGCAATGGTTATACAACCAAAGCTTGAACCGAGCTCCCCTTGGTGTTAACTCCCAATATACACCCTGTCAGCCCGATCTACTCACTCCATCAGCTTCAGAGGGCCGAGAGCAATAGAATTCGTTAGCTGGAGCTGGACATTTGGTGGAGAATCCAGGAAACCAAGAGGAGATCGCCGGAGCAGCTCACCCATGGCCAACTGCCACCTCACCCGCCACCAAGCCGCCATTAAGGTCCATTTCACCTCACGTCTACCCGTACTAGTTTCCTAGTTCTATTAGGAGAGGTATTGTAACACCCCTACCCGTCACATGGTATATAGAAGTAGGTCCGGTCGGGGCCTGACGCCATATACTACAGACAGACCGAAGGGTTACAGCATGAAACCATTCTCCCAAACATAAACGTCCTACACAGAGCAACTAGCGGAAGTTTTTAAGTAGTTGAAAGAACCCAATATCATAAAACATGTATCATGAATGCCCACTAACTACATTAGGAAAGAAATACCACAATACATAAAAGTACTTGGCCTTATGGCCTTACAAATGTTCGCTTAACAATAGATTGTTTTTATAGACATCGGCTCACAGGCCGGCCACACATGACAGAAATAAAACAACAGTTCACTTTGGCCTTCGAGGGCCAGCACAGCAGCTTGGGCTTCAACCCGCTATTTGGTACTTGGTTCCGCCGCACCTGCAAGCAACATTCCACCATATAGTGGCAAACAAAGCAACGGTCAGCTAAAGCTAACCAAATTATAACGACCCCGCCCCTTATTCGGGGCGGCGGTGCTCCTTCCCTTCATTTCATTAGCCCAGTTAAACAATTAAGTACATAAGTATATTTCGCCACAGGTGTAGGCTCGCTCGGCCAAACACCCCGTGCACTCATAGCACATTCACGGTGAATCCGGTCAATTCTGTGGCTTCACTACCATCCAAAAATCCTAATGAAAGTACAACCTAGCACAGTTCACAACAGGTGGAGGCTCGCACGGCCGCCCACCCCATGCACTCAAGGCACATTGACGGTGTACCGGACTTCCCGGATACCACCTCTATTCATAGGTCCTTGACTTGACAGATTACTTTGAGCATTTCAGTCTTTACGGCCCCTGGCCCGAGACTCTCATTATGCCACCGATGAGAGCCAATTTCTGCCACTCTCATGTCATAGTCCACATAACGCAGGTACAACTCCACCATTTCCCGTTGCTCAAGTCGCCCTACCGTCTCTGAATACCGTAGTACTCATGGCCAAACCTGCAGGGCATTGGTTGGTTTTTCCTTTCCTGTTCGGCTCTCTGGCTTAATAATTCTGAACCCCATGGGCTCACCGTTTCCAAAAAAAGACCCTACATGTCTCCTGGAGACAGGCCTCTCACATACAATCCCAATTATATAAGGTTGGCCCCAGGCCACCTAGTTGGCAGGAATGCATTTCCGCCCAGTTTTTTGGGTGTACCTTAGAGTTAATCCCCATGGCTCCCTGTTGCAATCTACCGTGTAGACAACCCGAAGAACAACACAATACGGAGTCTTCTCCGAAAAATCAATGCACAATGCAACATTGTTGGGTCCGGCGTGCCTTCACTTGACCCGTGGCGCTCTGCTACTTATATATATAATTAAGTAGCGCCCTCTCCAACAGTCCGGGCTTTTGGTGCAGTTGGGTATGCGCTTGATCCTTCAATTGGTATCAGAGGAGGTCATGGGTTCAAGACCGGGGGGCGCTATTAAATCCTGATTTTTCCCTTCTACCTGTGTGGGTCCGGTGGGTCAGGCAACCGTGGACATGTGGTAACCCCACCTCTGAGCCGTGTGGGCCATGTGGTAACCCCACCTCTGAGCCGACGGGTTGTGCTGGACGCCGGGGGGGATTGTTGGGTCCGGCGTGCCTTCACTTGACCCGTGGCGCTCTGCTACTTATATATATAATTAAGTAGCGCCCTCTCCAACAGTCCGGGCTTTTGGTGCAGTTGGGTATGCGCTTGATCCTTCAAACATCACCGATCCAGACAAACACGTCCGGGTAAGCTTCACACACAATGCCTATGCCCGTACTTCGATTCCGGACTCTAAACAAGGGGGACTTCACATATCTACCCCAAGGAACACCACGTACTCACCGCACACTCGCGGGAGCTGGTTTCCCATGCAAAGGAAGAGGACTTCACATGTCCAAGTTGAGAATCGTTACCCTTGAAGTCCGTTTTGGCGCCATGAGAAACTAGCCGGATGGAAAGCTTCGTAACGAGGATGCCTCCGTGGATCCGGTCTCGGTTTTCGATTCGATGCTCTGATGCTCCGTCGGTGGCTGGGATCCTCCTCCTCCATATTCCTTGCTTTCTCCTCTCTCTAAGACTTAAGAAAGAGAAAGGCCAAATGAAAATGAGGAGTTTAACCCCCACTCTTGGCCTTAAGGAAGGAGGATTAATCCTAAGCCGTCAGATCTGATTTAAAGAAAACGAACGGCTCGAATCCAGCCAAAAAGTCAATAAAATAAGCTGAACACGGCTTTGCACACGACCGTGTGCCTGGCCGTGTGTCCTGCTTGCACACGAAGTCGTTGATCTAGAGCAAGACACGAGTCGAGACACGCCCGTGTCTCAACCTGACACGCCCGTGTCGGGTCATCGACACGCCCGTGACGAGGGGCGTGTCACGCATAACCGCCACGCCAACCGTCACGTCCCTTGGTGGACACGGGTAAGCACACGCCCGTGTCGAAAGGAACATGCCCGTGTCGACCAGTACACGCCCGTGTAACCCGGCCGTGTACACCTCAGGTTTTCAACCCGAGAAGAACACGGGTGAGGACACGCCCGTGTCACCCCTAACACGCCCGTGTCACTTCTGTTCAAAACCGTGTTTCCTGTCGTGTCCTTCAGTCGACACAGGACAGACTCTCCCAAAGAGTAGACGGCCATGTGACACGCCTGTATCACATGCCGTGTGCCTGACACTCCCTATGACACGCCCGTGTCACAGGCCGTGTTCGAGCACTCGACGCTCGTCGACCTCAATTCGACCACCCGAGCATGACACGACCATGTGACATGCCCGTGTCACATGTCGTGTTCACCCTACTAAGGCCCAAACTTGGTTCGAACACCTCCTATTTTGCTTTTAAGTTTCGGGGCGTTACAATTCTCCCCCCCCCCCCTTTAAAGAATTTCGTCCACGAAATTTTGTAAAAATGCAATACCCAAGTTTTACCTAAACGAAACAACTCGGGGTATTTCTCCAACATAAACAGCTCTCGATCCCATGAAAGCTCTTCACGACAATAATTATTTCAACGGACTTTTAAACCATTCCAAAACTTCTTATTGTGGCGTTGTGTGACTTCAAAGTCTTCAATACATACAGGTTTGACCCTCGTCATCCCCCACAATCAAACAACAACTGACCGACCGCAACCACATGCGAAGGCTCTAGCACCGCCTTCCGTAACCCCGATATGTTGAACACATCATGTAGCCCACTCAAGTTCACTAACAACTTCAGTCAATACCCTGCTTCACCACTCCGCTCCAGGAGCTCAAATGGTCCAAGGTACCTCGGACTCAGCCTCCTCAGGCGTCGAGCTCGCGAGACACCATTTAACGGCTTGATTTTCAACTATGCTCAATCAGCAACAGCGAATTCCACGGTCCTATGCTTTGGCTTTATAGTGTTCTGCTTGTCCGTTGTGATCAATCTGGAACCATACCTGAACTATATGTACCGTTGAAGTGGCTTCTTCAACTATCTGACGTTTGTACAACATCGACTCGCCCGTCTCCAACCAAGACGACGGTGTGCGACCTTTTTCTCCCATACAAGGTCTTGACAGGCACCATTTGTTTACTCACATGGTAGCAGTTGTCATATGAAAACTCCACCATGCACATGCGATCTTACCACTGCTTTCAATAATCCAAGATGCTCATGTAAAGCATGCGCTCCATCGTTCTGTTGACCCATTCGGTCTGACCATCCGTCTGTGGATGGAAGACTGTACTGAATCTCAGCTTAGTTCCCAACAGCTTATGCACCAGCCTCCAATCATTTGACGTGAAGCGTCCGTCTCGGTCACTAACAATACTGCGTGGTACACCATGCAACCGAACAATGTTATCCATGTAAAGTTTGGCTAACTTTTCCACCGGATCATCCTTTTTCAGTCCGGACCATCAGAACAACTTCTTCAAACCTCTAAATATTTTGCGCACCTAAGGGGAATTGAGTACTTGGTATAATGAGCCTCGTACATCAAGTCCTGCCGCTGACCCTTCAA
Organism: Platanthera zijinensis; assembly: GCA_039513925.1. Taxonomy (NCBI): domain Eukaryota; kingdom Viridiplantae; phylum Streptophyta; class Magnoliopsida; order Asparagales; family Orchidaceae; genus Platanthera; species Platanthera zijinensis. The sequence goes on from CM077082.1 coordinate 198,075,520, forward strand.
ACTTGGGCGCACATACGACTGTCCTTCCACAACAGTCCATCTTCAAAACTATATTGGGGATTTGACCTATCAAAAGCATCATCTGTGATCTACTTGTCCACGCAATAGATTTCCAATATCTCCAAAACTTGCGCTAAAAAGTATGTCGAAGGTGTTGTTCCCCAATAAATTCATCCACCTCCGCTGCCACATGTTCAAATCCTTTTTATCCAATAAGTACTTCAGACTCCTAAGATCGATTTAGTTACCGACCTTCCCACCGTTTAGGTAGCGTCTTTATAGCTTTAGGGCGAATATCACGACCGCTAACTCCAAGTCATGGACCGGATAAAACTTCTCGCGTACCTCCAATAAACACGAGCTATATATTATTACACTCCCACGCTGGAGCAAAACACCCTACAAGTCACTGCCCCAAGCATCACTGTAAATCTCAACTTCTTTGGTTCTACTCGGTGAACATGGAATAGTTACCGAGGTCAACCGACTTTTCAGCTCTTCGAAAGCTTGCGCGCACTCCAGCACCCACACAAACTTTTGGTCTTTCTTTGCCAAAGTCGTGAGGGATAATGTTATCTGCTAGATGTTCTCTATGAAACGTCTGAACTAGCCGGCCAGTCCTATAAACTTCGGACTTTTCGCCAATGCAGATAACACAAGGCACTCACGTATTGCAAATATCTTTGACGGGTCCACTTCGATACTTTCCCCACTAAAGACGTGACCAAGAAACGCTACCTAGAGTACCCAAAGCTCGCACTTGGATCATTTGGCATACAACTGATTTCTCCTTAACGTCTCCAATACCGAATCCAGATGCTTGGAATGATCACCCTCATACTGAAAGTATAACAGTTTGTCGTCGATAAAGGTTATCACAAACGGGTTCAGGTACTCACTGAACGCCCTCTACCTCAAATCCATACCACGGACGACGCATTTGTCAGCTTAAGCGGCATAATGATGAACTCGTAATGCCCATACCGTGTGTTGAACGCCATTTTGGGAATATCACTTTACCTTAGCGACGAATAATACTATCCAGATTTCAGATTCAACTTGAGTACACACTTGACCCATTGAGTTGATCGAACAGAAAGTCACTCCTTGGGTTGGATACTTAATCTTTTCCCGTTAACTTAATCAACTTCTAGCAACCATTACATAGTTGTAAGCTTTCATACTCTTTTAACAAGGGGACCGATGTGCTCCAAGGTAATAAACTTGGACGCACATTACCCTGTTCTACCAGCTCTTGAAGTAATAATTTAGTTCCGACATCTCATAACCATAGCTAGTACCAAACTGACCACCTTACGTTTGAAATTGCTATACGCACGCTGCTCCGAGAGCCAATTATTCCAAAGATTACATCGAACTCTCTAGACAGCAGTAGCGACGCTTTCAAGTCAAAACTCCTAACTTCCTAACCGTAACTTCAAACAAGAGGCTCTATTCGGGTGTAAAGAGTACTCGTTAGGCAGCAGTACTCTCGATTTGTCTCTTGCCATCGAAGAAGGAACTCCGATGCACGATACACGTCCTTTGGGAAAAAAGGAATGGGAAGTTCCCATAACGAACAGTGTTTTCGTCGGACACTCAGAAAAATCAATACTAATCCTATCATAACCAAACATAGGCTAATATGCGTAAGGCAACAAGTATCTAAAACTGACATACCAAAAATTAAACCATACCTATCACCATGTCAGCATATTTCATAACCTCCTGATGGCCAAAGTTGTATCCTCTAGGTTGGGATGGAGCATACTAAGGTGTAGCTGCCTCCAACCCCTTGCCATTCACTTCGTAGGTCGCTCTAGGCTTCTTCTCGGACTCCAAACGTCTACTTCGACACTCTCGGGCAAAGTGTCCCAGCTTTCCACAGCAAAAGCATGCATCCTGGTATTGGACAATAATTGTTCCAGACGCACCAAAAGAAGGAACTAGACCCGACCTCCTTGCCTTCTTACACCATCTACAGAAACCAGACTTTGAGGTGGGTAGCGCCCTGAACTCTATCTTCTCAGCACTGGAGTCTTTCTCCTCTTTGACTCCCTTTGCAGCTTTCTCTGTCCCCTGATCATCCTTACGATAATCTCGGGAAAAGTGACCAAACCTTCCACATTTATAACAGTAATATGGGGTTTGACTAGCAGATACGTCAGGCCTCACTGTACTCCTCTTTCGGTGTACAGACTTTACGGGACCTGGGGAGTTTGGAAACCTGCACACTAACGTCTGGTTGATTTTGGCAAGATCTGCTTCCAAAGTTCTAGCCGCCTCCACTAACGCTCGGAATCCAAGTAGCTTTGGTCCTACGAGTAGCAATCATAATTCATCACGCAGACCGTTGTAGAATCTATTAACTATAGTCTGCTCGCTCTCCAAATCAAACCCTGGGTAGCGCCTTATAATAAGAAACGCCTGCAAATACTCCTCAACTGAGTGCGTACCCTGCACCAAAAGCATGTTCAACTGCTGATCCAAAGGTTTAATACATGCTAGTTGTTCCATCACACCACTCGGTGTTGAAGTCACCCCAGAAATAGGGGGCTGCACTTGCCCTCCAAGTTGTGCTTTAGTCACCGCGAACACCACTTCAACCATCTTTCTTATGGTTTCTATAGAAAGCAGGGTCTCAGGCACGCATTTAAGTGCATTACTCTCCGTGGAGTGCTGACCTTGCGACTGCCCCGCACCACTCGTAGTCCCCTATAAAGCATAACTATCAATTAGACGACATACAAATTGTTAAAAGCAATCATTGGAACACTCAGGTTCCTCAAAAATAAGTGTATTTTCATTCCTAAGTGGACATTCATGAGTTCTTTTTTTGTTATAACGATGACGCACATACATGTGCTCACCGACCCTTAAAAGAATTCGCCCACGAATTCCAATAAGCAAGACCGGAACCGGTAGTCTGATACCAAATTATAACACCCCTACCCGTCACATGGTATATAGCAGTAGGTCCGGCCGGGGCCCGACGTCATATACTACAGACAGACCGAAGGGTTACAGCATGAAACCATTCTCTCAAACATAAACGTCCTACACAGAGCAACTAACGGAAGTTTTTAAGTAGTTGAAAGAACCCAATATCATAAAACATGTATCATGAATGTCCACTAACTACATTAGGAAAGAAATACCACAATACATAAAAGTACTTGGCCTTATGGCCTTACAAATGTTCGCTTAACAACAAAGTGTTTTTACAGACATCGGCTCACAGACCGGCCATACATGACAGAAATAAAACAACAGTTCACTTTGGCCTTCGAGGGCCAGTACAGCATCTTGGGCTTCAACCCGCTATTTGGTACTTGGTTCTGCCGCACCTGCAAGCAACATTCCACCGTACGGTGACAAACAAAGCAACGGTCAGCTAAAGCTGACCAAATTATAACGACCTCGCCCCTTATTCGGGGCGGCGGTGCTCCTTCCCTTCATTTCATTAGCCCAGTTAAACAATTAAGTACATAAGTATATTTCGCCACAGGTGTAGGCTCGCTCGGCCAAACACCCTGTGCACTCAGGGCACATTCACGGTGAATCCGGTCAATTCTGTGGCTTCACTACCATCCAAAAATCCTAGTGAAAGTACAACCTAGCACAGTTCACCACAGGTGGAGGCTCGCACGGCCGCCCACCCCATGCACTCAGGGCACATTGACGGTGTACCGGACTTCCCGGATACCACCTCCGTTCAGAGGTCCTTGACTTGACGGATTACTTTGAGAATGTCAGTCTTTATGGCCCCTGGCCCGAGACTCTCATTATGCCACTGACGAGAGCCAATTTCCGCTACTCTCATGTCATAGTCCACATAACGCAGGTACAGCTCCACCATTTCCTATTGCTCAAGTGGCCCTACCGTCTCCAAATACCGTAGTACTAATGGCCAAACCTGCAGGGCGTGGGTCGGTTTGTCCTTTCCTGTCCGGCTCTCTAGCCTAATAATTCTGAACCCCATGGGCTCACCATTTCAACAGAAAGACCCTACATGTCTCCTTGAGACAGGCCTCGCACATACAATCCCAATTATACAAGGTTGACCCCAGGCCACCTAGTTGGTAGGAATGCGTTTCCGCCCAGTTTTTAGGGTGCACCTTAGAGTTAATTCCCAAGGCTCCCTGTTGCAATCTACCATGTAGACAACCCGAAGAACAACACGATACGGAGTCTTCTCTGACAATCAATGCACAATGCAACATCACCGATCAAGACAAACACGTCTGGGTAGGCTTCACACACAATGCATATGCCCGTACTTTGATTCCGGACTCTAAACAAGGGGGACTTCACATATCTACCCCAAGGAACACCGCGCACTCACCTCACACTCGCGGGAGCGGGTTTTCCCATGCAAAGGAAGAGGACTTCACATGTCCAAGTTGAGAATCGTTACCCTTGAAGTCCGTTTTGGCGCCATGAGAAACTAGCTGGATGGAAAGCTTCGTAACAAGGATGCCTCCGCGGATCCGGTCTCGGTTTTCGATTCGGTGCTCCGATGCTCCGCCGGTGGCTGGGATCCTTCTCCTCCTTCTTCCTTGCTTTCTCCTCTCTCTAAGACTTAAGAAAGAGAAAGGTCAAAAGAAAATGAGGAGTTTAACCCCTACTCCCGGCCTTAAGGAAGGAGGATTAATCCTAAGCCGTCAGATCTGATTTAAAGAAAACGAACGGCTCGGATCCAGCCAAAAAGTCAGTAAAATAAGCCAAACACGGCTTTGCACACGGCTATGTGACCTGCTTGCACATGAAGTCGTTGATCCAAAGCAGGACACGGGTCGAGACACGCCCGTGTATCAACCTGACACGCCCGTGTCGGGTCATCGACACGCCCGTGATGGGGGGCGTGTCACGCATAATCACCATGCCAACCGTCACATCCCTTGGTGGACACGGGTAAGCACACGCCCGTGTCAAAAGGAACATGCCCGTGTCGACCAGTACACGCCGGTGTAACCCGGCCGTGTACACCCAAGGTTTTCAACCCGAGAAGAACACGGGTATTTACACGGGTGAGGACACGCCCGTGTCACCCCTAACATGCCTGTGTCACTACTATTCAAAACTGTGTTTCCTTCCGTGTCCTTCAGTCGACACAGAACAAACTCTCCCGAAGAGTACACGGCCATGTGACACGCCCCTGTAACATGTCGTGTTCCTGACACGCCCTGTGACACGCCCATATCACAGGCTGTGTTCGAGCACTCGACCCTCATCGACCTCAATTCAACCACCCGAGCACGACACGGCCATGTGACAGGCCCGTGTCACATGTTGTGTTCACCCTACCAAGGCCCAAACATGGTTCAAACACCGCATGTTTTGCTTTTAAGTTTCGGGGCGTTACAGGTATCGGGCTCAATTGAGCCCAATCCCTGGTGAGGAAATCATGGTTTTTCCGAGAAAATCCATTTCTCTCAGGCCATCGTCGCCGCCGTCCCCCCTCCACCTCATCACTGGCAAAGGATGGCCACCACCACCGTAAAGGTGATGGCACCGTTTGCCGGGGGTGGCACAGCCTCAGGTGGCCGGAAATGGCCCCGCAAGAAGTCCCAGGTCGGCTCGATCTCAGCCATTAGACCATCAGGGATGAAATCCAGCAGCCGCTGGATGCTCTTTAAGATTTGTGCAAATAATTTAATTAATTCTGTATTAATTCATATGATATGAATAGTTCCTTTTATGTCACAATTCAACAGTAGCTTTGCATGTTAATTTTAGGGCTCTTAAAGCCATCTCCTGAAATTATGATCAACTTGGAAAATGTAGCCAGTAGGGTTAGATTTAATTTGCCACCATTAACTTGAGTTTTTGTCCAGAGGTCGGACCTGTAGGACCATTTTGCTAGGGCTGGTCCTAGGCTAGGGCAAAAACCAAAACTAATGCCCATGTCAAACCAGATGCCCACATGACCCAAACTTTTGGGCATGTGCTTAAATAGGGTATATCTAGCCCCTGCCAAAAATTGAGAATTTTTGGGAAAATGTTTTCTGTAGTTTTTACCAAAATATACAAAATAAAATAAATGAAATAATTGGAGTAATATGTCTACAAATGGTCCCAAATTTTGGTGGCATGTCCTTGGGGACCATATATATGCATGATAAAAATTTTAGCATATTTGGATCACTGCATGTTGGGTTAACCCTCTTGCATGTTTTTGCTATATATAGCCTTGGGGTGCCTTTAGCAAAGATCACTAAAATGTGGATTTAGCCACTTATACACCATGCATGTCAATGAAACTCTTGATATGGGTTTGGTATGATGAACTACACCCCTCACAGTAATAATGAGATTTTTGAGAGCAAAAATCCCATTATGTTGAATTTTTTAAATATTAGGCCTTTTTGATAAATAAATTGGAAAATGGATTTAGTATGGAGATAAATCCCCAAATTTTGTCATGATCACAAAGAGGACATAGTTAACTCCTAGAAATTTTACTCCTTTGTTTTATGAAATTTGTAAGTGGAGTTATGTGGATTTACCATTTTGCCCTTATTACATTTAATTTGAAATTGATAGAAATATGCAGCAAAAAAATTGTGGAAAATTTCTAGAGATGTATTACTGTATAAAGAACCTTGTATAATTACCTCAATATTTTTGGATGTCTCAGTAATGTTCAAAACCCCATAATGACATTTTGATAAATTACTTGAAAATGGAATTGGTAGGCCATTGTACCTTAGAAGTTTATGAAACTCTGTATTTAGCCTTAGCTTATCAATACATGTACTCTGTAATTTTCCTAGAATTTTGGTTTATGAATTCCTTATACTTCATTTGGAAAATGACAATTATGTGAATTTTGTATTAATTAAGGAATATATAGAAATACTTAAAGGAAAATTATGATTCTTGGAAGACAGTGATATTTCACCATATTATAGGTCAGGAAAATTTCTTACATTAGTAGGATTATAATTTGTTATACTTCATGTGTTAAATGACCCGAAGAATTAATTGAAGGAATTAATTTAATGGTGTAATTAATTTGGAAAATTATGGAAATCATCATGGTCATCATATAGGTCCATACCATCCTAGAATAAATAATTTGAGGCATATGTCCAAAGGAATTAGAAGGTCACATTTGTGGATGGTATTTGGACATGGGTAAAGGTATACCACCGATATTCGTACTAGTAGGGCCACCAGGGGAGGAATATGATAAACTAGCAAGGTGAGGATATTAGTAGAGGAAATAACCCTGGTTGGTCTCCTAGAGGATTCCTTAACCATGTGTGGTAGAGTGCAAGTCCCGTGACAGCAACAATAACGAGGACCGACGGAAGACCGCCGCGCTCCTAATAACACTTTAAGTCATTAGGGTCGTTCTAAAGTAACAATGAGAGTTGGGTGATAATCCTGGGTAGATAATAATAAGAATAATCATCCTTACGAAAGGGAAATTTGGGCTTGTCATCCCATCTTGGTTTCTAGTGCCTTCGAGACCCCTTCATTGGGCATACCTTGGGCAGTCCTGGAATTAATCCTAAACTACTAAGTTTAATAATCGGTAGACAAGAGTAGTATACTAGGCTAAGGGAAGTGGTACTCATGCTCACCAGTGATGGGTTGGAGGGAACTGAACTTTATATGTATTCTCACCCGTGATTGGTTGGAGGGAATTGAACTTGATATTATATTTGATAGTTTAACTTTCAAGGCAGCCTAAACACCTAGAGGGGGGGGGGGTGAATAGGTTCTGCTTTTCTTATAAAAACTTCTAGGCAGAATTCAAAACAATAGCTAACACAATAAGCACAGCAATCACAGAAAATAAAACATCACAGATTGCACAATGTTTTATAGTGGTTCCCCAAGGTCTGGGTACATCCACTTTCCCCCTTCACCTATCTAGCAGTATGCTAGATTCGGCCAAACTTCCACTTATCTCAGATCAATAGATCCTACAACTCAGAACCCAACTGGTTCCTACAACTCAGGCACAACTGCCCTACCTCAGCCTTGCCCCAAGGCCTACAACTCAGAGAATATCCTTCTCCTACACTCAGGCAAACAGCCCTACCACTCAGAGTTCAACACTCCTACACTCAGCCTTTATAACATAGGCTTACAACTCAGATCTGTGTAAACAGATCCTACAGAAATATAGAAAAGATTAATAAACTGTCTTGCCAAAGTTGAGAGAGAAAAGGCCAAGACAATTCTTGATCAGCTGATGCAATCAACTGTATCTGAGCCTTCTTCAAAGCTTCTTGAAAATGTACTTAGCTGAGTTGATTCCAAACAGCTTCTTGAGAATCCACAGGGGGTTTCTTTCTTCTTCTTCTAATTCTGGCTTGACCTCTCTCTATCCAGCACTTTGAAAGATTCTTCTGAATTCTGATTAGAACTCTTCTTAGATCTATCCTTAGATAGTCTTCTTAGATCTCCCGGAGAAGATCTTCTTAAGTGACTAGCACTTTCTTGAAATGAATTGGATTGTGATCCTTCTCTTCCTTTTTGATTCAAAGTTATTCAAAAAGGACTATCTGTTATGGTTATGTTCTCCTTCTGAATCAGTCTATTTATAGACATTTTTCATGGTAACCGGCTGATCCGGTTTCTAACCGTTTTCTGACAAGTCAGACAGCTTCAGTCAACCGGTGATAACCCACAGCTGTCAAGTCTTCAAACAAGTCCTGTGCCTTAGTCTTGAACCACAAGTTGTTGAAACAGTCTGTCAGAAAGTGTCGAGACCATCTGTCTATCTGTGTCGACACAATTGACTTTGGTGTCGACATAGTCTTCAGTGATGTCGACTAAGTTGCCTTTGAGTCGACACAGCTTCTTCTGAAAATAACTTGGTCTTAACTCTTCAGTGTGTCGACACAAGTCCTGTGTGTCGACACAGTTGTTGTAGAATTATAACTTAGTAAGTGTCGACTTAGCCTTCAGGTGTCGACACATTCTGCTTTAATGTGTCGACTTAATCACAATGTGTCGACACATTCTGCTGGTGTCGACAAACTTGAGGTCGACTATTTTCTTCTGTGTCGACACATTCTCCCAATGTTGAGGTCGACGCTTTTCTTCTGTGTCGACACAAATTCCCAGAGTTGTGTCGACTCTTTTCTTCTGTGTCGACACAAATTCCCAGTGATGTGTCGACTTACTTCTTCTGTGTCGACACTTTTTCCCAGTGTAGTTGTAGACTAACTGCTATGTGTCGACACTGCTTCCCAGTGTTGTGTCGACTCTTTTCTTCTGTGTGTCGACACTGCTTCCTCTGTGTCGACACTTGGACTTAGAATTTTTCTGCATACTTTATCAATTCTTCACCTGCACATGTCAACTTAAAACAACATCAAATACACCTTGATGTATATCATTGAGCTAGGTTGGGCTTCTTCAAATCAGGTACACATTTTCCAATATACCCAACAATCTCCCCCTATTTGGAGAAGTCATAACCCCTATAGCCAATGATATACACCATTTATAAACAGTACTAAATGATGATTAATGACATAACAGGAATACTTTAATATAAACAAAACATAAAAACAAATCATCACAGAATGCACATTATAATATGCCAAACAACATTTTGTTTATAACTGGGTAATGTTTGATTACAATGTTTTACATTTAATGATTACATCATAACATAACAAAACACTATAAAAGAACTTGAAACAAAATCAGGCTTGATCAGGCTCTTTAATTATAATCCCTTTGCCAGATTGAATTGTAGCTGTCACAGGAGCTTCTGAATCTTCAGCTATCTTCTTTCCTTTAAGATCAGCTTTCTTCTGAGCTTCTTCCTTGATCCTTTGCCTTTCAAAATAATGAAAAGGCTTTGGGAAGTATTTGCTTGGCTCCTTAGCATCTGAAGGCAGTCTTCCCAGCTTAGCTTTCCTTCTGAATTGAACTATTGCTTCTTGTCTTGCCTCATACTTCTGCCATTCTATTTCATTGTACCACTTGCCTCTCTCATGAACTTTATCTTGTACAGCTTTCCATGCAGTGAGTATTATGTTCCTTGAAGTGGGACTCCACTGCTCATAATCTGGCTTCAGTACAGCCTGCTCTCTGAATTTCCTCTTTGCTACTAGAGCATCTTGCTGTTCTTTTAGAGTAGCCTCAGGCTTATCAACCTTTCCAAAGACAATATTAGTAACCTCCTTTGGAGGACTATACATTCCTTGAACCTTCTGATCGATCATGTCAAAATCTGGAGGGGGGTAAATGACTTGGGCAACCTCAGGTTGAGTGCCTTCAAGTAGATTTGATTGTATTCCTGATTCAGCTACCATAGTATCATCACACAATGGGGGATATCCCAAAGTGGCTCGAATGCTATTGGTCACCCATTTGGAGTGCTCTGAGCCTGCATGAATTAGCATCCTCTCCCCCTTTATGGCTTCTCTAGATACATGATCTCTTAGATCTTCCTTTTGAAATCGGATTTGGCCATCCAAATAATTCACACCCTCTTTGAAAAATGGTTTTAACTTTTGAAGCTTTTCAGATATATCTTTTTGAGAGGTGGAGATGGCAGTCTTAACAGATGCAATGGCAGCTTGAAAATTCTTATCAAATTCTTCCCTTTCTTTGGCTCTATCTCCAGGCAGACCTGGAACAATCTTCTTTACCTCCTCAATGATCTCATTATGAGATTCAGTTAAATTATCATTCATTCTGATCTGATTTTCCAAAACATAACTTTGCTTCAAAGCAATGTCATCCACTTTTGTAGTAATAGCCTCCTGTTGTTTAGCTAGATAAACCACAGCATTGCCACCCTTGTGGAAGCAATCTGTCATTTCCTTTTTATGCATGTTTACCTGAAACTGGATGGACTTGATATCCTGAGCTAAGTCAAACTGAAGTGACTTGCTATTCTCATCAACATACCTTTCCATAGCCAACCTTTGTTCATCCAATTTTACTTGTAGATCTATCATAAATTTGTTGTAATCAAAGGCTGGAGATACTTGTAGAGGTGTGGTCTGTAAAGCCTGCTTATAATTCTTGCTTCTTCTCTTGAAGACAACAAGTTTTCTTTTCTTTGCCACCCTGGCAACTTCAGTTTCTGTTTCAGATGAAGTATCTACATGAATTCTTTCTTGAGGATGATGAATTGTATCTGTTCCAGGGGTCTGTTGCTCAGCTTCAACATCCACTGGCTCACCCTCAACTTGTGGCTCAACTTCAGCTTCCTGATCAATGTCCATACCTATGGACTTCTCAATATCTGGTCCACCTCCTACTTTATCAGCAGTAGTATCAATATCTGGGAACAACTCTTCCATAGTAAATTCTAGTTGAGCTGTAACTTCTGCATCAGTTAAAACTTGAGACAAGTTTAACTGTGCTTCCTCTTGTACTTGCACTTCAGTATTTGTAGTATCTGGAGTAGGAGTGGACACCAGCTCCCCCTGAACCTGTGCAGGAATAAGAATATGAGCAATGTCTTTTATAGTAAAATATATTAGCTCCCCCTATACCTGAGCAGGAGTAGATACCTTTGGAGCAGGAGTGGAAACTGGCTCCCCCTGCATCTGTGCAGGTGTTGACACTTCCTGGACAACAGTTGTGTCTGGTTGATCTTCAACCTGTGTCCTCAGGGGGTCTTCTTGTAATTGTTCAGATTCTTGATTTTGTGTAGGGGATTTCACAGGGGTGTCCGGCCTGCTCTCTTCAGGCACATCCTTGGACAGCACCCTATCCCACCTGGAGAACAATCTCATATCCATTCTTCTCATATGATTAATCTTACTCCCTTGCAGTTGCTGCATCACTTCAGGAATCACTCCAGTGAAGTACAGGCTCATGATCCTAGCCATGTTAGGCTTCTTGATTCCTTCTTTAATCTTGTCAAAGATCACTCCTGACCAATCAGTAGGAATAGTAAAAACTATCCTGGTCATCAGGCTGAACATATATGCAGAAATCCTATCATGTCCACCTGTCTTGCAGAGGATTACTTTTCCAACTACTTCTGACAAGAATTTCCCTTGTTGATTCATACCCTTCCTGTTGAAGGCAGCTCCAATCTTCAATCCTGAGTCCAGTCCACACCATTGAAGGGCTTCACTTGTCTTAGATATAGGAACTTCCTCTTCATTCTCAACTACTTGCAATTGAAAGATCTTTCTTATACTTCTTTGATTAATCTTCACCTTAGTCCCTTGAACAGTGGACTTAATCTTGAGGCCAGTAGAGTGGACTGATGCAGAGATAAAGAACTCGTGCACCTCCTTCTTCTAGATTTTAGTAGGTTGTGAGATGAGAAATTCTAACCCTGACTCAGAGAGGAGGGTGATTACTCCTTGGACATCTGGCGGCGCCTCTGCAAAGGCCTGGCGCACCAACTCATACCCTTCATTGATGTTATCTTCAATCCTTGGCGCCATCGTTTTGTCGAGAAAGCTTGAGAGAAGAGAGAAAGATAGACTGTCGACACAGGGTTTTAGTCTCGAAAACCTTGGTAGCGTGTCGACAGAATGAGATTTTGACCTATTTATAGCCGCTGTTGAAAGAAGTTCAAAAGGCGCCAAAAACAGTCAAAATGTGTCGACACAGACGGAACGTGTCGACACAAACTTCTACCATCTCGACATTACTTCAGCCTACTATGTGTCGACACCAATTTGTGGTTATGTCGACACCTTAGATAAACAGAAATTCTGTGTCGACTCTAAGGATAAGTGTCGACACATATTCTGTAAGTGTCGACACCATTTTCCTGGTTGAGTCGACATTATATTTCTGGTTAAGTCGACAATATAACTCTTAAGTGTCGACACATATTCTCTGTGTCGACACAATATTTTTGACTTGTCGACATAATTTCTCTGAGTCGACACATTACTACTGAATGTGTCGACACATTCTTACTTAGCCAATTTCTGTAACTTCAATGTGTCCTTTTTAACACTTGATTATGTTGTTGTTATTATCTTTACTTATTTATATACCACTTCAATTGCATTGTTAATGATTTTGTTAATACATTAATCAATGGTTAACATACCTAATTCAATTTTGAATTTATTGAATTTGGTTTCATCTAAAGGCTTAGTAAACACATCTGCTATTTGATAATCTGTTTTTACAAATTCCAATGAGATGTCTCCTCTTTCTACATGTTCTCTAAGAAAATGGTATTTGATTTCTATATGCTTAGTTCTACTATGAGAAACTGGATTATTAGCAATAGAAATAGCACTCTTTGAATCACATAAAAGAGGTGTTCTACTTACCTGAATACCATAATCCTTAAGCTGATGCTGCATCCACAATAGCTGTGCACAGCAGCTTCCAGCAGCAACATACTCTGACTCAGCTGTGGAAATTGCCACACTGGTCTGCTTCTTACTACTCCAAGATATTAGTCTTCCTCCCAGGAATTGACAAGTACCTGTAGTACTCTTTCTATCCTCTCTACATCCTGCAAAATCTGCATCTGAGTAGCCTGTTAGTAGAAAATCTCTATTCCTAGGGTACCAAAGACCTAGAGTAGGAGTGCCCTTTAGATATCTCAGAATCCTTTTGACTGCAGTATAATGAGATTCTTTAGGGCAGGCTTGGTACCTAGCACAGACACATGTAGCATACATAATGTCAGGTCTACTGGCAGTGAGATATAGTAGAGACCCAACTATTCCTCTATACAATGATTCATCAACAGGTTTACCTGCCTCATCTTTGCATATAGGCATACTTGTTCCCATAGGAGTTCTCATGGAGGAGGATGACTCCATACCATATTTCTTAATTAATTCTTTGGTGAACTTAGACTGGGATATGGACAATCCATCATCAGTCTGTCTTACTTGGAGTCCCAAGAAGAACTTAAGTTCTCCCATACTGCTCATCTCAAATTTCCCTTGCATAAGTTTGGCAAACTTTTTACAAAGGTTGTTTTCAGTAGATCCAAAGATTATGTCATCAACATAGATCTGGACTAAGATGATCTTTCCTTTGGATTCCCTAAGGAATAGAGTTTTGTCTATCTTTCCTCTTGAGAATTTATTCTCAATGAGGAAGGTAGACAGGGTTTCATACCAAGCCCTTGGAGCTTGTTTTAACCCATACAAAGCTTTCCTAAGCTTATACACAGAATCAGGTTTAAGAGGATCTACAAAACCTGATGGCTGCTCTACATATACTTCTTCTTTAAGATCACCATTCAGAAATGCTGACTTCACATCCATCTGGTATACTTTGAAGTCTTGGTAGGCTGCATAGGCAAGGAACATTCTGATTGCCTCCAGCCTTGCTACTGGAGCAAAGGTTTGATCAAAGTCAATCCCTTCTTCCTGTCTGTATCCTTTTGCAACCAATCTTGCTTTATTCTTTACTATTATCCCACTCTCATCTAGCTTGTTCCTATAGATCCACTTAGTGCCAATTATATTGTGGCCTCTTGGTTTAGGAACCAGCTCCCAGACTTTGCATCTTCTGAATTGATTCAGCTCCTCTTGCATAGCATCAATCCAGTGCTGGTCTTGGATAGCTTCTTCAAACTTCTTAGGTTCCATCTGGGACAAGAAACTTGAATGCAAAACTGTGCTTTGATTTCTGCTTCTAGTTTGCACTCCTTGTCTTGGATCACCAATTATCTGATCAGTTGGATGATCTCTCAGATATCTTATAGCTGGAGGAAGATTCCCTTCAGGTTGAGCATCTCCAGCTTCTTCATTCTGCTGAGCCTCCTGGTTTTCATCAGCTTCCATTATCTCTTGTACTCCCCCTTGACAGCAGCCCTCATTTTCCAATGCTTCATCTTCCTTTGAAGCTTCAGCAATGGAGAGCTTGTCCATCTTCTTGCTTATACCTGTTGAGTCATTTGATCTACAAGACAACTCACTATTGATTAATCTTGTTTCATCAAATACAACATGCACAGATTCTTCAACAACTTGAGTAGTTAAGTTAAAGACTCTATAGGCCTAACTATTTGTGCTGTACCCAACAAATATCCCATCCTGGGATTTGGCAGCAAACTTAGTCAAATATGACTTGCCATTGTTAAGTATATAGCACTTGCAACCAAAGATCCTGAAATAGGATAGATTTGGTTTTCTGCCTTTCACAATCTCATAGGGAGTCTTTCTGTGGCTTTTGGTGATAGAAGCCCTATTGATGACATGACAAGCAGTGTTAACTGCCTCAGCCCAAAAATATTCTGGGAGTGAGGTGTCACTCAATAGAGTTCTACCAGCTTCAATTAATATTCTATTCTTTCTTTCAGCAATTCCATTTTGCTGAGGTGTTCTTGGTGAGGAGAACTCTTGGAAAATCCCAAAGTCTATACACAAGTTTGTTATGCTTTCAGATTGAAACTCAGTACCATGGTCACTTCTGATTTTGACCACTGTACTATTCAGTTCATTCTGAATTTGCTTTACAAAATTAAGTAATACACTTGGGGTTTCAGATTTTTGTCTCAGAAAGAACACCCATGTAAATCTAGAATAGTCATCTACAACCACTAGAGTGTAGACCTTCCTCCCTAGACTGTGAACTGGCATAGGACCAAAAAGATCCATATGCAAGAGGTATAAGCACCTCACAGAATCCTTGTGTTCAAAGCTTTGAAATGAGGTTTTTGTCTGCTTGCCCTTTTGACAAGCTGAGCATACCCCTTCCTTTATACACTTAACTTGAGGCCCATTCCTCACTAGTTCTTTACTAAAGAGTTGGCCAATTGTCTTGTAGTTTAGATGAGCCAATCTCTTGTGCCACTTAACACAATGAGAAGCATTGTCATCAGCTACAAGACAAATGGGGAAGCCTTATTCTCACATTCAAAATTAAGGCAATACACATTTCTCTTCCTATACCCAGTCAATATGATCTCTTGATCACTTGACCTTTTGATATGACATCCATCCTTACCAAATGAAATGTCATATCCTAGATCACTCAGCTGGCTTATGCTTATTAGATTATGTTTCAAACCTTTTACATAGGCCACTTGGGTGATAGTAATTAGGTTAGAAGAAATGTTACCAAACCCTTTGATGACTCCTTTTTCAGATCCACCAAAGATCACTTTATGTCCATCTTTGACAGATGAATACTCCTTCAGCAGCCCCTTTGTTCCAGTCATGTGCCTGGAACAACCACTATCCAAGTACCATATAGGGGCATGGTTACTTGGATTCACCTGCAATACAGAATTACTTACCCTTAGAACCCAAGTAAGTCTTGGGTCCTTGGTTCAGGTTAGCATTAATAAAGTTATCATAACCTCTTCTAACAGGTAGACTCTTATTCTTTATAACACTTGTGTTATACCAGCAGTCCAATGCAAAATGGCCCCTCTTGCCACAGCACCAACATTCAAACTTATTGTATCTAGATCTAGATACATCCTTGTTAGTAGAATTTCTGTTCATTGCTGGTGCTGTTGCTACTTCACCTTCTGATTTCTTAAAACCATTTGGTTTATGACCATAGGTAGGCCTGCTTGCCTTAACACCCTTGTTCTTCAGAACATTTGTCTTAATATGACCTTGAATGTCTTCATGATCATATATGTTAGAAGGCACTTTCTCCTTACTAAACCTTATGGGGACTGAAAGGTTTAGTGGCTGAATAGGGACTTTGCCTTTCCTCTTGAATCTGCCAGCCCTGGAGTTACCTTTAAATCCTAATCCAGCCTTACCCTTCTGAGTGACAAATTCATCTATCAAGGGTAAGACAGATTTTGGCTTAGAGTAACTAGCCACTAAATCCCTTTCAATTCTAAGTCTGGCCTCCAGACTCTTTACTTGATCATTAGTATAATTAATTGTGCCCATCTGAATAATAGTTATATTCTTCAGCTTGGCAATTTCATTTAATTTTTGATCAAGGACTTTTTCTAACTCAGTTGTTGTTACCCTTAGTTCAGCAATTTCCTGAGCCTGTGTTTTAACCAGGTTCTTGCTTTTCTTAAGGGCCTGCAACAAGTCCCCATACTTGTCTATCAATTGATAGACATCTCCTTCAGATCCAGATGCATCTTCATCACTTGATGCAGATGTAGCTGATTCTTCACTTGTACTACAAACAGATGTACAGGAAGAACAATTTACCTCATTAGGACCAGACTGATTCTGGCATATGTCCTCTTCTGATCTTGTCATCAAACCCATGCATTGATGTTCATTGATGGAGTCTAGCAACTGCATAAACTCCTCTTCCTCAGATGCAGTATATAGTCCAATATATGCTTCAGCTTCAGATCCTGATTCTGAAGTTGACTGGTCTGACAGACTTTTATCTTTCTTTGCTACAAAGGATTTCTCCTTCTTGCCTTTCTGATAAGTCTTCTTCTTTTCTGAAGATTCCTTTCTTTTGTCAGGACAATCAGCCACTACATGTCCAGGCCTATTGCAACAATAGCAGACAATCTTTGAAGTAGTGGCTTTGCTGGGCTTTGATCTGCTTTTCTCTTTCCTTGATGACCTTCTCTTCTGATAATAGTCATCAACTTGCTGTGATGTGGAAGGCCTAGACTTCCATTGCTTCTTTTTCAAGAACCTTTGGAATTGTCTAGTGAATGCAGCAAAGTCTGCATCTGAATCACAGCTAACTGAACCCTTATCTGAATTTTCAGAACTATCTTCTTCAACTTCCTTAGGAGGAGATGGTGATTTCCTCCTATTCTTTCTGGTGGCTTCAGCATTAAATGCCACAGTCTTTTCTCTATGCTCTCCTCTTGAGTTTCTTTCCTCCTCCTTCCTTACCATAAGTTGCATTTCATAGGATAGCAACTTTCCAAACAGGGTTGGAGGAGATATTTCTGCCAATTTAGCCACTTCTCTTATGGCACAGATCTTTGTATCCTAATCCTTTGATAAGGATCTTAAGAATTTGTCATTCAGTTCATAGGTACTGAAGACTCTTCCATAGGATATTAGCTCATTCACAATTCTATAGAATTTCTTATAGCACTCAGTTATGCTATCAGATTTTCCTTATCTAAAGCTTTCATACTCCTGATTCAGCATAGACTTTCTATCCAGCCTTACTTCTTCAGATCCCTCCATGTAGACAATCAATGTGTCCCACATCTCCTTGGAGGTCTTGCAGTGAATCAGATTCTGAAATGTTGAATCATCTATGGCACTGACAATGATATTCTATGCCCTTTTATCCATGGTTGCCAAGATGATTTCATCCTTGGTCATTTCTGAATAAGTCTTTGGTATTTGGATATTTGCATCAAGAACAGATATCTTCATTGGAATGAAGGGCCCTTCTTGTACTGTGATGTAAATCCTTGGGTCAGATGCTTCCATAAACAATCTGACTCTCTCTTTCCAGATCCCAAAGATTTCCTTCTTGCATATGGGTAATTTCATAGACCCTAGCTCCTTATGATTCTCTCCAGAACCCATCTTCTTGAATCTTGAATCTGCCTTTCAGATCTACCTCAGACTGTTAAGTCCTTTTTGAGGAACCTCCCTCTGATACCACTTGATAGTTTAACTTTCAAGGCAGCCTAAACACCTAGAGGGGGGGGTGAATAGGTTCTGCTTTTCTTATAAAAACTTCTAGGCAGAATTCAAAACAATAGCTAACACAATAAGCACAACAATCACAGAAAATAAAACATCACAGATTGCACAATGTTTTATAGTGGTTCCCCAAGGTCTGGGTACATCCACTTTCCCCCTTCACCTATCTAGCAGTATGCTAGATTCGGCCAAACTTCCACTTATCTCAGATCAACAGATCCTACAACTCAGAACCCAACTGGTTCCTACAACTCAGGCACAACTGCCCTACCTCAGCCTTGCCCCAAGGCCTACAACTCAGAGAATATCCTTCTCCTACACTCAGGCAAACAGCCCTACCACTCAGAGTTCAACACTCCTACACTCAGCCTTTATAACATAGGCTTATAACTCAGATCTGTGTAAACAGATCCTACAGAAATATAGAAAAGATTAATAAACTGTCTTGCCAAAGTTGAGAGAGAAAAGGCCAAGACAATTCTTGATCAGCTGATGCAATCAACTGTATCTGAGCCTTCTTCAAAGCTTCTTGAAAATGTACTTAGCTGAGTTGATTCCAAACAGCTTCTTGAGAATCCACAGGGGGTTTCTTTCTTCTTCTTCTAATTCTAGCTTGACCTCTCTCTATCCAGCATTTTGAAAGATTCTTCTGAATTCTGCTTAGAACTCTTCTTAGATCTATCCTTAGATAGTCTTCTTAGATCTCCCGGAGAAGATCTTCTTAAGTGACTAGCACTTTCTTGAAATGAATTGGATTGTGATCCTTCTCTTCCTTTTTGATTCAAAGTTATTCAAAAAGGACTATCTGTTATGGTTATGTTCTCCTTCTGAATCAGTCTATTTATAGACATTTTTCATGGTAACCGGCTGATCCGGTTTCTAACCGTTTTCTGACAAGTCTGACAGCTTCAGTCAACCGGTGATAACCCACAGCTGTCATGTCTTCAAACAAGTCCTGTGCCTTAGTCTTGAACCACAAGTTGTTGAAACAGTCTGTCAGAAAGTGTCGAGACCATCTGTCTATCTGTGTCGACATAATTGACTTTGGTGTCGACACAGTCTTCAGTGATGTCGACTAAGTTGCCTTTGAGTCGACACAGCTTCTTCTGAAAATAACTTGGTCTTAACTCTTCAGTGTGTCGACACAAGTCCTGTGTGTCGACACAGTTGTTGTAGAATTATAACTTAGTAAGTGTCGACTTAGCCTTCAGGTGTCGACACATTCTGCTTTAATGTGTCGACTTAATCACAATGTGTCGACACATTCTGCTGGTGTCGACAAACTTGAGGTCGACTATTTTCTTCTGTGTCGACACATTCTCCCAATGTTGAGGTCGATGCTTTTCTTCTGTGTCGACACAAATTCCCAGAGTTGTGTCGACTCTTTTCTTCTGTGTCGACACAAATTCCCAGTGATGTGTCGACTTACTTCTTCTGTGTCGACACTTTTTCCCAGTGTAGTTGTAGACTAACTGCTATGTGTCGACACTGCTTCCCAGTGTTGTGTCGACTCTTTTCTTCTGTGTGTCGACACTACTTCCTCTGTGTCGACACTTGGACTTAGAATTTTTCTGCATACTTTATCAATTCTTCACCTGCACATGTCAACTTAAAACAACATCAAATACACCTTGATGTATATCATTGAGCTAGGTTGGGCTTCTTCAAATCAGGTACACATTTTCCAATGTACCCAACAATATTCTCACCTGTGATGGGTTTGAGGGATTCAAGGCAGGTTGGTACTGCGAGCTAGAGGCTCGAGAGGTTTATATCGGGGCAGGTTGGCCCTGCGAGCTGGAGGCTCGAGATGAAATACTTGCATGTGCATAAAATTGGTGGAGGGTCATGCGGTACTTGGCCAATCGTCACACCGATGACAGTACGGTGAACCAGGCGGGTGTGAGGGTTTGAGGGGCCAATTGGTTGTTCACGCTGCGGTCTGGTGGACGAGCCCCGATAATGCACACCTAGCCCAACAAGACTGATAGGTAGTCAGTAAAGTACGTACTCAGAGAGTCTAGAGTGCACCTAGGATGTGTACAGAGGCGTATGAGAGAGGTTTAGGCCTGGTAGTGTGTATACCCGCCTAGAAAGAAGAGACGCCCGCTCCGCTGCTGCCATAGCCACAACAGTAGTACCTGAGAGTGATGGAAGCTCTCGAAAAGTGGGAACTAAAGGTCTGTGATCACGGAGTCGTTGTGTGTGAGTTGCACTTGCCTGTTGCATAAACTGCATCACAAACATTCATTCATATTAGGGCATACGCCTCATGGATCCTTATCATATAAATTAGTATGAGCTCTTTTATATGATAAGTTACAATTCCTGGAAACCTTAACTTATAAATTTGTATGGGCATTTTTAAAAGTTAAGGTACGATTTGTTATGATAGTGTAGTGATAACATAGATTTACTTTTCTGCTCCTACTTTTAGTTCTTTACTTACTGTACTGTACATTTATTTCACTAATACCATGTATTTAGAACTGCCAGAGTAGTATTACTTGTACTCCTCATATACTTGTTAGTATAGGGCCACTACCATCTGCTTATATTTGCCACCCCTCGTTGCCTTCCGCTTCGTCCTCCCACACTGTGCCTAGGACTTGTGGGGCGAGGTGCGGATAAAATGACTTAGTCTTTTGACTAACGGTCGGTGACCAACTATTTTTAGGGGCTCGAGGAGATGGGGTACCAGCACGATCAGCAGTACGAGGTGACAGGACCTGAGGAGCCAGTTCGACTACCTTCTACTACTACTGCAGAGCTACCGCAGGTCGGATGAGTTAGAGATGATAGTGTCTTCCGCTGTTAGAGAGAGGGATTTTTATATATATGATGTACATGACATAAGCCCTTTTTCTTGATGTACTCTTTCTGGACTAATGCATATTTTATTTCTATATATATATATGCTGTGACTGTGGACTATTTTACTCGCTTCCGTTACTCATATTGCTCTGGGATATGATCGTGTTAGCCGGCAGAATCGGCGTCTTGCGGTGTCAACCCACCCGTGTGGTAGTATCACTGTAAGGCAGAGGTTCTGGGTCTAAGATTCGGGTGTGCTTCCAAATTGGGAAGTCGAATCTTACACATTGGGTCTGGAGAATGCCAGAGAGAGCTAAGTTCCATTAAACTCCCCATCTGCAGGAAGGAGTATTTTGGAATATGGAAAGAGAGGGTGTGGCTATTTATAGAAGCCTATGATCCAAGGATCTTTGTAATAGTCAGGGATGGACCTGTCATTCCTATGAAGGTCTCTATTCTTGATTCCAACATCAAGACACCAAAGACATGCTCTGAAATGACAAAGGATGAGGTCATTCTAGCTGGCTTGGACAAGAGAGCACAGAATATTATTGCTAGTACAGTTGATGACTCAACTTTTCTGAATCTAGTTCACTGTCAGACCTCCAAGGAGATGTGGGACACACTTATGGTCTACATGGAGGGTACATAAGAGGTAAGGTATGATATGAAGTCTCTGCTCAATCAGGTGTTTGAGGCTTTTAGGAAAACCCTGAAGGAGAACATAGCTGCTTGCTATGAAAGATTCTTCAGGATCATTTATGAGCTGAAGACCTATGGGAGAGTCTTCAACAACTATGAAATAAATGAGAAGTTTCTCAGATCTCTCACTAGAGACTGGGATACTAAGATATGTGCCATAAGAGAGGTGGCCAAGCTTGCTGAAACTCCTTCCCAAACATTGTTTGGAAAGCTGCTCTCCTATGAGATACATCTAGCTGCCAGGAAGGAGGAGGCCACCAGTGAATCTCAGGCCAAGGAAAAGTCCTTTGCCTTTAGAGAAAAAAGCACAAAGAAGGGCAAGGAGAGAATTCCTTCTCCACCAAGAAGACCAGCTGAGTTAGATAGCTCAGACTCAGAGGCATCAGACAACATGTCTGATGAAGATTTTGCAGCCTTCTCTAGGCAACTCCGGAGGCTGATGAAGAAGAAGCACTGGAAGAAGAGTTCTTTCACTTCCACTCATCACAGGAAGAATCAGTCCAAGATTGACAGGTATGATTCTAAACCTAACAAATATAATTCTTCCAAAGTTGTTTGTTACTGTTGCAGCAAACCAGGGCATGTGATTGTTGACTGCCCTAAAAAGAGGAAGGGAGCTGCTGAGAAAAAATAGTATCAGCACAAAGGAAAGAAGAAGGAAAAATCCTTCATTTCTCAAAAGGTGAGGAGCTGGACAGACTCATCCTCATCAGAGTCTGGAGAAGAGGAAGCCTATATTGGGCTAGTTGCTGCTATTGCTGCTAAAGATGTAGCTGGATCAGCAGAAGAAGTCTGTCCTTTAGTAAGGACAGGTATCAGGGCTTCTCTGATACTGTCAGACAGTGACTCAGAGGTGGATGAAGATGATGACCACAGTTGCAGAGGGGTGATGGAAATTACTGATGAAGAAGCCAGTCAGGACCAGCCTGGTCCAAGGAAGGTACATTCACTACCTGGTTCTGCTTCTGTATCTTGGTATGAGACCAGTCCTTGTACAAAAACCTCTTCACCTAAGGGTGAAGAAGATTTTGGATCTGAAGGAGATGTCAATCAACTGATTGACAAGTTTGAAGAACTTCTGAATGCATTTAAGAAGTTCAAAAAGTTGTCTAAGAAGCAAGCTAAAGAGAAATCATCTCTTAAGCTTACAGTTGCCTAGCAGACTGTAACAGCTAATCTACTAGATCAGAAAGCTAGGGAAATAAGCCAACTGAAGTCCCTCTTGGACATCCAGATAGCCTCCATCAAGCACAAGAATTGTTTCAGTAGGGAGCTTGAACAGAGGCTTAATAAGGAGAAAAGAATAGTAGCTAGCTATTCTAAGCTAAGTACTATACTCCCCTTAATAGACTCCTCCTCTCAAAAGGGCAAGAAGGGATTGAGATTCAAGGAAAGTACGAGAGTTACTCCTTCCAAAGGGAAGGGCAAAGCTCCTGCTCCAGCTCAGCCTATTGCTTCCAAGCATCCCATCCATTTCAGTAAAGTTCTGGTACCTTCTAACATGTATGACCAAGAAAGATCATATGGTCACTAGAAGAAGGGTTGTTCCTCTAGTATGAATAAAGATGTTCACGATCATGGAGGAAGATATTGTAGGGTGAGTGTCTTTGAGTCTGCCCATGAGAAATTTTTGATGGCCCAACAAAGACCATTTATGAAAGTCAAGCCTATGGGTAGAAAGTCACCTAGGGGGTGAATAAGTGACCTATTAAAATTCTTTATAGTTCTTTTAACTTTAGCAATGTGCCCTAATGCAATTCAGAATATAAGCTATACCCAGCATAAACAATAGAACAACAAGAACTGATCACAGCATACACAGCAAAGAACACATCACACAGCACAAGGGACACAACAAGTTTATAGTGGTTCCCCTATCTAGGGTACATCCACTTTCCCTCTTTTTCCTCACTAGCAATGTGCTAGATAAGGTTATAGCTCTTCCTTCACAACTCGGATTCTCTGATCCTACAAGGCTCAGTTTCTCTCCAAGAAACCTACACTCAAACCCACTAGTCCTACCTCAGAGATATCTCAATCTCCTACCTCAGAGATCTCTTCAATCTCCTACCTCAGCCTTTATAGATTAGGCCTACAATCTCAATGATTTACCCCAAATCACCTACCTAAGATTCCCCCAGAATCCTACCTCAGCCTTTAAAGATTAGGCTTACAAAACTCAGATAATAAGATCTCCTACCCACTCAGATCTCTAAGAGATCTTACAATGAAATTTGATAAAATAAATTATAGAAAAACAGAAAATCTATTATCTGTTGGATCTGTGTGTACAGATCTTTTCACTCAGCTGCAGTTTGACTTCTTCTTGATAGATCAACAGGCTGAATTGAATTTCTTCTGAATCAGCAACTTCTTGATGAAGATCAGATCGAATAGTTTGAAGATGCTGATGAACAGATCACTTAATCCCCAGATCAACCTAAGAAAAGAGATCTGAAGACTTTCTTGAAGATCAACTTCTTCTTCTCTTTCTACTTCCTGATTTGTCTTTTAGAATAGAGAGAGACTGATGAATAGAATAGAATCGATATATCTTTTCAATGCAGCACCTCCTATTTAGAGAAATCTCAGACGGCTTGGACTGGTATTGATGACATCAACACCTGCCAGCAAATCCTTCCTTGAACTGTCTTTATAGAAGTGAAGCCTTCCCGTGTCATCCAGAATGATCTGACCAGTCTTGACTTGATTGATGTTGACTCAGCACATTCTATCATATAAGCGTTAAAGTAGACAAGTTGTCTCGAAATCTGTGTTGAGACAACTTTGACATACCAAACACTTCCATACTTATAATATTTTTCATCTCAAAACAGAAAGTGTTGAGATAGTATAGTTGTGTTGCCACATCTTGATAGTTTTACTTTCAAGACTACCTAAACACCTAGAGAGGGGGGTGAATAGGTTCTAATGCTTGTTTTCACTTTAGGCAGAATATAACTATTGAATAAAATAAATGCAGAATATACTTCAGCAAACACAACACAGCAATCACAGATATTCACACATCACAGAATGCACACAGATTTATAGTGGTTCCCCAAGGTCTGGGTACATCCACTTTCCCCCTTCACCTATCTAGCAGTGTGCTAGATTCGGCCTAACTTCCTTCTTTAACTCAGATCCTCAGATCCTACAGCTTAGAACCTGGAAAAGTTCCTACAACTCAGGCTAATCAGCCCTACCTCAGCCTTGACACAAGGCCTACAACTCAGAGAACTACCTTCTCCTACACTCAGGCATACACAGCCCTACCACTCAGAGATCAAATCTCCTACACTCAGCCTTTATAACATAGGCTTACAACTCAGATCTATATTAATAGATCCTACAGAATTTGAAAAGAGTTTTATTATATCTTGCCTTTGTTGAGAGAGAAGGGATAAGACAGCACTTGATCAGCTGATGGATGAAATCAACTGAACCTTAGCTTTCTTTCAAAGCTTCTTGAATCTGAACTTAGCTGAGTTGATTTCCTGATAGCTTCTTGAGAAACCTGTGACAGCTTCCTTCTTGATCTTCAAATGGCTGGATCTCTCTCTATCCAATTCCTTTGATAATACTTCATAATTCTTGGACGAATTCTACTTAGACAGATCCTGAGAGGTTGTATACCCTTCAGAATGTCTTCTTAGATCTTCTGATGAAGATCTTCTTCCGTGCCTTGCACTTTCTTGATTTGACTACTCAATCATTTTCTATGTGTGTTGCTTCTTAATCAAAAAACAATTGTCATTTTCTACTTCTGATTCTGTCTATTTATAGACCTTCTTCATGGTAACCGGCTGATCCGGTTTCTAACTAACTTCTGACAAGTCTGACAGCTTCAGTTAACCTGTTGTAACTCACAACTGTCAAGTCTTCAAACAGATCTTGTGCCTTTGTCTTGGTCAGCAAAGTGTCCAGACTGTCTGTCTGTCAGTAAGTGTCGAGACCAACTGTCAATATACGTCGACACAAGTAACTTTGGTGTCGACACAGCCTTTGATGATGTCGACATGTCTGCCTTTAAGTCGACTCAGCTTCTTCATACTGCATCTTGAGAATGAGTCGACACTGAGTATTTGTGTCGACTCAAACACTTCATCATTCTTCAGCAAATGACTTGGTCTAGACTTTGCAGTGTGTCGACACAAGTCCTGTGTGTCGACACAGTTGATGTAGATTCAGAACATAGTATGTGTCGACACTGCCTTTAGGTGTCGACACAGCTGTTGTCTACTCAGCCTATATGTGTCGACTCAGTCTTCTGGTGTCGACACAAATGTCGTCAACTCTGCCTCAGTGTGTCGACACAGCCTTCTGGTGTCGACTCTGCCTCAGTGTGTCGACACAGCCTTCTGGTGTCGACTCTGCCTCAGTGTGTCGACACTTCTTCCCGGTGTCGACATATATATTGTCGACTCTTTTTCTCTGTGTCGACATATCCTTCTTCAAGTGTCGACACAATTATTCTGAAGTGTCGACACAGCTTCTTCTGGTGTCAACACATGAACTTAGAATAATTTTCCTGCTTTTTTAGTACATTCTTAACCTGCGTATGTCAACTCAAAAAAACATCAAATACACCTTGATGTATATCATTGAGCTAAGTTAGGCTTCTTCAAATCAGGTACACATTTTCCAATGTACCCAACAATCTCCCCCTATTTGGAGAAGTCATAACCCTTTTAGCTAATGATATACACCATTTATAAAAATTTAACATGGTGATGTATATAAGCATGACATAACAGAAAACATTTAAAAACAAAACATTAAGCAACAGATTCATCACAGAATAAAGATGAACATGAAGAAATGATTACAGAACAAAGTTTTGTTTATACATTTTAGAAATGTTTGTTACAGCTTGTTTACATTGATTGGTAAAACAAACAAATCACTACAAAATATTTGAAAGAACTGATAAACTTAATCTAAGACTGATCAGGCTCCCTTATGACAATCCTTTGCCTGGTTGAATTTGAGCCTTCACAGTAGGTTCAGCAACATCAGCAGGCATCTTGCCTTTCAGTTCAGCTTTCTTCTGAGCTTCCTCCTTGAGCCTTTGCCTTTCAAAGTAATGAAAGGGCTTGGGAAAATATTTGCTGGGCCCCTGAGCATCTGGTGGTAGCCTCCCCATCTTAGCTTTCCTTCTGAACTGAACTATGGCCTCCTGCCTAGCCTCATACTTTTGCCATTCAATATTATTTTACCATTTTCCTCTTTCATGGACTTGATCCTTCACAGCCTTCCAGGCAGTTAGTATAATGTTTCTTGAAGTGGGGCTCCACTGCTCAAAATCAGGCCTAAGTTCAACTTGCTCTCTAAATCTCTTCTTGGACAATTGAGCATCTTGTTGTTCTTTCAAACTTGCTTCAGGCTTATCAACTTTTTCAATAACAACATTTGTAACCTCCTTTGGAGGACTGTACATGGCCTGCACTTGCAATTGAATCATATCAAAATCAGCAGGAGGTAAATGACTTGGGCAACCTCAGGTTGATTGCCTTCAAGTAGACCTTCGTGAATGCCTGACTCAGCAACAATATCATCATCACATAATGGTGGATAGCCCAATGTGGCTCTTACACTGTTGGTTACCCACTTGGCATGTTCTGAGCCAGCATAAATAAGTACCCTCTCCCCCTTTAGGACTTCTCTGGCAACATGATCCCTAAGATCATCCTTTTGAAATCTTATTTGATTATCAAGAAAATTCGCACCCTCTTTAAAGAATGGTTTTAATTTAAGAAGCTTGTCAGATATTTCTTTCTGTGAGGTGGTGATAGCAGTGTGAACTGAAGTTATGACATCCTTGAGTTTCTGATCATAAATTTCCATCTCTTTAGCCCTTGCATCAGTCAGCCCTGTAGCAGTATTTGTTAACGCAGTGAGAATTTCATTGTGAGATTCAGTCAGATTGTCATTCATTCTCAGCTAATTTTCTAGAACATATCCTTGTTTCAATGCAATGTCATCCACTTTTGTAAGGATAGTTTGCTGTTGTTGAGCTATAAAAAACCACAACATTACCTCCCTTGTGGAAGCAATCTGTCATCTCCTTTTTATTCAGGTTTACTTCAAATCTGATGAACTTAATGTCTTGAACCAGATCAAATTGAAGTGATTTATTACTCTCATCAACATATCTCTCCAAGGCTAATCTCTGCTCATCCATCTTTACCTGCAAATCTACCATGAACTTATTGTAATCAAAAGCAGAAGAAGATTGATGAGTTGAAGTCTGTAAAGCCTGCTTATAGCTATGGCTTCTTCTCTTGAAGACCATGAGCTTCCTTTTCTTAGCCTCTCTGGCTTTTTCAGTCTTAGATTCTGAAGAGCTATCAATCTGAACTCTTTCAGGAGGTGTTGGAGGAATTTCTGTCTCAGTGACATGTTGGTCCTTCTCAACATTCACTTGCTCCCCCTCAATATCTTGCTCCTTCTCAATATCTTGCTCCTTCTCAATATCTTGCTCCTTCCCAAGTTCTTGCTCCTCCTCAATTCTAGCAGTAGCAATTCCATCATCAGGAAACAGCTCATCTAGAGTGAATTCCTTTTGTGCTGGTGCAGGAGATGATACATCAATATCTGTATTGTTTAAATATTCTGATAAGTTTATTCCTTCTTCCACTTGTACTGTTTCCACAATGGTCTCTCCCGGCAATTGTTCAGAATTAGAAATGTGTTGGGCAGGAGAATGAACTGGCTCCCCCTGCACCTGTGCAGGTAATGTTTCTTCCTGGGCAAGAGTAGACCCTGTCTGGTCCTCAGCTAGTTCTCTAACTTGTTCTTCTTGATGTTGTTCAGTCCCTTGTTCATGGCCAGGTGACATCTCAGTTATGTCCTGCCTGTCCACAGCAGGCATCTCTTTGGACAGAACTCTATCCCACCTTGAGAATAATCTCATATCCATTTTTCTCATGTGATTGATTTTGGACCCTGGTAATTGTTGCATAACTTCTGGAATGACTCCAGCCAGGTATAAACTCAAAATCCTAGCCAAATTTGGCTTCTTAATAACTTCCTTGATTTTATCAAACACAACTCCTGACCAGTCTGTGTTAATCCTGAAGATTATCCTTGTCATGAGATTAAACATTAAGGCCGAAATCCTATCATGGCCTCCTGGTTTACACAACATTACTTTTCCTACTACTTCAGATAGAAATTTGCCCTGTTGATTCATTCCTTTTCGGTTGATGGCTGCTCCAATCTTTATGGTTGGATCCAATCCACACCATTAGAGAGCCTCCCTTGTCTTAGAGGCTGGGACCTCTTCTTCATCTAGTATGCTAGGTAGTTGAAGAATCTTTCTTAAACTTCTTGGAGTAAGTTTCACTGTTGTCCCATGAATAGTGGATTTGATCTTGAGGCCCGAAGAGTCCAATGTTGCAGAAGTATAAAATTCAATTACCTCTTTCTTCCAGATTTTTGTTGGTTCAGAAACAAGAAACTCTAATCCAGACTCAGAAATTAGAGTGATAAACCTTTGTATATCTGTTGGTGCATCCTCAAAAGCATTGTGCACCAACTCGTACCCTTCGTTAACATTGTCTTCAACTTTGGGCGCCATTGGAAAGATGAGAAATCTTGAGAGAAGAGAAGAGAGATTGTCGACACAGGGTTTTAGTCTCGAAAACCTTGTGAGCGTGTCGACAGAATACGTTCTTGACCTATTTATACCCTTTAAATAAAGAAGGTCAAAAGCCGGGCAAAAACAGTCTAAATGTGTTGACACAGATGAAATGTGTCGACACAAACTTCTATTGTCTCGACATCAATGCTGACTACTTTGTGTCGACACTCATTGAGGATAATTCGATACGAGAGATACATAGTAGAGCCTCAGAAATTCTGTGTCGACTCTTAGTACAAGAGTCGACACAAAATCTGTAAGTGTCGACACCATTATTCTGGTGAAGTCGACACTACATTTCTGGATGTGTCGACTATTTGACCCTTAAGTGTCGACACATATTCTCTGTGTCGACACAATTTCTCTGACTAGTCGACATGACTTTTCTGTGTCGACACTTTATTTCTGAATGTGTCGACACCATTAGACTTAGCCAAAATTTTGTTTTTGGAAACCACTAGATAAACTAACCTATGGTCAGCATTCCTAATTCAATTTTAAATCTATTGAATTTAGTTTCATCCAGTGGCTTAGTAAATACATCTGCAATTTGAAAAATCTGTTTTAACAAATTCCAATGAGATGTTCTCTTTTTCTACATGTTCTCTAAGAAAATGGTATTTAATTTCTATATGCTTAGTTCTACTATGTGAAATAGGATTGTTTGCAATAGAAATAGCACTCTTAGAATCACACAATAAAGGTGTTCTACTTACTTGAATACCATAGTCCTTTAGCTGGTGCTGAATCCACAATAGCTATGCACAGCAACTTCCAGCTGCAACATATTCAGACTCAGCTGTGGATATTGCCACACTGGTTTGCTTCTTACTACTCCAGGATATCAGTCTTCCTCCCAAAAACTGACATGTCCCTGTTATACTCTTTCTATCTTCTCTACAGCCTGCAAAATCTGCATCTGAATAACCTGTTAGTAGAAAATCTCCATTCCTAGGGTACCAAAGGCCTAGATTAGGTGTGCCCTTATGATATCTCAAGATTCTTTTGACTTCAATATAATGAGATTCTTTAGGGCAATCCTGGTACCTAGCACAGACACATGTAGCATACATAATTTCTAGTCTACTAGCAGTGAGATATAATAGAGAGCCAACTATTCCTCTATACAAAGACTCATCAACAGGTTTACCTACATCATCTTTGCATATAGGCATACTTGTTCCCATTGGAGTTCTCATGGTGGAGGATGATTCCATACCATACTTCTTAATTAATTCCTTGGTGAACTTAGACTGGGATATGGACAAGCCATCTTCAGTCTGTCTTACTTGGAGTCCCAAGAAGAACTTAAGTTCCCCCATATTGCTCATTTCAAACTTACCTTGCATAAGTTTGGCAAACTTTTTGCAAAGGTTGTTCTCTATAGACCCAAAGATTATGTCATCTACATAGATCTGAACTAAGATGATCTTACCTTTAGATTCCCTAAGGAATAGAGTTTTTGTCTATTTTACCTCTTGAGAATTTGTTCTCAATAAGGAAAGTAGACAGGATTTCATACCAAGCCCTTGGGGCTTGCTTTAACCCATACAATGCTTTCCTAAGTCTATAAACATAACCAGGTTTAAGAGAATCTACAAAACCTGATGGCTGCTCTACATAGACTTCTTCTTTTAAATCACCATTCAGAAATGTTGATTTCACATCCATTTGGTATACTTTGAATCCTTGATAAGCTGCATAGGCAAGGAATATTCTGATTGCCTCCAGTCTTGCTACTGGGGAAAATGTTTGATCAAAGTCAATGCCTTCTTCCTGCCTGTATCCTTTAGCAACCAATCTTGCTTTATTCTTTACAATTACACCACTCTCATCCAACTTGTTCCTATAGATCCACTTTGTGCCAATTATGTTGTGGTCTCTTGGTTTAGGAACTAACTCCCAGACCTTGCACCTTCTGAATTGATTAAGCTCCTCTTGCATAGCATTAATCCAGTGTTGGTCTTGGATGGCTTCTTCAAATTTCTTAGGCTCCATTTGAGATAGGAAACTTGAGTACAGGACTGTGCTCAGATTTTTGCTTCTAGTCTGCACTCCTTGTCTTGGATCACCTATTATTTGATTAGCTGGATGATCTTTTAGATATCTTGTGGCTGGAGGTAGATTTCCTTCAGGTTGAACATCTCCAGCTCCTTCATCATGCTGTACCTCTTGGTTGTCATCAGCTACTATAGAGTCTTGTACTCCCCCTGGATAGTAGCCTTCATTTTCCAATGCTTCATCTGCATTTGATGCTTCTGCAATGGAAAGCTTGCCCATCCTTTTGCTTATACCTGTTGAATTATTTGATCTACAAGGCAACTCACTGTTGATTAATCTTGTTTCATCAAATACAACATGTACAGATTCTTCTACAACTTGAGTAGTCAAGTTAAAGACTCTATAGGCCTTACTATTTATGCTGTACCCAACAAATATCCCATCTTGGGATTTGGCAGCAAACTTAGTTAGATATGACTTGCCATTGTTAAGTATATAGCACTTGCAACCAAAGATCCTAAAGTAGGATAGATTTGGTTTTCTACCTTTCATAATTTCATAGGGAGTCTTTTTGTGGCACTTGGTGATAGAAGCTCTATTGATCACATGACATGCAGTGTTTACTGCCTCAGCCCAGAAATATTCTGGAAGAGAGGTGTCACTCAATAGAGTTCTACCAGCTTCAATCAATGTCCTATTATTTCTTTCAGCAATACCATTTTGCTGAGGTGTTCTAGGTGAGGAGAACTCTTGGAAAATCCCAAAGTCTTCACATAATTTTGTCATACTTTTAGATTGAAATTTAGTGTCATGGTCACTTCTGATTTTTACCACTGTACTGTTTAGTTCATTCTGATTTTGTTTCACAAAACTAAGTAAGACACTTGGGGTTTCTGATTTTTGTCTCAGAAAGAACACCCATGTATATCTAGAATAGTCATCTACAACCACAAAAGTGTAGACCTTCCTACCTAGACTATGAACTGGCATAGGACCAAAAAGATCCATATGTAAGAGGTATAAGCACCTCACAGAATCCTTGTTTTCAAGACTATGAAAGGAGGATTTTATCTGCTTGCTCTTTTGACAAGCTGAACATATCCCTTCCTTTATACACTTAACTTGAGGACCATTCCTCACTAACTCTTTGCTGAAGAGTTGGCCAATTGTCTTGTAGTTAAGATGAGCCAACCTCTTGTGCCACTTGACACAAAGAGATGCATTATCATCAGCTACAAGACAGATGGGTGAAACCTTGTTCTCACATACAAAATTAAGACAATAAACATTTCTCTTTCTATACCCAGTCAATATGATCTTTTGATCACTTGACCTTTTGATGTTACATCCATCCTTAACAAATGAAATGTCATATCCAAGATCACTCAGCTGACTTATGCTAATCAGATTATGTTTTAAACCTTTTACATAAGCCACTTGGGTGATGGTAATTTGGTTTGAAGAAATGTTACCAAACCCTTTGATGATTCCTCTTTCAGATCCACCAAAGATTACTTTAGGTCCATCTTTGACAGATGTGTACTCCTTCAGTAGCCCCTTTGTTCCAGTCATGTGCCTGGAACATCCACTGTCTAAGTACCATATAGGGGCATGGCAACTTGGACTTTCCTGCAATACAGAATTACTTTCCCTTAGAACCCAAGTAAGTCTTGGGTCCTTGGTTCAGGTTAGCACCATTCATATTAAGACTACCAGCAGCTCTTCTAACTGGTAGACTATTGTTCTTCCTTACATTTGTGTTATGCCAGCAGTCTAAGGCAAAATGGCCTCTCTTGCCACAACACCAACATTCAAACTTGTTGTATCTAGGTCTTGATACACCCTTGACAGAAGAATTTTTGTCCAGTGCTGGTGCTGTTGCAGCTTCACCCACAGATTTCTTATAACCATGGGGTTTATGAACATGGGTAGACCTATTGGCATTTACACTCTTGTTTATCTGAACATTAGTCTTAATATGACCATGAATATTCTCAAGATCATATTTGTTAGAAGGCACTTTCACCTTTCTAAACATAACTGGGACTGAAAGGTTTAGAGGCTGGACAGGAGCTTTGCCTTTTCTTTTGAATTGGGCAGCCCTGGGGTTACCTTTGAAGCCTAATCCTGCCTTACCCTTTTGAGCCACAAACTCATCTATTAAAGGTAAGACAGATTTTGGCTTAGAGTAACTAGCCACTAAATCTTTCTCTATTCTTAGTCTGTCCTCCAGACTCTTAATTTGATCATTGTTATATTTGATTGTGCCCATCTGAATAAAGGTTATATTTTTCAGTTTGGCAATCTCATTTAACTTTTGATCCATTACTTTTTTCAAACTCAGTTGCAGCCACCTTAAGATCAGTAATTTCCTGAGCCTGAGTTTTGACTAGGTTCTTGCTTTTCTTAAGAGCCTGCAATAAGTCCCCATACTTATCTATCAACTAATAAACATCACCTTCAGATTCAGATCCATCTACATCACTTGATGCAGATGTAGATGATTCTGCACTAGTACTACAAACTGATTTTATAGAAGGATAATGTACCTTACTGGGACCAGACTGATTCTGGCACATGTCTTCTTCTGATCCAGCCATCAGTCCCATGCACTGATGGTCTTCTTGATCATAGATGGAGTTCAGCAATTGTATAAACTCCTCTTCTTCATTGGCTGCATACAGCCCAATGTATGCTTCAGCTTCAGATTCTGACTCTGAAGTAAATTGATCTGTAAGGCTCTTCTCCTTCTTAGCAACAAAGGATTTCTCCTTCTTGCCCTTTTGATGAGTCTTCTTTCTGTCTGTTGACTCCTTCCTCTTATCAGGGCATTCAGCCACTACATGTCCTGGCCTGTTACAGCAATAGCAAACAATCTTTGAAGTTGTAGCTTTGTTGGGCTTAGTTCTGCTCTTCTCCTGTCTTGATGATTTTCTCTTCTGATAGTAATCATCAGCTGGCTGTGATGTGGAGGGCCTTGACTTCCACTGCTTCTTCTTTAAGAACCTCTGAAACTGCCTTATAAAAGCAGCAAAATCTGTATTTGAATCACTACTTTCTGAAATCTGATTGTCTGAAATTTCTGAGTTAACTTCAGCAACTTCCTTAGGAGGTGATGGAGATATCCTCCTATTCTTTCTAGTGGCTTCTGCCTTGAAGGCCGCTGACTTCTCTCTATGCTATCCTTTTGAATTCTTTTCTTCCTCCTTCCTAGCCATTAGTTGCATTTCATATGATAGCAACTTTCCAAACACGGCTGGAGGAGAAATCTCTGCCAGTTTAGACACTTCTCTTATGGCACAAATCTTGGTGTCCCAATCCTTTGTCAAGGACCTTAGGAATTTGTCATTCAGTTCATAGGTACTGAAGACTCTTCCATAGGACATCAATTCATTTACTATCCTGTAGAATTTCTTGTAGCATTAAGTTTTGCTATCAGACTTCCCTTGTCTGAAACTCTCATACTCTTGGTTGAGCATAGACTTCCTATCCTGTCTAACTTCTTCAGACCCCTCCATGTAGACAATCAAAGTGTCCCACATTTCCTTGGAGGTTTTACAGTGAATCAGATTTTGGAATGTAGAATCATCTATGGCACTCACTATGATATTCTGAGCTCTTTTATCCATAGTTGCCAATATGATTTCATCCTTGGTCATTTCAGAATAACTCTTTGGAGTTTGAATATTTACATCAAGTACTGGTACCTTCATTGGAATGAAGGGGCCTTCCTGTACTGTGATGTATATCCTTGGGTCGGAAGCCTCCATAAACAACCTAACCCTTTCTTTCCAGATTCCAAAGATTTCTTTTCTGTAGATGGGTAATTTCATTGACCCTAGTTCCTTGTGATTCTCTCCAGAACCCATTTTCTTGATTCTTAATTCTGCCTTTAGGGATCTAACTCAGACTGTTAAGTCCTTATTTGAGTAACCTCCCTCTGATACCACTTGATAGTTTTACTTTCAAGACTACCTAAACACCTAGAGGGGGGGGTGAATAGGTTCTAATGCTTGTTTTCACTTTAGGCAGAATATAACTATTGAATAAAATAAAATGTAGAATATACTTCAGCAAACATAGCACAGCAATCACAGATATTCACACATCACAGAATGCACACAGATTTATAGTGGTTCCCCAAGGTCTGGGTACATCCACTTCCCCCTTCACCTATCTAGCAGTGTGCTAGATTCGGCCTAACTTCCTTCTTTAACTCAGATCCTCAGATCCTACAGCTCAGAACCTGGAAAGGTTCCTACAACTCAGGCTAATCAGCCCTATCTCAGCCTTGACACAAGGCCTACAACTCAGAGAACTACCTTCTCCTACACTCAGGCATATACAACCCTACCACTCAGATATCAAATCTCCTACACTCAGCCTTTATAACATAGGCTTACAACTCAGATCTATATTAGTAGATCCTACAGAATTTGAAAAAAGTTTTATTATATCTTGCCTTTGTTGAGAGAGAAGGGACAAGACAGCACTTGATCAGCTGATGGATGAAATCAACTGAACCTTAGCTTTCTTCAAAGCTTCTTGAATCTGAACTTAACTGAGTTGATTTCCTGACAGCTTCTTGAGAAACCTGTGACAGCTTCCTTCTTGATCTTCAAATTGCTGGATCTCTCTCTATCCAATTCCTTTGATAATACTTCAGAATTCTTGGACGAATTCTACTTAGACAGATCCTGAGAGGTTGTACCCCTCAGAATGTCTTCTTAGATCTTCTAATGAAGATCTTCTTCCGTGCCTTGCACTTTCTTGATTTGACTACTCAATCAGTTTCTATGTGTGTTGCTTCTTAATCAAAAAACAATTGTCATTTTCTACTTCTGATTCTGTCTATTTATAGACCTTCTTCATGGTAACCGGCTGATCCGGTTTCTAACTAACTTCTGACAAGTCTGACAGCTTCAGTTAACCTGTTGTAACTCACAGCTGTCAAGTCTTCAAACAGATCTTGTGCCTTTGTCTTGGTCAGCAAAGTGTCCAGACTGTCTGTCTGTGAGTAAGTGTCGAGACCAACTGTCAATATATGTCGACACAAGTAACTTTGGTGTCGACATAGCCTTTGATGAGGTCGACATGTCTGCCTTTAAGTCGACTCAGCTTCTTCATACTGCATCTTGAGAATGAGTCGACACTGAGTATTTGTGTCGACTCAAACACTTCATCATTCTTCAGCAAATGACTTGGTCTAGACTTTGTAGTGTGTCGATACAAGTCCTGTGTGTCGACACAGTTGATGTAGATTCAGAACATAGTATGTGTTGACACTGCCTTTAGGTGTCAACACAGCTGTTGTCTACTCAGCCTATATGTGTCGACTCAGTCTTCTTGTGTCGACACAAATGTAGTCAACTCTGCCTTAGTGTGTCGACACAACCTTCTGGTGTCGACTCTGCCTCAGTGTGTCGACACAGCCTTCTGGTGTCGACTCTGCCTCAGTGTGTAGACACTACTTCCCGGTGTCGACACAGATGTTGTCGACTCTTTTTCTCTGTGTTGACATAACCTTCTTCAAGTGTCGACACAATTATTCTGAAGTGTCGACACAGCTTCTTCTGGTGTCAACACATGGACTTAGAATAATTTTCCTGCTTTTTTAGTACATTCTTAACCTGCATATGTCAACTCAAAATAACATCAAATACACCTTGATGTATATCATTGAGCTAAGTTAGGCTTCTTCAAATCAGGTAAAAATTTTCCAATGTACCCAACACATCTGTTATTTGTGTCGACACATCTGCTATCTGTGCCGACACATCTTAGTTCTGCCTTGTGTCGTGACAGAAGTATTGTCTCGACACATCTACTGTTCTCTATGTTGACTATTGTGATAGTTTCACTTTCAAGATAACCTAAACACCTAGAGGGGGGGGTGAATAGGTTCAACTTATTTTTTGAAAAAACTTCAAGACAGAATTCACAATAAATCACAGCAATCACAGAAAAATAAGCATCACAGATTGCACACAGTTTTATAGTGGTTCCCCAAGGTCTGGGTACATCCACTTTCCCCCTTCACCTATCTAGCAGTATGCTAGAATCGGCCAATCTTCCACTAATCTCAGATCAAAGATCTTACAACTCAGAACCCAACTGGTTCCTACAACTCAGGCACACCTGCCCTACCTCAGCCTTGCCCCAAGGCCTACAACTCAGAGAATATCCTTCTCCTACACTCAGGCAATCAGCCCTACCACTCAGAGTTCAACACTCCTACACTCAGCCTTTATAACATAGGCTTACAACTCAGATCTGTATAAACAGATCCTACAGAAATATAGAAAGGATTGTTTAAATTGTTTTGCCAAGTTGAGAGAGAAAAGGCAATGACAATTCTTAATCAGCTGATGCAATCAACTGTTTCTTAGCCTTCTTCAAAGCTTCTTGAAAATGTACTTAGCTGAGTTGATTCCAAACAGCTTCTTGAGAATCCAATGGTGGATTCTTTCTTCTTCTTCAAATTCTGACTTGATCTCTCTCTATCAGCACTTGAATGATTCTTCAGAATTCTGGTTAGAACTCTTCTTAGATCTATCCTTAGATAGTCTTCTTAGATCTTCTTGAGAAGATCTTCTTAAGTGCCTTGCACTTTCTTGAAATGATTTGGATCGGAATCCTTCTTCAAAAGTTCTGGAGTTAAGAATTTCTTCAATGTTTAGAAGGTTATTTCCTTCTTCTGAATATGTCTATTTATAGACTTCCTTCATGGTAACCGGCTGATCCGGTTTCTAACAGTTCTCTGACAAGTCTGACAGCTTCAGTTAACCGGTGGCAACCCACAGCTGTCAAGTCTTCAACAAGTCCTGTGCCTTAGTCTTGAACCACAGTATGTCGAGACAGTCTGTCAGAAAGTGTCGAGACCATCTGTCTATTTGTGTCGACACAATTGACTTTGGTGTCGACACTGCCTTCAGTGATGTCGACTAAGTTGCCTTTGAGTCGACACAGCTTCTTCTGCAAACAATTTGATCTTGACTCTTCAGTGTGTCGACACAAGTCCTGTGTGTCGACACAGTTGTTGTAGAATCTTAACTTCAGTAAGTGTCGACTTAGCCTTCAGGTGTCGACACAGTCTTCTTTTAACTCTGCTTCAATGTGTCGACTCAATCACAATGTGTCGACACATTCTGCTGTTGTAGACAAACTTGTGGTCGACTATATTCCTTGAGGTCGACTATGTTCTTCTGTGTCGACATTTTTTTTCAATGTTGAGGTCGACGCTTTCCTTCTGTGTCGACACTTTTTCCCAGAGTAGTGTCGACTTACTTCTTCTGTGTCGACACATTTTCCCAGTGTTGAGATCGACTATGTTATGTGTCGACACTTTTTCCCAGAGTAGTGTCGACTTACTTCTTCTGTGTCGACACATTTTCCCAGTGTTGTGTCGACAACTTTCTTCTATGTGTCGACACATTTTCCTTTGTGTCGACACTTGGACTTAGAATTTTCCTGTAAATTTTAACATTTCTTTACCTGCACATGTCAACTCAAAACTACATCAAATACAACATGATGTATATCATTGAGCTAGGTTGGGCTTCTTCAAATCAGGTACACATTTTCCAATGTACCCAACAATCTCCCCCTATTTGGAGAAGTCATAACCCTTATAGCCAATGATATACACCATTTATAAATAGTATAAAATGATGATAT
The DNA here is from genome assembly GCA_039513925.1 of Platanthera zijinensis. Classification (NCBI taxonomy): domain Eukaryota; kingdom Viridiplantae; phylum Streptophyta; class Magnoliopsida; order Asparagales; family Orchidaceae; genus Platanthera; species Platanthera zijinensis. Next base: position 198,114,853 of record CM077082.1, read on the forward strand.
ATGACAATACACAGGGATACTTGATTATAAACAAAATAATAAGAACATCATGGATAAAACAATCTATCACAGATTTAACAAAATTTTGTTTATTACTGGGTAATGTTTGATTACATGGTTTTTCTTTGACTGATCACATTACATCATTACAAAACATTATGAAAGAACTAAAACATTATCAGGATTGATCAGGCTCTCTAATAACAATCCCTTGGCCAGATTTAATTTTAGCTGTCACAGGAGCTTCTGATTCTTCAGCCATCTTTTTTCCTTTAAGATCAGCTTTCTTCTTAGCTTCTTCCTTGAGCCTTTGCCTTTCAAAATAGTGAAAAGGCTTTGGGAAGTATTTGCTTGGCTCCATAGCATCAGTTGGAAGTCTTCCCATCTTAGCTTTCCTTCTGAATTGTACAATGGCTTCTTGTCTTGCCTCATACTTCTGCCATTCCTGCTCATTGTACCACTTGCCCCTTTCATGAACTTGATCTTTGACAGCTTTCCATGCAGTGAGTATTATATTTCTGGAAGTAGGACTCCACTGCTCAAAATCTGGCTTCAGCTCAGCCTGCTCTCTAAATCTTTTCTTTGACAGTAGAGCATCTTGCTGTTCTTGCAAATTTACCTCAGGCTTATCAACCTTTTCAAAGATAACATTTACAACTTCCTTTGAAGGACTATACATATATTGCACTTGCTGATCCAATATATCAAAATCTGGAGGGGGGTATATGACTTGGGCAACCTCAGGTTGGTCACCTTCAAGTAGTCCTGTTTGTAATCCTGACTCAGCCACCATGTTATCATCACACAATGGTGGATATCCCAATGTGGCTCTTATGCTATTGGTCACCCATTTGGCATGCTCAGAGCCTGCATGAATTAGCATCCTCTCCCCCTTTATGGCTTCTCTTGATACATGATCTCTAAGATCTTCTTTCTGAAATCTTATTTGGCCATCCAAATAATTCACTCCCTCCTTGAAAAATGGTCTTAATCTTTGAAGCTTTTCAGATATTTCCTGTTGAGAGGTTGTGATGGCAGTCTTAACAGATGCAATTGCAGCCTGAAAATTCTTATCAAACTCTTCCATTTCTTTGGCTTTATCTGCAGGCATCCCTGGAACAATCTTCTTCACCTCTTGAATAATCTCATTATGAGATTCAGTTAAATTGTCATTCATTCTTATTTGATTTTCCAGAACATAACCTTGCTTCAAAGCAATATCATCCACCTTTGTAGAGATATCCTGCTGTTGTTTAGCCAGATAAACTACAGCATTGCCACCCTTGTGGAAGCAATCTGTCATTTCAGTTTTATTCAAGTTGACTTGAAATTGGATAGATTTGATATCTTGGGCTAAGTCAAACTGCAGAGTTTTGTTTCTTTCATCAACATATTTCTCAATGGCCACCCTGTGGTCATCCAATTTCACCTGTAAATCCACCAAGAACTTGTTATAATCAACTTCAGGAGGTGGAGGTGGAGGTGTTGTCTGTAAAGCCTGCTTATAAGTTTTGCTTCTTCTTTTAAATACAACCAGTTTTCTTTTCTTAGCCAACCTGGCTTCTTCAGTCTCAGATTCAGAAGTACTCTCAATGTGAACTCTATCTGCTTCAGTGCCATGTTGCTCAGTTTCAACATGTACTGGCTCCCCCTCAATTCTTTGCTCCTCCTCTATTTCTTGAACTTTTTCAATCTCTTGAACTTTCTCCACTCCTTGTTCTAGCTCTATGTCAAGAGGCTGCTCAACATCTTGGTCCTCTTCTATTCTATCAGTAGCTATGTCATCATTTGGAAACAACTCATCCAGAGTGTATTCCTTTTGAACTGGAGCATCTGAAGATAAGTCATTAGGTGCATCCTTGTGCACATTCTCAGGCAGCTGCATATCTGGAGTAGGAGAAGACACATGCTCCCCCTGAACCTGTTAAAAAAAACTTTTAGAAAGTCTTTTATAGTAAAATATATTTGCTCCCCTAAACCTGAACCACTTGTACCTGAGCAGGGGTAGAAACATTTTGAGCAGGAGATTGAACTGGCTCCCCCTGCATCTGTGCAGATGTATCTACTTGATGAACTGTAGTGGAGGCAGGTTGTTCTTCACTCTGTATCCTTAGTGGGTCCTCTTGTTGTTGCTCAGTCTCGTGAGCTGGAGAAGGGGATTTCACAGGGGTGTCTGGCCTGCTCTCTTCAGGCACATCCTTAGACAGCACCCTTTCCCACCTGGAGAATAGTCTCATGTCCATCCTTCTCATATGATTGATTTTAGATCCTGGCAGTTGCTGCATCACTTCAGGGATTGCTCCATTGAGATATAGACTTATGATCCTAGCCATGTTAGGCTTCTTGATCCCTTCTTTAATCTTGTCAAAGAGGACTCCTGACCAATCAGTAGGGATTGTAAAGACAATCCTGGTCATAAGGCTGAACATATAGGCAGAAATCCTATCATGTCCACCTGTCTTGCAGAGAATTACCTTGCCAACAACTTCAGACAAGAACTTCCCTTGCTGATTCATACCCTTTCTATTGAATGCAGCTCCAATCTTCATGCTTGAGTCCAGGCCACACCATTGAGGGCTTCCCTTGTCTTAGAACTAGGAACCTCTTCTTCATTCTCAACTACTTGTAATTGGAATATCTTTCTCAAACTTCTTTGGGTAATCTTAACCTTAGTCCCTTGAACAGTGGACTTAATCTTGAGTCCAGTAGAATGGACTGATGCTGAGATAAAGAACTCATGCACCTCCTTCTTCCAGATCTTGGATGGTTCAGAGACAAGAAATTCTAACCCTGAGTTGGAGAGAAGGGTGATAACCCCTTGAACATCGGCGGCGCATCTGCAAACGCCTGGCGCACCAACTCATACCCTTCATTGATGTTATCTTCAATCCTTGGCGCCATTGTTGTGTCGAGAAAGCTTGAGAGAAGAGAGAAAGAAAGACTGTCGACACAGGGTTTTAGTCTCGAAAACCTTGAAAGCGTGTCGACACAAGAGCTTTTGACCTATTTATAGCTTCTGTTGAAAGAAGTTCAAAAGGCGCCAAAAACAGTCTAAATGTGTCGACACAGACGGAATGTGTCGACACAAGCTTCTATTAACTCGACATTTCTTCAGCCTACTATGTGTCGACACCAATTTGTGGTTATGTCGACACCTTGGATACATAGTAGAAAGACAGAAATTCTGTGTCGACACTAAGGACAAGTGTCGACACATATTTTGTAAGTGTCGACACCATGATTCTGGTTGAGTCGACATTACATTCCTGGTTAAGTCGACAATAAAACTCTTAAGTGTCGACACATATTCTCTGTGTCGACACAATTTTCTGACTTGTCGACATAATTTCTCTGAGTCGACACATTATTACTGAATGTGTCGACACATTCTTACTTAGCCAATTTCTGTAACTTCAATGTGTTCTTTTTAACACTTGATTATTGTTGTTACTACTTTTACTTACTTATATACCACTTCAATAGCATTGTTAATGATTTTGTTTAATACATTAATCAATGGTTAACATACCTAATTCAATTTTGAATTTATTGAATTTGGTTTCATCTAAAGGCTTAGTAAATACATCTGCTATTTGATAATCTGTTTTTACAAATTCCAATGAGATGTCACCTTTTTCTACATGTTCTCTAAGAAAATGATATTTTATTTCTATATGCTTAGTTCTACTATGAGAAACTGGATTATTAGCAATAGAAATAGCACTCTTAGAATCACATAAAAGGGGTGTTCTACTTACCTGAATACCATAATCTTTAAGCTGATGCTGCATCCATAATAGCTGTGCACAGCAGCTTCCTGCAGCAATATACTCTGACTCAGCTGTGGAAATTGCCACACTGGTCTGCTTCTTACTACTCCATGATATTAGTCTTCCTCCCAGGAATTGACAAGTACCTGTAGTACTCTTTCTATCCTCTCTACATCCTGCAAAATCTGCATCTGAATAGCCTGTTAGTAGAAAATCTCTATTCCTAGGGTACCAAAGGCCTAGATTAGGTGTGCCCTTTAGATATCTCAGAATCCTTTTGACTGCAGTATAATGAGATTCTTTAGGGCAGGCTTGGTACCTAGCACAGACACATGTTGCATACATAATGTCAGGTCTACTAGCAGTGAGATATAGTAGAGATCCAACTATTCCTCTATACAATGATTCATCAACAGGTTTACCTGTCTCATCTTTGCATATAGGCATACTTGTTCCCATAGGAGTTCTCATGGTGGAGGATGACTCCATACCATATTTCTTAATTAATTCTTTGGTGAACTTAGACTGGGATATGGACAATCCATCATCAGTCTGTCTTACTTGGAGTCCCAAGAAGAACTTAAGTTCTCCCATACTGCTCATCTCAAACTTCCCTTGCATAAGTTTGGCAAACTTTTTACAAAGGTTGTTTTCAGTAGATCCAAAGATTATGTCATCAACATAGATCTGGACTAAGATGATCTTTCCTTTGGATTCCCTAAGGAATAGAGTTTTGTCTATCTTTCCTCTTGAGAATTTATTCTCAATGAGGAAGGTAGACAGGGTTTCATACCAAGCCCTTGGAGCTTGTTTTAACCCATACAAAGCTTTCCTAAGCTTGTACACAGAATCAGGTTTAAGAGGATCTACAAAACCTGATGGCTGCTCTACATATACTTCTTCTTTAAGATCACCATTCAGAAATGCTGACTTTACATCCATCTGGTATACTTTGAAGTCTTGGTAGGCTGCATAGGCAAGGAACATTCTGATTGCCTCCAGCCTTGCTACTGGAGCAAAGGTTTGATCAAAGTCAATCCCTTCTTCCTGCCTGTATCCTTTTGCAACCAATCTTGCTTTATTCTTTATTATTATTCCACTTTCATCTAGCTTGTTCCTATAGATCCACTTAGTCCCAATTATGTTGTGGCCTCTTGGTTTAGGAACAAGCTTCCCAGACCTTGCACCTTCTGAACTGATTCAGCTCCTCTTGCATAGCATCAATCCAGTGCTGGTCTTGGATAGCTTCTTCAAACTTCTTAGGTTCCATTTGAGACAAGAAACTAGAATGCAAAACTGTGCTTTGATTTCTGCTTCTAGTTTGCACTCCTTGTCTTGGATCACCAATTATCTGATCAGTAGGATGATCTCTTAGATATCTTATAGCTGGAGGTAGATTCCCTTCAGGTTGAGCATCTCCAGCTTCTTCATTCTGCTGTTCCTCTTGGTTTTCATCAGCTTCCATTATCTCTTGTACTCCCCCTGGACAGCAGCCTTCATTTTCCAATGCTCCCTCTTCCTTTGAAGCTTCAGCAATGGAGAGCTTGTCCATCTTCTTGCTTATACCTGTTGAGTCATTTGATCTACAAGACAATTCACAATTGATTAATCTTGTTTCATCAAATACAATATGCACAGATTCTTCAACAACTTGAGTAGTTAAGTTGAAGACTCTATAGGCCTTACTATTTGTGCTGTACCCAACAAATATCCCATCCTGGGATTTGGCAGCAAACTTAGTCAAATAAGACTTACCATTGTTAAGTATATAGCACTTGCAGCCAAAGATCCTAAAATAGGATAGATTTGGTTTTCTGCCTTTCACAATCTCATAGGGAGTCTTCCTGTGGCTTTTGGTGATAGAAGCCCTATTGATGACATGACAAGCAGTGTTAACTGCCTCAGCCCAAAAATATTCTGGGAGAGAGGTGTCACTCAATAGAGTTCTACCAGCTTCAATTAATGATCTATTCTTTCTTTCAGCAATTCCATTTTGCTGAGGTGTTCTAGGTGAGGAAAACTCTTGGAAAATCCCAAAGTCTATACACAAGTTTGTCATGCTTTCAGATTGAAACTCAGTACCATGGTCACTTCTGATTTTGACCACTGTACTGTTCAGTTCATTCTGAATTTGCTTTACAAACTTAAATAATACACTTGGGGTTTCAGATTTTTGTCTCAGAAAGAACACCCATGTAAATCTAGAATAGTCATCTACAACCACTAGTGTGTAGACCTTCCTACCTAGACTGTGAACTGGCATAGGACCAAAAAGATCCATATGCAAGAGGTATAAGCACCTCACAGAATCCTTGTTTTCAAGGCTTTGAAATGAGGTTTTTGTCTGCTTGCCCTTTTGACAAGCTGAGCATACCCCTTCCTTTATACACTTAACTTGAGGCCCATTCCTCACTAGTTCTTTACTAAAGAGTTGGCCAATTGTCTTGTAGTTTAGATGAGCCAATCTCTTGTGCCACTTAACACAATGAGAAGCATTGTCATCAGCTACAAGACAAATGGGGGATGCCTTATTCTCACATTCAAAATTAAGGCAATACACATTTCTCTTCCTATACCCAGTCAATATGATCTCTTGATCACTTGACCTTTTGATATGACATCCATCCTTACCAAATGAAATGTCATATCCTAGATCACTCAGCTGGCTTATGCTTATTAGATTATGTTTCAAACCTTTTACATAGGCCACTTGGGTGATAGTAATTAGGTTTGAAGAGATGTTACCAAATCCTTTGATGACTCCTTTTTCAGATCCACCAAAGATCACTTTATGTCCATCTTTGACAGATGAATACTCCTTCAGCAGCCCCTTTGTTCCAGTCATGTGCCTGGAACAACCACTATCCAAGTACCATATAGGGGCATGGTAACTTGGATTCACCTGCAATACAGAATTACTTACCCTTAGAACCCAAGTAAGTCTTGGGTCCTTGGTTCAGGTTAGCCTTAATAAAGTTATCATAACCTCTTCTAACAGGTAGACTCTTATTCTTTATAACACTTGTGTTATACCAGCAGTCCAATGCAAAATGACCCCTCTTGCCACAGCACCAACATTCAAACTTATTGTATCTAGATCTAGATACATCCTTGTCAGAAGCATTTCTGTTCATTGCTGGTGCTGTTGCAACTTTTCCTGCTGGTTTCTTAAAACCATAGGGCTTATGACCATAGGTAGGCCTGCTTGCCTTAACACCCTTGTTCTTCAGAACATTTGTCTTGATATGATCCTGAATGTCTTCATGATCATATATGTTAGAAGGCACTTTCTTCTTACCAAACCTTATGGGGACTGAAAGGTTTAGTGGCTGAATAGGGGCTTTGCCTTTCTTTTTGAATCTGCTAGCCCTGGAGTTACCCTTAAATCCTAATCCAGCCTTACCCTTCTGAGTGACAAATTCATCTATCAAGGGTAAGACAGATTTTGGCTTAGAGTAACTAGCCACTAAATCCCTTTCAATTCTAAGTCTGTCCTCCAGACTCTTTACTTGATCATTAGTATAATTAATTGTGCCCATCTGAATAATAGTTATATTTTTCAGCTTGGCAATTTCAGCTAACTTTTGATCAAGGACTTTTTCTAACTCAGCTGTTGTAACCCTTAGATCAGCAATTTCCTGAGCCTGTGATTTAACCAGGTTCTTGCTTTTCTTAAGGGCCTGCAACAAGTCCCCATACTTGTCTATCAATTGATAGACATCTCCTTCAGATCCAGATGCATCTTCATCACTTGATGCAGATGTAGCTGATTCTTCACTTGTACTACAAACAAATGTACTGGAAGGACTGTTTACCTCATTAGGACCAGACTGATTCTGGCATAGGTCCTCTTCTGATCTAGTCATCAAACCCATGCATTGATGTTCATTGATGGAGTCTAGCAACTGCATAAACTCCTCTTCCTCAGATGCAGCATATAGTCCAATATATGCTTCAGCTTCAGATCCTGATTCTGAAGTTGACTGGTCTGACAGACTTTTATCTTTCTTTGCTACAAAGGATTTCTCCTTCTTGCCTTTCTGATAAGTCTTCTTCTTTTCTGAAGATTCCTTCCTTTTGTCAGGACACTCAGCCACTACATGTCCAGGCCTATTGCAACAATAGCAGACAATCTTTGAAGTAGTGGCTTTGCTGGGCTTTGACCTGCTTTTCTCTTTCCTAGATGACCTTCTTTTCTGATAATAGTCATCTACTTGCTGTGATGAGGAAGGCCTAGACTTCCATTGCTTCTTTTTCAAGAACCTTTGAAATTGCCTAGTGAATGCAGCAAAGTCTGCATCTGAATCACTGCTGACTGAACCCCTATCTGAATTTTCAGAACTACCTTCTTCAACTTCCTTAGGAGGAGATGGTGATTTCCTCCTATTCTTTCTGGTGGCTTCAGCATTAAATGCCACAGTCTTTTCTCTATGCTCTCCTCTTGAGTTTCTTTCCTCCTCCTTCCTTACCATAAGTTGCATTTCATAGGATAGCAACTTTCCAAACAGAGTTGGAGGAGATATCTCTGCCAATTTTGCCACTTCTCTTATGGCACAGATCTTTGTATCCCAATCCTTTGATAAGGATCTTAAGAATTTGTCATTCAGTTCATAGGTACTGAAGACTCTTCCATAGGAAATTAGCTCATTCACAATTCTATAGAATTTCTTATAGCACTCAGTTATGCTATCAGATTTTCCTTGTCTAAAACTTTCATACTCCTGATTTAGCATAGATTTTCTGTCCAGCCTTACTTCTTCTGATCCCTCCATGTAGACAATCAATGTGTCCCACATCTCCTTGGAGGTCTTGCAGTGAATCAGATTCTGAAATGTTGAATCATCTATGGCACTGACAATTATGTTCTGTGCCCTTTTGTCCATGGTTGCCAAGATGATTTCATCCTTGGTCATTTCAGAATAAGTCTTTGGTGTTTGGATATTTGCATCAAGAACAGATATCTTCATTGGTATGAAGGGGCCTTCCTGTACTGTGATGTAAATCCTTGGGTCAGATGCTTCCATAAACAATCTGACTCTTTCTTTCCAGATCCCAAAGATTTCCTTCTTGCATATGGGTAATTTCATTGACCCTAGCTCCTTATGATTCTCTCCAGAACCCATCTTCTTGATTCTTGATTCTGCCTATCAGATCTACCTCAGACTGTTAAGTCCTTTTTGAGGAACCTCCCTCTGATACCACTTGATAGTTTCACTTTCAAGATAACCTAAACACCTAGAGGGGGGGGGGGTGAATAGGTTCAACTTATTTTTTGAAAAACTTCAAGACAGAATTCACAATAAATCACAGCAATCACAGAAAATAAGCATCACAGATTGCACACAGTTTTATAGTGGTTCCCCAAGGTCTGGGTACATCCACTTTCCCCCTTCACCTATCTAGCAGTATGCTAGATTCGGCCAATCTTCCACTAATCTCAGATCAAAAGATCTTACAACTCAGAACCCAACTGGTTCCTACAACTCAGGCACACCTGCCCTACCTCAGCCTTGCCCCAAGGCCTACAACTCAGAGAATATCCTTCTCCTACACTCAGGCAATCAGCCCTACCACTCAGAGTTCAACACTCCTACACTCAGCCTTTATAACATAGGCTTACAACTCAGATCTGTATAAACAGATCCTACAGAAATATAGAAAGGATTGTTTAAATTGTTTTGCCAAGTTGAGAGAGAAAAGGCAATGACAATTCTTAATCAGCTGATGCAATCAACTGTTTCTTAGCCTTCTTCAAAGCTTCTTGAAAATGTACTTAGCTGAGTTGATTCCAAACAGCTTCTTGAGAATCCAATGGTGGATTCTTTCTTCTTCTTCAAATTCTGACTTGATCTCTCTCTATCAGCACTTGAATGATTCTTCAGAATTCTGGTTAGAACTCTTCTTAGATCTATCCTTAGATAGTCTTCTTAGATCTTCTTGAGAAGATCTTCTTAAGTGCCTTGCACTTTCTTGAAATGATTTGGATCGGAATCCTTCTTCAAAAGTTCTGGAGTTAAGAATTTCTTCAATGTTTAGAAGGTTATTTCCTTCTTCTGAATCTGTCTATTTATAGACTTCCTTCATGGTAACCGGCTGATCCGGTTTCTAACAGTTCTCTGACAAGTCTGACAGCTTCAGTTAACCGGTGGCAACCCACAGCTGTCAAGTCTTCAACAAGTCCTGTGCCTTAGTCTTGAACCACAGTATGTCGAGACAGTCTGTCAGAAAGTGTCGAGACCATCTGTCTATTTGTGTCGACACAATTGACTTTGGTGTCGACACTGCCTTCAGTGATGTCGACTAAGTTGCCTTTGAGTCGACACAGCTTCTTCTGCAAACAATTTGATCTTGACTCTTCAGTGTGTCGACACAAGTCCTGTGTGTCGACACAGTTGTTGTAGAATCTTAACTTCAGTAAGTGTCGACTTAGCCTTCAGGTGTCGACACAGTCTTCTTTTAACTCTGCTTCAATGTGTCGACTCAATCACAATGTGTCGACACATTCTGCTGTTGTAGACAAACTTGTGGTCGACTATATTCCTTGAGGTCGACTATGTTCTTCTGTGTCGACATTTTTTTTCAATGTTGAGGTCGACGCTTTCCTTCTGTGTCGACACTTTTTCCCAGAGTAGTGTCGACTTACTTCTTCTGTGTCGACACATTTTCCCAGTGTTGAGATCGACTATGTTATGTGTCGACACTTTTTCCCAGAGTAGTGTCGACTTACTTCTTCTGTGTCGACACATTTTCCCAGTGTTGTGTCGACAACTTTCTTCTATGTGTCGACACATTTTCCTTTGTGTCGACACTTGGACTTAGAATTTTCCTGTAAATTTTAACATTTCTTTACCTGCACATGTCAACTCAAAACTACATCAAATACAACATGATGTATATCATTGAGCTAGGTTGGGCTTCTTCAAATCAGGTACACATTTTCCAATGTACCCAACATATTGATCTGCCTTGTGTCGAGACAGAAGTATTGTCTCGACACATGCTGTCTTAACACTTTTACTTAGAATAATTTCTTCAACTTTGAACTGCACATGTAAACTTTGTATACATCAAATATATCTTTGGGTATATCATTGAGTTGTCAAGGGGACTTCTCCAGATTAGGTATACTGTTCACAATGTACCTAACAATCTCCCCCTATATGGAGAAGGCATAACCCCAAATCAATGATATACACCAACATAATAATCTTGATGATTATAACATAAAAGATTTAACATTCAACCAGATGAACTTTTACAGCAAAAATAAAAATTGCCATAAAACATTCTTATTCCAAAATATTATCAGTCTTAAAATTACAATGAGCTTATATAGAATTACATTAATTCTAAGCAAAGTAAATACATCCTAAGACTGATCAGGTTCTGTAATCACAATGCCTTTCCCTGACTGTACTTTGGCCTGAACAGATGGAATACTTTCATCAACAGCCTACTTGCCCTTCTTATCTTTGATGCTGGAAAGCTGTTCAGCCTTAATTCTTTATCTTTCAAAATAATGAAAGGGCTTAGGAAAGTATTTGCATGGTTCAATAGCAGTAGAAGGAATTAAACCTTCCTTCTGCTCCCTTCTGAACTTATAGATAGCATTTTGTTGCTCTTCATGCTTCATCCATTCCTGCTCTGAATACCACTTACCCATGTCATGTTTGTTGGTCATGACTGATTTCCATGAAGTAAGAATGATGTTCCTTGATTTTGTACTCCATTGTTCAAAGTCAGGCCTCTCCTCAGCCCGTTCTCTAAATCTTTTCTTTGACAATTGGACCTCTCTCTCCCTTTGTAGAGCAGCTTTAGACATTTCTACCTCTTTAGAATTAACTCTATGTTGATCAAACATTTCCCTTTGTAGAGCAGCAATTCCTTCAATCAGAGCTGGTTGGTAACCAGACTCTGTAACTTGATCACCATCACACAGAGGAGGGTATCCTAGTGTGGCTCTTATGCTATTAGAAGTCCATTTGGCATGTTCTGAGCTAGCCTTGACCATCACTTTCTCCCCCTTTATGACTTCTCTCTCAATATGATCTCTCAGATCATCCTTTTGAAATATCACTTGATCTACCACATGATGGTTCCCTGTGGTGTAGTAATTCTTGAACTTTATCATATGATCAGAGAGAGCCTTTGATGAATCCTTTATAGCTTGTAGCATTGCAGCTGAATCCACTGTAAGCTTGGTCTGTAACTCAGTTAGTTGAGTATTTACTTTAGCCTCTAAGGAAGTGAATTGATCATCTGAAAGTGAGAATAGATACAACTCTAGAGGGGGGTGAATAGAGTATTCAAAAATATGACAATCTACTCAACTCCCTTAGAGTTAATTTACGGAATAAGTATATAGATATATGAAACCCTAAAGCCTAACACAAAGTGAGGTGCACAAGAGAAAGCTAACTGTAATTACAGTTTAAGCTTTAGTCCTAACACAGCAACTAGTAATCCTAGTTAATTCTACTCACAGCCACAGGGCAGTAATTAAAATAAGCAACACAGACAACACAAGAAGATTTATAGTGGTTTCCTCTCAATAGGTACATCCACTCTTCTACCACCCTGGTAGGAATCCACTACAGGTTTTTGTTCAGGTGCCCTGCCACCAACTGATCTAATTCAGGTAGATCAAGTAAACCCTTTGAGCTTTTGATCAGGAACCCAAAATCCAACACAGGTTTTTACTAAGGTACCCTGCCCCAAGGTTCACTTTTGAAGGGAGTAATAACCCTTTATACAGGAGGTTGAGAGAGTAAGAATGTCTTCTCTATTATTAAACAAAATTAGAGAAGCTAGTGGATTGCACTGAGCTATAGAAAGCTCTGAAGGAATCAAAGCTCCCCCTGGCTTAGAGAATCTCTAGGAAGAAGCCTTGCTTCAGGGTGCAGGTTCTCTTTAGAACTCTTGACAGAGAAGATCTGTTTGTATTGAGGTTCTTGAAGGAGCAGCTTGAAGAAGACTCTTTATATGGAATGGTTGTTCTTCTTCAACAGCTTTTCTTTCTTCTTCTTCTTCTTGAGGCTCTGAGTATGAATGTTCCTGTAAGCAGGATGAACTCAGGATTGAAGAAGAGAACTCTGAAGAGAGTTATTCTACACTTGTTCTTGTTGTTGAATCTGTGAATCTGTGTATATGAATATCTGTATATCTGTATGTATATCTTATATATATTGTTGTCTGTATAACTTCTCTTACTAGCTCTTTTATATCAGCCTTTTTAACGGCTTCTATCTTTCTCTTGATTTGAATCTTTTCTTCTTCTGAGATCTGCAATCTGGGCTGCAAATAACACATAGTACAAATAGTCTGCAGAAGGACATCCTATAAAGAGATAAAGCTTTCTTAGAAGCTACTTATCCATTCTGCAAGTCCAAAAGATACTAGAGAAAGTCACATCAAAAACAAACTCTTTACGAACAAAGAAAGACATCTGTGTCTAGCGGCTATAAAGGACAGCATGGCAGATAAAGAAAAAAGATTATTCAACTAATAAGACAAAAGACTTTGTCAGATAGAACTTGACTTATGCATAAAGAATGAGGCAAAGATTGCCTTGATATGTAAGCATAAAATCAATGAAATAATCTTTAATAAAATAAGCCAAATAAATGATAAATAATTCACAGAAGAGAAGGAATACAATATCTCTAAATGCAGACAAAAGATTGTCGAACGAGTCACAGAGATCGTCGACCTCTCAGAGCAGATAGTCGAACTATCAGAACAGATAGTCGAACTACAAGAAATCTATCTTGGCAAAAGAAGTCGAGCAATACTCGACGATCGACGATACTGAGACCACAGATCGTCGAGCTAACATAGTTAAACTTACTCAGAGATAGTCGATCTGCTGATAGACGATAGTCGATCAACTGATAGACGATAGTCGATCAACTGATAAACAATAGTCGAGCGGCGTTCGACTATAGTCGAACTAAAAACACTTAACCAGATTTTCAACTGGATAATCAACAACTCTACACAACTGATGGAATCTAACCTAAATCTAACCTTTGACAATAGATAAATCTTGGGTCAAGAAACTAATTGAGAAGACTTAACTCAATCCAAACTAGGGTACCAACAATCTCCCCCTATTTGGGTCAAGTCTCTCAAAACAAAAAGAATGCTATAAATAGATATAAAAACATCAATAATCTGTTAGGATCAATGTGTATCATATCATATCAATAAGCAGCATTTCATATCAAACATAAAATCAAACAATCAAGCAAAACAGACTGTCAATAAATTTATACATTATCAGAGTCTGGTTTAGAAGTGAAAGAAACAGGAAGGAAGGAAATTTTCCTTTTGGGATCAAGAGCATCCTTCTTTGAAGTCTTCAAGTCCTGTTCTCCAATAATCTTAGATTCTCCTGCTCTGGGCAAAATAGCCTCTGGATGCTTTTCCATATATTTTGAGGCATCAAAAACTTCTGATCTGACTTGATATCTGTCTAGTTCCTTTTCTCTAAACTTTGATATAGTTGTTAAGCCTATTATGTCTTTGCCTTCAGCTTTAGCTTTTTTAATTATGGCTGATCAAACTAACTCAAGAAATCTGGCCATCCTGAACTCAGGATTAAGCTTTTGGCTTTCATCAGCATTTTCATCAGCTAGATCTAGAGGCTTTATAGTCTTGAACTTTGTAGAAAGGTCTAACAGACCTGCAGCTAGTTCTATGTCTTCTTGAATAACAAGAGATGATGGTGGAGCAACCTCTGTAAATTTCTTGCTTGAATTGTCAGAGTAAATTACTCTTTTTCCTTTTAAATCTGCTTGCTTAATCTGAGCTGGCTTTCTGGAGGGAAGAATTTTGCTCTCCTTAGGAGGTGAAGCTATTCTTTTAGGTGAAGGAGGAGGAGAAAATGTTGGTTTCTGGTAAGACATCTCCTTCACCTGCTCTTTAGGTCCAGCTACTTGTCTTTGCTGGACTGAATGGGGTCTGCCCTGGTAACCTGGGTTTCCTCTTCTCTGATAGGCTTGAGAAGGAGTAAATCTGGCTGGATGAGCTGAGGGATTAGAAGATACATTCCCTGAAGCTCCTGCACTAGCAGGAGGAGGACCTCTGGGAGTCCACTTGGAAGCTAGAGTATCATATCTTTTGCTCTTCTTCCTCTTCTTCTGCTGATTTCTAGACAAACCCATCCAATGTTGAAAGTCCTTAGACTTGGGGTCAATCCCTTTCAATATGTAATAAGGGATGTCATTCTCTGGATTAGGAGGAGGAGGAGCTTGAGCTTTCCTTTTCCTTTGAGCAATTTTCCTTTTCTTGGTTCCTTCAGAATCCTCTGAATCTTCCTCATCATCAGAATGTGATGACTGAGGTTGGTCATATGGATCAATGATATCTTGAACATTTTTTCTTTGGCTTTTAAAGCAACCTTTTCTTTTTCTTCTTCTATGGCATCCTAAGCCAATAGAGAATCCAGATCTGGTCCTGGAGTATCATCCCAGACAGTTGATCTTTATACTGACTCATCTGTAACTGTCTTGGGGACAAGTTCTTCTGAGGCTTGAACAAATTCCTGATCTGGTATAACGGACTCAGGTTCTTTATTTTCTGCAGCAGGTTCTAAAGCAGGATCTTGAACATCTTGAGCTTGATCTGTAGCCAAAGGGACACAAAAGTTTTCTAAATGGTATAGAAACATCCCTTCAAGGTATTCACAAGTTAACATGTCAGTCAACAGGTCAAAGAATTGAGTAATTGTATTACCTGCAGAATTCCCTAACTCCCATAAATCATCTAGGTAGGAGGTAATGACTCCTTCTAGGTACATGGCAACAATAGGAGTAGATGATTCTTCAAGACAAACTCTGAAAGCAAATTCAGCCTCAGTTATAACTTCAGCTGTCCTTTGATCTGAAACTTGAGCTTCTGGAGCAATAGCTGTGACTTGAATTTCAGCTATAACTTCAGCTGTATCTGGAACTGCAACTGCAACTGATGTTGTAATTTCTAAATCTGCAGCTGTATGAATTTCATCTGATGGTGTATCTTCTAGAACTACAGCTGAAAGAATTACCAGTGGAAGTCCTGAGAAAACTTCCTGGAACATCTCCCCCTGCCTGACTTCAGTGGGTACTTAACTCAGGCCCTTAAGAGAAGAGGGCTCAGCAGAATTTGAGAGGGCTGCAATGGAGGATGTAAGAGATGAAATGGAGGAAACAAGAGGGGCAATTGCTGCTTCAATCATTGATTTGATTGAAGGATTAATTAGCTCAATGATGCTTGCAATGAGAGCTGGTGTGATTTCAAAAGATGTTGATGGGGGAATCACAACAGATGGATGAGCATCAGGGATGATGTTCTCCTGATGAGATAGAGTGTGAACTGATGATGGAGATGCAGATGCATGAAGATCAATATGATCTTGATGTGAAATTGGTGACTAAGGTGGAGTTGGAAGTGTCTCAGAAACAAACAGATCAATGCTAAGATTTGAAATCCCAGCAAGGTGTGAAGGAGTTGGAGATGCTGGTTGTGATGCATGGAGAATAGCAGTGGATGTAGATGGTACTGTAATAGAAGTAGATGGCAATGCAGATGTAGATGGAATGGGGGAAATGGAAGAGCCTTCTGCAATTAGGTGGGGGGTGACTGTTACTATCCTTGTGTTCTCAGATGGAACAGGAGCAACCCCAGCAGGAGAAGGCTTCTGGATATTCCTTCTCCACTTGATGAACAGAGTGGGATCCATCTTCTTGCTTGCATTGATTGATGTTGAGACTGTTCCCAACAGCTGAGGATATTTCTCTCTTATAAATATCCCAATTACCCTTCCAAGGGTTACCTCTTTCTTAGAGTTCTTTCGCCTGATTAATTCAAAAACTATTCCAGCCCAATTTATTGCTTTCTTATTAGCAATAGCACACATTAAGGCAAACTGCTGTCTGGTAATGTTATCGTGCGCAGAGTGCTTTCCCAACAGCACTTTCCTTACTAGTTCTGCTAAGAACTTGATCTTCATCGGGAAGCTTATCTTCAGCAACTTGGAAGGAATGCCTTCAGCATGTCCTAGCTCTAATAGCATCCTGCTATACTCCTGAGTATCTTTATCATACTCTTCTTGACCATTGATCAAACCAAAAATCTCAGTTAAGACGGCAGGAGTCAAAATTACCTCCTCGTCGCCGATAGTTCCTATCATCGATTCGTCGCTGGAAGACGATGTATAGACCCATTCTTTTATTTCTGGAACATTTATCTTAATCCTTGTAGACATAAGCTTCTCCAGTCCTTGATCTTTGCATAACTGTAGCATCTCGAGAATATCGGCATCGTAGGCACTGAAAGAATCAAAATCGACGCTAAAGCCGGCATCAAACTTAATCACAGTCAGCAAAGATGGAGCAATTGCCATGGATTTGGTTGAGGAAGACGAGAGAAACGAAAGCAGAAAGCGCGGGGCAGAGCTCAAGTCAAACCTTTCAAGCAGGAATGAGGAATATGAAACGACGAGCTCTGTCGACTATAAAAAGCACGATCTATTAACCTAGGTCGACCATCGGTTGATATTTAAACAACAATCATCGACCTATTTTAACAAATACTAGAAATGATGGTCGATCGATCGTTCGACGATCGTTTCCTAAAGCAAAGTAGTCGAGCTATCGATCGACTTTTTCTGTCTTCACAAACAATTGAGCCGTCATCAACCATAGGTCGACGATGGGCTCAACCTGTTCGACTATGGTCGAACGACATTCGACGATATTTGAGCAGATTTCAACATAGGAAGAAATTACACTTGGTATATTCAATTTATCATACCTAGTTGATTCAAAAAGAACGGATGCTTCTGTTCATCTAAGGGCTTGGTGAAAATATCACCTCTCTGAAGGTTAGTGGATATGAACTCAAGATTGATTTTGTACTTTTCCACAAAATCTCTTAGAAAATGGTGTCTGATCTCAATGTGCTTGGTCCTAGAGTGGTGCACGGGATTTTGTGCTATGGAAATAGCACTGGTACTGTCACACATGATTTTTGTGTTCTTGTGTGTGTGCCCATAATCCAAAAGCTGGTTTTGAATCCACAGGATCTGTGAACAATAACTAGCAGCTGTTATATATTCAGCCTCTACAGTTGAAGTTGAGACAAAAGCCTGTTTCTTGCAGAACCAAGAGACTAATCTCTCTCCCAGGAACTGACATGTCCCTGAGGTACTTTTCCTGTCAACTCTACAACCAGCATAGTCAGAATCAGAGTATCCAATTAACTAAAATTCTTATTCAGCTGGGTACCACAGTCCTAAATTTTGACATCCCTTCAGGTATCTCAAAATTCTCTTGAGAAGAATAAAATGAGATTCCTTGGGGTTGACCTGAAATCTAGCACATAGGCATGTGGCAAACATTATGTCAGGTCTACTTACAGTTAAATACAATAGGGAACCAATAATGGCCCTATAGTTTTTCTGATCAACTGGCTTACCCTTATCATCAGAATCTATAACTACATTTGTAGCCATGGGTGTATGCATTGCTGAAGCATCAGCCATCCCAAATTTCTTTACCAATTCCTTGGCATATTTGGATTGGGAGATGAAGATTCCATCAGCATCTTGCTTCACTTGGAGACCAAGAAAGTAAGACAGCTCACCCACACTACTCATCTCAAACTTAGAGTGCATCAGGTCTGAGAACCTTTTGCATAGTTTGGGATCAGTAGAACCAAAGATAATATCATCCACATAGACTTGAACCAATAGGATTGTGTCCTTATGATGCTTAACAAAAAGGGTTCTATCAACTACTCCCCTAACAAAGTTGTGCTCTAAAAGGAAACTAGCTAGAGTCTCATACAAGGCTCTGGGTGCTTGCTTAAGTCCATAAAGAGCTTTTTGCAACTTATAAATAAATGAGGGTTGAGTTGAAGAAACAAACCCAGGAGGTTGTTCAACAAACACCTCTTCCTTTAGCTCACCATTTAGGATTTCACTCTTAACATCCATTTGAAAAACCTTAAACTTTATTTAGGCTGCATAGGCTAGAAAGATCCTTATTGCCTCTAGCCTTGCAACAGGGGCAAAGGTTTGTTCATAGTCTATACCTTCCTCCTTTCTGTATCCCTGAGCTACAAGCCTAGCTTTGTTCCTTATAATAATCCCTTGGGCATCCAACTTGTTTCTAAACACCCACTTGGTGCCTATGATCAGTTGGTCTTTTGGTCTTGAAACCAAAGTCCATACTTTATGTCTTTCAAATTGATTAAGTTCCTTTGCATAGCAATGATCCAGTGGGGATCTAGCTCAGCATCTTTTATGGTGAGGGGCTCAATTTGTGAAAGGAAACAAGCATGCATCACATCCTGTCTTAATTGATGTCTTGTTTGCACACCAGCTGATATGTCACCAATCACTTGAGATGTAGGATGATCTCTAAGTGTGACAAGATCAGTAGGTGGGATGTGATCTTCAACAACAGTTTGGATTAATTCCTCTTGAGGAATAAGATTAACTGTTGGTGGTACAGCAACTGCTTCCACAGTGTCTTCATCACTGTCTTAATCAGTAATATGAAGAGTTGATAGAGGGGGAATCTCTTGGGTGAGATCTTTGCATAACTCTGGTACCTGCAATGAGTTTGAGGAAGGAGAAGTTTCCTTCTCCTTGTAAAACATTTTTGACTCATCAAAGGAAACATGCACAGACTCTTCTATTTTTAATGATGATTTGTTAAACACCCTATAAGCTTTGCTTACATGGGAATATCCAAGAAAAATTTCCATTGAAGATTTTGCTTCAAACTTTCTAAGGTATTCTTTGTTGTTATTGTGAATGTACACTACACAACCAAAGACTCTAAAATAGTTAATTTTAGGTTTCTTTCCTTTAAGTAATTCATAAGAAGTTTTACCCTTAAGCTTATGTATCAGACTTCTGTTCAAAACATAATTAGCTGTGCTAACAGCTTCTTCCCAATAAGAGAGAGGTATGTTAGCATCTGCCAATAATGTTCCTGCAGCTTCAATTAGGGTTCTATTTTTCCTTTCCACTACCCCATTTTGTTGAGGAGTTCTAGGAGCAGAGAAGCTATGTTTGATACCTTCTTTCTCACAGAATTCTTGCATGAGAAGAGACTCAAACTCAGTACCATGATCACTTCTGATCAAGGCAACATGAGTAGAATACTCAGTCTGCACACATAGCAGAAAGTCTGTAAGAACTTTGAAGTTATCAGCCTTAGTTCTCAAAAAGAACACCCAAGTGAACCTAGAGAAATCATCTACGATTACTAAAGTGTAAATTTTCCCTCATAGACTCTGTACTTTTATTGGGCCAAATAGGTCCAAGTGCAATAAATACAGGATTCTAGGTGAATCACTCTTATTTACAGATTTGAAAGAATTTTTTGTTTGCTTGCCTAATTTACAAGCCTTACATAGACTTTCCTTCTTGTAAGGGCAAGAAGGTAAACCTCTAACAAGGTTGTATTTAGATAACCTAGATATATTCTTGAGGTTAACATGGCTAAGCCTTTTATGCCATAAGGTGTTATTATTGGTTACTTCATTAAACAGGCAGATTTCAGATTGAGTTGAATTAAAATCTACTAAGTAAATATTACCCTGTCTAATGCCTACTAACACTACATTACTATTTAAAGTAATATTGTAAAGAGTGTCAGTGAATGATACCTGATAACCTGCATCACATAACTGGCTTATTGAGATTAAGTTGTGCTTCAGCCCAGTTACATATGCAAACCTTTTGAATGTCATTGCTCCAATGGTAAACTTACCATATCCTTCTGTTTGACCACAGCTGGAATCCCCAAAGATCACCTTTGGTCCAAGCATGGCCTTGAATCTTGACAGATTGTTTTTGTTTCCTATCATATATTTGGAACAGCCACTATCCAAATACCATTTGTCTTTAGTAATTGGATAGGTCTTCACCTGCAAAATAAACAGTTAGACATTGTGGACCCAGACAACCTTGGGTCCATTATTCTTCACATAATTAAAACTTGAAATGAAAGAATAAGCAGGCTGAGGTTTATATCCTAAGGGATAGGATCTCCTAGGTGGAATACTCCATGCAGTTGATGGGTCAATGAACCTAGTGTTTCTAAGGTTTTGATTATTATTTTCAAAATCATGTTCAGATCGTCGATCAATGTTCGATGATCGATGCCCAGATAGTCGAGTATCGGTCGATCATTGGGTCTGCGATCGTCGAGCATAGTTCGATGATTTTTGTATTTCTTTAAATTTTTGTTTTCTCTTTTCTCTCTTAGCCTTATTTAAAGCTTTGTTAACTTGATTTACTTGCTCAGTATTCTTTATTCCATCAGCTGAAATAAAGTTTACTAGAGTGGAAAGATGGTTTTTCAGAACCATGGGGGGTTCACTTGGTGAAGCTCCTAAGCCTAGCTTATTGTTACCTGTCCTAATGTTTGACATGCTAGTAATCTCTAGCAGCTTAAGACTTCTACCATTAAGAGATTCTTCTAATCTTTTAGATTTGGCTAGTTCAGTTTTAAGAAATTTGATTTCTTCAGTAGATCTAGTGAGTTCAGCTTCTAGCCTAGCATTTTCACTAGATAGGGATTCTGATTCAGCTATCCTATTTCTAAGCTCCTTAATTTCCTTCTCTGAGCTAATTAAGTCTAAACAGAGAGATTTAAATTAAAATATAAATTCAACAGAAGTAAAATCATAAGAAGACAATACCTGATCTTCAGTAGGCATTTCTTCTTCATAAGAACTCTCTGCAGCTGAATGATTGCTGGAGGCATCAATTGCCATTAGGCAAATTTATTTTGCCTTCTTCTCTTCCTCATCTTCACTGGAGCTTGAGGAGGAAGATTCCTCATCAGTATCACTCCAGGTTTCAGCAACAAATCCTTTCTCCTTCTTCTTGTTTTTGTAGGAGGAGGACTTGGAATGGTTCTTATGATATTCTTTGTCTTTTCTATTCTCCTTGTTCTTTTCCTCTGGACACTCAGGTAGAATGTGTCAAGGTTTCCTGCAGCTATAACATATAAGTTCTTTAGCTGGTGTTCTGTCATACCTTGGCTTGTCTTCATATCTTGAAGACTTCTTTTTGAAGTCCTTTCTGCCCATTTTGAGAAACCTTTTGACAAAGAGTGTCATCAGCTCCTCATTTGATTGGCTTCCTTCAGATGCATCAGCAGCCTTTAGAGCAAGAGTTTACTCTTTCCTGGTAGGAGTGGGAGTCTTGGCATCAGCTTCATCTTCCCTGGTCTTCAGTACTTGCTCAAATGATTTGAGCTTGCCAATGAGAGCTTCAGTTAAGATCTCAGTTGTACTTCTGGACTCTTTGATGGGCCAGATCCTGAGATCCCATGTGCTGGGGAAGCACATAAATATCTTGTCATTGACTTCTGTCAATGTGATCTCTTTATCAAGGTTTCTCAGCTCATTGATGATGGAGCTGAGCCTGGTGTACATAGCATCAACTGATTCTGCTTCACTCTTCTTGAAATTCTCATATTGGGATGTGAGGTTGGACCTTTTGTCCTTCCTCTCATCAGATGAACCAGCTACAATGTGGTTCAGTGAGTCCCACATGGCTTTTGCTGAGGTGCAATCAGCCACTTTCTGGAATGTTTCACCATACATGGTCTTAGCATGAATGTTCATAGCTTTTGCATCAACTATCTTTGCTTTCTTGTAAGCATCATTATAGTCAGGAGGTGGTACTGCACTCAGATTTGTTGAAGTTATAGCACTAGTTGCAGCAGGTGGTGTTGGTGGTCCTGTCAAAATAGAAGAAAAGATATCTTCATCAATAGAATTCATATACAGTTTGATTCTTGCCTTCCAGATGTTGAACTTAGCTAAGTTGCATACTGGAGGTCTGGTGCTAGAATAATCCTTGTACTGGGCCATAAAGTGAATATCTATAGACTTGGTATCTATCTAGATCTTGTGACTCAGGTGTTAGCCTGTACAGTCAGTCAACCTCCC
Source organism: Platanthera zijinensis (assembly GCA_039513925.1). Taxonomy (NCBI): domain Eukaryota; kingdom Viridiplantae; phylum Streptophyta; class Magnoliopsida; order Asparagales; family Orchidaceae; genus Platanthera; species Platanthera zijinensis. The sequence continues at coordinate 198,137,583 of CM077082.1, forward strand.
TCTGATACCAATTGAAAGTGAGGATAGATACAACTCTAGAGGGGGGGGGGGTGAATAGAGTATTCAAAAATATGACAATCTACTCAACTCCCTTAGAGTTAATTTGCGGAATAAGTATATAGATATATGAAACCCTAGAGCCTAACACAAAGTGAGGAGTATAAGATAAAGCTAACTGTAATTACAAATTAAGCTTTAGTCCTAACACATCAACTAGCAATCCTAGTTAATTCTACTCACAGCCACAGTGCAGTAATTAAAATAAGCAACACAGATAACACAAGAAGATTTATAGTGGTTCCCTCTCAATAGGTACATCCACTCTTCTACAACCCTGGTAGGAATCCACTACAGGTTTTTGTTCAGGTGCCCTGCCACCAACTGATCTGATTCAGGTAGATCAAGTAAACCCTTTGAGCTTTTGATCAGGAGTCCAAAATCCAACACAGGTTTTTGCTAAGGTTCCCTGTCACCAAGGTTCACTTATGAAGGGAGTAATAACCCTTTGTACAAGAGGTTGAGAGAGTTAGAATGTCTTCTCTATTGTTAAACAAAATTAGAGAAGCTAGTGGATTGCACTGAGCTATAGAAAGCTCTGAAGGAATCAAAGCTCCACCTGGCTTAGAGAATATCCAGGAAGAAGCCTTGCTTCAGGGTGTAGGTTCTCTTTAGAACTCTTGACAGAGAAGATCTGTTTGTCTTGAGGTTCTTAAAGGAGCAGCTTGAAGAAGACTCTTGATATGGAATGGTTGTTCTTCTTCAACAGCTTTTCTTTCTTCTTCTTCTTCTTGAGGCTCTGAGTATGAATGTTCCTGTAAGCAGGATGAACTCAGGATTGAAGAAGAGAACTCTGAAGAGAGTTATTCTACACTTGTTCTTGTTGTTGAATCTGTGAATCTGTGTATATGAATATCTGTATATCTGTATGTATATCTTGTATATATTGTTGTTTGTATAACTTCTCTTACTAGCTCTTTTATATCAGCCTTTTTAACGGCTTTTATCTTTCTCTTTATTTGAATCTTGTCTTCTTCTTAGATCTGCAATCTGGGCTGCAAATAACACATAGTACAAATAGCTTGCAGAAGGACATCCTATAAAGAGATAAAGCTTTCTTATAAGCTGCTTATCCATTCTGCAAGTCCAAAAGATATTAGAGAAAGTCACATCAAAAACAAACTCTTTACGGCTAGAGAAAGACATCTGTGTCTAACGGCTATAAAGGACAGCATGGCAGATAAAGCAAAAAGATTATTCAACTAATAAGATAAAAGACTTTGTCAGATAGAACTTTACTTATGCATAAAGAATGAGGCAAAGATTGCCTCGATATGTAAGCATAAAATCAATGAAATAATCTTTAATAAAATAAGCCAGATAAATGAGAAATAATTCACAGAAGAGAAGGAATACAATATCTCTAAATGCAGACAAAAGATCGTCGAACGAGTCACAGAGATCGTTGACCTCTCAGAGCAGATTGTCGAACTATCAGAACAGATAATCGAACTACAAGAAATCTATCTGGGCAAAAGAAGTCGAGCAATACTCGACGATCGACGATACTGAGACCACAGATCGTCGAGCTAATAGAGTTGAACTAACTCAGAGATAGTCGATCTGCTGATAGATGATAGTCGATCAACTGATAGACGATAGTTGATCAACTGATAGACGATAGTCGATCAACTGATAGACGATAGTCGAGTGGCGTTCGCTATAGTTGAACTAAAAACACTTAACCAGATTTTCAACTGGATAAACAACAACTCTACACAACTGATGGAATCTAACCTAAATCTAACCTTTGACCATAGATAAATCTTGGGTCAAGAAACTAATTGAGAAGACTTAACTCAAATCCAAACTAGGGTACCAACATCATCTATCTTCTTCAGATTGATCGTATGAATCTCCATCAAATTTTCATTCAGTCTCTTCTGATTCTCCAAAATAATGCCTTGTTTTTGCACTATATCATCTATCTCAACTTTTAACTCTTGCTGTTGCTTGGCAAGATAAACCACTACATGGCCTCCTTTGTGAAAACAATCAGTCATTTCTTTCTTCATCAGATTCACTTCAAATCTGATTGACTTTATGTCTTGAGCTAGGTGGAACTCCATATCCTTACTATTCTCATCCACATACTTTTCTAGGTCAGTTCTTTGTTTGTCTAGCATTATCTGTAGCTGAACCATGAGAGAACTCTCATCTATTGAAGCAGATGGAGTGGACTGGAGTGACTATAAAACTTTCTTATAGCTCTGACTCTTTTTCTCCTTTCATATATTTTGGTTTGTTGTTGCCTTGTGTCCTCTCCCTTATCAGAGTCAGATGAACTGGTAATTTCAACAGCCGTGTCTACATCAGCTGATGCTTCAGTTCTAGTCTTAGGAGACTTGGCTGATTGCTCCCCCTCAACTATTGTGTCCTGTTGATCAAGGTGTATTTCTACTAAACTTGGTTCAAGTTGTTGAGCTTCTACAGGAGCTACATTGTCCATAGGAGGATCTGTTATCTCCCCCTGGATGTGAGCATCCATCCCTGTTGTGTCATCAGGATCTTTTTCAGGAGATTTTTCATCAATAATATCAGGCATACTCTCATCTTATTATGTAGTCAGATCTTTGGGAACATCCTGTACTATGTCAGTGATAATTTCACTATCTAATACAGTTGTTTCATCCATGGTTTTCTCTACATTTAATGCTGTAGAGGATTCAAATTCCCCCTGGACCTGATCCCTAGTTCCAGTTGTAATACTTGGAGTTTTCCTTTGGATTCTTCCTTCAGCTCAATCTGAACTGAAATTAATCTTCTCTTCTGAATCACTTGAGGATTCACTTTCTTCTTGTAATGGTTTCTTGTTCTTGATATCCTTAGGCTTCTGTGATTCTAGTGTATCTTTGGCCAAGACTCTGTCCCATCTAGACAAAATCCTCATGTCCATCTGTCTCATGTGATTTATCTTTGAACCCAATTTTGGATTGAGTTCAGCAGGAATCACTTTATTCAGATAAAAACTCAGTATTCTACACAGGTTGGGTTTCTGGATACATTCAGCAATTAAGTCAAACAACAGTCTTCTCCAGTCTGTCTGAAGTTTGAAAATGATCCTAGTCATTATCTCAAACATGTGAGCTGAGATTCTGTCATGTGCACCTGTCTTGCACAGCAGAACCTTCCCAACAATTTCAGATAGAAATTTTCCTTGGGTGTTCGTACAATTCCTATTCAGTGAACTCCCAATCTTGGAAACTGAATCCAAACCACACCATTGAAGTCCAACAGTAGTCTTGGTGGAGTCGACTATATCTTCTTGTTTAACTCTAGGTAATTGAAATACCTAGGCCAACCGTTTGCCTGTGATCATGACCTTCTGTCCATTTACGGTTGATTTGATCTTTGTGGCACGAGAATCGATTGAGGCGTTTATCAGAAGTTCTGTTACTTATCTTTTCCATATGATCGTCGGCTCAGATAATAGATACTCAAGTCCAGATTCTTGGATTAGGCCAGTGACATTTGTAATCTCTTCGTCTGTCGATTTTAATCCATGGCGCACCAGTTCGTATCCCTCATTGATATTATCATCCTTCCCTGGAGCCATTGTTGTTGATTTTGAAGTTTTCGAACCGAGAAATTGACGAGAGTCGACAACAGAAAATCTAGGTTTCAACACTAAGCAAGAGAGAAGGATCTGGTAGAGAATTTCTATAGTTTATGTCCTTTTTATAGGCCAATCTACTGAGTAGGTGAAAGGGCGCGTCGCCTAAAGACATATTCATAAGTTTGGAAAAATCCCTTAGGTCAACACTCGGAACTTGTCGACAGAGAAAATGTGTCGACTTGTGTCGACACACCTCCTGCCATCTCGACACAAAACATACTTAACCAGATTTCTGACTCCTGAATTGTTGACTCCTGGTCCTGATGATGTCCATATCTTGATGTGACAACTGGTTTTAGGCTTGTATTTTTGTTGACTTAGTCAAAGTTTAGGCTCATTCAAGACTTAGCATGCCTAGCTTAAATTTGAAGAAATTAAACTTTTCATCTTCTAGTGGTTTTGTAAATATGTCAATGTTGAAGCCAAATTTGACCTCAACGAATATTCAAAAATCAGGGCACAGCCAACACCTACTTCTCTTAAGCCTCGACCCTCGACTGGCTGCAAGGGACCTAAAACTGACCCAAAGCCTCAGCAGGGAGGTCCCACCTCACACCCGGAAGATCTCTGAGAGCTTCCCCTCTAAAGCCAAAGTTGGGCTTGGAGCTCCTCAGAAAGCACTTTGAGATTTTGAGAATAATGAAGACTTGCTTTCTAAGGAACCCTCATGGGTCTATTTATAGCCTTTTGCCAACCGAAAATTACTGAAATATGGCTGGCCTACCAATAGCCAAATCCCGATGTTTATAAAATACTAAATGCAGCCCTTGGGGGGTCTGTAGGTAATTCTACTCGAAGATAATTAGGTGATTTTACCCTGGGCCTTAGGCCCCACTCGGGGAGAACCCTGAGCCACGGCGATAACCCTGAGCCGCGGCGAGAACCCTGAGTCGAGAATTTTCTCGCCTCCACTCAACGTGGCGCGAACCCTGAGCCGAGAACCTTCTCGCCTCCACTCAACGCGGCGCTGAGTGAACTCGACGCTGTCTTGCCTTCCTCTGGTCGTTGTTGGGTCTTGGTTGAGGCTTGGCGTGAATTATCTCGCCCGCTCGTAGGCGAGAGCTCTACCAATGCGCAAGCGGGTATGATCTGAAGCCCGAAGCTAGTCAAATCCTGACTATGGGTGTCTCTGGGTTCCTTCCAGCGAATATGGGGTTGTACACAATCCCCGCTCTTTTTGAGCTAGCTCTGCGCTCGAAAAGACACGTCCAACCCATAAATATTCGTTGGGCACGTGTCACCTCGAAAAGAGAATCTTTTTGGTGGGTCATCCCATGACTATATATATATATATATATATATATATATATATGTGTGCTGATAGACGGCCTAAGTCTGCCCCTGAGTCGCTGCTTCATGTCTGAGCTTTCGCGTGATTTTGCAATGCATTCCTAACGTGTTGGCAAGCCGCTCACGCAAGACCTCCAAGACCGCATCAATGGGGCTCAGGCGCGAGCCCTGGCGAACAGTGCTTTGGTTGCTCCTTGGCTGGCGAGAAAGTTGCCAGCCGCTGAGCCTTCCCCGCTAAAGAAGAAGAAAGAGAAGAAGAAGAAGAAGAAGGCAAAGGTGGTCCAGCGGGACCTTTCTCACGAGAACAGGGACTCACCTACCCTGACTTCTGACTGTGCGGATGATTCTTCCCCTCCGTAGAAGGTATGTCTCTCCGACTTGCTGATCATCAGAATCGCGAGCTGATTACGTGAAAGGGTCTGCAATTGATGGAATACTTCTCGCAAGAAGCGGCTCGAGATGACAACATCGGGTCCCCGCTGGTGCCTCCGGACTCATCGTCTCCCCCTCCCGAGGATCGACCATGGGTCCCTAGGCCACTCCCCCGACTATCCCTCCCATAACCGTAGGTATACTTTTTTCCCCGTCACTCCTTTCTAATCATTTCAATCGTAGCCTCCCCTACTGTCGAATTGACTTCCCGCAGCATCAGCTTCCACCAACCCGGGTCCCTCCACCCAGGAGAACAGAATAATGGCTGTTAACTTGCTCGGCCAAGCGCCTAATCCCTCCCTACTGGCAGGAGGGGTGTCCATTGACCCCTCCATAGCTCCAAAGGAGGCCAGCCACCTCGTGAGAGAGGACTCCCCCCCCCCCCCCCCCGCTTCCGACCAGGCTGGGATCACTGTGTGCGAGACCTTTCGCCCGGGGCGAGGAAAACCGCTCCACCTCCTCTATGGGACTGAGGGGGGCCCAGGACTTCTCGCCTGCCGCCAGCCAGTGGCACTCACCATGTTGCAGGTATGCGAAACATTACCATAGCTTTTACTCAGCTCTCGTCGTAACCATGAAACTATTTTCTCAGAGGATCTGGACTCGCGGACAGGGGCCGATGAAGATGAAGACGGCGATGAAGACAGAGAGGGGGAGGATGGCAAGAGCTCCCCCTTCCCTTCGTCTGACGAGATGGAGGAGATCTTGAATGACACCGGGAGCGCGAAAAGGCGAGGGAAGAAGATTGCTGCCTTCCTGTCGAAGCTTGTGCGGCGGGAGCGGGCCCGTGCCACTGCTGCGAAAGAATTCCGCGAGATGGTGGAGCAGATGCTGGAGGCCCTCAAGCGCGACTATTTCTTTGGCGAGACGGAGCAGCCCAGTGGGCCTGCCGTCGAGTCTTCCCCCGGGAGGTGTATCACGCTGATTCGAGACTAGGCTCGCCAGATCAACCTAGGGTGCACCACCCTGTCTTCCTACTATAACCCGTTGGCGCCCCCGAGGACTAGACGGCGGGAGCGAGGATGATGGCACTGGGAGCCGTATTGATCAAAGAAGTCTTGCCACCTCTCACCCATCGGCCTTCCCTTCTCGCAATGTACCCCATTTCTTTTTATTTTGGACTGCTGATTTGTAACCCTGCAATTATTATTTGTTATTTGGCTCTCGCCCGACGAGAGCGATCACTGTTTTTGTTTTCTTTTTTGTTTCACGTTGTCATCTCGAAACACTTGTGCGAATCTGAATCGTCAGTCAGTCGCTGTCATCCTGGGCCGGGACCCGAGGCGTCGTTGACTTGGGACATGGCACCTATACCACCGCCGCTCTTTTTATTTTTATTTTTTGGAAAAGCCATCATTATCAAAGTTTCCTATAAATAGAGGAGTCCACCAAATGCATTTATTTCCCTGATGCGAAACCCTCGCTTTCCTCCTTGTTGTTCTTGAGCTTTGTCGAGAATTTCCCCCTACTTCCGCCCTCTTCTCTAGTTCTCACCTAATTTTTGCTCTCGCTTCTTTCCTTGAGACTTCGCCTTGAATCCCCTAAACATGATGTCGTGCGAAAGTGAGGGACGCTCCAACTGCACGGAAGCCTTTCGAAAGCACCAGTTCCCCTCTCGTCTCCTAACCATGGAAGAGTACAAGCTAATCACCTCCCGCTACGTTCCCGCTGGCTTCACCGCAAGAAACCCTGGCAATCATGACAGGGTGAATAGCGCGAGGGAGGGGGAGCTTGACATCCCCCTCGAGCACTTCGAGGTGGGCTTCCGCCTCCTCCTCTGGCTAGAGATGCGCCAGGCCCTCCGGTACTATGGGGTGGTTCCCGCGCAACTTAATCCTAACTCAGTCGCAATCAAGGTGGCGTTCATCTTCTACATGCGATCCGAGAGGATCGAGTTCAACGTCCCTATCTTCTGGAAGTTGTTCCTCTTCTGCGCTAAGGGAGGGGTGGTCTTCTTCTCCGGGCAACTGCTCAAGACCACCGGTCTCGCCAACAAACACCACTATAGGGGCGAGAAGTTCATCTTCGTTTTCGGCGACTTCGGCAACGTCCCTCTCGCGCCCGTTCAATATGAGGACGCCGCTTACAAGCCGCCCACCCTGGGGTCGCGCGAGAGCGCCCTTTTGGAGTTCTTCGGGACAAAGAGTTTGACGTCCAATTTCTTAGGCGGGACGTCGATTCTCTCCCCACCGTCCCTTGTGGCAAAGGTACGGTCTCGCCTTTAACTCGGTATTCCCGTTCTATACGCTGAGCATTATCGCCTTTGCAGGAGAGCGCGAGATTCCCCTGCGCCAACCCTTTGCTGAAACTATGGCTGCCGAGGGCCAGGCAATGAGAGATCCGCTGGATCTCGCGAAATCCGCGACTCGAGCTTGTCAGGACGAGCCGGCCCCACCTCCTTCGACCGGTGCCGGGAAGAGGAAGCCCAGCGCCTTCTCGACCCAGCCGCTGAAAAGACCAAAGACAACCGCCGCCGACAAAGTGAAATCCGTAGCGACTACGCCCGTCCGACCTATCGCACCAGGCTGGTCTTTCGAAGAGATCCTGCAGGCGGCCAGTGAGTTGACCACTGCCGCCGGGGGTAGCACCGGGGCCCCTGCCGAGAACCTTCCAGCCGCAAGCGGGGCTGGTGGTGAGGGGGCAGCCGCCGAGACCTCTACGCAGTCCCCGCCCAAGGAGGTGCCAAAGGGGCACAGGAATTTTGGTCTCAGCATGAAGTGCCTTGACGTGGAAGGGAAACCCCTGCTGTAGTGGGACTCCGAGACCAACCAAGTCACTGTCTCGACCCTTATCCCCAGCTGGGTGGAGCGCGACCAGGTCACCGACGAGGCCTTCGCATTGGGCTATGGCCTTTACAGCCAGGAGAACGCAGGCCTTTACGATCAACTGCCCTCACGGCTCCTGGACTTCGACTCCATCCGGGCTCTAATGCATGGGTTTGAGCTTGTGCATATGTGCACGCGTCAGAACATCACCATCGACCGCAACTTTGGCGAGATGCTTAAGGCATGGGACCAGGCGGTGGCCAACACGGCAGCGCTAAAGGTCGAGCTGGCGGATGCCCAGCAACTTCTATCCTTGCGCCCGGCAGAAGAGGTAAGCAAGACCTTTCCAAGACATTCTCTCTCGCCCTTGTAATCCATAGCTCGTCGTCTCTTCTGTATTAATCGGTTTCTCCCTTACGCAAGATTCTGCCCAGAGCACGATGCATCGCGTGGAGCTGGCCGGGATAAGGTGCGAGAACGTCCTGCTGAGGGACCAGCTCCGGCGTATGGAGGTGGCGGCGGCGTGGTCGCGCCTCCTCGTTCGCTAGACGATAGGCTGAGGAGCCGACGCTTCTCGGAGTATGACATCGACAAGCTTCTACAGACGAACGCTCAAGCAACGGTCAGGTTGACCCTTGAGACGTTGCGAGATGTGGGATACTTGGACGAGGGCGGAAAGACCTTTACTGCTCACCAGCTCGTCACCTGGCTTTTCGAGCCCATCCCGAAGCCCCCAGGCGCACCCGACTCCCCTCCCTCAGATGTTTTGAAATCTCCTACTGCTGCTGGCGAGACATCTGGGAAGGGCTCAGGCGAGAGCTCAAGCGAGAGCTCGAGTGGGTATTGTGTGTCCCATTGATTTTCCTCCCCCCCCCCCTTTTCTTTTGCCTGTAATGAGTGAGATGCTCTAATTGTAATCATATTGGGGAATATATATATTATTGGTGTTTTTGTTTGGTTTCCTCTTCTCATTATATACATATATTTTATACATATTTTTCTTCTTTTTTCGTTGAAGCTGAATGCTTCTTAAGCACGCTCCCGTCGTGGCCCCCGGTCTCCTTAGGAGTGATCCTCTTAGCGATCAATTGATCCTACTGTGAGCTCAAGGCATAGACGTGTCATTTCCGCGCTCTCCCAAGAACCATTTGGCGGGAGCGTTGTTTGTAGGCTCTTTGGGAAGACCGTCCCTCTATACCTTGCGCGAACGGGCGGAACTTTTCCCCTAGATCTTCCCACTGTCTGGCCAAGGATTCCTCGTCAAAAGGCCTTCCCGTCGAGAATTACTTTTGCCGAGAGCTTTCCTAGCCGAGACCTTTCCTGGCTGAGACCTCCCCTGGCCGAAACCTTCCCTGGCTGAGACCTTTTCCGCCTGAGGAGATCCTCAACCACTTTGTTCTGCCTTCTGGGTGTGTCTCTTGTCCAGTCAAGAACATCCAATTCGAAGTATTTCCAAGGACCAAACCTCCCCCCATAGGAGAGCCTTCGGACCTGCCAGCTAGATGAGAGCCTGCGCAGCGGGTCTACTTGGGGTCGAGCCGAGCTCGGGGTGTTGCTGAAGTTTTCATAAACAAGACCTCTCCCCCACAAGCGAGCCTTCGGACCTGCCAGCTAGATGAGAGCCTGCGCAGCGGGTCTACCTGGGGCCGAGCCGAGCTTGGGGTGTTGCTGAAGTATTCACAAACAAGACCTCTCCCCCATAGGCGAGCCTTCGGACCTGCCAGCTAGATAAGAGCCTGTGTAGCGGGTCTACCTTGGGCCGAGCTGAGCCCTGGGTGTTGCTGAAGCTTTCACAAACAAGACCTCTCCCCCACAGGCAAGCCATCAAACCTGCCAGCTAGATGAGAGCCTGCGCAGCGGGTCTACTTGGGGCCGAGCCGAGTGTTGGTACCCTAGTTTGATTCTAGTTTAGTCTTGCCTTTTTAGTCCCTTGACCCAAGAAATATCTATGGTCATTGGTTAGTGGTCTAGCTGTAGAGTCCTCACTTTTCCAGATGAAGAATTTGGTTAAGTAGGTTTTTCGTTCGACTATAGTCGAACGCCGCTCGACTATCGTCTATCGGCTGATCGACGATCGTCTATCAGTTGGTTGATGCTCTGTCTGCGTTGATAGTTCGACTATCTGTTGATAGGTCGACTATCTGCTTGGCTTGGTAGTTCGACTATCTGTCCTGATAGATCGACTATCTGATAGTTCGACTATCTGTTGATAGGTCGACTATCTGTTCCGCTTTGATAGGTCGACTATCTGTTGATAGGTCGACTATCTGTTTTCTGAGGTAGGTCGACTATCTGCTTGATAGGTCGACTATCTGTTTGTGCTGGATAGTTCGACTATCTGTCCAGATAGATCGACTATCTGATAGTTCGACTATCTGCTCTGATAGGTCGACTATCTGCCAGGGTAGTTCGACTATCTTCTTCGATAGGTCGACTATCTGGATCGTTCGACTATCTGCCTGATAGTTCGACGATCTCCGTGCGTCAGTCGACGATCTCCGAGGGTAGTTCGACGCTTTTTGTCTGCCTTTATATTTTGTATTTATTTATTATATTTAATTAATTAATACATTTTCTGGCACGTTGTTTTAGTTGTTTTATGATAAAATTTCCAGGCAATATTTGCTCCATCCCTTTTGCCTGAGTCAAATCTTTTTAGATAAAGTTGTTTGTCTTATTAGCTGACATTATATTTTACTTTATCTGCTGTCAGCCCTTTATAGCCATTAGACTGAAAAGTCTTCTTTTTGGTATAAAGAGTTTGTTTCTGATATGACTTTATTTAGTACTTTATTATCAGATTGCTTCCTGCAGCTTCCTAGAAAAAGGTTTATTCCTTTTATAGAATGTTTCTGCTGCAGAGATTGTTTTGTCTTCTTGATATTTAGAGCCCAGGTCTCAAGTTTCAGAAGAAGACAAGTAATTCAAATTGAAGAGAGCCGTTGCTTGTTGCTGCTATAAAAAGGATCCTTTGAAGAAGGATTCAAGCTAGCTAACTAGTTACCCAATTATTCATTTAAGCATTCAAGCCTTCATCAAGATCAAGTTTTCTGCTCTCAGTAATTTCCATCCAACTGAGAAGTGTTAAGCTCTTCTACTCTTCTTCAACCTGATTTCTCCTGCTTCCAGAAAGTTCAAACTCAGAGTTCTTTTGAAGAAGAAGAAGAAGAAGACAGTTGCTTGAAGATTGCTAATTTTATTATTTATTATCTTCTTGTAGTTTTTCCTTCAGATCTTTCTGAAGAGTTTTCTGCACTGAAGCAAGACTTCACCTGGACATCTTTGATCCAGGGGGAGCCTTGATTCTTTAAGAGCTCTCTAGCTCAGTGCAAGTCTTTGTGCTTCTCTAATCTTTGTAAAATAGAGAAGACATCTTAACCTTCTTCCCCCTCCTGTACAGGGTTATTACTCCCTTCAAAAGTATCCCTTGATGGCAGGGCACCTGATCAAAAACCTGTGCTTGGTTTTTAGACACCTGATCAAAAGTCTAAAGGGTTTCTGGATCTACCTGAAGCAGATCCTGTTGGTGGCAGGGCACCTGATCAAAAATCTGAGTGGATTCCTACCGTGTGGGTAGAAGAGTGGACGTACCCAAGTTGTTTGGGGAACCACTATAAATTTCCTTGTGTCGTCTGGATTCCCTTGTTTAATTCCTGCATTGTGGCTGTGAATAGATATAACTAGGATTGCTAGTTGCTGATTAGGTTTTCCAAGCCTTAACTGTAATTACAGTTAGCTTGAGTTTGTGCACATCACTCGTGTTAGGCTATAGGGTTAATTCTATATCTATAATATTTTCATTCCGCACTTCACTCCAAGGGAGTTGGGTAGACCATTAAGTTTTGTCTAGTGCAAAATTTGATAACTCTATTCACCCCCCCTCTAGAGTAGTATCTATCCCTTCACTTTCAATTGGTATCAGAGGGAGGTTGACTGACTGAATAGGCTAACACCTAAGTCACAAGATCCTGATAGATACCAAAGCTTATAGATATTCACTATCATGGCCCAGTCCAAGGATTATTCTAGCACCAGACCTCCAGCATGCAACTTAGCTAAGTTTGGCATCTGGAAGGCAAGGATAAAATTATATATGAATTCTATTGATGAAAGCATCTTTGCTTCTATTTTGACAGGACCCCCAAGAGCACCTGCTGCTGCTACTGCCTCATCATCTGATATGAGTGCAGTGCCTCCTCCAGATTACAACGATGAGTACAAGAAGGCCAAAATAGCAGATGCCAAGGCGATGAACATTCTGGCTCAGATAATGTCTGATGGGGTATTCCAGAAGGTTGCTGACTGCTCCTCAGCAAAAGCCATGTGGGATACACTGAACCAGATTGTAGCTGGTTCAGCTGATGAAAGGAAGGACAGAAGGTCCAACCTGATCTCACAGTATGAGAACTTCAAGAAAACTGATGCTGAATCAGTTGAAGCCATGTACACCAGGCTCAGCTCAATCATCAATGAGCTGAGGACCCTGGACAAGGACATATCATTGACAGAGGTCAATGATAAGATTCTTATGTGCTTCCCTAGCACATGGGATCTAAGGATCTGGCCCATCAAGGAAGCCATAAGTACAAATGAGATATCAACAGAGGCCCTTCTCGGCAAGCTCAAGTCTTTTGAGCAAGTGCTGAAGACAAGGGAAGCAGAAGCTGAAGCAAAGACCCCCACTCCAACAATAAAAGAGCAATCTCTAGCTCTTAAGGCTGCTGATGCTTCTGAAGGCAGCCAATCAAATGAGGAACTAATGGCATTGTTTGTCAAGAGGTTTCTCAAGATGGGGAGAAAGGAGTTCAGAAAGAAGTCTTCACGCTATGAAGACAAACCAAGGTATGATCGTTCTTCTGCTAAAGAAATTATTTGTTATGGTTGCAGGAAGCCTGGACATATCTTGCCAGAGTGTCCAGAGGAGAAAAACAAAGACAAGAGGAAAGAAAAAGAACAACACAGGAAGCACTCCAAGCCATCCTCCTACAAGAACAAGAAAAAGGAGAGAGGTTTCATTGCTGAAACCTGGAGTGATTCTGATGAAGAATCCTCCTCCTCAAGCTCCAGTGAGGATGAGGAAGAGAAGAAGGCAAAAGAAGTTTGCCTCATGGCAATAGATGCCTGCAGCAACCACTCAGCTGCAGAGAGTTCAGATTCAGATGAAGAGATGCCAACAGAAGATGAGGTACTCTCTTCTTATGACTTCACTTCAGAAGAATTTAAATTAGATTTTAAATCTTTATGCTTAGATTTGATTAGCTCAGAAAAGGAGATAAAAGAACTTAGAAATAAGTTAGCTGTCTCAGAAGTAATTGCTACAGAAAATATTAGGTTAAAGGAAGATCTCACTACTTGTAGTAAAGAAATTAAATTTCTTAAAATGGAGTTAGCTAAGTCTAAGAGGTTAGAAGAATCACTTAATGATAGAAGCCTTAAGTTGTTAGAAATTACCAGCATGACTAACACTAGGTCAGCTAATAACAAACTAGGCTTAGGAGCTTCTCCCAATGAACCCCCAGTTCTTCTTAAAAACAATCTTTCAACTCCAGTGAACTTCATTTCAGCTAGTGGAATGAAGAACACTGAGCAAGTAAATCTAGTTAATAAAACCTTAAATAAAGCTAAGAGAGAAAAGAGAAAGAAATTTTTTAAAGAAATGCAAAGAGCGTCGAACGCCGCTCGACGATCGGAAGCTCAATGGTCGAACGAAGCTCGACGATCTGAGCACCCATCGTCGAACGTCGATCGACGTTTTCAATATGATTTTCAAAATCATAATCAGTACCATAGAAACCTAAATGAAAATAGAAACCCTAGGTTCGTTGACCCATCATCTACATGGAGAATCCCACCTAGGAGATCTCACCCACTAGGTTATCACCCTCAGCCTGCATTTTCATATATTTCCAGTTTTTCTTATGTGAAAAACAAGGGACCCAAGGTTACCTGGGTCCACACTGTCTAAATAAATGTATTGCAGGTGAAGGCCTATCCAATCACTCAAAATAAGTGGTATTTGGATAGTGGATGTTCCAAGCATATGACAGGAAATAAAGATCATCTGTCAAAATTCAAAGCTGAGCTCGGCCCAAAGGTTATCTTTGGAGATTCCAGCTGTGGTCAGACAGAAGGCTATGGCAGGATCACAATTGGAGATGTCACTTTCAAGAGAGTTGCATATGTGACAGGACTGAAGCACAATTTGATCTCAGTCAGCCAGCTATGTGATGCTGGCTACCAGGTTTCATTTTCTAACTCCTCTTGCAATATTACTTTAAATAATAATATTGTTTTAGTAGGCATTAGAATAAATAATATTTATTTAGTAGATTTCAATTCAACTCATTCTGAAATCTGCCTGTTTAATGAAGTAACACTTAATAATAATTCTTTGTGGCATAAGAGGCTTAGTCATATTAACCTTAAAAATATATCTAGGTTATCTAAACACAACCTTGTTAGAGGTTTACCTTCTTGCCCCTACAAGAAGGAGAGCCTATGCAAGGCTTGTCAGCTAGGCAAGCAAACCAAAAATTCTTTTAAATCTGTAAATAAAAGTGATTTTCCTAGAATCCTGTATCTATTACATTTGGACCTTTTTGGCCCAATAAATGTACAGAGTTTAGGAGGGAAGTATTACACCTTAGTAATTGTAGATGACTTCTCTAGGTTCAGTTGGGTTTTCTTTTTGAGAACTAAGTCTGATAACTTCAAAGCCCTTACAGACTTTCTACTATGTGTGCAGACTGAGTACTCTACTCATGTGGCCTTGATCAGAAGTGATCATGGTACTGAGTTTGACTCTCTTCTCATGCAAGAATTCTGTGAGAGAGAAGGTATCAAACATTGTTTCTCAGCTCCTAGAACTCCCCAACAAAATGGGGTAGTTGAAAGGAAGAATAGAACACTCATTGAAGCTGCTAGTACATTGTTGGCAGATGCTAACATGTCTCTCTCCTATTGGGCAGAAGCTGTTAGTACAGCCAATTATATCTTGAATAGAAGTTTGATACACAAGCTTAAGTGTAAAACTCCTTATGAGTTGCTTAAGGGAAAGAAACCTAAAATTAATTATTTTAGAGTATTTGGTTGTATTGTTTATATTCATAATAATAATAAAGAATATATTAGAAAATTTGAAGCAAAAGCTTTAATGGGAATCATGCTTGGATATT
This sequence comes from Platanthera zijinensis, assembly GCA_039513925.1. Lineage (NCBI taxonomy): Eukaryota > Viridiplantae > Streptophyta > Magnoliopsida > Asparagales > Orchidaceae > Platanthera > Platanthera zijinensis. The sequence goes on from CM077082.1 coordinate 198,152,918, forward strand.
CCCAAGTAAGCAAAGCTTATAGGGTTTATAACAAATCTTCCTGTAAAATTGAAGAATCTGTGCATGTGTCTTTTGATGAGTCTCAGATGTTTTACAAGGAGAAGGAAAATTCTCCTTCCTCCAGTTCATTGCAGGTACCTGATGCCCCTCAAGAAATTCTTCAACTATCAACTCTTCAGATCACTGAATCAGACAGTGATGAAGACATTGTTGAAGCTATTGTTGTACCACCAATAGTAGATCAAATTCCTCCTGAGGAATTAATCCCAACTGTTGCTGAAGATCACATCCCACCTGCTGATATTGTCACACTTAGAGATCACCCGACATCTCAAGTGATTGGAGACATATCAGCTGGTGTGCAAACAAGACATCAATTAAGACAGGATGTGATGCATGCTTGTTTCCTCTCATAAGTTGAGCCCCTCACCTTTAAAGATGCAGAGCTAGATCCCCACTGGATCATTGCAATGCAAGAGGAACTCAATCAGTTTGAGAGATGTAAAGTTTGGACTTTGGTTCCAAGACCTAAAGGCCAACTGATCATAGGCACCAAGTGGGTGTATAGAAACAAGTTGGATGCAAATGGAATTATAGTAAGGAATAAAGCTAGGCTTGTAGCTCAGGGCTACAGACAGGAGGAAGGTATAGACTATGACCAAACCTTTGCTCCTGTTGCAAGGCTAGAAGCAATAAGGATCTTCTTGGCCTATGCAGCCTTCATGAAGTTTAAGGTGTTCCAAATGGATGTCAAAAGTGCATTCCTAAATGGTGAGCTTAAGGAAGAGGTGTTTGTTGAACAACCACCAGGGTTTGTTTCTTCAACTCAGCCTTCACATGTGTTTAAGTTGCAGAAAGCTCTTTATGGACTAAAGCAAGCTCCTAGAGCCTGGTATGAGACCTTAGCTAGTTTCCTGTTAGAGCACAACTTTACTAGGGGAGTAGTTGATAGAACCCTTTTCGTCAAGCATCACAAGGACACAATCCTGTTAGTTCAGGTGTATGTAGATGATATTATTTTTGGCTCCACTGATCCCAAACTGTGCAAAAAGTTTTCCAACTTGATGCATTCCAAGTTTGAGATGAGTAGTATGGGTGTGCTGTCTTACTTTCTTGGTCTCCAAGTTAAGCAAGATGCTGATGGTATCTTCATCTCCCAATCCAAATATGCCAAGGAATTGGTAAAGAAATTTGGGATGGCTGATGCTTCAGCAATGCCTACACCCATGGCTACTAATGTAGTTATTGATTCTGATGATCACGGCAAGCCAGTTGATCAAAAGAATTATAGGGCCATTGTTGGTTCCCTATTGTATCTAACTGCAAGTAGGCCAGATATAATGTTTGCTACATGCCTTTGTGCTAGATTCCAGGTCAACCCCAAGGAATCTCATCTGATTCTTCTAAAGAGAATCCTGAGATACCTGAAGGGATGCCCAAATCTAGGACTTTGGTACCCAGCTGAGTCAGAATTTGAATTAATTGGATATTCTGATTCTGATTATGCTGGTTGCAGAGTTGACAGGAAGAGCACCTCAGGAACTTGCCAGTTCCTGGGAGAGAGATTGGTCTCTTGGTTCTGTAAGAAGCAGGCTTCTATCTCAACTTCAACTACAGAGGCTGAATATATAGCAGCTGCCAGTTGTTGTTCACAGATCCTGTGGATTCAAAACCAGCTTGTGGATTATGGTTACTCACACAAGAACACCAAAATCATGTGTGATAGTACCAATGCTATCTCAATTGCACAAAATCCAGTGCACCACTCTAGAACGAAGCACATTGAGATTCGGCACCATTTCCTGAGAGATTGTGTGGAAAAGAACAAGATTTGTCTTGAGTTCATATCCACTGAGTTTCAAAGAGATGATATATTCACCAAGCCCTTAGATGAACAGAAGCATCTGTTCTTTTTAGTTCAACTAGGCATGATCAATGGACGAGACTAAGTGTGACTATATCTGCCAATGTTGAAACTTGTTTGAAGATAGTCGAACGACGTTCGAAGATAGTCAATCGGGTCAGGCCCATCGTCGACCTATGGTTGATGAAAGTTTGTCTGATTGAAGATCGTCGACCGGCGTTCGACCATAGTCGAACAAGTCGAGCTCATCGTCGATCTCTGGATGACGACAGCTTGTTGTTTGAGAAGCCAGAAATAGTCAAACGATTGTCCGACTACTCTGCTTCTGAACCGATCGTCGAACGACCGTTCGACCATCGGGTCTAGTATCTTTTTAATAGATCGACTATCTCCGGTCTAATATAAAGCCGATAGTCGACCTAGGTTAAAAGATCTTTTGTTTTATCGTCGACGGAGCGTGACTTTTCGCATTTTGTCTTCCCGCTTGCGATTTTCTGCCGCTTCGTCTCCTTCGTCTTCTCCATCTTTCTCGCGCATTCTCCAGCAATTCCATGGCGGTTTCTCCAGCAGTACTAGCTGTCGTGAAGTTCGATGCAGGCTTCAGCATAGATTTTGACGCCTTCAGTAGCTGTGAAGCAGGAGTTGTAGAAATTCTTCAGTTATGCCGGGACCAAGGTCTAGAAAGATTAATGTCGACAAGGATAAAGTTAAATATCCCCGAGATCAAGGAATGGGTTTTCACTTCGTCATCCTCTGACGATTCGATGACTGGCACCATCGGCGGAGAAGAGGTAATTTTAACTCCGGCCGTTCTGACTGATATTTTTGGATTAGTTAATGGTGAAGATGATTATGAGCAAGATGCTCAAGAGTTTGGAAGGATGCTGACTGAGCTGGGACATGCGGAGGGCATTCCCACGAAGCTGCTCAAGGTCAATTTTCCCTTTAAGATTAAATTTCTCGCTGAGTTAGTCGGAAATGTGCTCCTTGGAAAGCACTCTGCTCATGACAATATCACAAGGCAACAATTTGCACTGATGTGTGCAATTGTTAATCGGAAAAAGATTGATTGGGCAGGAGTAATGTTTGATTTGATAAGGAAAAAGAATAGTAAGAAGGAAGTTACCCTCGGAAGGGTTATTGGAATTTTCCTGAAGGAAAAGTATCCTCAGCTGCTGGTCTCCGTTGCAACAACCATAAATGCGAGCAAGAAGATGTACCCAAATCTGTTCTCCAAGTGGAAGAGAATTTTTGTGAAACCCGCTCTCACAGGGGTTGCTCCAACGACATCAGAGAGCACCAGGACTGATTCGGTCGCTCCTCACCCTCAAGAAGCTGGCTCAGCTCTTTCCCTTCCCTCATCTTCTTCTGCTATGCAGTCTGCTTCAGTTGAAGTTCCATCAACTTCAGCTGAAGTACGACTTTCTCTTTATCCTGTTAGAGAAACAACCACGGTTGTTCTTCCTTCCCCTCCAGCATCTCCTCTTCCTTCTCATCTGGCTAGGATATCTGCTCCTAGTTTTGATCTGTTAGGATCTGAGAGGATTCCAACACCTCCTCAGTCCCCTATTCATTCTCCAGTTAACACTCCTGTTAACTCTCCAGCTCCATCTCCCATTCGATCTCCAGTTAACACTACAACCATCTCTGCTGCATCTCCATCCACTACACTTCCATCATCTTTTGAGATCACCCCAACATTCATTTCCGGCATTCTGGAGTTGATTACCCCTTCAATCAAAATCATGATTGAAGAGGCAATTGCTCCACTTGCCTCCTCCATTGCCTCCTCGACTGCTTCCATCCAATCTCTTTCTAAATCTGCTGAGCCCTCTTCTTCAAGGGGCCTGGTTTCAGTTTCCACTGAAATCAGGCAGGGGGAGATGTTCTGTGAAGATGCCTCAGAGCCTCCAGCCTCCCTTCCAGCAGTTCAAGAAAAGTCTGATGCAGTACAAGCTCAAGATCAATCAGGTTCAGTGTTGTCTGACAAAGATATATCTGATGCTATTATGCTATCTGAATTTACTGTGAAAGTTTGCTTAGAAGATCTCACCACTCACGTGGTTGCCCATTTCCTAGAAGGGATTATTACATCCTACCTAGATGAATCTTGGGAGTTGGTCAAGTATGAAGGTAATTCACTCATCCGCTTTATTGACGAGTCAATTAATTTGATAGCTTGTGAATACCTAGAAGGAATCATTTTTGCTTATTTAGCAGATCTGTGTTCATAAATCTACAGATTATATTAAAGAAGATTTAGCTGCTCAGATTATAGTCATTGTTTCAAAAGCTGCTCAAGATATTCCTGATGTTCAAGTAGATCCAGAATTGGATTCTTTTTTAGATGACATGGAAGATGTGTCTGAAATTCAAGAAAAGAAAGCAAGAGATGCTTGGAATCAGAGAGTTCAATCTTTATTAGAGGAAAAAGAAAAAGATTTGCAAGTTGAAAAGTCAACTGTTTGGGATGATTCCCCAGGTCTTGATTTAGATTTCCTTCTGGCTCAGGATGCCATAGAAGAAGAAAAAGAGAAAGCTGCTTTGAAGGAAAAGGCTGTTTCTGAAGCCTATGATCCATATGACAATCCTCCATCATCTCACTCTGATGATGAAGATGATTCTGATTTGTCTGAAAATTCAAAGAGAAAGAAAGCTGCTCAAAAGAAAAGAAAAGCCGTTGCTCCTCCTCCTCCCAATCGAAAAAATGATACTCCATATTACATTCTTAAAGGAATTGACCCCAAATCAAAAGAATTTCAGCATTGGATGTGGTTCTCCAAGAACCAGCAGAAAGAGAGAAAGAGAACTAAGAGATATGACTCTCCTGCTTCCAGATGGACACCCAGAGGTCCTCCTCCACCTCCCGGTGCAGGAGCCTCTGGCAACCTCTCTGCTAATCCATCTGCCTCTTCTGGAAAATCTGCACCTTCTCAGCCTCAGCCAAGGAAAAGCTCTCAAAGTTCCCAAGGCAGATCTTATTCTGGTTCTCAAAGACAAGTGAAGGAGGTTTTGTTTCAAAGACCAACTTTTTCCCCTCCTCCTTCTCTAAAGAAAAGAGTTCCATCTCCAATGCCAGTACAGTCTGAAAAAGTTGTTTCAAAAGGTAAGTAGTTTATTTTGTTTTAAAATTCTAGCAAGAACTTTGCTAAGTCTGCTCTCATGTCTTATCTAGTTAATCAAGATAAAGAATCAGATGCTACTCCTCCTGAGTCTGTTTATGAAAGTCCTGAGCTTGATCCTAACTTTAGGATGGCCCGTTTTCACGAATTGGTTGGAGCAGCTCAAATCAGAAAAGCAAAAGCTGAAGGAAAAGATACTACTGGTTTAACCACCATGTCTACATTCAGAAAGAAAGAGTTCGAAAAGTTCCAGGTTAATCCTGATGTATTTGACCCCTCAAAGTATATGGAAAAGCACCCTGAAGCAGTTGTTCCAAGGGCTGCAGAATTGAAAATCATTGGTGTGCAGGACTTGAAGATGTCAAAGAAAGAGGCTGATGATCCTCTGAGGAAAATTTCTTTTGTTCCTAGCTCCTCTGACCCTTTGCCAGATTCTGTAGACTCTTAATAGTTTGGTTGACTGCTGTGTTATATTTGTCTATTATCTATCTGTTTGATATCTACTAGTCAATTGTTAACTATTTCCTGTATTAATTTTATTGCTCTTTAGCTAGCTTTATGTTTTAGTTTTTGAGAGACTTAACTCAAATAGGGGGAGATTGTTGGTACCCTAGTTTGATTTGAGTTTAGTCTTGCCTTTTTAGTCCCTTGACCCAAGAAATATCTATGGTCATTGGTTAGTGGTCTAGCTGTAGAGTCCTCACTTTTCCAGATGAAGAATTTGGTTAAGTAGGTTTTTCGTTCGACTATAGTCGAACGCCGCTCGACTATCGTCTATCGCCTGATCGACGATCGTCTATCAGTTGGTCGACGCTCTGTCTGCGTTGATAGTTCGACTATCTGTTGATAGGTCGACTATCTGCTTGGCTTGGTAGTTCGACTATCTGTCCTGATAGATCGACTATCTGATAGTTCGACTATCTGTTGATAGGTCGACTATCTGTTCCGCTTTGATAGGTCGACTATCTGTTGATAGGTCGACTATCTGTTTTCTGAGGTAAGTCGACTATCTGCTTGATAGGTCGACTATCTGTTTGTGCTGGATAGTTCGACTATCTGTCCAGATAGATCGACTATCTGATAGTTCGACTATCTGCTCTGATAGGTCGACTATCTGCCAGGGTAGTTCGACTATCTTCTTCGATATGTCGACTATCTGGATCGTTCGACTATCTTCCCGATAGTTCGACGATCTCCGTGCGTCGGTCGACGATCTCCGAGGGTCGTTCGACGCTTTCTGTCTGCCTTTATATTTTGTATTTATTTATTATATTTAATTAATTAATACATTTTCTGGCACGTTGTTTTAGTTGTTTTATGATAAAATTTCCAGGCAATATTTGCTCCATCCCTTTTGCCTGAGTCAAATCTTTTTAGATAAAGTTGTTTGTCTTATTAGCTGACATTATATTTTACTTTATCTGCTGTCAGCCCTTTATAGCCGTTAGACTGAAAAGTCTTCTTTTTGCTATAAAGAGTTTGTTTCTGATATGACTTTATTTAGTACTTTATTATCAGATTGCTTCCTGCAGCTTCCTAGAAAAAGGTTTATTCCTTTTATAGAATGTTTCTGCTGCAGAGATTGTTTTGTCTTCTTGATATTTACAGCCCAGGTCTCAAGTTTCAGAAGAAGACAAGTAATTCAAATTGAAGAGAGCCGTTGCTTGTTGCTGCTATAAAAAGGATCCTTTGAAGAAGGATTCAAGCTAGCTAACTAGTTACCCAGTTATTCATTTAAGCATTCAAGCCTTCATCAAGATCAAGTTTTCTGCTCTCAGCAATTTCCATCCAACTGAGAAGTGTTAAGCTCTTCTACTCTTCTTCAACCTGAGTTCTCCTGCTTCCAGGAAGTTCAAACTCAGAGTTCTTTTGAAGAAGAAGACAACTGCTTGAAGATTGCTAATTTTATTATTTATTATCTTCTTGTAGTTTTTCCTTCAGATCTTTCTGAAGAGTTTTCTGCACTGAAGCAAGACTTCACCTGGACATCTTTGAGCCAGGGGGAGCCTTGATTCTTTAAGAGCTCTCTAGCTCAGTGCAAGTCTTTGTGCTTCTCTAATCTTTGTAAAATAGAGAAGACATCTTAACCTTCTTCCCCCTCCTGTACAGGGTTATTACTCCCTTCAAAATTATCCCTTGGTGGCAGGGCACCTGATCAAAAACCTGTGCTTGGTTTTTAGACACCTGATCAAAAGTCTAAAGGGTTTCTGGATCTACCTGAAGCAGATCCTGTTGGTGGCAGGGCACCTGTTCAAAAACCTGAGTGGATTCCTACCATGTGGGTAGAAGAGTGGACGTACCCAAGTTGTTTGGGGAACCACTATAAATTTCCTTGTGTCGTCTGGATTCCCTTGTTTAATTCCTGCATTGTGGCTGTGAATAGATATAACTAGGATTGCTAGTTGCTGATTAGGTTTTCCAAGCCTTAACTGTAATTACAGTTAGCTTGAGTTTGTGCACATCACTCGTGTTAGGCTATAGGGTTAATTCTATATCTATAATCTTTTCATTCCGCACTTTACTCCAAGGGAGTTGGGTAGACCATTAAGTTTTGTCTAGTGCAAAATTTGATAACTCTATTCACCCCCCCCCCCCCCTCTAGAGTAGTATCTATCCCTTCACTTTCACCGAGGTCAGGGTGTTGCTGAAGTTTTGACAAACAGAGCCTCTCCCCCACAGGCAAGCCTTTAGAAGACCTGCTAGCTAGATGTGAGCCTGCGCAGCGTGTCTACCTGGGGCTGAGCCGAGCTTGGAGTGTTCCTGAAGTTTTCACAAACAAGACCTCTCCCCTACAGGTGAGCCTTCGGACCTACCAGCTAGATGAGAGCCTGCGCAGCGGGTCTACCTAGGGCCGAGCCGAGCTCGGGGTATTGTTGAAGCTTTCACAAACAAGACCTCTCCTCAACAGGCGAGCCTTCGGACCTGCCAGCTAGATGAGAGCCTGCGCAGCGGGTCTACCTGGGGCCGAGCCGAGCTCGAGGTGTTGCTGAAGTTTTCACACACAGAGTCTCTCCCCCACAAGCGAGCCTTCAAACATGCCAGCTAGATGAGAGCCTGCGCAGCAGGTCGACCGTGGGCCGAGCCGAGCTCGGGGTATTGCTGAAGTTTTCACAAACAAGACCTCTCCCCCACAGGCGATTCTTCGGACCGGCCAGCTAGATGAGAGCCTGCGCAGCGGGTGTACCTAGGGCCGAGCCGAGCTCGAGGTGTTGCTGAAGTTTTTACAAATAGAGCCTCTCCCCCACAGGCGAGCCTTCGAACCTGCCAGCTAGATGAGAGCCTGCGCAGTGGGTCTACCTGGGGCCGAGCCAAGCTTGGGGTGTTGCTGAAGTTTTCACAAACAAGGCCTCTCCCCCACAGGCGAGCCTTCGGACCTGCTAGCTTGATGAGAGCCTGCGCAGCGGGTCAACCTGGGGCCGAGCCGAGCTCGGTTTTTTGCTGAAGTTTTCATAAACAGAGCCTCTCCCCCACAGGCGAGCCTTTGGACCTGCCAGCTAGATGAGAGCCTACGCAGCGGGTCTACCTGGGGCCGAGCCAAGCTCGGGGTGTTGCTGAAGTTTTCACAAACAAGACCTCTCCCCGACAGGCGAGCCTTCGGACCTGCTAGCTAGATGAGAACCTAGACAGTGAGTCTACCTGGGGGCGAGCCAAGCTCAGGGTATTGCTGAAGCTTCACAAATAAGACATCTCCCCCACAGGAGAGCCTTTGGACCTGCCAGCTAGATGAGAGCCTACGCAGTGGGCCTACCTGGGGCGGAGCCGAGCTCGGGGTGTTGCTGAAGTTTTCACAAACAGAGCATCTCCCCCACAGGCGAGCCTTCGGACCTGCCAGCTAGATGAGATCCTGCGCAGTGGGTCTACCTGGGGCTGTGCCGTGCTCGGGGTGTTGCTGAAGTTTTCACAAACAGAGCCTCTCCCCCCACATGCAAGCTTTCAGACCTGCCAGCTAGATGAGAGCTTGCGCAACGGGTCTACTTGGGGCCGAGCCGAGCTCGGGGTGTTGCTCAAGTTTTCAAACCCTATTCTAACTTTAAGATGAAAAAGTAGACAATGGATCGAAAGTAAGGGATATATTATGATAACACTTGAAAGTATTAATACAATCACCTTCCCCCTCTTACGGGTAGAAGCGTTTTAGGTCATCTTCGCTCCAGGTGTGGCTCAAGGCCCTCCCTTCCCTGTCCTTGAGGTGGTAACCTCCTGTTCCAAGGACCCCCTTCACAATGTAGGTCCCTTCCCAATTCGGGTTGAGCTTTCCCACAGGTGCTGACCTTCCTGCCGCATCGAACTTTTTCAGCACCTGATCTTTTTTGGCGAACTGCTTGATCCTGATATGCTTATTGAAATACTTGGCCATCTGACATTTGATCTCCTCTTGCCTGATGGTTGCAACATCCCGCAGTTCCTCCACCATGTCTAGCGAGAGGCGTAACCCCTCCTCATTCTCTAACCTCCAAGTCTCATCTCCTTCGCTCGTGGTCGTGACCCGCGGGGACCGGACCTCGAACTCCACTGGCAGGACCGCCTCACACCCATGAGAAAGCTTGAAGGGGGTCTCGTCGGTGGCCGTGTTCGGGGTCGTTCGCAAGGCCCACAGGACTGAGGGGAGCTGCTCCACCCAGTTCCCCCTCAAGTTCTCCACTTTTTTCTTGAGTAAGTTCACAATGATTTTATTTGCCGCTTTCACCTGGTCGTTGCTCTAGGGGTGGTGGAGGGAGGCAAATCTGAGGTCTATCCCCAGTTGGGTGCAGAAGCTGATGAACTCTTCACTGGAAAACTGGGGACCGTTATCTATCACTATCGCTTGGGGTAGCCCGTTCCTGCATATGATCTCCCCCAGACGAAGTTCCTTATAACTTGTGAGGTGACTTTGGCCAAGGCTTTAACCTCGAGCCACTTTGAGAAGTAATCGACCATGACCAGGAGGAACCTCCTCTGCCCACTTGCCGGAGGGAAAGGCCCGGCCAAGTCCATCCCCCAGATGGCAAAAGGTCATGGCGACGTGATACTCTTAAGTCGTTGAGCAAGAAAGAGTTGGAGGGGGCGTACAACTGACATTTTTGGCATCTATTTGCAAATTCCGTTGCATCCTTCCTCAGGGTCTGCAAGAAGTATCCCTGCCTTACCACCCTTGCTTCCAACATCCTTCCTCCTGAGTGGTTGCCACACTCACCCGAGTGTACCTCCCCCAGGATCCTCGGGATCTCCTCTTCGATTACACATCTTGTCAGGAGCCCTGACAACATCTTGCGATGCAACCCCCCTTCCAACATTAGGTAATGGGTTGCCTTGTATTTGAAGCTTTTTGCATCCTTAACCTCCTCTGTCATCTTGCCAGTGTTCATGAAGGTTACCAATGGATCTACCCACGAGGGTCGCCGACCTACCTCCATCAACTCCCCTTCCTCGATCGTTGGCCGAAATAGTTCAATGAGGGTCTCTCCTCCCCGAGGTCCAAACTTTGCCAATCGATCGGCGGCTGCGCTCTCCTCCCTGGGGACATGATGGATTAAGAACGATCGAAAACCTCCGATGATCGCCCTTACCTTGGATAGGTACTTTACGAGGGTAGGCTCCCGAGCTTCAAACTCCCCTCGGATCTGCGATGCTACCACCATCGAGTCTGTGAAGGCCTCCACGTCCTGGATCTAAAGCTCCTTTGCTAAACGAAGGCCGGCTATCACAACCTCGTACTCTGCTTGGTTGTTGGTCACTAGAAAGTGGTAGGCCACCTCCTGCTCTATAGCAACCCCCTGGGGCTTACCAACACCACTCCTCCCCCAAGGGAATGCTTCCCTTAGGCCCTATCAACCATCATCTTCCATGCTCCCTGCGGCTGCGGCTCCCCTTCCCTGACTTCAACAACATAGGCCGGCCACCACGCTCACTGCTCCAGAACTATTGAAGCCAAATTTGACCTCAACGAATGTTCAAAAACTAGGGCACAATCAACACCTAATTCTCTCAAGCCTCGACCCTCGACTGGCTGCAAGGGACCTAGAACTGACCCAAAGCCTCAATAGGGAGGTCCCACCTCACACCTGGAAGATATCTGAGAGCTTCCCCTCCAAAGCCAAAGCTGGGCTTGGAGCTCCTTAGAAAGCACTTGGAGATTTTGAGAATAATAAGGACTTGCTTTCTAAGGAACCCTCATGGGTCTATTTATAGCCTTTTGCCGACCGGAAATTACTAAAATACCCCTGGCTGGCCTGCCAATAGCCAAATCCCGCTGTTTATAAAATACAAAATGCAGCCCCTGGGGGTATGTAGGTAATTCTACTAAAGGATAATTAGGTAATTTTACCCTAGGCCCTGGGCCCCACTCAGCGAGAACCCAAAGCCACGGTGAGAACCCTGAGCCGAGAACCTTCTCGCCTCCACTCAATGCGGCATGAACCCTGAGCCGAGAACCTTCTCTCCTCCACTCAACGCGGCGCTGAGTGAACTCGACGCCTTCTTTCCTGCCTCTGGTCATTAGTGGGTCTTGGCTGCGCGATCGATCTTGCTCACTCGTAGGTGAGAGCTCTACCAAGGTGCAAGCAGTTCCAGTCTGAAGCTCGTAGCTAGCACGAAGCTAGTCCAATCCTGACTGTGGGTGTCTCTGGGTTCCCTCCAGCGAATATAGGGTTGTACAGTCAACTATTTGCTTATCAGTAGGAACATATTCTAAACTGATGTCTTTGTTTTCTACATGTTCCCTAATGAAATGATATCTGATTTCAATGTGCTTAGTTCTACTGTAAGATACAGGATTATTTACAATTGAAATAGCACTAGTAGAGTCACAAAATAATGTAGATTTACTTATCTGTAACTAATAATCTTGTAGCTGATGCTGAATCCACAGAAGTTGAGCATAGCAATTCCCAGCTGAGATGTACTCAGATTCAGCTGTTGATATGGCCACACTTGTCTGCTTTTTACTACTTTATGAGACTAGCCTTCTACCCAGAAATTGACATGACCCTGAGGTGCTTTTCCTGTCTTCTTTACAATCTGCATAATCTGCATCTGAAAATCCTATCAGTTCAAAATCACTACTCCTAGGATACCAAAGGCCAAGATTTGGTGTGCCCTTTAGATATCTCAGAATTCTTTTGACTGCAGTGTAATGAGATTCTTTTGGGAAAGCTTGATATCTAGCACATATACAAGTAGCATACATTATATCTGGTCTACTAACAGTTAGATAAAGTAGTGATCTAACTATCCCTCTGTATAAGATAATATCAACTGGCTTTCCAGCAATATCCTTGTCCAAAGACATGGTTGATCCCATAGGAGTTCTCATAGTAGTGGCAGTTTCCATGCCATACTTTTTGATTAACTCCTTGGTGAACTTTGATTGACTTATGAAAAGTCCATCTTGGGATTTTTTAACTTGGAGACCCAGGCAAAACTTAAGTTCACCCATGCTACTAATCTCAAATTTACTTTGCATTAGCTTAGTAAATCTAGTGCAAAGTGAATCATCAGTAGAACCAAATATTATGTCATTAATATATATTTGTACTAAAATTATCCTACCTTTGACTTCCCTTAGGAATAGTGTCTTATCAATCTTTCCTCTTGAGAATTTATTTCTAGAAGGAATTCTGACAGAGTCTCATACGAAGCCCTTGGAGTTTGTTTTAATCCATAGAGAGCTCTAAGAAGTAAATAGGCATGAGAAGGTTTAGTTGGATCAATAAAACCCTTAGGGTTGTTCTACATATACTCTTTCCTTGAGGTTGCCATTCAGAAAAGCTGACTTAACATCCATTTGGTATACTTTGAAACCTTTGTAAGCTGCATAGGCTAGGAAGAGTCTTATAGCTTCCAACCTAGCCACTGGTGCAAAGGTCTGGTCAAAGTCTATTCCCTCTTCTTGTCAATAACCCTTTGCAACCAGAATATCCTTATTTATTATTACCACTCCATTTTCATCTAGTTTGTTTCTGTAAATCCATTTTGTTCCAATGATATTATAATCATCAGGTCTTGGAACCAACTTCCAGACCTTGCACCTCTTGAATTGGTTCAATTCTTCTTGCATTACACCAATCCAAAATGGATCCATATTTGCTTCTTCAAACTTCTTAGGTTTTGTTTGTGACAGAAAACTTGAATACATCACCGTGTTATGATGTCTGCTTCTTGTGGAAACTCCTTGAGCAGCATCACCCATGATGAATTCTATTGGATGATCCTTTAGGTGCCTGACAGCTACTGGTAATATCACTTCTTCTCCTGGACCATCTTGATCATGCTGTTGATTTGTTTCTCCAGGTTCTTCATGTCCCGGTATTTCTTCAACAATGTTGATTTCCTCTTGCAAATTATGCTTGCCTGTTTTTATATCTTCCATGGCCAGTTCTTTTAACCTCAAGTCCACTTGTGTTGTGTTTGAAGTACCTGCCTTACCATCATAGAACATAGAACTTTCATCAAATATAACATGGACTGACTCCTCTACCACTTGATCCTTCAAGTTATTGACCCTATAGGCTTTGTTATGGTTGCTATAACCAACAAATATCTCATCATAAGACTTTTCAGCAAACTTGGTTAAGTAGATTTTTCTATTGTTTAAGACATAACATCTATATCCATAGATTCTGAAATAGGCTATGTTTGGTTTTCTGCCCTTCATAAGTTCATAAGGAGTTTTATTTAATCTCTTGTTGATTGAAGCCCTATTTAGAACATGACAAGCTGTGTTAATTGCCTCAGCCCAGAAATATTCTGTAAGTGAGGAATCACTTAGTAAGGTTCTACTAGCTTCAATGAGAGTTCTGTTTCTCCTCTCAGCTATTCCATTTTACTGGGGTGTTCTTGGTGAAGAAAATTCTTGCTGAATTCCTAGTTCTTCACAAAACTTTGTCATACAATCAGATTGGAATTCAGTTCCATGGTCACTTCTCATTTTAACCACAGTACTATTAAGTTCATTCTGAATTTGTTTCACAAAATTCTTGAAGACATCAGGAGTTTCAAATTTTTTCTTTAAGAAGAATACCCAAGTAAATTTGGAGTAGTCATCAATAATTATAAAAGTATAGACTCTCCTTCCTAAGCTATGAACTGGCATAAGACAAAACAAGTCCATATGTAGGAGGTATAAACACCTCACTGAGTTTTTGGATTCACAGCATTTGAATGAAGCTTTAGTCTGCTTGCCTTTTTGGCATGCTGGGCAGATGCTCTCCTTAGGGCATCTCATGTTAGGACCATTCCTAGCAAGCTCCTTGCTATATAGTTTGTCTAAATCCTTATAGTTCAAGTGGGCTAGCCTCTTGTGCCATATAACACATTGTGAAACTTTCTCACTTGCAGCTAGACATAGGGGTGAGTCAGAATTAATACATAGGAAGTTTAAACAGCATACATTTCCACATCTAGTGCCAGTCAAGATGTCCTCTTGGTCACTTGATCTTTTTATTAGGCACTCATCTCTGTGGAACAATGTGTCATATCCCAAATCACAAAATTGGCTTATGCTTAAAAGATTGTGTTGCAACCCTTCCACATAAGCTACATGAGTGATTGTGACTAGACCATTTGTGATCTTACCATAACTTTTGGTGATGCCTTTGTCAGCTCCTCCAAAGATGACTTTTGGTCCATTTTCCATAGGAATATATTCCCTTAGATTTCTTCTTATTCCAGTCATATGTCTGGAGCATCCACTATCCAAGTACCAGATTGGTCTAGAGCTTGGACATTCCTGCAAAATAAGAAATTACTTTTCCTTAGGATGCCAAATAGTCGTGGGTCCTAGGTTCTTGTTAGATGTGACTATCAAATCCACCAGTTGATCTCTTGAAAGGAATTGTCTTCAGACTATGAGACACTGTTGGATTGAACCATCAATCTAGGGCAAAGTGTCCTATCTTTCCACAGCACAAACATTCAAATCTATTATATCTCCTTTTAGGAGGAACAAAATAATCTTTGTGCTGACACCCCTTTGGACAGGAGTTAACACTTTTGGCTTTATCTTGATTGTGAACACAAGATGGGTCTTGTCTCACAGCCTTAAGATGTTCTCCTGGATTATTAGATTGTACAGCTGATTGTGGAATGGTCTGACCCTTTGATCCCTTTTTCTTTTTGCCCCTCCTTCTCTTGGGTTTAATAAACCCCAGACCACCTCTAGGTTTTCCTGAGAAGGTGTCTATAATAGGCAAAATAGTCTTTGGTTTTGAGAACTGCTTAACCAATTTCCTTTGATTTAGGAGTTTGGTTTCTAGCTCCTTAATGATTGCATCCTTTTTCTTAATTTCATTTATTTGGTCATCAATGATCTTGGTTAACTTTGTTAACTTAGACCCCTGAAGACCAAGTTTCTGAGTATCCATCTTGTGATGATACTCAAGACTTTTTAGTGATGCAATTTTTATAGCTTGTTCTTTAACAAGCTTCTTGCTTTTGACTAAAGTAGTTAGCAGTTTACCAAACCTAAGTATGAGTTGCTTCTATTCAGTCTCTGAGTTGATCTCATGTGGATCAACCAGTAATTCACCTGAGTTTGCCTCATCTCCAGTCTCATAAACAGAAGTCTTAGTGCAGGAAGAGTTATCATAAATTACCTGAGAATTCTCACAGTTGTGAGTTCCAATTTCTGGATCATCAGCTATAGCCATCAGATTGATTTCCATGTCTTCTTCAGAGTCACCATAGGATGATGAAGTTGTGGAGTTATTTCCTTTGTAGATGGCTCTCTGATGAACTCCTCCTCATATGAATACAGCCCCATATGTTCTTCTTCTGACTTAGTTGAATTAGAATCACTGTCAGACAAGGTCTTTTTCTTCTTAGCCATCAGACCTTTTTCTGATTTTTTATCCTTGAAGAACTTCCTTTCATTTGAATTTCTATTCTCCTTTCTCTTTACTGGGAAATCAGCAATGACATGCCCAGGCCTATTACAACAAAAACTAATAATATCAGTCTTAGATTGTTTATTTTGATTGGAGTCATACCTGATCACAGATTTTTCTTTGTGTTTGTCTTTGCTTTTGTGAGAACTAGAACCAGAAGGTTTCCTATTACTCTAATGTTTTCTTCTTCTTAACATCTTCTTGAACTGCTTTGTAAATAAGGCAAGTTCATTATCTGAAATCTCTTCTGAAGAAGAGCAAGGTCCAGTGTGATGTAGGGATACCGGGGGATATCCGAAGATCAATGGATTAAACCTATTATCACTCACGTTCGACTCGTTACGGTTAAATCTTATTTTAGCAACTTCGCCCTACGCAATACCACACAAATAAATCTATCAATTAATGCTAGCCAACGGGTAGCCAAACCAGTAGGGATCAAGTAAGGGCTATGAGGCCAATATTTGATCGAGCTAAATGGACGAATATTGCGTCCGGCCGAGCGGCGTTGTACCAAAAGAAATCTACCGATTAAGCTTCGATTCGGATTAGGTAGATCTCTCCCAACGAAAATGAAGAAACAAGGGGCTCGCCAAACCCGCTGAATCAAATAACATAAACAAGAGAAAAGCAATACAATAGGAAATCAACCACGATGGGTTTCAACGATTCAACGTAACGCTACGGATTATTCCACCACAAGAATATTCAAGAAGGAAATCACAAGGGAAGTAGAAACGTTTCGTTACCCCCAATCGGAATAGATGATTCCAATTATTTCTCTACTTGGATCGCCTCTCAACGGATCCGCTGGAGTTGCGCCGGAAGAAGATGAAAATCTTGCTCGCCTTCGTCGCTTCACGCCGGTGGAGGCAAACCACAAAGGAGGAAACACCTTTGATCTTGGCCGATGTTTACACCAAGGGGTTGGGGCCTTTGAGGGTAGTCGGATTTTGGATTGGGGAAAAGGGGGATGGACGGGTTTGTGGTATGGAGGTTGGCGGCTATAGTGGTGGCCGAGCCTAATGAAGAGGAGGAGATGGAGGTTGGCGGCTATGGTGGTGGCCGAATTTGTGGAGGCAAGAGGAGGATCGGATTTCCTTGGAGTTAAAGGGAGAGGAGGAGGAGGAGGAAGAGAAGCCGAGCAAGAGGAAGGAGGAGGAGGGCCGGCGGCCAAGAGGGAGAGGGGAGGGGAGAGTTCGGCCAAGGAGAAAAAAAGGAGGAGGGAAATTTCCAAGAGGGGGAAAATTTTAGGGTTTTCAATATTTCATTCTTCAATACCTAAAATGAGAACAAACATGCCTTTATATAGGCTACACCACTCCATCTCCTTCACACAAATGAAAACACTCATGATGGCTAATAACACCCATCATGACATGAAATAACTATAGTCCGTACATGAAATAAAATAGCTAGGATGGTTATACGTCTCCATCTACATGAAATTAATACATGAAATAAAAATATTAATCTCGCGATAAAATAGATAATAAACTATATTAATTCTCCATATTAGTTTATTAATAATAATTATTAATAAACTAAAAATGGGCTTGCGCCGCGGGCGGATATTCTGGCGCCGTTCCACATGATTTGGAGGCAGAGAAATGGAATCCGTAAGCGCGCCATCATCGTCTTCACCTTGTTGAGGGCCGTCGTCGCCATCAATCCTCCCCCTCTTAAAATTACTCATCACCGATGAGTACCGGTGCAGGGAGGCATCAACCTTTAGAACCATGAAGCGGCACACGTCACCACTTGGAGAGCAGGGCACATCCACCTGGAGTATCCTGTCATGCAATAAAATGTCCCTGGGGAACCTTGGAAAAGCATTAGGCAATAAAGGAAAACAAGATTTAACATCATCAACCAACATACCTCCAGAGAAGACCGGTGAAGAAAACAATCCAAGTAAAAACTCACTACCCATACCCAAAGAGAACAAAGTGGACCCACACGGATAGATATGAAATTCAAGTGGCGGAGAATCGTATAGCGTTAAATCAAAAACATCAAAAACAAGGGAAAATCCCAATCAGTGAAAGATTCCAAATGACATGCGTATTCTCCGAACGTTATTAAAATCCAAATAGGGTCCAACTTACCAACTCGCCAATTTTCTAAAGTGCCCGAAGGCATCCGTTCAGGGACGAGAAACACCAAAACAAAATCGTCACTCTTAAAGTAAGACACTCTTTTTTGTAAGCTAGCAATAAAATGATATGAGATAATTTGTATGGCTAGCGCATTACGATCGTGCGTACATAAGAAGAAATCATAAGTAGCATAATCCGGAGTGAGAGTCGGCGACAAACTAGCGGGTAACTCATGAAATGATACCAAAGTGAAAAATTCATTAAAATAGTACCGAGAGAAATGGTTACGGTGTGGTGTGAAACCATGTGCAACGTGACTGACCCCAAATGCAAAACATAAAGGATTTAAGTCCGGGGGAATGGGGGCCTTAAAAGCAAAGATGATTTTTAGAGGCATAAACTTCGCAGCTCTAATGTGATACTTAAAATAATAACGCTTGGCACGAAGATATGCCAAGGTAAGCCGCTCTTCACTAATACAAGTAGACTTATATTTAAATTTTAGAACGTCATGAATAAAAACTAACGGAAAACACTCATCACCAAATATAGACGTGGACGCTTGCAGAAATGAAGGGAAGTGCGAGTGACCTAACTCAAAGTACCCATATTCCATCACGGATGTGTGCATGATAGGGTCAACAACTGGAGGAGGATAAATGCGTGCGATCGGGCTTGGCAGATAAGTGTGTCGAGGCGACATCACATCATAAGGCACTATAGCCAAGGGATCACTAGCAGTCCGACTCGAAATCCCAAAACACGGATTTGACGTCCAGAAAGGAGCATCCGGTTGCAAACCATTATAATCATAGGAAAACTCAAACAGGGGGTTCACCCATACGGAAAACTCATCCGACGTGTCTTCCAATTCATGAGGTAATTCGTGTAATTCCAACTCAGTGATCGGGTCAGAAGAAAGAGTTGGTAGCACGACAGACGGGAGAGAGTTAAGTTCATAATCCATATCAGGCAACGGGGTTAGCATCAGGGAATGCTTATCCGGTTCCATTCCAATAACGTCTTCTAGAAATAAAACTCTCTCGCTAGGACATTCTTCCAAACATAATTCTTCCCATGAAGTAGGGACATCGTCAAAAATAGGGGATAGACAAATCGAATCCAAGGGAGTATTATAATTAGCTTGAATCCCAAGCGGCGATGATATCGTCAAAGAACTAACTCCCGGATGTATCACACTAAGATTATCCCAGACTGAACAACCATCCCAAGGTGACTCGTCCAATATCGTAGGAACAACTAATAAGCCAGGGTCAACCAATATAACATCGGGTCCAAGCAAGTCATCATCTAACTCAGTAACATGTAAGCTCTCTACATCGGACGACTCTACTGTCTCAGCCAACATATCTACTAACTCAAGATCATCAGCAGACTGTAACTCTTCTGTCTCAGACAAAATATCAATCGACTTAGGATCATCAAAAGGTTCCACAACGGTTAGAGGGGATGACTGTGAAATGTCGTCGAAGGGAAGTGGGGGTGGTTCCTCAAATGAGAAATCCTCATCCAAGTCACTTGGGTAACCAATATCCTCATCGTCACTCAAATTGTCATCAATAATAACCTCGTCCTTAGTGACGGGTACACTTGTAATCACAACCTCAGATTTCAAGAGAGAATCAACGACTAACTTGGGTAAATTAGGAGGAGACTCATACGCTAGCGTACGATGGTACGGAGAGGCGTACTCATCCTTCAATATGGCCTTCATGCTATCCCAACTTAGACGTGATCTACCATACTTAACTATTAATTGAATCTCTTCCACTATCCAAAATAGTTTAGCTTTTCCTATCAACTTAAGTCTAGCTATTCGCACCATATCCGCGTTGTTCAAATCGTACCACTCAAAGTAATACTCCATATCCTTAACCCAATCTAAGAAAACACGTAGACCTCCTAAACCGTCATAAGTGGGGGTCATACTATTTGTGGGAGGGTAGGTGTGGGAACGAGTAGCATGGACATCGTAAGCCATCCTAGCGCGAACTGGAGGTGAAAATTCACCCGGAATTAGTGCATGTGCTAGGGAAATAAGATCTGGACCACTTAACTCTATCAAAGACGGAATTGTTCCCGCTTAACCACTAAGGTTTTAAACATTTTAAAATAGAGTTTTTGCTGGAAAAATATAAGGATTATTAAAAAAATTTCTGGAATTTTTTTTATTAAGGAAATAAAAATCTAGGCCGCTATTGGCACACCAAATACTAAATTTTCAAATTAATTAATAAAAACAAAGTCTTGATGAAAAATAATTTTTTTTTGTTTTATTACTGAAAATTATATGAAGAATTTCCAGAAATTTTTAATTTTTAATTTTGAAAAATATTTGGGCAATTAAAGTCGTTATTTGCAAACCACTTTGAAGGTAACTAGTTTTAGTGAATTTTCGTTGAAATAAAAATGTGCGTGCAAACGTGCCACATACAAGGGGGAGGAGTGCCAATTAGGAAATTGACGTGAACCTCCCTCTGATACCAAATTGATGTAGGGATACCGGGGGATATCCGAAGATCAATGGATTAAACCTATTATCACTCACGTTCGACTCGTTACGGTTAAATCTTATTTTAGCAACTTCGCCCTACGCAATACCACACAAATAAATCTATCAATTAATGCTAGCCAACGGGTAGCCAAACCGGTAGGGATCAAGTAAGGGCTATGAGGCCAATATTTGATCGAGCTAAATGGACGAATATTGCGTCCGGCCGAGCGGCGTTGTACCAAAAGAAATCTACCGATTAAGCTTCGATTCGGATTAGGTAGATCTCTCCCAACGAAAATGAAGAAACAAGGGGCTCGCCAAACCCGCTGAATCAAATAACATAAACAAGAGAAAAGCAATACAATAGGAAATCAACCACGATGGGTTTCAACGATTCAACGTAACGCTACGGATTATTCCACCACAAGAATATTCAAGAAGGAAATCACAAGGGAAGTAGAAACGTTTTGTTACCCCCAATCGGAATAGATGATTCCAATTATTTCTCTACTTGGATCGCCTCTCAACGGATCCGCTGGAGTTGCGCCGAAAGAAGATGAAAATCTTGCTCGCCTTCGTCGCTTCACGCCGGTGGAGGCAAACCACAAAGGAGGAAACACCTTTGATCTTGGCCGATGTTTACACCAAGGGGTTGGGGCCTTTGAGGGTAGTCGGATTTTGGATTGGGGAAAAGGGGGATGGACGGGTTTGTGGTATGGAGGTTGGCGGCTATAGTGGTGGCCGAGCCTAATGAAGAGGAGGAGATGGAGGTTGGCGGCTATGGTGGTGGCCGAATTTGTGGAGGCAAGAGGAGGATCGGATTTCCTTGGAGTTAAAGGGAGAGGAGGAGGAGGAGGAAGAGAAGCCGAGCAAGAGGAAGGAGGAGGAGGGCCGGCGGCCAAGATGGAGAGGGGAGGGGAGAGTTCGGCCAAGGAGAAAAAAAGGAGGAGGGAAATTTCCAAGAGGGGGAAAATTTTAGGGTTTTCAATATTTCATTCTTCAATACCTAAAATGAGAACAAACATGCCTTTATATAGGCTACACCACTCCATCTCCTTCACACAAATGAAAACACTCATGATGGCTAATAACACCCATCATGACATGAAATAACTATAGTCCGTACATGAAATAAAATAGCTAGGATGGTTATACGTCTCCATCTACATGAAATTAATACATGAAATAAAAATATTAATCTCGCGATAAAATAGATAATAAACTATATTAATTCTCCATATTAGTTTATTAATAATAATTATTAATAAACTAAAAATGGGCTTGCGCCGCGGGCAGATATTCTGGCGCCGTTCCACATGATTTGGAGGCAGAGAAATGGAATCCGTAAGCGCGCCATCATCGTCTTCACCTTGTTGAGGGCCGTCGTCGCCATCACAGTGCTATCTGTCTCTTCATCTCTTCTAAGTGATGATGGAATTTCCCTTCTAGTTTTCTTGGAAGAGTCAGCTTTGAAGGCCAGTGATTTAGACTGGGTTGATTGTCTGGTAGTTTCTTCTTCAGCTTTTCTTGGATTGAGTTGAAGCTCTTGTGACATTAATTTCCCAAATAAGTCTTGGGGAAGCAGATTTCTCAGATTTCCCACTTTCCTTACTGCACAAATCTTGATATCTTATTCTCTATTTAGGGATCTCAGGAACTTGTTATTTAGTTCATAGTTTGAGAAGTTTCTCCCATAGTTTCTCAAGTCATTGACTATTCTAAAGAACTTTTTATATGTTTGTTCAATAGAATCTCTCTTCCCTTGTCTAAATGCCACATATTGTTGGTTAAGGCGTGACCTTCTGTCATCTCTCACCTCTGTTGTACCTTCCATATACACTGTCAAGGTATCCCACATTTCCTTAGAAGAATTACAGTGCACCAAATTCTGAAATGTGGAGTTGTCTATAGCACTCACTATTATGTTCTGTGCTATTTTATCCATAGTAGCAAGTATGACCTCGTCCTTTGTCATTTCTGACAATGTCTTGGGAGTTTGAATATTTGCATCTAGGACATATGATTTCATGGGCACATAGGGTCCATCTTGAATTATAACAAAGATTCTTCGGTCTGAAGCTTCCATGAACAGTCTTACTCTTTGTTTCCATATAGCAAAATTGTCCTTACTGCAGATGGGCAATTTCATAGAACTGAGTTCTCTATTTGATTCAGAAGCCATATGTCAGATAACCTTCAACTACCCTTAGGATCTTTTCCAGACTGTTAGGTGTATCTTTGGATAACCTTCCACTGATACCACTTGAAATTCAAGCCTATGGGTAGAAAGTCACCTAGGGGGTGAATAGGTGACCTATTAAAATTCTTTGTAGTTCTTTTAACTTTAGCAATGTGCCATAATGCAATTCAGAATATAAGTTGTACCCAGCATAAACAATAGAATAACAAGAACTGATCACAGCATACGCAGCAAAGAACAAAGAACAAGGGACACAATAAGTTTATAGTGATTCCTCTATCTAAGGTACATTCACTTTCCCCCTTCTTCCTCACTAGCGATGTGCTAGATAAGGTTATAGCTCCTCCTTCACAACTCGGATTCTCATATCCTACAAGGCTCAGTTTCTCTCCAAGAAACCTACACTCAAACCCACTGGTCCTACCTCAGAGATATCTCAATCTCCTACCTCAGAGATCTCCTCAATCTCCTACCTCATCCTTTATAGATTAGGCCTACAATCTCAGTGATTTACCCCAAATCACCTACCTCAGATTCACCTAGAATCTTACCTCAGCCTTTATAGATTAGGCTTACAAAACTCAGAGAATAAGATCTCCTACCCACTCAGATATCTACGTGATCTTACAATGAAATTTGATAAAACAAATTACAGAAAAACAGAAAACCTGTTATCTGTTGGATCTGTGTGTACAGATCTTTTCAGTCAGTTGCATTTTGATTTCTTCTTGATAGATCAGCAGGCTGAATTGAATTTCTTCTAAATCAGCAACTTCTTGATGAAGATCAGATCGAATAGTTTGAAGATGCTGATGAACAGATCACTTAATCCCCAGATCAACCTAAGAAAAGGGATCTGAAGACTTTCTTGAAGATCAACTTCTTCTTCTCTTTCTACTTCTTGATTTGTCTTTAAGAATAGAGAGAGACTGATGAATAGAAAAGAATCGATATATCTTCTAAAGACAGCACCTCCTATTTATAGAAATCTCAGACGGCTTGGACTGGTATTGATGATATCAGCAACTGCCAACAAATCCTTCCTTGAACTGTCTTTATAGAAGTGAAGCCTTCATGTGTCGACCAGAATGATCTGACAAGTCTTGACCTGATTGATGTTGATTCAGCACATTCTGTCATATAAGTGTTGAAGTAGACAAGTTGTCTCGAAATCTGTGTTGAGACATCTTTGACAGACCCAACACTTACATACTTATAATAGTTTTCATCTCAAAACAAAAAATGTTGAGATAGTATAGTTGTGTTGACACATCTGTTATTTGTGTCGACACATCTGTTATCTGTGTCGACACATCTTAGTTCTGCCTTATGTCGAGACAGAAGTATTGTCTCGACACATCTACTTTTCTCTGTGTTGATTACTGATCTGCCTTGTGTCGACACAGAAGTATTATCTCGGCACATGCTGTCTCAACACTTTGACTTAGAATAATTTCTTCAACTTTGAACCTGCACATGTAAACTTAGCATACATCAAATACACCTTTGGGTATATCATTGAGTTGTCAAGGGGACTTCTCCAGATCAGGTACACTGTTCCCAATGTACCCAACAATTTGTTTTTGGTGCTTCAGCACCAACTCCAAAGAATGTTGTTGCAGCCAAGGCTCAGAGTCTGACAGCAAATATTCAAACTAAGGGCAAGTCTAAGAGTCAGGCTGATCTGGGCATATCTGAAGCCATCAGAAGAATGCTTTCTGAAAAGAAGCTTGCTGCTACTGACACTCAGGGCAGACCAAATCAGCCAGCTAAAAGACTTGCTTTCAGTCAAGTTCTAGCTGGAAGAAAATAGAAAAGGGTTGCAACGCATCTTCCTCTTGTTAAGGCTGCTGGTAACCAAGTTGTTGGGCCTACATAGAAGAGAAGATACAATATACATGATTGTTGGTGTTGTGGTAAGATAGGGCATTTTGCCATTGACTGCTGGCACAATCCCAATATGTCCAGAGCTAGAGTCAGTCCACCAATCAGAAAACTTGCTCCAAAGAGAGCATTTGATCTGCCTACCAAAAGGGCAAGCAGACAAAAGCCTCCTTCAAGGGAATTAGGACCAAAGACTCTGTGATGTGTCTATACCTCTTGCATATGGAATTATTTGGTCCTATGACAATTCATAGTCTTGGTAGGAAGGTCTACACCCTTGTGGTGGTTGATGATTTTTTCAGGTTTGCTTGGGTGTTCTTTCTCAAGAAAAAGAATGAGACCCTTGGTATCTTCAGTAATTTTGTCAAACAGACACAGAATGAGTTTAGCAGCTCTGTGGTCAAAATCAAAAGTGACCATGGAACTGAATTTTAGTCTGAAGACATGACAAAATTTTGTGAAGAGCAAGGGATTCATCAAGAGTTTTCTTCACCTAGAACTCCCCAGCAAAATGGGATTCTTGAGAGGAAAAATAGAACTCTCATAGAGGCTGAAAGAACCTTGTTGAGTGACACATCTCTCCTAGAATATTTCTAGGCTGAGGTAGTAAATAATGCATGTCATGTCCTCAATAGGGCCTCTATCACCAAAAGCCACAAGATGACTCCCTATGAGATCTTGAAGGACAAAAAACCAAATCTGGGCTATCTCAGGATCTTTGGTAGTAAGTGTTTTGTGCTTCACAATGGGAAGTCCTATGTTACTAAGTTTGCTGCCAAATCTTTTGATGGAATATTTGTTGGGTACAACAATCATAGCAAAGCCTATAGGATCTACAACTTGAAAAGCCAAGCTGTAGAAAAATCAGTTCATGTAGTCTTTGATAAGTCACTATGATTAACAATGAGCTGCCAAGCTCCTCTTGTAGTGCTGCAGGTACAAAATAGATGATGGACAATCTAACCATCAAGGAAGTAGATCCATTCATCCAAGATGAAGTGGATATTTTAGAAGATCTACCAGGCACACTTAGAGTAGAAGAAGATCAACAAGAGGATGCACCCGAAGCTGCGCCTGCTACTACTGCTGAAAGGAGGCTGCCACCTGCATTCAAACATATGAGAGATCATCCAGCACACCAAATTATTGGAGATGCAAATCATGGAGTAGTGATAAGAAGCAAAAATCTTAATACAACCATGTATGACAGCTTCCTATCACAAGTAGAGCCAAAGAGGTTTGAAGAGGCCAACATAAATCAGCATTGGATTAGAGCTATGCAGGAGGAGTTGAACCAGTTCAAAAGGTGCAAGGTCTGGAAGCTGGTTCCCAAACCACAAGGACATAATATCATTGGATTCAAGTGGATCTACAGAATAAAACTTGATGAAAATGGCATTATAATCAAGAACAAAGCCAGACTAGTAGCTAAGGGGTACAAGAAAGAAGAAAGCATTAACTTTGATCAAACCTTTGCCCCTGTAGCAAGATTGGAAGCCATCAGTTTGTTCCTAGTATATACTGCACACAAGGGATTCAAGGTCTACCAGATGGATGTGAAGTCAGCCTTTTTGAATGGTGACTTAGAAGAAGAAGTTTATGTTGAGTAGCATCTAGGTTTTGTAATTCCTAACTCACCTAATTCTGTTTATAGACTTAGGAAAGCTCTATATGGGCTGAAGCAAGCCCCTAGAGCATGGTATACGACCTTGTCTAGCTTCCTCATTGAGAACAAATTCTCAAGGGGGAAGATAGACAAAACCCTATTCCTTAGAGAATCTAAGGGTAAGATCATCCTAGTTTAGATCTATGTAGATGACATCATCTTTTGATCTACTGATAACAACCTCTGTAAAAAGTTTGCTAAACTTATGCAGGGGAAATTTGAGATGAGTAGTATGGGTGAACTTAAATTCTTCTTAGGCCTCCAAGTAAGACAGACTGATGATGGCTTGTCAAAATCCTAGTCTAAGTTCACTAGGGAGTTAATAAAGAAATTTGATAAGGAGAACTCCTCCACCATGAGAACTCTCATGGGGTCATGTATGCATGTAGGCAAGGATGAGGCAGGGAAACCTGTTGATGAAACCTTGTATAGAGGGATAATTGGCTCCTTTCTATATCTGACTGCAAGTAGGTCAGACATAATATATGCTACATGTGTCTGTCCTAGGTATCAGTCTTGCCCTAAAGAATCTCACTACTCTACAGCTAAGAGAATTTTGAGATATCTTAAGGGCACTCCAGATCTTGGCATATGGTACCCTAGGAATGGGGAATTTGAACTAACAGGCTATTCAGATGCAGATTTTGCAGGCTACAAAGAGGACAGGAAGAGCACATCTGGCACCTGTCAGTTCTTGGGAGGGAGACTAGTATCTTGGAGCAGCAAGAAACAAACTAGTGTTGCAATATCAACTGTAGAGTCAGAGTACATCTCAGCAGGTAGCTTTTGTGCTCAGTTGCTGTGGATCCAGCACTAGCTTCAAGACTAAAACCTCCAGATAAGTAGAACTCCTCTATCTATGATTCTACTAGTGCAATCTTAATTGCTAGGAATCATGTCTCGCATAATAGGACTAAGCATATAGAGATTAGGTATCATTTCATTAGGGAACATGTGGAATGTGAAGAAATAACCATTGAGTTTGTCCCAACAGACAAGCAAGTGGATGACATATTCACTAAGCTACTAGATGAAGCAAAGTTTAACACCTTCAAATTTGAGTTGGGTATGTTAAACATAGTATAGCTTTAGTTGCTCTCATATGGATGCAAGCTATTTTTTGTCTTACAGGTGGAATTGTTCTTCAGGTCCATGAAGACATTTCAAGCTAATACCTTCAGTGGTATCAAGATACATGAGAGATGGTGCTTTAGTTGAGGGGGAGCAAGTTCAGCACACCTCCAGCACTCACAAGTGTGCAAGTGTTGCTATTCTAACTCAAGAAGGAGTAGCATAAAACAAATACCTCTCTGCCTATTTCTAGAAGTCAAAAAAGGGAGGAAAAGGATATGATCAAATGAGATATGATCAAATCAAGTAGCAGCAATTTAAGGGGAGTAGGGATACATGTGAGTATGGATATGATCAAATGAGGTAGCATCAATTTAGGGGGAGCAGGGGTGATAATGATTATCCTGCAAGCATGGGAATATGGTAACTATATGTTAATCTCTTGGTATTTTTGATTTTATATCTTTATTGCTGCATAGTGCTGTGTATGTCATCGACTCATTTGATTGAAGGTTTTGACTTCTTCAAATAGGGGAGATTGTTGGGTCTATTGCCCACAATTTCCTAAGATTTGAAGAAGTCAAAAATATCAATGATATACACAAAAGTGTATTTGATGTGTGCCTAAGTTCATGCATGCAGGTTGTCCTAGCAACAATGATGGGTCAGGTAGCCTAAGTAACAAGGTCAGGTAGCCTAAGTGGCAAGGTCAGGTAAACACTTACCTATGGTATGGACAGACAAAAATCTGTCTATATCCACAGGCGTTGAGTGAAGGTTACTCACTCAACACCAGATGACTTATAGCGCTGAGTGTAGCCTATACAGTCAAAGCCAAAGTTATGGCAAGCTGAGAAAGTGGCTAAGTCTACGGGCATTGAGTGAAGTAAACTCACTCAACGCCATACAACGAAAAGCTGTGAGATAGGCTAAAACAGTCAAAGCCATATATGAGAGACTAGAGAATTCGTCTCAGTCCACAGGCATTGAGTGAGGACTGCTCACTCAACGCCATGGGACAAAAGGCTGTGAGTTAGTCAAAGCCACAAAAAGCCTATGTTTTGTAACACAAGAAATTTGGCTATGTCCAAAAGCGTTGAGTATAGCATACACACTCAACGCCAGATAATAGTAGAAATCTGTTAAGAATAATGGCGTTGAATGGAACTTACTCACTCAACGCCAAGAAGTAGAAAAGTTAAGCTAAGGAAAAAAGCGTTGAGTGAGGCGTGGTCACTCAACGCTCTCAACGCATAAGATGCTGAATAAGCAGGAAATTAGTTAAGACAGAAAGCGTTGAGTGATGGTCACTCACTCAATGCTCTCAACGCCAAGTTAGACAGAATTATGTCTAAGTATTGGGTTCAACGAATGCAAAGCTGAGTTCGACGAACGCGAAGCTGAGTTCGACAAACACAAAGCTCTATCTAACGAACAGAGAAAACTGAGATCGACGAACTCCGTTATCTTTCTCTAAGCTGAGTTCGACGAATGCAAAGCTGAGTTCGACGAACGCGAAACTGAGTTCGACAAACACAAAGCTCTGTTCAACGAACAGTGAAAACTGAGATCGACGAACTCTGTCCTCTTTCTCTAAGCTCAGATCGATGAATGTCGAATTGAGTTCGATGAACTCAAAGCTCAGTCCGACGAAACAAATTTCATATTCTACTGATGCTTGACTTTTGCTAAGTCAACAGATGGTGACGTCAGTAAGTTAACAAATTCAACCTTATTCAAATCGATAGTGGAGAAGCTGCAAAACACGATAAATAACGCCGGAAGCTACTGTACGTCTTCTTCTGTTAAAGCAAGGTGGAGCTGGAAGCTGTAGGTGGGGCCAACTGATCTTTAAGATTCGTTGATTGGCGAACTACAAAAGGCAGTGATGGATCAAGAAGCAAGATATCTTTTAGGGCTTAAATTGAAAAAGAAAAGTGCGGCTAAACTTCATCGCTCTCGCCATTATTGCCAAGAAAAAGCTCGAAGTCCTCAATAAGAACCAAGAGTTCAGTTAGTTGTAGCCTTTCTCTCTGCTGCAGCAAGATCAGTTAGTCTTCTTATTAAGGAAGACAGGAGAGCATACGATCCAAATTATGCTCAGTTTGCTGGTTGAAGAAGTTAAAGATCTAGATGTTCTCTATTCTTCTTCAACAAGATCAGAACTCTCATTCTGAGTTTCTTCCAGCAGAGGCAGAAATTTCTTCCTGCTAACGTGAAGAAGGTAAGAGCTGAGGTAACTCAGCTCTAGTTGTTGACTCAGGGGAATTTCTCTTGTTCAAAGTAAAAAAACTACTTTCATCTGTAGGATCCTGTTGGATCTGAGCTGCAGGGCAAATTTGCCTGAGGTAGGAGAGGGCACCTCTCTGAGTGTATGATCCTGCTGGGATCTGAGGTAGGTGAGTCATTTTCACTGATAAGTAAGGCACTTATGCCTGAAAGTAGGATCTGGGTGCAGATTTGAGGTAGGGCTCTTTGAGCCTGAGGTAGGTGATCAGTTGATCATTGAGTTGTAGGCCCTTATGGCTGAGTGTAAGTCTTTGAGGAGACTGAGAGATCCTGAGGGATCTGAGGTGTAAGCTCTTAGGAGCAGTGTTTTGGAGAAGTGCCTTAACTAACAGGAAGTTGGCAAGGTGGGAGGAGAGTGGATGTACCCATAATTTTGGGGAACCACTATAAAATACTTGTGTGCTTTTCTGTGTTTGTTTTTTGCTTATAGGTTATTAAAAGCTTCAAACTGATTCACTCACAAAGTAACTAAAGAAAAATCAAAAGACCAGATAAACCTATTAACCTCCCCCCCCCCTCTAGGTTGCTAGCTACCTTGAAAATAAGAACTTTCACCTCCCGAATTTCTTCCCGAGTGAACCTTTCGAGCGAGGGAAGTTGGGCCTCGTCTCCCCAGTTGTGGCGGTGTTGCCTAGGTTCATCTTATCCACGAGCCGGGTGAGTGGAGCTGGCGTCATCAGAGTATTCTTCGGACTCCTCTTGTCTTGGAGCTTCTTGCGCCTTACCATGATTTGTCTGTGGCAGATTAACTGGTACTAGAGGAAGAGCAGGAGGCGCTCCCAGATTTTTGAGCAGAGCAAGCATTTCCATTTGTTGCTCCTCCATTTGTCGAACTCGCCCATCGAGGTCGGTGACAGGTGCGAAAGAGGACTCTGTAGTCAATGGCACGTCCACCAGAGAGTGGGAGTTTTCAGGTTCAGTGTGTCCTTCTGGGATAGATCCTTCAGCTGTACGGGTTCTTCTTTTCTCCATTGAAGCGGAACTTGAATGTTGAAAGGATGGAGGTCTTGGGCTTCTAAAGGATGTTGGGAATCATGGTTCCCACAAACGGCACCAAACTGTTGCAGACTAACATGGCGTCCCGGTCGGACTGGAATAAACTGGACCGCCTTAGCTCTCAGGACAATCAAGCACGCACACAGTCAATGAAAAGAGAGAGTTGACGCAAGAGGTTTTAACATGGAAAAACCCCTTAACTGCGTAAAAAATCACGTGCCCGGATCTGTGCCAATCAAAGTCCGCTATTCGGTTGCAGTTACAATATGTTTGGAGAATCGAGGGCGACAGGCCGCTCCTCGTTACAACTTGGAGGTGAGAGAGAATTTCTGACTTGCAACGGGCAACAGGCTGCGTCGAGGGAGTGTTGGATGCTAACTTGGTGGCTAATGTGCTTGAGCGTTGGTGTTGGTCGTCTTCTTCCCTTCTCTGCGCACTTGGGGACTCGGTCGTTCCTATGGCTCGTAGGCGGCTTGAAGATGACCTGAGGGAGGAGTTCAAAAGAGTTCTGGCCTAAGGAAGAAGAAGGCTGGTGGAGCAAAATGGTGAGAAATGAGGAGGCATGTGGCTCCTTTTATAGCCTCCAGGAGGTGGTTATGGTGGGCCCCAACTAACCTGGTGGTTAAGGGTCCATTACCTGTATATCGGATAGCGATGGATGCTCCGTAGAGATCGGACGGTGGCCAACCTGCAAGTGGCAGCGGCCTGACGGCCAAGCGGAGGTTGGCGGCCGGCAGTGGGCGGTGGAGGCGCCGGCAGGCAGCGATCGATGAAGGAAGGGTGGACGCGCCGCTGGCGAACGCCGGCATTCCCCACAAAAACTGCCGCACCCAGGGGGTGGTGTGATGGTGACGGCATTCCACATTGGCTGGATGACCACGTGTGGGATTAATCCCGAGCATACAGTGCACAGGATTAATTCCGCGCACAGGATTAAAGATTAATCCTACGCGCATTACGTGCAATTAATCTTGCGCGCGCACTACGTGCGAGATTAATCTCGCGAGCACGGACTATGCGCAAGATTAATCCCGTGTGTGCCCTGTGCGCGGGATTAATCCTGTGCGCGCACTGCGCGGGATTAATCCCACACGCGCACTGCGCGGGATTAATCCCGCGTGCGCACTGTGCGTGGGATTAATCCCACGCACGTACAGTGCCCGGGATTAATCCCACGTGCATGGTGCTTTGGAAGAATCCCGCACGGGGGGGGACTCCCATGCGCGACCTTCGCCGCGTAGGGAGATTGCCGCGCAGGAAGCCCCTATGGAGAGGCTCCGGCGGCCATGTCGCGGGGTCGTTCTTTGCAGGAGATTATCACAGTTGTGCTTACTGGATCCATGGTTCAATCGAACCCATTCAGAGGAAACTCAACAGAAAAATAATCTCACGTTGAGTCCATCTTCATCAGTAAAATATGGAAGTATCGCTGCTAACAACAAAGATAGTCAACCTATTGGCCTCTGCTAGACCATAATCCTACTCGAGCTGATTAGAAAATTCACAACAAAAAACTTTCTTAGAATCGTTGTCAACAAGCTGTCATTACTTCAATACGAGATATCGTCGTCCTCGTCGCCCGATCTCGTCGTCACCGCCCGATCTCGTCATCATCACTCGATCTCATCGTCATCGCCCAATCTCGTCTTCGCCGTCCGATCTCGCTGCCGCCGTCCAATATCGCCGCCGCCACCCGATTTCGATGTCGCTGCCCGATCTCGTTGCCTAATCACGCCCCCGATCTCGCCATCGTTGCCCGACAGGGGCGGAGGTACAAGGGGGGCTAGGGGGTCACCCCCCCCCCCGGTAGGGGCGAACGTAATAAGGGTCCAGGGGGGTCAATTGACCCCATGAATTTTAAAAAAAAATTTATAAGAGGTCGGTCTGATCGCGATTCGTATACGGTTTAATTTTAAGGGTTTTCACTGTCTTCTTCTCTTAGACAGAGTCGCGCTCGCGCCCATCCCTAGCCGTCCCCGTCTGGCGTCCCGCGTCCGTCCGTCGTCCCCCAGTGCCAAGCACCCTAAGTCCCTAACACCGACCGCTACCGACTCTGCGATCTGCATCCTTCCTCCCTGGCTGCTCGTAGAGGCCTATCTTTCGTCGTCCAGTGCAGCAGTGCTTTCGTCTGTCCCTTTTCTTATTTCGGCTAGACCAGTGACCAGGTATCTCTTCTCTGAAATCAAAACCCCTCTTCTTTGTTTTGGTTTTGGTATTTGGGTGAAGGGACACTCATTTCGAACAATTTTTTGGCATATCAAGCTCCTACAATGGATAAGTTTGAGTTCAATCTTGCTCAAAATCTATTGATTGTGAATGATTTTTTGGTGAATGATTGTGTTTGCTGCATCATATTCGGCTATTGCTTTTAGAAATGTAAAGTATGTTGCATCATATTATTTTGGTATGCTTCAAATGGCTTTAAGGTAAGAAGTTCTTTGATAAAGATGTATGCAAGAAAGGTGTTTGATAAAATGCAAGAGAGAGATTGCTCTTTATTTTTCTATGCTTTTTTTTGGAAAATGATTATATTTCATTATTGGGTTCAGTTCAAAGCAAGGAAAGATTTCTAGATTTTTTGAAAAACGAAAGGATCCAAAATTGAACTAGATAGATGGGCAATCTCCTATCAAGTCTCCGGATCATAAGAAGGCGCGAAATACTCTTTCCCTAGAGTTAGATGTACGTGAGAATGATATGTCGATCAATGTTGACAACATTGAACGAGATCCAGGCAAACGCAAGAGTATATTTCAGATTGATGTAAATGAGTGGGACAAGGTTCGTCATGCATATTTGGAATTTGGCCCATATCAACCCCAATTAATGTCTTATCCATTGACATTGTACACTGAGAAGGGTCAACCTCGATCATTCTCAAAAAATTGGTTCGAAAATGAGCATTGTGAGTCATGGTTAGAGTATTCACCGCATTCCGACAAGGCGTACTGTCTTTATTGCTATTTATTTGCCAAACCTAATGAATCATATGGCGATGCATTCAATACGAGCGGATACAATAATTGGAAGGCAATGCTGGAGAAGCAGAAGGGGATCACAAAACACATTGGTGGACCAAATTGCAGTCATAACCAATCCGTGAAAGCTGCAAAGCTATTGCTGCAAAAAAATGCACATATAACCAACGTCTTCGAAATGGTGGATTCGAACCAAAAGGAAATCAACATGATTCGACTTTGTCTACTTGCCCGAATTTCTCGTCACCTAGCTGTCCAGGGGCTTGCATTTCGAGGGCACGACGAGAAGGAGGGCTCATTTAATCGGGGTATTTTTCTGGAGCTTTTAGAATTAATCAAGGGGGAAGCACCGGAGCTGGCAAAATAAATTGCTAAATCCCCTAAAAATGCTCTTTATACATCCAGTGATAGTCAGAAAGACTTTATCAAGGCAACAACAAATTTGGTGCAAAAGTATATTATAGGTGAGATTGGCGGCAATGATGTTCCATACACCATCATACTAGATGAAGCACGTTGTGCAGCTCGAAAGGAATGGATGGCATTGGTTCTTCGTTGGGTTGATTGTCATGGTGATATTCAAGAGCGCTTTCTAGACATGATGCACGTCAAAGACACTATTTCTCAGACTCTATATGATGCATTAATGAGTCTTCTTTTGAAGCACAATCTATCTCCTGACATGATTCGTAGTCAAGGGTTCGATGGTGCAGCCAATATGTAAGTCCAACCCAATCTTATGTTTGTTCTTCGAAGACATTCAAAATATTTATAACATAGCAAGTGCTTCATGCAAGCGAAGAGACATGCTTCGTGATTCTTAAGCTAAGAAGATTATAGAGCAGTTAGGTGATGGCCAGCTCAGAACCGATCATGATCAAAACCAAGAACAAAATCTTCAAGCTTTGTCGACGACGCGTTGGAACTGTCAACTCAAATCGATTAAGAACTTGCGTGATATGTATGATGCATCCATGGAGGTTATTGAATGGGCATCAACTGATGCCACTGATCCAGAGAAGAGGGCAGAGGCTTTATCAACATATGAACGCGCTACGGGATTTGAGTTTGTACTTTGTATGTTCTTAATGATCAATATCTTGTCAGTAACAAACAGTCTATCACAATATTTGCAAAAAAAAGATCAAGATATTCTCAATGCAATGAGGCTTGTTCGCATAACAAAAAAATCCATTCAATTGTTGCGAGACTCAGGTTGGGAAGATATCAAGATGAAGACAGTTTCTTTCTGCAATGAGCATGAGATTTAAGTACCAAACTTTAATGAAACATGGGTTGCTCGAGGTCGAACAAGACGCCATCCTGCTGGATATGAGCCGCGTACAGTTGAAAATCATTACCGAATTGATTTGTTCAATGTTGTGGTTTACTTGACATTGTCAGAATTAAATCATCGTTTTTCTATTACTGCATGTGAACTTCTAAGCCTTACCTCTTATCTTGACCCTACTGACAATTTCAAATCGTATAAGGTCCATCAAGACAAGATTCTCAAGTTGGCAGCCATGTACACAACTGACTTCATGGATATTGATCATATAGCGCTAAAGACAGAGTTGATTGAATTTCTCATGATGGTAGAAGATGAGGAAAATGCTGCACTCTTTGAACCTGTGAAGTCTAGCTTGAAGGAGCTCAGACGAGTACTTTATAAGAGCAAGTTGTTGACTGTGTTCCCTCAACTATCTAAGCTGATTCGACTAATTTTAACGCTCCCAGTTTCTACTGCAACAACCGAACGAGCTTTTTCAGCAATAAAAATCATCAAAACTCGTTTGCGCACGACTATGGGTGATGATTGGTTTGTTAATCTTATGATTATCTATATTGAAAAGGGCATTGCAAAATCTCTTGAAATAGATGATATTGTAAAAACATTTGTGGGTTTTTCATCCCGTCGTCTTCCTATCCCAAAATAAATAAAAATTTTCTTGTATCTGTGATTATGCATGATCATAATTCATAATTATCTCATTCATCTGCAATGATATGGAGTAAGCAGAAAATATGTATTAAAGTCCTTAAATAAATATTGTTGCCAATCAGGGGGCACTGCCCCCCGAACACCCCCAGAATCCACCACCACTTAGCCCCCCTAGTTACAATTCCTAGATCCGCCCCTGTCGCCCGATCATGTCATCGTCGACCGATCTCGTCGCTTTCTCTCAATCTCGTCAACGCCGTTCGAACTCACCGCCGTTGCCCACTCATAATTAATTGTTGGTACAATGCTTGAAGTTATATTCTCTGATATTATATTCCTATTTTTGTCAACTTCTGTATTTTCTGAGAGATAATAAAAGAATAATTTCATCAATCACATAGTTTTGTTGCAATAACTTCGTCCCGAGTAATACAAGACTCCAATTTTAAATTGTCATGGTCGCCCAATCCTTCAGCCATGAGAAAATTGTTTCTAAATAAATTTCAATTCTAGAAATCCATCATGCAGGCGAACAACTATATTGGAATTTAGACAAATTCCAATTCATGTGTTCTCATAGGAATTGGAATTGGATGAATTCCAATTATGCAATTCCAATTCTCGTGATCCGAACGGACCCTAAATAAAACGCTTCCCTCAATTTTCATTTGTTTATTCTCCATTTTTTTGAACCGCGCCAAAAACCGCATGTTCAATTTTCGGCGTCTCCAAACCAGAGCTTTGCACTCCAATTTTACGCGTTTCTAGGTCAGGTGAGGGCTCGCGGCTCTTCTCAGGCGGCATTGGGTTGGTGGCTCTTCTCCGACTGCATCGGGCTCGCGGCTCTTCTTCGACGAGGGTGGTTCTTCTCTGACGGCATCGGGCTTGCGGCTCTTCTATGACGATACCCAAAGCCCTTCTCCAACGGGCTTCAGTTCACACGGTCTTTTTTCTATTTATCTGCATCATGTTTTTTCCACTTCTCTGTTGTCATGGATCTTATGGCATCTAGAAAAAAAAATTCTAGAAAGCTTCACGTTCCTTTTGATTTTTTTATGAATATGGTTTTTTGGCAAAATAGGAAAATATTTGAGATAATCTTACATTAATGAATCATTAAGAGATGATGTTAGTCACATGTGGATAAATGTGGCTATGTGTATATGTAAATTATCTATTTGTACTTTGTAGTATGGAAAAAATTCGTAACAATAACATCATATCGTTGTTTTGTCAAATGATTAACTGTTTTGAAAAGCTTTGCAAACAAAGACTTTCAAAACAGATCTTCATTTTCAGCAATCAGTTCTCAACAACTCCAATTACAAACATTCATTTACAATAATTCCTTTCAGAACCACAACTGCTCTCACAAATGAATCCTAACCTTGCTTGGGAAAGCGTTTCACGTCAGCCCATTTTGGTAAAACACAACGCTAAACTTTTTTTCATTTATTTCTCCGCTACTTCTTTGAATCGCGTTGTACTACTTCAAGTGCAAAAACTGCTTGTCCTGAAACCCTCCCGTGAGCTCCAGTTTGTCGCATTTTGTGAGGAGGAAGAAATCCAAATCGTGGCTCCCCTTCATCTCTCTCTCACTCTCTCGTCTCCACAAGGAGGTCCATCCTATCGTATCTAGGGCTAAAATCTCCGATGACATCCAGGATTCGCTCCTCTTCTCCGACGAGATCCATGTCCCATCCCCTCACATCTTCTCTGGCGGCTTCTAGAGTTTGCCGGATCCAGGGTTTGTCTCCGACGACATCCATGGCTCGCATCCTCTTCTCTGACTGCAGGTGCACCCTATTTTGCATCTTCACTGCAATTTAAAGCTTTGTACTTGCTCGATTTTATAGATATCTCACCTCTTCCTCATTCAAATCTGCAATAGTGATCCTTGATTTGCTGCCGCATCTACAAGTAACTTGATCCTTGATCCCTGATCTGCAGCAGTGAAAATCAACAGGTATATCTTTTTCCCCTTTCAAAGCTATGACCGTTTGGCATTGTGTGAAAATCTCAATGAATGTGTGGATGGGAATGTGTATATGTGTTTATTGTAAGTGCATGTTTACTGTAGATTTTTGTAGATTTTTGTAAGCTTATGAGTATATGAGTATAATTATGTAGATTTGTGAATGTGTGTGTGTGTTGATGTGTACGTGATTATTTATGTTTGGTTATTTTGTTCTTCCAAACCGTTTATGCATTATGGGTAAACATAAAGAATGCGGTGTTAGTGCAAATTGAGAGGTAAACGATGTTCTAATTTTTGGTGACTTGTGTATGAAAAAAATTGAGTTGAGTAATCATCCTACCATGCACTTTAGCAATGATGAGTGGATCAACCTAACAAATAATTTATTTGCTTGCACGGGAAAGTTATATGATCAAAATCAAATAAAGAACAAGTAAGATCAATTAAAGAAAGATTGAAAGTTATGGTGAGAGCTTAAGGGTCGTGAGACGGGCTTGGGTTGAGATCCTATTCGCAAAACTAATATAGTTTTAGAAGATTGGTGGAAAGAACAACTCAAAGTATT
The DNA here is from genome assembly GCA_039513925.1 of Platanthera zijinensis. Lineage (NCBI taxonomy): Eukaryota > Viridiplantae > Streptophyta > Magnoliopsida > Asparagales > Orchidaceae > Platanthera > Platanthera zijinensis. The sequence goes on from CM077082.1 coordinate 198,190,952, forward strand.
TATTTTTTGTATTTTTTGTTTCTACTATACTACAATTGTTGAGGATTCATCTAATACATATTCTTTTTCATGTTAGGTTCTTTCAAGTGCAAAAAAGTTTGATTTCTCTAACATATCCCCTGAGTTAGAAGAGAAGTTAGATTTGGTATTTAGTCAGGTCATAGCAACTAGAGATCTTGCATGAGCTCCAAATTTTAGAATTTTTTAGCATGAATCATATGACAAACAAGACTTGTCTGCTGGAGATGACACACAAAATATGAACGAGTTATCAAATTCTGCTAAAGCAAGCAAAAATTTAAAGGATAGGGAAAAAGTAAGATGGCAAACAAGAAGACAGGGAGTTTGACAATGGATGAGATAGTTGAAGAAACGCGCATTATCGGTTGTTGCATAATGGAGCCTCCTCGCACCAAATATCTTTGTCATTATACATAATTCCTGAGGCGGTGCCCTCGAACCCCCAATCAGGGGGCGCTGCCCCCCAAACCCCCCCAGAATCCGCCACCACTTAGCCCCCCTAGTTACAATTCCTAGATCCGCCCCTGGCCACACGACCCGAGGAGGACACGAGTATTCGACACGCCCGTGTCGAATTTCACACGCCCGTGTCGGACCCGAACACGCCTGGGCTCAGGTCGTACGCCCCTCACTCAACGATCGTTGAGTGCAAGGCACTGAGTGACTAACACGCCCTGGGACACGCCCGTGTCCTAGGCTGTGTTCACCCCCACCCCCTCCGACAGTCATTGACTCCAAAATCGTCGACCATGCGACTAACGCCGAACCCGAGCACGACACGCCCTGGGACACGCCCGTGTCTCAGGCCGTGTCACCTCTACCAAAACCTAGATTTGGCTCAAAACGCCACCCGTCACCCTTTTGAGTTTCGGGGCGTTACATAAGGTACACTCTTCATCCAACTCTTCATCCAAGTCCAAATATGTGACTTGTTCAGATTCAAGTACTTCTTCATTAAGAGATGAAGATGGCTCTGAATCTGAGGAAGACAGAGATCAAATAATTGAAAGATATGGTGAACTTCTAGAAGAATTCAGAAGGAGTAAGCTGCTGACCAAACAACAAGCTCATGAGATTGTATCTCTGAAGCTTGCTGCTTCCAAGCATTCTGAAATAGCAACTTTATTAGAACAAAAAATTAGGGAAGTTAGCCAGCTGAAGAACATTACTGTTATTCAGATGGGCACCATAACTTTTAAGAATGAGTTTATCAGGAATCTAGAAAGTAAGCTCTAAAAGGAGAAGGATCTAGTGGCTAAGTTTTCAAAGCCATGTACTGTGTTGCCTTTGATAGATTCCTTCTCCTCCCAAAAAGATAGGAAAGGGATAGGCTTCAAAGGGAACACTATAGCTGGTAATTCCAAAAGGAAGAACAAAGCTGTTCACCATTATGGTGGTAGGAATGGAAAGGGTGCTAGTTGCTATAAGGAAGCCCATGAGGAGGTTCAAATGGACCATCCTAGACCATTTAGGTTTAGTGTACCAGCCCCAGCACTCAAGAAAAAGTCTGTTGTTGTACCTGCTAGACTAAGAGCTACTAATAGCAATGCAGTTAAACTAGCCCTTAAAAGGAGGTACAACATTTTTGAGTGGTGGTGTTATGGCAAAGTGGGCCACTATGCATTGATTACTAGCACAGCAATAGTGTACAGAGAGCTAATATACACTTACCTATTAGAAGAGTTGCAGGAAGGCATTTTCATCTTAAGCCTAACATGCACATATGACCCAATGAGAATTGGGGTCCTAGGGATAAGTGATTTATTTCTTGCAGGTGAGACCAAGTAGCCATACCCCTATATGGTACTTGGACCGTGGTTGTTCCAGGCACATGATTGGAATAAAGTGCATCCTGAAGGAATCCATTCCAGTAAAGGATGGACCTAAGGTGATATTTGTTGGATCAGATAAAGGGATCACCAAAGGTTATGGTAAGATCACTAATGGCTCAATCACTTTCACAAAAGTGGCTTATGTGGAAGGGTTGCAACACAACCTTATAAGCATAAGCCAACTATGTGATCTTGGTTGTCATTTCTTTTCACAAGGATAAGTTCCCTATAAGAAGATCAAGTGACCAAGAGGTCACTTTGACTGACACTAGGAGTGGGAATGTCTATTGTCTTAATTTTCTTTATTTATCATCTGACTCTCTCATTTGTTTAGTTGCAAATGAGAAAGCCTCATATTATGTCAAATGACACAAGAGGCTAGCTCATTTGAATTATAATAATATATGAAAGCTCTATAGTCAAGAGCTAGTTAGGAATGGTTCAAACATAAAATGCTCTAAGGAAGGTATTTGCTCTGCATGCCAAAATAGTAAGAAGACAAAAGCTTCTTTCAAAAGCACTGAGACTAAAGATTCTGTGAGGTGTTTATACCTCTTGCATATAGACTTATTTGGTCCAATGCCAGTTCATAGTCTAGGTAGGAATGTCTACACCTTTGTGGTGGTTGATGACTTTTCCAGATTTGTTTTGGTATTCTTTTTGAAGAAAAAGTCTGAGACATTAGATGTTTTCAAGACATTTGTCTTACAAATACAAAATGAGCTGAACAGTACTGTGGTCAAAATCAGAAGTGACCATGGAACTGAGTTTCAGTCTGAATTCATAACAAGAATCTGTGAACATCATATATAGGATTCAGTATGAGTTTTCCTCTCCAAGAACACCCTAGTAAAATGGGATAGCTGAGAGGAAGAATAGAACTATCATAGAGGATGGTAGAACACTATAAAATGACACTTATCTCCCAGAATTTTTCTAGGCTGAGGCTGTAAATACAGCTTGTCATGTCCTTAACAGGGCTTCTATTGTAAGACCCCATTTTTTTCTTTTTAAACCACGGGGTCTTAGGCCCAAAACCGCCGCTTTGTGGTGACACCATTACACCTGGGAAGGTCGTCACTACAAAACGCCGATCCTTCCAGCCATATCGATCACAGAATAGTAGCAAAAGTATGAGAGTACATGAAATTAGAACTCTAACGCATGTCCACAATAATCACATATATAGTAATAATTCTCCACGAAGGGAGAGTCTACAACAATAATAATAAAAGTACTGGAAATAGGGCTCATGCCCGATACATCAAAGTCCTCACTACAAGTCACTCATCGCGGAAGCAAATCTATAACAACTATTAGCGAACGGGACTCACTGTCCCAGCTGTCTAAACTTCGGTGCTAAACTGTCCCATCTCCAAGCGTACCGAACTCTGGGGATGCACCTCCAAGTTATGCTCCACGATCCCCTAAAATGATTTGGTCTGAAAACCATTAGTATAAAAGACTAAGTCCTATCATCCCCCACCCCTCCCCCATGGCTCCTAGGCACCGAACGGGGAGAGGGAAAGGAAAGGTAATGAAGGTAGAGAATAATAAAGGTAACAGATGACGGCGGAACTAATCTAGCAGTTCTATGAAAACATGTAGCAGTAACAAAAGTATGTAAGACAAATTATTGTTGAAGTTAGAGACCGGGCGGTCTGTCGGTATGGCTTGGCGGGTTATTGACCGGGCGGTCTGGCGGTTTACCTTCAGCGGTTTGGTTGCTGTGTTGAGGTCTGAGGTCCAAGCGGTCTAGCGGTCTGTTACTGGCGACTAGGAGACCGGGCGGTCTAACGGTCTCACATGGCGGCTTGTCTCTCTCTCTAGCAGTAGCCGAGCGGTTAGCCCTTCTGTCTAACCGCGCGGCTTGTTCCGGTCTGGTGTTCTAGCCGCCCAGATTTTTTGTATAGTTTTAGTCCCACATCTCTTATTTGTATTCTCTCTTCTCTCCTCCATTCTATATAAGGGAGGCCATACCTTTGTAATAGATACCTTTTTTTGATAATAAAATTTCAGTTATACCATTTCCGGCTTGTTTTAGTTCGCTTCTCACATGGTATCAGAGGAATCGATCCTTTCCTCCTGATTCTGTGCTCCTCTCTGTCCGCGCGACTTGCTTCTCCGGCTTGCGCCCTGTCCGCGCGGTCTCCTTGTCGTTGCCCTCTGTGTGCGCGACTTGTTGCCTTGTTCACTGCGATCTGTCGCCTTGTTCGCCGCGACCTATCGCCGTGTGCCTTGCCTCCTCCTGTTTGCTCTTGCTCTGGTCGTCGCGACCTGTTGCCTTGTTCGCTGCGATCTGTCGCCTAGTTCGCCGCGACCTATCGCCGTGTACCTTGCCCTCTCTTGTGCTTCTGTTCGAGCGGACTGTCTGCTTGCCGCTCGACTTCTTCCCCTCTGCTTGATACTGCGGCTTGGTCGTGGTCTTTCTGGCCGCTGGTGTTTGACATCCTAACCGCTGCAGTTCCTCTTCTGCCTATCCGCGTGGCTTGTTTTCTAACCGCGCGGCTTCCTGTTGTTTGCTCTTATGGCTCTTTCTGATGTTTCCACTGCCACCACTCCTGCCGCCACCCCTGTTGCCAATCCGGCCCCGCCTCTACCTCCTACTCCTTCCGGGAACCTTGGCACCATTTCCAAGCTTGTCGGCTCCAACTACTCGGATTGGAGCGTCTCTTTCACCTTTCTCCTTCGCTCACAACGCAAACGCCACCATCTCGTTGATGATCCTCCTCCTACCACTTCACCTCTCTTTGATGACTGGGATGCGAGTGACGCTCTTGTGCGTACTTGGCTCGCTAACAGTCTATCCGATGAGTGCCTTCTCGTCATCCGTCATGATGAGATGGTGAAGGCCGCTTGGCTTCATCTTGCTGCTTTGTATTCCAAAGGGGCTCAGACGTCCCGCATCTATACGTTGTATGCGGACCTCTTTGCCCGGCCTACCTTATCTCTTGCTGCTGCCTACCAACAAGTTCAAGCTCTTGGGGCTGAGATTCTTCAGAATCGCCCCTTTTCTGCGGATCTGGCTCAACAACACAAGCACTTCCAGGAGCTTCTGTTGTGTGTTATCTGCTCCGTCTTCCTGACACTTATGACATGATCCGCCAACAAATTCTGGGTGAGGCGGAATCTCCTACTTTAGATGCCCGGGCTCGTTCACCGCTGCTCGCATCGCCGCTGTCACCTCTCTCCTTCAGCGCCCGCTTCTGCCCGCTCCTTCTCCTCCGGATAACTATGCTCATCAAACTCAGCGGAGTGGCTCTGGAAGCCGCAGTCATCAGTCTGGCGGACGTCCTTCTTCCCGCTATCTCTGCTCTCACTACGGCCGCACCGGACACACTCTTGACCGCTGCTGGACAAAGCATCCCCATCTTCGCCCCTCGGGTGAATCTTCCGCCTCTTCTTCCAAGCCGTCTGCTTCTGTGGTCACATCATCAGGTAGTGCCCATGTGGTCACTCAAGGTAAATGGCTTATCGACTCTGGTGCAACTAATCATATGACGGGCAATCCTCAGTGCTTCTCTCTCCTCGAACAGCATGATCGGTTGCCCCCGGTCCTCATTGCAGACGGTTCTCCCTCCCTGGTTCATGGGTCGGGAGTGGTTCATGTTACTCTGTCCCTTCGGCTAGAGGACACTCTCTATGTGCCCAAGTTTCCGTGCAATCTGTTGTCGGTTACTTCTTTGTGCAAGCAGCTTCAATGTTCTGTAACGTTTACTCCATCTTCTTGTTCTTTTCAGGATCCGAGCTCCCAGCGGACGATTGCTACTGGGACTGAGAGCGGCGGCCTCTACTTCCTCGACAACGTTTCCGCTTTGTCCGCCTTCTCTTCTTCTTGTACGGATCTTCTCCAGTGGCATCTCCGTCTCGGTCATCCTCCACCACGGCTTCTACATCAGCTTCTGCCCCACCTCCCTCCCTCCAATACTCCTCTCCACTGCGAAGCATGTCAACTTGGCAAGCATCATCGTTCCTCCTTCCCGCCGAAGCAAGGTCGGGGCTCTACCCGTCCGTTTGATCTAGTCCACTCCGATATCTGGGGACCTGCTCCTACCCTTACTATTGGTCGGGGTAGTTCTTATTTTGTAACCTTTATTGATGATTTTTCTAGATGTACTTGGGTTTATCTCTTACGAGATCGCTCTGAACTTTTTAATGTATGGACCTCCTATTATCATTTAATCAAAAATTAGTTTAGTGTTGATATTAAAACTTTTCGCTCTGATAATGCAAAAGAGTACTTAAGTCATGCTTTTACCTCTTTCTGTGTGCAACATGGCGTTATTCATCAGACAAGTTGTGTCTATACATCCCAACAAAATGGGGTGGCGGAACGCAAAAACCGTCACCTCCTCGATGTTGCTCGCACATTGATGACTCAAATGCATGTTCCTCGCTCATATTGGGGCTATGCTGTTCTTCTTGCCTGCTATCTCATCAATCGCATTCCCTCCTCCATTCTCAAGGAAAAACCCTTTTTCCATCCTTTATCCAGGCAAGGAGCCTTTTCCTCTCCCTCTCGAATCTTTGGGTGCACTGCTTTTGTGCATGCCCCATCTGCCACCCGTGATAAGCTCTCCCCTCGCTCCACCAAATGTGTCTTTCTGTGGTACTCGGCCACTCAGAAAGGCTACTGCTGCTTTGATCCTGTTCTTCGTAAGCAGTTCGTCTCCGCTGACGTTACCTTCTTCGAGAATGCCTCCTACTTCTCGGATGACTCCTCTTCTCTTCCCCCACCTCTGATTCTCCTGTTATTCCGTTCGTTCCCTCGTCTCCTACTGCGATATCCGCTCCTCCTCCGTCTCCGCCCACTCCTCTCCCTCCGCCTCTCTCTCTGCCTCCATCTCCCTCATCTCCGCTGTCGTCGCTCTCTCCTCCCGGGCCAGCTCTCTCTGTCACGGATGCTCTGGATGCCGAGGAGCCCGCCGACCTGGATCTTCCTGTAGCTTTTCGCAAAGGGGTACGGACGTGTACCCTACACACCCTTGCTGCTGTTGTTTCATATGATCGTCTTACCCCTTCTCGCAGGGCCTTTGCACTGGCTATCTCTGCTACTACCACACCTCGTTCCTACCAGGAGGCCCTTGCCATTCCTCACTGGAAGCTGGGCATGGATGAGGAAATGGCGACCCTCACAGAGCGGGGTACCTGGACTCTTGTCCCTCCTCCCTTTGATACAGATGTTGTTGGCTGTCGCTGGGTCTTTGTGGTTAAATTTGGCCCAGATGGCACTGTGAACCGTTACAAAGCTCGCCTTGTGGCTAAGGGCTTTACTCAAACCTATGGGGTTGATTACTTTGACACCTTCTCTCCAGTGGCTCGTCTCAGCACTATACGGGTCCTTCTCTCTGTGGCAGTCAACAAAGACTGGCCACTTTCCTAGCTGGATGTCAAGAATGCCTTCCTTTATGGTGATCTTCAGGAGGCCGTCTACATGGAGCAACCTCCAGGGTATGTTGCTCAGGGGGATACACGAGTATGCCGGCTACAGAAGGCAATCTATGGCCTCAAGCAGAGCCCTCGAGCTTGGTTTGACAAGTTCAGCAGCATCGTGGCGGCCGTTGGTTTTGCTCGCAGCACTGCTGATCACTCTCTATTTATTCGCAAAACCTCTTCGGGACTGGTGGTTCTTGTAGTATATGTTGATGATATTCTTCTCACTGGTGATGACCAGGAAGGGGTAGCCTTGACAAAGCGGCATCTTCGCCAACATCTAGTCACGAAAGATATGGGTTCTCCGAAGTACTTTTTGGGGATCGAAATCTCTCGGAAGCCCAACTCTTTTGTCCTCTCTCAGCGTAAGTATGCTCTTGATATTTTAAAAGAAGCAGGATTGACTGGGGCCAAACCTGCCCGATGTCCCATGGCTGTTGGAGAAGACAAAACCTGGACAGATGGTTCGCCTCTTCTTTCAGATGCTTCGCGGGTACAGGCGTCTAGTTGGTAAGCCTCATATACCTCACCGTGACTAGGCCCGACATTCCTATGTTGGTGGGCAAGGAGTGAGTCAATTCATAGGAAGCTCTCAGGGAGTGCCATCTAACAGTCCGCCGCTGCGTATCTTGAGTACGTCAAAGCAGCCCCTGGGAAAGGATGTAGCTCTTTCAAAAATGATCATCTGAGGGTTGAAGCTTACTCAGATGCGAGTTATGCTGAGACAAGGGGACCGCAAGTCTACCTCGGTTTCTGTACCTTTATTGGGGGCAATCTGGTAAGCTGGAAGAGCAAGAAGCAATCTGTTGTCTCTAGGTCCAGTGCTGAAGCAGAGTATCGGAGTATGGCATCGACCACTTGCGAGCTAAAATGGCTAGGCTCTCATGTTGGATTTAGGAGAGGTCTACAACCATCCTCTACTATGTTCTGTGACAACAAGGCTGCTATATACATCTCCAAAAATCCAGTCTTCCATGAGAGAACCAAGCACATTGAGGTCGACTGTCATTTCATTCGTGAAGAGATTCTGAAGGAACAAATTTGCACTCCCTTCGTCACATCTGAAAAAGAGCTGGCTGACATCTTCACCAAGCCAGTATCCGCCTCGTTTCTTCATATATGTGACAAGCTGGGCATGATCGACATATATGCTCCAGCTTGATGGGGAGTGTTGAAGTTAGAGACTGGGCGGTCTGGCGGTCTGGCTTGGCGGGTTATTGACCGGGCGGTCTGGCGGTTTGCCTTCAGCGGTTTGGTTGTTGTGTTGAGGTCTGAGGTCCAAGCGGTCTAGCGGTCTGTTACTGGCGACTAGGAGACCGGGGGTCTACGGTCTCACATGGCGGCTTGTCTCTCTCTCTGGCAGTGGCCGAGCGGTTAGCCCTTCTGTCTAACCGCGCCGGCTTGTTCCGGTCTAGTGTTTTAGCGCCTAGATTTTTTGTTAGTTTTTAGTCCCACATCTTTATTTGTATTCTCTCTTCTCTCCTCCATTCTATATCAGGGAGGCCATACCTTTGTAATTGATACCTTTTTCTGATAATAAAATTTCTGTATACCATTTCGGCTTGTGTTTTGTTCGCTTCTCACAAATATGATACTGTAACTCCTTATATTTATGTATGCACATACAAACACATAAGTTAAGGGATCTTCTGT